>JAUMIR010000003.1:355473255-356723255 GCA_030847615.1 Gambelia wislizenii
CAAGATTCCAGTTTCCTCCTCCTCACCCCCCCCTTCTAATCAGGCAAAAGAAACCCCTTTCTCCAACAACAGCAAGATTTGAGTTTCCTCCTACCCCTCATGCTTCCCCTTCTAGGCCAGCAATGAAGACCTCTTCATTCCAACAACACCAAGACAGCAGTTACTTCCTTCCTCTCCCCATTCCCCCAACATAGGCAGGTAAAAGAAAACCAATTGAGTCACGTTTTCTTACTGCTGAAATTCTATGCCAAAACTCCACACAGCCTCATTCTCTCGTTTCTCCCACCTTGCTCTCCCATCTCATTCAGTTGCATGCTGGGACAGCTATGCATTGAAGGTGAGACTTTCATTTATTTTTTCATTTGTAGAGAAACTTTGTAAATTTGAAAAGTTGTAAATTGGGGCAACACAAATTGAGATTCATGGTTCTTCATTCCTCTGAGGCCTGAAGGAAGAAGGAAGCATTACTATTACACAGAATGGAGAGAGATGTAGGACTGAACACCATTTCAGACTCTTACTTTTGCAGTCTTGAACTGACATATTGGACGATGATTATGTATTCTTTTTGTAATATATATAGTTAAATATCAATAAGCTGTGCAATTTAGCATAACAGTGCCATATCTTGGCTTTATATTAAATAAGTGTTGTTCACAGTTTCTACACTATATGAGAAGTGTTATATAAGTTCCTTAATTGTTGTTGGTACAAATTGAGATTCGTCTGTATAGCATTAGACCTCTGTGACAGAGAATTTGAAAATGATCCACAAAATTACCCCAGAGTCCTAGGATCCCATTGGATGGTGCCATGGCAGTTAAATTGGCATCAATATGCTATAATTGTGTTAGTATGAAAGAGGACCAATAAAACAAATGTAGAGTTGTACTGTGGGTGCGCCTTATATTCAGCAGCTTCCTCTGTCATTCCTCTATGGTTTCACCCAACTAGGGGCTTGTCTAGACTGGCCAAAATGCTCTGACTGACAGCCAACATATTCAAACCCTAGAGGTAGCCCATCCGCCTGTTACCATGATGAAACAGGCAGGAGTCTGCACACACATGCCAGCTGCCACACATACATGCTGGTCAGTGTCAGCAGGCACCTCCCCCACTGCCACGTGTCGCACTCTCTGAAGCCAGGAAGGAGGCCCTCAGCATGCAATCCAGGCTGATCACATGCAGGGGGTCGTGATCACGTGCTGGGGGCCTCCTTCCCAGCTGCAGAGTGACACCAGTGGTGGCAGCGGCATCCAGCTATAGAGGCCAGCAGGCTTGTATGGACCCCTGCGTTCCTGCACCAGACCAATCTGGAGCTTCCTGCATATCAAGGGTTTTCCTGGGCATTAATTTAAAATGTTGTAAATGGGTTTACCCTTGCTTCCCCCTGGCTTTGCCTTGAGGGTTGTCAGGACTGCCTGGAGGTAAAACGAGGACTCCATCCTTTGCACTGCAGGAACCCTGCCTGTCTAGGCAAACACTAGATCAAGATAGATTTCATTGCCTGTCTGTTCTGCAGACTGTAGGTGAATCAGTGAACTCTTGGGGAAAGTAAATCCCCTTTTCCTCTATAAATGGCCACAGTCACGTTTGGTTACTATCATTAATAAATATAACAAACTTTGATTTCTTAACTTTTTGAAGGGAAAAAATGCCAGTCCTCAAATCCTGAGGATAGTTCTTTCTTTTAAGTTATTGTTTCTTGAGTCTGACCTTGCATGCCCTGAAAGAACACTGGTGGTGAATGGTGGAGCTTCGATTTTTAAGATTGTTCAATTGCATTTGGCTGAAGTGGTTCTTATCTGCTGAGGTTACCGTACATTTGGCTGCAGGGAAACTTTCCTTGTGCCTGAGCCTCATGATGGTTGAATGAAGAAGAGTCGCCATGGTGAAGCAGAACTTTTCTCCAGACACTTTTCATCATTTACACTTGTTTAACAAGGACTAAGTCCAGCTCATAAAAGCCTCTTGCTACTTACTGTTGTATTTCACATAGTGCTTTTAAAATGATCTTTATTATGCCTTTGCTCATGACTGTGCAGCAAGATAAGTCCTAAGAAGTCTTTTGTTGAAAATTTATAACACTTACTTGTTCTTTGAAAATTCATAACACACTTTTTTTTAATTATACCCTTTGTAGTTCAAGTAGATCCACCATATGTGTGTGTGTGTGTGTGAGTGTGTGTGTATGTATGTATGAGAAGAAACACCTTTTTGCATATATGCTGAATTAGACTGGTTTATGCTGAGTCAGACTCCAGATCCTTCTGGCCCATTTTGGGGACCTATAGATGCCAGAAGTTAAACACGGGACGTTCTCTATGCAAAACATACAGTCCACTTGTGGGAGGTCAGATTACACATTATTTTTAAGAAGTAACAAATAGCTTAATTTCTGACAGTACAAATTTCTACAGACATACACACAATCCAGATTGGGACCCTAGCAAATTATTAAACCAGCAGGGTGTCCCATCATATCATGTCCCTTGCACTTCCTTTTGGGGGGTGGTATAAAGAATAAGGATATGGTTGCTATCTAGATCTTAAAGATAGCATTGTTTGGCTTTCTGTTGCAGACCTTTCCTTCTGAAATTTATATTAAAGTGCATCAGAAGCTGCTTTATACTGAGTTAGTCTGTTTGTCAATCTAATTGAGTGCTTGCTACTCTGACAGGCAAGGATACTCTGGAATTATAGAAAGACAGGAAGCTGAAATATGCTGAATCAGATCAGTCTATCTGGGCCAGTACTGTGAACTCTGAGAGCAGGTCTCTGCTGTTGTTGCAGTAATAGTAGCAATTGTTGCTTTATTCATTTATATCCTTCCTTTCCCCCAGTAATGGGACTCAAGGTATCTTGCAAAATATTAAAACCAGTACTGATTAAAAACCATACAAAAACATCCCCTATATCTATATCTATATCTATATCTATATCTATATCTATATCTATATCTAAAAACAATTAAACAATCTCTAGAGTTAACACCATTTAAAATTCATTAAAAGACAATATAAAAATCAACAAAACAGCACATCACAACATTAAAAGCACACTACAGACAGTTCTTAAAAGCCTGATGGAAGGGGAAAGTTTTCACTTGCTGGCAGAAGGAGAGCAAAGAGAGCACCATTGTAGCCTCCAGATGGAGGGAGTGCCAAAGTCTGGGAGCAGCCACCAAGAATGCCTGAGAAGGTTTTAGGCACAGTTCTTTCCTACCCCTACCTGGAAATTGTTGGCATTCTCTGGTTGTCTCCCAGCCAAATACTAACCGGACACAAGCTTGTGCAACTTACCAAAGTCAAGGTAATGTTCACTAGCCAGTTGCCTCTACACAGCAACGCAGGAAGCTAGCTTATGATGAGTTCAAACCACTGATCTATCCAGCTCAGTACTGTCTTCATTCACTGACAAGAATTTCACAGCCTCCAACATTTCATAGTTGAAAACTGGGATACATGTGGCCAAGCAACATTACAGTGTGGGCAAAATCATAGAATTGGAAGAGACCACAAGGGCCATCTAGCCCAACCCCCTGCCATGCAGGAATACACAATCAAATTATTCCCAACAGATGGCCATCCAGCCTCTGTTTAAAAACCTCCGAAGGAGGAGACGCCACTACACTCCGAGGCAGTGTATTCCACTTCTGAACAGCTCTTACTGTCAGGAAGTTCTTCCTCGTGTTTAGGTGGAATCTCTTTTCCTGTAGTTTGAACCCATTGCTCCGTGTCCTAGTCTCTGGAGCAGCAGAAAACAAGCTTCCTCCATCCTCCATCCTCCCTTCAAATATTTAAACATGACTATCATGTCACATGTCAACCTTCTTTTCTCCAGACTAAACATGCCCAGCTCCCTAAGCCGCTCCTCATAGGGCATGGCTTCCAGACCTCCCACCATCCTGGTCGCCTCCTCTGGACACGTTCCAGCTTCTCAATATCCTTCCTGAATTGTGGTGCCCAGAACTGGACACAGTATTCCAGGTGAGGTCTGACCAAAGCAGAATGTCAAACATTATTAATGAGGAAGAACACACAAACTAGGAGAGAATACAGTGTTTTGCTTTTACCTGAACCTACTGGGAAGGGGATGATTCTGCCCTCGCCTCTTTTCTTCACCCGCTAAGTTGAGTACAATCTCCTCTTGCACTTTGTACTCATTTTGACAGCAATTTAAGTAAGCGATCACAGATTAGCAAAGGCATATAGCGCATTTGGAAGACTTTAAAAAAGAGTCTGGAGCAATAAACACCTGAGGCAAAGCACAAAAATCAGTGTGTATAGAGCCATTGTACTGTCTATTCTCCTTTATGGGTCTGAAACATGGGTCACCTATCGCCAACACTTACGACTCCTCGAACGCTTCCATCAGGGCTGTTTATGCACAATCCTAAATATACACTGGACTGACTATGTGACAAATGTTGCTGTCCTTGAGCAAGCAGCGATCACCAGCATTGAGGTCATGATATTGAGAACACAGCTGCGCCGGGCAGGCCATGTTTCTAGGATGGAGGACCATCGCCTCCCCAAAATCGTACTCTACGGTGAACTTGCCACGGGTCAGCGTAAGAGGGGCGCTCCAAAAAAGCGATACAAAGACTCCCTGAAACAACATCTCAGGCTCGGCCAAATTGATCACCAACAATGGTCTGCCCTGGCCTCACATCAGGAGGCATGGAGACACACTATCCACAATGCTGCAACCTTATTTGAGAACTCACACCGAACAAGTCTTGAAGAGAAACGACAACACAGAAAGAATCACAACCCAGAAACAACATCCAAGGAGACCTTCTGCTGTGCTTTCTGCAACTGGACTTGTTAATCTCGGATTGGCCTTTTTAGTCATCAGTGTGCTTGCAGAAAGCGCAGGATGAGTCCTTCCTGAATCTTTGTTTGCCAAGAAAAGCCAGAGAGAGAGAGAGAGAGAGAAGTAAGCTGAAGGAGAAAGAGGAAAAAGAGGGAGGAAGAGAGAGACACAGGGACATTTTAAAAGTGTGACAACAGAGGATTAATCGGGACTGTTGGAGGGTATGCAACTCTTTGGGGTTACAGACAGGATTCTTTGCTCACGCTATGGCTGCTGCCTCACTACAGAAATAATGCAGTTTGACACTGCCATGGCAGTTTGATAGCTGCATTGATACCGCTTTAACTGCCATGGCTCAGTGCTATGGAATCCTGGGGTTTGTAGTTTGTGGTGGCACCAGAGCTCTCTGACAGAGAAGGCTAAATCTCTCACAAAACCACAAATCCCAGAATTCCGTAGCATTGAGCCATGGTAGTTAAAGCAGTGTCAAATTACATTATTTCTGCAGTATGGCAGCAGCCTACCTGTACATACCAGGGATTGAGCCTAGGACCTTCTGGATGCATAGTACACCACCTGTATATGTTCTACTACAAAACGATGCTCCCCCACCCCGTATTCATAGGTAGGTATATTTCTCATCAGCTGCTGGTTAATCCCTTTATCTGGAGATACTGGAGTTTCGGATGTGGGACCTTCTGCAGTATTTACCAGTTTCATTGGAAATGAGCCTCTGATCCACCACAGGTCCCACTGAAATGAATAGAGTTTCCATACCAGCTGTGTGGTATGGCTTGTACTCTTCATTTGTAATATACAGCAGTCTAGCCACGAGAAATAGCATAGGGATGACATCAAACTGTTTAGCTCCATAGACTGGGGGATGGTATTTCATATGGCTGTACTAGCGTACATATTTTTTGTTCCTTTTAGACTAAACACTGGATGGTGTGTGTGCGCGCATACAAAGTGTATGCCAAAGTTAACTTTCTAGCTCATCCCTGGCTGCTTATCTCCCTCTTTGGAGGAAAGACTTAATGTGGTGTGCTGGGATGCTCAGTGTGCCTCCTTCATGTTTTACCACTCAGAGAAAAATGGCAACAAGGATGGGGGTGCTGGCATGGAATTTCAAAAGATAAAGTTAATTCCAGGATTCCCAACTAATGGAAAACGCGCGTGCGTGTGCATGTGTAAACTCTCCCAAAATGCTTATTTCTTTTCTTTTCTTTTCTTTTCTTTCTTTCTTTCTTTTTTTTCTTTTTTTTTTTTTTGGTAAAGTTTTATTGATTTAACAAAGAAAATGTTGTATAGTTGTTATTTTGTAATAGGAACAATACCAGGAGAACTAGAGTGGTAGATGGCAAAACAACTATACAAAACAAAATTAAACCATAACAAACACAGAGAGAAGGGGCATAGGATTTGTTAGGAAAACAGCTTGTGGCATAAAAATGCTTGAAAGTAAGGACATCAGGGGGAGTCAGGGAGGACATCCTTCCACATCTTACCATGATGTGGTGGAGGTACTGTTGCAAGATCTGTGTTAGAAAGATATGTGATTATTGGAAACCATTTTTCAATAAAGGATTCAGAATCAGCATGGACATCCGTGTGTTGGCTGATGTCCGAAAGCTTCTCCATAAACCACATGTCCCAAAATTTGTCCCACCAAGCAGTCACAGCAGGCATCAAAATGCTTATTTCTCTCATTCTGAGGGAAGAGCAAATGTCTTGGGAAATGCTAGTCAACATTCCCATCACCCAACACACAGACACACAGTGTAGGGGAATTTGTGGAATCAATTTATTATTTCAATCTCTTTGGCAATAACTGCATACCCACCACCATTTCACAGATGAAAGAAAACCAGGATGCATGTAGCCAAGTAATATCAGAGTGTGATCAAGATGGCAAAAGTTATTAATGAGGATGAAAACACGAGCTGCAGCCATTTGTTGTTGCCCAAGTCTGCAGGGGAGCAAGAGTCCATCCCCTTCTCTCCCCCCACACCCCCACATTAACTGAGTGCAAACTATTTTTCCACTTTGAACTTCATTTGCAGCAACTGAGGTAAGGTGAGAACAAAGTGGGAGAAGAGAGAGAGGAACTGGGATGTTTTAAAGGCAGCTGTAGAAGTGGGAAGACAGAGGATTCATCGGGACTGTCCCTGCCAAATTGAGATAGTTGGAGGGTATTTATTTTATTTTTTATTTATTAGTTATTTATACCCCGCTTTTCAGCCACAAGGTTATCAGAGTTGCTTACAAATTGTTTTTAAGCAATAGCAATTTACACATCTATACTGTATTAAGCAGTAACCAATGTGTGTTAGCTAATTGCCCCCACAAGCCAGGTACTCGTTTTACCAACCTACAAAAGGATGGAAGGCTGAGTGAACCTTGGAGCCCGCTGGAATCGAACTTGCAATGTGCTGACTTGCCGTACTGGCATTTAACCACTGCGCCACCAGGGCTCACTATATATGTAATGTAACTGACCAGTTCATTCAATTCAATGTTGGGCAATTTGTGAATAAATTTACAATCCAGTCTCTTTGACAATAACTACTCAGTTCATTTGGCTAGACTCAGCAGTGTTGGGGAATGTGTACAATTAGTTTGCAGTTTCAGTCTCTTTGACTATGGGCCCATCTATACGATGGAAAAAACCTTCACAGAATGCGACAGGAATACATTCTGTTCCAATGGGATTCCATACAGATTTGATGTATTGGGAAGGAAGGGGGCAAAAAACACCAAAAACAACACAGGGAAAGCCTTTGCAGCTTTCCCAAAACTTTTTAAAAAGCCATGCAGGAAATGCTTGTTGCAACAACCACGTGAATTGTCCCACTGTCAGGAGAGGGCGGAGCTGACTGCATGATTGGTCGAACATATGCAGGCACAGGCTGTCCATCAAGTGCCTGTAAGAGCCAGTGATTGTGCGCTTTCTTAATTTTTAAAAAAATAGATATAATTGTCTGGAGACAACATGAAGGGCAGCCACTGGGATGGGTGATGGATTGGCATCTCTCTCCCTTCATGTTATCTTCTTCCTCACCATGGCCATCCTCCACTCTGTTAGAACACCATGGGCACCCTCCACTCTGTTAGAACAGAGTGCAGGTAAGAGGTTTTTCTTCTTCTCATATAGACAGGGCCTATAACTGACCAGTTGATTCAACCAGAGCAGTTTCTGGGACTCTGTGAAATGAATTTACAATTTCATTCTCTTTGACCGGTTCATTTACTCCTGACTGAAAGGGTGGTCTAAACTTCTGCAGCTAAATATAATGTCCATTTAGTTGTTTGATGTATGATTATTGTATTTTTACTGTCAGGTAGGGGAAGAGGTATCTGTGGTATTTTCTGCCTCAGTTGGCAGAATGGCATGAGGATAAATGCACCCAGCTGATATGGGAGTGGGCGGCATATGTTGTTCTACCTCGAGCAACAAAATGTCTTCGGCTGGCCCTGGCTGAAATTCTTGGTAAGATATTAGTGTTACTGGCCAAATGTACGTCATGAAAGCAGGAACACCTGCCAAAGGCCTGTTGCTCACTAGCAGTCTTGTTGAAAATCAAGGGCAAAGACTATGATTTCCACCAGAAGGAGGAAAAGACAGTGATGAAGACGAAAAGCCATGAGAGTTTGGTATACTATTTAGAGAAACTTCAATGCTCCATTCCCAACTGAGCTGAACTAGGCTGAAAAGAGCTCGCCTTTCTTTCTTACATGGGTTCTGGCACTCTGCACCTCATCTGGACACAGATGGATGTTCTGTGAGAACAACTTGGCTTAGAGGTTTATGGTATTTTCATGTCTGGATGAAAACAGGAAAGAAACAGAGAGGAATGCAAAATTTCATACCTTTTGGAAAGTGATATTCAGTTACTCTTCCTGGCTTCTGTTTGTAGAAATGGGGGGTGGGGAGGTTCTTATGGGTTCTCCCACCCCACCCTGCCCCACGTAGAAGAAACCTGTGTCAGAAACTTTTGAAAAAAAGAAAGCAAAGCTTTCTCCTACAAAATAAAAATATGGAAGAAAGCTTTATAGGGTAGAGATGAGATGGCACACCCTTCCCAATGCTTTTTGCTATTGTTTATGTTGTTCCACCAGTGGGCATCCTGAAGAGCTTTCTAAATAGGTTTGGATAGCTCTTTCTCTTCTGTCCTTTTGGTTTTGTTCCCAGGATCTTCCATTTATTCAACTAAATAATCTGAGATGTGCAGCTGAAGTCTCTGAAGACTTGTCTAGATGAGGCAAAAAAAAAAGTGGATTGTTCCATGGTAATGGCAATTCGCAGCAGCTGCTATTTATCTTAATGATGGGGGGGGCAGTTCGTAGGCATGCGAAGCTATCTACATTTGCTGTCCAAATGGGCATGCCTGTGAATCAAGATGGCAGCTGCAAGTGTTTTTACTTACCTCAATTTGCCACTACTAGACAGTATTTAAAAAACATGTCTAAGGTGCGAAAGAGTAACCTTTTGCTTTAACAAAAAAGCAAACCAAAAATATGTTTTATTGTCTTGACACCTGTTTGCTAAACCGAAAATTCAGCATGACGGCTCCAGGCGCTTCTCTTGTTAGCAAGCTCTGCCTCCTGCACATGTATGGCCAATCATCTGCTTGTATTGGGAAAGTGAATCAGTTTGGTCGCTTGTCCCAACAAGCAGGAATGCACATTCCCTTTGCTGTTTTTCAAAAATATGGGAAAAGCCGCAGAGTATATGGTGTTTTGGGCCCCCCTCCTTTACAATACAGCGATTAGATGCGGGATCCCATTGGAACAGATCATATTCTCCTCACATTCTATGAGGAGTATTTTCGCTGTTTAGACAACCCTGAGTCTTAATTTTTCCATGGCTAAAACATCTCAGTCCTTTCCTTGCTGCTGCTGCTGCTGCTACATATCTTCAAGTCATTTCTGACTTCTGGTGAACCTATCTCACATTTCTTTAAGCAATATTTTGTTCAGAGGGAGATTGTCATTGCTTTCCTGTAAGACGAAGAGAATGTGACACAGCCTCACGCAGTGGGCTTCCATGGCCAAGAGTGGATTTGAACCCTGGTCTCCCAGTCCTAGTCCAGCACTCAGACCTCTACACCACATTGGCTCTTCTTCTAGAGTTTCTGATTGTTCTGCATCAAACTCCTTTCCATGCAGACTGATCTGGTTTGAAGCCAATGAGTCAGCTTTGACTGCTTTGGGCTTTCTTACAGCAGAGCCTCCTCCAGCTGGGTAGTAGGTACAAGAGGTGTTGCCTTTTTAATGGTGGCCCCATCACTGTAGAAATCTTTCTTTTGGCAGATTCATTTAGCTGTGTGTGTTTGCGTTGCAATGATTTTTAAAACATGGCTGTTAGATTAAATTTGAAATTGGCTAGGCTTTTTATGTGATAGTTTTTAATGGTTGCTAGTTTTTGCAATTTGAAATCAGTTTGCCATAATTGAAGTAAGCTGGGTATGAAGTGAGGAGAGAGAGACTTGGACATTTTAAAAGTAGCCAAAAAATTGGGATGACAGAGAACTAATTGGGACTGCTGCTTGGGACAGTTGGAGGGTATGTTGCATGCTGTACTTTGAAGGCTTCACCTAGAAATCTTTTCAAAGGAAATACTTTCTTCTCATAGCCCTTCAAATAGAGGACTAATCTCTGTAAAGATGGGGATATGGCCATCCTATCTTCAGTGCTTCAGCCTCGATGCCCAGTAGGAGCACAAGCAGAGGCCTGGTATGCGAGTTGCTCTGACTCAGATATATTGGCAATAAACTCTGGGTACTGGAAAAGATGGAGGGTAGTAGAAAGAGAGGAAGGCCACATACCAGATGGATAGACTCAATCAAGGAGGCCACGGCCCTGAGCCTACAGGAACTGAACAGAGCTGTTGAGGGCAGGGTATCTTGGAGGTGTCTCATTCACTGTGTCACAATGAGTCGGAGTTGACTTGAAGGCAGTTAACAACAACAAACCTCCATACATAGACCACAGGCTATGCCAATGTGAGCAGTAGGAGACCTCAGTACCAGCCCACTCTATGCTGCCTTCCCTATATAAATTCTGGTCACATCTGTACTTCAGTTTTTTAGTGGTTGAACAGTCATTTCCTGCCCTGCTGGAAATGCCTTGAACTGTAGTTCTTTGTGAGATGCCAAAGCTTTCTGACAGAAAATTCTCAGCACCTTCTCCAAACTACAATTCCCAGAATTCTTTGGAGAGAAGCCATGGCACTTAAACTGGCATAAAACTATGTTTCTAGGAAAGATATGCCCTGAGTGGACTGGATCCAGAGATTCCTTCTGTAAATAGAATGGCACTGTCACACACTCAAAGGTAAGAGGGATTTTCACCAATTTCACTTTTGTTGACAGCGCTCCATGCCAGTTAATTACTATCAGACTCATGTATCTGTGGAACCAATATTTGCAGTTTCAGTTATCTGTAGGACACAAAACAGGGGAAACATACTATAAAGTCACACTGGAAAATGCCTAGTGAGACATCCTGTCTAGGCTTTTTCTAGGTCCTCCAACACATCTCTATGGTATGTTTTTACTGAAAGTCCTTTATTTTAATAGGGCTTGCTGTTTTCCATGGTTTCCAGTATCCATGGTACATCTGGGAACTAAACCCTTGCAGATATGGGGTCCAATTGTAATTAATTTTAGATCCCTCCTTTTTCTTTGCACATGGCTCAAGACAGCTCACATCAAAGAACGCTGTCCCCTCCTTCAATACTTCAACCCCCAGAATTGGCTTTGAGCTAGCTGCGACATGGAAGTAGGATCAGGAAAGCTCAGTTTACAGGGTAGAGCACCCTTCGCGATTTGCGGTATGTTGCTTTGTGGCTTTCTCCAAGCTAAACACAGCAATTGTTTCCTGTTATTTTTATGCTTGTATGCTTCGACACTCTTGAAATGAAACATCATTATCATTGCTGTTGCGGTAATGATGAGGTTGAAGATGAGGATCATGAGGATAGTGATAATCTTGGTCATTTTCCTTCACTTTCCCATTAGAACTTGCCTGCTTAAATCTTCCCAGACATGTGCTTTTCCCAATGGTCCTCTGTGTGTTTTTGTAATTAGGTATTTTTAGTTTCGCCTTGTTTTACTGCTACAGGAAGAATCTCATTTGTCAGCAGTTTTTCAGCATGGCTAAATAAAGGCTTATTGGCAAACTCCATTGAACTCTTTGATAATGGACCAAATTTAGAAAGAAAGAGCTAACACACCCTGCTGTGCCGTATTAAAGCTGAGGTTGGAGTGAAAGCAAAGGCAGAAAATGCCTCCTTTCAGATATGGAAGAGTGCTTTGTATTTTAATAAAAAGCCCAAATTAATGTTTGAAAATAGTATTGCTAATTCCCACCTCCAGCACTTATTTAGACTAGATACTGTATTTTCATTTGTCTTCTTTCTGAATCCACCAGGGAATGTCTGATTGCCTAATTGATACCTTGTTGACATAGTCTGTCCAGATAACTTTTTTGTTTGTTAAACATGAGGAAGACTTGGGTTGTACTTTTAGGTTTACCCAAATGTCCTGCAGTGTTTGGAGGACGGGACTGTCAGAAGAGCCCATTTCGGTTTTAGTGACACCAGATGGGTTTATACATTCACACTGTTCACACAGAACAATTCAGATGGGGCCACATCATTGTTAAAGACTAACAATAAACAAAATACCTAAACTAGGTATTGGGAAGAAGCCACAGTGAGTCTAGCCTTTGGGTTCACAGGCTTCTCTACCCCCTCTTCTCCTTACCACATGAGAGGAGGCATTAGAATAAATCAAGGTTTCCTGTTATGTCCAAAACTCAGGGAACTGTAGTTTGTTCTAGCCAGCGTTAATTAAATGAAACAAGGACCTGAAACCATGGTGTGATTGCTCTTGGTTTGTTTTAACAGACTTTGATTAGCTCAAACCATAGCTCCCTGAGCACAACTATAACAGGTAACTTTGATATCTTCTGAAGTGCATTTTTAAAAAAGAAAGAATTCTCTCTCATATACACAGGAGGAGCAGAGGGAAGAGGGAATGTACAAAGTTCAAGCTCAAAGTTAACCACAGTTTGTTGGTGAGAGACTGTAGGTCTGAATGCATGACCATATTATTGCTTTTTAAAACCACAACCACCAAATCTAGCAGATTAGACAGAAATCTTGATTAAAACATTCTCTTTGATGTCCTTAACTTTGTAACTTCAGGAAAACTTTGCCATGCAGGGCAGGGAGTGTTGGGAAGTCACACGAAAACTGTGGCTAATCACAAGATTTGCTTAGATACTATCTCACGCAGTCTCATCCCCATTGTGCAGCCACATGTCATAAACACTGCTATAATAGGAAGTTAGCATTTCATTTTAAAAAATCTTCCCTAATCTGCCACTTTGACCCAAGATTTTATATCCCTACCAAAGAGCAGTAGATAAATTCTTTTGATGATGGAATATTCTTATGAGGACGCAAAATTCAACTCTCGTAAGGCAGAGCAAATTAAAAATAATAATAAAATCTCTGTGGGTGTATTTGTTTTGATTTTCCCCTGCTCCACTGTCTTTGAAGTTCAGCCTGTCATAGAGGTGGCTGGATTTACAAGCCCCAACATTAGCCTGAAAACATGATATACCATGTAAGTGTGGCCGGAACTAGAGAAAGTTGTGGGAATGAGGTGTGAATCATGCAGCAAGGCAAAAACTAATTTACCTCAGCTGTGAGCCATACAAACACAGCATCTGAGCCTGATCTAGAGGAAGGAAAATTTCCTTTTAATTATGCTGCTTTGAGGTAGTCCAGTAGATCTCAACCTATTATCACTGGACCAATTTCTCTTGTAGGAAACATGCTCGTATACACGGTTGTCCCTTCATATTCTCTCAGGCTTGGCTCCAGGAGCCCCCATGGATACCAAAATCTTTGAATACTCAAGTCCCATTATATGCAATGGCATAGCAAAATGGTGTCCCTTATATAAGATGGCAAAATCAAGGTTTGCTTTTTGGGTTATTATTTTTTAAAGAATATTTTCAAGCTGTGAATACTTAAATCTGTGGATACCAAATCCGTGGATACGGAGGAACAACTGTACTCAACAAGAGCTCACGTTCTCCTCCCTTTGTACCTCTTGTCGGCATGGGGCCTCTGTACAAAAAATAAGAAATTGAAAAACATCAAATGCACATACAGTATGAACCCATATCCACAGGGGATACTTTCCCAGGCTTACCACAGATAGCAAAAATCACGGATAGTAGCAAATCCTATATTTCTGGCAGAAGTGTACCATAGTATCATGCTGTAGGACCTAGGGGCTTGTCTATACGGCAAAATTACTCCACATAGAATTCAAGGAGAATAGGTTTTGTCCCAATGGGATCCTAAATCATTTCACCGTATTCGGAAGGAAGTGGGGGAGAAACCTCCAAATACTCCGCAAGAAAAGCCTTTGTGGCTTTCCTTGGCTTTTAAAAAAAATTCCAAAGGAAATATGGATTCCCATTCATTGGGACAACTAATTCACTTTGATGTGCTTTCCGATAAGAGCAGAAGTGGAAAGCTGATTTGTCGGACATGCACAGGGGATGGAGCAGCAAGGCAAGCGTCTGGATCACCATGTTAGATTTTTGCCATAGTGATCGTGTGTGCTCAGGTGACAAAACAGCCTTTTCTCTGTTTATTTAAGTGGAAGGTCGTACTTCCACACCCTAGATTTGTTTTTTTTAAAAAAAATACTGTTTGACGGTAGCAACTGGTGACAATAAAAACGCGAGTAATTCACTTGTGCCCACTATCTTGATTCACAGGCATGCCTGTTTGAACAACAAACATGTATGGTTTTGCATGCCTGAAATCTTGACAAAAAACTATGGAGACAAATGAAAGCTGCTGCAAATTGGCATTATTGTGCATCAATCCACATTTTATTGCTCATATAGACAAGCCCAGAAAATACATTATTGTATGATAGAGAGAAGTATTTTTTCAGACATGGTTAAGTGAAACCGTGGATACTGGTCCTGCAGATTTGGGGGTCATACCATATACTCAAAGCATACAGTATGAGATGTCCCACATAAAACCTGGAAATTAACTACTTCTTCAAGGCCTACTATGCAGCTTAGAATTTTGCACTGCTCACATGAGAGGGCCATGTAAGCAAGGTCATCCCTACCTTAGGTAAGATGGCTACCTTGGGAAGCAGATTCTGGCAAGCATCGTCCTGGTGATATACGCAAGCTTATGTCCACTTTACACATGCATATGTCTCCTTTTTTGTTGTTATTGCAGAGGTTGATATTCTCTTCTACCCTTTGGAATGACCAAGGCCCCCTCCACTCACAATTTTGCTGTGAGAGCCCCCTCAGTGGCCATTTCATGACTCGTAGAAAGGATGGGAGATTGGAGAAGCATCTAACTGTGCCCCATAGCCAGATAAGATGGGTGACATCAGTTATTTAGGCCCAGGTGGATCAGTGGAAGATGCCGTTCATCTGTGAAACACACACGTCCTCCAACAGCCACGGGATGGCCATTTATGGGGGTCTGTCACAACAAAACCTTGAACCTTGAGGGTGGTGAACAGGGAGCCATAGTGGAGTTCTGCCTGCAAAACTATGCTGGGCCACAGAGTATCATGAAAGGGCAATAAACTGTTATTTTATGTGTTAATATTATATTTTTATTGCCAGAGGTGAAAAAAGGCACTCATGGGATTTTATGTCTCATGTACTGGAAAAACTTGGCTGACTTTGGTACTATGCCCCTTTCAGGTCAGTAGAGGTACCATTTACTGTTCCATCGTGGGCAGCAAAGTTTGTTCTTGCATGAGAGGCCACTGAACAATCCTTGAGGGAGAACAGGGGCTCGCAGTGGACAGGCTGACCAGCTGCATTATACTATCCTACTCATGAATAATCTTACTTTCCTATCATGCATAGCTAAAACCAGCATCACACTAAATTCCAATAACTCCCTCCACCATTCATTCATAGGGTTATCTACTTGCCTTAGCGTTCGGCAACATCTTTCCTTCTGCCTTTGTCCCTCAACAACCATAGTCAAAACTGAACTTGTCAATTCATCACCATACCCACAGTTTTGCATTTCTGTGGCTATTCATGCAGTCTGCTCATGAAGATCTGTTCTTAGGCACTTATGTCCATGCATCTGAGGAAGTAGACTTAAGTCTACAAAAGCTTATGATACCAACTTGTATCTCTCAGTTAGGGCTTGTCTAGACAGGCTGTTTACGCTGTCTTGCCCCCATCTCAGAGCCCTGCAGTCCATATGATGCAAGGCATTTACCCATTCTGTCCCCAGGCAATCCGCACTACCCCTGGGGCAGGTACAGGGCTGAGACGGGGAGGGGGTTGGGTTAGGGTCTGATACAGCTTTCCAGAATAATATCTGCTTAACTTGCTTGTAGACAGCAAACAATGGATTGGGCCCCACGTGTCCGCAGGAGCCTGGCCCAGATTGCTTTAGCTGCCAGTCTGCTGTGCTTCTTTCTACCAGCTCCAGGCAGCTGTCCTGCAGCATATGACCAAGGCTGGTCACGTGCAGGGGCCTTGGTCACATGTTGCAGCCGGCTACCTTGATGCCAGGAGAACATGGAAGAAGGTGGTGGCAGTAGCAGCAGCGACAGGGCCAGTGAGCCCATCAGGACTTCCTCCCATTTTGTATAGGTAACAGGGGAACACCGGCCTATCCTGGCTCATGTAGCTGAGCCCTTAGTCTCAAAGGTGCTGCAAGATCCCTTTGCATGCTTATTAGAGCCCTTCACCCAAACCTGAATGTCAGGATTTTATTAGTTTCTTAATCATACAGGAAGTGTGCTGTGCATCTGTCCAGGGCCTTTTCATTACATTTAAATAAATGAAATTATATTTCATTACCTTAAAAGTAAATAAAATAAATGAATTACATTTATATTGCCTTTGTCCACAATTGAGCCCTTGCACAATTTATGCCTCAGTGGATATTTGTAGCCTCATTTACAATAGAGTGCTACTTTAGGAACCAAGAGCAGGGCAACAAGGCAATGGGCAGCATTGAAAAACAATGTCTGTTGTAATGCATATATTGTTGAGGAGGTAACGAGAACTGGATTTCAATCTATTCTCAGCTGTGAAAATCATTTGTGCTAGTTGCTGGCCAAACCATAGTTTGATGTAAAATGCCAAACTATGGTTTGACAATATATGAAGAGATTATGTGCTCTCACAACTTCTCACTTTCTTCTCCTTCCTTCTCTCTCACATTGCAATTTCCCAGGGAGTTCTGGTTTCTAAACAGAGATTCTGGTTTTACAAGACCAAAGTGGTTTGAGCAAAGCATAGTTTCCTGCCTTTGAAGTCAACAAAAAGCTAAGCTATGTTTTCCTGAGAAATGATGAGATTTTAGGAGGGGAAAGTGCATTAGCCTTAGCTAGTTGATGTGTTTGGTGTTATGACTGAATGTAGCCACTATCTTTCAACTTCATTTTACTTCAAACTTACAGAAATAAAGTCAGAAGAATATATGTGTCACCCTGACTTCTTTGGAAGGAGGACGGGATGCAAATTGTGAAAAACAGATTTTGAGCAACTGCCTTCTCAGTTTTGTCTGTGAAGCTCATTAATCTCTGTGGATTCCATTTTTGTGAGCAACCAAAACTTAAAAGTGGTAGGTAGGCCTCCAAATTGGATTCCATAGGCTGCTTGTGATCTCCGGCTGCTTGTGTTTTAACAGATGTGGTTTACAAATGCCCTGACCCACCAAGAGGGATTAGCACCTCAGTGTTTATTCTTCTCAAAGAGAGAAACGGCAGGAAGTTGACACATTTTGCCATATGTCACAGAAACTGAAATGGAGCATAAATGCAGTTCTGTTGGGGGCTCATCTCAGTGGCCACACCACCGTTTTATTCTCTGTCATGGGTTATAGCATTGGATATCAGGAGGAAAAGCCTTTAATAACCAGGTCCGGCCCTACCATTAGGCAGAGCAAGGCAACTGGTTGAGGCAGCTGGTTTTTGAAGTCATAAAAGGGCAGCAGATTGTGACTTATCTGCTTTCCTGTTGTAGTGTTTTTACCACTAGGAATGGGTAGAAGTGATTGCTGTACTTTCTACCATATGTGTAGAAATTAGTTGGCTGTGTTTCAGTACTATGTGCATTGTTTTGGGACAATCACAGGGCAGGGGATGAAAATTGCTTTTCTGCTTTGGGCCTCAAAATGTCTCAGACAGGTTCTGGTGATAACCATCTTGAGCTTTTTTATTTCGTTATTAAATTCTTACTGGTTGGTGTTGATACCTAGCCAGTGCCTGAACCCCAGTATAGTTTAGTTTTTAGGTGTCAAATAAATTGTAGGATAATGTTCACTTTGATAAATAAAATCAGTAAATAAAACCTAACATGCATTATTGTATGAGAAGTTCCTCTTTAACGTTTTCCCTCTCATACTTTGCTACAGAAATACAGTCAGCCCTCTGTATCCACAGGTTTTTCATCCACAGATTCAACCAACCACGGCTTGAAAATACTTGGGCAGGGGGTGGGTGATTCCAAAAAGCAAACCTTGATATTCACCGTTTTATATAATTTTACTACTCCATTGTGTATAATGGGACTTGAGCATCCACAAATTTTGGTATCTGGGGCCGGCGTTCTAGAACCAAACCCCAGCAAATACCGAGGGCCCACTGTACAACTTATAACATCAGAACCAATATAGTACAACACAGCCCATGATAGAGATCCACACTGTTCTTTAAAAACACATGTGTTTTGTGAGTTTGCAACCCATTAATTAATATTTGCCTCCACTGGTTAAAATAGATCCCTCCAGTTAATCAACAAATGCTTTAGTTGATTCATCTGCTGACTGAATTGGTTAAGAATGCAAATCCTGTAAGTGGCAATAAATCTCATTGCCTTCAATGGAGGTTGCTAATGTATATAGAATTGCAGTTTAAGGTTACAGTTCTATAACCTAGCCTGGAGTTAAACCTCAAAAGATGTATTTATTTATTCTGTTTTTATTAGCTGTATTTAGGTCCTATCTATTCCAGTAAGCTCAAGATGATATACATGGCTCTCTGCCTCTCTACTTTATTCTCACAACAGTCTTGTCTGGGAGGTCAGGTTATCAGAGAGCATAACTGGCCCAAGGTCAAGCAGTGAGTTTCACTTTTTTGTGGAAACTTGAATCTAGATTCCCCCCAGGGCCAGACAGCCCTCTAGCCAATTTACCACACATCTTTCCAGTGGAATTACTCTGCAAAGGGTATAGTCTCCTCTATTTAAAAAAACAATTTAAAAAATCCCAAGTACCTGATTTTAGAATATGCAGTCAGCATGACTAACTGAACAGATGAAGTAACTTTGCGGGGAAATTGCCCCCTTAGTCACACAAATAAAATGCAACATGTTAACATTGCTTTTTGCAAGCAAGCTTAAAATATCAGGTTGTTGCCTGTAAATGAAATTAGTAAAGTAAAATCCAAAACACAGGATGCAGAAATCTAACTTGATTCAGCCTGTAGGCACTGGCCAAAAGGAGCAGGTATTTATGTAGCTGGGACAGGCAGCCAGCCGTTTCCTTGTATAATCATATTCATATGTTTATAGGCCAGAAAATACCTACAAATGTCTACCAGACGTGGCAAATCTCCATCAATCATTCCTTTTAAAATTTGCCCCTCTCTTTCCCAACTTTGCTCATATTCCGGTAAATATCAAGCTCAACAAGAGTTTCTAAACAACACCATTGTCAATGAAGATAAGCTCTGAGGGAGGTGGCAAATCCTACAAATCCGAAGACTGAAGCAGATGTGGCTGCTTCATTGCTAAAATTAGTGGGCTCTGTTCTATCAAAGCAGAGTTTTCCAGGAAATAACCTATTCTTCTAGTGGAACAATGTGGTAATTCTTTGTGGGCTGTAATGCTTTGATCTGTAAGTTATGAAGTGCATTTTTCAATACACTCATTGTAAAATTAGAAAAGGCCCTCCCTGCATACAGAACGCTAGTGTATAAGGGAAAAAGGATTTAGCAACATAAGTTACTATCTTTCTGTGCATACAAAAGTAGGTAATAGTGGTGGTGGATTTTATTTATGGAAACATAATTTCCATACTTGGTATCTGAAGTGGGATAGTCCTACATGTGAGTTTACGGAATTTATTAAAAAAAATTCACCATTCTTTAATTAGAGTCAAGATTCTTGATGAAAGTGTCCATTTTGTACCTCCTGAGAGTTGCTGTGAGTGCAAACAACAAATTGTTTCTGAAATTTGCACATTTAGAAGGTCAAGTGGGTATTTCAGAAAAATCAAATCAGTAAATTGAAAAGTACACACAAGTGCACTTTCAATAATGGGAAACATGCCTACCAACAGCCCTATCACACAACTATTTTAGTGCTATGTTTCTTAGGCAACATCATGTGGAATCCTGGAATTTGTAGTTTGGTGAGACACTAGGGCTCTCTGGCTGAGAATTCTAAATACCCCTCGCTAATCTGTAAATCCCAGGATTCCATAGTATGGTGTCATGACAGTTAAAGTAGAATCATAGAGTTATAATAGAATATTGCGAAAGGGCCCTAAAATGTATTAGAATACATTAAGAACACATTGTTATAGTTGTTATTTACTGCCAATTCAATTTAAGGAGACCCTATGAACTAGAGATCTCCAATACACCCATTATCAAATGCTTTGCTCAGATCTTGCAAGCTCAGGGCCATGATTGAGCAATCTTCCTCTTTGCCTACAGCCTTGCACTCTGCTGAGCATTATCATCTTTCCCAGTGAGTTGTGTCATCTAATAATGTGTCCAAAGGATAATAGCGTCAGTCATTTTGGCTAAAAGCCCTACACATTTTGGCTACAATAAAAAGACATACAAAATTTTAAAAAAGTATACACGTATACAAATTCCCTTGTGAAGGAAAAGAACAGAGCTTAGCATTTCAAATGAACAAAAGAAGTATCTAGAAGGGACTTGGAATGACACAGCAAAATTGAGATGGAGAGGTTTTCCATCCATGCCTACTGAGATTCAAGATCTTAAGTGGGTACTTCCTTGTTCACAACTCTGACTATAACTCTAGAACAACTCACCTGAATTCAAAGGGACTTATTTTTGAATGGGTTAGGATAGAATTAGACTGTTGAGGCTTGTCCGCACTGGACAGAATATTCCACATTCTGGCTGGAATATTCTGGCCCTGGAGCTGTCCTGGATTCCCCCCATTACCTTGTGTTCCGCGGCAGGAACAGGCAGCTGTCTGCACACACTTGGCTGTATCGGTGGGCACCAACACCACTGGTATCACTCATTGCACTCTGTGTGGCCAGAAATGAAGCACCCAGTCTTGATCAAATGCTGGGAGCCTCATTGTGACCTCAGAGAGTGTGACACACAAAAGCAGTGGCAGCCGCGGAGGCACCTGCTGATACAGCGGAACATGCACATGGGAACAGCTGCCTGTTATCTGCACGAATGCTCCATTTTTTTCCCTGCAGGATCTGGGTTTTCCCAGGCACTGTATATTTTAAAAGCTGTTATAAGGGGTGTTTGCCCCAGTTTCTAGACAGAACTACCCAGACATTGTTTGGACAGTTCGGACTAGAATTAGGGCCGATACCCTGCATCATCTGGACAACTATGTGCGGGAACGTGGGGAGATTGTTTCATTCAGCCCGTGTAGACTGGCCCCACATTTCTTACAGCCAGAATCAGCAATAGCCTAGTGTTCATATACTATCAAGAATTGTGTTTCTGCTAGAGATGTGAAGGCCTGGGGGGGGGGGGCTCAGGAAAAAAACTTTTTTCTGCTTTTCCCCTGAAACCTTTTTTGTTTTTTTCAAAAAAAAAAAAATGAAAAAAAGGAAGAAAATCGATTACAGAATGTTTTATTTTAGCATGATGAATAAAATCTTTAAGACAAGGTGTTCATTTATAATTGTTTGAATACAATAATTGTTTGAAAACACTGTGTTTTTAATATATCAATTGTGATAATATTATGCCAAATCAAATTGTACATAGTCATAGTTTATGTTCCTAAAGTAACAGAGTGACTTTCAATCTGTAAAAAGTGTTAATGTTGCATTTTTTCAATTTTTCCAAAAATTTCAATTTTTTCTGATAAAAATGGGGGGAATGGTTTTTTTCCATGACTTCAAAATTTCTGGAAATTTTACACCTCTAGTTTCTGCTTTAATCTGTTTTAGATAATAGATGTGTAGTAGGGAAATATTTGTATATTTTGATTGTTTCTAATGTAGAATATTTAAACATACACCCTCCTAATTTCAGCCTGAGATCGTACAGTACAGGGCAGTCTGTACCACTTGATTTTGCTGAATGGTTTCAGCATTCCTCAGTTCTAAAGGACATCTGATCAGCACTGCCAGTCTCCATGGTAAACAAGTGAGGGGTGGTGGTAAGACTAGAAAGTTTGCAGTAATAGAAGAACTAGGAAAAGAAATTTAAGTAGGACCGAAGTTTTGGTTCATGTTTACAGCCCTCAGAGGAAGAACAATTATTTGCGGAAGCTGCTAATGGAGGCTTGGCCTTCAGAGCAGAAATATCTGCCAAGTTTGAAACGTGTTTTTACTCCGAAGTCTTCTCTCAGCTGTCTAGTTTCACAGTGGAAGATCTGTCTGGTGTGAACTTTATTGGAACATAAATGACAATGATGATTTTGGTCTGTGCATCAGACTCTTTGGTTTTGTGTTCTTTTTTTTAAAAAAAACCATGAAGCTGGGAGTCCACGGACCCAAAAACAAGGGGGTTGAGGATGATCTGGCAAAATTCCTGTATAACTGAGACTCCACATGAATTAAAAATCAGAAGTGTACTAAATGATCAAGCACCAAGAAATACTAAGATGGTTGTTGTTGTTTGCCTTCCCAGAAGTAATAAATGTTACCTTGTGCAAGCAGGGATCACCAGCATTGAGGCCATGATATTGAGAACACAGCTGCGCTGGGCAGGGCACACTTCTAGGATGGAGGACCATCACCTCCCAAAAATAGTACTCTATGGTGAACTTGCCACGGGTCAGCGTAAGAGGGGCGCTCCAAAAAAGAGATACAAGGACTCCCTGAAACAACATCATAGGCTCGGCCAAATTGATCACCAACAATGGTCCGCCCTGGCCTCACATTGGGAGGCATGGAAACGCACTATCCACAATGCTGCAGCCTTATTTGAGAACTCACACCAAACAAGTCTTGAAGAGAAATGACAACGCAGAAAGAATCACAACCCGGAAACATCACCCAAGGAGACCTTCTGTTGTGGTTTCTGCAACCGGACTTGTTTATCTCGTATAGGCCTTTTTAGTCATCAGCGCGCTTGCAGAAAGTGCGGGATGAGTCCTTCCTGAATCTTCGTTTGCGAAGAAAAGCCAGAGAGAGAGAGAGAGAGAGACAGACAGACAGAATCTGTCCTATGGATACAAAGGAGTAAGAAACACTGAGCACATGCAAAGCACTTCTGTATACACATTGTGCTTGTCAGTCTTCATATTTAAGGGTGCTGAAATGATAATGTTTTGAGAAGGTAATTTTCCCTCCCCTTGCAGCTATATGCAAGTAGGCAAAATGAATAAGAACCTGCCTACCAATGTTGTGCCTCTACACATTAAAAACAGTTCCGGGGTCCCCGTGGAAGGGCAAGCCAGTGCCATTGAATACAACATTGTTAAAAGTTCACTTCAGTCATCTGTATCACAGATAGACAAATTGCAGCCTTGGGTTCACATGCAGCTCTCAAAACTATTTTTGAGGTTCTCAGCATCCTCCTGAATACCCCAGACTGGACTTCCTCTGGTGAATTGACTCTCCAGGAACTGCAGGTATCAGCATGCCTAGACTCAGTGAACAGCAGTTTCAGAGTTCATCAGAAAACTTTATTGTCACAGAAAACCAAGAAGCATACAACACCACTTTGTTGCTGAGAACGAACTCAACAAACACATTAAAAAGTAAAAGCATATTCTAATCCCCTAAATCTGCTGGGCTACAAAATCATTGGTTGTCCATCATCCACTGTCATAAGCATTCTTTACTCAGTCTTTTCCCAGACACAGAAGCCTAAGCCATTAACTGCAGCTGCAGCTTTATCTCTTTTCCCCTAAACAAAGCCTAAACTGCTACACATACAACATTATACACCCCCACATAACTGTTAGTACATTCACATCAAGGTTACAGAGAATTAAACAAAAATGGTAGGAAGAGGAGACCAAGGGATCCGATCCCAACAGGAACCACCATTCACCTCTTAAATAATTTATAGAGCATGGATGAACATTAAGAAAGAGTCTTTGAAAATTGTGCAATTTCCAATTACTGTTCACAGTTCAGGACTTATTCTGTGCAAGATTTGCATGTGGTTGTTTTGTGCAGAAAGCAACATTTTCTGCACAGGAAGTACACTGTAATATTTCTGTCTAGAAATGTTGTTTTCTTCACAGAGAATTCACAGAGAATTCTATTTTCTATGCAAAACAACCATGTGCAAATGTTGTGTAGAATAAGTTCCAAACTACAAAGATTCTCATCAGTCTGGGATTTTTCTCATCAGGGTCTTTTGACTTTTGAAGAAAACATTTTTGAACATTTAAAAAATATTTTCAAATATTCTTTCAATTCCTAATAAATATATAGAGAGACAGAGACATTGGAGTTCCAGACAATATTAATGGGCGATTGTCCTCTACTGTATTTGAAAATGTCCTCTGGTTGAAGGACCATCTTCTCCTAGTCTAGTTTTCAGATGGAGATATGTAAGAAAAGAAAGCATGAGCCTTGAACTTATAAATCCACATTAAGTCCTTGAATAGCACACTAAACAATTATTTGTTTAATGTGAAGTCAAAGGCTTTCATGGCCGGCATCCATAGGTTTTCTGTGTTTTTTTTTTTTCTGGCCGTGTGTGAGGCATCTCTGAAGATGCCAGCCACAGATGCAGGTGAAACATCAGGAATAAACTCTTCCAGAACACGGCCTCACAGCCTGGAAAAAACCCCCACAGAAAACCTATAATTGTTTGTTTATATTCCTCCCTTCTCTAGGGAGTAGGAAAGTTTGGCCTGTGGGCCATATCCAGCCCCCAGATTTCACTTTTGTGGGCCTGCCCTAATCTCAGAATCCATTACATACACCAACACTAAAACCTTGTTTGGCAAAATATCAGCCCCAAAATGACCAGAACAGTCACAGACATAACAGTGTTACCTACCTTTATATCCCGCTCTTATAATAATTCATAAACTGGCAGTAATTCATTAATTGGCATCAATTCATAGGTTTGGCACTAAATGACAAGTCAAGTAGGTCCAAGTTGACCAGGGTTTCCACAGGAAAGTTCATGCAGAGGTCACCAGAGACCTAATGGAAGTTGTCTCGGAAAATTCCCAAAACTCAGACATGCCCAGGACTGGTTATGCGAAGCCCCCTTAGACAAGCTGTTAGGGGGAAATGTGCTAATCCACCCTGGACACACCTGGCCATGAGTCATACTCCAAAACAAACAAGTGATCAGACAACCCATTGCTCTGCAAAGGTCTTCACACCTCTGCCTATCCAACAATATAAGGTCATCTCAAACCCATCAGTCTTAATGTTCCAACCATTAACAGCGATTAAAGAAGCAGAAGCTTCCATTGTCTAAGCTATGGGAAACTCACTCAGACATTGTCTTCCACTCAAAACACCCCTTAAGGGTACAATATTGAGTACAGTAGGACCCCTGTATCCACTGATTCATTATCCACTGATTCAGTTTTGATTCAATTACCCACAGGGCACAAAACAGCACACCTACCATAGAGACTTCCTAGAAAATGTCTCCTATCTAGCCATTTTCTAGGTCCTCCAAGGCAACTCTATGGTATTTTAAACCAGAAGTCCTATTATTTTTCAATGGTGTTAGCTATTATCCATGGTTTTCAGTATCCACGAGGCCTCCAGAACCAATCCCCAGCAGATATGGGGGTCCTACTGTATAAATATTATCCCAAAACACAACCAAAGTGTGCACAGCTCCATACACCTTGTTACTATGTCAGTCTGCTGTGTGACCCTCAGATGCAAGCCTGAGTATTCTTTCACTGCACAAACCTCTGCTCTTCAGACAGGTAATTATAGCCCATCCCATCCCCTGAATCTATTCCTCTATCCAATACTTCCTCCTAATTCTTTGTTAGCCTTGTATGATAGCTTGTGAAAGTGAGTGCCTGTGTGAATGTTTCTGTGATTATTTTCAAATAAAAACCATTTTAATTTCATTTTGGCTTGTAGTCTCCTCAGTATACACAGGTGCAAAGACCCGCTAGTTACCTGACCTCTCTCAGCCAGATCTTTGAGCTACTTAAAATTCCCCAATATAATATCATAATTCCAAGGTCACAAGTGGGTCCCACAGACCCACAGTAATTTGGGTAACAATTTGATAATGGGACTTGAGCATCAATGGATTTTTATATTTACCGGGGAGGAGGGTGTCTTGGAACCAAACCCCAGCAGATACCAAGGACCCAATGTTCATATATTAATGGAAACTACATACAAAGTGCATGTGTTATGAAGAATTGGGTACAAAAATAATAATGTTTTACACAGGTTTTTTTAAAGCAGATTGGTTCAGAAATTGGATGGAATATATTTCTGATTGAATACATGTTGAACTGACATGGTCCAAATAATAGAGTCCTCTCTCCAGCCCTAGTTTACAGATTAAAAGTACAGGTGAACCCCCGCATCCACAGGAGATACTTGAAACTGTGGATAATAGGGAACCCTATTATTTTCAATAAGAATGCCAGATGTTGACCATAGAATCACACTGGAGGACTGAGAAATGCCTAAAGAGAACATAATTTTTCAGATGTGAATAAGTAAAACCATGGATACTGAATCTGTGGATATGGTGATCGACCTGTATTGTATGTAGAATCCCAGTTTACTTGTGGCAGCTGACAGAGAGCTTCAGACAATCTCATATCCACCCTTATTTTTAATACCCTTGTTGTCTCACTCTGATCCTTCTACTTGTGTGTTAATTTAGTTAAACGGGCTTCATTATGTTTTGGCCATCCTAAAGTTAGGACTGTGTGAAGTAACTGAACAATACATTTAAGGTGGGGAATGCAGATTTATGAAAGAAGGCTGAGATGGGTTGAGGCAAACTTTATTATGAGCCAAGTATTTGGAAACACATTTCTTTTTTTCCTTTTTGTACTCTTTTAGTAGTTTTTTTTTTTTTTAAATGTGACTTTGAAAAAGTGGGCCTGATTTTAAAGTGGTATGTGTGCAAAAGGCAGAATGTATTTACAGGATAAAGATATTGGCAAGATAAGTCCCTGAAGAGTAGCTTTGCTTAGCATGCATTGAAACCTCCTTTTTTTAAGTAAAGAAGTTTTATAGTTGTTCAAAACCCAGTTCATTTGCAATCAAAGATCTCAAAGTAAGGGGGGGGGATCCTACCTGAAAAGGGTTCCTGTTCTTTGCCAAGCATTTTTACATAGGTAACCATAGCAACTCCAGTTTTCCATGTTCTGAACAATTTGTACAGACTCAAAGTAAAAACAACCTCCAGCTACCAACCCGCAGTGTTCAATAAAAGAATACACCCAAAAGAGAGTTTGGGGTCTAGTAGTATTAACGTCCTACAAAACAGGCAATAAAAAAGATCATTATTATGTAGCAGCAAATCATTCCTGAAGACTATTCGTTGCATTCCCTTTTAGAATACAGGTATACCTCAGTTAAGGAAGTAAATGTGTTCTTTGTCTGTCTCTACACTGTAGAAATAATGCATTTTAAGTGCTGTAGCTCCATCCTATGGAATTCTGGGATTTGTCGTTTTACAAAGTCTTTAGCCTTTTCTGACAGAGAGTGCCGGTGCCTCACCACACTACAGATCCCAGGATTCTGTAGGATGGAGCCATTGTGGTTAAAGTGGTGTCAAACTGCATTATTTCTACAGTGTAAATACACCCCTAGACATGAGTTCTGGTACCAGAAAAAGAAAAAAAAAACAGAAAGGATAGGGATAGGTTCCTACACCACAAAGAAGAGCAGTTCAACCTGTTTCAGCAAACATTCTATTCAAAACTAACAGTATGCAAATGTGAAATTAAACAACCAGGTCAGGTCACCCTTGCATAAATAAACAAAAACAATTTGAATCTTTAAAGCATCTCCCAAAATACAGTACATTGAAGGATAGTTTTTAATTTCACTTTGCTTCTGATTTCCATTTTGTTGGCCAGATTTATAGATCTGTGTTTTTTTTAACATGCTGGAAGTGGCCGATGAGGCAGGCATATCTCCTTTCCCCTTTACTCTCTGTTTTGATGTTCACGTATGCCCAGTAACGGAGGCAGCTCCCTGCTCTTTACCTTCCCTCTTGTAGACAGGCACACACAGCAACAGTAGCATCAGGTAGAGTAGACTCCAGACACAAGCATCTTTTTGAACATCCTTAGTCTTTTTTTAAAAACTGATCTATGTTAGTGGCAGAGTTTGAAAAGCTACTTTTAAGAAGAATGAACCAAGAAATTCTCAAGCAAAAAATGGCAACCCTCCAACACCAACACCATGACAGAGAGAAGTAGGACACTAGAAGGAGTTGCCTGCATTGTATTGTAAAATAAAGGGCTTGTCTAAATGGTGAAAATAATCCTAACAGGATGCAAATGCAAGGCAGTCTGTACAAATGGATATTCACATAAATACATGTCATTTGGGATGGGGGGCAGCCAAATCCACCGCAAACTCTGTGCGGGTAGCCTCCAGGGCTTTTTCCAGATTTTTTAAAAAGCTCTGTATGGCAAATGACTGTGCAATTGTTTGGACGCTCACATTCGCGTTTGTGTGTCCAGGGAGGGTAATCTGATTGGCTGAATGAGCATGAGGGTGGGGCTAGCAAACAGGGAAAGTGCCTGCTGCCACCATGTTGGATTTTCGGCTAAGCGAGGGTCTATTAAGTCGATAAAATAGTGATCATATATTCTCTCTCTCTCTCTTTTTGGTAAATATGAAATATGGAATGTGTGCACCATGGTAAACTTCTTTTTTAATTGTGGCGGTAGATTTAAAAGCACGAGTAATTCACTTGTGGCCACCATCTTGGCTAGGGGTCATGCCAAGTTTAGGGGGCTCTTTTGAACATTAAGACAGGTAGCAGCATTGCAAATGGCTGCTTTTTTGGATGTGTTCATTTTCCCCCCCTCGTATAGATGGGACCTAATTAAACAACGCTTTATCCTTGCAGTGTACAAATGTGATTAAAATAAAACATAATACTGTACAATAAAAACATTAAAAATCATGGCAGGCATCCTGTTCATGGCCTGTACTGCATTCAAAACCTAGGGTTATGTATCCATAACTGTTCCATATTTATTCATACCACTTATTCACCATCGTGGCACTATTGCTACAATCATATATGCTCCCGCAATCTACCTTAACAGCCAGAAAGTGATAGAACTCTCTTCTGCTGGTGACTGGAGCACAGCAGGATGGCATTTCCATCCCCCTCTCATCAGCAAGCTAGGTTACAAAAGATTTAAGTAAGAATTAAAACCAGGGGTCCCGCTTGTGATTGTCACAGCCTCATTGCCTGGCAGGTAAGGGCTGGAAACAGCATCCTAATGTCCCCCAATCATCTGAAGAACAGACCTTCATCACTTTGCGCAGTTCATAGAGATAAAGGTAGATTGGGGGAGTCAGGCCAGAAGATGCTCCTCAATTACAGGCAATGTAGGATCTTGGCCTATATGATCACAAAATAATCTTGCACTGTAATTTAAAGTTTTTGTTCGTCTGTCTGTCTGTTATACTATACAATTCCATGTTTTAATACAGAGTCATCAAACACAAGCCAATTTCCACCATGTTCCATTGGTGGAAATATCCTACACCTCTCCTCTCATTGTTTATCTACTGTTGCCGCTCTTTACTCGCTGCCCGCAATGGCCAGTCAGTGGTTGGTAGAGAGCAAGGAGGATCAGAGGACTGTCTGGCTGTGGCCCAGGTCCTCTGGAGGTCTCACTGTGTTACCCAAATTGGTTGGGGTCCATGGGGAACCTCTATTATCTTAAGATTAATTTGGGGAATTTAACTAACTCAACTTGGCATGCAAGAGGCCGGGCAACGGTGGGACCTTTCAACCTATGTCTATCAGATATAGTGGAGGAGATTCTAAGCCAAATGGTACAATTAAATTATCTTTATTGAAAAGTAACACAGACAACATCCACTCAAACATTAAGGCTTCAGACACTCACATAAGACTATTGAAAATAGTAGGAAGTACTTGGATAGAGTAAGGGGTATAGTGGGTTATACTGTACCAATCATGCAGAGCTGAAATCTCAAAGTAAACTGGCAGAGGGGAGGTCTGGGAGGCAGAATGGTGACACAAACTGACTTTGGTGGTGTTTTAGGGTGGTATTTATATGAAATAATTCCCCTGAAGTGATAGGATTTTGGGTGGAATACAGTGGTTTTCAGAGGTTCCCGGAGTTAGACAATGGGTGCTCTGGAAGAGTTAACAATCGTTAATGAGTACTGTATTTAAAACTGAATAGGAGCAGGTAAGGTTTTTCGTTGGAAGGTGACAAAATTTTACAAGCATTAAGGACTCTGCTATTGTTGAGTGGATTAGTGAATGACTCGCCTTCAGGTGTTAAGTTCTAACCTAAGTATTTGGTTTTGGGATATTTCCAAAGGCCCCCCCCCCTTGGTCATACATTAATCCCACCTCAGTATTTAGGGGTTCCTGGTTTACCTGCAACCACGTGGCTGGATTATTAAATGTATTACTATGTGGATTATTAAATATAGCCAATTATAGGATATTCCAAGATGGAGGCTATTAGGGTAGGTAACAAGTGGTTGTTGTAATTATTAGCCAGATGCTTCATTAATCACCACCCTGAGCTCTGCCCCAGCCACTGAATGGCTGTGGAGGGGAGCTGTAGTTCCTAACAGGTAAGTCCAGAGGGAAGCATTGATTGTTGCAGAGGAAGGAAACGAGTACCAACCTCCTCAATGACCCAAAAATGACATATGTAGTTGTACATCAGACTTATGCCTAGTTTTTGTCATTAACAGGGTACCAGCATTGGTGTGTTAGCTAATGGGACCAAAATGAAGACCATAGTATGGGTTGGGATCTGATCCATCAGTTACACCTGAACCAATACTTTGGATTTCTGTGCTTTTTGCTATAGAATGAACATTTATGAACCAGTTTTGACGAAACTTGACATTTACTCTTAAGGTGAAAAACAAAACATTCTAGTGGAAGTTTGGAAGCAATCAGTAAATTTCATCTTTTTTTCAGAAAGTTATAGGTTTGGGTCTATTTTGAATAAAAACTGGTACAAAACAAATTTTAAGAACAGTAGGAGCGAATAGTTGGATTTTGGTTCATTTATATTATAAGGAAAATCTGCTCCATTGACCTATGTCACAAAATCATGATGAAAGCAGAGAAGACGGCAAATACAATAAAACAGACAAAAACCAACAATTCGAATGGATAAACAAAAATGTTCCCAGTGGATGCTGAAACCTGTTTCAGAGTTGTCCACAGTCCCACCTCTTTGAGGAAGGTATAAATTCCATACTAGGGGAGTCATAACTGAGAAGCTTTCTCCTTTACTGAGACATAATTGAAAGTGCTGATCATGAATTATAAAGCCTTGTATGGCTCAGGTCCAGGCTATCTGGCAGACCACATCTCCTGATATGAGCCTGGCCAGGCCCAAAGATCCTTCTCTCAGTCCCACCACTTTCAGAGGTACAGTTGGTGGGGACGCAACATAACGCCTTCTGAGTGGCTGCCCCTAGACTCTGGAACTTCCCTCCAAGGGAAGCCAGAATAGTTCCCTCGTCATTGGCCTTCTCTCAGCAGGCAAGTGTGTTTTATTTTTTATTCCAACAGGTTTTTAAAACAGGAAGTTTTAAAAGAATAGGCTGGGGATGCTGTACTGTTTTCGACTGAACTGTTTTAATTGCTTTTTGTCTTTTAATTTCATTGCATCTTTCCAAGTGTAGTTTTAAATCATTTTAATATTGTGATTACAGTTGTCCCTTCATTTTCGCTGGGGTTTGGTTCCAGGACGCCCTGTGGAATAATGAATACTGAAGTCCCATTATATGCAATGGCATAGCAAAATGGTGTCCCTTATATAAGATGGCAAAATCAAGGTTTGCTTTTTGTATTATTATTTTTTAAAGGATATTTTCAAGCCATGAATACTTAAATCTGTGGATACAGAGGGACAACTATAGTTAAATTCCATTTTATTGTTCACTTTTTTATGTTTTAGCTGTACAGGTTGCCTCCCTCCCGGTATGTGCAGACCCTATATCCACTGTTTTATTTATCAGAGGGACACAAAATAGGGGACATATACCATAGAGTTGCTCTGGGAAATGCCTAAAGTATCCTCTTTAGGAATTACTAGGTCCTCCAATATAACTCTATGTTATGTTTGTACAGGAAGTTCTTTATTTTAATAGGGTTTGCTATTATATGCAGTTTCACTTATACACTTCCAGGAATATATCTTCTGTGGATATGGTTCACCACCTGTATTTTTCTTTTATAAATTGTAAGCCACCTTGAGTCCCAATTTTGGAAGAAAGGCGGGATAGTAGTGGTGATGATGATAATGGCGTTGGTGGTGGTGGTGATGATGATGATGATGAAATACTTGACATACTTGAAGGAAAACCTGTGAGCTTACCTCAAATAAAGGTTGTACAGAAAGAGGCCCTCCCTGCAGATATTCTTGATTTGTTTCACTGCCAAAACCAATGTAACACAGCCATAGTGTTTCTGCTGCAAATCATTGCTTGTTTCTCCTCCATCTTAAACCTTATTCCTACTCAGCACAGCTGTAGCTTTCATTCAGTGTTAGCTTTTTCCATTCCAAGATAAACTTTCACAACATTAAAACATCTAAGTCAAGAGGTCTGCAGACCTCCAGCTCCATAGCCTTTATTAAAAAGTGAACTTTAATATCGAAGTAATTACACTTCTGAAGACATTTTAATAGCAAGACCACACTGAATATTTTGTTATTAAGAAAGTTATTTTTGAACCCACGCCTTTTGGCCCAATCTGGATTCTCATAGTGGTCTGCCCACCAGGTCTCCATTCTGATGTGTTTTTTGTGTATAATTAGAACAAGCCCAGAATTTGTAATTTAATAAAAACCTGAAAGTTAATATTAAGTTAGTATACTTCATTATACATTGCTACAAAGGCTTATATATGATTTTTTTTAAAATTCCAGGCTAATGACCCACACCCTTTTATATTATCCCTGGCAACTCTATTTTGGGAGAGAAAGGAATTGCAAATTAAAACAGAGGATAGGAAATAAGACTTGTGTGTTAGTCAATCTGTGTGTGTCAGGAGGGATCATTTTAAATCACTTGGTGCAGGTTGTGGACATAATGCAGTAGGAACATATCCTAGGACTAGTGTTGGGTAGCCGTATTCCAATTCCCCAAATCCAGGCAGCCTGAACTGCATATCATGAAAATTATTTTTTTTAGTTCATGTGAAAAACATCTGTTTTTGTCTGGAAATGTACTTCTGAATTGTAAAACAACCTATCTGTGCACAGGACAGTAGAACCCATGGTTTCTACATCAATAGGCCTGGTAAGATGTCTAAAGAGGTGTGCTGTCTCCCAGGGTAGAAAAATCCACAATGTAACAGAGAGGCTGATGAGACTCTTGAAGCCCACTGACTGTTATCTCTTCCTTTTGGTCCACATAGGAATCAATGTTACTGCAAGGCATAGCCTTCAGAATATCAAAAGGGATTATGAGAGCCTGAGTAGGAAGCTGAAGGACTTGGATGCACAGTTAGTCATTTCATCTGTTCTTCCAGTGGAAGGGCATGGCCCAGGAAGGGAGAGAAGAATAGTGGAGGTGAACAACTGGCTGTGCAGATGGTGCCACCAGGAACAGTTTGGCTTCCTGGACCATGGGGTGAGGTTTCAGGGAGGTGGACTACTGGCAAGAGATGGGTTGCACCTCACAGCAGTTGGCAGGAATGTTTTTGCTAAGACACTGAAAGATCTGATCAGGAGGGCTTTAAACTGAGTTGTGTTAGGGAGGGAGACAGCATTAATGAGTGCAGGAGTTCACCAAGTGTTGGAGATAATAGTCTGAATGTTATACAGAGAACAAGGCAAATAGTACAAGAACCCAACAATGGGAGGAATAAACCCTTTAAAAGGCAGATAGGGGGAATGGCCCATGGTCTTAGATATTTCTATATTAATGCACAGAGCATGGGAAATAAGCAGGATGAATGTGAACTCTTAGCACAGCAAAACAAATATGATTTGATAGGCATCACTGAAACCTGGTGGGGTGAGTCAAATGACTGGAATATAACAATAGAGGCATATACTATTTCAGAGAAATAGACCAAACAGGAAAGGAAGTTGTAGTAACAGTAGCATGATATGTTAAGGATGTGTATACCTGTGAAGAGATTCATGACTTAAATCCTAGAAGCCAGGTTGAGAGCATCTGGGGAAAAATTAAGGGGGAGAGAAATTACAGGGATGTCATTGTGGGGGTCTACTACGGACCTTCAAGCCAAACTGAGAACTTGAATGATGCCTTCCTGGAACAGATGATCACACACTCAGAAAGAAGAGATATAATAGTAATGGAGGATTTCAACCCTCCTTGAATTATTAGTTGGAATTATTGGTATTAGTTGGAAGTCCAACTCTGCCAAAAATTTAAGGTCCAGCAAATTCCTCACTTCCCTTGCAGACAATTTCATTGTCTAGAAGTTGGAAGAGGCAACAAGGGGATCAGCTATTTTAGATCTGATTCTAACCAACAGAGATGATCTGGTTAATGGGATGGAAGTGGTGGGATCCTTAGTGGGGAGAGACCATGTTCTCCTGCAGTTTCTTATGCAGAGAAAAGGGGAAGCAAAGCATATTCAGACATGCCTTCTAGACTTTAAGAAAGCTAATTTCAGAAAAATTAGGGAAGTACTAGGGGTGACCCTATGGTCAGGAATGCTAAAAGAGAAGGGAGTACATGATGGATGGGCGTTTCTAAAAAGTGAGATATTGAAGGCACACCTTCAAACAGTTCCAATGAGAAGGAAAAATGACAGGTGTCTAAAGAAACCAGTATTGATGTCTAAGGAACTTTCAACTGAGCTTAGCCTTAAAAGGAAGATGTACAAGAAATGGAAAAGGGGGGGAAATCACCAAAGAAGAATTCGAACAAATAGCCAGTTTGTGTAGGGGGAAAATCAGAAAAGCAAAAGCACAGATGGAGCTCAGGCTTGCTAGAGAGGTTAAAAACAATAAACAGGGCTTTTATGGATATGTCCGCAGCAAAAGAAAGAACAAGAAAATGGTAGGACCACTGTGGTGAGGAGGTGGTGAAATGTTAACAGGGGACAGAGAGAAGACAGAGCTACTCAACACCTTCTTTGCCTCAGTCTTCTCCCAAAAGGAGAACAGTGCTCAACCTGGAGAAAATGGAGCAGATGATGCAGTAGGGGAAATGCAGCATAGAATAGGTAAAGAGGTTGCACAGGAATACCTAGCCAGTATAAATGAATTCAGTTCTGCAGGGCCAGATGAACTTCATCCAAGGGTACTAAAAGAATTGGCAGAAGTAATCTCAGAACTACTGTCAATAATCTTTGAGGAATCCTGGAGAACAGGAGAGGTCCCAGCACACTGGAGGAGCGCAAATGTTGTTCCCATCTTTAAAAAGGGGGAAAAAGAAGATCCAAATAATTACCACCCAGTCAGCCTGACATCAATACTAGGAAAGATTTTAGAGCAGATAATTAAACAGACAGTCTGTAAGCACTTAGAAAGGAATGCTGTGATCACTGAAAGTCAACATGGGTTTTTGAAAAACAGGTAATGCTGGACTAATCTTATCTCTTTTTTTAATAGAGTTACATACTTGGTAGATGAAGGGAATGCTGTGGATGTCTCTCTCTCTGGCTTTTCTTCGCAAACAAAGATTCAGGAAGGACTCATCCCACGTTTTCTGCAAGCACGCTGATGACTAAAAAGGCCAATCCAAGATAAACAAGTCTGGTTGCAGAAAGCACAGCAGAAGGTCTCCTTGGGTGATGGTTCTGGGTTGTGATTCTTTCTGCATTGTCATTTTTCTTCAAGACTTGTTTGGTGTGAGTTCTCAAATAAGGTCTGCAGCATTGTAGATAGTGCGTCTCCATGCCTCCCGATGTGAGGCCAGAGCGGGCCATTGTTGGTGATCAATTTGGCCGAGCCTGTAGTGTATCTTGATTTCAGTAAGGCCTTTGGCAAAGTCCCCCATGATATTCTTGCAAAAAAGTTAGGCAGCTGTTAGGTATATTTGTAATTGGTTGATGGACCAAATCCAAAGGTTAGTCACCAATGGCTCCTCTTCATCCTGGAGAGAAGTGACCAGTGGGGTGCCACAGGGTTCTGTCTTGGGCCCAGTGCTATTCAACATCTTTATCAATGGACAGGATCAGAATTCAAAATGACCGTAACAGATTAGAAAGCTGGGCCAAAACTAACAAAAAATGAATTCAACAGGGAGAAATGTAGGATATTACACTTGGGCAGTAAAAATGAAAAGCACAGGTATAGGATGGGTGACACCTGGCAGTACATGTGAAAGGGATCTAGGAGGCCTAGTGGACAACAAACTGAACATGAGTCAGCAGTGTGACATGGCTGCTAAAAAAGCCAGTGCTATTCTAGGCTGCATCAGTAGGAGTATAGTATCTAGATCAAGGGAAATAATAGTGCCACTCTATTCTGCTTTGGTCAGACCTCACCTGGAATACTGTGTCCAGTTCTGGGCACCACAATTCCAGAAGGATATGGACAAGCTGGAACGTGTCTAGAGGAGGGCGACCAAAACGGTGGGAGGTCTGGAAGCCATGCCCTATGAGGAGCAGCTTATGCAGCTGGGTATTTTAGCCTGGGGATATGATAGCCATGTTTAAATATTTGAAGAGATGTCATATTGAGGATGGAGCAAGCTTGTTTTCTGCTGCTCCAGAGACAAGGACACGGAGCAATGGGTTCAAACTACAGGAAAAGAGATTTCACCTAAACATTAGGAAGAACTTCCTGATAGTAAGAGGTGTTTGGCAGTGGAATGCACTGTCTCGGAGTGTGGTGGAGTCTCCTTCTTTGGAGGTTTTTAAACAGAGGCTTGGTGGCCATCTGTCTGGAATGCCTGGATTGTTTATTCGTGCATGACAGGGGGTTGGACTGGATGGCCCTTGTGGTCATTTCTAGCTCTGTGATTCTTTAACAGACAGTGAGCAGGTAGAGTCAGGTAGTGCTAAAACTTATAATGGAAATACATCATTTTGAAAGCATTGCAGTTTCAGCTCTGAGGCCTAAATTGTTTAAGGGCTGTTTAAATGTAAACCGACACACCTTCACCCACTAGATTGTGCATACCCAAACCTACGAAATTTTCACCTCTCCACTACCTGAACCCACCCAGCTCTGCTCTCTTTGCTGACAAAAAAGGCACTATTTCCAAGCTCTTGGTTGATGTGGAATTTCACTCATAGACTCCTTCAGAGGTTTCTAGGGGTTATAGCCTAAAAATTTTTTCCCCCAAAGCTTGTCCAACCTTATTAAAAAACCTTAAGATTCCACCTCTTCACACCACCAAAATCTTATCAGACTCCTCCCACTGATGATAAAAAACCTCAACTTTGTCTCCACCCATTAATCTTTTAGCTCCACCCATTGATCTGCTATGGTTAACAATAGAAACTGTGGTACATGCACTGGTAACCTCCCGTCTGGATTTCTGTAATGCGCTCTACATGGGGCTACCCTTGTGCTTAACTCGGAAACTTCAACTAGTTCAGAACATGGCAGCCAGGTTGATTTCTGGTGTTTCCAGAAGAGAGCATATAACACCTGTGCTAAAAGCTCTCCACTGGCTGCCTATTCGTTTCCGGGCACAGTACAAGGTGTTGGTTATAACCTTTAAAGCCCTGCATGGTTTGGGTCCAACTTATCTCCGGGACCGCCTCCTTCCGTACGACCCTCCCCGCGCACTTCGGTCCTCTGGGAGGAATCTGTTACAGCCTATGAAAACAAGGCTGTCGGTGACGTCCCAGAGGGCCTTCTCTGCTGCTGCTCCCAGATTATGGAATGGCCTGCCGGACGAGATCCATCTTATTAACACCTTAGACAGCTTTAAAAAAGCTGTCAAGACGGATCTTTTCCAGCAGGCTTTTCCTGAATAACTATCCCGGCCCAAGACTCGGCTGTCCTTTCTAAGCGGCAACTAGATTTTTTAACCATTGTATGTTTTAATTTTTGTCTTTTTAATTTATATATTTTAAATTGTTGTATGTTTTTAATCTTCTATAATTTAATATTATTTTAAGGGGTGGGTGGGTTAGGGTACTGGGACTATGGAATTTTTATATTGTAAGCCACCCCGATTGCGTTGCAGAGGGGCGGGATAGAAATAAAAAAATTTTTTATTATTATTATTATTATTATTATTATTAGAATTTCAGGAAGAAAATATCCAGTGAAATCCAACTACACTTCCAACTGTGTACATATGAAGATAGAGGAAACTTGGTCTATAGCTATTTTGGAACAAAATGTTGTACATGAGGGTTGGGAGCAAGATGTGAAAGTAGATAAGTAATTTCAATTTCTGTTGTTTGTAGATGGTATTATTCCATAAAGGGAAAAATCAGGAGCTATTAGTTTCATGGAAAGAAACGAAAACTGTCTTTTCAACCATACCATAGAGGTTTTTATATTGTCCTTGTCATTTTCAGTCACACTGTTTTATAAAACCTTGGTTTACAATCTGCCAGATTGTATTACTAATTCCCAGAAACATGGGGAGGAAGATAAATTATATTCCACTAATCCAGATTCTTTGTAGTTCCTCACTGCTAAATCCTTAAAGGATTGATTCCTCCACCCCCAACTTTTGTCAGATGATAAAGCAATAGTGCCAGCTCCATGTTTATATATCTTTCAAAGCAATCTTGAATTAAGAGCAGCACTGTTCCAAAGGTATTATAGAGAACAGTTGGCATTCTATACTGCAGTTACAAATTCATAATCTAGAGTTACAGATCCGTTAACTGCTTCATATTCACTAACACTACCTAGTCTCAATCGTGATACTGTTGCCATGAGGATGGCAACCAAAAATAGTGAAAGGGCTGAAAGCCATGCCCTATGAGGAGTGGCTTAGAGAGGTGGGTAGATTTAGCCTAGAGAAGAGAAACTTAAGAGGTGACATGATAGCCACTTTTAAATATTTGAAGGGATGTCATATTGAGGATGGGGCAGGCTTGTTTTCTGCTGCTTCAGAGACTAGGACACAGAGCAGTGGGTTCAAACTGCAGGAAAAGAGATTCCACCTAAACATTAGGAAGAATTTCCTGACAGTAAGAGGTGTTTGGCAGTGGAATGCGCTGTCTCGGAGTGTGGTGGAGTCTCCTTCTTTGGAGGTTTTTAAACAGAGGCTGGATGGCCATCTGTCAGGAATGAGTTGATTGTGTACTCCTTCAGGGCAGGGGGTTGAACTAGATGGCCCTTGTGGTCTCTTCCAACTCTATGATTTTATTATTGTAAATGTCCCCCACAAAGCCCACCCTAATAGCCAGTGTCTGCATTAAGTGAAGGAGTCCTGTTTAGCTGTCAGTCAGGGTACAAGGAATATGACACTTCCATCCTGCTTCTGCTAGTGAGTGAGCTTATGACAATCAGAAGCAGGATCCCTGTCACAAGTCCTCATTGCAGCCTCGCTCACTGGTGGGAGGAGGTTGGAAACATCCTCCTTCTGCACCCCAAATGAACAGACCTACATCTCTCAGTGCCATTGCCGCATAGTAAAATAAGTTTGGGCGTGTGTGTGTCAGACCAGGAGACATTACGTAGTTATGCATACGTAACCAAAATTGACATCAAATTTTGGGGAATTGTGTTCTTAATGGATGGTGTGGGGGGGAGGGACAGGCAGATTTTTGGAGATGTGAAGAACTTGAGATGACATGCAGGGCAACAAGGGGAAACTATAAGCACTATTTTCCATACTTTGAGCCACATTGAGGGGAATGTAAAAGAAATGCCAACTCAAATCCTTCCCCCACCCCTGGTACCTTTCCGTTTTCTCTGGAATTTCCCCTTCAGACCCCAAAAGCACAGACATGCTGGGGGGTTTTTTCCCTGAATCCACAGGCAGTCTGACTGAAGAAAACAATTTCTTCAGTTTTCACCTTTCAGTGTTACTTCCATGTGTTAAGGGAAGTGTCAATATTTTCCATCCTGCATACCTTTAGGATGTGACCCAGTCAGAATCCCACCTGGTGATTTCCTGGTCAGTGGGGCTGTGAATTCTCTTATGTGTTTCAATTTAAACTTTAAAGAGATAGTCAAGGTGCTGAATCCTGTCCCAAATTATGTTCAGCACCCTGAGTAGTTCCTTTAAAAATGGACTGAATTGCAAAGTGGATACTCTGATTTTAGAGCCAACTGCTGCTATTGATTCTTCCTGATTGGAACCTTTTCCCCACATGCCAAGTTAGACCAGATTATGTATTTTTTTTTAAAATGAGATTGACTGTTTTCTCTATTCATTTATTTGGAGCCTTTAAACAGTAACTTTCACTTAACATCTTACAGTCTACTGATTTGGTACAGAGCAGAGGTGAGCAAACTTTAGTTTTGTTCCATCTACTTTTAGTTTTTGTTTCATAGAGCTCTGAAATACCCCACCCAAAGACTGATTGCAAAACCATGTATTTTGGATTAAATTATTTTGACTCCAGAAACTTGTTTTTAGGACCAGAACTAAAATGTCCCCCAGTCCTTCCACACAGAAATCCACTCATAGTTTTCTCTCTCCTCAGTGTTTTCCATTTCAGCAGTATAATTTACATTATACTGGGGAGGAAGTTGTTTTGTTGCAGGTATTATTTTTTAAAAAAGTTTGTTAATTGCCATCAAGTTGACTTTGACTTACTGTGACCTAATGAGTGAGGGACTTCCAAAAAACGCTATTATTAACAGCCCTGCTCAGGTCTTCGAAACTCAGGATTGTGGTTTCCTTGATTGAGTCTATCAATGTGGTAATGTGGTTTTCCACTTTTCCCACTGCCTTCTGCCTTACCAAGCATTAGTGTTTTTTCTAATGAATCACCATGGGGTGGGCATAAGTCAGAACCATCTTGAAGGCACATAACAGTGACAACAACAACAACGTTTTGCATATCTTAAAGTGATGATGTTCCTTCCTCCAATTTTTGTTGTAAAAAATAGGGACTTAGAAATCTTTGCCCATCTACCCAGAGATCTACTAGTAGATCCAGATCTATCTTCTGCCTGATGCTGTTGGGAAATCAGAATCTGTGTTGAATTGCTTAGATCATGCTAGACACTTCTATGGAGAAGAGAATGGGTGTAGCATGTGGAAGGATTATACACACTGCAGAATTATAGGAGTTTGGTACCACACTGCCCTGGCTCCTTCATACAGAACCATGGAGTATGTAGTTTGGTACAGTACTTTGAATTCTCTAACACACTCCCTTGAACTACAGCATCAGAGCTCCCTAGTAGAGAATTCTACATACCTCAAGAAACTGAAACCCTAGGATTTCATAGGATGGAACCATGGCAGCTAAAGTGGTATTAAAATGCTATAATTAGTGTAGATACACCCTAAAGGTTTGGCTGGTAGTGACCAGAGACTTGGGAAGTATTTTTTTCTATGTTCAAGGATTTTTTTTAGCCTCTGAAATGCCTCTGACCTCAAAGTTAGGTGGATCAATAAAATAGTGGAGATGATAGATTCTTATGAGGGCTATTTTGAGGGGTTTCTCCCCCCTCAACTTGGAACCTTTCCATTTTGATACAGGACCAATACAGTGAGCCCTTATTATCCTCTGGGATTTGGTTCCAGGACCCCCCATGGATACGAAAATCTGTGGTTGCTCAGGTCCCATTATATAAAATGGCAAAATCCAGGTTTAAATTTTTGGAAATTTTTCCCCTGAAATATTTTCAGGCCGTGGATGGTTAAATCTGTGGATACAGAATCCGAGAGTTAACTGTACAGTACAATTTTTCAGTGTCTTTTATTTCTGAAAACAACCATGTGGTGGATTTTGTTTTGTTTAGCTTGACTTGGTTTTGCTTTGCATTTGCATTTTTCAGCCGCTGAATATTTCAACAATTCTTTCACCTTACTGTTTGGCCCACCATTTTCCATCCAGAGCTTGGGAAATTTACTTCTTGGACTACAACTCTCAGAATCTCCCATATAGCATGCTCTGCTAAATCAGGGGGCCCCTCTAAATGGTGAAAATACCCCTCATGGAATTTGCTAGGAATCCTACCAGTCTAAACGGGATGCAGTGCCAATCCACACTATTCGGAAGGAGGGGGGCCCAAAACTGCAAAAACAATGGGGTAAAAGCCTTCGCAGATTTCTATGTACTTTTTCACAAACCAGGAGATGGGTGCACATTTTTGCTCATTTGGAATATAGGAACAATAAAAAGCTCGAAGGGAAGCACAAAGCTGATTGGCCGGGCGAGAGCGGGGGTGGGGCTTTCTAGGACGGCAGGCACCCACTGCCGTCATGTTGGATTTTCGCCTTAGCAATCGCTTGCTAAGGTGATAAAAAGGTTCAATATTTTCTGTTTTGCTTCGGAGAATCGCTCTATCATACCAGCCCACTTTGGGACGACTTAAAAAAAAAAAGGCAGCAGTGAAGAACTAACCCAAGTAAATCACTTGTGGCTTATGGGGGCTTCTGAGGCCAGAAAAACCATTCGGACATGGCACTGCTTCTGCAAGATGCCAATAGTACGAGGTATTTTGGTATTTTCCTCTTGTGTAGATGGGCCCAGGCTTTGCTTCCAGTGTAATCCCTACTGCTCACAGGACTGACAGTTTGAAGTAGTTCTGCAAGAAAGCCACACCAGAATTAATTATCCACTCCAGTTAACAAATCTATTAACAAGACCAGACAGGAATTAAAAAGGACTGGGACAAGGAAAGAATTAAAGGAGATGCAGGACAATGTCTAGAAGGAGAGGAGGTGGGGTGGAATCAATTGTTGGTTCTTACAGAACTGAGGAAATTGGAACCCGGCTGAAATCAATAACTCAAGAATATAATTTGAAGTTACTATTTCTGAAGCTTTGGATCTAGCTTTAAAAGTAGCCACTGCATCTTTTAAATCAGGAGTTGGAAACTTGTGGTCCTCCAGATATTAGACTGCAACACATATCATCCCTCGCCGTTGGGTAAGCCAGCTGGAGCTGATGAGAGTTGTAGTCCACACATTGTTTTAAAATCTTTGTTTTAAAATGAATAAATAATGCTGTTGCCATGGCTCATTCAGGCCCTCTCAGTGTGCAGGTAAGTCTCTCCCTAAACCAGTCAGTAAATAAATAAATATACATTCACACCCAAGAACCGTCTAAGCGGCACAGTGGCTTCCATGTCATTGGTGGGGTGAAATACACTCTGGGTTTTATTTCAGATTTTAAAGGAGCTTGTCAAGGTGCTGAAACCACCCCCAAAATAGTCTCAGCATCTTGGATAGCTCCTTTGAACTCAGAATGGATTTGTGGCACCATTGCCCCATGTTTTAGACCTGCCACATTTCAATATCAGGCCACATGTTTTGAAAATTACAAAAGTTCTAGATTCAAACCCTATAAGAGGTCTTAGATAGCAAGTTTAGAGTAGACTTCTCCCTCACTCCTTAGGGAGACTGCCAGGATCAAATTGGCTAAGCTGCAGGCCATAGGCAGACTTCCTAGGCCAGTGATTCCCAAACTTTGGTCCTCCAGATGTTTTGGACCTCAACTCCAGAAACCGCAGCAAGCTTAGACAACTGTTAGGAATACTGGGAGCTGAACTCCAAAACACCTGGAGAACCAAAGTTGGGGGACCATTGCCCTAGGCTATACACTCTCTCCCAAGCCACATTCCCTCGCAGACCACATTCTAGATTATTGATTTTACGCTCTTATGTCAGAGATCAGGAAGTGCAGTCTATAGATTGAATGCAGCCCTCCGACCCCATGCTGAAGCCTTCTGCCTGTCTTTCAGCCCATCCAAACGTCTCATATTTGACATGATTTTCTGGCAAAAATTGTGCCCATACTCCCTAAAACACTTCCAGACATGTCCAAATGCCTTCTTTTTCCTCTGGCTAAAATGGCGACCAGAGGTACAATTGCCAGATTGAAAACGGCAGTCATTTCCTATATCGTTAATGGTTGTGTGGATGAGGGAATTTCAGCAGGTGTTACTTGTTACTTAGCTGGGTGACAAACAATACCTGCTGCAGTTCCTTCTTTGTTATTGTGTGCTTTCAAATAGTTCCCGACTTATGATGATAAGGTTATCAAGGTTCCCCATGACATTCTTGCAAACAAGCTTGTAAAATGTGGTCTAGACAAGTTAACTGTTTAATGGATCTGCAATTGGTTGACCGGCTGAACCCAAAGGGTGCTCAGCAGTGGCTCCTCTTTGTCTTGGAAAGATGTGACCAGTGGGGTGCCACAGGGTTCTGTCCTGGGCCCAGTGCTATTCAACATCTTTATCAATGACTTGGATGAGGGAATTAGGGGCATACTTATCAAATTTGCAGATGACACCAAATTAGGGGAGTAGCTAATACCCTAGAGGACAGGATCAAAATTCAGAATGACCTGGATAGACTGGAGAGCTGGGCCAAAGCTAACAAAATGAAATTCAACACGGAGAAATGTAAAGTACTGCACTTAGGGCAGAAAAATGAAATGCATAGATATAGGATGAGGGAGACCTGGCTGAATGAGACTATGTGCGAAGGATCTAGGAGCTCTAGTAGACCACAAGTTGAACATGAGTCAACAGTGTGATGCGGCAGCTAAAAAGGCCAATGTGATTTTGGGCTGTATCAATAGAAGTATAGTGTCCAGATCAAGGGAAGTAATAGTGCTGCTCTATTCTGTCTTGGTCAGACCTCACCTAGAATACTGTATCCAGTTCTGGGCACCACAATTCAAAAAGGATATGGACAAATTGGAGCGTGTCGAGAGAAGGGCGACTAAAATGGTGAAATGTCTGGAAACGATGCCTTATGAGGAGAGACTTAGGGAAAAATGTTTAGCCTGGAAAAAAGACAGTTAAGAGGCGATATGATAGCCCTGTTTAAGTATTTGAAGGGGTGTCATGTTGAGGATGGAGCAGGCTTGTTTTCTGCTGCTCCAGAGACTGGAACATGGAGCAATGGATGCAAGCTCCAGGAACAGAGATTCCACCTCAACATTAGGAGGAACTTTCTGATAGTAAGAGCTGTTCGGCAGTGGAACACACTCCCTCGGAGCGTGGTGGGGTCTCCTTCCTTGGAAGTCTTTAAACAGAGGCTGGATGGCCATCTGTTGGGGATGCTTTGATCATGATTTCCTGCGTGGCAGGGGGTTGGACTGGATGGCCCTTGTGGTCTCTTCCAACTCTGCAATTCTGTGATTCTATGACCCTAAGGTGAACTTATCATGTGGTTTTCTTAGCACAATGTGTTACACAACCATTAAAAAGTACCAGAGATATCTCCAGTTTTCATCAGGCAATCCTAATCAGGAGTGATGTGGCTTCACTTCCGGCTGCCATTTTGGCTGTGATAGGAGGTATCTTGACATGCTCCCCAGGGGATGCAGCCCATGGGGGGGGGTGTCAGGGAACTGGATCCCCCCATGCAGTTGCCACCCCCTCTATGTTATGGCCATGTTAACATTAGAAGCATCTCCTTATAGATTAATGTCATTAATGTCTAGTGTGTTACTTCCAAGCCCTGAGCTTCCTATATGCGGGGAGATTTTTGCGAGGAGTTCAAAAACTGAACCCCATATCCAGGCAGTAGTGCAGTCCAATACTCCATGACCGCCTTCTGCTCTACTACCTCAATCAGCATTATGTGGATGTACAATAGCTCCAAGTAATAAATGGGAGGAACCTTGCTGGAGAAATATTGATTCATTTCCATTTGTTTAAGACCCTCCTTTTGGCCACTCTGACAGAGATAACCTTAATTACTTGCCCAGTTCCATAGTAACTAATGGTGAGGGGGCTTCTTTTGCATTTTATAGCAGAGGGATGAGAGACCTTTATTTTTCTATTCTGGGAATGGAAAGGTACCAATTCATGAGAAATTCATGTTAGCTCCCACCCATGCCTCCACTCTCTGTGCAGCGGATGAAACTGCAAGAGCAGTTTGGAAAGATTTGGTGGACACAATTCACTTCTGTCTGCTGAAATGGACAGTGTGCCCAAAAGCTTACCCGAGAAATTTCTTCACCACAGTCAGTCTCATAGATGCTACTGGAATCCTTTTACATACCTTCCAACATTCCAGATTAAAATTGGGACATGGGCGGCTGAGCAACATGGGAATGTGGTCAAGATGGCAAAGCTTGTACAGTAAGAGGAACCGAAAAGCTAGGAGAGGCCAAACCAGTTTGCTTTTGCCTGAGCCTACTGGGAAGAGCAAGATTCTGCCCTTTCCTCTCCTCTTCCTCCTGATGAGTTAACAGAGCACAAACTAGGTTTGCAGTTTGAACTCAGTTTTCAGCAATAAAAGTAAGCTGAAGAGAAAGTGGTGAAGTAGGAGGAGGAAAGAGAAACAGGGACATTTTAAAACCATCTGAAAAAGGAAAACAGAGGTTTAACTGAGACTGTCTTTGTCAAATCGGGACAGTCGGGGGGCATGTTTTTCATGTCTTTATGGTAAAACAGACTAACATGGCTATCTCTTTGAATACTACAGTACAGTTGTCCCTTCACATTCACTAGGATTTGGTTCCAGGACCCCCCGTGAATACCCAAATCCGTGAATACTCAAGTCCCATTATATGCAATGGCACAGCAAAATGGTGTCCCTTATATAAGATGGCAAAATCAAGGTTTGCTATTAGGATTATTATTTTTTTAAGAATATTTTCAAGCCGTGAATACTCAAATCCGTGAATGTCAAATCCGTGAATGTTGAGGGACAACTGTACTTCCAAAATCAGATGAGACTGGATGTGTTCAAGCAAGTATGCCAGATACATTTAAGCAAGATTTCCTACAGAAGACAATTGGGAAGCCTTTTAAGGGTGGGATTCTCCCATTGCCTAGATCTCTTAACAGGTTATGGCTGTGTGTGCAGACGCAGGGAATTCTGTACATTTGCTAATCACACCAAAAAGCTCCAGCCGTTCAGCAGGATGGGCTGCGTAGGAATTTAGGATTGCAAACAATCAGCAGGCTGTGCTGGGTAATCTCCCTTCATTTAAATCTGCCATGCAAGATGTTGAAAAGGCAAAATCGAATGGCAGCAGGCACATTTTTTAAGGATTAGGAGCTTCCTGTGCACGGCTGTGTGTGTGTTAATATTTTAAGCTGACTTCTAAATCTGGTAAACAATGCATTGCTTGCCCTGGTGGATGGTGTTGGATGACCTCTTTTACATGCCTGATTATCCCGTCAACATTTATAATGCCTTTGATATTTCTTTCTGTTATTGGGATTGGATCAGTTAAGTGGTTACGTTACTCCTCTGCTTGGGTTTGCATTACTCTTGGCTTCACATCCCCTGGTAATATATGTTGACATTAATTTCTGTAGATTTAGCAGTGAGGGATTGTTAATTTATTCATGGTTGAAAGGGATCTGAAATGGGGGGGAGAGTTCTCTAGGACAAATGGGGGCGGGGGAGAATACCCAGCTCCTATGGCAGGAAACACTGCTCTTTCATGCCTATTTGTTTCACACAGAGTAATGAATGCCCAGTCGTGATTAACAGTTTTGACCTATTTAAAGCTGCACTGTTCTTCTCTGTTCTTATTTTGCTTCTTGGACAAAGTGAACCACACATCCCATTTTATAACCCATCAGCTGCAGTGTTTGTCTTAACTGATATCCTTATTGTATGCCAGCAGCTGGAATCAACACTACAATGAGCAATTTCTATAGTACTGTGTTGCAGAGATTATGTAGACAAATCTTTTGTGTCTGCAATTGAAACTGGACAAAAAACCTCACGCAAAACAAAACAAAAAATATCCCTATAATCTTTTCTAATTTAATCTAATATATCAAGAGAATACAGTTCTAGATATTATTCCACCACAAGTCATTAATTGATCAGAATTACATAGATATTTGGAAGCGCAATCTCTTTACATATCTTTTTCTTGATTGAATGGTGAGTGGATGTTGCTTTGGAAGCAAGTAGAAAAACCATAAACTATATATTAATTCTCCTATTGGTAATTTGACCACTAGAATAACAGTGGATTCGCTGTGTGCCTTTTCACATACTCTTCTTGAAGACACACACACCCCCTCACAGTTTCAGTGGTAACAAATCCTCTGTTGCCAACTGAATACATTAATTCTAAAACAAAGTAACATTTCTTCCCAAGATCAGAGCATGGAAACGTTGTTTCTTTTAGATTAAGGGGTTGTCTAACAGCAAAAATACTATGAGAACATGATTTGTCTAAATGGCATCCTGCATCAATCCACCGTATTTGGAAAGAGGAGGTCCAAATCAACCAAAAACTCCACAGGAAAAGCCTTCACAGCTTTTCCCAAAGTTTTTAAAAAGCTCCGTGGGGAATGCATATTCCTGCTTGTTAGGACAACCAATTCGTTTTCATTCACATTCCTGATAAAAGTGGAGGTGGAAAGGTTATTGGTCGGACGTGTGAAGGGGCAGAGCTTGCTAACAACTGCCATATTGGATTTTTGCTGTAGTGATTATGTGCTGAGGCAATGAAACAGCCTTTTTTTTTCTATTTATTTAGGTGAAATATCACACTTTCACACCTTAGATACACTTTTTAAAAAATACTGTTCAGCGGTGGCAACTCAAGGTAAATAAAAATGTGAGCAATTCATTTGCACCCACCGTCTTGACTTGCAGGCTTGCATGTTGGAACAGCGAAAGCAGATAGCTTCGCATGTCTGCGATCTTGCTTAAAAAAAAAAAGTTAAGACAAATAGAAACTGCTTCTAATTGGTATTAGTGCACATCAATCCACGTGTTTTTCCCCTCTTTGTATAGACAAGCCCTACAATTCTCAGAATCCCCTAGCCAGCACAGCATGGCCAGAACAAAGATGTAGGGAAAATATACTTATCATTTGCCTAGGAGAGGTGAGGTGTACAAGAGTCATGAGCTGATGTCAAGGTTGCAATTGTTATATGCCTTCAAGTCATCTCCAACTTATGGCAAACCTATCAGGGGTTTTCTTGGCAAGATTTTTTCAGAGGGGTTTGCCTTTGCCTTCCTGTGAGGCCGAGAGAGTGTAACTTGTTCAAGGTCACCTAGTGGGTTTCCATGGCTGAGCGGGAATTCAAACTCTGGTCTCCAGTCATAGTCCAATGCTCAACCATTACATCACACCTTCTCTTGATGTCAAGATAGTGTTTTGATTAATGGATCACAGCATTGTACAACTTTAGATTTGAAAGGACTTTGCATGCTATAGAATCATATAGTTGGAAGAGACCCGTGGAAATCATCTAGTCCAACCCTCTGTCAGTGCATTTGGTCCAAATCACTGTTCAATAATGGATCTATACCATAGGGTGCAGCTACAGCATCTTTAATATATGGCTATCTGGACATTGTTTAAATACATCCAGTAGCATGCCCACCACCATCCAAAGCAGTTTGTTTCACTGTCAATGTGTTCTCACCTGTAGGAAATTTCTCTTAATATTCAGCCCAAAACATGCTTCCTTGCAATAGTCACCCATGGGTTCTACTCTTGCCTTCTGGAGGATTGGAACCCATGGGTTCTTCCATCTTCTGCATGGCAATCTTTTAGATATTTCAGGACCCCTATCATAGCTTTCCATAATTTTCTCTTCTCCAGCCTAAACATATTAAGTTCTTTCTTTCAAACAGTTCCTCACAGGACTTGATTTTCAGGCTTCTCAAGCAAAAAGCTACAACATGGGATATGTGGGTGGGTGCAATTTAATACCTGTATATCCTTCAATACCAAAGCCATAATACTTCCAATTTCTATGTATGATTGTGAAAGCCGGACCATGAAAAGAACTGATAAGAAAAGAATTATCTTTTGAAATGTGGTGCTGGAGGAGAGTTCTGTGAATACCATGGACTGCCAGAAAGACAAATAAATGGGTCCTAGGGCAGATAAAGCCAGAACATTCCCTAGAAGTCAAGATGACTAAACTGAGATTATTGTACTTTGGACATATCATGAGAAGGCATGATGCATTAGAAAAGACAAACATGCTTGGTAAAGTAGAAACCAGTAGGAAAAGAGAAAGACTGCATTACAAGTGGATAGAGCCAATCAAGGAAGCCATGGCCTTGAATCTGTGCTCTAGATAATAGGATGACTTGGAGGCCTCTCATTCATAGGGTTAACATAAGTCAAAGTCTACTTGGTGGCAGTTAACCAGAACAACCTATTATCATTGTTAGTTCACATTATTCTTAATCATCGGTGAACATGACACTACTTGGCAGGGTAACAGAGGTAAAAAGACAGGTCCCTGTCTTGTCCCAGTATGGGACCCAAAATGCCTCAAAATACTACCTGAAGGGGGTGTTGTGCATCAGAACAACCTCCCAAACCCAATGACACACAAACTTTGCTTCAAATGTAGACAATCCATCAATTGCCCCCCCCCAAAAAAAACCCTTGAAGTGCAAACTAGAAATGGAACTGGGAGAGTTGCACTTTTGACCAAAAAATGCACAACTGCAACCAGCTGTGATGATTTGGGGTCAACAGTGCAGTCTCTGATTCCTGTAATAAGATAAGATCCAGTAGGCCTGTAATCTACACAGACGTGCATTGGATTGCTGCTAGAAATTGGCCCAGACTGGGCTAGATGAACCAAAGGACTGAATTTGATAAGGTAGCTTCATATATTTAGGATAATAAAAGGATTATTCTGAATCCTAATTATCCTAGAAGTGATAAAATTTGGAAGAGTGCTGGAGACCTATAAGCAGGCACAAGGACAGAAAGGGGATGAGAGTAATAAACCAAGCTTTTATATGCAGCTCCAAGCATGTCCATTTAATTTTGTCTCCACATCAAACAGTTGTATCACTTTGCATATAACCTGAAGCTTGTATGGGTCAGCTTTGGTCTGACAGATAGAGTAGTGGAAAAAAAAGTCTCATAATCATCGACTTGGGAACTATGGTCAATATAAATATTTGTTTTCACTCACTCCAAGCTCCTGGGATTTGGAAAAGCTACTGATTCCCTCCCCACAACCACCACCAAATTAATGAAGTAGCATTAGGAAAAGCAAAATGTGCTGCCAGGAATATGCCTTTTGTTGCCCAGAGACTTCCTTCTTGCACAAAGTATTTGGACTTGGAGAGTGGTTTTTGTTTAGCAAAAGGAGAATGAAAATCATTGGGAAAAGAATCAGATGTACTTCACCAGCTTTACATGAACTATGTGATGGAAGAAATGAACAAAGTAGCAAATTATTATAGAACACAAATTATACCATTCTCTTTGCTGTTCCATACCCTCTAACATTTCACAGATGGAAACCAGGACACATCTGGCCAGACAACATCAGAGTGTGTTCAAGATGCTTGTTGTTAACTGCCATCAAATTGACCTTGACCTATGGTGACTCCGTGAATGAGAGACCTCCATGTTCCTGTTATCAAAAGCCCAGCTTAGATCTTGCAAACTCAGGGCTGTGGCTTCCTTGAGTCTATCTACCTGTAATATGTTCTTCCTCTTTTCTTGCTGCCTTCTACCTTACAAGCATTATTGTCTTTTCTAAAGAGTCATGTCTTCTCATGATCTCATTCTCTCTTTCTCTCTGGCTTTTCTTCGCAAATGAAGATTCAGGAAGGACTCATCCTGTGCTTTCTCCAAGCGCGCTGATGACTAAAAAGGCCAATCCAAGATAAACAAGTACGGTTGCAGAAAGCACAACAGAACGTCTCCTTGGGTGATGCTTCCGGGTTGTGATTCTTTCTGCATTGTCATTTCTCTTCAAGACTTCTTTGGCGTGAGTTCTCAAATAAGGATGCAGCATTGTGGATAGTGCGTTTCCATGACTCCAGATGTGAGGCCAGGGAGGACCATTATTGGTAATCAATTTGTCCAAGCCTGAGATGTTGTTTCAGGGAGTCCTTGTATCGCTTTTTTGGAGTGCCCCTCTTATGCTGACCCGTGGCAAGTTCACCATAGAGTCGATGGTCCTCCATCCTAGAAACGTGCCGTGCCCAGCGCAGCTGTGCTCTCAGTATCATGGCCTCAATGCTGGTGATTCCTCCGATGTATAAGAGTTCAGTCATCTTGGCTTCTAGGGACAGTTCTGGCTTCATTTGTTCTAGGACCCATTTATTTGTCTTTTTGGCAGTCCGCAGAATCTGTAGAACTCTCTTCCAGCGTCACATTTCAAATGAGCTAATTATCTTCCTGTCACCCTTCTCTGTTGTCCAACTTTCACAACCATATATAGACATTGGAAATACAATTGCATGGACCATCCTGACTTTGGTATTCAATTGTATATCTTTACATTTGAGGATCTTGTCTAGTTCCTTCATAGCTGCCCTCCCAAGTCCTAGTCTTCTGATTTCTTGACTGCTGCCTCCATTCTGATTAATGATTGAGACAAGGTATGGAAAATCTTTCACTGTTTCAGTGTCGTCGTCATCCACTTTAAAGTTATGTAAATCATCTGTGCTCATTTTTGTTTTCTTAATATTCAACTGTAAACCTGCCTTTACACTATTTTCTTCAGTAATCATTCCAAGTATTTGCTATTTCTGGTAGTAGTATAGTGTCATCTGTTGTTGTTGTGTGTGTTCAAGTTGTTTCCAATTTATGGTGACCCTAAGGTGCACCTATCACAGGGTTTTCTTGGCAAAATTTGTTCAGAAGGGATTTGGCTTTGTCCTTCTCTGAGGCTGAGAGAGTAAGCCCAAGGTGGGTTTCCATGGCCCAGCAGGGATTCAAACCCTGGTCTCCAGAGACGTAGTTCAACGCTTAAACGACTACAATATGCTGGCTCTCAGTGTGTCATCTATATATCTTATACTGTTGATGTTCCTTCCTCCAGTTTTCACACTTCATTAGAGTCTCATCCAGTTTTGTGTATGTTATGTTCAGCATGCAAGTTAAACAGATAAGTTGATAAAATGCAGCCTTGCTGGACCCCCTTACCAATTGGAAACATTTTGTTTCTCCATGTTCTGTCCTAATATTGGCTTCTTGTCCTGAGTGCAGGTTATAAAGTAGGATAATCAAATGTTGTGGTACACCCATTTCTTTAAGAGTGATCCATAGTTTTTAATAAATTTTCATAAATACCGTTTTTCATAAATATTGTGTAGATAAATATAACTTTGCTATACTGTAACCTAAAAAGCACAGACTGATTTTCTTCTGTCATTCTTTGGTGTGTTTTATTAACTAACGTATGTTTGCAATATGATCCCTAGTGCTTCTTCCTTTCCTGAACCCAGCTTGGACATGTGGGACTTCTCACTCCATACATGGTAAAAGTTAATGCAGTGGTTTTACTGCAATCCATGGTGTCCTCTTTCTTGGAATGTATATTGAATATTTCCAATCGCTGGCCCGTTGTTTTGTTTTCTATATTTGTTGACAGATTATTTTTAGAAGCAGAGTAGATTCTGTCCCTGTAACTTGAGGCAGCTTTTTTGGTATACTATCTGTTCCTGGTGATTTATTTCTCCCAAGTGGTTTGAGTGCAACTCCCACTTCATTTCTAAAATTGTGGGTTCATCTTCAAATGGTTCTTCCTTGAATGAATCTGTCAACCTTTCATCTCTTTGATATAGTTCTTCAGAGTATTGTCTCCATTTCTTTTTTATTTGTTCTTGAACCTGCAATGTTTTACCCTGCTGGTCATAGACAATTTCAACTCTTCCTTTAAATTTCCCTTTGATCTTTCTGAACTTGTGGAAGAAGTCTCTTGTTCTACCTTTTTGTTTTTCTTTGCATTGCTATAGTTCTTTTTGTCCTTGTAGGCAATTTTTTTAACAGTTGCACTCATGATTCTGAACCTATTTCTGTCCCCCTTTGCTTCTCATCTGTCCTTAACTGCTTGAAGAGTTTCATCTATCTTCCAGAGAGGCTTTTCTTTCTTTTTGGCTACAGATAGTGTTTTTATGCATTCTTCCCTGACAAAGTCCCTGGCTTCAGTCCAGAGTTCTTCTGGCTCCCGGTCAATCAGGCTTACTAATGCAAATCTATTTTTTTACATTATTTTTAAACCTTTATCTTTAATACATTATACATTTACATTATTGTTAATATCTTTGATATTAGCAGTTTATGGTCTGTGCCACTGTTATCTTGTTTTTGCAGAGGGAATGGAGCTTCTCCATCTTTTGCTTCCAGTTATGTAGTCTGTTTGATTTCTGTATTGGCCATCAGGTGATATCTACATATACAGTTGCCTTTTTTTGGTTGGCCGAAGAATGTGTTTGTGGTGAACAACAGTTGGCTTCATAAAATTCAATCAGTTGCTGTCCTGCTTCATTTCTTGATCCTAGGCCAAATTCTCCTACAATTTTTGGTTTTGCTCTGTATCCATCTTTTATTCCAGTCATCTGTGATTACCAACAAGTCCTGTTTTTGTACGTGATCAATTTCTTCCTGGACTCCAGTATAGAATCTTTCAATTTCTTCTTCTTCTGCCTCTGTGGTTAGAGCATAAAATTGATTATGGTTATATTGATGGATTTTTCCTGAAGTCTTATTGATATGATTTTGTCAAGCTTTGCATTATATCCTTTGACTGCTTTTGCTACATCTCTCCTTATTATTAATACCATCCCATTTTTTCTTAGATTTTCGTTTCCTGAGTAAATCACTGTGCAATGATCTGATTCAAAATGTCCCATTCCTGTCCACTTTAGCTTACTCACCCTATGTATTACAATGTTTAATTGTTATTGCTTTTGTATGAATTGTATTACTGTTAGCTACCTTCAGTACTGTTTGGGGGCAGAAAGGTGTGTTATACATTTAATAAAATAAATTGCCTATGCTGCTATGATGTCACAGATATTTCAATGTCTGAAAAATTAGTCATGCTGTGAGCAACTCATGAACATTTTAACAAGATTTGAGGACAAGGAGTGAAACTGTCAGCATGAAAGGTTTTGGCACTGAAGGGGCTATGAGCTGTTGGTGGGAAGAAGCTTTGAGTCCCATTTGAGAGAAAGGTGAACTATAAATAAAATAAACATAAGAAATAAGCAGGGATCCAAGGTTCACTCAGCCTTCCATCCTTTCACAGGTCAGTAAAATGAGTACCCAGCTTGTTGGCTGCAATTAGCTAACATATTGTAAAACCTCTTAGAGAGTGCTTGCGCTATAAAGTGGTATAGAAACGTAACTGCTATTGCTAACAATTTGTAAGCCGCTCTGAGAACCTTTGTGGCTGAAGAGTGAGGTATAAATACTCTAACTAAATAAGAAATAAATTTAAGTGAAGGATCACTCTGGCCACAGCCATCACCTCTTAGGCTGAATGAGAAGAATGAAGTCCATGAATGGGAGGATGGTGACCTCAATCCAACATGGTTCAGCATAGCATAGAAATCTGCATATGGAGCTACTGATACACTAAGCCATTTACCGCACTGTCGCACTGCTGAAACCTAAACCAGCAGTTAGTCCATGACCGATGGGGAGTGGGAGGAGTCGCAGCATGTCCCCATACTTGGCTTAGCAGTATTACATTTGAAATGAACCTTGTTGATCATAACTGGAACATGAGCCATCAGTGTGACGCTGCAGCAAAGAAGACAAATACTATCTTAGCTTGCATTAATAGAAGATGTAACAAGATTACCTCAGCCTCTGAATGCTGCTAAGGTCTTTGGCCAAATGCTGCCACTTCCCCCTCCCCCGCTCCCTGCACATAGATTTCTGTACAAGTGCATTTGTCTTTGACATATAATGCTATGAGAGTTCTTCTTTTCTTCCTTTTCCTTTTCTTCCCCAGCTATTCTTTTTGAACAGATTATACCCTCCAATTGTTGTATTCCAGTCATGGGACTCATCCCACCAAGTCTCTGTTATACCTATAAAATCATATTTACCTTCCTGCACTAGGACTTCAAGTTCCTCTTGTTTGTTTCCCAAACTCTGTGCATTGGTGTATAGAAATCTAAAGCATTGCTTGTTCTCATCTTTTTTTATTCTACTGCAAATTTTACTGTGGCTCCCATTCTCCCCCTCAGCTTCTCCTCTAAAATCCACATCCTTGTGTTTAGAGCTTGCTTTGGGGCAGATGTTTAAGCTATCATCTCTAACCCCCTAAGCATTTTGTTTTCAAACTAAAAGTGAACCCACTCCAGCTTTTAAGCAGAGTTTTAATGAGTGTCCGGGGTGCTGAATCCTATCTTCAGGATTCAGATTCAGAGTTCAGAGTGAATTCACTGCCATGGAAGCCACCAGCGAGCACTGACTATGTATGAGAGTTCACCAGATGTGCCTTCAAATACACAACAGATACATTATTGTAAAAATTTTGAAAACTTGACTGCATGGATCTCCATGTAGAGGTTTTCCATTGTTTTTTTTTCCAGGCTGTGAGGCTGTGTTCTGGAAGAGTGTATTTGTGACATTTCACCTGCATCTGTGGCTATGAAGAGGCCAGCCACAGATGCAGGCGAAACATCACAAATAAACTCTTCCAGAACACAGCCTCACAGCCGGGAAAAAAAACACAGAAAACCTATGTTTGCCAGCCGTGAAAGCCTTTGACTGCATTTAGCGGCTCTGTGTGGTTTCCAGATGTCAAAGGAGGAGGAGATGGAATGATGACAGTGCAGTAAAAGGTCCTTATAGATGACACTTTGTTGCATGCCATTGATAGAAGAGGCTGTTATAATATTCACAGTGGATAAACCTTCACAAAGGGCCAGAATAAGCTATATTGAGGGCTTAAATGTGTCAAGTTTAAGAAGCTTCATATTATAAACCTCTGAAATGTGCAATACGTCTTTGTAATATTTATTTATTTATTTATTGGTTTAGCGTTTGTATTTAGGGACATAATTTAAGGCCCTAAGATGTCATTTACTTAGCTTGCATGTTTATCTGTCACTGTGTTCAAGGATTTAATTGCAGCATCGATATTATAGGCACCACATTAGAACAAGCATGTTGTTGCATTAATTATAGAGATATTTTTGAATGCCTGCTAAAGGACTCCTTCTGTTTCTTCCAGCTCCAAGGTTCCTTGAAGAGAAAGCTGGTGGTAAATCTCTCCCCAACCAACAACAAGAGATCGAACGGGATTGCTGACAACACCTTCCTTGATATTAAGAGGATCCGAGTTGGTGATAATAACCTTTCTGTGGGACGTGGGCACTGTGGGAATAATTGCCAAAACCCATCGGTGTTAGGAGCCTTGACAGTCGGCCAAGGTTCTCAGAGGAAAGTCAGCAGCCCAACTAACAACACCCACTCAAATGCGAATGGGATGTTTAACTTGACACTAAAGGAAGTAAAGAAAGAACCAGGAGAGACCCACTCCTGCAGTAAACACACAGACAATCAGGCATCCCAGGGTAATCCTTTTCCTAACAGATATGGAGAAGACATGGGGGAACAGTTGATGGACCCAGAACTTCAGGAACTATTCAATGAGCTGACTAATATTTCTGTGCCACCCATGAGTGACCTTGAACTAGAAAATATGATAAATGCCACCATCAAGCAAGATGAGCCATTTAATATTGACTTGGGGCAGCAGATCCCAAGAACTCCCCCAGTCAGATCTTCATCCTTGCAGATGGATAAAATGGTGATCAAGCAAGAGTATTCACCTGTTCTGAACCAGGCTTCAGCTGGGTCACCACAAATGAGGCCTTCCTCTACTGGCCCAGCTTTCACTATGTCAACAGCTGCCATGTCCACCTCATCTCCAATCCCTTCAGTGCCTCAGACTCAAACACCTCCCTCTCAAACATCTTCGGTTCCCAATCGACCATTGGCCAACTGGCAGGAAGTCTCCCATGCCCAGCAGCTGAAACAAATAGCAGCCAACCGGCAGCAACACGCCATGATCCAGCAATGCCAGCAAGGCCAACCAGCATCATCTTGGCCTCCTTTATCACCTGCAGAACCTTCCCCCGGATCATTTGTCCAGGAGAAAATTGCCAGCCCGCCTTTCCATCAGCAGCAGTTCAGCCCCCAGAACTCTGGAGTCCCTACAAATGGGAATCTGTCAAAGGGGATGAATAACTACATCTACCGGTCAAATGCCCTGTCCCAGGGAAGCACCATCAATCCCATAATGCAACGAAAGACTCAAGACCTCAGCAGAGGTTATATAGGCAGCAGCCAGTTGCCACTAGGGGAGCCGCAGAACAACACCAAGCCCTTGTTTCACTTCAACTCAGAGCAACCCAGCCAGCAGATGCTTTCTGTTTTGAGCTCCCAAAATAAGCCTTCGATTCTGCACTATGCACAACAGCAGCAGCAGCAGCAGCAACAACGGCCTAATTCGGTAGCTGTGCAGCCACAGACACAGCAACAACAACCAACACAACAGCAGCAGCAATCCACCCAGCCTCTTCAAAGACTACCAAACGTATCCTTAGCTTTACAGCAAAAGATCATGCTCCAGAAAATGCTGCAAAATCAGCCCCTGTCAGGACTGCAGTATCCTGTTCCGACACAGCATCAACTGGTAAGTTCTTTTCCCTAGCATAGGACACTTGTGATCATGGTGATTTGTCGACTGATGGGATGTAAATGTATGCAACTATAGCAGCCTGACTCTACTTGAACTGTCATGGCCCCATCCTGTGGAATGCTGGGATGTGTAGTTTGGTGAGGTAGTTAGAACTGCAAATCCCAGGATCCCGTAGGAAGGTGCCGTGACAGTTAAAGCAATGCCCAAAAAGTAACTGTGTGGTATAGAACAGATAGAACTGGCAGTCATCCTGTAGGCCAGGGGTTCTCAAACATTGATCCACCAGATTCCAGCATTCTTGACCATTGGCCATGTTGGCTGAGATCTCTGGGAAATGAAGTCCAAAACATCTGGAGAACCAAAGACTGAGAAGCTCTGTTGAAGAACATCTAGGTCAGCCCCCGCAAGGGGCCAGCCCCCCCCCCCAAAAAAATTCAAATGCGGATTGTGAACAGAGTAAGTCTTTGAAAATTACACAGTTTTTAAAGCCTATTAAGAATCTGGGACTTATTCTGTTCAAAATTAGCATGTGGTCATTTGCACAGAAACCAGCATTTTCTGCATAGAGGGGAAAAAAGCATTTTCTGTGCAGAAAACATTCCTCTTGGAAGTGAAATTATCCTTTAAAACAAGGTGCATACTGCTCAGGTGCTTTGTTTTAAGACTAAAATGTGATACTATAAGTTAGAAAGTGTGGCTTTTTTTACACTTCTATCAGTGAACTGAGCAGTGAGCAGGGATGGAGGTGAGAAGGAGAACTGATCCTGTTGTCCATCTCTGATATAGATCATGGACGGCAGACTCAAGGTTGGTATAAAGTTCTGTGGTCTTTAAGTAGAACCCCCAGGTCTACTTGGTGCAAAAGCCATACGCTTAGAACAAAAAAAAATTGATGCTAAGAAATTATTTTGAATATCAGAACTTCACTGAGCTGATAGTTTTTCAGAGACTTTCTTACAGCAGGAAGAAAATTGCTAAAATTACTTATTGCTTCCTTCAGGAAGAAACTTAGCGAAGAATCTCACCTGTTGTGTAGATAGATACTAGTGAGTAGTGGGTGTATTTTTGGTTTTTTGAAAAGTCCTTCTGTCTGTGTCTCTTGGTTTGGCGGAAGTCAGCTCATAGCAAAAAACACTCTGTGTTATGTGAGATGCTAGGCTGAGTTTCTTTAACTCACAAGAGGATTGTGTAAAATCTTCAGATGAAAGGAGTTGTTGTTATCATTTTAAAGAAGTTGTTTTAGTTTTAAAGAAAGTTGGGAGTGTTGGGAGCATGTTGAAGCTCTCCTTTTGGAAATCGGCTTGGTTACACAGCACGGGAATGAAGCAGTCATGTTCAAGAATATGGGCCATTCCTTTTAAAAAAGAGGGGGTTTATGGAATATTCTTGATAATAGATACAGAGAACACTCCTCCCTCCAGCCACAACCAGCTTCTCTCTGTTATCTTTTTCCTATGGTGTTTTTTGAAAACATCTTCAGTGAACATGTTGACAAAAAGTCAACATGGGTTTCAGAGAAACAAGTCATGCCAGACTAATCTGATCTCTTTTTTTGATAAAATCTCCAGCTTGATAGATGAAGGGAACACTGTGGATATCGTATACCATGATTTCAGTAAGGCCTTTGACAAGGTTCCCCATGACATTCTTGCAAACAAGCTTGTAAAATGTGGGCTAGACAAGTTAACTGTTCAATGGATTTGTAATTGGTTGACCGGCCGAACCCAAAGGGTGCTCAGCAGTGGCTCCTCTTCGTCTTGGAAAGATGTGGCCAGTGGGGTGCCATAAGGTTCTGTCCTGGACCCAGTGCTATTCAACATCTTTATCAATGACTTGGATGAGGGAATTAGGGGCATACTTATCAAATTTGCAGATGACACCAAATTAGTAGGAGTAGCTAATACCCTAGAGGACAGGATCAAAATTCAAAATGACCTGGATAGACTGAAGAGCTGGGCCAAAGCTAACAAAATGAAATTCAATACGGAGAAATGTAAAGTACTGCATTTAAAGCGAAAAAATGAAATGCATAGATATAGGATGGCGGAGACCTGGCTGAATGAGACTACATGCGAAAGGGATCTAGGAGTCCTAGTAGACCACAAGTTGAACATGAGTCAACAGTGTGATGCGGCAGCTAAAAAGGCCAATGCGATTTTGGGCTGTATCAATAGAAGTATAGTGTCTAGATCAAGGGAAGTAATAGTGCCACTCTATTCTGCCTTGGTCAGACCTCACTTAGAATACTGTGTCCAGTTCTGGGCACCACAATTCAAAAAGGATATTGACAAATTGGAGCATGTCCAGAGAAGGGCGACTAAAATGGTGAAAGGCCCGGAAACCATGCCATATGAGGAGAGACTTAGGGAGCTGGGTATGTTTAGCCTGGAAAAAAGATGGTTGAGAGGCGATATGATAGCCCTGTTTAAGTATTTGAAGGGGTGTCACATTGAGGATGGAGCAGGCTTGTTTTCTGGTGCTCCAGAGACTGGAACACGGAGCAATGGATGCAAGCTCCAGGAACAGAGATTCCACCTCAACATTAGGAGGAACTTTTTGACAGTCAGAGCTGTTCGGCAGTGGAACACACTCCCTCGGAGCGTGGTGGGGTCTCCTTCCTTGGAGGTCTTTAAACAGAGGCTGGATGGCCATCTGTCAGGGATGCTTTGATCGTGATTCCTCCATGGTAGGGGGTTGGACTGGATGGCCCTTGTGGTCTCTTCCAACTCTGCAATTCTATGATTCTATGAACATAGCTCCGAAGTGCCACAGCAGGCAACATTTAGTTTTAACTCTTTTCTTTTTCTAGACACCATAATGATCCCCTAGCAATCTGTCAGCACTAGGAAATATAATGGGAATGTCTCATAAGCATTTATAGTTTTGGAAGCAGGACAAGTAATAGTTGGGTTTTGTTGTGTTGTGTTATTAAGTCACAGCAAGAGGTTGCTGCAAACAGCTTTCATGCCCACTCTTAAGGTCCCCCAGAGTTTCTACTAAGATGGGGAAAAGACAATGTGATAAAAACTATCTCCAGGTAGGGAATAGAACAGTGGTCACTGCAAACAATTTGGGAATAGATGTCCTACACAGAGCTTAGAAATGTTGGCTGGAATTCAGTAAGGGACTTTGCATATGCGACAAATAAAACTGAGCAGTTTCTCTATTTCTGCATTCAGGAAGGGGCTGTCATAATGGTACTACGTAGGGGAGCCAGAGAAGTAACCCATGCACAACCAGGACCAATGCGCATGGGGAACTGTAGCACAACAGAGACCCAGTGTGTGTCTGGATACTCTTGCCAGTGTCCCTTTACACATCTTTAATTAGCTAACACACATTGTAAACTGCTTAGAGAGTGCGTAGTGTGCAATAAAAGCAGTGTAGATGTGTAAATGTGATTGCTAAACAATTTGTAAGCTGCTCTGAGAGCCTTTGTGTTAGAAGAACGGGGTATAAATTTTGTAATATGGTATATTAGAATGGGGAGGTCACCCTCTCAGCCCCTTGTGCCAATTCCATGAACTGATTTGCCCCTATCAGGCTGCTATTCACACCAGGGGGGTGCTGCCCAATCTATCATCATTGTTATATCGTCAGTAGCTCACTAAAATAAACCCTGTGTAAATATTACTCATTGGCAAGAGGGACGGTTAAAAAGCCAAGCTGTCTGTACTCTGCAGCATTGGCTCAGTTTTTTCTGTTTGATCTCAGAATTTTGAGAAAAATAAATAGAAGAGATGGCACAAGGGGCAGATTGGCTCCTAGCTGCTAATGCCACAGCAGTCCTCACCTTAGAAGACCCTTTGACTTACTGTTGTCACTACAATAATGTTGCATTTGCAGTGTGGAATGAAGCTATGTGAAAGGTTACAGACTCTACAAACTAAGGCTGGCATCCTGATAGTGACATATGCAGATTTAAGTTGTGTTGTTGCTATTTTTGTTTTGGAGAATGAGTAAAATATCCAGCTGATGGTGGTGTAAGTAGAGTTGTACTTTTGTAACTATTACAAATGCAGTAGCACATTGAAGTACATAGAGCAGAGTGTGAGTGCACATTGCCTCTATGGATTGTCTGTGTTAAACAATGCGTTGCCAACAAAGTGCTTTGACCATTGATCCACATAAGTTGCACAATGTTGGTATTCATTGTAGGGGTTGTGTAGTAACCATTATAGGGGTTGTGTAAATAATTCCACTGGCAGTTATTTATGCTATGCTGAAACAGTGTAGGATCTCAGCCAATTTCTGTCACTTTGTTATCCATTGTGGAACTCTGAGACTGGTGCATGATATGCACAGTCTACACCAATCCTTGGACTCATGCATTCCCTTTCCCTTTCTGCCATGTTTATGTGCAAGAAGAGGAAATTTATATATCCCATTTTGTGGTTTATATTAAAGCAGTGTTTCTTATTTCATTTGCATATAGGACCAAGATTAATTAACAACCAGAGTCAGTTAACACACCAAAACATTAAACCATTCATTTATTCATTGCAGGGCTGTAAATCATGAGGCTTTCCAGATATTGTTGGACTGCAACTCTTAGCACTTCTCACCATTGTATATGCTGACTAAGGCTGCTGGGACTTGCAGCCATACAACACTTGGAGGGCTCTAAGATTTCCACCTGCAGCTTATTGTTTTTATTTAATCCAACTTTATTCCTCAAAATTTGACTCAAAATAGCTCATAGTAAAATTTAATAAAAACACAATTAATACACAAAAGAAGCTCACATACCAAAACACAATTCTGTTCAAAACATAGAATCATAGCTTTAGAAGAGACCACAAGGGCCGTCTAGTCCAACCCCCTTTCATGCAGGAATACACAATCAACATTCCCGACAGATGGCCATCCAGCCTCTGCTTAAAAAACCTCTAAAGAAGGAGACTCCACCACACTACGGAAAATACAGTAGAAGAAATAAATACAGCATCGTATTTTAAAAAAAATACTTGCTTTGTCACCATCCAGTCAGTTGCTGAAATTCTGCCTGAAATTTTTAAAAAAGATTTTGGTTGCCACCTGTAGGACAACAGGAATGGGGCCAAGTCTAACCTCTCTTGACAGAAAGTTCTAGAGCCTGAGACTGACCCCAGCAAAGTCCAGTGGTCTGATATCTTTATCTGTTAACCGGGGTTTGTACAAACCACAGTTTCTTACATTCAGATTAACTGCAGGTTATTACAAACTGTGCAGAGAAGCTTTAAATCTCCTTTTCTGTGTGAAAGAGGAAGCAGTGGAGGTTGGTCGCTTCTGTGTCAGTGGGGCTGTGAATCCATTCCAGGTTTTAACTAACTTTAAAGGAACTATCTAAGGCAAAGCTTCTTAAACAGTGGGTCGCAACCCCATATGGGGTCATGTAACTGAATGTTGGGGTTGCAATACATTTGGCAACATTAAATTTGATTTGTATACCTATTTTATATACCTATATACCCAGGGTACCGTTAAAAAAAAATTGGGCACAAAGAGGTCGCAAGTGGAAAAAGTTTAAGAAGCCCTGATCTAAGGTGCTGAATTTATTTGGGAGTAGAGTTCAGCACCATGGAGTTCAGCACCCTTAGAGCTTGGATTACAACCTGGAGTGCATTCACTGACCCACTGAAATGGAAATAACCATTTGCCACTGGGAGGAAAATAGAATATGAATGTTGCTTTGTCAGCACTTGTACATATGTCAGCAAACACATTGCAAGAGGCAAATGAGAGATATTTCAGGATTCTGAAAAGTTGGCCTTTTGTTAGCTAAAAAGCCCAATGTGTAGTGTGGTCTGGCGATATTCTTCAGGCCATCTTCAGGGGGCTATATTTTTAAAAAAAAATTACAAGAGGACAGCACAGATATACATGATGTTCAACTACATAAGAACAGTATTATATTTGCACATGGCTTATAGCATGCAAATACAAACTTAAAATCAAAATTGCAGAAATATCTGAGTCAGAATTAAAGTATATTGAAAGAGTTAACCCCTGTCACTGTCTGGGCTAGGCAAGGTATCATACGATCTAAAGCAGAGACTTTCTTTTGGTCCCCAATCTCCTCCTGCTTCAGTTCCTTCACAAGCTGAGAAAACAGGAAAGTAGAGAAAGGACCACCCAGCTTTGAGAAAGAGAATTAAGGCCTTGCCACCTAGGATGGGCCTGGATGGCTTCTTCTTCTTGGCAAGATTGGACCTTCACAGTAAGTCCTTCAACGTGCCATTCTCAGCCAGTGGAGAAGGACCCATCCATATATGGGAGCTATCCAAGCTGTATAGTCAGTCCTCTGTATCCATGGATTTGACATACACAGATTCCACTATCCCTGACTTGAATTTTTTTTAAAAAAAAATCCAAGAAGCAATCCTTGATTCTGCCATTTTGTATAAGGGACACCATTTTACTATGCCATAGTATACAATGGGACTTGAGGATCCACAGATTTTGATATCCATGGGGGGTCCTGGAACCAAACCCCAGTGGGTACTAAGAGCCCACTGTACTTGGTTGGAAGGGGGCAAAAGAGAGTTTCAATATGATAGGAACTGCTGCAGGAAGCCTCCTACCAAAGGAGGCCCTGGCTGATGCAAACTTACCTATGGCTTTTTGTGGGTTTTTTTTTTCCAGGCTGTGAGGCTGTGTTCTGGAAGCTCTTCCAGAACATGGCCTCACAGCCCAGAAAAAAACCATGAAAAACCTATGGATGCCAGCGGTGAAAGCCTTAGACTTCACATTACCTATGGCTCATCTACACTGGCACTTAATTTGGGGGCATTATGCTCCTGGACTGGCCCTGGATCAACCACAATGGTAGCTGCACACACCCAGCCAAATCCACTGTGACATGTCATTGTCCACATGGGCCAGCCAGGCTGACACTGCATTGGCCCTGCTGGCCCACCCCCTGTTCTCGAGCTGCCACTTCCATGGCAGCCAAGGAGCTTTCTGCAAGAGTCTGGCCAACAGCATAACTTCTGCTGAGGTCAGAACAGGGTGCCCAGACCTGTGATCAACAAGGAAGGAGTAGCTCTAGCCCATCCTCATTGATTGCAGGGACTCCCAGTTTTGACCTCAGCAGAAGCAACACCACTGGCCAGGCTGTCACAGAGAGCTTCTTGGCCAGTGAGGCAGCAGCAGCTGTGACAAGGATCCATTCCCATTTCCTGCACTGCTCAGTGAAAGGTAAGAAAGATGGCACCTCATTTACATGTGGACAACTGGATTGGACCAAATTGAACCCGATCAAAATGTCCAGACAGCAAAAGAACCTGAGATCACTTCAGAGTTTCTGGGAAACCCTGGAATTTTCCCTGACTTCACTTAGTTTAGAGCAAAGTCAGGTTAAAGGGAAAAAAAAAAAAAGCATTTCCTCCCTGTAGCCATATGTTGTCTAGATTGCCAGCACCAGATTCGGGGTGAGTCCACATTTTTACTGGTGTAGACAAGCTCCTATTTTGTTGTGTTTTGTGACCATGGCTGTTCAGCAAATTTCTTCAAGAGCAGTGGTTCTTAACCTGTGTAACCTGTGGTCTGTGGACCCCAAGGGGGCCTCAATGTTCTCACAGAGGGTCCGTGAAGGCTTGAAGGCTGCTCGGCCCACCTCCTACCTGCAGTGGAGCGGCCACCTGACAGAAGCTAAGGCAAAGGTTGGCTGGCTGGCATGGCCTGCACATTGCCATTCAGTCTGTTCCAGTCACAAACATTCAGGAAGAAGCCGGAGAAAAGTCTTCTCTCCCCCTCCGTGCCTCTGAGGGAAGGTTTAATGGATGGTATAACTGTATTATTGTTATTTGGGATTTAAATCTTGAGTTAAGTCTTGGCGTCTGCAGCAACAAAACATATTTAAAGGGGGTCCCTAGTAAAGAAAAGGTTAAGAGCCACTGTTCTAGAGAAATTCGTTGGTAGAGAAGGCAGCAGTGGCATCTGTTGTCTACATTAAGTGGGCTGTTACATTCTGAAGTTTAGGAAGGCCTAGAGATTCATAAAAGCTGAGAGAATACATGGTTTAATCCATCTGATTAGGGTGGCAGGAAACTCCTTCATTCCTCAGGAGGTGGGAATAAAGGAAACAAAAAGAGCTTCTGATTTTCTGAAAAGTGTTCATACACTTGATATAAATTTTCAGGGCTCTTCTGACATCTGATTTGTGAATAAAGGCTGTGTATATATGCACATAACAATGGTTTGTCATTCTTTCAGACCTGGTATAGTGTCTCTCGGCTAAGGAAAAGGAGGTTTAGGAGAAGATTGACAGCCAAGCTTGCTCCCTACTTTTGAAACACTACTATATAAAATTATTTCTCTGCCACTAATGCTTACTAGCAGTGTGTTTTCTTAATGAGCATTGCCAGAGAGACTCGGTTATATCAAGGAAACATAAGTGTACTGTTCGTGAAAATTAGTAGTAGCTGCACTACATTTGTAGGTTTCCATAAATGAATGAATTGGTTTTTTCATTTCTCTATAATTTTCTGGCTCTAAAATCTCCAAAACCTACTTTGGGACATAGCTTTTCAGTTACTGCTTGCTAAGAGTAAAAGGGTTGTTTCTCTGCTTTCTACAAGCGCTTTGTGTCCGTCAGCTTGATTTTGCTAACTTCTTGCCTTCTGCCTTTGGGGCAAAAACAGCAAATTGGAAGAAAACTGTTTGGTTTCTTGAGAAATAGGGGAATGAACAGGGTCATTTCTGTTAATGTATGGGTATTTTTGTTGTTCTTGTTCTCTGTTTTTCATAGCAAAGTTTCTCTTTTCTCAAATTTCTCCATGCACAATCCATTCTCAACACTTTGCAGAAATTATAGGGACTTGTGTGAGTGTTGACCCACAGCAGAGCTTGGCATCCCTTTTCTTCCCTGCAGAGGTCTTCCCTGCAAAATTATTTTAATCTCATCAAAACTCTAGTTAAAGTGTAACAAAAGACAGGAAAAATAAAAAGATTTTACATTGACTTCTGACATTCCTAATGATGGTTATACATCTTACTTTTCCTTTTTCTCTCTTTTTTAAATGCATTGGAATGTTCTCAATATTTTTTTTAAACTACACAAAATAACTTCAAAATTACAACATGAACAATATGTTCAATATTACCTTGAATCTCACTTCCTATGAGATTCAGTAGCATTGTGGGGTACCAAACACAACACACACACACACACACTTTTTAAAAAGAAAAGTATCTTCTCAAAGTATGATTGTTTCCTTTGAATTTCTAGAAATTTCATAAAATCACAGAATCTTAGAGTTGGAAGGTACTACAAGAACCATTTCATCCAGCCCCTGCCATCTTCAAAACAGGAGTCAGTGAATCTGTTCCCCTTTGGTTTATATATGTTTACCCTTTATTACATAATGTTACATTTAAAAAAAACTATTCAGGAGTTCTGAAATTGTTATCTATAGAGGTGCTGTGAAATTGCACCTACAAAAATCATCCCTATGTTTCACCCACAATCTTCCCACATTGAGCAGGAAGGCCTGAAAAGGGGGTCATACATGTATTCTGCTCTGGCCTCACATCGGGAGGCATGGAGACGCACTATCCACAATACTGCAGCCTTATTTGAGAACTCACGCTGAAAAAATCTTAAAGAGAAATGACAACGCAGAAAGAATCACAACTCGGAAACAACACCCAAGGAGACCTTCTGCTGTGCTTTCTGCAACTGGACTTGTTTATCTCTGATTGGCCTTTTTAGTCATTAGCGCGCTTGCAGAAAGCGCGGGATGAGTCCTTCCTGAATCTTCGTTTGTGAAGAAAAGCCAGAGAGAAAGAGAAAGAGTAAAGCATTTCTGTATCCACAAAGGCTCCTAAGGTGATGAAGAAATAAAAAAATCAATTAAAACGATACAAAGATTTTTAAAAATCATTTTAAAACACATTAAAATACTCTTTAAAAGCTCCTAAAAGCAGTCTAAAAACAATCCATAGAATCACAGAGCTGGATGAGAGACCACAAGGGCTATGTGATCCTGTTACCCTATGCATTCAGGGGGTCGTGGAGACCCTCAAAATGTCAACATTAAATTGAAGAATTAATATACTCAACTTGGCAGTGCAGGAGCAGGTAACGGCACGATCTTGTAACCAACTATACCAGTACTAGGGAGGAGACATAAGCTAGATAGAATAACAGTGATTTTTATTTGGAAAAGCAATAATAACCACATTCACACACACATTCAGACATCAAGCATTCATGCAAGACTAGTGAAAGCAGTAGGGAAAAACTTGGATCGGGGATATAGCAAGGGGATTTTCCAATGGGAGATGCAACACCTTTTCCTGAAGAGATGAGTTGTGGAAGAAACCAGCAAAGTGGGGGCCTCAGAGTTGGGCTCTGAGAGTCAGTCAGCAAACCAGCAGCATGAATGTAGGAGAAGGAGCTGTATGACGATTTCTGAGCTTGGCTGCACACATGGACAGAGTGTCCTCAGGAAGGGGATCTGTGTGCACTTGAGTGGAGTTTTCAAAGGGTTTTTATAGTAAATATTTGCCTTCTGGGGATGGGAGTTTGAGTAGAAGACAATGGTTTTTGCTGTTGGTCAGAGAGCAAAAAAGACATTCCAAATGTGTTAATAGCATTTTGATGGTTGAATGCTTTGTGAATGAAAGGGGGGAGGCAACATCCTTTGTCTGGGTGAGGGAAACGAATGAGGGTCATTTACAGGTTTCAAGTTGCCAGCCTGGTCAGATGGGATTAGCCATGTGTACATGTCTCCAGTTGCCTTGTGAATTAGCATTTCTTTATAATTTAGATGGCCTCTCCTTATGTGCATTCCTGACCAAGCAATGTTTGTCTTTGGGTTATTCCTAGTTCCCCAAGTTTATGTTAATGGCCGCACTATGTGGAAGACCACGTTTGACCTAATTATTAAATGTTGCCAATTTTTAATATCAATATGGAGTTGGGAGTGTCAGGGTAAGTAACAGTCCAACCCCCTGCCATGCAGGTATACACGAAGCACTCCTGACAGATGGCCAGATTCAAAACTGGCCAGATCCAGTTTTGAAACAGTTAAAACAGCCCTTTCAAACACTGAATGCCATGCGGAACAGCACTGTGTTGGTTGTCTACCGGAAGCTTAAAAAGAGATGTGGCCAGCCTAACTTCCTTAGGTAAGGAAATCCTTCAAAAAAAGCCCTATTATGTGTACCTACCAACCTAACTTCACAAGGTATTGGAACACATAACAGGCCCTCTGGAGATCTCAAAATTTCTGGCAGGCTTATATAGCAGGAGTCTTTCAGATAGCTTGGCCCCAAATTGTTTAGGGCTTTGTAGGTCAACATCAACACCATGATTTGAACTTGAAAACCAGTGTAGTTCCTGCAGGACTGGTGTTACATGGTCTCTAAAGTGGACACCTGACACCAGTCTGGCTGCTGCATTTTGCACTAGCTGCAGCTTCCCAACATTTTTCTAGGGCAGCCCCACATACAGTGGGGCAAAATGGCATCATTTCCCACCCAAAAATGAATTCTGCCCCCTCCAAGACCTAGAACACCTACAACTCATATTTGCTGTGTGCAACATTCGTTTGTTAGAATCACCTGCCCCTTTTCTTCGGATGCCTAAACACTTATTTCTAAATGTTCAACTGAAGTTTTATATGACTGCAATGCTATAAATTTGGGAACAGAAGGACAATGTAATTTTAGGAAACCAAAATGAATTCCTGTTTGGGGAACAATGTCTTCAGTTTGTCTCCCCACAGACACGCCTATGCCCCTGCCCCAATATAATTTATTCCAGGAAAATTTCTACATGATATTGTTCCAGACAGTATTAGTCACTTTTATTCTGGTTAATCCTTGCATTGTTTTATTAAAGCTAGTAGCAGCTTGCAGATAAAGCCCAGACATTGGAACAGACATCAGTCTCCTCAGCTTTGGGGATTGCATAATACTCCACAATATCCTTATGAGTTGCATAATTTATAGAAAAATATGAATTAATTGTTTTGGCTAGCTTTCAAATGTGAAAGGATTGCAATGACAACATTTAAGAGAAAATTATCAGCTTTGGGTTGAAATTGAAACCAAAATACTGGTTGGCAGGGAAACTAGTGAAATAGTCCCTGTGTGTACAGAAGCTAGCAGCTATGGACTTTGATAGCTGTTGCTGTCAACTAGAAAACTCTCTTCTTACCCTCTCAGAGGTGAGAAGTAGAGCTGCCCTATGTTGGGGAAGAAGTGCTGCAGCTTACATGTTCAGCAATGCTGTGCTATGCTCAGAAATGGTGGGAGTTTCCACGTCTAGAACTGGGACTTTGGGAGTTGTGTTCACCTCTCCTCTGTGGATACCAGATAAAACATTGTTCAGAGCTACCTACCAACCTGCCTATCTGTTGAATTTATATCCTGGCTTTCTCCCAAGATGGATTTCAAGGAGGCTTACATTAAAAAAGAAAAGAAAAAATTAAGCTAAAACATTAGTTTGCAAAAGTTTTTTAAAAAGAATTAAACAACAATATTATTTTAAATACATGATCAAAAGCAGTTAAAAACACTAAAGCATGTTTGAAATATAATTTCCAATGGAAGATCAAAAATACAGCAGAGTTATAGCACACTCTTAAACTGTAGATTGACTCTAACACCTTGAGTACCCTCCAACTATTGCCCAGGTGAAAACTGGGACACAGTGTGTCTGAGCAACATCATAGTGCTGTCAAGATGGCAAAATTATTAGTGAGGGAGAACACACAAGCTAGAAGAGGCTGCAGCTGTTTTTGATTGGGTATAGTAAGAAGGGCAAGATTTTGCCCCTTCCTCCTCGGTGCTGAGTTAATTGAGTGAAAACTCCTTTTGCACTGTTTGCAGCAGTTGAAGTAAGCTGAGGACAAAGGTAGAAGTGGGAAGGGGAGAAAGAAACTGGGACATTTTAAAAGCAGCTGAAAAGTGGGATGACAGAGGATTAATCTGGTCTGTCCCTGCCAAATTGGGACAGTCAGAGGGTATACACCCTGTTGCTTTACAAAGGATAGTCCTATACACATCTGAAGGGCTGTCAGGGGACATTACTCTATCACAGGGGTGGCAGTCATGCAGCCCACAGCCTGCACAGGGCTCTTGGGAAGTCCTGTGTGGCTCTTGAGTTCCCATTCAAAATCTCCAACTCCCTCTAAAACCTTTTCCATTGTTTAAAAAAAATGTTTCAAACAGGAAACTATACTGAGGTACACAGAAGGACCATTCTTTAATTAAGGTTACTATCTCCCCACCAGCATATCCTGGCCATGGATCAGACCCTTTCCTCCCCTGCTCCATCCATGGAGTGGGAAAAAGTCCCCACATGCTGCAGGACTCCTTCCTGTCTTCCAAGAGAGCGAGGTGGATGGGCAACGTCAAAGAGGGCCAGCCTGCCAGTATGAGCGTCTGCAGTCTCACAAGGCCTGATCCGTTTTCTCCTGGCGGAAACTGATTTAAATGGGTGTTATTCTAAAACATTGTATCAGGCCCTACCCCCACCTTTCCCTCATCTTAGTCCTGTATCTGCCCCAAGGGTGATGAGGACTGCCTGGGAGCAGAATGGGGCAAATGGCCTGAGTCATATGGACTGAAGGTCTCTGAGACAGGGGTAAGACAGGGTATATTGCCCATCTAGACAAGCCCTTAATTTTAAAGCAGGAACATTTGTTCTGTGTGTGTTTGTGTGTATGTGTTTAAATGACAGGCTATGAGCAACTGTGGTTGGTACTAGTGCACAAATCTGAAACATTAATGATGCCACTATTCCAGGCCAAAACCTTTAGTCTCAGGTTTTGGCCTGGAAACCTCAGGGTCTGGGACAATCCTGAAGTGGCAACCCTAGCATACAGTTTTGCTTTAAAATGCTGCTCTACTACCCTTTTCATCTAAAAGTTATGTCTAGTTACCAGGACATCACTTTCAGGTCAGCAAAAATGGTATCCATGCCTCCTGCTATGGGTCACTCAGATCCTTGGAGCATGCCTGCCCCTGCACTGTCTAAAAGTCTGCTTTGCTTGAAGAGCTCTCCATTCCATGTCTGGCCTAAAGATTAAAAAAACAAAACCCTGTACAAATTGAGAACCTAGAGGCCTTAAAGTGGCCCATCCACAGTTAGCACCTGCAGAGCAGATTGAGCTGAAATGCAGACTCACAAGAGGTTACCTGGTCCCATTCTGTCCCTAAGATGAAATGGATGATGTCTCTATTTAAATTATAGTAATTATTTCCAAATCTACATCTGCATAGGAATTTTAGCAGGGCATATGCAAATTTATCGTGAGAAGACATGACTCATTAGAAAAGACAATATAAGGCTTGGTAAGGTAGAAGGCAGTAGGCAAAAGGGAGACCACATTACAGCTGGATTGATTCAATAAAAGAAGCCACAGTCCTGAGTTTGAGAGACCTGAGCAGGGTTGTTGATAATAGGGAGACTTGGGGGTCCCTCATTCATAAGGGTGGCATAAGTTAAAGTCAATTTGACGACAGTTAACAACACTATGCATATTGTATGCAGATCTATGCCTTCTTTGGCCTCCATTTTCTTGGCGCATTTCCTCTTTGGGGGGGTGATATATCAGTAGCCAGCCGATGGACATATATTTCTAATAAAGCAACAGTGCCCCAGTAATCTAATATTGAGCAAGCATAGGTGTAAGGCAGGGCCTTGACTTGCCCGCTTGTGTCATGGCCCCAAGACTGGTTGGCCCAGTTTGAGACCTCTGTCTCTGCTGCTAGCATGGAGTAAATGATACATGTTGTCAATTATGCCATGGGTGTTGAAGGAGGGAGGGAGGTTAACCCAGAATTTTTTACTACACCAAGAACAGGGGCACTAAAGAAACCCATATATATCCATCAATCACCTTCTTTGTTGAGACTTCTTGAGTGAGTAATGAATGGCTCCTCTGTGTGTGAAAATATTCGGGCTACACGTAAAATTAGAAATGTGTTAATCTTGTATACCACACAAGCAGGGAGCATTAAGAACTATTAATGGACAGGGATAGCGAGAGCTACTGATGGAGCCGCAGGAGTCTGGAGTCAGTATCATGAAGGACACGCACAAAAATGTAGCATTGGGGAAGGGAAGAGGGAATTTCACTGCTCTGTACGCTCCCCCTTCACAACACCAAATGGGGGTTATTTTAAAAGAAACAAGCTACAGGTACATCTAAAGATTTCCAGAGTCATGGAGTTTGAATGAGAAAAGTCCCCTTTCAGGGGGGGATGCCTACAACTTGTTTTTCCCTCCCTCCATTTTTCCATGGGCCTGATGAACCGCCTAATTGACTCTCCCTCTACAACATCTCAAGACAATACTCGTATCATCATCTCCTCCCCATCATTCCTCTGAATTTTTTCTTTAATTCCTGTTTCTCTAAGGAAGAAATGTGTGGTTTTGAAAACGTATGCAGAGTATGTTCTGCCTTTCTTTTTCTTTTGCCTTTTTCCTTTGGTTAGCATATTAAAAGTATTACCCCAATATGGAAGCCACAGAATGATGTTCTGCAGTGGCATAAATGTACCTGCAGAAACTGCTACAACTCTTTCACTATAGCTGCTGCCACATGGCAGAAATAATCCAGTGTGACACTGCTTCATCATGGCTCCATCCTATGGAATCCTGGGATTTACAGTTTGTTATGGCACCAGAGTTCTCTGACAGAGAAGACTAAATATATCACAAAATTACAAATCCCAGAATTCCATTGCATTGAGCTATGGTAGTTAAAGCAATTTCAGACTGTGGTATTTCTGCAGTGTGGCAGGGGCCATAGAGACCATCCAAAGCAGGGAAGGGAAACTTCTAATGGTTCATGGGACCAAGAATATTCTTTGGACTGCACCAGACTTACAAGTGCTTTAAAAAAATTTTTTTTAAATAAAACTGGAGGTAGATGGAAGTCCATTTCTATTTTTCCCCTTTTAAGTTTGAGGCTTTCCCTCCTTTACTTTTAGTTTCTGGTGGGTGCAAGATCCTATATCCTATTTAAACAAAAATTGCTACTCATGGATTCCAGAAGCTGGGCAGGGAGACTCACTCAAGCCCCCGCAAGACTAGGATGGGAGGCTTAGCCCCCTCTGAAATGAACAAACAAAATTAGACCACCATGTTTCCTGTGTATATTAGCTGGAGTTTGGTTCCAGGACCCCCTCTGAATACTCAAATCCGTGACTACTCAAGTTCCATTATATGCAATGGCATAGCAAAATGGTGTCCCTTATAGGAGATGGCAAAATCAAGGTTTGCTTTTTGGATTATTATTTTTTAAAGAATATTTTCAAGCCATGAATACTTAAATCCGTGAATGCCAAATCTGTGAATATGGAGGGACAACTGTACTTGAGTCCCCTCAGGAATTATCTGTCATGTTCTTCCTCATTAATAACTTTGTCAATTTAACCATACTCTGATGTTAGATGGCCACATATGTCCCAGTTTTCATCTGTGAAATATTGGAGAGTCTGAGGGGCCATCTAAGGTCCTGTCCAAACAGTGAGAATAATCCAAATGGAAATTGCATGGAAGGCGATCTGTATAAATGGACATTCACATCAATAATCTCATTCAGAAGCGGGGCAGCCAAATCCACCGTAAAGCTCTGAAAGGAAGCCTTCAGAGCTTTTCTCTGAGTTTTTAAAAAGCTCCGTAGGACATGCGAATGTGCAATCATTAGGACAGTTATTTGCATTTCTATGACAAGGTAGCGTGAGCTGATTGACTGATGAGCATGGGGGGCAGGGCTAGCAAACAGGGAAAGTGCCTGCTGCCGCCATGTTGAATTTTCGGCTAAGCGAGGGTCCAGTAAGTCGATAAAATGGCAATCTTTTACTCTGGTATCTTCTTTTCTTTCTTTTGTAAATATGAAATAGTCCATGTGTGCACCATGGTAAACTGGTTTTTTTTCTTTTCTTTTTAATATCCAGTGGCAGCAGATTTAAAAGCGCAAGTAATTCGTTCACAGTTGCCATCTTGGCAAAGTTTAGCGGGCTCTATTGACCATTAAGACAGGTCCCACCACTGCGAATTGCTGTTTCTTTGGAGGAAACCGTATTTCCCCCCCCCCCTCATATAGATGGGACCTAAATGTTGACAGAGGCCAGACAGTTGAAAGATGTGATGCCAGCACAGTACCAGTTGCACTGGTTTGTCAGAACAGTCCTGGACCCAATTTAAAGTGCTGACATAAAACATTAAACTAGGAGGATATTACAGTCATATTGGCTGTGAAATCTGGAAGTTTTACTCAAAAAAGTAACTTTTCCAAGCTCTGAACAGAAGGTCTGACTTGATCTTATTCCTGCTAAAACATACCACCAGATTTTATGCACATGGCTATTCAGCAGAGTAGTCTGGGAACTGATGTTAAAATAAAGTGAATCTTCTAAGTTCCCACGCTACCTCTCTATGCATTAAGACATGTGAAAAGATCATGCAGTCCTGAGTTTAACAATCCACCATAAAGTCATCATTGGCTGTTTCTCTTCTTTTTATTTACTTTTCAGTACATCATCTCGCCAGGGTGTAGTGTGTGTGTGTGTGTGTGTGTGTGTAGGTGGCGGATTACTTTTGAGGACATTCCTTTACCCTGCAGCACTAGCTGGTTTGTTCCTATGGCTGAGGAGGAAAAGTCTGTGAGGAAATGAGCAGAATGTATGAGAATGTGGGCCATCTCATGTTGAATGGGGGTGTAAAACTGTGCTTCCTTCCATGGGAATGAGATCCTCCTGCCAAAATGAGATGCCTGAGGCTCCCCCGGGGACAGAATCCAGCTTCTGATTGGTGGAAAGGACTGTGAGAAGCCAGAGCAGGGCGGCAACAAAGATGTGAATTTGTGTCAGTATGTGAAGGAGAAGGACAGCCCTTTCAAAGACAAATAGAGCTGAGAGAGGAATCAGACTTTATGTCAAGAGAAATGGGAATTTATACCCAGGAAGCAGCATTTGCAAAGCAGGCACATTATTATTCTTAATCTGGTCATCTTTTTTTTCAGCCCAAGACATTTTGCTGCCTGAGGTGGAACAGTAAATGGCAGCCATCTACTCACCCAAGTCAAAGTACGACAGTACCCAAAGCCAACCCAGTTATATTGGCAGAGGGGGCATAAAAACCACATGCGTGCTTCCATCCTCCTACCTGCACACTCTGGCAGCAAAAATACATTTACTGTATAAAAAATTAAATCACTCAGGTCTCTTTCTCTCATAAAAGTATAGCAGTTTGAGTACCACTTTAATGGCCATGGAAGCACAGAATTCTATAGGAGGGAACCCTAGCATTCAAAGTGCTGTAACTGTGTTGTGTGGTAATAATAATAATAGCCAGAATCCTGTACTTAACTAAGCAATTTCTCCTACCTTGACCCCCTCCCAAAAAAAACCCTAATGGAGATATCATTCAATTGTGTTCTGCTCATTGGCAGAATAGACCTCTTCCACATCTAGTAAAGTAGGTTGAGGGGGTGAGTTACAATCATGCCAATACTGTAATCACAATCATGACTAAGGAGCTATCATGGATACAAAACAGTCATCTGTAACTGTTTCACTTTCACAATTGCTACTTAGGGCTTGCATAGATGGGCTATTAATCCCATCTTGCCCCTATTTTAGAGCCTTGCAGTCTTAACAATGCAATCCATTTTGCCCCTGGGCAGTCCTCACAACCCCCAGGACAAAGACTGAGGGGGGGGGGAGATGGGGTAAAGCCCATTAGACCGTTATATTAAAATACCCAGGAAAAACTGCCTGAACTGGAAAAAAAAAATAGATTGAGCCCCACGTAACCACAAGAGACCATACCAGCACACTGACCCGTCACTGCAGCTGCCGTCTGCGTCACTCTCTCCCAAGCTGGGAAGGAGTGCTGCAGCATGTGGCCAAGGTTGGTCACATACAGGGGCCTTGATCATATGCTGAGGACAGAAAAGCACACTTTAAAACTTCCAATAAACCCAGGAAGTTTTTAAAAAGTGTGTCACTTACCTGGATGTCCCAATCTCACCAGGAGGTGTTCTGGCAGGGACCTCCCATTGATGCTGGGATCTCGCCAGCGAAATGGGGCACTTTTTCACTCACAGGCAAATCCGTGACCAGGAATGGAATGGGGGATTTATTGATGGCTTCTCCCATCAATAAAAAGCAGTGCTAGCAGAACGGCAGCAGAATGGGTGCATTATGAGAGGGGAATGACATCATCTGAAAAGGAAGCCCTTTAGCAATCTCCTGGCATCGTATAATGCCGTATTTAGCACGTCTGATAATCTTCTGTCTCATCATCTTCAGTATCTTTCCTTTTAATAGCAAACTCTAGTGGCGAGTGCCAATACAACTACCGGTACTAACAAAGGCATTCTTTTTTTTTAAAAAAATTGAAAATTATAACCACCACCCTTATAGTATCAATTTTACTCACTTTATACTTTTTTTATTGTTGTTGTCATGTACCTTCAAGTCAGCTCTGACTTATGGTGACTGTATCCTGGGGTTTTCTTGGCCAGATATGATCAGAGGGGGATGTTGCTATTGGCTTTATTTAAGACAGACAGAGTGTGAGTTGCTCAAGGCACATGGGATTCCATGGGTGAGCAAGGATTTTAACTCTGATCTCCTGGAGTCCCGGTCCAATGCTCAAACCACTCTACCACACTTATAATTTTACCTGTGTAATTTTTCTCTTTGGGTGATTATTTTTATGATGGTCTTTATTGGTATGAATTGATCTTAATTGTACTGTCTGCTGTAAACTGCTTTGGATGCTTTTTGAAGCTCCTCCAGGCCAGGAATTAATAAATCAACCTTCTGTTCTTGAGGGGACTCAATTTACTTACTGTGATTAAAGTACACAGGACTGGCTGTACTATGAGCTAGGTGAGATTAGAATAATAGAATCATAGAGTTGAAAGGCAATACAAGGGCCATCCATTCCAGCCGCCTGCCACATAGGAATATATAACTAAAGGCATGTCTAGTTGGACACAGCCTCACAGAAAAAATCCCCACAGAAAACCTATGGATGCCGGCTGTGAAAGCCTGTGACTCCACTAGGTGATCTTGGGCATGTCATACTCTCTCAGTCTCAGAAGAAGGCAAAGGCAAACACTCTCTGAACAAATCTTGCCAAGAAAAAACCCATGATAAAGTCACTATAAGTCAGAAACAACTTGAAGGTACGCAGCGACACAACACATCATATACAGTACTTTGCATTGCAGTTGTAAGTCATCGCACAAAGCACCTAGTCAAATCAGCCCAAAGATAGGCAAAGATCTATATCTAGAATCTAGGAGCTAAAAGCAACAATTGATATGATTGATCACTTAATGACCTGATAACAGACTGAAAACAGCGCACTAATTAATTAATTGGATCTGCCCCTTAGTATTCCTAGATTGCTACCACTGACATGGGTTAAGCTTCTAGACAGCTTCCTTCCTTCTCTCCTTCCTTTGCTTTTTGAGTCATAACCAACCAATACAATAAGACCTTGTTATCTAAAGAGGCCTTCAATCTTTAACTAGTTGGGGTAGAAGAATTTGCAGTGGGTGTGCTGGTTTTTAATATGTAATACATGTTAAATGTGTTTTTAATTGATTTAAATTAATATTTTATTGGGTTGTTTCTTTAATGCTTTAAACACTTTTATATCACATATTATTTTAGCTGTTTTGTTGCAACTTACATTGGCTGGCATCCTGTTAGTGACACACACATGTGTAAGTCACGTGATGCATGTAGGATGAATCCTTCATTGTGGCGCAACAGATGTATTCTGTTGACAGCCACAGAAGCAGAGTTGTGCGTACAGCAATGTTGTGCGTTCTGGTTGCACATGAACATTGTGGTTGCACACTGGGTATTTCAGTTGCATGTTGCAGCTGTGCAGTGCTCACTGCAGTTGCACATTGCACAATGGCACCCAGTAGTTAATATATGTTGTGCAATGTTGTTATTCTGCATGGGGATTGCATAGTGCTGGTGTAGTGTCTTGCTTAATACAGGTATTTACGTTATGCTGCAGGGATGTTGGACTGCAGCTGTTGTAAGGCACGTCAAGTCACATATTGGAAGAAAGGCAGAGGAGAACTCAAATAAATACATCCTGATCAGGTATTTCTCTGAATGAAATCTGCTTTCATTCTTGGTATCTCCAGTTGAAAGATTTACAGTAGGCAGAGCTAGGAAGAACTTATGGCATGTCCAGATCGGTCCCTGAAAGTGCTTATTTTTGCCATTTTTTGATGTGGTTACCTTACTGTAACCTTGCTGTTGATTGTTTTTTCATTTCTTTGAAATGAAGAGTGCTTTGTAAGCTAAAGAGTGCTTTGTAGTGGGGAGTATGTGGTCACTTGGAATGGGAGATAAGGTGGCAAACAGCTGCAGGGGTTGTCTGGGAACAAGAGGAGGTACGATTGTCTGGGAAGAAAGGATCAGAGGATGATAGGTAACCAATAGCTTTGTAGCCCGCCAGATTTCATTGATTGCAAACTGCTCTTAGTATACTGTCTGTTCTCTGAGCAACAACCTTGTATGATATGCTTTCTGGATTACTGTACCAGTAAAGTTTTCTGTTTAACTCTGAAACTGCTGGTCACTGAATCTGGGAATTCAAGTACATTAAATGTCATGTGTATAACATAGCCAGGGAAGGCTGTGGAGAAAGGAAGGGAGGAAAGGTGCCTTATTTATTGCTGGCTTCCAAAATTCTCTCCTCCTGAAAGTTTGGAGAGCATTACATTCCTCCTGAAAGGAGTATCCCTCCTGAAAGTGTGAAGAGCATTGTTCTATAGGCAAGACAGGGGTATAATTACCACTCGACCCCCTGTGCAGAGGTAAAGGCCCTCACAGCCTGATGGCAGCCTGGAAGAGTCCCCTAGGCAACTGCAGAAGGATGAGAGGTGGTCACATTGGCATGCCATGGTGCACTAGAAAGAGAAACAGTATGCCCTCATCTGTCACTGTAGCCACATATTATTTTAACTGAAATAGGCACCTCTAGAGTAAGAGTGGCAATACATCTTCAGCCATCTGCCACTTGACTGTACATATAGATCAGGAGGAGTTTTGAAGGTGAAGGCCAACTGATCACGTAGGTACCAACAGCTCTTTTGCACTCCTAAATCCCCACAGACACCCACAATTTTTCCCCCCAGACAAAAACATCTATATATATATAATTCTCTTGGGTATGTTGCCATTTCCAGTATGCTGATTGGCTGCTTAGGGAACTAACCAGCCAATCACAGGTCTGTTGGGCAGCCAATCAGCACACTGGGGGCAGGGCCATGTAGATCTCAAACATGGAGGTTGGAGAGGGACAGTGAGTAACATGGGGGTGGATGTGGTGTGTGCGTTTGTGTTCTGGAGTGCAGGGGGGTGGGGTGGGAGGGGAAGAACGAGTGGGGGGAAGGGCGGCAGAATGAGTGGGGGAGGGGCAGAACAAGTGGGGGGAGGGGCAGAATGAGCAGTAGGGGCCAGAATGAGCGGTGGGGGTGGCAAGGGGCAGAACGAATGGCGGGTGGGCAAGCTAAACCCACCAGCCTACCTCAAAGGGTTGTCATGAGGTCTCCTGGGCATTTTGGGGGGTGTTTTTTAATGGTGTATGGTATGCCGGGTCCAGCTAGTTACCTGAACGATACCACAACAAAATTCCTCCCAAACATCATAGTTTGGCTTGTTTCTCCCCTATGACTCCATTGTAGCCCCCAACCCAAAAAAAGAATCAGAAAGTTGGCCAAAATTGAAACCAGAAGTGACACTGTGTCACTTCCAGGTCACCAGAAACATGTTGTGGCCAGCCAAAAAGTCAGAGGGGCAAAAATTAGCCCCAACCCCCTTACACAGTTGGCCATCCTTAGTATAAATGCTGTCTAAGTGGTGTAGGGACATTTCCACCACATACTTTGACCCAACCTGGACCAATTTAGACCCGAGAGAGAGTTTTTTTGAAATAGGAAGTGAACAGGAACTGACGTCCGGCTCCTGTTGTTAACAAAAAGCCTCTCTTGCTCCTAAAACAACCCTCTACCATTCCACAATTGCCCACCCTTAAAGTTTCCCAGACAGTATGTGTTCTAAAGAATCATGGAAAGAGAACATGGATCACTGTTTTAAAACATGACATGAAACAGTATCTGGGGACAGCCGCTGAAATAAACTTCAAACAGAAGAGAGAAAGCCCCGTCAAATATAGTACCGTTCTCTTTAGGCTTTAGTACATACAAAAAGCGCAGGGCTCCATGTGTATCACACTATTGTCTTTCTGTGCTTCACCTGCTCCTGTTGCTTTGAACCTCCTCACAAGTAACAGCTAAAAAAGCAATTTTCTTCATCAGAGAAAAGAGCTCATTAACATTGTACTTTTGAAAGATTAATAGCAAACTGGGGAAGAAAAAAAATCCTTCAAATATGCATGTTTGATGTTTGAGGTAACGCTTCCACAAATCCTTCGGGAGGTGTAACTGTGGAACTGCTTTTTGCAACCGAATAGTAGAAACTCATTAATGAAGGTTTTATTTTGTGTTCAAGATGAAAGGGAAGTTTGCTAATTGCTCCATTAAAAAAGAAACATTTACCCTGTTTTTCGAATGGATTCTTGTTGTCAATATGCAGGCAGAACCTAAATAGCCCATTGCTCTTCCCTCTTTGCTTCAGCTCTGCAATCGAAAGTTGTCCCTCCATATTCACGGATTTGGTATTCACAGATTTAAGTATTCACAGCTTGAAAATATTCAAACCTTGATTTTGCCATCTTATATAAGGGACACCATTTTGCTATGCCATTGCATATAATGGGACTTGAGTATTCACGGATTTGGGTATTCATGGGGGGTCCTGGAACCAAACCCAGCGAATGTGAAGGGACAACTGTAGAGATTTCAAGAGACAAAATCCTGATCTGTGTGTATAGCAGAGATGTGAATCTTTCCTAGTTTCATTCCTGCCTGCGAGAATGAATAATTTCCTCAATTTCTTCCCTTCTCCATGAGACTATAAAATTTTCTGAGCAATTTCTGATCACTATACAGGTCAACCCCCATATCCATGGGTGATGTGTTCCAAGACCAACACACAACCCCCTGTGGGTACCTGAAATCATGGATATTAAGGGACCCTATTATTTTCAAAGAGACAAACACTGGAAGGTGACCGTAGAATTGCATTGGACGACCAAGAAATACCCAGAGAGAACATATATTTTTTTGGATGTGGATAAATGAAGCAACGGATACTGAATCCATGGATAAGGCGGTTTGACCTGTATATACTTTAGGAATTTGCACAAAAACACACATGGGCTTCCATCCTGTTAGGAATGTACACTTGCATAAATTTTCCTTACACATTTTACAAATTTTCCTTTACAAATTTTCCTTTTTTTGAGCTCTGCAGGGCTTGGTATTCCCCACAGAGCCCCAAACCCACCCAACTTACTGAACAGCCTCCGAATGGTCTTTCCTTGCTTTGTGGGGAGCAGACAGGATCACAGAAGCATTTTCCTGTAGCCTGATGTGAAATTATGACAACAGCACTAAGATTTACCAGGGCTTCTCCAGAGGTTTCAGTACTGCTGTAATCATTTTGCAGCTGACTGTGGGGACATAGCCAGATGCTTCCATAATCCTGTCTGCTCCTCATGAATCAGACAGTGGCTGTGGATATGCTTCAGATGCTGTTCAGAAATCTGAAATAATTAGGAAAAAAATACAGTCAACAACGATAGAAGAAATGGAACAAAAAATAAGAATGGCAAGGCAAAAATACTTCCAATATGCTAACAAACCTGGTAAGTGGCTTGCCTATAAGCTAAAGAAACAGAAAGAAAGAAAAATCATAACAGAAATAAATTATAAAGGAAAAAGGGTGGTTCAACAAGATCAAATAAAAAACTGTTTTCAAGATTTCTATAGGAAATTATATAGAGAAGAGGCAAGCAGAGTGAAAAAAGATGATAGACAGCTACCTGGATACACAAGAAATAATCAAATTAACTGAGGATCAAAAAATTGCACTAGACAGAGATATTACTATAATGGAAATTAAAGAGGCTATCAAAAGATTAAAACCAGAAAAAAACCCAGGACTGGATGGATTCACGGCATCATATTATAAAAAATTAGAAGATTTAATACTCATACCCCTTCAAAAAACATTCAACTCAATAAGGAAGGATGGAGTGCCAGAATCATGGAAAACGGCAAACATTACAATAATCCCAAAAGAAGACAAAGACAGAAGAGATCCGGCAAATTATAGACCGATCTCATTACTAAATATAGACTACAAAATATTCGCAAGTATATTAGCAGAAAGACTTAAGACCATCCTAAATCAGCTAATTCACGAAGACCAAAATGGCTTTCTCCCTAACAGGTATATGAGAAATAATACAAGAACAATAATAGATATACTGGAATATTATGAGAAACATAATGAAAAAAAACGGGCATTATGCTTCTTAGACGCGGAGAAAGCCTTCGACAACGTGAATTGGTTATTTATGGGAAAAGTGCTAGAGAGAATGAATACTGGTACAAACTTCAGACAGTGGATAAATAGGATATACGACGAACAAAAAGCACAAATAATCATTAACGGAGAAAAAACAGGAGCCATCAAAATCAATAAAGGAACCAGACAAGGTTGCCCTTTGTCCCCCCTCTTATCTTTGATTGTAATCGAAATATTAAATAACAGTATCAGAAACAACAGGAAGTTAAAAGGAGCTAGGATCAAGGGAAACGAATTCAAGTTTAAAGCCTTCGCAGACGACTTGGCTATTATATTGGAAGACCCACTAGAGCAGACTGAAGAGTTTAAAGAAACATTGGAGAAATTTGCAACAGTATCAGGGTTCAGGATCAATAAGGAAAAAACTATTATACTTACTAAAAATATCAAAAAGGACGAAGAAGCAAAACTAAAAGAGAGTACAGGGTTCAGATTAGAGAAAAAAGCTAAGTATTTGGGGATTTGGTTAACAAAAAGAAACGCGGATCTTTTTGAGAACAATTATAAAAACATGTGGAAAGATTCGATAAAAGATTTGACTAAATGGTCTAATATGAACCTATCTCTGCTAGGGAGGGTAGCAGTGATAAAAATGATGATCCTCCCACGGTTCATATTTTTGTTCCAAAATATTCCCATAATTACTAACAGTACCTGTTTTAGAACATGGAATAGGGATATACTTAAATTTATCTGGGAGGGAAGAAAGGCGAGAATAAAGTACAAACTGATGACAGACAGAAAAGAAAGAGGGGGACTTGCGTTGCCAAATCTTTACAAATATTACCAGGCATGTTCCCTCAGTTAGATAGAAGAATGGATTCGACTAGATAATTCCAAATTGTTGGCTTTAGAGGGACATGATCTTAGCTATGGATGGCACGCATATTTATTTTACAATAAAAAGAAAGAAAATAGAATATTCGATCACCACTATGTTAGAAAAGCATTGCTTAAGATCTGGATGGAAATAAAGAAAAAAAATTACACAAAAATACTGATGTGGGTCTCACCGCAAGAAGCACTGTTTGGTTTGTCAAAAGTCACTGACCAGGAATGGATAAAATATCGAAATATCTGTGATTATCTAACAAAGGATCAGATAAAACTAAAATCTAGGGAAGAACTACAAGGTGAAGGGTATAAGATCAGTTGGTTCCTGTATAAACAGTTGCTCGAAAGATTTAAAATGGATCTAAAACTAGAAAACTTCCAAATAGAACAAAACCAAATAGAAAAAATAATCTTTGAAGGCAAAAAGCAACAAATAACAAAATATTACAAGGTTTTGTTAGAAAGAGAACTAGAAGGGGAGCTAATAAAAGATACAATGGTAAGGTGGACCAAAGAGATCGGGCATGTAATCTAACTAGAAAGGTGGGAAAAATCTTGGTATAGCACGCAAAAATGTACTTTATCCCAAGAACTGAAAGAAAATTATTACAAAATGTTTTATCAGTGGTACTTGACACCAATTAAAATTGACAAAATGTACAAGACAGGGCAAAAGAACTGCTGGAAATGTTAAAAGACAGATGGCACTTTCCAACATATGTGGTGGAAATGTTCATTTGCGAGATCATACTGGAAGAAAATACATGATAAAATAAAGGAAATTGTAGGTATAAATTTTCCTTTAGAACCGGAGACATATTTGTTAAACATGGTGGACAAAGTTGGTACAGGGGGAGAAGTAAAGAAACTTTTATTGTATATGATAACTATAGCAAGGATTAAGTATGTCAAATATTGGAAAAGTAAAAAATCTCCCACGGTAGAGGAATGGTTATTAAAATTATATGATGCAATGGATATGGACAAGCTAACAGCTAGATTAAAAGATATAGATACAAGAAAGATAGAAACAGAATGGGAACCGCTTAAAAAGTTCTGGGAGGGTGAGGAATGGAGAAGATAATTAATAATAAGAGTTAAAGTGGTGAGTTGACTAATTCTACAACAGAACGAAGGGGGAAAAAAGTGGTTAGGATTGGGTAAAAAAAAAAGTAACAGATAATTTTGGATGTTTCTCCGTTATATATAAAAAAGGTATTATGATGTTTTTTGGTTTTTAATCTCCAAAAATAACAATATAAGGGTAATCGCATGGGCAGAAAAGAGTAAGAGAACGGCGTAGCAATTTAAAAAGCCAACAAGGAAGTTGATTGGTTTTTCTTTTCTTTTTTCTTATATATATATTTTTTTATTTTTCTTTTTTCTTTTTGTACTACTCTATTTTACTTTATTCTATAACATTTCTATGTTTTCTATTTTAATGTAAAAATTAAGTTACAATGGAAAGCAACAAGTTTGGTAACGATATAAACTATGCGAATGTACATGCTTGTAACCTGAATAAAAATATATATATATAAAAAAAAAAAAGAAATCTGGCGGGTGGTATATGGCCACTGTAGCCATTGTGTTCCTACACCAAAACCACACTTTGGGGCAGAATCATGCAAAATACACTGATTCCTACACCAAATTGTTTTGGGGTTTTTTGTTCACAAAACTTATACAGGAAAATGACACTTTTCCTCTGCAGGAAATTCTGTAAATGTGTCAATTGTATACAAAAGGTACAACTTATGTGTCCTTGGCCTTGTTACACATCAAGACATTCCATTGATAAGACAGTCAACTACTGCAAGTTATTTAACATTTCAAGACTTTTAAAAATTGGTGTTGCCCAAAACCTCTTGTTTTTTTCACAAGGAACAACGTTTCAAGGAACACACACTGTGCTCAGCAAAACAAACAAACAAACAAAAAACCTCTTCTTTTTTTAATGAAATAAAGATTTTTGCACCAAAAAAAGTCCAAATTTTTCACCAAAAAATCCCAAAGTGTGAATAATCTTTGAAAATGCACAAAACCTCTCATAATCACACCATGCAGGGAGAATACTTTGGAAATTATTTGTTCTTACATGAGTGGGCAAATTAAGCAACAACTGACATCCCTAGTCAAGAATGCCAGTTTTAGCCATAGTGGCTCCTGAAGATGAGTCATATGGATAACAAGAGATGGAATGCAAGCCATCACATTTGTACATGATAAAATTTGCATTCATCATGTGTGAAAAACACTGAGTCACAATTCCTGTATTCACACAGTCATTAATAGTAGAAGTGAGAGTTGTGGATCTTTAATGCAGGGACTGGGAGATCTATTTTTCTTCCACCCTGGTGCCAGGCATGTTTGTAGCAATAGCTGGTCATGGTACCCCCAGTAGTGGAAACTGGCAATGAGTCACTACTTCTGCCAAGCTTCTTTCTGGTGCTGATAAGTGGTCACACATGTATTTATCAGATTTCCCATAGCACTTGTGGTTTGTAGGGCAAGGTTAACAGTTCTGTGTGGTCCTAGAATCCAAAGAGGGACCTTTTCACACTACACAATTACAGCACTATGATTCTACTTTAGCTGTCATGGTGCCATCCTATGGAATCCAGGTACAGGTCAACCCCCATATCCACAGATTCGGTATCCACGGTTTCACTTATCCACCTCTGAAAAAATATGTTCTCTCTAGGCATTTCTAGGTCCTCCAATGACTCTATGATCAACTTCTGGCATTTGTCTAACTGGAAATAAAGGGTTCCCTATTATTCACAGTTTCAGGTATCCACAGGGGGTCTTGGAATGTATCCCCCACAGATACGGGGGTCAACCTGTATTTACAGTTTAGGGAGAGGTATTTAGAAATCTCAGCCAGAAAGCTTTAGTGCCCCACCAAACAATAAACCCCAGGGTTCCATAGGATGTTGCTATGGCAGTTTAAAGTGGAATCGTAGTATATAATTGTGTAGTGTAAAAGGCCCAATATCCCCAACCTCTCTATAGCACATGTACCTTTTGGAGATATATACTATGCAATTATAGCATTATGAGCCCACTTTAACTGTCATAGGAGCATCTTGTCAAATCCTGAGGTTAGTAGTTTGACAAAGCACTAGAGTTCTCTGTCTGAGAATTCAAAATTGTTTCTGTTATGTGCCATCAAGTCAACTCCAGCTTGTGGTGACCTCCATAATTAGGTTTTCTTGACAAGATTTATTCTGAGGTGGTTTACTGTTGCTTTCCTCTTAGGATGAGAGAATGTGACTTGCCCAAGGTCATACAGTCCATTTCCTTTGCTGAGTGGGGATTTAGTCTTCCAGAGTCCTAGTCAAACAATCAATCCACTACACCACCCTGGATATATGTGTGTGCACGCGCCTTCAAATCACCTGTTGACTTATGGTGACCCCATGAATTTCATAGGGCTTTCTTAGGCAACGAATACTCAGAAGTGCTTTTGCCAATTCCTTCCTCTGAAATATAGCCTATAGCACCTAGTATTTGTTGGCGTCTCCCATCCAATACTAACCAGAGCTGACCTTGCTTAGCTTCCAAGATCAGATAGGATTGTACCACCCTGGCTCTCAAGAATTCTAAGTACTTCTTCCTAAACTGCAAATCCCAGAATTCTATAGGATGGAACCATGGCAGTTAATGAGGAACCATAGTGTTATAACTCTGTAGTATGAAAGAGCCCCAGCAGATGTATTTCACCCATATTGAACACCACCTCTAAAGTGTTTTTAACAGTAAATCAGAATATCACTTACTCATTCATGACCAATACTGTTTCTTGTAAACCTGAATCACTAGTCTGCCTGGCAAGTTATGTCTCCACCTTCATTCCCCACTCCCCCCACTCTTTATTTTATTTTTCTCAACTTTGAAGTTAACATACTTGGCTAAAAAATCTGCCAGAAAACATTTTCTTTCTGGGACAAAGGAAAGTTTATGAAGAAACTTTTATTTTTCTCCTCCTTCTTGGCTTGTGGCCAAGACTGCTGAAGTCTAGGCTTGCTGTTAAAATTTGAGAATCAAAACCTTCCCCTCCAAACTCCCCAGCTGACCCCCAGCATAGATAAATACTGCCAAGACCATATCCCAAATGGGAACTCTACAAGTGAGATATCTTGCAAGACAGGATTATTGTAACTGGGATGCAGCCTTCTTCATATTTTTTCACTCACACATTCTCTTACACACACACACACACACACACAGAGAGAGAGAGAGAGAGAGAACTTGGAAAGTTTTTTTTAAAGCATTAAATAATGAGTTACAATTATAGGTTGAAGTCCTACATCAGGGAGACAGACATACGGTAACATAACTTTACACTCACAGTTATTCCTCGGTTGCAGTATGCCACCTTGTTACAGAATTGTGACATTGCACAACCAATACACACTACATTGATGTGCAGTGTGCTGTACTGCTGCCATGTAGTCACTGCACAACATGCCATGTGGAATATTCAATGTGTAATGGTGTAAAATGGCACCATATGTGTAACTCCACTTTTGTAAACTCCAGCTGAAGTTACACATCAGCCAAAAACGTCTACCCACATGCGTAAAGTACCTTATACATGCATAAGAGACCAACAGGATGTTAGCCATAATCGCAAAACCTGGAAAACAATAGCTTTGCTATTATAGGAGATTATCAGACATGGCAAAAACCGCATTAGAAGATAGCAGTTGGTTTTTAAAATATCTAAATACTGCAAACTACTGCCCTATGGTGCAGTGTATATACAGTCGAACCCCCGTATCCATGGGGGTTCGGTTCCTAGATTTACTGTGGATACTGAAAACTGTGGATAATAGTGAACACCATTGAAATAATGGGACTTCCAGTTACAAATATCATAGAATTGCCTTGGAGAATTTAGACAATGTCTAGTGAGGATGCCTATCTAGACATTTTCTAGGAAGACTCTATGGTAAGTGTGCTGTTTTGTGTCCCATGGATAACTGAAACCATGGATATTGGTTCCGCGGATATTGGTGTCTGACTGTAGTGGACAGAATCTTGTTAGTGGTACAGTATGACACCGCCATCCACGAGGGATTGGTTCCGGGCCCCATCGTGGATGGTGAAAATTGTGGATAATAGCGAACGCCATCGAGGGGGCAGAACCCTCCGCCCGCTGGCCTGTACCCCCTCTGAGGATGCCAGGCAAAACATCAGAAAGAAATGATTCCAGAACACGGCCTCACAGCCCAGAAAAAAAACAAGGAAAATCTATTTGAAGGGATGTCATACTGAGGATGGAGCAAACTTGTTTTCTGCTGTTCCAGAGACTAGAACATGGAGCAATGGGTTAAAACTACAGGACATTTTTCAGGTTTTAGTAATGTTCACTGATTCAGTATCCATTGATTCAGTTATCCATGGGACACAAAACAGCACACCTACCATGGAATCTTCTGTCCAGAAAATAACTAGGTACCAGCAAAGTATAAGCAACACTTGTCTGGGAAGGGAACCAACTGTTAATTAGCTCCCAGGAATGCAAACACAGTCAAAAATTTAATCCAATAACACAGTCCAAAAGGGTCAGAGGCTTACGGCAATCAGGCAGCGTGTTCCAAAGCAGTCCAAGGGTCAACAGGAGCAGGCAGCAGAGTAGTCAGGGACAGCCCAAGGTCTAAGCACAAGTCAGGGTAAACAGAAGTCAAGATGACTGGAATCCAGGCACCAAAGTCAACAGGAAGCTTTCTCCAAGAAGATCAGTTGATCTCTGACAAAGTCCCCATCATCTCTCCCACCATATATAAAGCAATTAAGGCTGTGTCAGGTGCTTCTTGATGAGCAGGCTTTTCTTATAAAGTCTCAGAGACTTCCTTTGAGTTTCCTTTTGAACTTGCTGCTAGGTATACGATGGTGGAGGTAAGTCCCTCTCTTCTTCTTCGTCCTTATCTGAACGGGCAGAACTCTCTGCTGGGACTGATGCCAACCCACTCAGACCAGGCTCTTCCTCTGCTCGATCTTCTAGGTTGGTGGGGTCCCCTGCTGGCACAGGTGTAGATAAACCTGTGCCAGGGTTCCTAGGGCCATTCCCTGTCATATCCTCCTCCTCCTCTGACTCTATAGCCTCATCAGGCTCCTAGGGCATGACATCTTCCTAGAAAATGTGTCCTCTCTAGTGATTTTCTAGGTCCTCCAAGGCAACTCTATGGTATTTTAAACAGGAAGTCCTATTATTTTCAGTGGTGTTTGCTTTTAAACACAGGGCCCCCCAGAACCAATCCCCAGTGGATACAGGGGTCCTACTGTAACCTAACTAACTTCCATATTCACAATTGCAATTTAGTCATGATTGTACCACTATTGCCCCAATATACTCAAGTAAGTAGCTGCTGGTATATAGGTCAACCCCCATATCCACGGGGGATTCATTCCAGGACACACACACCCATGGATTTATTTATATTTATATTTATATTTATATTTATATAGGTATTTATACCCTGTTCTCCATACCTGAATACCTGAAACTGTAGATAATAGGAAGCCCTGTTATTTTCAATGAGATGAATGCTGGAAATTGACCATAGAATCACATTGGAGGACTAAGAAATACCCAAAGAAAACATATTTTTTCAAGCGTGGATAAGTGAAACTGTGGATACTGAATCTGTGGATACAAGGGTCAACCTGTACTTAACTATTGTTGTTGTCAATTCCAACCTATGGTGACCCTAAGGCAAACCTATCAAGAGTGTTTCTTGGCAAGATTTGTTCCGCGGGGGGGGGGGGTTGCCTTTGTCTTCCTCTGACACCAAGAGTGTGTGACTTGCCCAAGGTCACCCAGTGGATTTCCATGTCTGAGCAGGCTTTCAAATCCTGTTCTTTAGAATCATAGTCCAATACTCAAACCACTATACCACGCTGGCTCTCATAGTTAACTATGGTATACTTAACCAAGTAACTGCTATTGAATACTGGTCTGTATTTGTATATTGTATTTTTAATATATCTTTTAAGGATTCTTAAACTTGATGGTAAGAGCTGGTCTATAGTGGAATGCACTGCCTTGGAGTGTGGTGGAGTCTCCTTCTTTGGAAGTTTTAAAACAGAGACTGGGTGGCCATCTGTCGGGAATGGTTAGATTGTGTATTCCTACAGGGCAGAGGGCTGGACTAGATAGTGGTCTCTTCCAACTCTATGATTGTATGATTCTATTATTCTAAACCTTGTGGTCTTACCTTTTATTGTATTGTTTGATTGCTTATTACTTATTTTTCTTTTGACTATAACCTGTATTTGGTTGCCCCATAGTATTGTAGAGCTGGAAGACACCACAAAGGCCATCCAGTCCAACCCCCTGCCATGGGGAAAAACACAATCAAAGCACTCCCAACAGATGGCCATCCAGCCTCTGTTTAAAAACCTCCAAAGAAGGAGACTCCACCGCACTCGGAGGCAGCATATTCCAGTGTATTCAAACAGCTCTTACCGTCAGAAAGTTATTCCTAATGTTCAGGTGGAATCTCTAACCCTTATAATAATAGAGCTGCATAAGTAAGCTGAATTTAGTACTACTGTCTTGTTTCCATTCCCCTAAGTGAATATTTTCTACCTTTGGCAGAAAGGGCAAGATGGCAGGGAGAACAATGAAAATTAGGGTCTTTGAGAGTTCCTTGAGAGTGCACAACAGGAAAACCCCTTGTGGGTGGGAGGGGGTGGATTTGGAAAGAAAGCCTATAATGTATTTTCAGGGTTATCCTAAGGCTACGCCACACAATCCCTCAAAGTTCCGCAGAATTCTTTTCTTTTGTAATTGTAAATTTGAGGAGGAAAGTCCAAAACTTATAAAAGGGTTTTTTTTTGCGGGGGGGGGGTTACTATAATCCCAACATTCCCCCATTAAGAATTCTGTTGAAGTACACAAAAGTCGGTTTTAAGCACTGGGTATGTCCAAATTCACCTGGAAATTGCACTAAAGGGTTTTTTTCCCCTTCTAAAGTTGCTAGTTATCAACATCATTTCTTTATTTGCTTAAAGCTGTCCATTACCATATCCTGAAGCAATTTTCAAAGCGGTAGCGTGTTTGTCTAGAGTTAATTCAGAGGTGTAACCATCTTACACACATAGAGTCTTATGGCACTTTTAAAACTGTATAAAAAAATTATAGCATAAGCTTTCTCAGTTCCTGAAAAAAGTTAGTACATTGTTAGAAACAAAGCTTACCAGAGTTACTTTTGGGAGGACTACAGTTTTCAGAATCATCCAATTGTACTGTTGAGTGTTGTCATCTGGGTGGGGAAAAGAAGGTTGCCAAACTCTGATTAAGATGCAGGAATCTTACTTCAACACCAGTTTTGTCACACGGTTTCTAAAAGGAAGTGCATAAAGACTCCATCTTAAAACCTGTGGAATAAAATTGTGTCACATTTGTTTTGCATTCGGAAAACTTTTATGTTGGATTGCTTTTTTAAAAAATCATTTGAAAGATGAGATGTATTGATACATCTTAGAGAAATGTGCCTAAAAGCAGCAGAAACAACAAGTCTTTTAAATGGTTGTTTGGCTCCTTAGTCTGTGCTGATTAAAAAGGACAATGGTCAACAAAATAAAATACACATACCTCTAAAAGGTGTGGGGCTGGGTGGGTAGGAAATCCTGCAGAAAAGACGTACTTCATTTATCACAACCATACTTATCTCACACAGAGCAAGGGGATTATGTGATAGCTTTTGTGTACTGAGTGACTGCAGCAAGACAATTCCTTATACCGTAGACTGGCCACTGGCAGATGTAACAACTATGGTTTTTGCCATCGTATGGCTTTGGCATAGACTGTAAGCAGCAGTTACATTTATTTCAACAAAAAATAAACTTGTGCTCATAATAATAATAATAATAATAATAATATTTCTATACTGCCCATTGGTAACCCAATCAGGGTGGTTAACAACATACCACCCAACATTTCATGGATGAAAACCAGGACACATGTGACCAAGCAACATCAGAGTGCAGCCAAGATGGCCACGTGTTCTGATTAATCCTCTGGGAAAGAGGAACGGAGAGGCAGAGTCATAGTTACACTGTGGTTGTGCTAGACCAGTGTTTCTTAACTAGGGTTCCTTGGAACCCTAGGGTTCCCCAAGAGATTATGATTGTGGGGGTAAAGCAATAACAGTATATAGAATAATGTTTATGCAGGGGTTCCCTGAGACCTGAAAATTATTTATAGAATCATAGAGTTGGAAGGTTGAGAAAAGCTGCGCTAGACCAATGCTTCTTAAACTGTGGGTTGTGACCCCATATGGGGTCGCATAACTGAATTTGGAGGTCACCAAAAATTTAACATCAGTAAAAGGTTTCTTTATGATTTATTATCAGTAAAATTTGTATATCTGTAAAATTTTTATATACAAATCTGTTTGATTTGTATATCTATTTTATGTACCCATATACCCAGGGTCATGTAAAAATTTCTCAGGCGAAAAGCAGTTTCATGGGTGGAAAAGTTTAAGAAGCCCTGTGCTAGACCATCAGTTTGCTGAATAACAGCACTACATAACCAATGGTGTATCTGCCAGTGTGCCTGTTTGTTGTCCGATTGTCCAATGTGGAAGGCACAGTGGCTGCTTTTGCAATCTCATTGAATCAAGTGGTGTACTGAAGGGACTGATTGAATGGCGAGTCACCTCTCTGGCTTTTCTTCGCAAACGAAGATTCAGGAAGGACTCATCCCACGCTTTCTGCAAGCGCGCTGATGACTAAAAAGGCCAATCCTAGATAAACAAGTCCAGTTGCAAAAAGCACAGCAGAAGGTCTCCTTGGGTGATGTTTTTGGGTTGTGATTCTTTCTGCGTTGTCGTTTCTCTTCAAGACTTGTTCGTCGTGAGTTCTCAAATAAGGCTGCAGCATTGTGGATAGTGCGTCTCCATGCCTCCCGATGTGAGGCCAGGGCGGACCACTGTTGGTGATCAATTTGGCCGAGCCTGAGATGCTGTTTCAGGGAGTCTTTGTATCGCTTTTTTGGAGCGCCCCTCTTACGCTGACCCGTGGCGAGTTCACCGTAGAGTAGTATTTTTGGGAGGCGATGGTCCTCCATCCTAGAAACGTGCCCTGCCCAGCGCAGCTGTGTTCTCAATATCATGGCCTCAATACTGGTGATCCCTGCTTGTTCAAGGACAGCAACATTTGTCACATAGTCAGTCCAGTGTATATTTAGGATTGTGCATAGACAGCGCTGATGAAAGTGCTCGAGGAGTCGTAGGTGGTGGCGATAGGTGACCCATGTTTCGGATCCATAAAGGAGGATAGACAGTACGATGGCTCTATACACACTGATTTTTGTGCTTTGCCTCAGGTGTTTACACGTAGGTAAAACCATGGGATTCAACAGCTCTACTGTGTTTGAGGATAACAGTAGGATTTAGGTGCATGTGAAATAGTTACTCTTGTGGAGCTCTGCTTATGCAGCTATGAACGGAATATGTCCATTGCATAATAAAGTACAACTAAACATGTTAGGGAAATTACACATGCGTTTGACACCAACAGAATTCTGGCCATAGAGTTGACCATGTGTAAATCAAATGGTATGTGTTTCTTACCACTCAAAATGGGCCATGGGAGGGGTAAAAACGGTTATGCTTTGACCCTAGCTTAATTGGAATTTTTCCAGTGTCAGTATTAAACACAATGAACACCACATGGAGATGATGAGGTACGTGTGTGATTTTGCCCCCACATAGCATCTTTTCTTTAAATAGATTTCTTGTGGTGAGTGATGTTACATATCTCTAGCACTTTGATGTCACTTTTATTGCCATGGCTCCATCCCATGAAATGTTGGGATTTGTAGTTTGGTGAGGAACTTATAATTTTCTGCTGGAGGGCTCTAGTGCTGTAGTTCAGAAGAGTAGCTTGGATAATTGTAGCAGAGCATTCTAAATTCTTCAAACTACGAATCCCAAGATTCCATAGAATGGCGCTACAGTTGTGCAATGTGACTACATGTGTGCAGGTGTGTCTCAGCACATGGGTCCCAAATGGATTGTGCTGAAGATAACTCATGAATATAAATGTTACTTCTCTAGGTGTCCCTAACTTGTAGCCTTTGCTTCTAAGAATTAAGGCTCCCAAAATTCCTTACATGTTTCTGACTACATTGAGTAAAAATGTGTATGTGATTGAACTTTTTTGAACTGGGTGTTATAGTCCAAAAAAAATTACTTTTCCAAGTTCTGGTATGTGTCTGAGAGAGAGAGGGAGACTGTGGGGAAAAAACACATTTCAATCATATTTATGGTGGAAAGAGCTGCCCACTGATACCTAAAAACCTTGGTAATTGTGTCATGGTGTTACCCAAATTGTGTGGGGTCCATGAGGATTCCACTAGTGTCCAAAATTAATATGTGGAATATTTAATTAGCTCACAAATGGCAGCATGAAGCCAGATAATGGCAGGATCTTTTGACCTATGTATACTGGTAATAACAGAGAAAACTCTAAGCCAAAACGTACCATTAAATGATTTTTATTGGAAATTAACGTCAACAGCATTCATGGAAACACTGAGGCTTCAGGCACTCACACAAGGCTGTTGGAAATAGTAGGAAATATTTGGATAGAAGAATAGAATAGAATAGGGGGTTCTCAGGTGATACGATACCTATCAGAGGAGCAACGGTTTGTACAGCAGAAGGTTCTCAGAAATGCATTCTGAGGGTCTCACAGCAAACCAGCAGCATGGATGTAGGAAGAGGAACTGCATACTGTGGACACAGATCAACAGAGTGATGGGAGGAAAGTGAATTGTGGACATTTTGGTGGTGTTTTAGGGTGATATTTATATGTGATAATTCCCCTGAAGGGATGAGATTTAGAGTGGAATACAATGGTTCTTGGAGTTTCCTAGGACTAAACAAAGGGTTCTCCAGAAGAGTTAACAATTGTTAATGAGCAATGTATTAGAAATTGAATAGGAGCAGGCAAGGTTTATTGTTGGAGGGGAAGGGAAGAGGAAGAACCTGTTTTGCAAGCATCAGGGACTCTGCTGTTTTTGAGTGGATTAGTGGATGACTCATCTCCAAGTGTTAATTCTGACCCAAGTATTACCTCTTTGGGAAATTTCCAAAAGCCCCTCCCTAGGTTATACATGACTCCAGCCTTGGTGTCTGGGGATCCCTGGTTTACCTGCTAACCATGTGGAAGGCCACATCAAGCCAAATTATTAAATCTTGCCAATTATGTGATATTCCAAGACAGGGGCCATTAAAGTAGGTAACAATGGTTAGGAGGTATGGAGGACAGAGAAAGGCAAACATTCTGGCTGTATGCTGGAACATATCCATACTGCACAATTACAGCATTTTGATGCCATTGTTATTGCCGTGGCTCTTTCCTGTGAAATTATGGGATCTGTAATTTGGTAGTACTTAAAATTATCTGAGCCATTCCCCTGAACTACAGCTTTCTGACTGAGAATTCTAAGTATAGTATGTCATAGAACTACACATGCTATGATTCCATAGGGTAGACCCAGGCAGTTCAAATGGTATCAAACTGCAATAATTTTGTCATCTGAATTCACCCCTGAACTATACTGCATTAAGTGGATTTAAATACCCACTTGTCCTTCAAATTCACAAGATTTAGGTCCAGCCTTTCGCACAAGATTGTTGTGAGTATAAAATATTGGGTGATGGGGAACCACATAAGTTGCCCTGAACTCCCTATAGCGAAGGTATTGAAAAATTACTTAAACTAATATATTTATCTGGAAACCTCAGGGATCTCAATCCAGATCCACTCAGACTTGACGCTGAACAGGTCAGATTGTGTTCCAGACTGGGTTCACATGAAGTGGACCTTTCCAAGAATCAAAGTTTAAAAAATCCAGTCCCCTGATGACTTTAAGAAGGATCTCTAGGTAGCTTTATCAAGGATTTAAGTCTGTAACTTTACTGTGTCCCCTCCCCACTCCTCTCCCCAATCACCACTCCCATTTCCTTTGTGCTGGCACAAAAGAATTTGGCCTTTAGGATTGGCTGGAAAGAGATCAGTGCAGCCATGTGAAAAGTGTACAAGGCACTGGAGCAAATGTGTCATTAAACATTAGAAGTCATTTAATCACACCCATGTCTTCATTTACCAAGGGGAGAGAGGGGGAAAGATCTCCATATAACTAGTCACAAAAGAATAGTGGCCTCTCTGAAGAAGAAAAAAACCTCTTTCCCATACTGCCAGCTTTGCTTATCCCTGCTGGTCACTTTCTTAGTGGGGGAATTTGGTGAGAGGCCTCCTAAATCCCTCTTTATTGCAACGGGGGTATTGCTTTCTTCTTCTTCCCTTGAATCTAGATTGTGTAACCACTTTTTCATCAGGAGGGGGGGACTTTGCCATGTGCTTTTCTAACGGAGTGAAAAGGTGAATGGCCTTGATCTCAAATGCTGAAGCCAATTTTCAAGCTATTTTTAAACTCTGCTTGGCCTTCCTAAATACCTGTGTGCCTATTTTGGTTCTGTTTTGGCCTGAAGAGAAAACTTAAAATGTTTGTCAGTGAAGAAATAAAAGAAGGACCAAGCAGTATATTTTTGTTGTTTTTCTTGTTTTCAGGCGGAGAGGAAGAATAGAGGGGCAAAGAGATATAGATCAAGTGGGGAAAATAAATAAGAAGGCCGGAGAAAATGAACCCAGAATAATTAGAATAAAGAGATGTCTTAATTGCCTTGGGCACAAAGGAAGTGTTTTGCTAGATGTTTGGGACAGGCGCCATCTGCTGGAGGTGAACTGAGATTGTTGGAAACGGTCAAGCAGATTCAAAAAATTTGGGACCTGTAATAGAATGCAGAAACCAAGTTATACCCAGAGCTTGGAAGCGTTAGTTTTGTTTGTTTGTTTGTTTGTTTGGGACTAAAACTCCCAGAATATTCCCACATCCATTCTCAACCCTTCCAAGTAGATGGTATGTTACAAATACCTCTTTGGGTCCATACCATATAACTGTTCCAATTTGGCAGGGATCATCCAAGTTAATCCTCTGTCATCTCACTTTTTCAGCAGCTTTGAAAATATCCCAATTTCTTTCTCTTCCTCCCATCCCCTCCCTTTGTCCTTAGCTTACTTCAATGGCTGCAAACTGAGTTCAAAGCTGAGTTCACTTTGCAAACTGAGTTGCAAAGTGAAAACAGGACACATATGGCCAAGCAACATCAGAATGTGGTCAAGATGGGAGAATTTATCAGTGAGGAAGAAGGCAAAGCTAGGAGAGGCTGAAGGAATTTGCTCTTTCCAGAGCCTCCTTTGAAGGGCAAGATTCCAACCACTCCTTCCCCCCCCTGCTGAATTAACTGAGTCCAAATTACTTTTGTATTTTGAACTCAGTACAGTTGGAAGGTACACACCAAGAATTAAGCCTCACAACCTCTATCCATGTTTCTTGCTTTCCTGGGTACAAAACTTGTCAGGGGGGGGGTAGCTTAGAAAATTAACTTTTGGGGGCTACAGTCCCTAGAATCTCCAGATTCTGGGTGCCATTGGGCAATTTTTAAAAAACTTTTCTAAGATCAGCATATACAGAGTGTTACCTGAATTACTCGGGGTCCGTGGGACACACTCGTGACACAGAAAATAAGATATTAAATTTGGGAATTTTAATCAGCTGAAAGGTATGGCTACGAGAGGCCAGGTAACTTACAGGACCTTTGCACCTCTGTATACCGATACTCACTGACAAGACTCCAATCCAAAACAAAATAAAAATGGTTTTTATTGGAAAATAATCATGGAAGCATTCACATATGCACATATGCTCACAAGATAGCCGCGCAAGGCTAACAAAGAATTAGAAGGAAATATTTGGATAGTGAAGATAGAGTCAGGGGAAATGGGCTATAATTACCTGTCTGGAGAGCAGAGGTTCGTGCAGCAGAGAAAGACTCAAACTTGAATCTGAGGGTGATACAGCAGTTGGGCAGAGTGATGGTGTCCAACTGTAGCAGCACTATATTTTGGCTATGATTTGAGGTAGTATCTATACCCAATATCATACCCTTAAGGGGTGTCCTGAGTGAGAAACAACGCTTGGATGAGTTTCCCAGGGTTAAGCAATGGAAGCTCCGGCTATGCTGATTGCTGCTAATGGTTGGGACTTTAAAGTCACTGGGCTTATGGCCACCTCCATATTGTGAGTAGGAAAGGGTGTGCTGGAAAGACATTTTGTAGATAATGTAGATTCCAGTCACTGTTTGTTTTGAAGTAATAGTCACTGCCAGGTGCATCCAGGGAAAATAAGCACATTCTACCCTAAGAGGGAGGTTCGCATAATCACATCCTGGGCATGTTTGATTCTGGAGAATTTCCAATACATCTTTGTAGTCCCTAGTGACCTCCACCAGCCCCTATGTTTGGGATGCTCTGCTCTACTTGAAGTCGAATGTAAGGCCAGGTAACAAGAGTTAGACTATTGATTCCTCTAAGTCAATATTATCTACACCAAGTGGCAGCCAGAAGTCTTTCCCAGTCCTGCCTCATCCATGAACTGTTATAGAGAACTGCTACCTGAGTGATGATGGGGCAGCAAGGATTACCCTTTCTGATGCACATTGCTGTATTGGCTATCACTAATTAACATGCAATTAACATTTGTTGTTGTTAACTGCCCTCAAGTCAACTTGAGATCACTCATGCAAAGGAAAGTTGGAAAGTCATGTAGCTGCTTCCTGATTGATAGGGCGCTACAGAGCAGCTCTGCAACACCTAACATCCGGCTTCCCAACAGCTGCAGAGCTGTTTGGACTGGAAGTCAACCTGAAGAAAACGGAAGTTCTTTACCAGCCTGCACCACAGGACGAACACCACCATTCTCACATTGCCGTCGGCAAATCTGTGCTCAAGTCCATTCATCAGTTCATCTACCTGGAAAGCATCATCTCCTAAGATGCCAAGATTGACAAAGAGATCGATCACAGATTAGCAAAGGCATATAGTGCATTTGAAAGACTTCAGAAAAGAGTCTGGAGTAATAAACACCTGAGGCGAAGCACAAAAATCAGTGTGTACAGAGCCATTGTACTGTCTATTCTCCGTTATGGATCTGAAACATGGGTCATCTATCGCCACCACCTACGACTCCTCGAACGCTTTCATCAGCACTGTTTACACATAATCCTAAATATACACTGGACTGACTATGTGACAAATGTTGCTGTCCTTGAGCAAGCAGGGATCACCAGCATTGAGGCCATGACATTGAGAACACGGCTGCGCTGGGCAGGGCATGTGTCTAGGATGGAGGACCATCGCCTCCCAAAAATACTACTCTACGGTGTACTTTTGCCTTCCTCTGAGGCTGAGTGTATGTGACTTATCCAAGGTCACCCAGTGAGTTTCCATGACTGAGCAGAGATTTGAACCCTGGTCTCCCAGTGTCCTAGTCCAACACTCAAAGCACTTCACCACACTGGCTCCAACAGTTCCTATAAAATTCAGACTAAACCCCAGCACTGTTTCCTCAGCTTCTGACAAAGAAGCCACCAGCTGCTTGTAGATATAGGTCAGCCTTATACTGTCATTCCAAAATTGGAGAAACAAGCAAACCACTGCAACAAAATGTTGTAGTGTCTGCCCATTGTACATATTTTCATGGAGCCTGGGACTGACAAAAGAAACAATAGCATAAACAAAAACAAGGCACCTTCCCAAACGGGGCCTTACATCGTCTGCATTTTTGAAAATTATTATTTTTTAAAATTTAGAAATAAGATCAGTCTGTATGGTTGGTAGTCAACCGAGCATGAGGCTTCTACATGGACCTGTTTTGTGGGGAAGTCTCAGGAGAACAATTTCGGTAATTTATCCTTTGCCACAACCTGAGAAGTATGGGGATTTTTTTACTGGGAATCCAATTCACTCTCAGCCTCTGACTGTGGTATTAACAATGGACTACACTGTCAGTATTGTCAGGGTGCTAGGATATACAACCCAGAAATTTATACTATAAAGAGCAAGTATGATATGTTACAGCCTGCAGGGACCAATACTGAGAAGGTTAAATGCAACTGGCTAGCATACCCTGATTAGGCCTGGGAAGTTAGTGTGGGAAGAAGGAAGGCCAAATCCTTATCTCTGTGACAGAATGTGTGTGAGAACCACTGTCTCTGTATTATTAAACTGGATTATGCTCTGAGACTGTGTAGTTCTGTCTCGGCTGTACAGTGACAGGACTGAACTGTACATTGTGCTGTGATATATAGTCTGTATGATAGGAATCTCAGACTCATTGTAAATATCACTATACGGTTGTCCCTCCACATCCACGGATTTGGCATTCACAGATTTAAGTATTCACGGCTTGAAAATATTCTTTAAAAAATAATAATCCAAAAGGCAAACCTTGATTTTGCCATCGTATATAAGGCACACCATTTTGCTATGCCATTGCATATAATGGGACTTGAATATTCACGGATTTGGGTATTCATGGGGCGTCCTGGAACCAAACCCCAGCGAATGTGGAGGGACAACTGTAATATGTTTTAGTAAAGAGTAATCTCTCTCTCTCTCTGGCTTTTCTTCGCAAACAAAGATTCAGGAAGGACTCATCCTGCGCATTCTGCAAGCGCGCTGATGACTGAAAAGGCCAATCTGAGATAAACAAGTCCAGTTGCAGAAAGCACAGCAGAAGGTCTCCTTGGGTGATGATTCTGGGTTGTGATTCTTTCTGCATTGTCGTTTCTCTTCAAGACTTTGGCGTGAGTTCTCAAATAAGGCTGCACCATTGTGGATAGTGCATCTCCATGCCTCCTGATGAGAAGCCAGGGCGTAATAGTTCTGTGCTAATTTCCTTGCACACAATTATGAATACAACTCTGCTACAACAACTTTTGCTGCCTGGTCCTCTTGATATGATCAGCGGTACAAATCCGCCAATGTGTCAAATACGTTGCTAGCTACTCTGTCAGCAAAGTCTTTCGGTAAGCAATAAGGATACAAAAGTGGACTACACAGCAAGGGGACTGTTGCCTACTACTCTTAATCCAAGTGAAAAGGTGAGCATAAAAGCAAAGGATAAAACTGCAAGTATGAGGCCCCCCTTGTAATTTTTTTTAAAGTATAGACAATACTAGTCTCAATATAACTTGACTTGGCAGCTTTATAATTCCTATGGGTCAAAAGACAGGTGCAAGTCACTTTTATTGCAAGTTACTTCATAATCAGGCCATGTCTGGAATGCTCTTGTGAGAGTGCATGTGTATGCTTTGGTTTAGATTGCTTCAATGCCTGTTATATCTGGTTGTCTCCTCTCTGCTGCTCTTTCAAATTAGAGCCAATCTACATGACCAGAAGCTGCATATTTAAAAGCGAGGAACATGCCTTGTACCCACATCAAGCCCAAAGCTGATTATACTGTAGACTTTGCTCTCTTAATGGGCTGGTGTGTATTCTGTCTGTGTGGGTAGGTAATGTTTTCCCCAAGCTAATAGAGAACACATTTTCTGAGGGCCCATCTACACGAGAGGGAAAAAATCCAAAGTACCTTGTAGTATTGGCATCTTGTAGCAGCAGCGACATGTCTAAATGGTTTTTCTGACATTGCAAGCCCCCATAAGGCTCGCATTCCTGATGGCGGTTGCGAGTGATTTACTCATGTTAGTTCTTCGCCACCATTTTGTTTTGTTTTTAAAAAGTCATCCCAAGGTGTGCTGGTGTGATTGAGCAATTTTCCAATTTTATAGGAAAGCAAAACAGAAAATATCCTGTTTTATCACCTTAACGAGTGATCGCTAAGGCGAAAATCCAACATGGTGGCAGTGAGCATTTGCCCTGCTTGAAAGCCCCACCCCCACTCTCACCCTGACAATCAGCTTTGTTCTTCCCTTAGAATTTCCTGTCGTTAAATATTCTAAATGACCAGGAATACGCACCCCCCTCACGGTTTTTGAAAAAGTATGGGAAAATCTGTGAAGGTTTTTACCACATTGTTTTTGCCATTTTGGGCCCTGCGCCTTCCAAATACTGTGGATTGGCACTGGATCCCATTTAGACAAGTAGGATTCCCAGCGAATTCCATGAGGGGTATTTTCACTGTTTAGACGGGCCCAATGTGTCAGCCAAATAGACATCATTCTATATGTCAGGGAGGAACCAGGATTAGGGGGAATTCCACATTTTGCTGATGTACAAAAACCTAGGCTGGAATTCACTAAGGCAGTTACGAATGCATAACTTAGAGTTAGGCATCCATGTATTCACAATCCCTACGTATTCCCTAGTTTAGGCGATATGTAGGGACCATGAAAGTTCTCCAGTCCCCACTTACTGGACAGCAGCTGCTGTGATCAGTGTGTGTGTGTGGGGGGGTCTGTTTCCCTCCCTCTCTCTCTCTCTCTCTCTGGTTTTTCTTTGCAAATGAAGATTCAGGAAGGACTCATCCCGCGTTTTCTGCAAGCGCGCTGATAACTAAAAGGGCCAATCCGAGATAGACAAGTCCGGTTGCAGAAAGCACAGCAGAAGGTTTCCTCGGGTGATGTTACCAGGTTGTGATTCTTTCTGCATTGCCGTTTCTCTTCAAGACTTGTTCAGCGTGAGTTCTCAAATAAGGCTGCAGCATTGTGGATAGTGCATCTCCATGCCTCCCGATGTGAGGCCAGGGAGGACCATTGTTGGTGATACATTTGTCCAAGCCTGAGATGTTGTTTCAGGGAGTCCTTGTATCGCTTTTTTGGAGCGCTCCTCTTATGCTGACCCGTGGCGAGTTCACCATAGAGTACTATTTTGGGGAGGCGATGGTCCTCCATCCTAGACACATGCCCTGCCCAGCGCAGCTGTGTTCTCAATATCATGGCCTCAATGCTGGTGATCCCTGCTTGCTCAAGGACAGCAACATTCGTCACATAGTCAGTCCAGTGTATATTTAGGATTGTGTGTAGACAGCGCTGGTGGAAGCGTTCGAGGAGTCATAAGTGGTGGCGATAGGTGACCCATATTTCAGATCCATAAAGGAGAATAGACAGTACAATGGCTCTATACACACTGATTTTTGTGTTTCGCCTCAGGTGTTTATTATTCCAGACTCTTTTGTAAAGTCTTCCAAATGCGCTATGTGCCTTTGCTAATCTATGATCGATCTCTTTGTCAACCTTGGCATCTGAGGAGATGATGCTTCCCAGGTAGTTGAACTGCTGAACGGACTTAAGCACGAAACGCAACTGGGCTGCTTACAACAATTAAACAATTAAAATATACATCCAACCCCTCAAATCCCACCCACCCCTTAAAATAAAATTAAATAATTGATCCTTCTAACTCAGAACTGTCTGCTCTGACTAACACTGCTTTTCTAGAGTCTTAGTTGGAAGTCTTTCCTTTCACCTGTTACCTTTTTAACTGGAAGGGACATGAATCAAACCTAGGACCTTTGGAATACAAACCACATGCTGTTTAGAAAATATATTCATGAACTCTGTTTCCTTCCCTGTGGACGGGAGAAGAGAGCTCAATGCAAAATGTATAGACATGGTCCCACATGGTCTCTCACAGTTACCTTATTCCTAAAAATTTTGCTCTGACTTGTCTCTCTCTCCCCCTCCCAAAATTTGGATTGCTCCACAGCTGGAAAAGTGGAATATGTTGAGGATGGGCACAGCAGGACAAACTGTAGATATGATCTCATTGTCAAACCTTGAGCATGAGAAGAATGCAAATGGTGTAATGAATTGCTGACGTACATACCTGTGGTTGGAGTGAATAAGGGAAAGAGTGGGGGGGTGGGGAGAGTGAATGACTTTTCTTTCCAAAATGTTCCACAGAATACCATCACCAGTTAGGCATGCATTAATTCAGGTCTCAAAGATCTTTTATTTACTGTAAAGTGGAAAAGATACAGTTCATGTCCAGATTGTTAAAGGGGGAGAGCGGGAATCTTTTAAGCCACATCTTCTCCCCCTACTTTGGAAGTTGTGCATAATGATGATGACAAAGAGCATAAAGGAAACAATTCACACACACACACACACACACATACTTGCTCTTGGCTATCCTTTCTGCTCTGCCTCAGTTCATCGGCCCTGAATAAAAGATTACACTAATCTCTTAAGAACACGATGGTATCAGAACGTTTTCCTTCTCTCAAAGCTTCCTTCTTATAAACCTATGTTAAACCCACACCCTATTTACCACCTATCTATCTATCTATCTACCTCTCCAACATGGGACCCAAGGCAGCTGACAGCAAAAAGTACTGGACTGCTAACAAGACAACGATTGCGTACTAGAGCAAATCAAACCCAAACTCTCCCTAGAATCCAAGATGACTGAATTGGGGCTGTCATAATTGTTGGGAAAATGCAACCTTGCATGCATGGGGCATGGCAGTTAAAGAGTTAAAGTGCATGTAAAGAGTGTTTATGACTAAACTTCCTGTTTGTTAGAGTTTTATGACCCATCTTCCTGCTGCACATAGACAAATCCTTTGATCCCTTTGTTTGAGTACTGACTCAGTCGCCATTCCCTGGGAGATGCCCATGCAGGCAGACACACTTTCTATTACTATGGAGAACCCACATTTTCTAGAGAGTCTGTAGCATGTAGAACTCCTATTTTTACTTCTATGCTTGCATATCTCAAGTTGATGTACCTGTGTATTCCATGCACAAGATATTACTGTAAGTAAACTACTTTTTACATACTTTAAAGAAGACTATGCTTGTTTTATTGTTTGCTAGACTGTGTGAAGATGGGGCTGGGAGGCTGGCTTAATTGCTGTTCTCAATAGAAAACCTTCTGCTGAATGCATGTTTATTATTACTCTGCTACTTATATACCAACATTTCCAACAATAATTTGGACATGTCAGAAGATGACATGACTCATTGGAAACGATGATAATGCTCAGTAAAGTGGAAGACAGTAGGGAAAGAGGGAGAGTCTATTACAGATGGATTGAGCACATATGACAGTACTCAGCATCTCTGGAGTTTAGAGAGTGAAAACAAGCAAACAATACATTGCAAAATAAATGTTGGTGGCCAGCATTCTGTATTGCAGTTAAGGTTTAATAACTTAGAGATACAGTTCCATAACTGCTCTGTATTCAATAAGGCTACATAGTTCAATTGTGGTGAAATTGTCGTGATGATAAATGCCCTCCAGACAGCCTTAACAGCCATCAGCCACATTGTACAAAGGAGGTCTGTTCAGCTTTTGATCTGGGTGCAAAGAGGTGGATGTTTCCAGCCTCCTCCCGCCAGTGAGCGAGGCTGCAACAATCAGAAGCAGGAACCCTGTCACAAGTCCTCTGTTGTAGCCTCACTCGCTGGTAGGAGGATAATGGAAACATTATTCTCCTTGCACCCCGATCAGGAGCTGAACAGAACTTTTTCAACTGATGTGACTGCTGGCTTTTGAGGTGGGTTGGGAAGTCAGGCCAGGAGACGTTAGTTACGCACACTTATCTAAGCACCCAATGCAGAATACAGTAGGACCCCCATATCCACGGATTCAGTTATCCACAGGATGCAAAACAGCACACCTTCCATAGAGTCTTCCTAGAAAATGTGTCCTCTCTACTCTAGCCACTTTCTAGGTCCTCCAAGGCAACTCTATGGTATTTTAAAACCAGAAATCCCATTATTTTCAATGGTGTTCGCTATTATCTATGGTTTTTGGTATTCACGGGCCCCCCAGAACCAATCCCCAGTGGATACAGGGGTCCTACTGTATCAGTGGGAATCTCAACAGACCAGAGAGTGGCTGTAATGCAGGTTGCAAAAATCTAAGCATATCCAAGCCTTTTGTAGGTTGGAAAATGAGAGACTTAAAAGACTTTGGGCTTGTCTACACTAGGGACCAAAGTCAGAATGGACTCCCTGACCTGTTCTGCTCTGGACCTGCCGTGGATCTACCCTGTTACAGGGACATCGCGTAGATGAAATAACAACAACAACAATATTTATTTATAACGCCCTTTTTGCCAAAGGGCAGAACATCAAGATATACAATCAAGGACAAAGACAATAAAACATAACACTATAAGCATACATGAAATATAATCCTCAACACCCGACCAGCCACTACCCATCTCAGCAACCTTAAACACAACTCACTCAACAGCTTAATCCGGCAAATCAGAGGAAGGTCTTCAATACTTTACAAAAGTGGATAAGATACCTCCTCCAGCAATAGGGCCAAAGGAAGACCATTCCACAAATCTGGAGCCAGGTCTTGTAAAGCTCGCAGCCTTGACAGAGCCGTGAAATTTGATGGAACAGTCCGATGTCTACATATGTCCCTGCACCCAGATGTTGCTTTGGTCTGCTGCCGCTGCCTTTCCTCCATCAGCTCCCTGGCAGATCCAGAGCAGATTGCTGCCTGGCAGGTGCCACCATTTACTTCAATGTCTGGGCCAGTTCCCAGCCTGGAACAGTTACAGAATGCTTACCTGATGTGGCCTTATTACACCAGATTTGGGGATAAGGCTGCACGCCATGTGGCTTTATCACACCAGATTCAAGGGGGATTTTTCCCTTGTGTAGACAAGTCCTTTGGGGCTGGTGGAGAGGTAGGGATGCTGCCTGTCTCACTATCCCTAAGGAAGCTTAGTCATAGGCGGAACAATGAGATCCAGACTCCCAGCTTCCCAAGAATATCCAAAGACCCAGAACACCATCTGTATTGTGCATAGAGAAGGAATGTACAGCTAGTTGTCTTAGGGCTTATGTTTCTTTCTAAAGTTAGCTGAATATGCCTAGACTTTAACTTTATAAGTACTGCCAAGTAATGCCTAAAGGCAGGTGCCTTCATGTACAAGACAGCCTTTTGTTAATGTAAGATTGCTTGTTTAAAATAAATGCTTCCCTTAAAAGAGCTCTTCTTTTCCACTCTCTTCACGTGTATTTGCTTGGTGTGTGCACACATGTGTGTACAGAATCCTCATCTCCCACAGGAGGAGGAGGAGGGAAAAGCCCTGCAGACTCAGAGGTGGGGAAAATGCAAGTTAAACCCCAGTCACATGGGTTGAATTAGTGGGTGGTGGCAGCTAGGTAGAATTTGTGGATTTCCTCTCCTACTCAAGAGAGCAGCCCATTACATGGGAAAGCTTGTTCTTTCAAGCTTTCCTGTTGGGATGCTAACCTTCAGCATGAAAAAGACTGGTAGAGGTTTGATCTCTAAAGGGTCAGACTTCCACTTCCTTAGCCATGATAAAACTGGAGAACAGAAGATCTACTTTTCTGTGAGTGGTGAGAGTGGTAACATTTTAGTTACAGGGTGTCAGGGATTTTTTATTTATGTTTCCTCGGTGGTTGCGGGTTCCAAGGTGCCTTTGGAATGTATTGTAATCAGTTTCTGTAACTTTGCAACTTTCTAAACTATGCTAGAGAAGGATTCCAAGAGATGATGCCCAGAAACCTGATGTAATCCGTCTTACTTAGAATAATTTTTTTTGTAAACTCTCCATTAAGCCTCAGAGTGCTTTTGACTACTCAGCATACACTCAGGTTCCTTTCTTCTCCAGGGGGAGGGAAGGGGAAAGTGGTTTTACTTTGGGTTCCTTATATCTCCGCATTCCACTGGGAAAAGTGGAGAGGAAGTAGCTGGGGAGCTCAGGGGTAGGAACAGGGAACTCCTCTTTGGCTAGCCCTCTCTTCTTTGCCCAAGGGCTCAGGAAAAGCACCCTTGGTCAGAGGAAAAGCAATGCCACAGTATGATGAGAGCCAGTGTGGTGTAGTGGTTTGAGTGTTGGATATATCTCTGGAGGCCAGGATTCAAATACCACTCGGTTGTGGAAAAACACTGGGTGGCCTTGGGCAAGACACACGCTCTCAGCCTCAGAGGAAGGCAAGGGCAAACTTGCCCCTCTGAACAAATCTTGCCAAGAAATCCCCATGATAGATTTGCCTTAGAGTCACCATAAGTCAGAAATGACTTGAAAGCACACAACAGTAGGAGGAACTTTCTGAAAGTAAGAGCTGTTCGGCAGTGGAACGCAGTCCCTCGGAGCATGGTGGGGTCTCCTTCCTTGGAAGTCTTTAAACAAAGGCTGGATGGCCATCTGTCAGGATTTCTTTGATTGTGATTTCCTGCATGGATGGTCCTTGTGGTTTCTTCCAACTCTACAATTCTATGATTCTATGAACAGTAACAGCAAGGCTGGAAGATAGGGGCAAGGCAATCATGCATCTTTCCAGAGTCTCAGTGCCAGCGCTCAGTGGCCCCAGCTGCCTTCAGGAGAATGTTATCCCTTCACTAATATCAAAACAAAAATCACCTTATACTGAGGACAGTGAGGCAGTGAATTTACTGTGGGTTCTAGTCTGAACTTTGAATGTGCTGTCCAAGATGCTGAACCTATTTTGAAGGCGAGGTTCAGAATTTTGTATAGCTCCTTTGAAGTTCAGACTAAAACCCAAAGCAAATTCACTGCTTCGCTGACCACAGAACCAGGAGCCTCCTCTGCCAATCAACTTATTTGTATGACAAGAGCAAGGGTGCCATCTTGTCTGCCTTGGCCAGCAAAGTGTACTTTTTGCTGTCCAAAGGTTACCTGTGGAAATAAACCCCATGAAATGCAGTGGTCCCTATTTTGATCAGAGGTTGTGTAAAACGTTAAGAAAAGGAAAGAAAGATCATCTTTTCCCAGACCAAGTGAGAGTTAGAATATTCATTTCTATCTTTGCTGCTACATTTTGGCCTGGATCTTACTGGAAGTCCAAATTATGAAGTCATATCCTCCAGTTGTCCAGATCTGGCAGGACCAGTCCTGATTAACCCTCTGTCATACCAGTTTTTCAGCAGCTTATAAAATGTCCCAATGTTTCTCTCTCCACTACCCACTTTTCCCCTTTGTCCTCTGCTTAGTTCAGTTGCTGCAAACTGAGTTCAGAAGGTAAAAAGTACAGTAGTTTGCACTCAATTAACTCAGCTGGGGGTAGGGGAGAAGAAAGTGTGGAATTTTGCCCTTCCCAGTAGGCTCAGGCAAAATCAAATTGCTGCAGCCTCTCATAGCCTGCCTGTTCTTCTGCAATAATAACTTTTGCCATCTTGACCACACACTGATCTTGCTTGGTCACATGTGTTCTAGTTTTCATCTGTTAAATGCTGGAGACTATGTAAAGTTGACCTATTGGATCGATTGGTAAGTGGTGAATCAATATTTGTGTAAATCCCATTGATTCAATGGATCTACTGTGGTCCAGATTAGCAATAGGATTCAAGCCTGAGTTTGACAAGGAAAGCACATTTCTACCTAATCACCAATGGAGTAAAATCCAATATTTCTACATGTATTTCCACAAGGTTTGTCTTTGTGTTGTTATTCTTTTCTCAGTGTTTATGGTTTTCTTTGATGATCACATGGGAAGTAGCAGGGTGTGTGGTGGGACTTCTGGCATTTGATGTATCCTCTGGGTGCTGTATTATATTGTTACCCCTCTTTCCTTGCACTCTCCAAGTAAGGACACATATAAATATAGTTGTCCCCCCATAACCACAGATTTGGTATTCATGGATTTAAGTATTCACAGCTTGAAAATATTCTCAAAAAAATAATAATCCAAAAAGCAAACCTTGATTTTGCCATCTTATATAAGGGACACCATTTTACTGTGCCATTGCATATAATGGGACTTGAGTATTCACAGATTTTGGTTCACAGGGGATCCTGGAACCAAACCCCAGCGAATATGAAGGGACAACTGTATGGTGAAATGATTCATTGCCTTCTAGCAGTTCACAACAAAGAGGGAAAATATTAAAGAAGACAAGAAAGAGAAATTATTTTTTAAAAGATAAATATACCCTTGAACTGTCCAGTGACAGTTCCATTTGTCATCCCAATTTTCAGCAGCTTTTTAAATGTCCCAGTTTCTCTCTCTTCCTCCCCTTTCATCCTTGGTTTACTTCTGTTTCTGCAAACTGAGACCAAAGTGCAAAAGTAGTTTGTACTCAATTAGCTCTGCATGGGCGTGGAGGGAGCAGAATCACGCCCTTTGCAGTAGCCTCAGGCAAAATCAAACTGCTACACCCTCTCCTTGCTTGTATGTTCTTCCTCATTAATAACGTTTGCCATCTTGACCACACTCTGATGTTGCTTGGCTATACATGTCCTAGTTTTCCTCCGTAAAATGTTGGAGGCTATGTAGACCACAGTTTAGAAGAACAGAGCTAGCTTTGAATTGATACCAGGACTTTGACACAGAAGTGGTGAGGCTAGATAAATGGTGGAGAAGGTGAACTTTGGCAGTGTGTGATTCAGAACTTGGAGAAGTTACTTTTTGTACTACAATTCCTAGAGACCTCCAGCCAATGGCTCACTGTAGTAACTTCTGTAGACAAGTTACTCACTGTACACAGTAATGAGTTAGATAGATCAGTGGTTTCATTTGATATAAGAAGAACTTGGAGAAGTTAGTTTTTTGGACTACAGTTTCAATGCAAATGGCCATGCTGGCTGAGGATTCTTGAAATTGGCTACTGGCCTGCCTGTTGAGTGGATCTTTTCAGCCAGTACACCATGATCACTTGTTGAGGGTACTCAACATGTTCATGTTCTAGTCTCTGAAGCAGGAGAAAGCAAGCTCACTCCATCTTCTATATGAAATCCCTTCACATATTTAAATGTGGCTATCACACCACCTTTCAGTCTTCTCTTTGCAAGCTAAACATACCCAGCTCTCTAACTGTTTCTGATAGGGTTTGGTTTCCAGAACTTTTGCCATATTTTTCATCCTTCTCTGGACACATGCCTCCTTGAGACATTTCACTATCTTTGTTGAACTAGACACCATATTTATTTTATTTTATTTTATTTTATTTGTGCAATTTATATACAGCCTTTCTCTCAAAGTGGGACCCAAGGCAGCTCACAGAACAATTAAAATCACAGTTAAAAGCAATTTAAGTATTCTGTGTAGGTGAGATCTGATCAAAGCAGAATAGAGTGGCACTACTATATTACTTTCTCAGTCTGAACCTTATACTCCATTGATGCAGCCTTGAATTGCATTTGCTTTTTTAGCTGCTGTTGACTCATATTTAGCTTGTGGTCTGTTTCCCCCCAATCCCAACCATTCCTGACACCCTCCAGTACCAAGATAAACCCCCACTAATTTCCTTTCTCCCTTATCTGGTTCTCAAACGTTGAAGCAGTGCTGGTGGCAGAAGCAGAGAAACACAAAAGTGGGGTCCTTTCCCATCCTTTTTCTCCCATCACTTGGCAATGGAAACACGGGGCATTTAGGGCTGCCAGATTAGCAGCATCCCATTCCCTGGGATTTCTGGGGGGTCAGTTAAACGACAGTTTTTAATGCGGCAATTTGCGGTTTAGCGCTTTTTCGCAGCAGTGATGGATAGTTCATACGATTTATAGGGGATTCAGTTGTGTTGTTTATTTTTTCGCTACTCAGTTCAGATGACAAAGGTGCAGGGGGCGTGCCTACCTGCCTCTTAAAGCCACTCATTGAAAACACACACAGTTGAAGCAGGAGGGGCTTGTTGGGGGGAATAGTTCCTCTGAAACGGCTTTAATTGCAGGCGTTCCTCAGAAGGGATTTGTATACAAAGCAATCTAGGCAAATGGGCCCAGAATGTTGGTGAAATCCAGTGAGTCAGGATAAAAAAAAAACCTGCATTTTTAGCAGCTGAGCAGGCAGCTTAGACATAAATCCAGTTGTTAGTCAAGACTAGAGGACACTCACTGAATTAACTGAATGTGTTTAAGTGTTGACTTACCAAGTTCCCATTGATCTAATGAGTCTCCTCTACTCAGGATGAACAATTCAGGAAGTAATAGTGCTAAACTCTATTCTGCTTTGGTCAGACCTCACTTGGAATATTGTGTCCAGTTCTGGGCACCACAATTCAAGAAGGATATTGACAAGCTGGAATGTGTCCAGAGGAGGGCAACCAAAATGGGGAAAGATCTAGAAGCCACGCCCTATGAGGAGCAGCTTAGAGAGCTGGGTATGTTTAGCTGGAAGAAGAGACAGTTAAGAGGTGACATGATATCCATGTTTAAATATTTGAAGGGATGTCATATTGAGGATGGAGCAAGCTTGTTTTCGACTGCTCCGGAGACTAGGACTAGCAATAGATTCAAACTACAGGGGAAAAAAGATTCCACCTAAACATTAGGAAGAAATTTCTGACTGTAAGAGCTGTTTTGACAGTGGAGTACACTGCCTCGGAGTGTGATGGAGTCTTCATATTTGGAGGTCTTTAAACAGAGGCTGGATGGCCATCTGTCTCTGTTGGGAGTACTTTGATTGTGTGTTCCTGCATGGCACGGGGTTGGACTGGATGGTCCTGGTGGTCTCTAACAACTCTATGATTCTGATTCTAATTGGGTTTAGGCCAAAATGTATTCAGTAACTGCAGCAATTGCTACCACTCCCATTAGAGCTCACACCCCAGGGGGGCTTTATGTACACCACATGTGACATATGCTGTTGCTGGAGTTTGTAAAAGGTTTCCTGCAACCATGGGATGAGAAGTTTTTTGTTTTGTTTTGTTTTTTACAGACAGGTTTTTTTACAGACCCTGCACCACTACTCCCAGGGCTTATATATCAGGAAGGCTTCTAAGTCACAGTGCTAGTGCTCCACTCCCTATCTTGCTCCAGATGGCATGATGGGCCAAAGTACATGCACCCACCTGTCCTTTCCCGTAGCTCCTGGCTTTTTGGTCCACAGATATTTCACAGGTTCAATACAGGAACAAATGCCTTCACACTGGAGCTACTGGGAATGGGTGGAGATGTGTGGCTTTAAAGTTACTGTACCTCACACACAAAACTCAGACTTCCTTCTCCTCCAGTATAGCTCACCCTGAGATTTGTCTCTCTATCTGGAGACCTAGAGGAGGAGAATCATTTGTTGAGACTTGGCAACCCCACTGTGCAATGTTGGATTCAGAGGGATTTTGTTTAATTGTTCCTCTGGTGCTGCTATTTGTTCTTCCACTGTGTTTTAGCCCAGTATGGGCAAATAGCAGTCTTGTGTGGAGTGGAGTTTAGTGTGGGGAAATGGCTTGTTTCTCCATCCTCACCCAGGATTTAAAAAAGTTACATTTTGAACTATTGTATAATTTCCAGAATGACATAGCCAGGAGATTCTGGAAGCCTTAGTAAAAAAAAAAAAAAGCTCTGCCTACAGATGATGCTGATGCTGATGCTGATGATAATGAATTGGATTTATACCTTGCCTTTTTCCTGGGATGGGATCCACTATGGCTAAAAACATACATCGACTAGTCATAAGTACACACTTTGGAGCATGTGTTTCATCTGACATTCAGTTTGTACCTAAAATTTTTACTTTTAGTCACATTTCCCCTGTCAAAATGACACAGTGTTTGCCCAGTGAGACTCAACACTGGTGTTCTTGAGCATCGTGGGCATCTTTGAAAAGGAGCCCTATGTGTCATCATGTATGGGCACTCTATAGCCCAAGCAGGAAATATGGCAGACTGCCCCAGCAGGCAGCTATACTGAGCACGTGCAGAAACAAATGCGACTCTGCTTAATGCTTAATCACTGTCAACCTTTGTTCTTGTTAAAGGCTTGATTGTTGGACTAGGCAGGCAATGAGGCACTGTTTCCTAGCACTGTTGCTACGAGAGATTGTGAAAGCTGATCTGGAGCCCAAGAAAAGACGTGATGCTCTGGGCACCTGGATTCAAGCAGCATTACTGCATTTCCTAGTGGCCCTGCAGAGACACTGCAATATCTCTGAGCAACAGGAATAAAAGATGAGCTTGGTTGTTGTCTTTTAAGGCACTCATATATTAAGGATGGATGAATAAGTCTATTTCTGATCCATGTATACTTTATATGCATTCAGTAATGCAAAGTCTGTGCTTTGCAATTTGGATCCATCTGGGGGAGAAAACTGAATGCACAAAAAATATGTATTTTCCTACATAATTTTTGCTAGCATAAGTAATTTGTATGCACTTTTCTCTAATAGAAACATTTTTTCCCACTCAGCTTTTCCTAACAGTTGCTGTTTTCTATGTATTATTTCATTTGAGTATGCCATGATAAAATCTAGATAGGTGCATGATCTGAAAGATAACTGTTTCAGTCATTCATTACATTATTCCACGAGGTATGTGTTAGGTCCATTCACTTAAAAATGCAAACCAAAGAGTAATAATATTTTGTGTTCATAGTTCTGGGGAGTTCTCCTCACAGACAGCATTATAGAGTTCTCAAAGTCAAGCTATCCAAGGTACCTGAAATGTTTCTTCGAGTCATACCTGTCTGAAAAGATGGTGGTTGGAAGTATTTTTTTCAACCTCACCTTGGTGTAACAATTGGTGAGAATTTCATTCAATTCATTTTTTAGAGAAGGACTTAGGGAATTCACAAATTTCTTTATAAAGAGGATGATTTTTTAAAACATTGAATGGCAGAGAAAGTAAAACTGAGCAGTGCGTTGGACTTAATGCCTATATATTCAGCTGTATTTGTGGTGCTGAAGTAAGGTTGCTGCTACTTTTTCCCCTGGTAGCCTCCTCATCTTTAACACCCATATGGCAGGTAGGTCCCTCCCATGTATTGCATAGCTGTATCTGTAGAATTTTGCTAGTACGCATTAGTGAGAATTTTGTTGACTGTTTTGTTAACAACAAAATTTTTACATTTCTTCCTGAGTGGGATATAAGAGTCTTGTGAGGAGGGTGTTTCTTGTTTTTATTTTATTTTATTTTATTTTATTGTGGAATTTGGAAGAAAAGTAAACTGATGAATTCACATTTTCCTAGTCAAGTCACTAAGGCTGCTGACGCACCACAGAAGTAATTCTGTTTGACACCACTTTAACTATCATGGCTCCATCCTATGGAATCCTGGGGCTTGTAGTTTGTTGCGGCACCAAAGCTGTCTGACAGAGAGAAGGCTAAATTGCTCACAAAACTACAAATCCCAGAATTCCATAGCATTGAGCCATGGCAGTTAAAGCAGTGTCAAGCTGCATTATTTCTGCAATGCTTCAGCAGCGTAATTCTACAAGAAATTCTTTGAACTGTGCAATGCTCAGAACTAGGTGGGATTTTGAGGTGGTGAATGTAAGTTACGACAGAACTAGGTGTGTGCTGAATATTTGGCAAATTATATTGTTATAGACTGAATTTGAAATTATCAATATTTGTAAGGCAGGATTTTTTTTTCACAATTAGATTATGGAAAACTCACTATTAGATGTGTACATTTAGGTGTCATTGGTTTTCCTGGGTGCTGTTTCATGGTCCTGAATTAGTGATTAGTCATCTGGATTATCCTTCCCAATCAAGGATCAACATGAGGAATAGTTTCCATCCTGGGATGCTATGCCTGAATTGATGGCTTCAGTAGATGATAGTAATTGCAGTCATGTGGGTTTACGTGATCAATCAGATGTTTTTATATGTTGATGATACTTGCTTTTACTCATCTCTGGTTTTAAGATGATGGACACAATGATTTTCCAGGGAAGATTCTAGGCATTCCGCTCACAGACAGGCCGTGTATACTGTATGCAGTGCCCTAGTAATAGAGGACTTTGGCACATTATCTAGAATCATATTGGATGGGCCATCGAGTCCAACCCCTGTTCAATGCAGGATCTCCAGCTAAAACATCCCCAGCAGGTATCTGTCCAGCTGTCCTTTTGAAGAGGAGGAGACTCCAATACTTCTATAGGCAGCTGATTCCACTGCTGAATCGCTCTTACTGTAAAGAAGTTCCTGCTAATGTTCATCAAAATCCCTCTCCTGTAACTTCAAGCTATTAGACCTGGTCCTACGCTCTGGGGCAGCAGAGATTAAATCTACCCCCTTCTCTCTGTGACAGCCCTTCAGGTATTTAAAGAGTACAGTCATATCTCCCCTCAGTCTTCTCTTCACCAAGTTGAACATGCCCAGCTCATTCATCCTTTCCTCATATATTTTGCTCTCTACTTGAGTGCCATTTATGTTGAAGCTGTAGGGAGAGGTCTGATCCTCTTTCCAACTCATTTGAAAAATTGGTTTGTGACAAACTCACATTCTTTTTAAGTGGTTCTAACCATTGCCTGTCCCAGAAGGTTGCCCTCTTTGCATTCAAAATCTCCAATTTAAGCGGGGAAAGAGGCAGAAAGAATAAACAATGTTGAGTTTACCAGATGGCATACTTTTATTATTTTTGCTCAATGTGATCTTAACATAATGTGACACGGGAATATTTTTATTGCAACTGTATCACCAGTATCTATAATTGCATTGTTTTATTATTTGTAATGGTTTGAAATGATCAATATAATAGATTAATAATTTAATAAATGGATCTGATCTAATCTCTCATCTGATACCAAGGGAGAGTGAAGGCAGTAAGGAACGATAGAGAAGTGAGGGTAAGTTAAATGCATAGACTGTTTTTACAGTGACTGCCAGAGCCCTAAGGTCATCAGGAGGAGGCTTTCTCTCAGTCCTCGCTTCCATCACAAGCTCGCTTGGTGAGAACTTGAGAGCAAGTCTTCTCAGTGGTTGCTCCCACCCTTTGGAATGCCCTTCCACGGGAAGCTAGGCTGGACCCCTCTTTGATTTCTTTTTGCCGGCAGGCAAATTTCTTTTTGCAGGGAAAGACTTCTTTTCGAGCAAACTTTTAACTTATAAGCAGCAGGGCTTGTTTTATCTTGCATGTTTTAGATTTTATATGTTTTAATTTAATTTTATAATATTTTAATTGTATATACAGTATTGTATTTTTAATCTGTTGTTTTATGGAAGCTGTCCTATCATCTTAGGAAAAAGGTGAAATGAAATAAATAAGAACAAACTGAAAAATGAAAAGAAGCAGCCAAAGGTCCACTTCCATTGTTGTTGTTTTTTAAAAAAAAACTTTTTGCAATGTTGAGGGTGCAAAACCAAGTACAGGAAAACCCTATACCTTGTTTTAAGGTGACATTGTTATTCTTAGAGGTGTAAGAATTTTTTTTAAAAAAGACTGGAGTTTGCAAATAATGCCAGGGGCCACAAGATTCCCACCCATGCACTAAAGTGTGGTAGAAAGTTTGTATAGTGGGATAGAATGCAACAAGTCTATTGTCTATGCTGGCTAAGGCTTCTGGGAGATGTACGTAGTCCAGTAACATCTGCAGTGCCAGGTTTGGGAACAATTGGACTACACTGACTGCTTTGTTGGCCTTTGTCATTCTAGTTGTTGCTACATAATCACACTGATTTCTACATGTTGTTAGGACAGCTTGCCAAATAATTCCCAGGCAACCCAGATGCTTTTTTCTTTTTCTTTTTTCATTTCTATAAAGCTTCTGTTAGAAAGCCAAGGTTTTCCACTGCAGCCACAGGGATAGCCCAGTGATTTCCCCCCAACTTGCTCTCTAGCGATTTCTTCCACCAAGTTTATTTAGCAGTCCTCCCACAGCACGAGACAGAAGACCATAGATTCTCATCAACCTTCAGAAGATTGAGAAGGGGATGCTGGTTTTGCAAGTTTGTATATGCTTGTCTTTGCTAGACTAATTTCCGCCCACTCTTCTCCCCCCTCCATTTCCAGGAGCAACACTCTGTCATAGGCCAAAGTGCAGGCCCCAGTCCAGCTGCTGGCACTTGTACAAATCCAAATGCTGGAAGCAGTTACATGAATTCACCCCAGCAAGTGTTACTGAATCAGCAGCTGAAACAACAACTTCTTCTACAGCAGCAGCAGCAGCAGCAGCAGCAGCAACAACAACAACAACAGCAGCAGCAGCAGCAACAACAACAACAACAACAAATATTAACAGAAGCAGTAAGTTCTCCAGTGTCCTGTTTTTACTGTATATTTTGAGTGAGGATGGCCATGTTAGTCATTTTTAACAGAAACAACTGAGTCGTATGGCACATTCAGGACTAACACATTTGGCAGTGCCTCCACGGACTGGCACCCACTTCACCTAATGTGTAGAGTATAGCCATAATTTGCCAGCAATGCTCCCCGTAGGGCTGTAGCTATGGGAGGGACAAAATGAGGAGGTTGTCCCTCAAATAAGAATTCTTCTACATCAATTAAATTATTTTTTTCTTCAGTCCCCAGGTTTCTAGCATTGCAGTCACTTAAAATTTCAGTTGAACATTTAGAAACACAGTTGCCCCTCCACATTCGTGGCTTTCACACTCGCGGTTTTGATTATTTGTGGTTTAGTCCTGAGCCCCTTTGGGAAAGCCGGCGAGAGGTGGGGCAACCTCCTGCCTGTGCCTTCCCCAGCCTTCCAGAGGCGGCTCCAGGGCTTCAAGGCCACAGAGTCCCCTCAGGAAGTCCAGGGAGAGGCTGGGCCGCTTCTCTCGCTCCTGCCTGCTGCCTTCCCCAGCCTTCCTAAGTGGGCTCCAGGGCTTCAAAGCCCCGGAGTCCGCTCAGGAAGGCTGGGGAGAGGCAGGGCAGCTTCCCGCCCACGCCCCCACTGCCTTCCCCGGCATTCCTGAGCGGACTCTGGGGTTTCAAAGCCCCAGAATCCACTCAGGAGGGCCATGGGGAGGCAGGGCAGCTTCCCTCTCACCCGCCTGCTGCCCTCCCCGGCCTTCCTAAGTGGATCCCGGGGCTTCAAAGCCCTGGAGTCTGTTCAGAAAGGCTGGAGAGAGACAGGCAGCTGTCTGCCCGCCCACCCGCTGCCTTCCCCGGCCTTCCTAAGTGGGCTCCAGGGCTTCTAAGGCCCAGAGTCCGCTCAGGAAGGCTGCGGAGAGTCCAGCCAGGCTGGCCAGACACCCTCCCGCTGCCTCCCGGGAGGCAGGAGGAGCATTTTTTATTTGCGGTTTTTCCACATTCGTGGTGGTCTCAAGACCCGAACCGCCGCGAATGTGGAGGGACAACTGTACAGTTTAGGCATCTAAAGAAAAAGAGGAGACAGAGGGCTCATCTGCAGAGCCAGGATATGCCGGCTCCCCACTAGCATATCCTGTCTGCGGATCAGGCCCATTCCTCCCCCGTTACCTGCACAAAATGGGAGGAAGTCCAGATGGGCACACTGGGCCATCACTGCAGCCACTTCTGCTGCTGCCACAGTCTTCCTCGCTCTCCCGGAAGCTAGGAAGCTGGCCCACAATATGTGACTGTAAGAGATATGAGTCTAAAAATAAAAAATTCCAGGGATCTAGCCCTTTTAAAAAGGAAATAAAAATATCTTCTTTAAAAAAATTAAAATCACTTCACTTTCAAAGTCATGCAGAGTGATGCTTAAGAATGCTGAGAAAAGCTCAATTAACATTTAAAAGTGTGTTCTGTGGTCTGATTACCCAGTGAATTAGACTCATTACAAAACAAAGGAGTCAGTTTAAAAATGCATATCAAAAGTTTATTGAAGGTATATCAGTCTTAATCTACATACTAAAACAAACTTTTAAAAAAGGGTTCCTAACTAACTAGGAGGATTTAGGGTAGAATGACTCACCCAGCCTTTAGCGGTAGAGGCTGCATGGTGAACATCATGGCGTAGCATCATAGCAAGGCTTCATAGCAGCATGGCTACATAACATGGCTACAGCCACATGGAGACTCTACTTAAAAGAGACTCACACAAAGAGCAATAACATTTAAATCAGGTCATGTGTTGAATGACCCATCACTCCAGTTGGCTGGAAGTGCCTAGTGAAATAAGAGAAAGGGAATTTAGGAGAACAGAAGCATGCAGGGAAAAAATTCCTAGACTTATCTTAGGATGTGAATGGGGTACACAAGATTGTTTTACATTACAATAATTATTTCCCCACATACTACAGTGACCAAGGCTCCCTGCATGTGACCAGCCTTGGTCACATGCTGCACAATCCCTTCCTGCTTCGGAAGAGCAAGACTGACTGGCAGCTGCAGTGACAGGCTGGCCTACCAGGTTGGGCTCCTGTAGACACCCAGAACCCAGTCCATTCCTTCCTGGTGGGAACAGATTGACGCAGGTATTTTATAAAAATCCGGTAAAGGCCCTACTCCATCTCCCCCCCCACACACACACACCCTATCTACCCTGGGGGTAGTGAGGACTGCCTGAGGGCAGAATGGGGCAAAAGCCCTGCATCGTCAGGATTGCAGGGCTCTAAGATGGGAGAAAGATGGGTTATATTGCTCGTGTAGATAAGCCCAGAGTTACCAAGGGATATGACACACAGAAAACATAAGTATTCTAGGCGTGAACAATTTTCAATATCTCACTCACTGTAATAGTAAAAATCTGGGGACTGAAGGAAAATTTCATGAATGGGGCAATGCCGTCACTCAACACACACCTCCGCCATAGCTACACCCCTGTCTTTTCAGTGCCACTCTCTCGGTGCTAGAAATTTGAGGATGACAGAAAATTTCACAGAGGGGGCCAGAATTCTTATTTGGCTCATGATGCTCTCATTCCCTCACTCCCACAGCTACACCCTTGTCCTTTACACACGAGACATAGATCAGTCCTTTTGGAAAAGAATACATAAGTCCAAATGTGATATCTGAAATGTCATGTTTCAAATGGGTGAATACTTTAATCTCCCAAAATGCTGTGGCCTTAAGGCTGTTGGTAGTCCCAAATGAAATAGACCCATTGAAAAAGTTTTACCTATTAGGGTAATACTTGTGTACAGTTGGCCCTCTGTATCCATGGATTCCACCATCCACGGCTTGAAAATATTCCAAAAATATAAAAATTAAAAAATCCCAAAAGCAGACCTTGATTTTGCCATTTTATATAAGGAATACAATTTTACTACACCATTGTCTATAATGGGACTTGAGCATCCACTAATTTTGGTATCCACAGGGGGTCCTGGAACCAAACCCCAGCAAATACCAAGGGCCCACTGTATTAGCTCACCAATTAAGTTATTGATTCAATGGGTCTGCTTTACTTAGGACTAACCAAAAGAATTCAAGGCACTGTCTCCAACCACAAAGCTGCCATTACTGAACAGAAGTTCAAAGAGACTCAGATAAGAAATTGCTGAGCAAGAATTTATGAAAAAGTTCAGCTCTATCTTCTGTGGCTTGAATAGGAACAGGGCTTCTTATTTATGGGAGTTTGTCTGTATTATCACCCAGCTCTTGTTTGTTCTGTGATTGTTGTTTAGGTAGGGTTTTTTACCTCATAATTTTCTCATTTCTTTTCCTTCTGGCCCTTGTGAGAAGCTAAACTCTATCTCTGATGCATGAATTAAAGTCCAATCATTAGACAAAGGCTCTTTAACACCATTCCAATGTTAATCTGCTTGTCTGTGCTAGGATCTACTTCTCACCTCTCAACCATTGTTAAACAACTGCTATTAACATTATCACCAGCTTGTATCTTTTGCATTTCCATTCCCCTGTGGGCCTGTACACACAAACACACACAGCATATGGCTAAATGTCTGCCAACTGGGTGGGTGGGGGGACACTCCATGCAACTGATGAAGCGGGCTATAATTCATGAAAGCTTGTGCCAAATAAAACTAGTTAGTCCTCAAGGTACCCACAAGACTCTTTGTGGTTTTTATTTTCTTTGTAACTCACCATCGCAGGATTCAAAAGCTTATGGCAGGAAAATGTCTCCCAGGTTATTTTCATCTATTTGGAGCTTTGGGTACAATGTAGTGATACAAAAGAATCTATGGAAGTCTGGATTCTCTTGGCTTGAGTTGGGCCTTCAGCAATGAAAAACATGGGTCAAGTTCAGGGTAGTGCATATCAATGGCAGGGCACATTTGTTTGGTTTTCATTTGAACATGGCATTAACCAATTTACACCTGCCTGAAATGAAGACACGTGCAAATGCAATTCCATACAGTTCTGCTCACATTGTGATTCGCACAACAACAACATGCATTCAGAAAATACATACTTTTGAAAGATACTCATGGAAAGATACATACATTGGAAAAGAGTGTGTACACACATGCTTTACTCCATAGGAAAATGCATGCCAAATTGTGTACATTTGAAAAATACACGTAAAATGTTAGTAGTTTGAAAATTGAACCAAGAACCACAGTACAGTCGGATCCCCGTGAATCCTTTGAGCTGAAAATGTAGGGAACCAAACTTGAATCCTTTGAACTAAATATGTAGGGAACCAGTCCTTTGAACTGAAAATGTAGGGAACCAAATCTTCTGCCAGTAGAGCCTGTGTTGTTTTCTCATTGAGCAATGCTCCTCCTCCTGCTATTTCCAGCCCTTGCAGTCATGATTCCATGTTCCAAGTTAACAGCACGACACATGATTGCAAATGGAGGGTGAGAGGTTTGTATTTTCAGCCACAGGGAAAGCAGGTTATAGGGCAGCCAAGCTGTCAGGATACAGCAGCCAGTTCCATTTCCTTTCTGAGCAGATGCTAGCAGGGCAGAAGGACCACCCGGGTGGAATCTCTGCATACCTTCAGGCGACACTCACTTTGCTCACTCTCTTTGCTCACTGGGAAAATCTCCTCGCATTGGGAGTGCAAAGCTAGGCAGAAAATGCTTCCCCTTTGCAGAGAAAACAGACAGACTTTAACAGTTTGCTAAGAAGAAAACAGAAGGAGGGTTAGCAGCAATCCAAAATAATAATAATAATGATAATAATAATAGTAATAATAATAATAGCAACAACAATGACTTTTTAGCTTATTTATATTGCTGACTTCCACCATTGCCACCTTTTGGCTGTTTTGTCAGCTGTGCCATTTCCTAGAGCTAGAAGACATGAAGATGGTAGTGCTCACAGTGGTAACCTTGAAGCTAGACTTCTGCAATGTGCTTTACGTTGGGCTAACTCTGTACCCATTCTGAAAACTACAATTACTTCAGAGCATGGCACCCAGATTGGTTACTGGTACATCTGAAACATCAGTATTAAAAATCACTCTACTGGCTGTTGGACAAAGTACAAGTAATACTTGTACAAGGTGTTGGATGTTAACTTTAAAGCCCTACGTCAGTGGTTCTTAATCTGGGGTTCAGGGACCCTCAGGGGTCTGCAAAGGTTTGAAAGTTGCTTGGCCCACCTCCTCCCTGCAGTTGAGTGGCCATGTGACAGGACCCAAGGCAAAGGCTGGCTGGCTTGGCCTGTGCATTGCCATTCAATCCACTCCAACCACAAACTTGCAGGAAGAAGCAGAAGAAAAGTCAGAGATTCCACCTCAACATTAGGAGGAACTTTTTGACAGTAAGAGCTGTTCGGCAGTGGAACGCACTCCCTCGGAGTGTGGTGGGGTCTCCTTCCTTGGAGGTCTTTAAACAGAGGCTGGATGGCCATCTGTCGGGGATGCTTTGATCGTGATTTCCTGCATGGCAGGGGGTTGGACTGGATGGCCCTCGTGGTCTCTTCCAACTCTGCAATTCTATGATTCTATGATTCCTCCAGTGCTTCTGAGGGAAGGTTTAATGGATGGTGTAATTGTATTGTTATTATTATTATTATTATTATTATTATCGGGTATTATTATTATGGTTTTAAATCTTGAGTTAAGTCTTGGGGGTCCATGGCAATAAAATATATTTAAAGGGGGTCCCTGGTAAAGAGGAAGTTAAGAAGCACTGCCCTACATGGTTTGGGTCCAGGTTACCTATAGGATTGCCTTCTCCTGTATAATGCACCCTGTATATGTAGGTCCTCTGGAGGATGTTTACTTCAGTCAGCCAAAGGTAGGCTGGCAAGTATTATCCAAAAGACATTTTTCTTCAGCTGTCCCCAGATTGTGGAATGACCTGCTAGAGGAAGTTCATCAGCTGGATGTACTTTCTGCTTTTAAAATGGCAGCAAAAACCAGCCCTACCCAGCTGATTTTTAAATCAGCCATTTAAAATATGTATTGTTTTTAATATATATTGGTTTTATATAATTTTTAACTGATATTATGTGTCTAATCCAGTGGTGTCCAACCTTTGGCCTACCAGGTGTTTTGGACTCCAATTCCCAGAAGCCTGAGCCACCTGGTCCAGTGGTGAGGAATTCTGGGGGCTATAGTCCAAAACACCTGGAGGGCCAGAGGCTGGATACCACTAGTCTAATCCATTGTTGCTCCCTGCCTTGAACTATACAGAGGCGTAGGTAAGAAATAATTGTTGTTGTTGTTGTTGTTGTTAGGTTATACCTCTTTTCTGGTGGGTGTAGAGGAGTCTTGGCAACTTAATGATGGGCATAGATCTTAGCAGCAAGGAAACTGAAGTTCCGGGTTCAAACCTTGCTTCTGTCTCATGGTCATAGGCAAACCACCCTCTCTTTGTCCATCACCTTTGGAGATAATAGTGTTGGCCTGCCTAACATAGTTGTTGTAAATGCTGCTGAGAAAATTGTGTGAAGCACCTGGAACAAAGTTGCTGTTTATGAGTATATACATGGGCAGCAGGGAACGTTGTTACTCTGTTCCAGGCACCTTGATAATTTTGTATTCACCTGGGGGCTTTCATGTCAGTAGAGTGGTAAATCCACTCTGAGTTTTAAGTCCAAACTTTAAAGGGGCTACTCAGAGTGCTAATCCCTGTCCTCAAAATTGGCTGACCACCTTGGATAGCTCCCTTAAAGTTCAGACTACAACCCAGAACAGATTCACCACCTCACTGGTGTGGGAGGATCAGCTGCCACAGCTTGCAACATTTCCCCTATATCTGATCTACCCAGCTCAACACCAGAGTACAGTATTTGTTCTGATGCCATATAGTTCCCTGATGCCCTATTCAGTACAATACAAGAAACTCCAGCATCAGTACAGGTCTTTACTTTAGAAATGTTCACTCAGAGCACTGTTATGGGACAGCAACCAGAATCAAAGTAATCTCCCCAAGAAAACACAAGCCCTTTTATTAGTATTCCTCAGCCAGAGCCAACCAAGCATGTTGGGCTAGGTTCACATCATCCTCAGGAAGCATACCCCTTAGATTTCTGGCTGGGATTGATGGGAGTTGTAGTCCAAAATATCTAGGGGTGCCAAGCTGGGGAAGGCTGCTTTACTTGCTGTGGGATTCTTCCATTTGCCCTCCTTTAGACTGGTCCATATGATGACTTACACAGGATGAACCAAAATGAGCTGTTTCTCTTTTTTTGTTGTTCTACTTCCATAGGAGAAAATAACTCCTCAAGATCAGTTGAACCGACATCTCACAAGACCACCACCAGACTATAAAGACCAAAGAAGGAATCAAGTCAACATGCAGCAAACCCACCAGTATTCCAGTAAGCACACTTAACCCAAAAATAGAGACCTGGAAGCTAAAGGTGGAATGATTTTGAGTTTGTTAAATGTAGCTCAGACCCTGCCTTGTCGTAGAATTCTGTGTAAGGTTTTTCTTTTATCCTTTTCCTATCTCTCCTTTCAGCTTCCCGCTTGTCTCCTAATCTCCCCTTCACTCTAGCCTGCTTCAAGTACAAAAGTCCCCTTCTTCCTACGCCCTTTTCCACTTTCTTCACAGAAGCCGCATTGATTTTTCTTTCTACTGTATATCACTTGATTGACCTTCCCCCTTCAGCTGTTAAAATGTCCATGAACATTCTGTGGCATCGCTGTAGCTCAGCTGATGGCTTGAAAGGGATGACTCACAGATTTTGAGACTACTGGATGTATAGAGAAGCTATGAGATCAATTAGAGTGGATCTAAAAATAGGAAGTCTGACTACCTCAGTCTGCTGGAATTTATCTGCTGGCTGACAGTTGAGGGATCTGTCCTGAGAAGAGAGACACTTTCAAAATGCAGTGTGTCTTCAATTAACTTAAAACATCCTCCATGTAGCTCAGCTTAAAAATAAATGCTACCATGAATTGCAACCAAGCCTAAATTTTCAGAGATCCCAGAATGTTACGTGAAAGCCAAGGTCCTGTGTCATCACATAACTTCAGTGATAGAGTTCCATCATCATAACTACATCTGATGATGCCACCCTTCCCCCCCAAAAAACTACCTTTTAAGCCAGCCAGCACCCAACCAAAGGGTTTCCAAAGCACTGCAGACCAGGGCATTGGGAAAGTACATGTATAGCACTCACCTGGTCATGGGGCCTGTTGAGAATAGGCAGCTGTAAAGACGCACTCAGGGTCCTGTCAGAACTGCTCCTCTCAATGTGCACCATGACTGGGAGAGCGCTGCAGTCATCATTTTCCAGTATCCAAATTGACAGTATCTGGGAAGCCCTTCAGTTCGGGTGCTGCCTGGCTGAAAAGGTAGGTTTTGGGGGGTTATGTTTGATCATTAACCATAGAAATGAATCCCAAAAGTTAATGTTTGGGTGGCTTTGCTTAGAAAAAATGCTGCGTAAGGGAAGACATGATAAGAGGTCTATAAAATTATGCATAGTGTGGAGAGAGTCGATAGGAGAAGCTTTTCTCTGTCATAATTCTAGAATCCAGGTTCTTCCACTGAAGCTAAATGTTGGGTGATTCAGGGCAAGTACTTCACAAAGCACACACTTAAATTGTGGAATCCACTGCCGCAACATATATTTATGTCTGCCACCTTGGATGTCTTTAAAAGGGATTGGATCAATTCATGGAGGCTGGGGCCATCAAAGTCTAGGAGTCTATTCATGTAGGCTAGGGCCATCAAAGTATAGTCAAGATGGCTATATATCACCTCCAGTATCAGAGGCAGAGTGCTTCTGTATGATATTTGCTGGGGAGCTTGACCTGGAAGGTATAGTTGTGCTCAGGCTGCTCCTAGGTAATCATTTAGCCATTGTGCACAATGGCTGGTGTTCTGCTAGTGATATATGCATGTGTAAGCAGTCCTGTGGGGGGGGGCATTAATCATCACAGTGCAACAGCCATATTCTGCTGACAGTGGCAGAAGCAGAGTTGTGCATACAGCAACATAGCATACTGAGGTTGCACACTGTGCATTGCACAGTGGCAGTCATCACTGATGGGTTGTGTAGTGTTGCAGTTCTTCGTGGGGATTGCATAATGTTGCCGTAGTGCAACTCTGCATGTGGATATTTACACTATGCTGAGGGGATGTGGGACTGTGGCCACAGCATCTTAGGGCTTAGCTAGACAGAATTAATTGTGCATTAACTCACCATTGCAGCAGCATTCATTTGTCTCCACCATCCATTCGCAAGATTGCTGGCATGGGAAGCTATCCATGTTTGAAGTTCACACAGAGCATGCCTGTGAGTAAACATGGTGGCCGTGAGTGAATTACGTGTGTTATTATTCCCCAAAAGCTCCCTCCATTTCCCTCCCCCCGCATTAAATCAGAGATGCGGAAGAGTGATCATCTGCTTTTTTAAAAAATAATTTTTTTTTGCTCTCCTGCTCAAAAATAGTGCACAATCTCTTCCATGAAGATCAACAATGGCAGCTCCAGCCATTTTGTTGCTGGCAAGCCTCCCCCTGCACATGTCCAACCAATCACATTTTGGCTTCCAGGATGTGCCCCAATTTGAATTGGTTGTTCAAACAGACTGGAATGTGCATTTCCACATATATTTTTTTTTAAAAAACTTTACAAGAAACAGCTAAGACTGTTATCATGAAGTCCTTGGAGCTTTTGGCCCCCCTCCTTTCGAATATGGCGAATCTTTGCAGGAGCTCATTTGGAGAAAAGGTATTCCCCTCACATTCTGAAAGGATCTTTTTCACCATCTAGGTAAGATCTTAGTGTCAGATCCAACATGGATCTTCTTGTCTCTTCTTACGTTCCAGAAGATAATGAGGAAAAAGGAGACTTTATTGCCTCACTTTTTGTATTGGCACTGTTAAATGGGAGCAACAGGGGCCACAGTAACACTGGGAGGCGTGCACATGTAATCCAGGTATCACATGATGTCCATCCTTGCATGGATAGTAAATCCTTGCAGATTTTTGTTTCATTATAAAAGTTTCTTCTTATATATGATCCTCAAGAAATACAGTGGGTCCTTGGTATTCACCGGGGTTTGGTTCCAGGGCACCCCATGGATACCAAAATCCATGGATGCTAAAATCCCGTTCATTATAGACAATGGTATGGTAAAATGGTGTCTCTTATATAAAATTGCAAAATCAAGGTTTGCTTTTTGGATTTTAAAAAAAAATATTTTCAAGCTGAGCTGTGGATGGTGGAATCCATGGATGCAGAATCTGTCAATATGGAGGGCTAACTGTGTTGCTAATGCTCCTGTTTATGCAGGTAGTTTGACTGCAGAAGTCCCCCCCCCCTCCTCAAAGTCATAGGCCTCACTGGTAGTGTTGCTTGTCAGGCCTGGCCAGGAATCATAAACTGACGCATCCCCTACCACTCATTCCTTTTGGTATCTAAGGGTCTGGTTCTGTTCTCTTCCCGACACTAATTGGAATGTAATTTCTTCCCATCTGGTAGAAATTAGAGTGGCAAAAAAACTGAGGCTAAAAATAGCAAGCAATTCAGAGAAAAAAGGAAACTTTGTCTTTGGAGTGAGATAGAAAACCAGTGTCCCAACCACTGTGCCCTTTGAAACAACTCATGTCATTACTCAATAATATAGGGTGTTGACCATCTGTGTACCAGTCAGTATGTTCCATCTATGCTGGTGTTTAAGATGCCCCAGCCCTCTTTGATGTTTTTGCTGGGCTGGGCTAGCAGTCTGTCTGCCTGGGAAGCTTTTTCATTGCAGTGGTGGTCCTACTAATTCTGGAAGGATGCAAACTAGCCCCCAGTTGCAAGTGCTAATTAGGACATGTGTGCTCTGGTATGGTTCTCCGTGTTTGCTTTCATTTCTGACCCTCCTGCTATATCCTTCCACTACTCCCTATGTTGTTGTTTTTTTCCTCATGAATTTACTGTCTCTTCTTAGGACAGTGGATTGTTCTTTGGGCTGAGTATTTACAGTATGTGTCTCAATGTGTATAGGGATGAGATCCTGTATTATGTTTGCATGGTGTAAATCTATACACATCTGGTTACACAATGGTTGTGCTACACCATCCTCTTGCTGAATATCAACATTGTGCAAGCAGTTGTAAATCTGCCAATACGCCAATACAAGTGGTGCCACTTACTGTCCCATTGTGCAGTGAGGAATGTACAATGGTTATTCCTGCAATCCAAGTGAACCAAGTGGTACATTGAAGGCACTGAGAAATAGTTAGGCACTGCCCAAGAATGCACAGCTGCATGGCTGGTATTCTGTCAGTTAATCCAAACCAAAATAGACCCACTGAATGCTTAGTCAACATGTAGGTAAATCCAGTTGATTCAATGGCTGTACTCTAGTTGAGACTAACAAAATGATTTATGGTTGGTCCCAATGTAAAATGGTTACACTTGTAGAACTCCACTTATGCAGCAATGAACCAGCGGCCAAAATTGTACGCTCAATAAACATCAAGCACAAGCTAATTTAGCAATATACTTCATTTTAGTATTGCAACATCCTTCCATAAATGTGTGTGTCTATACACATCCATATATACTGGTGTTAATTTCAGGGTAGGCCAAGCCTTGCTTCCTACCAGGAAATGAAAGGACATACCTGTAATTGGTGTGGGTACTCTGCATAGGATACCCATTGTGGGCAGGGCACTCCATAGTGTGACAAGTTTAACTTTTTGTACTATGAGCTCCAGAATCTCTAGCCAGCGTAGTACTGGCTGGGGGATTCTGGGAATTGTAGTCCAAAAACTTTAATATTTACATTATATTGGAGGTTTTTCTAGTAACCCAATGCCAACCCATTTTTCAAGTTACCTGGTATAAATGGGAGAAGACAGCTTTTCATGTAATCTGGTATGAAGCCACTTTGAAGGTTAACACCATCACTTCTACTCCAACCCAGAAACAAATTGGCAATCAGTATGCCCATGATAATATGCTCAAATCTCCCAGTGCCGTTATTAATCCTGTGGCTCTATTTTAGACCAACTGCAGTTTGGGGACCATTTTAAATAGTATCCCCATGTACAACATGTTCATCCAAATAAGAGCTTATCAGAGCATGGATAACTATAGCCAAGTGAAATGCCCTTACCTTTGAAATTCCACACATTAAAACTGGTCACGGCAAGTTAATCAGGTGAGATGTTTGTTCATCATTCTACCTGTTCAGCCAATTGCAGCATGCCATCAGTTTGGCATCAGTGATCATCAGGATCAGACCAGCTGCTGAGGCCCAGGGACCAAGAGAAGAGAAGGGCCATTGCCAACAAAAGATGCTAACACAGACTCCCATTTCATAGAATCACAGAATGATGGAAGGGACTCAAGATACCGTATTGTCCAGCTCATGAATCCACAAAAAATCTATTGCAACAGCGTCCCTAATAGGTGGACATCCCACTTTTGCTTAAAATTTTCTGGGAGAAATTTCTGGTGGTAGCAGAGAAATTGGAGGGTAAGAACCAGCCATGCAACCCTGAACATAATTGATCTTCTCAGATTTCAGAAGCTAAGCAGGGTTGGATCTGATCAGTACTTGAATGGAAAACTGCCAGGGATCTCCAGGGATCTCCAGGTAGGACTAGGAAAGAATCCTGTCTAAGACCCTGGGAAGGTATAGCTGCCAGGCTATAATATCTTATATCTTATAATTGGCAATATTGGCAATATTGGAAACTTCAAGGGGTCTAGTAGACTGGGGTGGACCAAAAATGACATCAGATGGCGGTCACAAGGACCTAGGAAGGTTTCTTGGACATATACTAGCAAACACACCCAAAAAACAGGATTAAGCAGAGCCCTTAGTAAACAACACCATTTAGGAGGTATGTGCTAATCCCTTCTTGAACCCCTTGGTGATGAGTCATAAACAAAACACGTGACCTACACAACCCAGAATCCCAGGAAATATCCCTCTGTACCCTCTCCTGTCCTACAATGCGAGATTGTCATAAACCCATCAACTCTTTTCTCTAAGCCATTAACAGCAATCAGCCAAGTTTCAGTTTCCTTTGTTTAAATGGTGGGAAACCCATCTAAGCTTTACTCTAAGCCCAAATACCCTTGCAGGACATGAAATATAGTAAAAATATTAGTCCCAAACAATAGAAAGGTGTGCCACTGTGGACAACACCTGACCACTCACTCTGTCTCTCTCTCACACACACACACCCTGCAGATCGGACTTCCAGTGCCACCCTCAGACTTCTGTCTGAATACTTTGCTCCCATCTTCAAGACTCGTAACTATTGCCCTATCTTCCAAATCTATTCCTCTATCTAACCTTTCTGCCTTAAACTTTTGGTTAGCTTTGTGTAGTTCTTGTGTCCATGTGTTGCCTGTGTGAATGCTTTCTATGTTATTTTCCAATTAAAACCATGTTATTTCACTTTAACACAGCATCCTTCCTACGGCCTGTTTACAATGCAGAAATACAGCAGTTTGATACCACTTTATCCACCATATCCTATTGGATCCTGGTATTTGTAGTTGGAAAGGCACCAGAGTTCTCTGATAGAAAAGGCTAAATACCTCACAAAACTCCAAATGCCAGGATCCCATAGGACAGAACTAAGGTGGATAAAGTGGTGTCAAACTGCTGTATTACTGCAGTGTGGACAAGCCACTAGAGTCATGCTTTACATACTCTTTCATAGCCACCTTCCATCAGGAAATTGGAAGTTGTCCCAAAGACTGCTGAAGCCCCCATTTCCTGGTGGGAAGGATGCCTAAGAGTTTAAGGCAGAAAGGTTAGATTCTCTTATGATCTAAGGAGCTGCCAGGGATAAAAAGGAACATCATAGATTTGTGTTCCATTTTGTCCAGTGGAGTTGCACAAGGGATGGGTGATGTAGGAATGAGGCCATGATGGGGAAAGGCCTTATTGGTACTCTTGTACTTGAGGCCTGTTTAGAGCCTAAAAATGAATGATCAGTGAGATTCTCTCCCTACTTTCTCTCTTTCTAGGTGGACCAGCCACTGTGAGCATCAATTCCAGCCTATGCTTCTCCAACCCCATTTCAACTCCTCTGACACAAACTTCGAATCTATTGTCAATGGCTCATGGAACCAGGATGTCTCCGGCAAGCCATCACATGAGCTGTTATGGAAATGTCCCTCGCAGTCAGCCAAGCACATACAATGTGACATCTTCAAGGGTAAGCCCAGTCCCACAGCACAGGAACCCAAACCCAGGTGTATCGGGTCAGAACAGCCCTGCAGCATCTCGACAACTCCCGCCTGGGCAAGGAAATAACTTGCCGGCATTTGACGGTGGTCCAGGGATCAATTCCCAGCAAGGGAAGCTCAGCTTGAACCAGGGGACCACAACACAAAGACCTGCAAACGTGATGGTCTCCTCAAATTCCACATCTCAGAACTGGGTCTCTCCAGAAACAGGAGCAAAGCAACAAGAAACACGAAAGGCCATGGGGTCCCCTTTCTCAACAGGGAGCCCTTATACAAACCAGCCACTACAACGCACAGCTGCCCATCAGCCATTTTCCCAACGTGCCATGGTGCCTGCTTCCCAATTGGCCACTGCCCAGATGAGGACACCTGCCAACCAAATGAACCAGAATCTAAATGGACAAGTGGCTGGGTCACCAAAATCCCAGAATGCAAGGTCTAATCAGGTACGGGCACAGGCCATGCCACACTTAAATTCAGCTGGAGTGGATATGGCATCACCACCACACCCCTTGTCATCCAACCATTTCTCATCTACTGCCAATCAGACATCTGCTAGGGCCTATCAAGGAACCGATCATGCTAGCGACTTAGCATTTGACTTTCTGAATCAGCACGGAGATAACATTGGGCCAGCGCTCAATAGCGATCCAGACTTCATTGATTCTTTGTTGAAAACCGAACCTGGTAATGATGACTGGATGAAAGACATCAATCTTGATGAAATCTTAGGTGGGCATTCCTGAGAGAAAGCAGTTGACAATCACGAACACATGATGTTTGTTTACGGTTGTTACACATGTTTGCCCCAAAACCTGGATATTGCTCTGTAATGTTTGTAGAAGAAAAGAACGTATCCACTGGGACCCAGGCTTAGTCATGGCTGACTCAAGTCCTATTGATGTCAGTAGGTCTGCTTTAAGTATGACTAAGTCTGGAGTGGGGTTGTAAAGAATACTTGCAATTTTTCTCATCTTCATTGAGAAAAGGGGTCTCAACACAAGACATTCCATTGAGACTACTGCAAGATTTATCACATTTCAAGACTTGTGGAATTTTCATTTGCACAAGAAAAACTTTGTTTTTGTGCAAACCCCCCCCCCAACATTTTGTGGTTATTTGTGTGTAATTTTTTTGTACAAAAACAAGGCTTTTTGCCAAATTTTTTCAAAAAAAAAATCTCCAAAGGGGGAAAAAAAGAGGAAAATATACAGAAACTTTTGTAATTTCACTCTATAGGGAGAAAACTTTTGAAATTATTTTTTTTCTTATATACAAGAATGAAATAAGCAAAGATTTACATCTCTAGGGTAGATTCAACCACAGCTCTCTGAATGGTCAAAAGAGATTGCTACATCCATCTAAGGGCAAAATCTACTTTCTCAATCCTAAATAATATTTAGATCCAAAAAGCTGAGTGGAAACACAGGAGGAAATGTCCATTGCATCAGATATACAGGGTATCCGAAAACCATGCATATGCCCTTAACAGCTTCTTCTTGTGGGGGTACCTTAAAAATAGAGTTTATGCCACAAAACCAAATACACTTGAAGAATTTAAGATTATAATAGTAGAGAAATGTCACAAAATCACAAGAGAAACCTTAAGTGAGGTTTGCAACTTTGTGCTTTGACAATGTGAACAGTGAATTGCTGCACAGGGACAACAATTTGAACACCTTACATAAAATTGTAATATAAGATGGAATTGGTAACTCTGATTAAGTCATTATTATAACATTTATTCTTCAATCTAAATGTATTTACTTAGCTTTCAAATAATCACCATAACTACTATTAGCTGTTAAAGGGTGTATACGTTTTTTTAGATGTCCTGTATATCTGCTGTTGTACTTGTACTTATAGCTGGGGAGAGAGGGGGGAGTACATACAAAGACATATCTGGTGCAGTGAGACAGGGGGGATCACATTCAGCTAGAAACTCCTTATGATTTCTCAGGGGTCGTCACCAGACATGAGCTAAAGGCTTTGTGATAGGGTACATATTATCATACAAAAGGTCCCAGTTTCTTCTCCTATCTTCTCTAGGTAGGGCTGAGAAAGCTTCCTGCCTGAAATACTAGACAGCCACTAGCAATCAATCTAGATCAGGGATGGGGGACATGTGGTGCTCCAGAGATTTTGGGCTGCAACTCCCATCAGGCCTAGCCAGTGTATCCATTGTGTTGAGGAATCAAGGGAGCTCCAGTCCAACAATTCCTGGAGGGCCGTATCTTCTGTACTCCTGGTCTAGATGGTCATGAGCTAAATGGATCAACAGTCTGACTCAGTACAAAACAGCATCCTATGTTCTTATGTCAGATAATCCAAAACACAATGCCTCCATTCTAGGTAGCTGTTTATTATGTGGCTTCATTGCCATCCCATCTCATCCTAAGCCTTCTCCTTATAGGAGAATGAATGCTGAATACCAAATTCTTTGGGGACTAGAGACCTTTAGCCTAAGATCTGAATACTGTAGCCAGGTCCAACAACATAGGTTATATTCAGCCATTTAACACCTCTGTTACCACAACAGTCAGCCACTTTCAACACCCTTTTTTCTTGTCTGTAATTTCTTGTTCGGAGACCCTGCTGGTTCCTAGACCCTTGTTTGTGTGGTTTTCCCCTTGCTGTCCCCTTTGCCTGGCTAGTCAGGTCTAAGGCAGGGCGATGAGCTTTCAGCATGTTATTGTATTCTGCCCAGAGATCCTTGGACATAGGGTATAATACAAATACAGTCAGTCCTCCATCTCCACAGATTCTGCATCCACAAAGTCAACTAACTACAATTTCAAAATATTTTTTTAAAAATCCAATAAAAGCAAAGCTCGATGTAGCCATTTTATTACATCATTGTATATAATGGCACTTGAGTCACCATGGATTTTGGTATCCACAGAGTGGTCTTGGAACCAAACCCCAGCGGATACCGAGGTCCCACTGTATTTTAATTAATTAACTGTTGGGGTACATCTGAGTTTCCTTTGTGCCTTTCAGCTTAGTGCAGGTTCCATCAGGAAATTTCAGTGTCTCCTTACATGCAGAGAGAGAGAGAGAGATGGAGATGTTTGTATCCATACTGGAGAATTCTAGGAGTTGTTGTCCGAAAAAGAAACTTCCCCAAGCTCTGCTTATATTGGAAGAAGAGGGGGGTTAAAGAAACACCCTGTTAGTGAATTGTGCAGATGTGCAAGACTGTTGCAATGTGTATTGAGTCCCGATGTGCAACTGTCACTTTGCTGGCTTCCCTGTATAGTAACGTAACAGCAACCCCTAGCTAAATACAGACATTGCAAAACTGCTCAGTTCTATTTCCCACAGACATTAATTCCACTTACAAAGATGCAAGTTCCCAAATGAATTCCAGCCATAGGGCTCCATCCCCACACCCTTCAAAGGACATAGCATAGTAGACACCATAGTATCTTAGCATTTCTGATTTTCCATCATTTCATCCTTCTACCTCCTGGCACATATCCCATTTTTCAAATGCAAAGTATCTTTGAAGCAGAGGGGGATAATCTTTAGGCTTGTGGGGTTTGATTACAGTACTTTTTTACTAGAAGCTTGAGATCCACCAGTCATTGCCAGATAAGAAATGGTGGCTCAGGAAGATGAACATATCCTAAGAATTAAGGACAGGGTGCCTGTGAGACATAGGCTTAGCCCAAGACAAAAACCTAGTTTTCTCCAAGCTTGCTTTGCTTCAGCAGCCTAATTTAGCATGGGAAACCGTTTAGTTGTTGCTGTTATCTGAAGACTGGCAATCAGAAAGCCTTGCTGCAGGGGTGAAGGTATGGGGGAGGGTGTCAATGTGAAAGCATTGCCCTCCCATAAGAATTCTCCCTCCCTGTCTGTGATTTTTTTCCTTCAGTCCCCAAATTTCTAGCATTGCAGAGAGTGACACGTTGAAAATGGCTTACATCTATACCTTTTATATTTGATGTATTTGTATTCCCCTTGGTAACTTTGCGCCTTTTCTTCAGATGCCTGAATTCTGTTTCTAAATGCTCAACTGAAGTTTTAAGTGACTGCAGTGCTAGAAAATTGGGGACTAAAGGAAGATTTCATGTGACATGGCAGACTTTTTAATTGGTGGGGCAATGCCCTCATTTTGCCCTCATCCTGTAGCTACAGCATTGCCTTGCTGATCTACTCACAACCACCCTGAAATCTACCAGTACACCAGAGGACGTGTATGGCCCAGTGGGTGCTTGTGGTTTTGTTTTTGGTTTTTTGTTGGTTTGGTTTACTTGGGGGAAAAAATCACATCCCCTTTATCAGCAGTCAGCATGGCCCTCTGAATTGTTCCAGGAGCAGAAAATTATTCCCCATACTTAATGCAGTTGCCTAACAGTGTAGTAGGCAACTGCAGTGTAGTAGCCCTGATCAATCTTCCATTTGCACCTGTTTTCAACAAAGTCAAGTCCATTTTCTAGATGTACAATACAATGGTAGATAAAATTCTAATAAAGATTTCTGGGGGCAGCTTCAGATTTAAGGGGAGGTCCTCCTACATTAGCAGGCCCCCCAGTGGTGAAAGTAACACAAAAGCCCACTCCTAGTTTTTCATTTTCATTACCTACAGTGTGTCCCAAAGTGGCATCAATTTGTGGCATTGTGTTTGGCAATAAACTATAACCCAAACTCATAAGTTCATCCCCTCTAAAAGCCACAGGCCAGCTGGGACAGCCACATTTAATCCTCTGTATTCCTGGTTTCTCAGTGGGTGTTAAAATGTCCTCCTTTCTCCTTCTCCACCACTGTCTTGCTTGCTTTTGTTGTTGCTGTTTGCTGGCAATCACTGCTAACTGCCACTAAGGATGCCAGCTCCCTTCCTCTTCAACTTCAGGGGCAGCCATGCCTCCACACCCTCCTGATCATGAAAAGAATAGAGGAGGACAAAGTGTGTGGCAAAGGCGGCAGCAGAGGCAATAGCACGCTCATTCCCAGCACTAAATGCAACTCTATTACTTCAGCCTTCTTATTTTCCAGAAGCTTTGCTTTCATACCCTGATTTGGCAGAGACAGTTCCAATTACTCTTCTCTTATCATACCACTTTTTCAGCTGCTTTTAAAATGTCCCAGTCTCTCCTCGTCCTCCTACACTTGCTCTTTGCCTTCAGCTTATTTCAGTTGCTGCAAACTAAATTCAAAGTGCAGAAGTAGTAGAATCATAGAATCATAGAGTTGGAAGAGACCTCAAGGGCCATCCAGTCCAACCCTCTGCCATGCAGGAATGCACAATCAAATCATTCCCGACAGATGGCCATCCAGCCTCTGTTTAAAGACCTCCAAAGAAGGAGACTCCACCACACTACAAGGCAGTATTCCACTTCCAAACAGCTCTTACTGTCAGGAAGTTCTTCCTAATGTTTAGGTGGAATCTCTTTTCCTGTAGTTTGAACCCATTGCTCCATGTCCTAGTCTCTGGAGCAGCAGAAAACAAGCTTGCTCCATCCTCAGTATGACATCCCTTTAAACATGGCTATCATGTCCCCTCTTAACCTTCTCTTCTCTAGGCTAAACATACCCAGCTCCCTAAGCTGCTCCTCACAGGACATGGCTTCCAGACCTCCCACCATTTTGGTCGCCCTCCTCTGGACACATTCAGCTTTTCAGTATCCTTCTTGAATTGTGGTGCCCAGAACTGGACATAGTATTCCAGGTGAGGTCTGACCAAAGCAGAATAGAGTGGTGCTATTACTCCTGTTGATGCACCAGTACTGAAGAATCTTTTCCTTTGGCAGCAAAAGGGTCTTAGTGTAGCTCCGTTATGTAAGGATGCCAGGTGCTGGGTATAAATTCCAGCAGTTCCCAGCCTGTGCTACTAACATGAACTGTGAAAGAGCAGAGCTTGGAAGCATTACTATTGCTGTTTTGGACTGCAAGTCCCAGAATCCCAAACCAGAATGCTGAATATTAGTTCAAAAAAGTAACTTTTTTCCAACTCTATGCAAGAGCCATGGCTCTGTGCATCATGTGTTTATTTCAGTGCACCATGTGCAAACACTGTTGTCCTCCAATTGTGACTTTTTGACTAAACAGGCAAAGCTGATGTGTGTGTGTATCTTTTGGGGAAAAAAACAAATCTTACATCTTTCATAACATTATATATCTTCTCTCTTGTTTTTTTTAACCATTATGGTTAAATGCACTGCCCTTATTTTTGCATTATTAAATTAGGAGCATTTCTCAGTATTGGCATGTAAATATATATAAAATGTTTTTGTAAACTTTTGTACAAAAAATGTAATATTTTGGTAGGAATACTGGTATCATATTCTTTGGGTTATATTTATACATATGTGAAATAAAAATGTACTGCCCAAACTTTGTATTTTGTATAGCCAAGGAACCAAAAAAAAATTACTGACCTTTTGTATCTCAATAGATGAGGTGGTTGTTGGGGTTTATATTTATATGGCATTGTTTTCATTATTTTGAGTTTGACACTTCAGTATATGGGAGACAGGAAGAGAATTTTGAATTTTTTAAAAAAGGAAGTCTTAACCTATATGTGTGTACTAATACCTCAAATGTTAATTTTTCAAAATTACCACTGATTCTGCTGATTTTCCCCGCAAAAATGTATGCGCATTGCTTTTTGTTTGAAAGCAGATTGTTCCCTGGAAATCTACTGATGTTTTTGTAAATTCAAACTTGAGTATTCTCACAAATTTTCACACTTGATTTCATTAGCAGTTCACATTTGCCCAATGTTGCTTTTCAGAACAGCTTGGCAAAGTACTTTTTAAAATTACAACTCTCAGAATGCCCCTGCCTGGGAGCTGATGGATTCTGGGAGTTGTAGTCCAAACAGTAACGTACTTTCCCATGTTTGTTTGACCAAAACACAAGGCCTCCTTTGTATATTCAATTATGCTGAATGATGGTCCATGGCTTGATTCTACCAACAACTGGAATGCCTAAATGGGTGGGAGGAGGGACTGTGTAGCCCTGCAGATATTGTTGGAGTCCAACTTCCATCAGCCCCAGGATTTCCAACTCCGTCATGAGACACTAGAGTTTGAGCATGGGACCTTTTACGGAGTCCTGGCTGTTTTGTATAGGTATTTGGTTGCACATCTGCAAGGGTTGGGAGATATGCCACTGCAGTCTTTTGCACTCTACCCATCCCTTTTTGCATGAACACCACCATTATGTCATTTGAATAGGACTCTAACTATGCCCAAATATGGCTGCCATCAGATCACTCCACTTCCTCTTTGGATTTGGTTATACCAGAGAGGAAGGCTGTGGCCCACCAGGTGTTATTGGACTCCAACTCTCATTTGACCCAGACAGCATGGCTAATAAACAGGGGCAATGAGAGCTCTAACAGCATCTGAAGATCCACAGGTCCTCCATCCCCATCCTTGGCTTTTATGTTCACAGAGGAAAACTGAGGTCAAACCAAAGCAAATGAAAATCACCCAAACCTTGCAAGTGTAAAATGTTCTGGGTCCATCCATAGTGGTCAAAGCTGCCTCCCCTGCTCCCATCCTGTAAATGACAACATAGGGCTATATTATCTCTCTATTGAACAGAAATTACAAATTCTGGGCAGCATTGTCCTATGATCCAAGAAAACCCAGGGGGTAGGGGAGAGGGGATAATTATAGAAGTGTTTTTTCACATTACAATGCTATCATCTTAGTAACAGGAAAGAGGAACCTCTGAAATGTGATTTGTTGTTGCGTGCCTTCAAGTTGTTTCTGACCTATGACAACCCCATCACAGGTGTTTCTTGGTAAAATTTTATTCTGAGGAGGCTTGCCTTCCTCTGAGGCCAAGAGAGTGTGACTTGCCCAAGGTCATGCAGTGGGTTTCAATGGCTGAAGGGGAATTTGAACCCTGGGCTTCCAGAGCCTTGTCCAACACTCAAACCACCACATCTTGCTGTCTTTGTAAAATGGGAAACTGTAAAGCAAGTGTGAAGCACGTAGGCCCTCCAGATGTTGAACTGCAAGTCCCAGAAGCCCAGCTCATAGTCAGTGTTGAAGAATGCTGGGAACTGCAGTTCAACAGCATCTGAAGGGCCACATTATTCCCATGCTTGCTGTCAAGAAAGCCCTTAGTTGGGATCTCTGCATTGTATGGCACTCACTGGCAAAGCATTTGCTTTCTATCTGAAACTCCTATGTTCAATCAAAAGCATCTCCACTTAGCGTCATAACTTGTTGGCTGGAATCTGAATGATGTGTAACCCCCCCCCCAGTGCCCCCGTGGAAGCTGTCAGACACTTTTGCCTGATACAGAACAGCAATATTCAGTTGTAAAGTTGCAGAAGTGAAATTCCACATGCTATGCCATTTTGCCTGGGTGTGTATTATGCATGACGAATGTTGCTGTCCTTGAGCAAGCAGGGATCACCAACATTGAGGCCATGATATTGAGAACACAGCTGCACTGGGCAGGGCACGTTTCTAGGATGGAGGACCATTGCGTCCCCAAAATAGTACTCTACGGTGAACTCGCCACGAGTCAGCGTAAGAGGGGTGCTCCAAAAAAGCGATACAAGGACTCCCTTAAACAACATCTCAGCCTCGGCCAAATTGATCACCAACAATGGTCTGCCCTGGCCTCACATCGGGAGGCATGGAGACGCACTATCCACAATGCTGTAGCCTTATTTGAGAACTCACACCAAACAAGTCTTGAAGAGAAACGACAATGCAGAAAGAATCACAACCCAGAAACACCACCCAAGGAGACCCTCTGCTGTGCTTTCTGCAACCGGACTTGTTTATCTCGGATTGGCCTTTTCAATCATCAGCGCACTTGCAGAAAGTGCGGGATGAGTCCTTCCTGACTCAGAGAGAGAGAGAGAGAGAGAGAGTATTATGCATGGGTATGCATGTGCATTGCACATGGATGTGCACAGATGCGCATTGTCAGGGCCATCCACGAATTCTAAGGCATAGAGTGGAGTTCGTGGAGGTCCCTGCCATTTTCATGGTTTGAGACTGGCTCTGCCTTGGGCCTCCGGAATGTTTGGGAGATGTTGGTTTCCATGGGAACGCTGTTCATCCCGGGAGCTCAAGGTCGGCCAGATGGCCTGGCAGATCTCTCTCCTCCGAAGTGTGCTTTGAAGTTCTACCCTCCCTTTTCTGCTTTCTCACGCTGGGGGTACCTTATCTATCCTGATTGCAAGCTTGGTCTTCAGTATGCAGCTTTGCCACTGTTCCTTACACATGCTTCTATTCCAATAAAGAACTTTATTGAAGATATCAGAGTTTGTGTTCTGTGTACATCACAGAAAGCTGCGCCAGCCGAGACCGAGATCGCCGGAGGGCTGCAAGATTTCCACCCTCCACTGAGCCCTGGGAGCTGGGGATCGAGCTGGCTCCAGGGAGGGGCAGCCTGCCAAGCTTCGGCACTCCGGTGCGAGAGGTTTTGGGCCCTGCCTGGCCATGGGCAGGGGCCGGTCGCCGAGAAGACCGCAGGTCCCGGTGGGACAGACCCCAGGGTGAGGGGCCTAGAGAGCCAGAAGCGAAGTTTTCCCTGGCAGAAGTTGGAACCGAGGTTCTTCAACTGAAACAGCAAATGGGTGAGATACGGGAGGTACTCCTAGAACTCCTGCACAGAACCCCTCCAGCTCCACCAGCCCCTGGAGGGGCCCAGCCTCCCCCAGCGCCACCTGCGGCTGCCCAGGCACCCGGGGATGGGGTCCCCGTTCAGCCCCCTGATGTACCTGGCCTGCCGGCTCCTGGACCGGCTCCCCCAGTGGGGGCTGGCCCGGTTGAGCCGCAGGAGCGACCCCGGGGCTGGAAACACCGGCATCTGAAGGCGAAGTTCGATGGGGATCCAGCAAAACTACCCTACTTCATGACTCAAGTGGTGAGTTACATGACTCAGTGGGAAGGGGAGTTCCATTCTGAGGCTGAGAAGGTGCAGTATGTGTCCAACCAACTGGAGGGAGAGGCGGCCCAGTGGTTGGTGGGTCTTTATGATATGGGAGCCCCTGAACTGGGTAATTACCAAGAGTTCCTGATGGCTCTCAGGGCCCAGTTCGAAGATCCCTTAAGAGGGAAGCGGGCTCGAAGCAAGCTTAGGAGCCTGAAGCAAGGTACGATGCCAGTGGCAGAGTACGTGGCTGAGTTCCGCCGCCTAGCCAGCCAAGTGCCGGAGTGGCCAGAGGAGGTCAAGGTGCAGTTTTTCCAGGAGGGCCTGAACCCTGACATTCTAGAGTGGGCCAAGTTCCAGGGAGACCCCGAAACCCTCATGGGGTGGATACGGCTAGCTGGGGAAGTGGAGTCGGTGAAGGCCAGCATCAAGATGTTGCGCCGCCAGGCCGGGACGGAAGGGAAGTCCGCTGGGGCCCCAGGGAAGAAGACCAAGACGGCACGCTCGGGGGGAGGCACCACCGGAGAGTCCGAACGTGAGCGAAGGATGAGAAAGGGGCTGTGCCTGCATTGTGGGAAGAGCGGACACCGCATAGCGGAGTGCCCAGAGAGGAGCCCTCAGGAGCAACCCGCCGCCGCCAAGCCAGTGCGGAGCGAGGGGAGACCCGGGCCTGCCAAGACTCCCTCCAAGCCCAAGACCAAGGCGACGGCCAGGGCCCTGGCAGCTGGCCATGCGGCAGGGGAGTCCTCAGATGATCCCGAGGATAGTGGGTCCTACTCTTCCGACGCTGAGCCGGCGGGAAACGGGCCCAGCCCGCCCTACTGAGCGCCCGAGGGCAGGCTAATCCGGAAGGGCGCCCGGATGCCGTGGTGAGTGGAGTGAAGGGCCCGTTCTTTATCAAAGCTCGAGTGGGGGTTGGAGGGGAGGGCCCCACCCGCAAAGTAATGTTAATGATTGACTCTGGTTGTACCCAAGTACTCATCCACCCCTCCTTAGTCAGTGAACTGAACGTTGATACTGTTAAGCTGGACAAGCCCGTGTGGCTGTCTCAGATGGATGGGGGTATGATGAAGGGGGGCCCCGCCCGGCGCATAACTGGTCCCATGAACATGAGGATGGGAACCCACCAGGAGGAACTGCAGTTTGTGATTGCTCCAGGTTTAGTCCCCGCGGCAGTTGTGGGTCTGAACTGGCTAAAGTACCACAACCCCACCATAGACTGGATAAGAGAAACACTGACTTTTACAGACCCATTGTGTACCAAGGAGCACGGGGTGGGGGGGAATTCCCAGGGGACGGGGTCCCCCTGGAGGGTGAGCCACAGAATTACACGACTGCCTTAGTAAAGGGGGAGCTGAAAGGGCTGCCAGTTGAGTACAAGGCTTGGCAATATGTGTTTGAGGAGAGGGAATGTGACATTTTGCCACCCCACCGGGCTTTTGACTGCGCCATTGAGATACTCTCGGAGTCCAGCCTACCTAAACCTCGCATTTATTCTATGACACCAGCTGAAATGGAGGCGCTCCGAGAGTTCATAGACAAAAACTTAGCCCGAGGGTTCATTAGGCCCTCAACCTCGCCTGTGGGGGCTCCGGTGATGTTTAGGCGCAAGGCAGATGGCGGGCTTCGTTTGATTCAGGATTACAGAGGGCTTAACGCGATTAGTGTCTCCAACCAGTACCCCCTGCCCTTGATGAAGGACATATTAGCCCATCTCTCCAAAGGGAAGATTTTCACGAAGCTGGATCTGCGGGAGGCCTACTACTGAGTACGGATTCGGGAAGGGGATGAATGGAAGACTGCGTTTAATTGCCCCTTGGGGGCTTTTGAGTTCCTCGTCATGCCTTTCGGCCTAAAAGGGGCCCCTGGCATTTTTCAGAACTTAATTAATGATGTGTTACGTGAATTTCTGTACAAAGGGGTGTTGGTATACCTTGATGATGTGTTGATTTATTCTGAGGACTACACGTCCCATGTGAAACTGGTGAAAAAGGTGCTTGCCAGGCTGGGGGAAAATCATCTGTATGCAAAAATGTCCAAGTGTGAGTTCCACCAAAGCCGTCTGGATTATTTAGGGTACCGCATCTCAAACAAAGGGATTGAAATGGACCCAGAAAAGGTTAAGGGGGTCTTGGCATGGGAAGCCCCTAGAACCAGGAAACAGTTGCAGAGCTTCCTGGGATTTGCTAATTTTTATCGGTCCTTCATCCCTGACTTTGCGTCGGTAGCCCTTCCCCTGACAGATTTGTTAAAAACCAAAGATGGGAACGGCAAAGGTTCCAAGCACGGCAAAGGAGACAAACCTCCCCAAAAAATTGTGTGGTCACCACAGTGCCAACAAGCATTTGACAAATTGAAATCCCTTTTCACTTCTGAGCCTATTCTCAAACACCCCGACCCCTCCCAACCTTTCGTGGTCCAGGTGGACGCCTCTGATGTAGCGATGGGTGGTGTTCTGTTGCAAAAGGGGGAGGAAGGGGATTTGAGGCCATGTGCCTATTTGTCCAGAAAGTTCAATGACACGGAACGAAATTGGCCGGTGTGGGAGAAGGAGGCAGGTGCTATCAAGTTGGCACTAGAGACATGGCGCCACCTACTGGAGGGCTCACCCAAACCGTTTGAAGTTTGGACTGATCATAAAAATTTGGAAGTATTGGCTACCCCTAGGCGTCTGAGCCCCAAGCAGGTCAGGTGGGCCAGTTTCTTTTACCGCTTTAATTTCACTCTGAAATTTATCCCGGGGAAAAAGAATTTTCTGGCTGATGCTTTGTCCAGGCTACCACAACATGAGAGTAAGTGCAAAGAGGCCATTGACACCGTTTTTTCTCCTTCCCACTTGGGGCTAGCAGTCCTCACACGGAGCAAAGCCAAAGAACAGAAATCCACTGCTAGCCCTGCTCAGGTGCCGGGTCCAACTGAAATTGATGGTGGCTCTCCCTTGGCGCCTGGACCTGTGCCCCAGCCCTTGAACCCCGACCCACCTCCCCCCGATCCGGGGACCCGGGCAGTGACCCCTACGGCGGATAGTTCTGCCACGCCCACAGGTTCTCAAGGGGAGAAAGGAGGGTGGCATTCTCAATTGGCCTCGGAACTGCCCCTGGATCAGTGGTACCTGGCTCACCCCAATGAGGTGACTGTGAGGGAAGGGGTGGCTTGGAAAGGGGATCGCCTGTATGTTCCTGAGGTCTTGAGAGCGAGTATTCTCAAGCAGTGCCATGATGTCAAGAGTGCTGGACATTTTGGGTATCTCAAAACTTTGCATTTGGCCCGAAGACAGTTTTGGTGGCCCCGAATGAGGAAGGAGGTGGAGGAATATGTGAAGGGGTGTACCACTTGTGCAGTGTCAAAAGGGGGGTCAGGGAAGCCCAAAGGTTTGCTCCACCCACTACCCACCCCAAACAAGCCCTGGGAGGTCATTAGCATGGACTTTATTGTGGAATTACCAGAGAGTAGGAAAAAGACGGTTATCTGGGTGGTTACTGATTTGTTCTCAAAACAAGCGCATTTTGTGGCCTGTAAGAAACTCCCCACGGCCTCCCAATTGGCCAAATTGTTCATTCAGCATATTTATCGGATTCATGGCATTCCGACCAAGATTGTGTCGGATCGGGGGGCACAATTTACCTCGCAGTTTTGGAAGGCTTTCACGAACCTTCTAGGGGTGGAGCTCGGTCTTAGCAGCTCCCATCATCCCCAATCGGACGGGCAAACGGAACGAACGAATCAGACTCTTGAACAATACCTAAGATGCTATGTGAATTTCCAACAATCTGATTGGGTTGATCTTCTGCCTTTTGCTGAAGTGGCCTACAATAATGCCACTCACCAGAGCACTGGACTCTCGCCGTTCAAGGTTGTGTCTGGGCATGATTTCGGTCCCCTCCCGTTGCTGGAGGGGTCCCCCAACTCTGACCCCGTTTCGGTCTCACAGTGGAGTCAAAAGGTCAGGGATGCGTGGCCTCATGTAATCTCGGCCTTGGACTTTGCCAAAGCACGCTACAAACATTATGCTGATCAGAAGCGGGACCCTTCCCCTAGATATGAGGTGGGAGATCTGGTTTATTTGTCCACCAAATTCCTTAAGTGTCCCCAACCCTCTAAAAAGTTGGGAGCCAAATACATTGGGCCTTTTCGTGTTGTTAGGATGGTAAATCCTGTGGCTTTTGAACTGTCTTTGCCTAAGTTGTACCGTCATGTGCATCCTGTGTTTCATTCCAGCCTGCTCAAGCCCGTGAACCCTCCGGACAAACACCATCCGGCTCGAGAACCTGCTCCTCAGCCGATCCTGGTGGATCAGGACCAACATTTTGAAATTTCTGAGATCCTGGACTCTAGACTTCACCGGGGAGGGTTACAGTATTTGGTGAAGTGGAAACACCTGCCTTTGGGCCATGCGGAGTGGGTTGCTTCTGAGCATGTCAATGCCAAACGCTTATTGCGAAAGTTTCATGCCCGCTTTCCCGATAAGCCTGGTTGAGGGGGGGGGCTGGTCTTCGGGGGGGCAGTATGTCAGGGCCATCCACGAATTCTAAGGCATAGAGTGGAGTTCGTGGAGGTCCCTGCCATTTTCATGGTTTGAGACTGGTTCTGCCTTGGGCCTCCGGAATGTTTGGGAGATGTTGGTTTCCATGGGAACGCTGTTCATCCCGGGAGCTCAAGGTCGGCCAGATGGCCTGGCAGATCTCTCTCCTCCGAAGTGTGCTTTGAAGTTCTACCCTCCCTTTTCTGCTTTCTCACGCTGGGGGTACCTTATCTATCCTGATTGCAAGCTTGGTCTTCAGTATGCAGCTTTGCCACTGTTCCTTACACATGCTTCTATTCCAATAAAGAACTTTATTGAAGATATCAGAGTTTGTGTTCTGTGTACATCACACGCATGCACATTTGGGTGCTAATGTAGGACCTTGTCCATTGAGTTGGAAGGGAATGGGGCAATCATGTCAATCCATCCCCTGCTTACCTCAGCAAAACTAACAAAAGACATTTAAGAACCACCACTAGAACATATCTTTGCCTTGGATCCAGGAAAATGACTTCCAGTTTGCATAGAGAATTGTGAGCTAAGCAGAGCATGGGAAAGACTTGGTAGACTCTTTATCATACAATTGACAACTATATTTCCAGCTTTGGGAGCACAATCCACTGCCCCATTCTCCTATACCTAGTGCACTGAAATCAAGCCATGCAAGTGATCTGTGGTATCATGTCCTTACTAATTTCAAGGTGGCTGTGATAAGAAATCCTGATGGCATCCTGTTGCTGAATTTCAATGGTTTAGGTCAGACTCACATCATCAGAACTCACTTTTTTTGGTCACTATAACACCCCCCTCCTAATCCTGGCCCCCAGGCTAAAGCCCTGTCAGCACCCCCCCCTTGTGGGGGCCATGGGGTCACCATAAGTCAAAGTTAACTTGATGATAAATACAGTTGCCCCTCCACATTCGCGAATTTAGCATTCACGGTTTTGAGTATTCGTGGTTTTGGGAGGGCCTCCCCCCCCCACGCTCCCAAAAGCAATGACTGGGCTTTAGAAGACCTGTCGCCGCTTCTGGGGGGGGGAGAGAAGCAGGCCGGAGGGGTGGGAGAGGGGGGAGGGGGCCTTCTGAGGCCCCCTCGCCACCATAGGAAGCCGGGCGGGGGGTGGGAGAGGCGGTGAGGGGTCCTTGGGAGGCCCCATGAAGGCCTTGGGAGGGAGGGAGGAGGGCTGGAGAGGCGACCACGGGGGACTCCGGAGGGTCTCTGGAGGCCCCGTGGTGGCCTGGGGAGGGAGGCAGGAGGCGGGGGGAAGTGACTATGGGGCCTCTGGAGGCCCCGTGGTTGCTTTGGTGGGGGAGGGGGAGGGCAGTAATTATTTGCGGAATTTTCACATTCGCGGGGGTCTGTGGAACCTAACCCCCGCAAATGTGAAGGGATGACTATTTTGAAATGTATTGAACTCATGGCTCAGCATGGCCTGAAATAACCCTTAAATCAAAAATAGAATCACTATGTGCAAAAAAGGAAAAACTAAAATGACTCCAAATAATAGGCTTTTAGTCTACTTCAACCACTTTCAGAGGATGGTTTTGGCCTGGATATTGTTCAGCTTGTGTTCCAGTTTTCCCATGATGCGCAAATGTGAATTAGTGACATGCTATTAAAATGTTGATTTTAGCATCACTTTCCATCATCCATCAAATTCTACCTAGACCAGTGGCTGCTGAAGACTGCATTCCCTCTGGGGCAGAGTGGGGGAAGATTTTTATTTTATTTTATTTTATTGCATCATAGCTCCCAGGCCACAATCCTGTTGGCTGACATAATGCCAGCGAAGGTGGTGCTGGTGCTGGTAGTGGCAAAATGGCCACAGGCACAACAGCAGTGGGGAGGGAGGGCAGCAGAGGAAGGCACCACTGGCAAGAAAGGAAGCTGCCCTACCAGCTCCCAAGCTGCTCCAGAATGGACAGCGGAGCTTTCTGTGGTTATGAAGATGGCATTTTCTTCTGACCCACTGCTGCTGCTCCATACTGCTCTAAAACAAAAGGCTTATGCTGGCCTAAAGAAGCAATAGTAAGTCACCAAGAGGATTCCAGCCCCCGTTTCCAGCAGCCAGCCTTTCAGCTTGAACCCACACTAAAACAATGTCATGTGAAGAAGGAAGAACATTATCCATTACAAGCATCATCAAAATGGATAGCCTTCCCAACAGCAGAAGCTCAATATCAAATCAGGGTGTATAGTATAAAAAAAGGACACACATACACATCAGAGCTGTATTTAGGCACTTGCCTGAATATATGGAGGACTGAAACGAGGGACAAGAAGGGGTATAATACATTTTTATTTATTTATTTATTTATTTGTATGCTTCCTTTCTCCCAAGATGGGACCCAAGGTGGCTTCCATAAAACAACAGATTAAAAAAAAATACAATATATACAATTAAAATATTATCAAATTAAATTAAAACATATAACATCTAAAAATACAAGATACGCCCTGCTGCTTATACGTTAAAAGAGGTGGCCAGCCTAGCTTCCTGTAGAAGGGCATTCCAGAGGGTGGGAGCAGCCACTGAGAAGGCTCTCTCTTGTGTCCTCACCAAGCAAGCTTGTGGTGGAGATGGGACTGAGAGACTCCTCCTGATGACCTTAGAGCTCTGGCAGGATTGTATCTGGAGATCCAGTCTTTCAACTAGTTTGGACCCAAGCCATTTAGGGCTTTATAGGTCATAACCAGCACTTTTAATTGTGCCTGGAAATGAACCAGTAGGCAGTGAAGCTGTTTTAACAAAGCAGTTATATGCTCCCTGTAACTGGCCCCAGTCAGCATTCTGGCTGCACCATTATAGACCAGCTGAAGTTTCTAACAGTTTCCAAAGGCAGCCCCACGTAGAATGTGTTACAGTAGTCCAAATGGGATGCAATCAAGGCATCTGTCACCATGGCCAGATCTGATGTTTCAAGAAATAGGCGCAGCTGGTGCACAAGTTTAAGAGTGGGACAAATGAAAGAATTGCCTTCCCATCTCAAAATTTTATCCCTTCCCCCCACCCATGGAATTTTCTTTCAGTTTCCAAATTTCTAGCATTGCACTTGAGCATTCAGAAATACAACTTAGGCATCTGTAGAAAAGGATGTGGTAGAACTCTGAAAAACCCCTAACACTTCACAAATGTACTAAACCATTGTAGATGTACAAGGAAGCTGTTCCATGCTTGTGCACTTTGCATGCTGCAGGACTCACCTTTGGTGCACCTACAATTGTGGGTGAATGTTCATTCTGAATTTTGCAGACATCATACCAGGTGGTCAGTGCTTCACTAGAGAAAATCAAGTTTAGTAATCTTGGCTTTTGAAAGTCATAAATTGGAAGGAATTAACAGCGGACATTATCTCTGCAAGTCTGCAGAGAAATCACAGTGTATTAGACTTTATTACAATTTCAAATCATTACAGTCAAATTATGTGCACAATATGCCTTTAATTTTATTTATTTTACAAAACTATTTTGCAGTGTGAAAATTATTATACAGTATTTTAAATTTATTTGCATGTTTTTAGAAGCTTCACAACTTACTTTCTAATTAAAATGTATTATTTGTGGTTATTTTGTCATTACTGTACCTATGAAAATATTTCCCCACATAAATTTTTATAGTGACTGATGACCAAGCCCCCTTCTCTCCCCCCTCATTTTTATCTGTGCCCCCTCCCAATGAAAACTGTCTTGCTACACCTTTGGGAGAGGGATATGACTATATACATACAATCCATACCAGAAGTAAGCTACATGCTTGCATGAGTATGAAGGTCTCTCCCTACTCTCTTTCCTCAGACAAGTAAAGTCCTTTCTATTTTGACAGGCCTTTGAGGACTGACTGTACAAGGCCTGTCCCACCTAATCAATGTGCTGGATATTTCTATTTGTTATGCTGGTATGTGTGTTTTAATGGTTTATGTTTTAATTTATTTTTAATTTTTTTGACAGTTTAAGCACTTTTTATATTTTGTGAATTTTTAACTATATATTTTTTCAATCAGTTGTAAGTCACTTTGAGTCCCAAACTGTGGTAAAGGTAGAGTATAAATAAATTCATGGGAACTCTGTAACTTGGAGACCTTTCACACTACACAAGTATAGCCCTATGATTCTACTTTAACTGTCATGGCTGCATCCTATGGAATTCTGGGGTTTGTAGTTTGATGAGGCACTAGAGGTGTCTGGTTGAAAATTAATTCTAAATACTTCTCCCTAAAGTGTAATCCCAGAATTCTATGCACTGGAACCATGGAAGTTAAAGTGGAATCATAGCTCCATAACTGTGTGACGTCAAAGGGCTTCTTATTCAGTTGAACGTAGTTACAAAATCAGACCCTCATAGTGAATGTATATAGATGTGTGGGGCTTACATGCCTGATTAGGTCTTCACTTTCCATTCAGCCAGGCATATACCTGAAGATGGCCGCACACAGAGAGATGAGAGAAACACCTTACAAATCCATGGAACATATTTTGTAACAATATTAAAAGCAAACAGCTTACCTGTTGAACAAACTTACAATTCTTCAAGTACTTATGCCTCTTGTTTTATCTTTAACTTCTTTATTGGTTATTATTTATATATAATATAACATTGTTGAAAGCTGTCCTGTATTTGTCTTGTTGAACTATTTGAGAATCTTCGTGATAAGCTGAAATCTGCTTCTCTTTTAAACCAGTAGATACCCCCCCACACACCAAGATAGTTTGGTTCTGCTTTAAGTGTGTTCATTTAAAAAAATGCATTTTAATATTGTTTTTGGACTATCCTGATTTTTATGCCTGGTAAAAAGGCAGAGTATGAATGAATAAATGCTGCTGTGGGGAAGTAAATAAAACAGATGATATTCACACAGAAGCACACACGAACAAAAGAGGCTCAAAGGTATGTCTTTTAACTTTCTATGTAAAAATGCCAACAGAATGTCAAAAGTTGCCAGCTAGTCCAGGGATGCATTGACTTCAGTCCTGTGAGATCTGTTTAGCTTTTTGCGAGAACACTGAGGTTTCCCAAACAGAGTCAGACACAAAACAGTCGGTCTATTGTCTACTGTACTCCACAAACCATGCCCTGGAACATATACAAATCTGTGGGCCCATCTAAACGGTGAAAATACTCCTCATGGAATTTGCTGGGAATCCTAACTGTCTAAACAAGATCCAGTGCCAATCCAAACTATTTGGAAGGAGGGGGGCCCAAAATGGCAAAAACAACAGGGTAAAAGCCTTCGTAGATTTTCCCGTACTTTTTCACAAACCGCAAAGTGGGTGCACATTTTTGCTAGTTTGGACTATAGAACAGTAAAAACCTTGAAGGGGAGCACAAAGCTGATTGGCCGGGTGAGAGTGGGGGCGGAGATTGCTAGGAGGGCAAGCGCCCGCTGCCGCAATGTCGGATAGCTCACTAAGGCGATAAAAAGGATCAATATTTTCTGTTTTGCTTTCCTATAACATTGGAAAAAGACTCTACTCCACCAGCACACCTTGGGATGACTTTTTTAAAAAAACAAACCAGTGGCAGTGAAGAACTAACATGAGTAAATTATTCACAGCTGCCATCAGGAATGCGAGGCTTACGAGGGCTTCCGAGGCCAGAAAAAATGTTTAGACATGTCGCTGCTGCTTTTAGATGCCAATACTATGAAGTATTTTAGATCCCCCCACCCCATGCGTGTAGATGGGCCCTATATATGTATTACCAGAGAACAAGGATTTTTATTTTTCTAGAATGGATCTGATGGGTAGAGTGAAACAAAAATGTGGCAAATGCAACCAATTAGTATTCCTATTTTAAAGATATGGCACAATAAGAACACCAAGAGATAAACAATTGCCATGAGGACAACCCTATCAGAAGTCCATAGAAACCTTCTGCATTCACCCAAAGATGTACCAAGAGATCAGTATCTACTTTCTGCACACCTTAGATCTAAGGCATCAGGGCAATGAAATACTGTATGTATTCAGGAATCTGAGCACTACAAGGAAACACTTTAGGAATGCCAAGGAAATAGAAGCAGGCAATGAAAATCCAACTGTTTACAAGATTTTTTTTGGAAAACATTTCTTGTTTAAATACAAACCATACCTGTATGGTATAAGCTTATGAATAGTTTAATAATGGCATATTTGTTATATATAGCCAAAAGCCATTAGAGTGAAATGAGATTCAACCATAAAATAAAGTCATATAAAGCCAACATGCAAAAATTCCATACTGAAACTAAAGATGCTAAGCAGCTGATAAAATACAAAATCATTTTCAGACGTTTGGACCATGCTGTCATAACCCATGAAAGAAGAGACCTGATGTATATATTAAAGCTAAATGTTTAACCATCATCTGACCCTGGACAGACCCAATCCCATCTGATTTCAGAAGCCAAGCAGGGTCAGACCTGGTTAATAGTTGGATGGTGAAACACCAAATAATACTAGGGGGCTCCAGGTAGGACCAGAAAAAAATCCTGCCTTACATCCTGGAGGACGTCTGCCAGTCGGAGTTGTAAATATGGGGTTAGATGGAGTAACAGTCTGGGTCAGTGTAAGGCTTCTTCCTATATTTATTTATTTATTTATTTTATTTAGTTATTTATACCCCGCTCTTCAGCCACAAGGCTATCAGAGCGGCTTACAAATTATTTTTTTTAAGCAATAGCTATTTACACATCTACACTGTATTAAACGGTTTCCAATGTGTGTTAGCTAATTGCCCCCACAAGCTGGGTACTCAATTTACCGACCTACGAAAGGATGGAAGGCTGAGTGAACCTTGGAGCCCACTGGAATCGAACTTGCAACGTGGTGACTTGCTGTACTGGCATTTAACCACTGCGCCACCAGGGCTCCATATGTTTCCTCTGCTATAATAATTTTTAACTCTGCCACAGTAGCAAACAGTTTTTAAAAGATATAATAAAATATCAAGTGGCAATTGCCCATCCCACTGCATTCCATGTTATAGTTTTGGCCTTAATCTTTGCATTTAAAACCTCTTGTCTATAAGCTCCGTGCCACCCTTCCTCCCCTTTTCCTGTTCTGCTGATAGAGAGATGAATACTAGGAAATACCAGTCTCTCCAACCCTGACCAGACACATCAATGTCATTGTTCTTGGCTAAACACCATCAGAAGTGTCACTATATTGGTTTGCTTCTGCAAATGTAGAGTGTATGGTAGAACCTTAAAGATGAATACAGTTATTATGGCATCAGCCTCCACAGATGATGAGAATCCCCTTTATCAGATGTATCCAATGAAGTTCCTATAAGACTGATAGCATTAAAAATAAATTTGCCTTTAAGGCACTACCAGACTCAGTAGCCCTGTTCAGGTGAGTAGGGCTAAAACTGGAGAAAGGAATGTGGGTGACATGCAAGCCCTCCCCCAATGTCACTGAGTAACCAAAAATAAATCCCAACCTGCTTTTGTGTTGTGAGCACGAATGTCTGAAGAAGGCTCTATAACCATGTTTGGCTGAACACTGGTAAAATGCTCCCATAATAGTGGTATACATATGTTTAGTAATAGTGGTAGTTCTGTAGGAGATTCATTATAACACAAGCTTTTGTGGCATTAGTTTTTGTTGACTGGAGCTAGTGTTAATCCATAAACAAGTAAGCCAGTATAAAAATATAAGTGAAAGCTCCAACAGAAGTTCTGCATAGTTTCAAGTTATACCAGCATAGCTAATCTGCAGGTGCATTATGCCATGCATATACCATACCTTCCAACATTTCACAGATGAAAACCAGGATATGTGCAGACAAGCAACATCAGTGTGGTCAAGATGGCAAAAGTTATTAACAAAGAAGAATACAAAAATTAGGAGAGGTTGCAGGAGTTTGCTTTTGCCTAAATCTATTGGGAAGTACAAAATTCAACCACTACTATTTGAGTGCAAACTACTTTTGCACTTTACACTTAATTTGCTGCAAATGAAGTAAGCTGAGGATGAAAGGGAAAAGTGGAAGGAGAGAGGAACTGGGACATTTCAAAAGCCCCCAAAGAACTGGGATTACAGAGGATTAATTGGGGCTGTCCTTTCCAAATTGGGACAGTTGAGGGAGTGATACGCTGGGTTACACCATTGCACAATCTATCATATATCTCATATTGTATTAATGCATGCTCCTATTTGGCAACAATCAGTAAACCCCCAATGTGCACCAGGACACACTTACACAGCACGTTGGAAAGTGAACCACTTGTGCAACAGTTACACTGGTGAAACTTTTGCTTTCACAGCTATAATCAAGATACGACCCTTGTGTAACATCCTAAAAAGTGCAGCTGTCTATGTGGGAATATCTATACTAGCTTATGTCACCAGTAATTTTCGTGCCAGTCTTTTATAAGATGCTTTATTAGTTTTCCTGCAGGAGATAGATAACATGGCTATTGTCTGGAAATTCCTTCCTGACCAGAAATTGGTGATGATGATGATGATGATGATGATAACTACTACTACTTATATTCTGCCTTTTCCCTAGGTAATCAAGGCAGAGTACAACATAATTATAATAAAATATTATAACAATAAAAGCTCAAAGTTAAAAACAATCCCATATCCCATCTCTCCCCCCATCATAAAAACAACGAAGAACAATAAAATAGAAATTAAACAGCAGAATATATTAAAATTTTCAAATACAAATTCAATAAAATTGTGGGTATTTTTTTGATCTGGAAGGCTAATCTGGAAAGGCCTGCTGGATGATATCTGTCTTAACGGCCTTTTAAAAGGCTTATCTCTCTTTGAATTTAAACATCTTAACTTTTAACAGTTTATTAGGAGGTGTTCATTCATAGAATCGTAGAATCAGAGTTGGAAGAGACCACAAGGGCCATCCAGTCCAACCCCCTGCCATGCAAGAATAAACACTCAAAGCATTCCTAGGGAGGTAATATGACAGATCTCGTCTGGCAGGTCATTCCATAGCCAGGGAGCAGCAGATGAAAAGGTCCTCTGGGTCTCCGCAACCAATCTGGTCTTCTTTGTCTGCAACAGGTTCTTCCCGGAGGACCTAAATGTGCAGGGTGGATTATATGAAGGAAGCGCTCCTGCAAGTAGCTTGGACCCAGGCCATGTAGGGCTTTAAAGGTTATAACCAACACCTTGTACCTTGCCTGGAAACTAATTGGCAGCCAATGTCTCCAGAGCAGCAGAAAACAAGCTTGCCCCATCCTCAGTATGAGATCCCTTCAAATATTGAAACATGGCTATCATGTCGCCTCTCAACCTTCTCTTCTCCAGGCCAAACATGCCCAGCTCCATAAGTCACTCGTCACAGGGCATGGTTCATGGTTGGTTCTTGGACCCCCTGAAATCCATCCGTGGCACCCTTAAGCACCCATGGGTGACAGGTTAAGAGTCTCTGAGGACAGCCAGGAAGGAGGATGGAGCCTCCCTCACCTTCCGCAAACATCCTCTTCGAGCAATAACTTAAGGGCTATCTTTAAATAAAGTCTAAAGTCTAAAAATATATAAATATATAATGTATAAAGGTGTAACTATATAAATACATAAATGTATAAAGTCTAAAAATATATAAATGTATAACGTATAAAGGTGTAACTATATAAATATATAAATGTATAAAGTCTAAAAATAGAAAAATGTATAATGTATAAAGGTGTAACTATATAAATGTATAGTCTAAAAAATATAAATGTATAATGTATAAAGGTGTAACTATATAAATATATAAATGTAGAAAGTCTAAAAATATATAAATGTATAACATATAAAGGTGTAACTATATAAATATATAAATGTATAAAGTCTAAAAATATATAAGTGTATAATGTATAAAGGTGTAACTATATAAATATATAAATGTATAAAGTCTAAAGAGATATAAATGTCTAACGTATAAAGGTGTAACTATATAAATATATAAATGTATAAAGTCTAAAAATATAAAAATGTATAACGTATAAAGGTGTAACTATATAAATATATAAATGTATAAAGTCTAAAAATATATAAGTGTATAATGTATAAAGGTGTAACTATATAAACAATATAAAGGAAAAGGAAAAAGAGTGATTATGGTGTGTTTACATGAAGAGGGAAAATGTATTAGTGTTAGGGTAGATAAGTTTTATTTCTATTTTACTTTTTGTATTAGTAAGAAAACAGAGGAAAACATATTTATTTATTTATTGCGTTATTGTTCCGGCGTTTTGCGGTGGGGTGCCTTTTTTCAGCAGAATGGTCTTATTTTAATAAGAATGTCCAACATTTCCTTCAGCAGGAGCGGGAACAGGAGCAGGGGAGGAGGAGGAGGAGGAGGAGGAAGAGGGATGCCCGAGCATCCTCCCTCCCGGCCTTGCGCACTGCGCTCTGGGCTCAACATGGCAGCTTCCTCACCCACTCTCGGCTCGCCACTCCTTGGACGGCCAAAGCCGCCGCCGCCGCCTCCTGGCCTTCCTCTTCCCCCGCTCAGCGGCCAGCGCGCTCCCCTCTCCGCCTTCCCCGCCATGGAGAGGAGTTCCAGCTGCGAGAGCCTCGCCTCCAAGCAGGCGCCCGCCTCCGCCTCCGCCGCCCGCCAGCCCAGCATCGATTCGCTCTCCAGGTAACGGAGGAGCAACCTTGGCCGTTCTCGTTAGCCGCTCCCGGGGTTGGGGGCACGGAGGGGAAGGTTTCGTAGCTCCTCAGCTCTGAGACCCCCCGGGTTTTAAGGGGATGGGGAGGGGAGAAAGGGGTGTGTGGCTCTACTATAGTCCTTGAAGGAGAAGCCGGGTGTCCCCTCAGCGCACCTTCTTCACAGCTGAGCGCCTAAAAGAACAGAAAGATCCTCAGGGCCTTGAATTTTTTTTTTGGGGGGGGGGATTAGGATTATTTTTAAAAACTGAAATAAGACCATTCTACTGAAAAATACAAACAACCGCAAAAGGCTTTAGCAATAACGCAACAACAACAACCCCCCTCTCTTTCCTTACTAATGCAAAACTAAAACTATCCATCCTAACACTGATGCATTTTTCTCTCAGTCTAAACACACTATAATCACCTTTTTCTTTTCTTTTTCAATGAACAGTATATTTACACCTTTATACTAAAATTAGAAGTTACACATTACAATTATACATATTTGGAAAAGAAAAAAATAATACAAAAAATAATACAATAATAATTGTATTATTACAACAATAAATAAATAAGACAACAATAATAAGAACTTGGGCGCTCCATCAGCGCACCTTCTTCACAGCTGAGCGCCTAAAAGAACAGAAAGATCCTCAGGGCCTGGAATTTTGGGGGGGATTAGGATTATTTTTAAAAATTGAAATAAGACCATTCTACTGAAAAATATACCCAACCACAAAAGGCTTTAGCAATAACGCAGCAACAACAATCCTCCCTCTCTTTTCTTACTAATGCAAAACTAAAACTATCTTTCCTAATACTGATACATTTTTCCTCTCAATCTAAACACACTATAAACACCTTTATACTAAAATTAGAAGTTACACATTACAATTATACATATTTGGAAAAGAAAAAATTTAATAAAAATAATAATACAAAAAATAATACAATAACAATTCTCTCTCTCTCTCTCTCTCTCTGGCTTTTCTTCGCAAACGAAGATTCAGGAAGGACTCATCCCGCGCTTTCTGCAAGCGTGCTGATGACTAAAAAGGCCAATCCGAGATAGACAAGGCCAGTTGCAGAAAGCACAGCAGAAGGTCTCCTTGGGTGATGTTATCGGGTTGTGATTCTTTCTGCGTTGCCATTTCTCTTCAAGACTTGTTCGGTGTGAGTTCTCAAATAAGGCTGCAGCATTGTGGATAGTGCGTCTCCATGCCTCCCGATGTGAGGCCAGGGCGGACCATTGTTGGTGATCAGTTTGGCCAAGCCTGAGATGTTGTTTCAGGGAGTCCTTGTATCACTTTTTTGAAGCGCCCCTCTTACGCTGACCCGTGGCGAGTTCACCGTAGAGTACTATTTTTGGGAGGCGATGGTCCTCCATCCTAGACACATGCCCTGCCCAGCGCAGATGTGTTCTCAATATCATGGCCTCAATGCTGGTGATCCCTGCTTGCTCAAGGACAGCAACATTCGTCACATAGTCAGTCCAGTGTATATTTAGGATTGTGCGTAAATAGCGCTGGTGGAAGCGTTCGAGGAGTCGTAAGTGGTGGCGATAGGTAACCCATGTTTCAGACCCATAAAGGAAAATAGACAGTACAATGGCTCTATACACACTGATTTTTGTGTTTCGCCTCAGGTGTTTATTACTCCAAACTCTTTTGTAAAGTCTTCCAAATCCACTATGTGCCTTTGCTAATCTGTGATCGATCTCTTTAACAATTGTATTATTACAACAATAAATAAGACAACAATAATAAGAACTTGGATGCTCCCTCAGCGCACCTTCACAGCCGAGCGCCTAAAAGAACAGAAAGATCTTCAAGGCCTGGAATTTTGGGGGGATAAGGATTTTTTTTTAATTATTCAAATAAAACCATTCTACTGAAAAATAACCCGAACGCAAAAGGCTGTAGGAATAATGCAACAACAACAACCCCCACTCTCTTTTCTTACTAATGCAAAACTAAAACTATCTATCCTAACACTGATACATTTTCCCTCTCAATGTAAACACACTATAATCACTCTTTTTTAAAATTTTCCAATGAACAGTATATTTACACCTTTATACTAAAAATAGAAGTTACACATTACAATTATACATATTTGGAAAAGAAAAATTAATAAAAATAATAATACAACAATAATACAATAATAATAATAACATATTCATTTAAAGATATCCCTGAAGTTATTGCTGGGGTTGTCTCATTAATCTATGGCCAAAATTTTCTCCGACAATGGTTTGGCAATTTCTCTTTTTCAGGCTCTATATTCCTTGAAGGAGAAGCCGGGCACTCACTCAGCGTACCTTCTTCACAGCTGAGCTCCTAAAAGAACAGAAAGATGCTCAGGGCCTGGAGGGTCGGTGGAGTGGGTGGAATGTAGGGCTCTAATGGCCTAAACCACACTACTCAAACAATAGGGTTTCAATCTGGATTATTTGCCCTGGCTCCTTCCCCTGGCATCCTGGGATTTATAGTTTTGCAAGGTCTTTCGCCTTCTTGGCTAAAGAGTGCTGATACCTCACCAAACTCAGGGCCAGTTTATGGGCCCTGCAGCACCTGCAGCTGCTGGGCCCCCCGTCATTGTTGGGGCCCCCATCGTAACGCTCCTCCTGCAAAAACATTATTAGTAATAATCTGAATATCCTGTATTGTGAATAGGTTAGGTTAGGTTAGGTTACACTGACCTGAGATAAACATATGGGCCCCCCAAAATAAAGCATTGCAGGGCCCCCCCAAATTCCTTAAACCGGTCCTGACCAAACTACAAGATTCCACGGGAAGGAACAGGGATAGTTTAAGGAATTTTGGGACCCCTGCAGTGCTTTATTTTTGGGGCCATATGTTTATCTCAGGTCAGTGTAACCTAACCTAACCTAGTCACAGTACAGGATATTCAGATTATTACTAATCAATACCAGGGAAGATTCTAGAGCAGATCATTAAACAGAGAGTCTGTGAACATTTAGAAGGCAATGCCATAATCACAAAAAGTCAACATGGTTTTCAGAGAAACAAGTCATGCTAGATAATCTGATCTCTTTTTTTGATAAAATTACCAGCTTGGTAGATGAAGGGAACGCTGTGGATATCGCATACCTTGATTTCAGTAAGTCCTTTGACAAGGTTCCCCATGATATTCTTGCAAAGAAGCTTGTAAAATGTGGGCTAGACAAGTTAACTGTTCAATGGATTTGTAATTGGATGACCGGCCGAACCCAAAGGGTGCTCAGCAGTGGCTCCTCTTCATCTTGGAAAGATGTGATCAGTGGGGTGCCACAGGGATCTGTCCTGGGCCCAGTGCTATTCAACATCTTTATCAATGACTTGGATGACGGAATTAGGGGCATACTTACCAAATTTGCAGATGACACCAAATTAGGAGGAGTAGCTAATACCCTAGAGGACAGGATCAAAATTCAAAATGACCTGGATAGACGGGAGAGCTGGGCCAAAGCTAACAAAATGAAATTCAATACAGGGAAATGTAAGGTACTGCACTTAGGGCGAAAAAATGAAATGCATAGATATAGGATGGGAGAGACCTGGCTGAATGAGACTATGTGTGAAAGGGATCTAGGAGTCCTAGTAGACCACAAGTTGAACATAAGTCAACAGTGTGATGCGACAGCTAAAAAGGCCAATGCGATTTTGGGTTGCATCAGTAGAAGTATAGTGTCTAGATCAAGGGAAGTAATAGTGCCGCTCTATTCTGCCTTGGTCAGACCTCACCTGGAATACTGTATCCAGTTCTGGGCACCACAATTCAAAAAGGATATTGACAAATTGGAGTGTGTCGAGAGAAGGGCGACTAAAATGGTGAAAGGTCTGGAAATGATGCCTTATGAGGAGAGACTTAGGGAGCTGGGTATGTTTACCCTGGAAAAAAGACAGTTAAGAGGCGATATGATAGCCCTGTTTAAGTATTTGAAGAGGTGTCATGTTGATGATGGAACAGACTTGTTTTCTGCTGCTCCAGAGACTGGAGCAAGGAGCAATGGATGCAAGTTCCAGGAACAGAGATTCCACCTCAACATTAGGAGGACTTTTTGACAGTAAGAGCTGTTCGGCAGTGGAACACACTCCCTCGGAGCATGGTGGGGTCTCCTTCCTTGGAGGTCTTCAAGCAGAGGCTGGATGGCCATCTGTCGGGGATGCTTTGATTGTGATTTCCTGCGTGGCAGGGGGTTGGACTGGATGGCCCTCGTGGTCTCTTCCAACTCTGCAATTCTATGATTCTGTGTTTTTGCAGGAGGAGGGTTACGACCCCCCCCCCACACACACAATGATGGGGTCCCCTGTGGCTGCAGGTGCTGCAGGGCCCTTAAACCAGCCCTGGGAAGGAGCCATGGCAAATGATCCAGTTTCACACTAGATCATTTGTGCTGTATGGATGCACCCCTAGGGATTCCGGGAGACCTGGGTTCAAATTCCTGCCGAGTCATGGGAACCCACAGGTTGACCTTGGGCAAATAGACCTCAGAGAAAGGCAGTGACAAATCTGTGAATATGTCTTGCTAAGAAAACCCTAGGATAGAGTGAGGGTAAGTCAGAGTCAATCTGAAGGCATATCATTCACAACAACAAGGCCTGGTCCTGTACATAGACACCACATCAGTTTTCTTCAGCTTGGTTCTTCTAGATGTGCTGAACTGGACTACAGTTCCCATACTCCTCCCCCCCTTGAGTGCCTGTGATAACTAACTGTGTATTAATAGTGATACAATTGTCGTTCTTTAAGCTTCTAATTTCATTCTGCTTCCCCATTCCCTTAACTAGTAATTTAGGGTTGCCAGGTTGAAAACTGGAGAGTGCTCCTATATCTTTAATGATTGTGCAGAAGGGGGAATTTAAACTAGTGTTGCTTGTCAAACAACTGGGTAACAAGCAACATCTGCTGAAATTCAGTTTTACACAACCATTAACGATATAGGAGCACTCTCCAGTTTTCAGTCTGGCAACCCTAAATGAACTATATACACACATCTTGAATATTATACTTCAGTTGCATCTGAGGAAGTGGATTGTAATCCATGAAAACTTATTCTAAAATAAACCTGTCAGTTTCAAAGGTGCCACAAGACTCTTTCTCCAGCCCTCATTTTTATAACCGGAGTCTTGTGTTGGAAAAAAGTGATCACCCAGGTGTATAGTTAGTTGGATCCAAATAGCATTACATACTTCAAGTAAACCCATTGGAATTAATGGGACTTATGTTAGGAATCACTACTGGTTTCAATCTCATTGATTCCAGTGACTCCACTCTTTTATAACATGGAGACAAAAACCATCCTGTCTTACATGGGGAACAAAGTGATCACCCAGACATATAGTCAGTTGGATCCAGACAAATGTTACACACGTGAAGTAAACCCACTGCAATAAACAGGACTTGTTTTAATCATCACTCCTGGGTTAAGTCTCATTGATTCCAGTGACTTAGCTCTTCTTAAGAATGATCAAGTCTAGATCTAACCCACTTGCTAGAAAATCTGAATAGTTTTGCCTTCCTTCTCTAGTTTGTGGCTTGATCTACCCTTAGAAAATAGAACAGAATTTGGGGAAGATATGTATATATATATATATATATATATATGTATATGTATATGTATATGTATATGTATATATATGGACTGTGCTCCCAAAATCTTCTAGTTTGGACACACTGGGTGGGGTATTCTGTTAGCTCTAATCCAAAAAAGGACCTTTCCTGAGTTCTGTGGAGGAAGCTGCTTTATACAAGTGGCCAGTCTAAATAGTGAAAATACCCCTCATCGAATTTGCTGGGAATCCTACCAGTCTAAACAGGATCCAGTGCCAATCAACACAGTTCTGAAGGAGGGGGCCCAAAACAGCAAAAACAATGGGGTAAAAGCCTTGGCAGATTTTCCCGTACTTTTTGAAAAACTGTGAAGGGGGTGCGCATTCCTGCTTGTTTGGACTATCTAACAACAAAAAATTGAAGGGAAGCACAAAGCTGATCGGCTGGGCGAGAGTAGGGGCGGGGCTTGCTAGCAGGGCAAGTGTCCGCTGCTGCCATGTTGGATTTTCACCTTAGCGATCGCTCACTAAGGCGATAAAACAGGATGAATATTTTCTGTTTTGCTGTCCTATAAGATTGGAAAATCACCCTATCGCACCAGTGCCCCTTGGGATTACTTTTTTTTAAAAGAACTAATGCAAGTAAATCACTTGCGGCCGCCATCAGAAATACGAGGCTTAGGGGTGCTTCTGAGGCCAGAAAAACCATTCAGACATGTCACTGCTGATGCTGTTGATGCCAATACTATGAGGTACGGTACTTTGGATTTTTTCTCCTTGTGTAGATGGCCCCAACTTCTGGCCACTAGATCCCAGTAACTTATGTCTGCTCTGACTATCAGCAGCTGTTTGGAATTTCAGCCACAGATATTTCACTTTTCTTGCTCTTTTTTAAAAACATGCGGAGATGTTAGAGCTTGAACCTTTAAATTTTTGCATGAGAGGTGTATGCTTTACTGCTGAATCATAGTTCCACTTTAAAGAACCTTGAAGCTGTCCTTCACCCAAGAACTGTGTTTCATATGCTTTATGGTGCCAAATCCCTTATTTATTTATTTGTGCAATTTATATGTCGCTTTCTCCCAAAGCAGGAGAAAGGCTTAAGTTTGCATCTTGATCCAACAGGATGCTGTTGCCTGGATGGTGTTGCCTTTGAATGATTCAAAGCTCTGACATCTCCACATTTTTATTAAAAAGGAGACAGTAGTAAGTAATGTGAAATATCTGGCCAAGGCATGATTCTCTGTTTGGATCTTGTGGCTAGACGTAGTGGCTAGATGGGGGATTGGTTTGAGTGTTGAACCAGAACTCTAGGAGACCAAGGTTTGAATCCCTGCTCAGCTGTAGAAACCTACTAGATGACCTTGGGCAAGTCACACACTCAGAAGAAGGCAATGGCAAACCTCCTTTGAACAAATCTTGCCAGGAAAACCCAGTAATAGGTTCACTCTAGGGTTGCCATAAGTTGGAAACAACTTGAAGGCACAGATCAGCAACAGGGTAGGTGTAGTATAAGGCAGCTTCCTCTGCAAAATCCAGAATGAATGAGATGGGGAACTACAGCATGCAGGTTGAATGAGATGGAGATCTACAGCACACAGAAAATGCTAGGTTTGACCCATGATAACTCTGCTTCCAAAATCTCACATATGTAGTCCCTACTGGGACTGGAAAAAATTCACTCTCTGAGACCTTGAGTTGTTCCCAGTCTGATGAGACACAGGAAGCTGCCTTGTACTGCGTCAGACCAGCCATCTAGATTCATATTATCAGCTCTGATTTGAATAATTTCTCCAGGGTTTAAACAGGATTCTGTCCTAGCTTTATCTGGTGATCCCCAGTCTTCATTGGTTGTTCTCCTCTAGACAGTAACCAGGCCCAATCTTGCATAGCTTCCAAAATATATTCATGGTGATGTGGAAGTTAATTCAGTATGAAGGTGGGTGGATCACTGGACCTATCTTGATTTGGGGGCAGTTCCACTGATCCATTTCCATGTTTCCTTCCAGTTTAATGCCAGTATTGCTGCACTTACTAAGTAAAACTGAAAATAATTTATTAATTTGTTAGTATACCAAAACCTATACTACTTAGGATTTCTGCAGTGACCAAATACTATATAATCAATATTTGGGAAGTGCAGGATATATTTTTGAAAGGCTTTTAAGAGTGTTTTCTTCTTTCATTTTACTTTTTAAAACAACAGATTTCAAAATGATGCACATTGGGTGAAAGAGGCAAAGGGAATGAAGCTGTTTCTGTATTCTAGTGCAGTCTGTAGGATGCGCTGAAAACATGCCATCTGTGCTTCTATTTTGGGCTTTGATGTTCCACACAGAAAATTTGTCAGGAAGTCTTGTTTTGTATGCATCGTGTATCTTTTAATTTGTAGGCAGGAGAATCTTAAGAATGTCAGGATATTGGGACATACAGTAGATTTATCCTGTAAAGAACTGGAATGTAACAAGTACAGTCATCCCTTGGAATTCACAGAAAGCCCCGAGGGTTTGCTCGGCCTTCATTCCCTATGGCGGGGGAAGCTAAAGGCCAAGCAACCCTTCAGTGGCTTTGTGGGGAAAGCGCGGCTTTCCTCCTGCAGGCAGCGGGACTTTGTAAGCCCCATCGCTGCTTTAACAGGGGCGGGGGCAGGGGGCAACAGGGCTTTCTAAGCCCTGTCACCGCTTTAAGAGGGACGGGAAGGTTATTCGTGTTTTTTTCATTTTCATGGTGGTGCTCTGCCTGGAGCCCCTGCAAATTGGAAGGGAGGACTGTAGTCTGCAGTTTGCAGAAGCAAGCTAGCTGTGTAAATTTATCAATATTGACTGAGCCCAGGAGCTGAGTTGGTGCTGGGCTAGGCTGAAAGCTAAGCAGTTCTGCTTTGGATTTCATAATATGAAGAAGTTCTGTGTTGGATTTCACAGAGGGAAGATGTTTTTCTTTGGAATGCTGTATATGTCTATAAATACTCTTCATTATGTTCAAGTAAATAGTTTATTTTAGACACAAGCCTATGTCTGTGCCTTTATTCTGATGCCTGAAGGAACAACACTGCTGTTTATTTTTGCTGCCTTGACCTGTTTAGGTTCCCAGTGCATGCTAACACCTGACAAAGAAATCACTGCTTCCAGATGAGATGTTTACTGTGTAGTCACCCTGCCTTAATCACAGAATTTTACATAGGGTTGTTGTGTATCTTCAAGTCTTTTCCAACTTCTGGCAACCCTAAGGTGAACCTATCATGGGGTTTAGTTGGCAGGATTTGTTCAGAGGAGGTTTGCCATTGCCATCCTCTGAGGCTGAGAGTGTGCAACTTACCCAAGGCCACCCCGTGGGTTTCCATGGCCGAGCAGGGATTCAAACCCCTGGTTTCCTAGTGTCCTCATCCAACATTCTACCCACTACACCATGGTGGCTGCCTAGGATACTAATAATTATCACCATCAGTATCAATAATCTTATCAGCTGTTTGTAAATTGGTTAAATTGATTATATTGTACACTACCCTGGGATCTCATGATACAGGGTAGGATATTTTAATAAATAAATAACTGAGTTTTATCATCATGTGCTCGTTCTTGTTCCCTCCCCCCACCCCTGACAGAGAAAATAACTTAAAGGCAGGTTAGCTGCAAAGTCTCTTTTGACTGGTAATACTAAGAGCTCTCTATCTGAAGGTAGTCCAGATAGAGCTGGGAAAAATTACCTTGTTTTTGGATTACAGCTCCCAGAATCCCTAAGTCACTATAGCCACTAACTGTTAGTTGTCAAATGAATTTGTCAAATGAATGAACAAATAAGTAAATGCCAGTGTTGGTAACTCTGACTAGATCAACTATTCCAGATATTAGGCAGAAGTCTTTCCCCATCCCATGCTACTTGATTCCTTTAACTGGAGATGCCAGAGGCTTTACATATAAAGCAGGTGCTCTTGCTTTTGAGTTACAGTTCCTTCCCAAATCTTGAATGCTCAGCTCCTGTACAGAATTGCGTGTCTGCTGCATTTTAATAGAAAAGAATACAGTCCTGCCCTGAAAACCTAAATTCCAACTGACAGCAAAATTGATTCTGGACAAAGTAGACAGGGTTAGTCTTTTTTTAGAAGAAGGTATCTAAGAAATTGATGCTGAAGATGAATTATGCAAACTCATGAATTATACACGTGTGTATGTGTGCCTTCAAAGTTGCCTTTTGACTTATGGCAACCCCATGAATGTTATAGGGTTTTCTTAGGCAAGAAATGCTCAGAGGTGGTTTTGCCAAATCCTTTCTCTGAAATATAGCCTACTACACCTGATATATAATGGCGGTCTCCCATCCAAGTACTAACCAGGGCTGACCTTGCTTAGTTTCCAAGATCAGACAGGCTGTGGTGCCTTTAGAGTATTTAGGCTGGGGTGTTATACACATATTTGCTTAAATTATGTGGAAAGGCAAAGAATTTTGAAGGCTGTGGAAACAATATTAATTTTGTGGTAGAGATTCTATAGAATCTTGTTCTCATTTCAACCAGATAGTTCCATAGTAGTTTTTCACCAGATCCTCTGTGGTTTTGCATACCATCCAACTGTCCCAATTTGGCAGGGACATTCCCTATTAACACTCTGTCATTCCTCTTTTTCAGCCGCTTTTCAACTATCCCAGTTTCTTTTTCCCTTCCCACTTTCCCTCTTTGTCCTCAACTTACTTCAATTACAGTTGTCCCTTCATATTCACTGGTGTTTGGTTCCAGGACCTCCCATGGATACCTAAATCTGTGAATACTCAAGTCCCATTATATACAATGGCATAGCAAATTGGTGTCCCTTATATAAGATGGCAAAATCAAGGTTTGTTTTTTGGATTATTATTTTTTAAAGACTATTTTCAAGCCGTGAATACTTAAATCCATGGATACCAAATCCGTGGATATGGGGGGCCAACTACTGTATACTGCAAACTGCAAAATGCAAAAGTAGTTTGGACTCAACTCAACAGGAGGAGAGGACAGAAGGTGGCAGAATCTTGCTCTTCCCAGTAGACTCAGGCAAAAACAAACTGCTGTAGCCTCTTCTAGTTTTTTTATTATTTTTAATTAATTTTATAATCATACATTATAATTTCCAATCAATACTTATTTAGTATAACACATAATATTACCATAAACATCACAATTTTTCTATCAACTAATTTCAAAAGTTAACATAAATTCTTTACTATGATTCTTTTCATGAATATTACTTCCCCTAACCCCCCCCCCCACTTCAGTGCTCCCCTTCACCGGAGCCTTTATCCCTTACCTAATCTTTCCAGAATCTCATTTCTTCTCGTGGAGGTAACCTCCCATCTTTTGTCTGTAATACTTATAGCCTCTTCTAGTTTATGTGTTCACCATCATTAATAACTTTGGCCATCTTAACCACACTCTGATGTTATTTGGCCACATATGTCCCTGTTTTCAACTGAGAATTGTTGCAGGTATGATGTTGTTGTTCTTAATGCAAAGCAGCACAGGTGAGCTTAGTAAACTGTCACACCCAGAAATTATAGCACTATGATTCCACTTTAACTGCCATGGAAACATTGTATGGAATCCTGGGACCATTTAGGGAGAGGTATTTAGAATTCTCAGCTAGAGAGTTCTAGTGCCCCACCAAACTACAAACCCAGGATTCCATAGCAGACAGTCATGATGGTTAAGTGGAATCATAGTGCTGTAACTGGGTAGTTTGAAAGGGCCCTGAATGAATAAAAGGCCAGTGAGTGAAAAAGAAATAATGAATTTAATCCTTTCATTGCTGGAGGCTTATCCAAAGTCCTTCCCACTGCTTCAGATGAGAGGAATGTCACTTTCTTACCCATCAGTGTTCAGCAGTGCTGAACACACAGAGAAAGCTGGAAGGGAAAAGGTTTCCTTCTCACAATATTCCCTGTGCTTTGGTTGAGTCACTTGCAGCTGCTTTAAATTTAAAGGGCGGGGGAGTCAGGATGAACAATTGCAAAACTACATACACAGCTACATAGGCAGGTTGTCCTTGAGATTTTTTTTCTCCTAGCCATTATCCACACACCTTGAAAGCCTGTCTTTATAACCTTTAGGCAGCATTACCTGGTGTCTGCCAGATGTGTTGGGCTACAACTAGAGCTTGACAGTAATGCATTGTCTAAGATCCTTCCATCCTGCTTTCATAGCCTAAATCTACACTCTTGTAATTAGATGGTGCTCAAACATCAACTGAAAACCGACAAGAGACAACCAGTTGTGGATCTGCCACTGTGACTGTTAGTTGTGCTGTTGTGGAATGGGAGGTGCACAGCAGCTGTTTTGACAGTCCTGGTGAACCAAGCAGTACATTGAAGGCACTGATTTTAGGCACTATCCAAGAATGCACAACTGCATAACTGGAATTCTGTTGGTTAATCCCAACTATAGCAGACACATTGACTCAATTAATGAGTGGTGAGTTAACATGTCCAATTGATTCTATGGCTACTCATTTGCCTGGAGGACCACGTAAAATGGCTACACTTGTGTCATTCCAGTAATGTACCAATGAACTGGACCATTGCACAATGGCCAAAAAAGTACAGCAGCATGTGTAAGGAAACTTGTGTGTGTGTGTGTGTGTGTGTGTGTGACACCAACAAGATTCTGGCCATTATGTTTCTGGCAAAAAGGGCTTATTTTTGTGACAGTTGTATACAATATTAGCTGGAAAAGCCATTACTTGTCTATACAAGGCAATAAAATGTGGATTGATGCGCAGTAACGCCAATTCGCAGCAGCTTTCATTTGTCACCATGATTTTTTGGCAAGATTGCAGGCATGCGAAGCCATATGCGTTTGGTGTTCAAAATGGGCATGCCTACAAATCAAGATGGCAGGCACGAGTGAATTACTCCCATCTTTATTCCCACCAGTTGCCACTGCCAAACAGTATTATTCCAAGGTGTAGATGTGCAATCTACCACTTGAATAAACAGGAGGAAAGGCTGATTCATTGCCTTGGTGCACGACTGCTGCAGTGAAAATCCAACATGGTGGTTCCGGCCGCAGCTGTCCTGGCAAGCTATGCTCCCTGTGCATGTCTGACCAATCAGCTTTCCACTTCCACTCTTATTGGGAAAGCAAAGCAAAGCGAATCAATTGTCCCAATGAGCAGGAATATGCATTTCCCTTGAAGTTTTTTTTTTTTTTAAGTGGAGTATTTGGAGTTTTTTGCCCCCCTCCTTACGAATAGTGAGAATCAACGTGGGATGTAGTTGGGACAGAGGTATTCTCGAATTCTGTGAGGAGTATTTTCACCATCTAGACAACCCCATAATTAGTGGAACAACTCAAATTTGTTGTTCTTGCTTCTAAAATTTTATGTTGGAGGGATGATTTGGGCAAAGTGGTGACCTTTTTTCTAATTTTTAAGTGTATTTTTTTAAAAAAAAGATTAAGTTGCTAAGACATTACTCTTAAAATAACTAACACATTACAGGGGGAAATAGCAACTGAATAGTGAAAGCATTACTTTTCCTTTTTGGGTGGGGGGGAATAGTGTTCTGACCACAGTTCTTACTGTCCACAGGCAGCATGGCCACTGGCCTTAGGGTCTCGAAACTTACTCTTAAGAAGAAAGGAAGAATTAAATCCAGGACTCTCTGGGCTGGGAGGGGAAGCAAGCTTCTATAACCATTACCAAAGGACTGCGTTCTTAAGGAGCTTTGATTCAGTGAAAGGCACAATTCAGTAGCAGTTTTTCCATAGGAACACTGTATTGCATTTCAATGGGTAGTTGGCTTTCTGTCATTGGAGTGCAGAAAAAGATCCCAACAATCCATGCTTTGTTTACTAAGTAAGTGACTTACACAGACTACAGCCTTTCTCCCCCCCCCATTTAGTTCCCCCAGCCTAATTTTTTTTTTAAAGCGTAACAGTGCATGAACACTGCTCCAGAAACTGTAGGCTATTGTGTGATGATGACAACATGAAATGGACCCTCTTGGGGGTTGGGGGGCAGGAAAGCTCACACATGGTCAGTATATAGGCCACCTTTCTCCATTGCTGGCAGAGAATACATATCCTCAGTGTGTGTGTGCATGTGAGTGTGTGCGTGAGAGAGAGGCAGGGGAGGGAGGGAGATTTGGCTGGAGATGGTATGTTGTGGGCCCCATCCTTCACTCTTGTTTTTCTACCCTTCAAATGCTGGACTTAGATTCAAATATTGGATTGATTAGAATCAGTCACAAATATAACTCAGACAAGCAATGTGGGGGTGGAGAGGAAGGGTTGAAAACTTCTTAGAAGACAATTGTTTCATTTCTAAAACAAATTCTGGAAGGGTGGCTGTGCTTTTTGGTTATCCTAGACACACAAAAAGCACTTTGTGGATCTTAAAGACTTAACAAATTTATAGTGACAAACCTTTGCAGACTAAAGACTGCTTTGTATAGGATATATGACCTGTTATGTTTCAGTGGCAGAATCCTATATGATATGGGAGAAATGTTAACAATAGCCCAGTATTCCCTAATCTGGTATCCTCCAGAGGTAGTAGAGTGCATCTCCTCTAATCCAACAGTTGATATGGGATTGTGGAAGATGTGGTTCTATGCATCTAGAAGGCACTAGGTTGGGGAAGGCTGATAATAGTCCCCCTTTGTTTTTGTCTTTGTGAAATGTGTGGAGCAAGAATACAGCTGGACTTTTTGACTCTCCCCTAGTGTCACTACATTCTGTTAGGCCCCCATCTAAAGTCCACACACTGAGCAAGATGTTTGGAAGGTCTGGATACGTGCAGTTAATCTATATGTTTTGGGATCCCAACTATGCAATGTTGTCAGTCAATCATGTGGAGTGCCTGGAGTCACAACCAAAGAAGCCTGAAGATTTTATCTTCCAATATATCCACTGCGGAGATGCTTCTCCAGCCACTCATCCAGCTTCCAAATTGGCCGGCCTTGCCCTCCATTGGCAGGCCACTTGTGCTTGCGACAGGGCTGTCTGGGAAGAAGACATGCTGCTGGATACACAAAATGGCTGTCTATCTCTTCCCTCCCATAGATGGCAAAAAGGATCTCCTGGTAAGTCAAGAGCCTATGCATGTAAGCCGGTGTACCACGTACATCTTTATGTGCCCAGGATCCCCTGTTCAAATTCCGTGAGAGGGGCTGATACAGTGAAGAACATTAGGGTGAAGGCTATAACGCCATAATGAAAACTGAAAATGGTTCCTGTAGCTTTACTGGTTCTTCACAACAGGGATTTTTAGCAGGTTTTGCTTGCATAAGGAACCCTGGTGGCGCAGTGGTTAAATGCCAGTACTGCAAGTCACCATGTTGCAAGTTCGATTCCAGCGGGCTCCAAGGTTCAGTCAGCCTTCCATCCTTTCGTAGGTCAGTAAATTGAGTACCCAGCTTGTGGGGACAATTAGCTAACACACATTGGAAACTGTTTAATGCAGTGTAGATGTGTAAATTGCTATTCATAGAATCATAGAATCATAGAATTGCAGAGTTGGAAGAGACCACGAGGGCCATCCAGTCCAACCCCCCTGCCACGCAGGAAATCTTGATCAAAGCATCCCCGACAGATGGCAATCCAGCCTCTGTTTAAAGACCTCCAAGGAAGGAGACCCCACCACGCTCCGAGGGAGTGTGTTCCACTGCTGAACAGCTCTTACTGTCAAAAAGTTCCTCCTCATGTTGAGGTGGAATCTCTGTTCCTGGAGCTTGCACCCATTGCTCCGTGTTCCAGTCTCTGGAGCAGCAGAAAACAAGCCTGCTCCATCCTCAGCGTGACATCCCTTCAAATACTTAAACAGGGCTATCATATCGCCTCTTAACCGTCTTTTTTCCAGGCTAAACATACCCAGCTCCCTAAGTCTCTCCTCATAAGGCATCATTTCCAGACCTTTCACCATTTTAGTCGCCCTTCTCTGGACACGCTCCAATTTGTCAATATCCTTTTTGAATTGTGGTGCCCAGAACTGGACACAGTATTCTAAGTGAGGTCTGACCAAGGCAGAATAGAGTGGCACTATTACTTCCCTTGATCTAGACACTATACTTCTATTGATACAGCCCAAAATCGCATTGGCCTTTTTAGCTGCCGCATCGCACTGTTGGCTCATGTTCAACTTGTGGTCTACTAGGACTCCTAGATCCCTTTCGCACGTAGTCTCATTCAGCCAGGTCTCTCCCATCCTATATTTATGCATTTCATTTTTCCGCCCTAAATGCAGTACTTTACATTTCTCTGTATTGAATTTCATTTTGTTAGCTTTGGCCCAGCTCTCCAGTCTATCCAGGTCATTCTGAATTTTGATCCTGTCCTCTAGGGTATTAGCTACTCCTCCTAATTCGGTGTCATCTGCAAATTTGATAAGTATGCCCCTAATTCCCTCATCCAAGTCATTTATAAAGATGTTGAATAGCACTGGGCCCAGGACAGAACCCTGTGGCACCCCACTGGTCACATCTTTCCAAGACGAAGAGGAGCCACTGCTGAGCACCCTTTGGGTTCGGCCGGTCAACCAATTACAAATCCATTGAACAGTTAACTTGTCTAGCCCACATTTTACAAGCTTGTTTGCAAGAATGTCATGGGGAACCTTGTCAAAGGCCTTACTGAAATCAAGGTATGCAATGTCCACAGCATTCCCTTCATCTACCAAGCTGGTAACTTTATCAAAAAAAGAGATCAGATTAGTCTGGCATGACTTGTTTCTCTGAAACCCATGTTGACTTTTTGTGATTATGGCATTGCCTTCTAAATGTTCACAGACTCTCTGTTTAATGATCTGCTCTAGAATCTTCCCTGGTATTGATGTCAGACTAACTGGACGATAATTGTTGGGATCCTCTTTTTTCCCCTTTTTGAAGATGGGAACAACGTTTGCCCTCCTCCAGTCTGCTGGGACTTCTCCTGTTCTCCAGGAGTTCTCAAATATTATTGCCAATGGCTCTGAGATTATATTTGCCAGCTCTTTTAATACTCTTGGATGTAGTTCATCTGGTCCTGGAGATTTAAATTCATTTACATTAAGAAGGTATTCCTGTACTACCTCTTTACTTATTTTGAGCTGGATTTCCCCTATTGTGTCCTCTGTTCCAGTATCCTCAGGTTGGTCCCCCTTTTCCTTTTCTGAAAACACTGAGGCAAAGAAGGTGTTGAGTAATTCTGCCTTTTCTCTGTCCCCTGTTAGCATTTTGCCATCTTCTCCACGTAGTGGCCCTATCATTTCCTTCTTCCTCCTTTTGCTGCGGACATACCCCAAAAACCCCTTTTTATTGTTCTTAATCTCCCTAGCAAGCCTGAGCTCATTCTGCGCTTTAGCTTTTCTGACTTTCCGTTTAAAACTTAGCTCCATTGAAAGTTCTTTAGTCATCCATCCTGGTTTCTTGAGACACCTCCCATTTTTCTTCCTCAATGGTACAAATTGTTTAAAACAATTTGTAAGCTGCTCTGATAGCCTTGTGGCTGAAGAGCGGGGTGTAAATAAATAAATAAATAAATAAAAATAAATAAATACTTGGTTGCCTGATAAGCAACACCTGCTGAAATTCTCTTTTATACACAACCAATAAAAATACAGTTCTCTTCTAGATTTCAGTTTGGAAACCCTAGTTAAGCATAATAGCTGTGTTCTTGCCCTATCCCTTTTCTCCAGATGGCCATTGAAAACATGGGAGGCAAGGCATTTTTAAAGTAAGAGTGGTGTGTCCAACAGACACCCACACCTTACTTTTGGGTGCCCAGTAGAGACAAATAGACACATACTATTTTGTCAATAAATCAAGAACACAGATTCAGATTAGAAGCTACATTCTCTAAAGCTGACACAGAATGTGTATAAATGTATTTGCATTTCTCTGTCTGCTCCCTCTTTGTTTGTTTTTTAAATCACTTTCTTCTCAATCTGAATGTCAGGATTATTTGTAATAGAGAAACTTCCCCTACCATATTTGAATGAGAAGATAGATACCCAGTAGTGAAAACTGGAGAGGGCACATGTCCCTTTAACGGTTGTGTAGAAGAAGGAATTTCAGTAAGTGTTGCTTGTTACCTGATTGTCCGACAAGCAACACCTGCTGAAATTTCCACTTCTACACAGCCATAAAAGGAACAGGAGCCTGCTCCAGTTTTCATTCTGGCAACCCCTAAGACCCAATAGGAATTTCTTTTAAAATGCCTCGTGCCATAGGTTGTCTTTAATGCTCTAAAATGAGTATTCTCATGCTTTATTCATGGTAGTCAACATTGCAGAGTGAAAAGGGATGGGGAGACATGCAGCACATTGCCTTCAAGATAAAGTAGATTATACTACAGTACACATGATGGAAAGAAAGGATGGAAGCTAACATAGAATCCCTAATTTTGGCAGGAGATACTTGGCTCAAAAGTTGAACCAATGAATTCATGCTTGCTTCATTATATCTTTTACATTATAAAACAGGAAGTACTTCCTTCACACAGCACATAGTTAAGCTGTGGAATGTGCTATCAAAGGAAGAGGTGACAGCCAGTACCTCATCTGTCTAGTGTGTGTATGTATGCATGTGTGTGCACCTTCAAGTTGCTTGTCAAATTATGGTGACTCCATGAATTTCATAGCGTTTTTTCAGGCAAGGAATACTCAGAGGTGGTTTGACGTTACCTTCCTCTGAAATATAGCCTATAGCACCTGGCATTTCTTGGAGGTCTTCCATCCAAATACTAACCAGGCATCATCTTTAGACAGCTCTGAAAGGATTAAGACAAATTCATGGAGACTGAGACTACCAGTCATGAAGGATATGTATTACCTTGAGTGTCAGAATGTTGCAAATGACAGTAGAAGTATGGTATTGTTCTGTACTACTTGTGAGCTTCCTAGAAGCATTTGGTTGGCCACAATGTGAAAGAGAATGGGAAATTAGATAGTTCTGGGATCTGATTCAATAGGGTCTTTCTTGTGTTCTTCTGAAGAGCAGATATGAGTGCTGGGCTATGACTCTGGAAACCAGGCTTTGAAGCCCCACTCAGCCGTCGAAACCCTCTGGGTGACCTTGAGAAAGTCACACTCTCTCAGCTTCAGAGGAAAGCAATAACAAACCTCCTCTGAATAAATCTTGCCAAGAAAGCCCCATGATAGGGTTACCATAAGTCAGAGTTGACTTGCGGTCACACAACAATAACAAATATCCAAATCCCCCCCCCCTTTTTTTGGTTAAACTTTAATACGTGGTGGCATTCAGGCACCTTACAGATGTTGGTAACTAACTGGTTTATTAAATAGGAATTTTACAATTGCCTGGCAGGTCCCTTAATACAGGCTTGCAGCAGGCTTTCTTCTAGGGAAGGAAGTTAGAACCATGCAAGTGAAAGTGAACTCAGGAGTTTTCTAGGAATAACCCCCACTTTTACGGGATGGGTTGTGGTTAAAGAGGACCATTAATTGCTGGTAGACCATGGTCTCTGTGTGTAAGGCATTCCTCTGCCAACATCTACATTCAAAAGATATCACTGAAGAGGGTGGGTCTTTGTTAATTCATTGTGCCTGACTGTAATGTTCAATGTTTACTTGAAATGGGTCTCTTTACATTTCAGTTGAATTTAGGATTGTACCTTTGGAATCCATTCACACTGGGTTTCATTCTAGCTAATAAATTTCATATAGTGTCCTGGTGTCCTATGCCACTGTTGTGGAAAATGTCTGTATATCATAATAGGAAAGATTAGGAATGATTTTTCTTCACTCTCATATCAAAGGGAGGCTGTGAGAAAAAATTCTCCATAACATACAATTCTGCAAGCCCAAACAGCTATCTTAAATTAACTAAAATTAACTATCTTCTTAATTTTTTTTGTTCCTGTAGTGCTTCCACTTCTCATTCAGACCACTCAGCGCATACAAAATCCGCTTCTGTCATCTCATCAGACTCTGTCTCCACCTCAGCAGAAAACTTTTCTCCAGATTTAAGGGTGAGTTTTGAAGCCAACAGATAGATATCTGTAACAGAGTTGTATTTAATGAACTGTACTGTGTTGCATTTCTGGTGTGACAGAAATATGTTTCAAACTCCTCCATGAAGAAAACCTTCCTATATATAGTCAACTTTGGGGCAAAGGCTAAGGGCTTGTCTATACGAAGCTATAAAATGTGGATTGATGTGCGCTAATGCCAATTTGAAGCAGCTTTCACTTGTCTCAACCATTTTTTGGCAAGATCGCAGGCTTGAGAAGCTATCTGCATTTGTTGTTCAAATGGGCATGCCTGTGAATCAAGATGGCGGGCGCAAGTGAATTAGTCATGTTTTTATTGTCACCAGTTGCCACTACCAAACAGTATTAAAAAAAAAAAAAAGCATATCCAAGATTCGGAAGTGCGATATTCTGCTTAAATAAATAGAAAAAAGTGAAGGGGGAAAGCTGTTTCATTGCTTCAGCACACAATCACTATGTGAAAATCCAACATGGTGCTTTTGGGCACTTGCCTTGTTAGCAAGTTCCACCCTTGTGCATGTCAGCTTTCCACTTCTGCTTCTACCAGGAATGCACATCAAAGCGAATTGGTTGTCCCAACAAGCAGAAATGTGCATTCCCTGGGAACTTTTTTAAAAATTTGGGAAAAGCTGCGAAGGCTTTTCCTGTGTAATTTTTGGCCTCCCTCCTTCCAAATATGGCGGATTGATGCGGGATCTCGTTAAGACAAATCAGATTCTCCTTGAATTCTAGGTAGTTTTAATACTAATTCCTGGGAAAGCACTCGAGCTTACAGTTCTCCACCTGCAGAAATTCTATTATGTAGGGATAGTGGGACACATGCAGTTTTGTTGCAAATCCAGCCCCACCATTAAGAAGAGTGAGTCAACAACTTCAGGCAGCAGATGCTGGGGGGCATCAGTGACAGTCCCCTCCCTCCCATTACTCTTTATTCCCATGGTAATTTCACTTCTCTTGAGGGACAGAACTGCATATATGCCACACACATTGTCCTGGGTGCCGTTTACATGATGAAAATGTAGTGGGAAGAATTTGTGTCGATCCCTGGCAGTTTACACGTACATTGGGTTGGGTACGTGATTTTTGGAAGGGGGGGCACCTTTTATCCCTCAACCTGCGAGACTTCCAGTCCCGCGGTTTGTGCCGGTTTTTAAAAAAGTCACTGGAGGATTCGGAAAATCAAAAATGTAAACAGCCTGGGACAAAATATCTCAGTAGTAGGGGATGACTGGAAATGGTGACTGGGGGCAGGCTTAGAGATCAGCGACCAGAAAAGGAGGGGTCAGTCACCTGTTCAACAGATCCAGCCTCACCAGCCGAAAACAAAGGCATCCCTTCCAGCTGCACGAAGGTTGATGTGTGTGTGTGCGCGCGTACATGTACTCAATCACCTTTTTAAATGGATTTCTACACTGCATGCTACAGAGAGATCGTGGTAGGCAGAGGGTCACCCATTCATCCCCTGCCTTGGTCACCTCCCTGGATCTGAACGGGCACAGTAAAATATTCCAGCCTCTGAGCGAATGAACATCCCTTAAATTCCCCCTCTCTGTGTCTGTGTCTTTCAAAACGCCTGTCTGTAGCTGGCTTGAAACCTGAACTCTGCAGCTAATCTCTGCTGTAAGGGTTAACATTTTAAAGAGGCAAGGGGAATATGAAGCCTCCCCCCCAACCTCACTTGGCTTGATTTCAGATGGAAAGCACTCGTTGTTCCTGCGTCTGAGTGAAAGATCTCAGTCTGGATCTTTCAAAATGCTTTCTGCCTCTTCTTAAAGGGTTAACATTTTAAAGAAGCAAGGGGAATACCAAACCTCTGCCCCCCTCTCCCCCCCCAGCCAGCCAATAGCATCGCTCGTGGCGCGGAATTCTAAAGGAAGTGCATCACCGAGGTTGTGAAAACGCGAGTAATTGCATCCTTGATTAACAGCCAAAAACAAAACAAAACAAAACCCTAAAAAAAACCTTAACCCCCCCCCGGAACTTTGGACATGTAAATATCAGTCATGGGACCACCTGGGATATCCAGATCAGTGACATAAATCGTATAAACAGCGAGGGACGGATTCGTGATCACAAAGTCACGGTAAGCACCGCGACAATTTCTGTCATGTAACTGGCACCCTGCTCTCCTAAAAGAAGTATGGAGAGGGTGCAGCCCCTGAGCTATATAAGTGGCCCCAGACCCTACTTTTATGGTCTCCAAAGATCTCCCCAAATGCCCTGAACGACTCACATTTTCTGCTGAGCTCACTTAACATTTTTTCCATGGAGCATCAAATAAAAATTTGAGTAAAGGAACTAGGACAGCCAGACAACACAACTCTATGGATTTCCTCCCTGCTCATGTGCCTGGGATCCACAGAGTAGGCAAACCTTCAATATTTTTCATTGATCTTGATAATGCTGTCACTGCAGAAGATGCTCCTCCCTTTGGAAGATTTACCTTGATCATGATAGTAAAAATGCTCTTGTGTAACTGTAGCATGTGGGTGGATAAATTTTCACCCTCTACATGGCTTTGGAGATTTTCACACGCCGAAAATATTCCCTCCAGAAACCGGGACAGAAATATTTCTGTCCCGGAAGCAGCGCCGCGGTTCGCACGCTCACCTCCCTCTTCCGTTTTTCCGTCGTCCTCGCTTTGGGTTTTTTCCTCTCTCTTCCGGAATATTTTATTAACGGCAAACTCCCGTTAGTAAAATATTCCAGAAGAGGGAGGGAAAAACCCAAATCGAGGACGACGGAAAAACGGAAGAGGGAGGTGAGCGTGCGAACCGCGGCGCTGCTTCCGGGACAGAAATATTTCTGTCCCAGTTTCTGGAGGGAATATTTTCGGCGTGTGAAAATCTCCTTTGACTGCAGCTGCCATCAGCCCTACTCAGGATGGTCAGTGGTAAAGCATTGTGGAAGTTGAAGTCTAAAGCAGTTGGAATCAGGAAGGTTGCCAGACTTTGTTTATAGGCATTTGATTAGAGTGTCTTTCATACTACACAATTAGACCACTTGGATAGCACATGGATGCATCCCACGGAATCCTGGGATTTGTAGTTTGGTGAAGTGCTAAGGCACTTTGGAAGAGAATTCTAAATACCTCGTGAAACTACAGATCCCAGAATTCTATAGTGGAAGCAAATTCCTGCAATTGTGCAGTGTGAAAGAGTTGGCAGAAGTTCTTGAATGATCCTGAGATTCTTCAGAAACTGCTGGGGGTTCTTCAGAACTTAGATATGTTTCTTTTTTGGACCACAACTCTTTCACCATTCGCCACTTTGCCCTGCAGTGTGCCACTGGGCCGTCTGAGAAGAACTATGGTAGCCATGTTATGGTCATTTCAGTCTTTCCAAAAGGCTGATGTTACCCTGTAGTCAATGGTTTATGTGCTTTTTGTAGATGATAAACTATGCATTGCAATGGACATACTTTTTCAGTGTGATCTGAGCTTAGGCCGCCATTCTGTTCCACGGAGCAATTTAAATTTGTAACGTTCTGCATGCTGCTTTTAAATGTAACATGATACTAGTTGTGTGAGACCAACTGCCTACAGTGTGTTCTAGGAAGTAATATTGAAGTAAGCTGTACTTCAGTTTCTACCTGCTTTGCTATAAATCTTAGCCATTAGGGTTGGAAAGGGCCTCAGATTGTCTGGCCAATCTCCTTGGAAAATGTGCAAGGTTATGATTATGATGTTTAACATATGTCTCATGGTGCTTGTTTTAATGGTAAACCCCTTGTGTTTTTGCTTATTTAAAATTTATGTTAATCATCACTCAAATTCAAGGACATGTACATACCCTCCAACGTTTCACAGATGAAAACTGGAACGTGTGTGGCCAAGTAACATCAGGTTGTGGTCAAGATGGCAAGAGTTATTAATGTGAAAGAACACACAACCTAGGAGCGGCTGCAGCAGGTTGATTTTGCCTGAGCCTACTAGTAAGGGCAAGTTTTCCTTCTCCTCTCCCCACTCCACCTACCGATGAGTTAATTGAGTGCAAATTACTTTTGCAGTTCGAATTCAGATTGCAGCAACTGAAGTAAATTGAAGACAAAGGGGAAAAGTGGAAGGAGGAGAGAGAAACTGGGACATTTAAAAAACAGCTGGAAAGTGGGACAATAGAGGATTAATCAGGACTGTCCCTGTCAAACCAGAACAGTTGTAGGGTATGTGTGCAGTATCATTCATCTTTGGAAGGCCACCGTAAAGATGGGTTAGTAGTGAAATGCTTAAAGTATAATCTGAACCTGGGTTCAGTTTCTTATGTGCTGATTACCTCTCTCTCAGGACTGTCTTGATGGAGCTGTCCTTAAAGATAGTTGATAAAATTCAGAGTATGTCTTTAAGACCTGGGAAACTACAGCAAGGGCTTTCTTGTCCTCATGTTCTACTGGCAGGCTTCCAGTAGGCAACTGATACCCCACTGCATGGGACAGACTGCTGAACTAGGTAGCATTTTAGTCTGATCAGGTATGGCTTTACTTATGTTCTTATACAGCTGCAATAGAAATAGCACAATCCTAAACATGTTCACCTTGAAGTAAGACTGCTGTGTTTACTTACTCCCAGGTCAGTTTACAAAGAATGGCAACCTTAGTTGATCACATTGGTTAGATTAACATTTTTTATTGTCTAAAAAGGTGCCTTTAGTTAATTGATTTATTGGATCTAAAACTTAGTAAATTGTTTTTTCAGAGAATGACGTTATTTTAAAAAACCCTGCAGTGTATACTATTCCTCTACTATTGAATCCTTGGGATGACACCCAGAGGTTTTTCTGAGTGATGAGCAGCTTCTTAGGATTATGATCAGAGAGACTAGTAGTGGATCTTTTAGTTACCTGCTGGGATATGTTTGGAATTTGCTCAGAACTTGCTGTTGTTATGTGCTTTTGAGTTGTTTCCAACTTAAGACAGCCCTGAGGAAAACCTGTCATGGGGTTTTCTTGTCAAGATTTGTTCAGAGGAAGTTTGCCCTTGCCTTCTTCTAAGATAGACACTAAACATCCAGTAGGGTTGCCAGAGTGAAAACTGGAAAGGGTTCCTGTCCTTTTAAAGGTTGTGTAGAAAAGGGAATTTCAGCAAGTGTTGCTTGTTACCTGATTGCATGGCAAGCAACACTTGTTGAAATCTCCTCTTCTACACAAGCCTCAAAAGGACAGGCGCCCACTCCAGTTTCCACTCTGGCAACCCTAAGACCCAGTAAGAATTTCTTTAACAAAGCCTTGTGTTCCATTTGTTCAGAGGGAGTTTGCCATTGCCACCTTCTAAGGATGAGAGAGTGTGATTTGCCCAAGATCACCTGGTGGGTTTCTATGGCTAAGCAAGGATTTAAACCCAGAATCCTCATCCAATACTCAAACCTCTATACCATGCTTGCACTCTCTGAGAACTTGGTGTCACAATTATTGCAGGATCTCAGGAAGTGTCCAGTGCTCCATTTCCTCAGGTTTCCTGACAGCAGCTTCAGGTGTTGTTGCCCTGTGATGTAGTCAAGACACTTGAATTAGCCTGTCCCACCATATGTAGGCTTGACCTTTGCCCATCTTGGCTGATAAAATCAAGCAGATGTGGATTGATCAGGTGAGTCATTGATCAGGTGGGTCCAGGTGTAGTAAATGCTGCACTCTGTCAGGGGGAGATGTTTACTGCCTTGAAGGAGCCTGTGGTGCATCCTCTCTTGAAGTGGAACTCTCTGGACCCAGAGGTATGTGAGAACTATTGTTTCATTGCAAATACTCCATTCTTGATCGTGTAGGGGCTGGGCAACTTTAAACGATCTTGGTGGAAACAGATTACCTGGACCTATTTTAGTCTGGTTTCAGACCAGGGCATGGAACTGTAATAGCCTTATTTGCTATGTCTAGCCACCTACTCTAGGTGCAAAATAGGAGCAACAAAGGAGAGATAACTCCTGATCCTAAAGATATATACAATGAAACAAAGCACATCAGCAGAACAATGGCACTATGATGTATATATGTATGTATGTATAGAGCCAATGTAAAGAAAGTTAAAATTTTACATGCTGTGCAAACACAAGTAAACAACTTCTAAAATAATGGTTTACAGTTGGACACCCCCCCCATATCAGCAGAACAAATATCTGTGGTTTCAGTTATCCAGGGGACATAAAATAGGGGGACACACAATCATGCTGGAAAATGCCTAGAGAGGCATCTTCTCTAGGCATCTTCCAGATCCTCCAGTGCAACTCTATGGTATGTCTTACCAGAAGTCCTTCATTTTAATAGGGTTTGCTATTATCCGCAGTAAGTCCAGGAACCGACCCCCTGCAGATATGGGGGTCTGACTGTAAGTTAAGTAAGTCTGTTTGATAAACAAAATTAATTAATTCTATTGAGAATAGAAAAGAATGATAAACTTAATTTGAACCACTGTTTGTACAACTTGTGATCTTTTGATTTTTTTATCATTGTTCTGCCCTTCTTTGACTGTGAAAACATGCATCAAGAATTCAAGGGCCTCTCATTCCTGTACTGCAGAGGTCAGCCAATTGAGAAATGCCCCCTCCAGCGCCCAGACTAAAATCGAAAACTGCCCAAAATGTACCCAAACTACAGCAGTTTGCTTCCCCTGACCTTCCAAAGCCCCCCAAACTTCCACAGAACACACAAGAAAATTTTTTTAAATGGCTGAAAATCCGCTAAAATGGTGGCCAGAAGGGACATCACATCACTTTGGGCATGCCAAACAAGCTAGTGCAGCCCACTAAGTGCAGCCTGGGGGGAATGGTCCCTGCTTGGTGGGCATTTGCCCACCCATGCTGTATGGTATGGTACTCCCAAGAACTGTGGAGGTCTTGCAGTAATTTATTTAACACCACAGTGTCTTGGATGTTTTTTTTTCTAAAGACTGCACAGTTCACAAACATTGCAATTTCTTTTTTTGTCTCCTCTCCCACCCCATCATCTCGTGATCTGGAAGAATTTTGCTTATTCCAGCAAAGATCTTTAAATTCTGTCCTTCCCTTCTCCTTCTATTTATAGCACTCTGCTCATAGACCTGTCAAAGCCCAGGTTACAATATATTGATTTAGTGTAAATTAGATCAGAGAAAGCCAGACTCGGTCAATCTGCTGTCTCTGAGACAAGGAGAAAGGAAGCTGCCTCCAGTGAGTTCGTGTTTCAAGAGGCAGCCAAGGAAGAAAGTGATCTTAATAACATAACATTCAAGGTCCCTGGATGTTTGTATAGGTGCTCCAACGTACAGCCGAAAGTATTTATGATTGTCATTTGTGGGGGGGAGAAACGGAACCTTTAAGAGTAACCCTTTGGCCTTGGTATGTCCTCTTGAAAGAGAAGTGATTCCATTATTCCTTCACTGGGCTCTGCATCTACCTGGAAACTTGCTATAAGCTTCTTTTTGTAGAATCCAGTCAGGTAAGGGATTTTCTTCTTCTGTTTTAGCCGAAAGTAAAGGAACCGGAACTGACCTTTGGACGGGCTGGCCAAGCTCCTAAAGAAAAAGCATAATTTTATTCGTTCATCGATTTATTTACTTGGTTTATATTCATTCCTTTCTCTGAAAATGGGTGTCAAAGGTAATGGGGTAATGCCTTTGGCCAATATTTGGAGGATTTGTGTGTCTTTAAAATATTACTATTTTTAGCTCCTGTTGCTTCACTGAATTTTAAAGACAGGCTACTGTCATCTTGTACTTGCTGCCCTTCATAAAAATGGGCAATACATTTTTGTAACTGAAATTCATCCCTGGATAATACAGCCAAAATATCATAGTTTGACATAGTGGCAAACAAGTTATTAGAAATCTTAAACTGTATATGTATGTGTGTTGTTGTGCTGCTGTTTTTTATTGGCTTTGAGTTACAGTGACCCCATATATATATATATATATATATATATATCTCATAGGCTATATACCCTATGAGAGATGGATTAGTGCAATTGTACATATTTTTCCTAATACCTTGCTCGTTAATTTTTTTAGGTGCTAAAACCAACTACTTCATAGCTCTAGAACTTAAGTCTAATTTCCTAGCATCCAGCATTTCATTTAGAATGAAGTTTTGAGCAATTCGGGGGGGGGGGGGTGGTTGGAAATGAAAATTCAACCTGATTTTTAAAAACTTTTTTTTAAAAAATCTGGGGCCTTTAGGGAGCTGTAGTGAGCGCTTTGTTGTTGTTGTGAGCCTTTAAGTTGTTTTCAACTTTTGGTGATCTTAGGGCAAACCTGTCACGGGGTTTTCATGGCAAGGTTTGCTCAGAGGGGTTTTTGCCTTTGCCTTCCTCTGTGGCTGAGAGAATGTGACTCGCCCAAGGTCACCTAGTGGGCTTCTATGACTGAGTAGGGATTCAAACCCCGGTCTCCAAAGTCATAGTCCTGTGCTCAAACCACTACACAGCGCTGCTTCTCACAGGGAGGGCTTTGGGTACAGCCAAATTGGGTTCCTAGAGGGTTCATGGGCCACATTTTCCTGACCACTGATTGGGGAGGAAAATAGCTCAAATTTGAAGAAATTTGGTGGGGGTTTTTTTGAAAGAGTTTTTAAGAAAAGAGTTTTAATAAATAGGAGTGGACTGGTACAGGAAAAGGATGTGAGATATGAGAAGATGTGACTCATTAGAAAAGATAATAATGCTTGGCAAGCTAGAAGGCAGTAGGAAAGAGGAAATCTGCATTACAGATGGATAGGCTCAATCAAGAAAGCCACAGCCCTGAATCTCTAAGCCCTGAGCAGGGCTGTTGATAATAGGGTAACTTGAAGGTCTCTTATTCATAGGGTTGCCATAAGTAAAAATTGACTTGATAACATTTAACAACAAGGATTTCAAGGAGAAGAAATTTTGTTCAAATGGGTAATAAGTGGAGATCATGAATGGGACTAACACAAATCAGCAAGAGTGACCCCAAAGCATTGTCTGGAATACAGTTGCCCCTCCACATTCGCGACTTTCACATTCACGGTTTTGCTCATTTGCGGAAAGCTGCCTGTGCCCCCCCCCCCGCTGTTCAACACTCCACTCCCTTCCCAAGGCAGCCAGGGGCTTCTTAGGAAGCTCCTCGCTGGCACGCTCGCGCTATACCCCACTCCCTTCCCAAGGCAGCCAGGGGCTTCTCAAGAAGCTCCTCGCTGCCTTGGGAAGAGGGGTGGGTGGGAAGCAGCTAGTGCGCTCGTGCTACACCCCACTCAATTCCCAAGGCAGCCAGGGGCTTCTCAGGAAGCTCCTCGCTGCCTTGGGAAGGGGTGGGTGGGAAGCAGCTGGTGCGCTTGCGCTACACCCCACTCCCTTCCCAAGGCAGCGAGGGGCTTCTCAGGAAGTTCCTCGCTGCCTTGGGAAGGGACTGGGGTGGAAAACCGCCCACGGGCAGGCTCATTTCTTATTCGCGGTTTTTTCACATTCGCGGGGTTTGTCTGCCCCTAACCCCCGCGAATGTGAAGGGATGACTGTACTACTTTGGGTATGCCAAGGAAGCAATGGGCAAGGATTTTCACATCCTTTCCCTGCAGATGTAACCTGTTATAAACAGATGTAAACTTTTAAATACAGACAGATAAAAGATGTAAAACCATTATTTAAAACCAGGCTGAAACAATTTTAAAGATAACTTTTCAAAACCATGCACCATTAGAACAGTCAGAGAAGCCACCCTTAGTTTTAAGGACTGAAGACCATGCGTAACTGTACAGTCTGAATTGCCTGCCAGAAGCTCAGGAGGCATAGAGCCATCCTGACATCCCTTGGGAGGGAATTTCACAGCCAGGATGCATGATGACTCCTAAACACGTGTGTGTACCCTCCAAAATTTCATAGATGAAAACTGGGACACATGGCTGAGCCCCATGTGGCTAGGTAAACAAGAGGCAAAAATTATTGATGAGGAGGAACACTCAAAATTACTATTTTAAGCAGAGAAACCCTGGAATTTATTAATTGGATTTAGAAAGGGAAGGACTCTGTCCCCTCTCAACCTCTTCCTGCTTCTGAGTTAATTGAATGCAAACTACTGTTGCACTTTAAACTCAGTCTGCAACAACTGAAGTAAGCTGAGGATGAAGGGACAAAGTAGGAAGAGGAGAGAGAAACCAGGATATTTGAAAGACAGCTGAAACAGTGGGACAGCAGAGGGTTAACTGGGGTTATCCCTGCCAAATCATGGCATTTGGAGGTAATGTGTTCAGCACCTTGGATAGATCCTTTAAGGTTCATACTAAAACCAGAGCGGATTCATTTGTCAGGATGAGAAGATATAATGTTGATTGTTGCGCATTAATCCAAATTCGCAGCAGCATTCATTTATCTCCATGATCCTTTGACAAAGTTGCTGGTATGCAAAGCTGTCTGTGTTTGATGTTCACATGGAGCCATGGCTGCAAATCAAGATGGGGCCCAGAGTGAATTACTTGCATTATTATTCTCAACAAGTTACCGCCACTGCACAGTATTTTTTTTTTAAAACTGTAAATCTAAGGTGCACAACGTTCAACCTTCTGTTTAAAAAGCTGTTTGGTTGCCTCATCACATCGAAAAAGCACACAATCAATACCATAAAACTCCAAAATGGTGCTTCCGGCCACTTTGATGTTGTCAAGGCTGCCCCCCATGCACATCAGACTAATCAGACGTGTATGGTTTCCACCTCCACTCTTATCTGGGAATCCACAGTGGTGCGATTCAGTTGTCCTAATGAGGGGAAGTATGCATTTTCCCTGCATTTAAAAAAAAAAAAAAACTTCAGGAAAAGCCACGAAGACTTTTCCCACGTAGTTTTTTTTAGTTTTTGGCCTCCCTCTTGAATACAGTGAATTTCCACGGGATCTTGTAATAGAATTGTAGAGTTGGAAGAGACCATGAGGGCCATCCAGTCCAACCCCTGCCATGCAGGAATGTCCTGTACAAATATCACAATGAAGACAATGGAATTTGTGAAGTACCTAATAAGACATTTATAAAAACTTTTTGAAAGAAAAGGTAGTAAAATTAAGGCAGATTTCATCTGCTGGGCTTTGTAAGAATCGTTTGATCAGTTACCCTGTAAATTTCCCTCCTATATCTAGATCCTATACTGTATTAAAGAATCATCCAATCTTTTCTATTACTTTATTTTCTACATGCTAACAATACAACCTCAAATGTTTTTGATAGCAAAACGTTTGATAGCAAAACATTATTTGCTATCAGAATTTAAAGTGTAAGATCTAAAACCAAAGTGGCAGCACTGTCATGTTGAAACTTCTCTTTCCCTTTTGTCCTTAGAACAGTCAAGAAGAATGAAAAACAGGGCTAGGCCCACCAGAGCAGGTTTCTAGTGTGTACAAGGGAAAGACAGTTGTGGAAAAGGAGATGGCTCCTTTTCAATTCCACTAGATTGCATTGTTCAGTGAGCAAAAGTCCAGTACAGGATCCTAGCATAAGGATTTCAACAAAATTGCAAAGGGTAACAGGCAAAATAAAGCTTTCTGAAAGTGGCATATGGAAAAGTAGCAGAGGAATCACCAATAACCTACTATGCACACTTTACATTTCTCAAAAAATAAATCTTGTTGGGACAAAAGATATTCTCTTCAAATTCTATGAGGATTTTTTTTCACCGTTTAGATAATGCCCCTCAGTGTTGAGAAAACTGTCAGCTGCCCCTGTCCCTCACTTCCTGAGTTCATACTTTTTAAAATAACAGCAGATTTTAGAGACAATCCTAAGCTGTCCAGGAGAATTACTGAAATCCTTTGAATGGAGGTCCTGATCCACCAGTAGAGGGAAGGGTCCACAAGTGGAATGATGCAAACACCATTGGAGGTCCCTTAGTATGCCTGCCGATAATCGCATCAGCATCCTTGTTCCTCCAGTGGGCAGAAAATCTGAGTCCCCTCATTTCTCTGATGTGCCTTCCTCTCCATAGAGCCATAAGCTGTGCCAGTTAATTCCTTCCCATGGATGTCACAGTGAACCCCATGGTTTAACACAGGTGTGGGTGACCATGTCAGTCTGTCAGCAAGTTTTCTGCCCTGAAATCCTCCAGGGCTGCCAAAATGCAGAAGGAAGGAAGGAAGGACGACAAGAATGCAAACAAACCCAAAAGGTCTCAGAAGTCCACTTTTGTTTTTGAAAACAGGGTAGGTTTGGGTATTAAATAGTGCATGAAGCTCCCACAGTCTGTTGAAAGAGTGAATTTCTAGTCCTGGAAACTCCAAGAAAGGCATTTCACCCTTTTGAGAGTCCAGGGAGCCTGCATAAGTTGAACGTTGCAAAAAAACAGCTTTAAGGGCTGCATGTGGCACCAGGACTAGACACATGACATGTGAATACAGCTCATGTATCCATTCATTGTGAGTGTTTGTGCAACAGCTCTGCAAGGAGAAGACCAATGGTGCATAGCACCTTTTTTTACCCTCTTCTCCACACTGCAGCAACCCAGGACCCACAGAAGCCTTTCCAAGGGGTGACACTTAGGGGAACACTTACCGTAGGTTTTACACACAGGCTGAAGGGGAGGAGAGAAACCTAAGGAAAACAGGTGGTGGCTGCTTGCACAAATCAGCCACATCCGAGAAAGTGGGAAGAGAAGGCTTGTCTATACGAGGCTATAAAATGTGGAGTGATGTGCGCTAATGCCAATTCACAGCAGCTTTCATTTATCTCAATGATTTTTTTGGCAAGATCGCAGGCATGTGAACCTATTCACACTCATTGTTCAAATGTGCATCCCTGCAAATCAAGATGAATGACTTGCATTATTGTCACCAGTTGCCACTGTCGAACAGTATATACTGTATTTTTAAACCCCCTATCCAAAGTGCGGTAGTGTGATATTCCACTTAAATAAAAGCGGGGGGGGGGAGAAAAAAGAGACTGTTTAGTTGCCTGAGCGCAAGATCGCTAAAAAAAATATATTAAAAAAAATCCAAGATGGTGGTTTTGGGCCATTTCAGTTGTCCCAACAAGCAGGAATGCATATTCTCCACAACACTTATTTAAAAATACGGGGGAAGCCGCAAAGGCTTTTCCTGTGTAGTTTTTGGTCCCCCTCCTTCGAATATGGTAAATTGATTCAGGATCTCATTAAGACAAATTGTATTCTCCTCGAATTCTATGAGGAGTATTTTCACCGTATAGACAACCCCTTGGCGAATGTACCAAACTAGATAAAAGCCATAACACTAGTTCTTGTATCTGTGAAATCTATAGAACAAAGGTGTATATCTTTTTTTTCTACTAACATGAGCTGCACCTATTACCTTTAGGAAAACGATACCGTTTGCCAAATAGAAGCTTTCCAGTTGCATAATCGAAGGGGGAAACTATCGGCAGAGCCCTGGCTAATTCTAGTTGTCCATTTACCACCTTGACACATATAAATCATAATAAGAATAATTTTACAAAATCAGAGAAGAAATAGTATGACTACCCTAGTCATATTATTGCCTTGTTTGTTTATAATCCAGAGTACAAAGCCTGGCACAAAAAGGAGAAACGCCATAAGATTCAATACTTTTATCAGCTTCTCTTATCTAATGGCATGGTGTGAGATTGTTCTTTGTGTCCATTTTTAAAGGGGATTAATGTTGTAATATAATCCACACAGTCTGATTGGCTGGCTGGGTTGCCATGTGTCACTTCTCCAGAGTTCTTCTATAGGCATCATAGTAAAACAACCCCATCTGCTTAGGGTGTTTCTGCTTTGTTTTGTTCCCATTTTATTCACTCATAAAAGCCAAAAGATTAAGATACATGGGTTTTGTAGGATTAGTGATTTTTTTCCCCCTGGGCTTCAATTGTTATAACTTGAGTTATTCACCACATCTGTTTATTTAATCTCCAGGAATACCAAATGCCCTTCACTGTAATTTACAGCAAGGTTTTTGTTAGTGGGTTGGTTTGGGGGTTTTCATTGCTGTCCTACTGAGAAATTCATTTAGGAAATTGGGTAAATCCTTTAGGTGAATCACGAAATGTGCTGGTCCAAATACGCCTCTATTTTTACATGTGTGTAAAATCAGACTGCAGCCTTAAGATGATGAGATGCCAAAGAGATGGTTCTAATGCTTGGTGCAGGTCGGGACATGTTCCCATGGTCCAAAACCAAATATTAGGCATTGCAATCCTACATACACCTGTCTGGGAGTAAGTTCCATTGCCATCCCTACTATCAGGCAGTTGTGTCAGTTGGCAAAAGCTCCGAGTAGGCAGCAGTAAGATGTTGGAGGAGAGGGATGTGAGCTAAGTAGCTTGCCTTTCACCCCCAATTAGCCTACTGCCCTCAGGGGTGGTGCATGATCCTTATTCCATTGCCGGCCTTGGTTTGGGCCTTTTGTTTTGTATGCCAAAAGGTGGTATATCTGTTTTAATTTGTTGTTCAATCTATGTTGCCTGTTATACTGCAAGAAGAGTAAGTTTCAGCTGTTTGATTTACAAACATGCATCATTGTTTGGTGAAGACATGGGAAAAAAACCTTCTCAGGAGCTGCTCCCAGGCTGTGGAACTCCCTTCCACCAGAGGTCTGACTGGCCCCTCCTCTGCTCTCTTTCTGCTACTAGGCAAAAGTCATACCTTTTTGTTTAGGCAGGCTTTTGATTCTTAAATCATGTGGCAGAAGGCCAATTGAACGTGGTGTGTTTGCTTTTATCTTTCAACTATGTTTTAAGTGTCCTTGAACAGAAAAACTACAAAGGAAAATCAGAAAGAAAAACAGCAGAGTTGTAATATACCGATAAACTCTTGTCCATTGACAATGGGTTGAACAGAAACAATGGTTTCCTGGTACATTGCACGTATTATAACACCAGTTAACACCTTCATGAGGGTGTTTTTGGTTGGTTTAACACATCCTTTCTGGTTCCCAGCCAGCATCATTCCAATAATGTCCTCTACCACTCATAGGCTAGACAATGCAAATGTTAGGTGGATTTGTAATTGGTTGACCAACCAAACCCAAAGGGTGCTCACCAATGCCCCCCCTTTCATCCTGTAAAGAAGTGACTAGTGGGGTGCCACAGGGTTCTGTCCTGGGCCCAGTGCTATTCAACATCTTTATAAATGACTTGGATGATGGAATAAAGGGCATGCTTATCAAGTTTGCAGATGACACCAAATTGGGAGGGGTAGCTAATACACCAGAGGACAGGATCAGAATTCAAAATGACCTGAACAGATTAGAGGTCTGAGCAAAAACTAACAAAAGAATTTAACAGAGAGAAATGTAGAGTACTATACTTAGGCAGAAAAAAATAAAATGCACAGGTATAGGATGGACGACACCTGGCTTAATAGCAGTGCATTTAAAAGGGATCTAGGAGTCTTAGTGGACTGCAAGCTGATCATGAGTCAGCAGTGTGATGCAGCAGCCAGAAAAGCCAATGCGATCCTAGGCTGCATCTATAGAAGTATAGTGTCTAGACTGAGGGAAGTAATTGTACCACTCATACCTCACCTTGAATACTGTGTCTAGTTCTGGGCACCACAATTCAAGAAGGATGTTAACAAGCTGGAGTGTGCCCAGAGTAGGGTGACCAAAATGGTGAAAGGTAACCATGCCCTATGAGGAGCAGTTTAGGGAGCTGGGTATGTTTAACCTGGGGAAGAGAAGGTTGAGAGGTGATATGATAGTCATGTTTAAATATTTGAAGGGATGTCATACTGAGGCTGGAGCAAGCTTGTTTTCTGCTGCTCCAGAGACTAGTGAGATTTTCAGACGCGTAAAATTACCTTCTTGCCACGCAAGCAGCCTCCGGAACAGTAACGAGGCTGCTTGCGTGGCAAGAAGGTAATTTTACGCGTCTGAAAATGTCCTAGGACATGGAGCAATGGACTCAAACTACAGGAAAAGAGATTCCACCTAAACATTTGGAAGAACTTCCTGACAGTAAGAGCTGTTCGACAGTGGAATGCACTGCCTTGGAGTGTAGTGGGCTCTCCCTTTTTGTAGGTTTTTAAACAGAGGCTGGATGGCCATCTGTCAGGCATGCTTTGATTGTACTGTATGTTCCTGCATGGCAGAGGGTTGGACTAGATGGCCCTTGTAGTCTCTTCCAACTCTATGATTCTATGATCTACTCACCCTGGCTTTAGGCAACATCTTTCCTCCTGACTATGTCCCTCAACGACCATCATTAAAACTGAACTTGTCACTGCCTCACCATGCCCACAAGTTTTGCATTTCTATGGCTATTCACACATACAGCCTGCTCATAAAGGTCTGTTCCTAGGCATTTCACTTCATGCATCTGAGGAAGAATACTTAAGTCTACAAAAGTTCATGCTACTGACTTCTTTTTCTCAGTTAGTCTCAAAGGTTCGTATTTTAAGCGTGTTTCTAACTATGTGGGAATTGTTGTTTAATTCTGTTCTTAACTTCTGTAAAATAAGATTTTAGCTATTTTTTTATTTTAAATTATTGTAAGCCACTTTGGGTCCTATGCCAGGAGAAAGGCAGGTTATAAACAAAACAAAACATGAATGTGGTACATATGTGATTTCTGTTTTAGATCCTCAGGGAAACGAATAAATTGGCTGAAATGGAGGAGCCTCCTTTGCTACCGGGAGAAACCATTAAGGACATGGGTAGGTGCGGAGATTTCTCTTTCCAGATTAGATTGCTCTGGGTTGTGTTGGTGGCTGATGGTTTACATGTCAGTGGGCTGGTGAATCTGCTCCAGGTTTTAGTCTGAGTTTGCAAGGAGCTATCCTCCCCCCACACACATTTTGGGGATTGGTATCAGCATCTCATACCCTCCAACAGTTCACAGATGAAAACCAGGAAGCATGCTATCAAGCCACATCCCATTTACCTCCCTAGTGCTGATGGTGTATAAGGCAGGGATCCCTTCTTCTGGACTTGAAAAGCAATTACATAAAAGAGGCTTCCTCAACCTAACACTCTCCAGATGTGTTGGATTGCAACCCCTATCATACCAAGCTCTGCTCCTGCAGACTGTGGAAAATGTGGGTTGTAGTCCAACACGTGCATGTATCTTGGGTAGGGGTGGCAGCTTGGAGAAGTTTTTTTTTTTAATAGCTAGCCTATTTCCCGTAGCTACACATATGACTAGTTAAAAGGAGAAAAAGACTTCATGTTTTAAGAATCCCCCATCCTTGTAATTGCCATGATGTCCAAGGGAAAGGATTCCAAAGTACTTACTGCATAGTTTTCATTGAATCTGTCTATAAAATGGGATCCTTAAACTTAATAGGCATTTTTCACCATGATGTCTGAAAAAATTCCATCATTTTCTTTGCTCACTGTTAACCTCACTGCTCCCCTCTCTTGGTGAAACTGAGAAGGGACTTAAGATTGTCTCAGAATCATAGAGCTATCGTGTTGGAAGGGGTCCCAAGGATCATCTAGTTAGGCCCCCCTGCCAAGACAAAAAAATAAATAAAAATGTACAGCCAAAGTGTGCCTTTTCCATAGAAGAAAGTCCATCATTGTATTTGTTTCACTTCAGGATTTCAAACCTCATATAGGTAGTTTCCATTATAAATATTTATAATGTGTTACCATTTTCTTTCCTAGCAAAAGATGTTACTCATATCTGCCCATTTACTGGTGCTATTAGAGGAACCTTGACAGTTACAAATTACAGACTATATTTTAAAAGCATGGAAAGGGTAAGACTTTCTTTTTCTCTCTCATTCTTTCTTTCATCCCTCCTCCTCCTCCTCTCTCTGCCTTTTTTTTTTTGGTGGCTCTTTTGTGCCTTCAAATAATTTCTGATTTATGGAGTCCCCAAGGCAAACCTATCACAGTGTTTTTCTTGGAAAGGCTTTGCCATTGTCATCCTCTGAGACAGAGAATATGACTTGCCCAAGATCACCCAGTAGGCTTCCATGGCAGAATGGGGATTTGAAACTTGGTTCCCTGGAGTCTATCAGAGAAACTATGCTGGCTCTCTTTCTTTTACTGTTGCTTACCTATAATTTCATGTTCATGTTGGGGAGTGGCCACAGCTCAGAGCACAAGCTTTGCATGTAGAGGGACCAAGGTTCAAGTCCTGACTTCTCCAGGTAAAAGGGTTTCCAGTAGCAGATGATGGGGAAAAACCGACACCCGAGAAAAGCTTGGAAAGCTTACTTCCTGGACCACAATTCCAAAAATTTCACAGCCAATATAACTACAGCTATCTAGGGACTTCTGGGAGTCATACTCCAAAAAGCAACCTTTCCAAGCCCTGTGCCTGAGATCCTAGACAGTTGTCCACAGTACTGGTGTAGATGGACCAGTGATCAGACTTGATATATCACACCTTCCTATGTTCTTGCATACCTAGTTGTTGCATAGCTAACCTTGTCTAAAGTTTTGAGTTCTTGGCTATGCCAAGTTCTGTACAATACAGTAGTAGTGATTTCTTTTAGACTTTTTTCATTTATACACTACTGTTTTTTCCAGGACCCTCCTTTTGTTCTGGATGCTCCCTTAGGAGTGATCAACAGAGTTGAGAAAATTGGAGGAGCATCTAGCCGTGGTGAAAATTCTTACGGCCTAGAGATTGTGTGCAAGGTAAAGTGGTCCAGAGTTGGTGAAATTATGTTGCGTTCTTGATCTTGCAATTATATTACTAAAATAATAGGAATTGAGATATTGACAGGTAGATTCCTCTTCATTGGCTATATAGTAGAACTCCAGCCAGAGACAGAATAACAGAATTATATGAGGCAGGATTGATGACTGGTCTCTTCCATGCCGGTGGGATGGTAAATGCAACTATTGTGTAGTGTTTTTTGAACAAAATCCTACAATTTTCCTGCAAAAAGCCACATATATTTCTGCACAGAATAATTTCCTGAACCACTTTGGGTAGTGTGAATACCACGTGAGAACAGCACAAAAATATGTGTTTTCTCTGCAGTGAGGAGAAAACTGGATAGTATTGGTCCTCACTTTGCAAGGATGAAAAAGTCAAATATTAATATTACTATATTTGTGACAAACAAGCAACTCTGCCTTGGCAGATGAATCATTGTTACATTCTGCTGAATTTATGGTAGAGCTGAGTTTTACCCAATGTTTTGCAGGATGTCCGGAACCTACGTTTTGCACATAGGCCCGAGGGGCGTACAAGAAGAGCCATATTTGAGAACTTGACAAAATATGCATTTCCAGTGTCAAATCATTTGGTAAGTCCTTTCTGCTACTCTCAACATCATGTAGTTTATGCAGTTTATAGAATTTCCTTATTGTAGGATGGGGGCCAGGTGGTGTCAGCCATGTTAAAACTGAATTCAGCCTCTATAAGTATATCTGTAATACACACCAATAGCAGCATGGTATTCCCTTTAACTCCATTCTCTTGAATCCAGGGGCTTATTCACACTACAGAATCCTCGCACTATTATTCTATTTCTACTGTGACAGTTCCATCCTGTGGAATCCTAGAATGGGCAATTTAGGGAAGGGCATTTAGAATTGTCATCCAGAGCATTCCAGTTCCTATCAAATTACAAGTCCCAGGATTCCTTAGGATGGAACCCTGACAGTTAAAGTGGAATAATAGTGCTATAATTAATGTTGCGTGAATAGGCTCCTGGGCTTTCTAAATTGGTGAGGCACTTAGAATCCTCTTTTGGAGAGTTCTAGTGCTGTAGTTCAGGGAAATGAACTAGAGCTTTTCAGGAGAGGATTCTAAGTACCTCACCAAACTACAAATCCCAGCATTCTGTAGGTTGGAACCATAACATTTTAAGTGGCTTCAAACTGCTATCGCCATGTAGTATTTTTACAGTCTGAGAGTTGAAACAGAAGTTTGATCAGTACTATTTCATTCTTTAGGGGAAGCAGACTGAGGAGGGATGGAATATTTGAATGCTTTACCACATGAATATTAGATCACCCTTTCCTCTGACAAGTGCATATTTTAAAAGGATGAAGAGCAACATCTGTGGTGGAGCAAATAACCCAACAACTCATGTGGATTTTCTGCTCATCCATCAGTGGAAAGTTCAGAGTGTACTTTGCGCACAGCCAGAGTTCAGAAACATTAGTGTTAACAACAACGCATTAATGTTGAACCATTAAAGAAAACTGACTCATTAATTTTAAATACTGAGAGACCTTTTAAAAATTATTTATTTATTCATTCATTAACTGATTTATTAAAATTTTAAATAATTAAATTTTAAATAAATTATCATTTAATATTATTAAAACCAGCCAAGAACAAAATGATGTAACAGAAACCACTAGGTACTTAAAGAAAAAAAAAGCTTTTGGCATTTACCGATTGAAATAATTTTTTAAACTGTTAATGGAAATGCTAACAAATTCAGAGTAACTAATTCATTTTTAACAAACTGTTTCCAAGCTCTGTCTGGGATTGAGACAATTCTGAGATTATAGCTGGATTTAATATTTTCAGAAATGGCCAACTTTCTGCCTTTCTGGCTCCCAGTATTTCTAGGGGCTATTTAAGGTGAACCCAAAGCCCATCACATTAGTTGCTAGAGCAAGGATGGGGAAAATGCCAATCCACAGGGTGCATGCACCCACAGACTTCCGGGTGTGGGATGGCAAATCATTGCTTGCTCCTATAAGTGCTCCAAAAGTGGGGTGGGTGGTTTGCTTTTCATGGTGGATCAGTAATGACCATAGGGTTTGACCAGTTTGACTGGCAAGACGTTTCTCCTGGATCAAAGGGAAATCCTGGCTCCTGGCAACAAGATTGTTGCTTTGGTGGTGGTCAAGTGCAAGTGAAGCAAGGGGAGACTGCAGGAGAGAGCCTGCCCAGCCATGAAAAAGACAGCCATTTCTTTTCAACAGACAACGGATATCAGATTTCTGAAACCCACTTTCTAAATTGCATGGATTGTAAATACTGGATTATGCTAAAGGGAAGCTTTCTGAACTGGTGGGACATTAATACTTCCAGCAGATGTCCTTCTTTGTGCAATTAAGAGAAAGTGAGTAACAATAGAATTTGACGACATAGCCATGTTAGTCTAGATGCATGAAGGATGTAGACTAAGTCTACAAAAGCTATGTTACAACTTATTTCAGTCTCAAAGGTGTTACAAGATCCCTTTGCATGCTGGTAGAATTTGAATTTTTAAAAGGAACTTGGACTGAGAGCAAAAAGTTAAGACTCTTTTTTTTTTAAAGGAATCTTGAAAAGGAAGGGGATTATTAGAATGACCTGGATAGACTGGAGAGCTGGGCCAAAGCTAACAAAATGAAATTCAATACGGAGAAATGTAAAGTACTGCATTTAGGGCGGAAAAATGAAATGCATAAATATAGGATGGGAGAGACCTGGCTGAATGAGACTACGTGCGAAAGGGATCTAGGAGTCCTAGTAGACCACAAGTTGACCATGAGCCAACAGTGTGATGCGGCAGCTAAAAAGGCCAATGCGATTTTGGGCTGTATCAATAGAAGTATAGTGTCTAGATCAAGGGAAGTAATAGTGCCACTCTATTCTGCCTTGGTCAGACCTCACCTAGAATACTGTGTCCAGTTCTGGGCACCACAATTCAAAAAGGATATTGACAAATTGGAGCGTGTCGAGAGAAGGGCAACTAAAATGGTGAAAGGTCTGGAAACGATGCCTTATGAGGAGAGACTTAGGGAGCTGGGTATGTTTAGCCTGGAAAAAAGACGGTTAAGAGGCGATATGGTAGCCCTGTTTAAGTATTTGAGGGGATGTCACGCTGAGGATAGAGCAGGCTTGTTTTCTGCTGCTCCAGAGACTGGAACACGGAGCAATGGGTGCAAGCTCCGGGAACAGAGATTCCACCTCAACATGAGGAGGAACTTTTTGACAGTCAGAGCTGTTCGGCAGTGGAACACACTCCCTCGGAGCGTGGTGGGGTCTCCTTCCTTGGAGGTCTTTAAACAGAGGCTGGATTGCCATCTGTCGGGGATGCTTTGATTGTGATTTCCTGCGTGGCAGGGGGGTTGGACTGGATGGCCCTCGTGGTCTCTTCCAACTCTGCAATTCTATGATTCTATGATTAATTGTTAAATAAAGGACAAGAATAATATTTTTTTATAATGTGAGAACATGGGCTTTTTACCTGGGATATAAGTGATAAGGACACGGTCAGGCTGGTGAGAGCAAAAAGCTATGGAAAGCCCCTGCAACCACTTTGGTCTGTAGCTGAAAGTGGTAAACAGAGACTTTATAGAGGGATTCATGGTGTGAGATTGTCATCTGGTGGTGAAAAAAAGAATTGCAATTACAACAAAAGAATTCCTTGCTATAATGGGCACTGGGACGAGATCCAAGACCAAAGCGAAGAAGAGGATCAGCTGAGTTGCCCTCAAAGTAAAAAAAAAGAGGGGGGTTGGGTTTACCAGATTTGAGATTGTATTTTACTTTATGTTGTTTAATTTGGTTGAAAGATTGGATTGTGTTGAGTAGTAAGAGATTATTGAATTAGATGGGCATGACCTGATGTTTGACTGGCATGGATATTTATGGTACAATAAAGCTAAAGTGAATGTAGATTTTAGTAATCATTTTGTGAGGAATGCTTTGTTAAGAATATGCAATAGAGACAAACCAAGATTGTGCCCTAAGATGCCTTTATGTGTCTCAACACAAGAAGCTTTTTATAGAAAGGAAACAACAGCAAAAGAAAGCTGGGTAACTTACCAAGATCTTTTGGAGTTGGATCAAGAGGAATATAGAATTATAGAATTAAACTGAATGAGATATCATTGTCAGAGGGCCTTAGCTTTTAATGGTTCTCATATTGACAAATAGTTGAAAGATTTAAAATAGATAAAAAGACTTATGGTTTTGAACAAAACAAATTGAAATTTGAGTTACAGTTATGTACTGATGATGATCATTTGATTGGCAAAAGGTATAAACCTCTGTTAAAATTGGATATAGAAGGGAAACAAGTTAAAGATTGTATGATAAAATGGACTCAGAAATTTGGACATAACATACAGATGGAACAAAGGGAAAAGATCTGGTCAAAGGGAATGGAATTTAGTTTATGTTATGATCTTGAGGCAATTTTTTATAAAACGATGTACCAGTTGGTGCATGACACCCAAAAAATTGGCTAGAATGCATAAAGACATTTCAAATGTATGTTGGAAGCGTGTCTAATATGTTGGAACATTCTATCATATGTGGTGGACATGTGAAAAAGCTAAAAAGTTATGGATTCAAATACATATTTTAATACAGAAGATTTTGAAGGTTAATATTCAATTAAAACCTGGGCTGTTTCTATTTGGACTGAAGGATGAGCACTGGAAAGGAAACATGGAAGATTACTACAATATATGACCACTGTGATAAGATTGTTATATGCGCAAAAATGGAAGAGTGCTACAATATCAGCAAAAGAGGACAGGCTGTTAAAATTGAATGATTTAGCTGAAATGGATAAATTATCTGCTTTGATTAGAGAAAAATCATTGGTGACATTTTTGAAGGACTGGGAACCTTGATTGTCTTTTTGCAGAAAAAAAAGAATAATACGATAACTGTGGGTTTTGATAATTAGTAGGTTTGGATTAATAGAAGTGTATGAAGTAATTTCTTTAGATAGGGAAGTAAGCCAAAAATCACTCCGTGAGGCCTGCAGCAAAAGCATAGACGTGATAATTAACCACCACTGCCATTGTCCAATAACTTTAATACAGCTGCAGTTAAACTATATAACCTCTGACACTTCACAGATGAAAACTGGGATGTGTGACCATACAACATCAGAGTGTGGTCAAGATGGCAAAAGTTATTAATGGGGAAGAACACACAAGCTAGGAGAGGCTGCAGCAGTTTGCTTTTGCCTGAGCCTACTGGAGAGGCCTCCTATTCTCTCCTTGTACGTGGGTTAATTGAGTGCAAACTATTTTTACATTTTGAATTCAATTTGCAGAATTTGTGCAACATAGGGACAGTGGAGGATATGGTATTAGAGCCTTATTCATAGCAGTCCGTCTTCTCTCATACCTTATCAGTTCAAACACACAGGCATCACGACCAGAATCAATCAGGTTCCCCCCACCTCACTTCCTCCAACCTGCCCATTTTTAAAGCTTTTGCCTGAACATGTTTTTGTGTCCGTTGGGTTGCCTTAATAAAAATATCACACTAACATGGGTTTTTGGATTCCCCCCCCCCCCTAATGGCCAACATAGCTTCCTTGGCTTTATATATGACCAAAATTTGAGAATATTTTGGTCTGGATCAGAGTTGTGCACTGTCATCCAACCTGGGAGAGTTCAGTTTTGGACCACTACTACTTTTCCCTAGATCCAAATATCGGCAACATAATTGTAAATTTTACATAGCCAAAGAAAAAAAACCCCACAGAAAATCCAGACACCAAGCTTGGCATGGCTATTTTGAAGTGACAAACAATGCAGTTTTGTACATAGGTGTCAGCCTATGTGCTCAAAAGTGCAATGTCTGTATGATTTTTGCCTTGAAAGCGTCTTCTTTATTCACACTGTCGTACTAGAATGCTTTCCATATTAATCTGTCTTTAGGAGGCACCCTAAACTCCCTTTCCCTTCCTGTGGAGATCATATAGGTAACAGATCACAGAACAAAGGAATATGGAGAAAGATAGGTTGATGTGTTAATTACAATGTACAAAGACAGTTTCTGTGTCTCTCTCCTTTTCTTTCACGCTCCAGTGTTATAGAAACAAAAAGACTACATGGAAATTGTTATTTGAGATGCCAGATAAAATAGAAACTAAATTGAAAAGAGCTGAATGGTCTCTCCCTCTCTTTTGTTTTTAAAGTCTCTTTTTGCATTTGAATACAAAGAGGTTTTCCCTGAAAATGGCTGGAAGGTTTATGATCCAGTTTTGGAGTACAGAAGACAGGTAAGAACTTCCATCCACTTCAGGCTTGCACTCCATAGCAAACTTGATTCTTTCCAACCACGGGTCCTATCTAATCACAGATCCTTTCTTTAGAGGGTAGGGATGTATGGTCTGCACCAATAGGAGAATAGTGTCCAGATCGAGGGAAATAATAGTGCCACTCTATTCTGCTTTGGTCAGACCTCACCTGGAATACTGTGTCCAGTTCTGGGCACCACAATGCCATAAGGATATGGACAAGCTGGAATGTATCCAGAGGAGGGAAAGTGTCAGGTGGTAGCGCACAGTGGGAACCTCTTCAAAGGTCCAGGCAGCAGTAAATGGTAGCAGAGTAAATGTTCCTTCAGGCATCAGCACAAAGGTAGAGACACAGGCTTATGTCTAAAATCTTCTTGTTCTTTACTTGAACGTAATAAAGACTGTTATGTATATTACAGCATCCACAGAACCATCTCCACACTTCAAGATTCAAAATAGGACATCCTCACACAGTGAGATTCAAAATAGGATGACTTTTTAGCTCAACCAGCCCAACTCTGCGCAGCCCAGCTCTTGGGCTTTGAGCCCAGCAAATATTGATACATTTGCCCAGTAGCTCCTGCAAAACTGCTGTCAGCTCAGATCTGCAGATCTGTGAAGAATGTTTGCTATATTAGAGCTCTTTAGAGACTAAATCTAACTACTGTATGTCCCAATATCCTGACAGAAAGATCAGGAAGCCAATGCCCTATGAGGAGTGCATTAGGGAGCTGGGTATGTTTAGCCTGGAGAAGAGAAGATTAAGAGGTGACATAGAATCATAGAGTTGGAAGAGACCACAAGGGCCATCCAGTCCAACCCCCTGCCATGCAGGAATACACAATGAAAGCATTCCCGATAGATGGCTAGTGTGTCCTCTCTTAACCTTTTCTTCCCCAGGCTAAACATACCCAGCTCCCTAAGCCACTCCTCATAGGGCATGGCTTCCAGACCTCCTACCAATTTGGTTGTCCTCCTCTGGACACATTCCAGCTTGTCCATATCCTTCTTGAATGATAACCATGTTTAAATATTTGAAGGGATGTCATACTGAGGATGGAGCAAGGTTGTTTTCTGTTGCCCCAGAGACTAGGACACGGAGCAATGGATTCAAACTACAGGAAAAGAGATTCCACCTAAACACTAGGAGGAACTTCCTGACAGTAAGGCTGTTTAGAACTGGAAAGCACTGCCTCAGAGTGTGGTGCAGTCTCCTTTGGAGGTTTTTAAACCAAGGCTGGATTGTCAGGAATGCTTTGATTGTGTATTCCTGCATGGCAGGGGCTTGGACTGGATGGCCCTTGAGGTCTCTTCCAATTCTATGATTCTACATGTCAAATCAACTGTAGGTCAAATTAACACACATTTTTCTGTTGGGGCCAGCTTAATGATAGTGATAAGTATTCTGTAGCACAGGTGGCTGGTCTTTGGCATGGGAGCCATTAACGATTTGTGTATTTGAGAACAGTAACTTAGCTGTAACATCAAGCCTGTTGTCTTTTGTGCCATACACGTCAGTTGACCCTGGCTCAGAAAATAAAAAGTGAAGCCATCCCATGTCCTGCACTGGGTTACATAATACTACAATAGTGAGTGTTAGAGGAATGTAACATTATAATTGACCTGTAAGCATGTTGGTTACTAATAGTCTATGGAGATTTTCACACCAGCGATATGTTCCATTGCAGGCGTGGAACAGGGTCGCTGAAAGATTTTTCTTTCAGATGACATCATCTGATTCCATGCCCTCAACATGACTGTTCTGTTGTCTCCCCGTGATATTTCAATCATGGGGTGAAGTCATTAATGACCACCTGTTCTGTTTCTGTCACGGAATCACGGGTGATCTGAAAGGTGTCCCATTTCTCTCCTGTGATGACAGTTGCGGGGGGGGGGGTGTCCGTTCTGAACACTTCCGAGCAGGAACAGGACACCCAGGTAAGTGGCACCCCCTTTTTCCCCCTCCCTGGGTTACCTTTATGTTTTTGTATGTGTTTTCATGCTCTGTGTACTGTTTTCACGTTTGGGGGGGTTATTTTTAAATTTCCCTCCCGCCCTTTCTCTAGCAAGAACAAGCGGGACTTGGCTTCACTGCTGTAAAATCAGCTTTACAGCAGCTGCATTTACAGCAGTGAAGCTGAGGGGAGAGAGAGGATGTGCCTGCTGCAGAATCAAGGTAAGCGTGCCAACATTTTCCTTAATCCCGTAGCAGAGACAGGAGAGGGGCTTGTGGAGCAGAAACAGGGCATTTGGCCCCATTGTGAAAATCTCCTATAGCTCTGATGGCTAGTGACTTTGTCAGTGGGGAAGCAAATCCATTTTGAATTTTAGTCCAATAGACACAATAAATAATAAATAAACTCATCATTTTACTGCTTGATTTTGTAAACGCATTGGAGTCTTAATCCTTAAAAAAAAAACACCCTATAGAAGCCGTTGTGGGATGGAAGACAAGGGAGGCTTCAGGCATCTAGCCAACTCAGTTGCCACCCCACTCCTTCTCCCATTTCTTCCATACTAATGAATTAGATGGAAACTCATCCCTGCTGGGTAGACACTACCACTCCTTCACAATCCAAGGGCTTGTCTATACAAGGTGATAAAATGTTGACTGATGCGCACTAATGCCAATTTGCAGCGGCTTTCATCTGTCTCCATGGTGTTGTTTTTTTTTAAGATTGCAGGCATGCGAAGCCATACTCATTTGATGTTCAGACAGGCATGCCTGCAAATCAAGATGGCATGTGCAAGTGAATACTCGTGTTTTTATTCTCACCAGTTGCCGCAGCTGAACAGTTGGGTTTTTTTTTTAAATCTAAGATGTAGAAATGTGATCTTCTGTTTAAAAAGTGTGATCCTCCCGCTTACATAAACAGAAACACACACCCCGGCTGTTTTGTTGCCTCAGGGCACGATCGCTATGGTAGATGTTCAGCATGGCGGTTCTGGGTGCTGCCTTGCCAGCAAGCTCCACCACTCTGTGCACACCTGACCAATCAGCTTTTCACTTCTGCTTTTATTAGGAAAGCACAGCAAAGTGAATTGGTTGTCCCAGCGATCAGAAATGTACATTTCCTTCAGATATTTTTTTGAACTTCAGGAAAAGCTGCAAAGGCTTTTCCCACAGAGTGTTTGGAGTTTTTGACCCCCCTTCTTCCAAATATGGTGAATTGATCCTATTGGGACAAAAGGTATCCTCCTCGAATTCTATGAGGAGTATTTTCACCGTCTAGACAAATCCCCAAGTTTGATGACTCCCCAAGCTTACTTAAGAGTATGTTTTAGCCCAGCCACAGATTGAGCCATCAGAAAAACCCATTGGGTTTTGGACTAAAAAGCCTCATCCACCTCTCATTTTGTGTGAGATTACTTTCTTGAAGTAGCTAAAACAATCAAAGGCAGGAAGCAAAAACTTGTTTCAAATAATATAATAGAATTTATTGTAATTCTCATGATGCTGCATCACTTATAACGGTTAAATAAACTTCTCCACTAATACTATCCTCATCGTATCCTCACAACAACAGTGTGAGATAGTAGCTTGTGTGTGTGTGTGTGTAAACTTGTTGACCTGCTGCAGCAAACACAGCAAAGAGTCTTGTGACATCCTCAAGTCTAACATGTTTTTCTCTGACACGTTTTCCTGGACTCTAGCCTCCTAAAACTTGTTAGTCTTTAAGGTGCCACCAGAGACTTTATTGTTTTTCCAGTGAGGTAGGTCAGGCTGAGTGAGAGTAACTTGTCTTCATGGACACCCAATGAGTTTCATGGCTCATTTGGGAGTTGAACTTGAAGCTTCCAAATTCCAACCAAGCATTATAATCCAGAATATTGCTTTGTTTCACTGCAACTCCTAGAATCCTCCACCCACCATGGTCACTGACAGGAAATTCTAGGAGCTTTCCAGAAAGAAATACAGTATTTCTGAGCTCTGCTCTAATGACTACACCACACTGGATGTCAATCTAGCATGACTTCTCCGTCATGGTCAATAGCTCTCTCCCACAGCTGTTCTGTTGTAACTCATCTTCAATTGGCATCCTTGCTTATTTGGTTCCCATTGTGTCTCAGATAGACACAGGTGAATCGGTGTTCTACCACTGAAAATGATAAAAGCAAAGTATCTATTGCTGTTAACCTCCAGCGCAGGAATTATTTTCTAACCAGCTGCACTTTTCAATGCAGGGGATTCCTAATGAAAGCTGGAGAATAACCAAGGTCAACGAGCAATATGAACTTTGTGATACTTACCCTGCCTTTCTCGTAGTTCCTGCCAATATTCCAGATGAGGAATTGAAGAGAGTGGCTGCATTCCGATCTAGAGGGCGCATACCGGTAAGTATGGCAGAGAGAGGTCACTTTGACTTATTTCATTAAGTGTCTTAAAGAGAGAGAGAGAAAAAGCAGTGTAAGCTGCAAACAGAACTTGTTCTGAGAAGGTAGGAATTCTCTTATTATCTTGCTCTAGGGAAATTGTTGGAGGCTAGGAGGCTGCATAAGTCCTCAAGGAGTCCTTAGAGGGCAGCAAAAAATACATTGCAACAGGGCATGGAAGCATTTTTGCCACATCTTTTGTCTTCCATTTTAGGTCCAGGGGAGGCCTTTTTTTTTTTTTTAACAACAGGAAGTGAATGGGAACATACTTTGTGTTCACTTCCTGTTTTTTTAAAAGGGGCCCTCCCGGACCTAAAATGGTCCAGCAAGGCCAAAAAACATGGCAGAATGCCAGAAATCTTTCATAGGTGGTATTTGAGGGCATTTAAAAATTTTTTTAATGACTTCTGGGGGGCTTTGGTGGCCACAGAAATGATGTATGGGGGGCTTCATGTGGACTTCACTCTGCCCAAACCTGTTCTAGAGCAAGGGAGAGGATCCTCAACTTGCATGTATAATCTAGCCTGCTAGGATCCCCTCTTTGGCCTACAGAGATTTTTCTGGTCATCCCTTCATCTCTCCAAAGTCCTGCCTGTTTTAGAGGAATCCTAAATATAACCACAGGAAGAGAGGGTGGGAGAGAGACAGAGACAAGCACGGGACCTCTGCAAAACTGAGCACCTTCCCTCAACCCAAAGGAAGCAAAGGGGCAGTGAACTACAGTCAGAGCCTAGAGGCCTTTTGAGTGCAAATATCCTCCAACATTTCACAGATGAAAATGAGGACACACATGGCTGAGCAACATCAGAGTGTGGTCAAAAGGGTAAAAGCTTTTCATGAGAAAGAACACACAAGCTAGGAGTTACTACAGCAGTATGTGTTAGCCTGCACCTACTGGGAAAGGCAAGAAACTGTCCCTCATCTCCCCGCCCCTTGCTAATTGGTTGAACGTTGATTTCACTCTTTGAACTCAGTTTACATTAATTGAAGTAAGCTAAAGGAGGAAGGTGGGAGGAAAGAGAAACTGGAACATTTTAAAAGCAGCTGAAAAAGTGGAATGAGAGAGGATAAATCAAGACTCTCCCTGCCAAATCAGGACTATTAGTTCCAACTGGAGTGGAACCATTGAATCAAGGAGAACATGGTAAGGGAGCATGTTCCATTAACTCATTCGGTCTAAGGAAATGTTGTATAATGTTTAGACATCCCACTAATATAAGCACTGTTGCAGAGTTTAAAAGAGTTGTCAGCACCTTAGGTTGCTCCTTTAAAGTTCAGCCTAAAGCCCAGAGTGGATATACCATCCCCTTGTTACCTGAATTGCGTGGGGTCCTTGGGGATCACAGTAGTGTCCGAATTCTAATATGGGGAGTTCTAATTAGCTCAAAATGGCAGTGAGAGGCCGGGTAATAATGGGAGCTTTTGACCTATGTATACCGGTACTCACTGGAGAGACTCACAGCCAGGGATGAAATAAAAATGGTTTTTATTGACAAATACTCAAGCGAACACATAAACATACGTACACTCAGGCTTCAAGCACTCACACAAGGCTAGTAAAGAAAGCAGGAAGTATCTGGATAGAGGGATAGAGTTTGGGATAATGGGTTATATGATGCCTGTTCTGAAGAGCAGAGATTCGTGCAGATAAGAAGGATGGCTGGAAGCGCCAGATGACCCAGCAAACCAACAGAGTGACGGCCTCTTGGAAAATAAGCACCTCAAAAAATTTGGGGACGGCATATTTATATTCAGTATTTCCCCTGAAGGGGTGAGTTTCAGTGGAATATAATGTCTGCCAGAGTTTCCCAGGGTTAGACAATGGTTTCTCCAGATATGTTAATAATTGCTAATAGTTTAAACTTGAACTTGAGTGGTCTCAGGCAAACCTATTGTTTTAGGGAGAAAGGAGAGGAAGAACCAGTTTTGCAAGCAAAGAGCACTCAGCTGCCTTTGATTGGATTAGTGAATGACTCACTTCCATAAATGCCCAGGAAGAATTAGCCCATTATCTCCCTAACTTATCAGTTCCAGGGGTTTTTGTGTAATTCTTATTGTGTGTGTCTTTGAGAAATTTGAACTGGCTGCTGCCTTAGGTTTTCCGAGCAAATCTTGGCTCCTTGTTTGGGAGGTCTACCTTAAATCACGTGGGGTGCCAATTATAAGCCAATATAAAAAATACAGTCAATTGATGAGTTATGAAAAAGATGGCGGCCTGTCAGGGCAGGTTATACCACTGATATGACTCTGCTGCTGAAGAAAATCTTTACTAGTGCTCCTTTTTGGGGGGTTGTTTCTAATCTTTTTTTTCCCCTGCAAGGTTTTGTCATGGATTCACCCAGAAAGCCAAGCCACCATCACTCGCTGCAGCCAGCCCTTGGTTGGAGTGAGCAGCAAACGGAGCAAAGAAGATGAGAAGTATTTGCAGTCTATCATGGACTCCAATGCCCAGTCCCACAAAATATTCGTCTTTGATGCGAGGCCAAGCGTAAATGCAGTCGCTAACAAGGTTGGATTATTACAGCTCTCCCAACTACTAGAGCAGAGGTGGGCAAAGTGCGGCCCACCCTCAGGGTCCCCCAGGGGTCAAAAATATATATGTTTTGTAAAAAATTTTTTTCAAAAAAATGTTTTGTTCCAAAATATCCTCTAGGAGGAGTGCGGGACATTTTTGCCACATTTTGGGTCCCTTGGGCCAATTTATGTCCAGGAAAGGACTTAAAAAAAACAGAACTAGAAAGTCAATAATGCTGGTGATGCAGATCAGTACTCATAAAAATTCTAATACAATACAGGACTGATAAGATTCACAGTAGCCTGTCATTTTATTTATTTTTTCACTACATTTATATTTCCGCTTTCCTCCAAGAGGCTCAAGCCAGAATTCTCCTCCTCCTCCTCTGAACTTTATCCTCACAACAACCCTGTGAAGTAGGTCAGGATGCATAATTCCCACCCGTTGTAGAAATAGCAGGCATACCCTGCTTCCTCCCAAACATAAGATAGCTTACAAAATGGATAATGATTGATTATAAATACAATAAGCGTAAACAGCAAGAATTAAAATATTGGCAAGATAAGGCAACACAAGAAAGTCAACACCCTTTCTTCGAAAGAAATCTTTAAAAAATGTGATTTGTGCTTTTTCTTTTTTATAGAAGTGTAGGCATGCACAATCTCAGGGATCTTATTCCACAAGATTGGGGCTAACACAGCAAAGCCCGTGCTACAACTAATCTGTTATATATAAATTTTTTAAAAGGCCCTCCCATATGAAACCTTGCGGGAGATCATACTTTATTAGGCAGAACTGGGCAACCTGTGGGTCTTCAGATGTTGTTGGAGTGCAACTCCCATCATCTCTTACCACAGACTATGATGTCTAGGAAGTTGCAGCCCAACAATATCAAGAAGGCCATCACTTGTCCACCTCAACATAAGACAAAGCTTTCCATGAAGTTCAGCTTGCAGGGTTTTGGGGGGTTTTTTGTGGGGGCGGGCAGGGTCTAAACTAGACGACCTAAGGTGTGTATTGTCTTGCAGGCTAAAGGAGGAGGTTATGAAAGTGAGGATGCCTATCAGAATACAGAGTTGGTCTTTCTGGACATCCATAATATCCATGTTATGAGAGAATCCTTGAGGAAACTAAAGGAGATTGTATATCCCAACATAGAAGAGACTCACTGGCTGTCTAATTTGGAGTCAACGCACTGGCTAGAACATATCAAGGTATGTTGTTGGGTATGTGCATATGGCCATCCTTTGGGATTTATTTATTTATTTTTTATCCTGCTTTTATCCCATATGGGACCCAATATAAACAATATCACTAAAACAATCTGTAATAGAAAAGAATGAAAAAAGCATTAAACCACAATCCACTTAAAAACATTAATTTAGACAAAAGTTAAAACCTTTTGCAAACTAAGAACTAGCATACCCACTCCATTACCCAACCAGCTAAAAGGTTAAAAGCTGTTTAAATAAGAAGGTCTTTTCCTGCCAGCAAAAAGAGAGCAGAGAGGGGGCTAATTGAGCCTGACTTGGAAGAGAATTCCATAGCCTGGGAGTAGCCATCAATAAGGACCTCTCCTAAGTTCTCACCAGACTATATCAGTTTTTATCAGACTTTACAGATTTTATCAGTATGATTTCAGCAGTTCCAACATTTGATCCCACCCTGATAAAGACTTCCCCCTGTCATTGGGAAATGTGTCTCCAGTGCAATTACTTACAATCAATAGCAATTTAGTTGCTCTATCACATCTTGGGAGTAACTATGTAAGCTGCTGAAACCCTGCCTCTAAGACACCACAATCTAAATTGGAATTCAGGCTAATTACGGTAAGTGTTTGATGTAAGAACATAGCTGAAAACATGGGCTGGCACCCTGTTAGTGGCATAAGTACAACTTACACAAGTGTAAAGTCATTCTTTTAGTTGTTACAGAGGTTGGAATTCTCTACCAACCTCACACAATGACCAAACTCCCTCCCCAAGGCCACCTTTTACCTGCTTCACAGCCATTTACGGGCTGGTGGAGATCTGGGGAACAGCAGGGAAGCGTTTATTGAAGGTTTATTGAAGGAATCATCAATATGTAAACGTCCAAAATTTTAAAACCACATTTAATCATTCCTTGTTAAACACCCTGTCTTGGTGATTTTGTTGCTCCTTCTGTCTTCCATCCTTCTTTCCCTTGATCTGAACATGCTTGTAAAAATTTCCAAAGCTTTGTTACCATTCTTAATTGTAATTGTAAATTAGGTGGGCCATTCCACTGCCTTCCTTGAAGTCATTCTCTGTTCATGATGAATATCACAATCACAGAATGCCCCTTTTAACCCAGCTGATTCTTGCTGGTGCTCTTCGGATAGCCGACAAGGTGGAATCGGGGAAGACCTCTGTGGTCGTGCATTGCAGTGATGGCTGGGATCGAACCGCCCAGCTCACCTCTCTTGCCATGCTCATGCTGGATGGTTACTACCGAACGATCCGGGGCTTTGAAGTGCTGATGGAGAAGGAATGGCTCAGCTTTGGGCACAGATTTCAGCTGGTGAGTTTCTGATTTTTGTAGTTACAAAAATGATTGCCCATTGCAGGTCTTGCTCTTAAATGATTTAAGACGGGGTTGGTGGACAGAAGGTAGATTAGGATATGCTGGTGAATGTTTGGATCAGTGGTTCTTAACCTGTGGTTCAGAGACCCCCAGGGGTCCACCATGTCCTCACAGGGGGTCTGTGAAGGCTGGAAGGCTGCTTTGCCCATCTCCTCCCTTCAGTGGAGTGACCACGTGACAGGAGCTGGCTTGGTCTGCACATTACCATTCAATCTGCTCCAGCCACAAACTTTCAGGAAGAAGTAGGAGAAAAGTCTTCCCTCCTCCTCCAGTACCTTTGAGGGAAGGTTTAGTGGATGGTGTAATTGTATTGTTTATTGTTGTTGTTGTTGCTGTTGTTGTTAGGGTTTTAAATTTTGAGTTAAGTCTTGGGGGTCCACAGCAACAAAAGATATTTAAAGGGGGTCCCTGGTAAAGAAACAGTTAAGAGCCACTGATTTGGATCATTGGCTGGAGATAAGCAAGGCCTTCATTTCTAACAAGAGCAGCAACTAAAATCTTTTTGCCTCCTAAGTAAACTTGCTGAGAAAGAATAATTGGGGGGAAACCAGGGCCAAGACCCTACATTGTCCTTCTGCTGAATACCAATACCATGCAACCAACTGTATATCTGCCATTGTGGCTCCTTATTGTGCAATGGGGTAATGCTCAGTTGCTGTTTCTGCAATCCCAGTGAATCAAGTGATCCACTGAAGGCACTGACGGATAGTTGCGCAGCCTCTGAGAAAGTGTAACTGCATGGCTGGAATGCTGTTGGTTAGTCCCTACTAGAGTAGACCTATAGAATCAGGTGTTGAATGGTGAATCAACACATAGGTAAATCTAACTGACTCAGTGTCTAGATCAAGGGAAGCAATGGTGCCACTCTATTCTGCTTTGTTCAAACCTCACCTGGAATACTGTGTCCAGTTCTGGGCATCACAATTCAGGAAGGATATTGAGAAACTGGAACGTGTCCAGAGGAGGGCAACCAGGATGGTGGGAGATCTGGAAGCGATGCCCTATGAGGAGCGGCTTAGGGAGCTGGGCATGTTTAGTCTGTAGAAGAGAAGGTTGAGAGGTGACATAATAGCCATGTTTAAATATTTGAAAGGATGTCATACTGAGGATGGAGCAAGCTTATTTTCTGCTGCTCCAGAGACTAGGACACAGAGCAGTGGGTTCAAACTTCAGGAAAAGAGATTCCACCTAAATATTAGGAAGAACTTCCTGACAGTAAGAGCTGTTCACCAGGGGAATACGCTGCCTCAGAGTGTGGTGGAGTCTCCTTCTTTGGAGTTTTTTAAACAGAGGCTGGATGGCAATCTGTCAGGAATGATTTGATGTGTATTCCTGCATGGGTGGGGGTTGGACTGGATGGCTCTTGTGGTCTCTTCCAACTCTATGATTTTATGATTCAATGGCTCTATTCTAGTTGGGACTAACAATAGGATTTAGGCCCATGGGAAATGATTGCATTTTCTAATGCAACTGGGAAGTGAATATATCTGTTGCACAGTGACCCCAAAAGTGAAATTGCATGTGTAAGGGAATTCATACAGATGTATGACGGGAGCAAGATTCTAGTCCAGATCTGGATTTTTGTGTGAAAAGACTTGCAATATCAGTTCTGATTGTTGTTGTGTGCCTTCAAGCCATTTCCCAACTTATGGCGACTCTCAAGGTAAAGTTTTCACTGGGTTTTCTTGGCAAGATGTGATCAGAGGGGGTTTGCCTTCGCCTTCCTCTGAGGCTCAGAGAATGTGACTTGCCCAAGGTCATCCAGTGCATTTCCATGGCTGAGCGGGGATTTGAACCCTGGTCTCCAGAGTCATAGTCCAGCGCTCAAAGCACTACACCGCACTGGCTCTGATACTAAACAAGTTCCAATACCAAGAAAACATTCCTGGGTTGAGCACATGCTGAGAGGTACTGTGTTCCTTAACTTGCAGCAAAAGTCTGCCTGCTTGAAGCTAATGTTTTATACATGGTTCTGGCTGCTGGACCTTAAGGATCTGATTTTTTAAAAAGTACATTCAGCAAGCCTGAAGTCTGCCCCACCCCCATTCTGATTTTAACAGGCACACAGAGCAGGCAAACAGGTCCCCAAACCGCCCAGGTAGCTGTCATGTTGGCTGGGGGATTCTGGGAGCTATAGTCCAAAAAAAAAAAAAGTAAATTTTCTTAGCTTTGGGGAAAGAGACAGCTAATGTCTGTTAGCAGCTGCTCAGGCACTGTTGGCAAAAGAACAAGAAGAGTTCTTAAATGCTTGGCATAGAGAGAAATGGCTGAAGAAAGTTTTGGCCATGAGTAATGTAACCACATTAAGTCACATGCTGGAAGGCTTAATGCTGTGCCCAGATTTTTCAGTGACTGGGGAAAGTGTTTATAGCTCTTTGGAATAAAGAATACTTGCATGACAAAGCAGCATGCACACTTCTTTCTTTGATATGGATACATCATGTTATTTGCTTTCCTTCCTACCCTGAATTTAGAAGGTTTGTACGTACATTTATTTGTCTTCCAGTATTCTCTTGCATTTTAAAAATATATGCTGAAATGGCTACAGTTCAGATTATTTTATTTGAAGACAATGATGTGATTGTTGTCACTTAATATACCTTTTTAAAGATTTATGCTCATTAAAAAAAAGATCATAGGAAGTTAAGTTATACGAGGGCAGCTTTTGGTCCCTCTGGTCTGGTACTGTTTCCTCTGACTGGCTCCCAAGGTTCTCCCAAGGTTTCCATATCCTAATACCTACTCCTTCTAATTCATTTTGTGATGTGGAACTACAGTGCCCATCATCCTTCACAATTGGCTGGGGCCAATAAATTACCATCCAACAACATCTGGAGGACCATGTGGTCTCCATCCCTGATTCATGCTCTACTTTTCTTTTACAATAGCAATATTTCAGAACGGCTTTACTAAAGTTAGCATCCTACTACAGTACTTTGACACCTGATATCACTCATCTTGTGTTATTATGTGTGTTCAAGTCGTTTCCAACTTGTGGCAATCCTAATGTGAATCTATCATGGGGTTTTCTTGGCAAGATTTATTTGGAGGGAGGTTTGCCTTTGCCTTCCTCTGAGGCTGAGAGAGTGTGACTTGCCCACGGTCACCCATTGGGCTTTCATGGCCAAACGGGGATTTGAACCCTGGTCTCCCAGAGTTCTAGTCCAATGCTCAAGTTACTACATCACACTAGCTCTTTACCCATAGTCCTATAGCAAAAGATAAGAGAGCCAAAACCCCTCCTGCCCATTCCCTCTGTGAATGCTACATTGTCTGCTGCCCTCTTGCAGTCTGCCTAGAGATCTTGGACCCTTTCACATCGCACAACTATAGCACTATATTCCATTTTAACTTCCATAGGGTTGTCTAAATGGCAAAAATACTCCTCACGGAATGTGAGGAGAATCCTGTCTTGATAACATTCCTCATCATTTCACCATATTGGGAAGGAGGGGAGCCCAAAATGTCAAAAACTCCACAGGAAAAGCCTTTGCAGCTTTTCCTGGAGTTTAAAAAAAAAAAAAAAACAGCAAGGAGAATGCACATTCCTGCTCGTTGGGACAAGCGATTCAATATGAATTGTTTTCCCACAGGAGAGAAAGTGCAAAGCTGATTAGCAGCGTGAACGCAGGGGATGGGGCAAGCTAACAAAGCAAGCGCCCGCTGCCGCCATGTTGGATTTTCACCTTAGTGAGCGAGCACTAAGACAAGAAAACGGGGTTGGGTTTATTTTTTGCTTTTCTGTTAAATCGAAAAATCGCTCTATCGCACCTTGAACATCATTTGTTTTAAAGTGCACAGTAAATACAAATGTGAGTAAATCACTTGCACTCGCCATCTTGCATGCGAAGCTTATGGAGGCAAAAACACCATTAAGACAAGTCGCAGCTACAGCAAAATGCTATTACTTGTGAGGGACTCTGGGTTTTTTTGCTATTACTTGTGAGGGACTCTGGGTTTTCATATAGACAAGCCCATAGCAATATCCAGCACTAGGGGGGTGCAGAGAGGCCGAACAACACCAGTTAATGCCATCTGAGGGTGGGGTGACACCAGCCTTAGTAATGCCACAGGCAACATCCTATGGAATCCTGTGATTTACCATGGGCAGCTAGAAAGACAAATGGGTTTTAGAGCAAACCAAGCCAGAACTCTTCACTAGAAGATGACTAAACTGAGGCTATTATACTTTGGACATCTGAGAGGACATGACTCATTGGAAAAGACAATAATGTTGGTAAAGTGGAAGGCAGTAAGGAAAGAGGAAGACTGCACTACATGTAGATTGGTTCAGTCAAGGAAGCCACAGCTGTCTTGAATTTGCAGGACCTGATCAGGCCAGCTGATGACCAGGAATCTTGGAGGTCTCTTATTCATAGGGTCACCATAAGTCAAAGTCAGCTAGACAGCAAATAACAAACAAAATTTAGAATTCTGAGCCAAGCACTCTACTGCCTCAGCAAACTATAAACCCCACAATCCCATAGAAAGCAGCTATGGTAGTTAAAATGGAATATAGAGCTGTAATTGTATAGAGTGAAAGGGCCCACATGTGCAAAAGCTGAAGGAGTTTCTGGGACTACCAAGTGGATGGGCTGAGGGCAACACAGGTCTTGTCTATATGAAGCGGGGGGTGGGGGGATATGAACATGTCTGAAAAAGCAGGTATTCGCAATAATGTGATCTGTCTTCATGGCCAAAAGAACCTCCCCAAACTCCACATGACCCCTAGCCAGGATGGCAGCTGTCAGTCATTTACTCAATTATAAATCTGCTGCCCCCAAATTAAAAAACAAAACAAAAGAGTTTCCAATGGTGCTCACAAGCAATAGTTCATATTTCAAAAAAAAAAAAAAAAAAAAAGAGTATAAGATTGCCATTTGATTGACTTACCGGACCCTTGCTTAGCCGAAAATCCAACACGGCCGCCACAGGCGCTTTTCCTGTTTGCTAGCACTGCCCCCATCCTCGTCCAGCCAATCAGATTACGCTGCCTGTTCATATCTGTGCGAATGCAAGTGTTCAAACAATTGCACATTTACATGCTGTACGGAGCTTTTAAAAAATCCATACGAAGCTGTGGACACATGGACTTTACAGTGGATTTGGCTGCCCCCCTTCCTAATGACACGTATTTGTGCAAATGTCGGTATGAACGTATTGCCTTCTGCTTGTATGCTGTTCATGTTATTTTGACTGCATAGACAAGACCACCCTCTCCACCCTCTTTCTAACTAGAGACATCAGGAATTGAACCTTGTACCTTCTGCAGGCAAAGCATGTGCTTTACTGTTGTGGTATGGCCTTTTCAATATGCCTGTTTGAAATAGAGAGCATTGTTTTAGCTGTCAGTTTCCTCCTTCCCTCTACTCTGACCACATAGCCTTCTGCTATGATTCCTTTGTCTCAAGGTAGGCAGCCTGGACTCTACCTACATTTTAGACTACAACTTCCATTATCCCCAGCCAGCATCACCCATGTTTGGGAATGATTTGCCTTATATTCCAAAGCTTCTGGAGGGCATCAAGTCATACTCTTGCTCTGTTTTTCTATGATACTGGTTTTCTTTTGTTTCTATTGTTACCTTTTCTTTTGCTTTGTTTCAGAGAGTGGGCCATGGAGATAAGAATCACGCAGATGCAGACCGATCCCCTGTTTTTCTCCAGTTTGTCGACTGCGTGTGGCAGATGACACGACAGGTACATTCTTTGGGCTGGTATAAAGGAAAAGGATCCTGGAAATATTAACCCTCCCCCATGCCTTTTCCCTTTGTCTCTTCTCCCAGCAGATATAGACTGAATCTGTCGCTTTTTGTATGCCTCACTGCTAGTGCAAAAGCTCCATAATCCTGTGTACATGTACATGGAAATAAGTCGAGTACATCCAACCAAACTCAATGGAACTGGCTTTTGAGCAGACACACACTGGATTACACTGATTGGAACTAAGCTTTCTCTCTGGATACCCAATTTTAGCAGGGGGTGGGGTGGGGGGCTTCTACTGTTGATGGGTAAGAAAACAGAATGGGAACAGAAAAATAAGAAAAAGCCATTGTATCTGCTCTTTGTTTCCATAATCAGAAACATGTTTGTGTTATTTGGCACAAGCATGTGCTCTACAACTGAGTTGTAGCCATTTACAAAGTTTCATATGGGGTGTTTGAATCACCCCTTCCCAGATGTTGGAAAAGTTACTTTTTGGGCTGCAACTCCCAGAATCCCTCAGCCAACATGGCCATGCTATCATGCTGGCTGTGGGATTCTAGAAGTTATAGTTCAGAAAAGTAACTTTCCCAATCATTGGCCCATTCCCCATCTGGTCTTTGGCTGTCACTCAGCATTCTTTACTGAATATGTAAAACAGTCATTTTTTTTGCCTTTGGAAAACAGTATTATGGTTTCATAAAGGAGAGGTTGCCAGACAGTAATGCAAACAAATTCTTCACTGGGAGGCAAAAGAAGGATGGGCCATTTCTCCCCTGCTTCCCAGCCAAATGTTTCCCCTACCTTCCGTGTAAACTCTTTGGAGGAATATGTTTTCATGTACTGAGTGAGAAGTGTCCAGTGAAAATAAGCAAATTGCTCTGCTTTTCTTTTGAAGTTTCCCACGGCCTTTGAATTCAACGAGTGCTTTCTAATCACTGTTCTGGACCACCTCTACAGCTGTTTGTTCGGGACATTCCTATGTAATAGTGAGCAGCAGAGGGTGAAAGAGGTAAAAACCCAGATGCTCTTTTAAAAAGAAAAATGTTTTGCTCCTGAATCACTGCCAGCTGTAGTGCCCCCTTTTAACCTCCATGCACTAAGAGAAATGAATTTGTGTTGTGTGAATTGTGGGGTCTTTTTTGATCTCAGTGAGAATGCCAGTGAATTGCAAGGTATAAAAATGCCTTACGTGCAAAGGACTGCGCAGAATCAAATGAGCTCTAGCCTGAGGCAGAAAACACAACAGTCTTAAATCAGGAATGTAAATCATACCCCTTTCTCCAGAAATCAAGTCCTGCTCCTTACAGTTGGCCCTCCACATTTGTGGGCTTAACTTTTGTGGATTTGATTCTTCCCAGATTATTTGCTGCTGCCTCCGCTGCTGCCCCATGCCATTTTTAATAGGGACTGCAAGCCTTGCGAGACTGAGAAAGGCTGCAAACACACAGCGAGGCTTGTCTCTCTCTCGCTCTCTCTCTGGCTTTTCTTCGCAAATGAAGATTCAGGAAGGACTCATCCCGCACTTTCTGCAAGCGCGTTGATGACTAAAAAGGCCAATCTGAGATAAACAAGTCCGGTTGCAGAAAGCACAGCAGAAGGTCTCCTTGGGTGATGTTTCAGGGTTGTGATTCTTTCTGCGTTGTCGTTTCTCAAGACTTGTTCGGCGTGAGTTCTCAAATAAATCACTTTTTTGGAGCGCCCCTCTTACACGAGGCTTGTAAGTCCCTAATAAAAATGATGTAGGGCATGGGTGGAGGTGGCGGTGAGCCCCACCAGCTGACTGCCTCTGCCTTGCGAAGGAACCCTGCTGCCTTGAAGGCATCTGCAGTGGGTTGAATCCATGGATCATACTTTTTTGTGTGTTTTTCCACTTTTGCTGGGGTCCTGCACCCCTAATGTGGAGGGCCAACTATACTTTGCATATCCCCACCTGATTACACTAGCATCTGACAAAATGTTGAAAAAATGACTTTAATGAAGAAACAAATAGAATCTGGAACAAAAATGTTGCAATACAAAGTTATCCCTGTTCTAGATTCCATTCTCACTCCATTCTATCTCCTTCTCTTTGGTTTTAAGCTCTCCCCCAGCAATCAGTCACCATCCTGTGGCCACTGAACATGCTCAGAACCACCTCTGCATATCACAACCTGGTTTTTAAAAATCTTTGGAGTAAGCATTAGTGCATATCCAAAAAATGGCTATAAAGAGTGCTCAGTCCCTAAGAATGGGACAAGTAAATACAGAGGTGACAACAACTGACAAAATCCAAGAAACTGTATAATGGGAACTGACACTTCTTTAGACCAATCTGGAAGAGCCCAGAAAGTTGGTCTCCAGAAAAACTTGTCTCCCAGATCTGTCAAACCTGCTCACCTGTACCTTACGGTGTTTTGTTCCCAAAATTATTTTGTATTTCTGCTGACCTAGCTGATACCACCCGTTTAGGAATAGATGGTACCATTTTAGCTACATAAGCAAAGGAACTGTTTATTTCAACATTAGAAGCAGAAGGAATGCCTACATGGCAGCTTTGGCTTTATTAGTTTTAGATTTGTGAAATGGAGAGAGAGGGAGAGAGAGTGTGTTAGAATCATAGAGTTGGAAGAGACCACAAGGGCCATCTAGTCCAACCCCCTCCCATGCAGGAATACACAATTAAAGCATACCTGACAGATGGCCATCCAGCCTCTGTTTAAAAACCTCCAAAGAAGGAGAATCCATCACACTCTGAGGAAGAGCATTCCACTGCTGTCAGGAAGTTCTTCCTAATGTTTAGGTGGAATCTCTTTTCCTGTAGTTTGAGTCCATTGCTCCATGTCCTAGCCTCTGGAGCAGCAGAAAACAAGCTTGCTCCAGCCTCAATATGACATCCCTTCAAATATTTAAACATGGCTATCATGTCATCTCTCAACCTTCTCTTCTCCAGGCTAAACATACCCAGATCCCTAAGCTGCTCCTCATAAGGCATGGCTTCCAGACCTCCCACCATTTTGGTCATTAGAATGTGTTCTAGCACATGTTGAAAAGAAGAGTGGTTTATTATTTAATATATGCGTACCCTGTTTTTCGTGATACGCTCAGACAAGGCATGTATAGTACTTCTCCACTGAACTGTTTTCTAAAGTTTTTTTTTTCTGGAGCAAGAATGGGGAAAGAGTGGGCTATCCAAAGCATGTTGGACTGCTGTGCCTATCAGCCCCCACTACTAAATACAGTAGCTAGTGCTGATGGGATTAGCAGTCCAGCAACAACTGGAGGGACACACATCCCCGTCTTTCTTATAGAGAGTTGCTGTAAATGCTGTGTTTCACAGTACTGGGCTGCAATCCTGCTGTTCCTCAGATAAAACAAGTTTTCCCATTCCTTTCCAGGGCCTTCCCAAAAAAACTGTGTCACTGTGGTCCTACATAAACAGCCAGCTTGAAGACTTCACCAATCCTCTGTATGCCAGCTATACTAATCATGTCCTATATCCTGTGGCTAGTATGCGCCATCTAGAGCTTTGGGTAGGTTACTACATTCGCTGGAACCCACGGATGAAACCACAGGTGAGCTGATTGAATCAGAGAGGAGAAAGGGGGTTGGGTTAAAGTCCAAAAAACGTTAAGACTCCCACCACCACCACTTTAGATATGTTCCTTGGTGTTGCAGTTATATTCAGCAAGATTCTTGTCCCATTGGAGTTGCAGCATTAGATGTTCATGGTTTGGTGTATCTGTTACAGAATTACACATTTTTTTGGTCTGTTTGTTTGTAGGACCAGAAATCTTGTCAGTGACCCAAGAAGGGAGAGCTTGAGATTTTTTTTTTTTAAAAAAAACCCAAACCCTACAACTTTCAGAATTCCCTGGCCAGCATGGCTGTGCTGTTTGGGGATTCTGAGAGTTGTCATACAAAACAATAACTTTCCCAAGTCCTCTGAAAGGACTCCAAAAGCTGCAGCTAGTTGTCAGGAACCCCCCTTTGTCAGAGTATAAACAGGGCTGAGGAATCTTTAGTCCTTCAGATGTTTTGGCCTACAACTCCCAACAATCCCTTATTGGTATTTTGGGAGTTGAAATCCAAAATACCTTGAGGCTCAAATATACCCCAATACCTCAGTGAAGAAATCCTTCCTTGCTTCTCTTTTGCTGCTGGACAAGGCCTAAGGGTTTGTTGTTAAATATAGAGTATAAAGCCCTGAACAGTTTGGAACCAGGCTATCTCCAAATGCATGTTCTCTGTAATCAACCTTAGTTCACTGAGGTGTTCTTAATGGTATGTTAGGAGCTTGAGGTCTACTTAGAAACTACAAAGAGTAGAGCTTTTAGTGTATTAGTTTCTATTGTGTAGGTTTTTTCTGCTGGATGATATTAGGATGTACCAACATTGCTCTGTTTTGGCATTTGATATAGACATTTCTATTCAAATAGCCTTTCCAGAGTCTGTTCTCTCCAGAAAAAAAGCCTTTCTGGTAGTTTCTAGAGGCTGCTTCCTCCAAAATCAGTAGTACAGTAGGACCTGCTGGGGATTGGTTCTGGTGCATGGATACCAAAAACCGTGGATAACAGCAAACACTATTGAAAATAATGGGACTTCTGGTTTAAAATACCATAGAGTTTCCTTGGAGGACCTAGAACATGGCTAGAGAGGACACATTTTATAGAAAGACTCTATGGTAAGCGTGCTATTTTGTGTCCCATGGATAATTGAATCAGTGGATAATGAATCAGTGGATACGGGGGTCCTATTGTATTCCAAAGTATTTCCAGAAATGAACACCCGCATTTCCGCATAGTCTCAAATATATAAGATGGCTACTTCAGCAGTATAATTCTGCTCATATTCTCTGTGCTCTACCTTTTGTTATTACTTCAGCATGCTCAAGGGCTTAGTTTTAGCATTGAAGGTAGGTCCTGGGACTGAGCTGTAAAGCCCCACCAAATGAAGCCACACCTGTGGTTATCTGCAGTGGTATAGTGGAGCTAGGGGTTGCAGGCTCACACTGACGGGACTGTTGAATTAGCAGAAGAGACAATGATATCATCTGCCACCCATCTCAAACTTCCCTGTTCATTCCAAGCTAAGCTGCAAACCTCACAGTAGGAACATACAGTAAGACCCCAGGTGGGAGGTGGGGATGGATTTTCACAGCAGTTTATGAGTTGTCCATGTTGTGAGTTGTCCTAGTGGTAGTGCAAAGTATTTGGAGGTGGCTTGATCTTGAATGGACGATCAAGACCTATTAGCTTTATCAAAGGACTATTCTGGGTGGAGATGAAAACTTCTAGAACTGTTTGTTATTATGGATCAGTGCAGCTGCTTAAAAGTTTGGATTCTCCTTTAGAAAATGGCTCTGGGGACTAGCATAAGTACTTGCACTTCAAAATTTAGCATTATATGACTGATTATTGGTTTTCTATCTAAAGGCTGAATATAAAGCTTCTTCTGTCCCCACTAGGAGCCGGTGCACAACCGTTATAAGGAACTCTTAGTAAAACGGGCAGAGCTTCAAAAGAAAGTGGATGAACTCCAGCGAGAAATTGCCAACCGCTCCACTCCATCCTCTGAAAGAGCCAGCTCTCCTGCTCAGTGTGTTACCCCTGTCCAGACTGTTGTATAACACAGCACAGACTCTTTGATAAGCATCTCTCCAGAATGACATCATAAGGCAGCTTTTCTAGAAAAGGAATCTTAAAAGAGAAACTTCTGAATTTAAAAAAAAAAACACAGGTATTTGGAGTCTAAATGCTCTATTTATTATGCTATATCTCTCTGGAATATTTTATTAGGCTGTAACACTACAGGAAGCAAAAGCTTTTCTTTCGCCCCCCCACTCCCTCCCCCAAAGGCTTCTTATATAGGATTATATTGCTTGAGGGCTAATTACAGGGAAAATAACCACAAGCCTCTGAAGACAAAAGTAGAACACTTGTAAATTGAACTCAAGGTGTTGAGCAGTTGTGGTTTCTGCTTTGAAGTGGAGAACATGATGTACTCCTCCAACTTGGAAGCATGCAAACTTTAAACTGAGTGACTTGAATGCAAAGGATGGCAGGGGAGGAGGGCACAGAGTCTGTTTTTGTGCACTGGAGCTGGCTGTTCTCCCTGTACTACTTTTGTCACCTGAGAAGCTGCTCCCAAAAACTCAGACTGCAACATAGCATAAAAGAGGTGCATTGTAGGAAAGAGAAAAATTAGGATTTGTATTAGGACAGTTGGGATTGCCGCTGTTGTTAAACAGAGCATTTATCTCCCCCACCCCCTATAAAGCAAGGGTGGAGAGCATGTGGCCCTTTGGGTATTGTTACACTCTGTCTCTTATCAGCTCTTGCCAGCCTAGTCAATGGTAATGGATAATGGGAAGTACAATCCAACAATATCTGGAGAGCCACATGTCACAATCCCTGCCATCCTGGCAACCACTTCTGAATAGCGAACAAAACTCTCAAACTGTATCACATTAAGGAAGGCATGGATGAGCAGACTTTAAAGAGAGCTGCTGCATATAAAAATATGTGATGAAATCACATTCTGAAAGAAGCCTAATGACCTGAATCCTATTGTTATTTCCAACTACAGTAGATCCACTGAATCAATAAGACTCATTATGTGGTCTCATCATTCACTAATTGACTCAATGAGTCTACCCTAGTTGAGACTAACCAAAAAGATCCAGGCCAATAAATAAGAGTGAAGTTATGGTTTCTAGTTACTTTCATGAGTTATTTTTGAAGGGCAATTTTTGAGGTATCTTGGCAGGAATTTCCCAAGTTTTATGCCATTCTGTTATCAATTCTAAGGGTTTTTTCCTTTGAAAAAGTAGTGGAAGCATAGGGGGAAATGAACCATTTAAGGTTCATGAACTGAGTCTGTTACTAGATGCAACCAGGCTGTTTATTTAGATAGATAGCATTTCCCCCTACAGAAGATAATGGAAAAACAACTCACAGCATAGCACGACAAGGAATAGCAACTGATTTCTTTTCAGTCAGTGTAACAAGAAAAAATTACATCCCAAGCACTTTGCTACATATAAGAGGAATAGTCTGAAACTGTGAGTTCATTACCACCATCTTTGTTGAGGGATTTTCCAGTTGTGAGGAACCAGTGCAGATCCTGGAAAACCCTTTTTGCCCCTGGTTTGAGGGGTAACACTAACAGCTGACAACAATTGCCCAGTTGGGGGATGCCAGCTGAAAATTATTAAAACTCTTTCTAGACTTGGAGGAATAGTCAGTGGCTCAGTTCCTATTCTTTAGATTTTGAAACAACGGAAAACAGAACAACGGAGACTTTTCCTAAAATACTGGAACTTTATGCTGGCAAAGATCTAAGTCCGTTTTGCTAGAATTCATTATCAAATATAGGCCAAAGTTTCTATATCACTTCAGTGTAGCAGTGGAGTTTGGTGATGCTTCCATTGCACAACTCCTGTACTGAACAGCAATGTAGTGCAACATCAATGCACAAGGTGGATTTGCATGCTACTCAGTGAACTTTGATGGACATCCACACAGGGAGTAGTTCCATATGCAGAATGTTGCTTCTGCCACCATGAACTGGATATGACTGTTGCTCATTGAACACAAAATTAACTCTGCTTGCATAGTGCAACCTAATGTCTGCCTATGTTAGTAACTGGATGCTGGCCATTGCTAGCCATGAACCATTGCTAAGGCAATACCTTATTTAATAGGAGGAAATAATTGCCATACTGATACTTAAAATCTTATTGTATTAAACAGGGTTTCTCTTTTACAGCCATGTCTCCTTTTCATTTTAGATGAGACCATTGTCCAGCCCAGTATTCCATGACTAGGTACCTCCAGAGATACAGCTCCCATTTTTTATTCACCATTGTCCTTGCTGGCTGGGTCAAATGGGAATCCAAAACCATCTGGAGACCTTAAGAACAACAACTGTAATAAGAACATCCATCAGTCACAATGAAACTGATGTTAACACGAAGGGGTAACAGTGATGAGAGTCCCTATTCCACCCAACTCAAGCCCCTGAGTAGTCTTTTCACTGTTTTTTTCTTTTCTAAGCTTGCAGTGCTTAGAAAAGCAATATAGTACATGATTTAATTTCCCCACAGCAGTAAAGGGCATTAGATATGTTAATAGTTTTGCATTAGATGGGTGAATGAATGTTGTTAAAATGCAACTGTGAAGTGACAGCTAGTGAGTAGTGTAATTTTGCTTTCCAACAGCTTGATACCTATTGTTTGGCTTTACAGTATTGTAGCAGTGACTTGAAGAGTTTATTGTGTCTTGGAGTGAGGGAGGCAGGCAGGCACATTCCAGTTGAATTCCTATATGCACAGTGCAGGGCTTAGTAAAGGTTCGTTTTGGGGGGACTACAACTCTCAGAATTCCTCAGCCAGCATGGGAGTTATAGTCCCAAAATGTAGTAATAGCATTGATATTTATATACCACTTATCAGTGCCAAAGCACTCTAAGCGGTTTTACAATGTGTTAGCTTATTGCCCCCAACAAGCTGGGTACTCATTTTACCAACCTAGGGAAGGATGGAAGGCTGAGTCAACCTTGGAGCCCTCTGGGATTGAACTCATAATGTTACGGCTTGCAGTACTGGCATTTAACCACTGTGCCACCCGGGCTTCTGGTAACTTTTCTAAACTCTGTCCCAATGTTTTGTAATTTCTATTTGTGTTTATGGATGTGTCAGGATGTTAGACCTACACATCCTAAAGTCCCACCTTCTGTACCAAGAGAAAGAAGGAGGCAGCATTGTTATCAGGGTTGATATCTGCTGGAAGGCATTATTTAGCATTACTGAATGAAAACGGTGATCTAATGTGGCAAGATTTGTCTACAGTTGGCCTTGCAGATAAGCCAAACAGATTTCTGGAAATGAGGTGCCTTTTCACACTATACAATTATAGCACTGTAATTCCACTTTAACTGCCATTGTTCCATTCCATGGAATGTCAGGATTTGTAGTTTAGGGAAGGGTGGCTAGAATTCTCTGTCAGATTGCTCCAGTGCCTCACCAAACTACAAACCCCAAGTTTCCATAGAATGCAGCCATGGGCAGTTAAACTGGAATCATACATAGCCTGCAACATTTTACAGATGAAAACTGGGACGTGTGTGGCCAAACAACATCGGCGTGTGGTCAAGATGGCAAAAACTATTAATGAGGAAGAACACACAAACTAGGAGAAGCTATAGCAATTTGCTTTTTCCTGAGCCTACAGGGAAGGGCAAGGTTCTGCCACCTTCTGTCTTCTCCTGTTGAGCTCAAACTACTTTTGCACTTTTAACTTCAGTATGCAGTAATTGAAGTAAGCTGAAGAGAAAAGAGGAAAATGAGAGAAGAGAAAAACGGAGACATTTTAAAAGCAGCTGTAAAAGTGGGATGATAGACGACTGTCCCTGCCAAATCAGGACAGTTGGAGGGTACTAATCATAGTGCTTTAAAAGTGTACTGTGAAAAGGCCCCAGGTAAAGGAACAACAAAAATTTCCCCTACCACAAGGAACTAGTCAGTGGAAGCAAATATATCTTTTTACCCCTTTTGTGGACTATATCTTTTTAAAAATCCACGACAGAGTGACTGATTGCCATTCACGCACACTGTGGGGAGGAAAGTAATTTTACTGAAATATAGTAAAGCAGTGGGGGCCAAAACCAACACTCTGCACTACCTCTAGGTCTCCGGAACTCTATAGCCCTAAGGTTTAGTTATTGGCACATACATTTTATGCTTAAAAATGCTGGTAGTTTTGATCCTCTAGGTCGCCGGAACTCTATAGTCCTAAGGTTTAGTTATTGGCACATACGTTTTATGATTAAAAATGCTGGTAGTTTTGATCCCACTCTTTTGCCTTTGATCCCACCCACCACTGCAGTGTGGTCCCCAAGAATGTCTCTAAAATTGAATTTACCCCTTAGGCTGAAAACAGTTTCCCACCTTTACTCCTTCTTTTCTGCTGTGTCTCATGATGCTGAACATTTTGCTAGTGATTGTGGAAGCCAAGCAGGATCAGGCCTGGTTAGTTTTCAGAAGAGAAACCACCAAGGAATTCCAGGTGCTGTTGGCTATATTTCAGAGGAAGGGAATGTAACCCTGCTCTGAGTATTCATTGCCTTTAAAAACCCTATGACATTCATGGGCTCTCCATAAGTCAACTGGCAACTTGATACACACAGAGCCTGGCTTGGCATAGTACAGTTGTCCCTTGACATTCGCGGGGGTTAGGTTCCACAGACCCCCCGCGAATGTCAAAAAACCGCAAATATTGATTGCGCTCCCCCCACCCTCCCCAGGCCTTTACGGAGCCTTCCAAGGCTCCGTGAAGGTTCCCGCGGCCTCCCCCCTCCCTCCCCGGGGCCTTCACGGAGCCTTCCAAGGCTCCGTGAAGGCCCCCATGGCCTCCCCCCACCCTCCCCCATCCCTCCCCGGGACCTTCACGGAGCCTTCCAAGGCTCCGTGAAGGCCTCTGCGGCCTCCCCCCACCCTCCCCAGGCCTTCACGGGGCCTTCGAAGGCTCCGTGAAGGTCTCCACGGCCTCCCCCCACCCGCCCCAGGCCTTCACGGGGCCTCTGGAGGGTCTCCAAAGGCCCCGTGAACGCCTCCCCGGCCCTCCCCGCTCCTTCCCAGGGCTTTCAAGGGGCCTCTGGAGGCCCCTTTTCACGGTTTTGGGGGGGCCGGGGGGGCCCTCCCAAAACCGCGAATAATTAAAACCGCGAATGCTGAGTTCGCGAATGTGGAGGGGCAACTGTATTGCACGTCTCTGTTGAGCTGCATTGGCCTTGCCACTCACCCCATCTCTCTTCAATGCAAGATCCTTTGTCTTGCTTTAGAGATGAATCCCTACTAATGGAGACCTCCCAGAGAGCTGTTTCTCCCTTTTTTGGTGTTGGGAGATGAAAGGCCTGCAAAAATCAGTGAAGCAGGGAGTTGCATGCCCTCTCCTGGCTGCATGTTTCCCACCCTGCCATAGAGGGCAACTATAACTTCCTTTTTTAAATATATGAGCACTCTTAATGTGTCAATCTTCCCTATCCACCCGCCAGGTTCATTGTTTACCAATAACTCAATGAAGCGAGCTGGTGCTTTGCAGGCAGGACATCCAAGGTTCAACCCCTAGCACCTTCAGGTAAAACGCTTACATGGCAGTGATGGGAAACATCATGGCCCAGGAAAATACTGGACGAGATAAACAAATAGTTTCTGACCTGGGGTGCCTCCACACTATATAATTATAGCACTTTGATAACAATTTAAATTGCCACAGCTCTATCCTATGGAATCCTGGGATTTGTTGTTTCATGATGTACTTAGAATTCTCTACTCCACTTCTCCAGACTATATTAGATCTCTCTGAAAGAAAATCCTAAGTACTTCATTAAACTACAGATACCAGGATTCCATAGAATGAAGCCATGGCAATTAATGTGGCATCCAAGCAGTGTAACTGACTACTATTGATACACCCCATAAGGCAGCTTCTTACAACTCTGTGATAATATGATCTCCACAATTTGCAGAGAGAAACGCTACAGTATTGCCCTTGACTGACTTGCTACCAAACACTTGCTATTTCTAGTTGGTTGCAATATTTTTTATTTATACTTTTTATTAAGTTGCCTATATTTAACTTATTTGAAACAATATTTTACAGACTTCTTTTGCAACATTTAGTATTTCAGTTATTAAAATACAGAATTCAACTCAAGATACTTTTTTCTTCTGCAATCACACAAAAAAGAATATATAGAACTACATATATAACTAGTACCCTTTGAGTATTTAACTATTAATCTTAACATTCGTTTACCAACTTCCTACCTGATTTGTTTGAGTTATGTTTTCTTTCTGTTACTTGTTTCTCATTTCATCATGTCCATAATGTAACTTCTAGACTAATCAAATCAATACGAAAATTTATGTTCAAACATGTTGTTCTAAACATAACTTTCCTTTACACTTATTTCACATAAACTTTCTTTCCTTTTAACATTGTTTACTGATTAGAGGTCGAATTTATTCAAACTTGCCCATCTTTCTTTCCAACATTTCTTAATTTTGGTGCCCACTCCTTATCTACTGAGTTAACCGATTTCCCCCTTATTAAGGCAGTTAATTTATCCATATCAGTCATTTCTTTTAGTTTGATTAACCAGTCTTCTAATGTAGGGGACTCTTTTTCCTTCCATTTTGTAGCATACACAAGTCTGGCTGCAGAAATCATATATATTAACACTCTCCACTTTTAGCACATGTTGTGTCCATCTTATCTACCATGTTCAGCATATATAGCTCTGAGTCCATTGGCTGGTTAGTTCCTGGAATTTTGTTTACAAGGCTATGTATCATCTTCTAAAAAAATTTAGCATTTGGTCAATTCCACCAAATGTGGTGTAAGGTACCCTTTGCATGGTCACACTTCCAACAGTTTGTTTTGCCAGTTTTATACATTTATCCGGTTTAACAGAGGTGACATACCACCTGTAAAACATCTTGAATTTTTAAAAAAGATTTTGTGAGAGTGTGAACTTATCCATTTTTCTCCACACTTTCTCCCATCTTATTAGCTCTATGTTATAACCTACATCTTGTGTCCATTTTATCATTTGATCTTTGATATATTCCTGTTCTAATTCTCTTTCTAGAAGTATCTTATAATATTTCGCTATATGATGTTTTTTTATCATCATCTATTATCTCATCTATCACATTTTTGTCTAGTTTCAAGCTTTCAAGTTTACTGTCCATTTTGAACTTTTCATATATTTGCTTATACAGGAACCAGTTCATCCTAAAACCTTGCTCTTCAATCTGCTCTATAGTTCTCATTTTAAGGGCTCCTTGTCTATCTTCACTTAGCATGTCTTTGTATTTTATCCAATTTTCATCCGCCCTTTTGGTTCTGCTGAAGGTCTCCTCCATAGATATCCGTTTGGGGATTTCTTTATGAATTTTTTCCTTTATCTTCAGCCATGTTATTAATGAGGCTCTTCTGAGACAGCAATTGTCAAAATCCTTGTTTTCCTTTCTTTTGTCATACCACAGGTATGCATGCCATCCGAATCTCAGATTGAATTCCTCCAAAGCTAGTATTTTCCTGTTCTTTAGATGAGTCCAATCTTCAACCCAGGATAGCATGCATGCCCGGTAGTATAGCCACAAGTCTGGAAGCGCACATCCCCTTCTATCCTTGCTGTCAGAAAGCAATTTCCACTTAATACGCGGTTTCCCCCTGGTCCATTTATATTTAGACAGTTCCAATTTCCATGTCTTAAAGCACTTTCCATTATGAATAATTGGGATATTTTGGAATAGGCTCACCAACTACAAAAGGAGACATTGCTGATTATCTGTATAAAATGTGTGATTTTCAAACAGATAAAGGTCTACTCACAATTTTCATCCACGTCCGTGTCTTATATGAAATATAGCTCATTTATTTCAATTCCTTTACTTGTTTTCATCAAATATGTTATTGTTACAAAATTTTACACGTTCAAATGAAATCAATCAGCTACGGCAGAGTCCTCTAAGTAGAACAGTTCTCAAATAACGCTTATGGAATTAGGGGAAAGGTGACTCAATGCCGAAGAGACGCAGTAAGTTCACTAATGGCTGGAGGAGTTAGGAACTGTATTTCAAAAGACTTTGTTTTAGGAGTGTGGAGCTGTATTTCAAATGGCTTCGAGCAATGACACTTGTAAACCACTGGGGGGATATTTAGTAGAGGAAAGATGTTGACAAATGGGATGGGTCATGAGATATATAGATGATGGATTATAACAACCACCCTCCGGAGAACATCTGGAGTCATTTTTGGACTATTTATTCCTTCTTCAGTAATCACTGTATATACATTTGTTGCAATTCAAATTTCTCATTAGATTATTATTTTCCAGAGGAATTTCAAATCTGATGTCCAAAATAACCGGCTTCTATGCTCATTTTCCCAAAAGGCTTATAAAGCCAAATACAAAATATAGGATTGATATGACATTTTTAAATGACCTAATTGGTGAAAATTCAAAGAAAATAATCTTACCTGATTATTATTTTGGAATAGGAACAAAAGTCTCGGCAGTACATTCATCTTGACTAATGCAATTTTCCCTAGAAGTGACAGATGAAACTTTGACCATTTTACTAGATCTTTTTTTATTTCTAGACCATATTGTAATTGTTCTCAAACATGTCCACGTTCCTCCTAGTTATCCAAATTCCCAAGTATTTTCTTTTCTATCTTAAATCCTGATCTTAATGCCAGTTGGCTTTCCTCTTCTTTCAACATATTCTTTGTCAATACCGCTGGTTTGCCTTTTTTGATTTTGAAACCTGAGACTTCTGAGAAATCTTCCAAGATTTTTCCCTAATTCCTCTAGTTGTTCAATAGGATTTTCCAGAAATATTGCTAGATCATCAGCAAATGCCTTGATCTTATATTCATGACCTCTAATTTTAGTTCCTTTGATGTTATTATTACTTCTGATATTATTTAAGATTTCAATGGTTATTATGAATAATAACAGGGATATCAGACAACCTTGTCAAGTACCTTTTTTGATAATTATTTTTTTCAATCTGTCTCCATTCACAATTATTCTTGCTTGTTGATCTCTATATATTAGTTCGATCCATTTATAAATTTTTTCTCCCATACCCATTTTTGCTATCATAGCTTTCACAAAGTCCCACTTGACATTATCAAATGCCTTCTCTGCATCTAAGAAGATCATGGCAAGTTTCTTTTCGTTATGGCATTCATACTATTCGATTAAATAAAGTACTGTTCTTACATTGTTTTTCGCTTGCCTATTTATTAAAAATCCGTTTTGGTCTTCATCGATGATCTGTGATAGTATCACTTTTAGTCTCTCGGCTAATATTGAAACAAAATGTTTATAATTGGTGTTTAATAATGAAATTGGTCTGTAATTTGGGGGTAGCTTTTAGTTCTTTCCCTTCTTTTGGTATCATTGAAATATATGCCTCTTTCCATGATTCTGGCAGACCCTCTTTTAATACTGCATTTAACTTTTTTTTTTTTTTTTTTTAGAGAAAGAAGCACTTCATCTTCCATTTTCCCGGTTTGTTGACAAAATACTTTTGTTGAGCTGATCTTAGTTTGTTTTCCATATCCAATATCAATTGTGATTGGGTTGGCTTTTTCAATAATAATATTTCATTTAAAAGCTGTTTATCTGATGGTGTGGTTTTAAGTCTTTCCTCTATAATAGAAATTTCCTGAAGCAATTCATGTAGTTTCTTTGTTTCTTCCTTTCTCTTCTCAATTGATTGTTTTATGAAAAAGCCTCGCATTACCACCTTACTGGCCTCCCATATTGTTTTCATTGCCATATCATCTGCTGAATTTTCTTTGAAATATAACTTCAACGTCACTTTAGCTTTGTTCAAGACCAACTCATCTTTCAAAATTGTTTCATTTAGCCTCCAAGTATAGTCTCTTTTTTATCCACTATATTTAATTGAATGGGATTGTGGTCAAATATCCATTTTGGCAAAATCTCCATACTCTTAATGTATTGTTTTTGATATTAAAAACATCTACTTTGGAGAGCGTGTGATGCGCATCTGGATAGAATGTATATCCTTTAGCATCTTCATATTTCCATCTCCAAACGTCAAGTAACATACAGTCTTGCATCATTTCAAAAAAAGCTCTTGGCATTTTCCCCTGATTTTTCCTTATACATTTTGTTGATGCTCTATCCTGTTTCGGATTTATCACTCCATTCCAATCTCCTAGAAGTAAGTTGTCATATTCCGTTTCATCAATGTTTTCTGTAAGTTTCTTAAATAATTTTTTCCTTATTTTGTAGAGGGGCATAGACCCCTACCACCAGTAATTTTGTGTTTGATAGTTTTACTTCTACCCCACATGTTCCCTCTGTATCTTTAAATATTTCCTATGATGGATATTTTCTGTTAATGAAAAATACTACTCCATTCCTCTTTTTTCTCATTAGCTATTATATAATTGAGATGTAACTTTGGATTTTTCAAATATTTAAGGTCCTTATCTTTAATACACATCTCTTGCAGACAGATAATGTCTATTTTTAGTTTTCCTAAATAGTGAAATATTTGACATCTTTTAACTCCTGAATTCGTCCCTTTCACATTCCATGAAATTACTTTTGTCAACATCCTGATTATTGGTTACATTATTAATAGTTTTATTGATTATTGCCTTCTCCTTCTTCTTGTCTTTGATCGCTTACCAATCTATTATTTACCTTTCTTCAATTTCCCCTTCTTCTCCTTCCTCACCATCTTCTTCATCTGATACTAGTGGGTGCTCTTCCATCTGTTCTTCTGACTCCATATCTTCCATAGTCCCTGCTTCTTTTGTTTGTTTGTCTGCTTCTTTTCTCTTTCCTCCTTCTTGTTTTCACTGTTTAATTTTTAAATGACATCTCTGGCTTTTTGAATTGTATTAATTTTTCTATCTTTTCTGTTGATATATAAACGATACTCCTATTCTTTCCTATCTATAATTTCTTCTTTTTTGTCCATATCTGCAGTAAAAAATTATATTCTTGTCTTTTTTTCAAGGTTTGTGGTGGAATGTCTTTATATACCTTTATTTCATTTCCTTCAATCATTAAATTACTTGTATAACTTTGTGGAATCACCTGTTCTCTTAATCTTGCTCTAGTAAAGCACACCACAATGTCTCTAGGGATCTTTTTCTCTTTTGCCATGATCGAATTCCCCCTGAATATTTTATCCACCTCTGAATCAAGTCTTTATTCTGATATATCTATGTAATTTGACAGTTCTGGTATCACCCTATCCTCCAGTTTTTCATGTACATCTTCCGAGAGCCTCTCAGTTTCAAGCACCTCTCTCTATACCTAAGCTTATTTATAAAAAGTGTTGCCTTTTCTAGTTCTTGTTCTTGTAATAAGGCTTCAGTGGTAGCTTCTAATGATTGTGTTTTCTCTTTTATGCTATTAACCTCAGTCTTGACCTTATCCATATCTTCAGTCTATTTATCTAACTTTTTCCCAAACTAGTATTTCTACTTTTTGTTTAATTGCTATTGTTTTTCTCTATATTTTTAATTGTTATTGTATTTGCTCACTTAATCAATTTATTCAGTTTATTCACCACCTCAACTCTGTTCCTAACAATTTTCTGATAATGAGTTTGATACACAATCACAATTATATCTGTTACCCCAGTAATGGCTCTTACCCTCCACTGAATACTTGAGAAAATTCAATTATACCAATCCTGTTCCTCTAAGTGTAAAAGATAAATCGCTTTCTATTTTTCACTATATCTCTATCACAATCCCTTCTAGCACCAAGTATCACTTTCTCCTGTTTTCCTTCTATCCCTTCTGTCCCTCCCTATTAACATTGATTTTAAGTATCTCTGTAAAGTATATAATCTCAAATCACCTTTTTCATTTTCAAATATATCCTCTAAGTCTTCTGTTATCCAACCTCCCCTCCTTGTCTATCCACCTCAGCTTCTCCTCTTCGCCTCCATTCCCTCCCCTTCCCCAAGATACTTATTCTCGCACCATTTAAATTCTCAATCCATCTCCTCCATCCTTCAGTCCCTTCCTCTTGCTTTATTATTCTCTGCCCTCCCGCTTATGCCCTGAACCCCTTTACACAGATTTTCTTTCGTGTCTTCACCCTTTTCTAATTTCTTCTTGCCCCCGTCTGTCTGTAGCTCTAGTCAACGCCTCTTCTTTTCGTTTCTGTCCACTGACTTCTGCTGCTTTTCATACCGTAGGGTCTAGTCCTTCTCTTCTCATAGCCTCACTTTTCCTACTTTTCTCCCTCATTTCTCACTGCAGCTTTAATAGTGTAGAAGCATTCAGATAATCTCATCCTGGCATCTTGGCGTTTGAAATCTATAACGTGATTCTGCTCAACCCTCCTTACAGCTGATGGTCAGGTGTATATCCTAACAGAGTCGGTCCTGATACCTTTCCAGCTCTTAAAGAGACAGCTCACTATTTCTGAATCAGCTTGATTAACGTAAAAAGTGTTCCACTTTCTTGCCAAATATTACACAAGTCAGTTATGTTATTACACCAAAACTGGAGTTATGAGCTATATTTTTTCTTCCTTTAGTAATATAAATATAAATTGTTCAAGAGAGTGAGGCACCATCCAACCCATAGCCCTCAATAGCTTTCTCCTCTTATTTTAAAACATCCATGTCTCTCCTCCAGTCTTCTTCCACCTCCTTTCTCCAACTCTTTCATACTATATAGCTTGTTACTCTGTAGTTCCCTTCTAATTGCTCTTAGAAGTTCTTATTGTTGGGTAGTACTGTAACCCAACTCTCCTCAGGGTCTTTTCACTGTAACTGTAGCTTACAGCAGCTTCGTTAAAATGAGTGTTGGCGTTGCTAGATCCGTATCAGGAACTGTTTGTTCATCTGGATACTCAAGCTCAATGGTCCCCTCTACCCTTCCCTTATCCCCCTGGTATCACCTCTTTGGGGGATACCAGGGTCGGTAATGGACCCCATGCAAGCCTGAACACCTCTCCTTTACCAGGGAAGGGGTGCCTCAAGTTCTTCAGTCACGGTTAACTTCCAAACTCACCACTGCCAGAGGAGCTCCACACCTTAGCAGCTAAACATAATGCCGTCACACCGGAAGTCCTAGTTGGTTGCAATTTCAATGTTTCATTGTTCTTCTGCCTATCCTATGAGACCGCAAAAAAGTATGGTGGGTATGGGTATATGTATTTCTGGCATTTTCCTCCACATCACCTATGGGTGAGTTTGGCTGGTCTATAGGGGTTCCTTTTAGCTACTAGAAAGTGCCAGAGGCATAGTGGACTAAAATAAAACAAGCCCACATAGGAAAGGCTTAGCCCTTTATTAGGCTGAAACGTGTCTCATCTGTTCTTCTAGGGCACCGTCTCTCAACCTGGTGTCCATACAGATGTTTTGGACCACAATTCCCATCAGCCTCAGCTACTATGTTCAGTGCCTGGAATAATGGAAGTTAAAAGTCCAAAATCTCTGGTGGGTTGAGAAAAGCTGATCCAGTGTCCTTACCCGTTACTGCTGTTTACTCTACTCTGTTTTTCTTCCAGCTACCCCATGTCCCACTAAAGCTTTTGTGTACAGAATTCAACACTAGGTGTTACTCCAAAATGTTGCAGCATCTCATTCAAGGCAGAAATCCTACAGAATGAGTATTGGACCAATTTTAGTTTATGAAGTGCAATGTAGTTACATGCCTTTTTTGTTAGCTGCAGCATCTGTTTGTATTATTTGGAAGCAACGCACACAATTATTCCTTTGTGAAGTTGTGACGGTGATGTAGAAAATGATATGACTTGAAGTGGGGCAGGATTTATATAGGTCTATACATGCAGCTGTATCAGGTAATAAGATGGACTGTCCCACTTCTGATGGGAGGGGCATGGGAGGCATTAATGTTCCCTGCAATTAAACAAAAACAAACAGCAGCCCCGGGAGGTTCAGCAGTCTATTCTGCAAGTTTTCCGCCCGTGGGGCTATTTTTATGTAAGAGCATTTTAATAAAGCAAACCTCACCCCCATAATCTGAAATGGGACATTCTGTTCTGCTAAGTATAATAGACCAAAATATATCAAAAGGCCCCTTCCTTGACTGTATGAGTTCCTTGCTCTGTATAATGGCGTTTCTGTATATTACTGGGTTTTTTTTTAACATGATTATTGACCATGTATTGTCTCAAGGAAAGATATATAAACTGAATACCAAAATTTGCCATTTTCTTGCTTGTTGATATTTCACCCATTTATGACAAGGGAATTTTTGAACACAGAAATATGTTTACATGGACCAGCAATGCAAATACAAGAATCACCACTGTATAGTTAACTCTCTTAATTGCCTTTACAATGGGTAGATTCATTTTTTTAAAAAAGTTTTAAAATAGTACAATTATATTCTGCTCTCACATGAGAATTCCAGTGGTTTCCAAAGGAGCAACAGAGTCCAGACCACTGATCAGGGTGCTGCCAATCCATTTTTCACAGGGTTCACCCTACAAAATCAGCCTACTGCCATACACTTGCTTGATGTCATGACCGCATAGTATGGTAGCAGCTTATTTTGGACACATAGCTGCTTGCTAGGGCAGGAAAGCTCTAAATCTGAGCTCAATTGATTTCATGGAAAGTAAGGGAAGGCAACAGGGATTTGCACATGAGCCAGTCCATAGGAGAACTGGGACCCAGTTCCACTCTTCTGTTTATAACTTTAAAGAGTTGATTTTGGGTTGTTCATCCTTTGTGCAAGAAGGGAAATCCTACCATGCAATCCTGAGGTGAGAAACCTGGAACCCTTCAAATATTACTGAATGGCAACCGTCATCATCTCTCATGATTGACCCATTGGGCCTTGGACTAATGGGGAAATGGTGTGTCCATCATGTAGACTCTAATTTAACCCTTTGGTTGCTATGAATCTAGAATTTCAACCACCTCTACCTACATGCAAATTCTGACGTATGGGAGGAGACAATTTCAACAGTGGAATGTGCTGCCTCAGAGTATGGTGGTCTCCTTCTTTGGAGATTTTTAAACAGAGGCTGGATGGCCATCTGTTGGGAGTGCTTTGATTGTGTATTCCTGCAAGGCAGTGGGTTAGACTAGATGGCCCTTGTGGTCTATGATTCTGTGAATTCACAAACATTTAGGAAGAGAGCAGAAGGAACTAAGAGCTACCAGCACAGATAAATAAAGGAAAGTTCACCAACCCTGTCTGGCTTTAAAGAAGAAAGAACAGCTCCTGATACTATTGGTATGATACCCATTACATCTGCTTCTTAGGAAATGGCCCTAATAACACATAGCTCATTATAGCTTCTACAGCATTATGTTGATAAAACAGGATTTTAAAACCCTTATTCTCCATTCTTAGAAGATTGGATGGAGAGCCTGAGAGACATTTAAGGCCAATCAGGGATTTCCATGGTTCAGGAAGAAATTGAACCCAAGTCCTCTAAGTAATGACATATTCAGAGTCTTGCTGCTTTCCATGTGTTTTCAGCCTCTTGTTCCAGTTATGTAAAACAGGAGCAGAAGTGACTTGCCACCTGAGAGATTCTGTAGACAAGTTAAGGCTGGAGCAGAAATCTTTCTAACATGCTGAACATCTGTTAAGCAAATTTGTTGAGATCTTTAATGGCACTCCAGACTTTCCCCCCTTATTGTTTCAATGGTTTACCAGCTATATTTTATTATTAAGAGCCACTGTGTAACTACTCTTTAAGAAGTACTTCACATGTTAGAACCTCCCAACACTTTAGTATTCTACCCATGATTTTGAAGGCAGGGTTGCCCGTGTCCCCCATCATCCAGGGTTGATCTTGTGCCTTTAACAACAGCCTAAAGGTTGTCCCTCCACACACACACACACACACACACACACACACACACACAAATACACATTACTTATTTCTATGACAGGAAAAGATTCACCTGCTAATTTGTAGCATTTCTGGCTAGTATTAAAGACACAGTAAAAAGACCAGAGCATACTTGTTGCTTCCCAATGTTTCTTCTGTAAGTAGACAGGGATGGAGAATATTTGGTAATCCCCTGTTGCTGGCAATGCTGACTTCCACTGATGGGAGTTACACTCCAACCCCTGGAAGATGTTTGGTATGTCTGATTTACACCTTATTCTTCCACTGCCACATCCATGTTTCATGTGGCTATACTAAGGTTGCCACCTTTCAAGCAGTGCACATGATATAGCTCTAAAGCAGTGGCTCTTTTCTTTGCTGGGGACCGCCTTTAAATATCTTTTGTTGCCATGGACCCCCAAGACTTAACTCAAGATTTAAAACCATAACAACAACAACAACACCACATAATAATAATAATAATAATAATAATAACAACAACAATACAATTACTCCATCCATTAAACCTTCTCTAAGAGGCACTGGAGGGGAAGGGAAGATTTTTCTTCTGCTTCTTCCTACAAGTGTGTGGCTGGAGTGGGCTGAATGGCAATGCACAGGCCAAGCCAGTCAGCCTTTGCTTTGGCTTCTCTCACTCCACTGTAGGGAGGAGGTGGGCCAAGCAGCCTTCAAGCCATCACAGACCCCTGGGGGTCCTCAGAACACAGGTTAAGACCACTATTCTAAATCACAGATGGGAAACATGGCTCTCCCAATGTTGGCAGGGAGTATTGCTCACAGGATCCCTCACTCTTGACCATGCTGGTTAGGGCTGATGAGAGATGTAAATCCATTGGCATGGTGAAGAGACGTATTCCCCAAGCCTGCACTATGACAAAAGGCAAAACAGGTGGACCTCCTCTGACCAGTTCTTTCTGCAGTCCTCCTAGAGATCTGTTCACAGAGGAGGAAGAGGGAGTTCGCTGGACTACAACCATAAATGGGGGGGGGGTGGAGCTCTTGCTGACTCACCTTCTGTTTTTGTAGGTACCATGGCAGGGTCCAGCCTGCAAGGCAACAACTCACTCTACCCATAGCACCAACTACATGTAAACAAAGGTGAAAATGCCAATTCCTGATGCAAACTGTATTTGAAAACATCTGTTAAATACATGCATTCCTGGATTCCAGTAGTACCTGGAAAGTGTATGTTCAAAAGCAATGCTTTCCACTTAATTTCTTGACTTAGCAAGTTGCCTTTATTGGATTCCAATCAAGCCTCAAAAAGCGCAGGCAATTTTGAGTCATCAGTACATTCCAATCACTGGAAAGTCTTTCCATTATTAATGTAATAAATAATATCTGCATGTGTGTGCACGTGTATAAATCATTTTGTATCAGGACAGCTACCAAGTACCCTAGTCCAGTGAATCATACTTTTTAAGTTAAAAACAAGCTGCCAATAAAAAAACAGCATGATCCGTGGTGTTTTTTTTTTTCAAGACATAGGCTGACCTTAGGTTCTTCTGTAAAAAGAATAGAGAACCAATCAGTTCCATTTTGAAACCACATTATTAGGATTCTATGGATCAATCTCTGAAGAAAGCATCCTTAATGAAAAGTAGGTGCTTTGTTTTTAAAAAGATCATGGTACTTAATGTCAAAGAGGTTGCCCATCTGCTTGCTCCTTTGCAAAACTTCCATATTTGAAAATGGAAACTTTCCCAAAATATCAAGGCATGGGCCACTCAACTGACAGCATAAACACACCCTTTGCACAAAAGATGGTCTATTAAAAAAAAGAAGAAAGCAAAAGGTCACTGAAGACAAACAGAACATCCTAAAATGGCTACAGGAGGTAAACTCAAACTATCACAGCTTATGGTATGCCTTTTATCCCACTGTTTGGTCCAAAGCTACTGTAAGGGTTTGTGAAGCAGGGCAACATCTTGCATAGATGGTGTACCAGAGACCTTCATCTCTGTGGGAATAAAATCTAACCTGTCTCATCGCCAGCCTGAGAAGAGTAGCAGCTCCAGGTAAACAATGGAATCAGCTGTCTCTGGCAAAGTTATACGACAAGGATGAAGCTCCAGAGCAAAGCAGTCAGAGATGGGAATGTAAAGTAAGACGTATTAAAATATTAACAGGATTGTCTTATTTCCCTCTCTCCAACCTCTCAGGATTAGGACTGTAATGTAACCAGGCCTAAAAAGGCTCTTGTTTTGAAAGTGCAGCAATGAGGACATATTTCACCCAGCAGGGAAGCCAACTGGGCCATAGCCAGAAGGACAAAAAGGTGCAAACAAAACCAAAATAAACACACATCATGAAGCCTCAGTAGTCCCAACTGATGTCATCTTTCTGAAGGGAGGTCTGTATACTTTGCATGTCCCTCAGTAACTGCAAGTTCCTCTTGCCCCGCTCACCAGGTTTACCCTTCAGCCCAGAGTCTTTCACCTTGACAGGGGCAGGCACCATCTTCCCTTCACCACTAGTCTGTGGCTCTTGAGCACAATACCACTTGGCCTTCCCTTCTTTCTTGTGTTTATCCAGCTATAAGGGAATTGGGGGGGGGGGAGAGAAGGCATTTAAGTCAGGCCTCTTCTCACCTCAGAAAACATGATTTCCTCTTCACAATACTGATGCCTGCTGCTCCTTAGCCTATTGTATAGCCATTTCCCCCTGAATAGAGTTACCTATATTCCACCCATTTATTTTTAGGTATCCTGACTAAAGAGTGCTTCTTTCTTTCTTTCACCACAAGCCTCGGCATCAACAGGCAATTCAGTGACACATACCGGTGGCTGCTTTTGCTTAAGGTCAATTTTCTAGAGGTCGTTCTTTAAGGCAGGGGTGGGAAACCAGCTGTGGCCCATGACCTAATTTCAAAAGCCCTCTGCAAATGATCACTTCAGACCTCTGGCCAGTTATCAGTGCTTCTATCACCCTGCTAGGATGAGGACAGGGAAAGAGAAGAGAGTAGTAGAAAGAGAAAGAAAGGACATACTTATATCTGCCTCTCTGATGGCTTGTGGTCTCAAAGTTTCCTATACCTGATTTAAGAAAAAAATATTGAAGACTGACTCTGTAAGCATCCTTAGTTCAGGGTATAAAAATTCAGTACAACATTCAGACTATGGCCACAATCTTGTAGCACATGTGGAACTACAACTGGCCATTCACTGGCCCACGGGCCTACACTAGACTTGCCACAGCACCCCTTCCCCATGGTCTTTCTGTGCCTGTTGAATGTAGTGGGGGATGAGAGAAGCATTAAAGGTTACATTATTACATCCTCCACTGAGGTCTCAGCTGTTGGTGTAACCATTTTGTGTCTGGTTACATAGACATAGCCAGATGCTGCCCCAAGACCTCACCACTCTCACCAAGCATAGAATGGCCAGGGTGGGGCTGTAGCAACTCTACAGCAGGTCTTGGAGGGTGGCTTTGGTCAGTGCAGAGGGAGGAAGGGAATGCCAAAGTTCACATTGACCAAAAAACACATGCATAAGATTTCATTTGCAACAAGATACCACCTCAATAATAATAAAAATGGAAAGGACAGATTCTAGGTTCAAATCCCCAGCCAGTATGGCCAGATATAGTCCAAAATGTAACTTTTCCAAGCTTTGTAACTGGGCTAGTTATTCAGGCTAGTCTGCTATTCAATTCTGTAATTGCACTGAGAGAGTATACTCAAATTCCTTAGACATTGGCTAAGACTAAAGGCTCTAAGCCATTTCTATGCAACTCTCCTCTTCTTCTTACCTGCAGTTAGGACACTTCTGCAGCAGGATATTTTGTTTTCTACCTCAGCCAAACAAATACTGGAGAAAAACATCCAAAATCATTATTCCACGGGTGCTGGAAAGGAGCAACAAGGTAACTTACCCGTGCCTGATGCCGCTGGATTTTAGAGATTTGTTCAGCCTTGGCCTCCATCTTTTTCACCAGCACTTCCAGCTCCCTCTCCAGGTCTTCCCGTAAGGCAATGGTTGGAGCATTATGGATGAGTTTTACCAGCTGCTGGTGATCACTTATGTACAATGGAAAATGGGGATAAAAATGAATCACTCATGAAAAAAAAAAAGCTTTGCTATGCATTTTCAGAGTCACAGTAGCTAATAAAAAAAAACAGTTTGGTTAGGAATAGAATGATCCTATATCAGAGTTTAGAAAAGCCATTCTTTCAGATCACTGACCATACAATCGGAGATTCCAGAAGCTGTGCTCCAAAAAAAGTAACATTTCCTTGGATACAGGACAGCTAAGACTATCTATGCTCTGCCTTGATTCAGAGCCGACGACCAGTAGGGACACCATCAGTAGTAGATTTCTGCCTGTGGAGCTTTCTGCAGGTATAACAAGGGTCCCAAGCATGGAATGTGCTTTGCCCACCCTATTGGCAGACCTCTTTTCCACTGGACCTCTTGGAATCCATATTTACACCCTTGTTACCCAAAGCCAAAAGACAGGGACATTGTCTTCCAAATGATGCTCAGACATTCCTTGACCACAATGCTACACTGTACCTACATTAGGGTAAATTACACTCAGGTAGTTACTAAGTGGTTGTTTGCTACACCACCCTTTGCTGAACCAGTGCAATTGCAAACATAGCTGCTTATTGTCCTACTGTGCAACGGTGAACGCACGATGGCTGTTTCTGCAATCTCAGCAAAAGAAGTGGTACATTGAAGGCATTGACAATTAACATCCAAAAATGTGCAACTGCATGGCTGGAATCCTGTTGGTTAATCCCAACAAGAGCAGACCCATTCAATCAACTGTTGAATGTGGAGACAACATATATGTAAAACCAACTGATTCAATGTCTCTTCTCTAATCAGGACTAACAATATGATTTGGATCCATGTGAAATGGTTACACTTGTGGAATTCCACTTGTACAATCATGATATCAAAACGTTTATTGCAGATAAGCCAAGTAAAGTACACCTGATGTCAGGGAACTTACACAGGTTTGTGGCTATTATGTTTTCCTGTATCATTGTCTCTGGAAAAAAAAATCATCAGATGTTTGGGCTAGAATTTTAGCCAGAATGGTATAATGGTTAGGTATTGGAATAGGACTCTGGGAGAGCAGGGTTCAAATCTCTGCTCAGCCATGGAAACCTAGCGGGTCACCTTGAGTAAGTTACATTCTCTTGGCCTTTGAGGAAGACAATGGCAAAACTCTAGATAAATCTTGCCAATAAAACCCTATGAGAAGATCACCATGAGTTGGAGTCAGCTTGAAAGCACATAATGTAACAGCAGCAATTATAAACACACATTTGGGTTTAGACTTACTCATAATTGGAAAAGTTCAATTGGACTTGAGTGAGTCGTCATTAATTTAAATCCAATTGTTTTTGATTGGTCTACTATAAGTAAGACTACAGCTGCATCCAAACCATAATAAATAAGTACAGCAAGCACACAGTCTTATCAGAAAGTCTGTTCAACTGTCTTGAGTCCTGGAGAGGATCTAAAGTAATTCCCTTCCGCTGCTTACAATAAAGGGTGCTTTTAAAGAAAAAAAAAGTGGAGGCAGCAAATGTAGGAGGGAACAACTTGCTGGTTAATCTCCACCCTGCTGGCAAAGCATGACAGGGCTTTCTTTGGACAGATTGGTGTGCTAATGGTCCTTCAGGCTCCTTCCTACTGGTGTGCTTTATCCTTTGGGTTCCTTCTTCACAGGATCATTCTTTAGGGCTGCAGGGCTATGGATACCTTTGAGGGAGAAAGCCTGACTGAATTCAGTAGGACTAGCTTCCAAGACTACACGAAGTCCAATCTGCACAGCAGCCAACCCAACAAAGATGCAACAGAACATTTCCAGGAAAGTTTCCACTCACAAACTCATCTGCCCAAGCTCATCTTGCAATGTCAGCAGCACCTCAGAAAGGTCTCCCTGGGATGAGGATAAAGAAGATGACACAGAAGATCTCCTGCTTTTGCTTGTCTGCTGACTCAGAGGGACTTCACTAACCACACGGTCATTGCAAAGGGCTTTTGAGTGGTGCTTCATGAGGTGCAGCACATGTTGGACGTTGGCTCCTACTGAGTGGCTAGGGCTAGTGGACTGGAGACAGAGAAGAGGTGAAAAGGATAAAAGTTATACAAAGATGCAAATACTAATTTACACGTTTACCTTTAAAGCTGATTGTTAGTTACCCACCAGAGTAGACCCGCTGATTCAACTCAACTAAATATAAATGTTGACTTACCAAACTCCCATTTGAAATGTGGTGCTGGAGGAGAGGTCTATGGATACCAGGGACTGTCAAAATTACCAATACATGGGTCCAAGAGCAAATCAAGCCTAAACTCTCTCTAAAAGCCAAAATGACCACACTGAGGTCATCATACTTTGGCCATATCATGAGACAATGTGACTCATTAGAAAAGACAATAATGTTTAGTAATGTGGAAGGCAGCAGGAAAAAAGGAAGATGCATTATGGGTGGATAGGTTCAATCAAGGTAGCCACTGCTCTAAGTTTGTAGGACTTGAACAGGGCTGTTGATGACACAGAGTTTTGGTAATCTCTCATTCATAGGGTCACCATACGTTGAAGCTGACTTGACAGCAACTAACAACAACAAACTATAGTTGGGCGAGCCCAGTGTGATGTAGTGGTTTGAGTGTTGGGAGACCAGGGTTTTGACTATATGCAAAAGCAGACAAAAACAAACAAATACAGATGACTTTACAACAAGCAGAAAATGAATCTATATGTTAAATATTAGCAACAGGTAAAAGTATGCAAATACACACTTCCTACCCACTGGCAAAAGCATGTGATTAATAACATGCTCATAATAAACATGCTGGTAATAACCCATTTCACACAAGGGGACAATGGAAACTTTGGAAAGCTAACACTGAGCAGAAGGCACCAACAATGTGCACTTTTTAAAAAAAACAATGTGGACATCAGTATGAACAAAGCTGCCTTAATAAAGTGAGAACCCAGCTCCACCACTGTCTACTGAACCTTTGGTTTGGACTTCTCAGACTTCTAAGAGTTGGAGCAAAGCAAAACATCTTAAGAACCAAAGGCTGAGTACTCCTCTAGTTTTCAGAGGTAAATTGTAGTCCATCTCCAATCTTAGGTTCTCACAGGTTGTGGGACTACAACTGCCACTATCCCAATCATTAACCCTGCTGACTAGGGATGATGGGACCTATACTTCAATGCCAAGGTTTGGAAAGGCTGGTGTACTACATCTGAACATGGCATTCCCACTGAGTTATCAGGGTCCTGAAAGTGATCCTTACCTTTCCAGCTACAAATGGCACATCACCCAGTCGTAACCTGTAGTGGGGCTGTGTGTGGTAGTGGGTTATTTTGGAGTCATTCTAAAAGACAGAAAGAAAACAAAGAAACTCCCTTGACTAGAAGAAATGAGTCCACCACTATGATGTACTCTACATACAGAGTTGGTAAAATCAATGGGGTTGTTAATTCAGTCTTTCTTCAGTTTGTGGGAGTATACACAGAGCTGAGAACAGTTCCTTTTTGACTGCAATTCCCAGAACCCATCATGGGCTAAGAGATTCTGGAAACTGCAGTCCAAAAAAGGAACACTTCCAAGCTCGACACAGTCACTCATGGGAGAAACGGCCTTGATGAACTGAACCAAAAAATACATCTAGTCCAACATTCAGTTTCCCAGCAACCACCAAATACTTCTGAAATCCAACAGCAGTACTTGGAGGAAATAGTCTATGAATCTTGTTTGTTGCCTATGCTGCCGGTCTATTACCATAAGTGGCACAGCTGTTGTAGCTAACAGGATTGACATGGCAATTGGAGCTTATTTCCTCAATCTGGATAGGCAGATGGTGATATCTAAAGCTCTGTTTAAAGGAGGGACTGGCAAAGTATGGCCCTGCCCTTTGACAACTGTTTTTGCAGCTCTTGACCTCTCCATGCTCCCAAGACTGTCCTTTCCCTGTCCTAAATAAATCACATTCTAAACAGGTTACAGAGCTGCTGCCCCTCCCCACTTAACATAAAAAAATCCCATGTTTTTCCAAAACCAGAAATTGATCTCCAGCTTGCTTGCTCTTTTTCTTTCTTTCTTTGGCATTTTTGTAGCCTCTGGAATCAGGGCAGAAAATTGGCTCCCTGGCCCACCACAGCTGCCACCCGTTTTCAGCGGCTGGTTCTGACCTTTAATAATGTGTGCAACTTTGGGTATCCCAAGGACTGCCTTCTTCCATATGGACTCCCTATAAACACTGTTCAGTGGCTGAGGTCATCGTCCAGCGGCCACTGCTTGGCAGGCATTCCCCAAGAGCAGGGCTTTATTGGTGGTGGTGCTCAAGAGGAAACTAATTTGGCTTCACATGGGCTAACTCAGAAAAATGCTTGTATCCCCTTTAAATTGTGTGTCTTGGTCTCAGGAAATTTCCTCCCAAAATGACAATGTGAAGGTTACATGGTATTTCTCCTTCCCTATGATGCTGACTGGGGAATGGGATACTCAGCAAAGACTGGGGAAGGGTTGTTTACCTTAAAGGAGGCTGTACATGACCAACTGTTGTCTAGCCTATAGTCAAAACTTCTATTGAATTTGTTAGCTTGGTAAAATTTTCCCAGCATGTGAATTTTGCAGTAATGACCTGACAACACTGACAAACTATACAAGCTCATAGCTCAGGGTTCCCATTTTGTTCAGCTTCTGGTCTGTCAGGTGGCAGACTTCCTTTCTCTAAAAAAAGTTGGGATCCTTTATTCATCAGCGTGGCCTATCAATCTTACCTGGTGCCACTGAAAGAAGAAATTTTACTTCAGTGTTAAAGAGGTTCATCAGGCTTCAGCACTCTTTTCTTTGCAGAATGTAACCTCCCTCACCTGTCCACCCCCACCCTCAGATCGTTCAGAAAGCTTACAGTCAGTTTGGTTCTGCATTGAGATTTTTAACCTGATGTTTTATAGAGGAATTCTTTACAGTAATCTTTGGCAACTGTTATAGTTATGGAATGGTGTTTTCTACTCCGCTTGTTATTTTCACTGCTGCTTTTTTGAAAAAGTGTAACTGCATGTCATTTGTAAGACCTTTTTTTAAAATCAATTTTAACCTGTGAACAGTTTGAGGCCTATTTTCAGAGAAGGACAAGTGGGTTACAAAATAAATTTTAAAAAGAAAGATTCTTCAGACACTGATAGATTGATTTCAAACTACAATCCCAGGCAGGTCTACTCAGAAGTAAATCCTAGTTGATTCAGTGGCTGTTATTTCCAGGTAAGTGCTTGTAAGATTGCAACCTCCCTCCTGGTATCATCAGTCATGTACCTTCTCCAGTTGTTTTGCTTTCTTTTTCAGTTTCTTTGGCTTTGAAGGCACTGACTCTGGGTGCACCAACTGTGTTTGTGCCTGTAGCAACTTCCTGTTTGTCTCCAATCCAGTCTGAAGCTGCCAAAATAAGCCAAGGAATTATTATTTGTTTCTTTCATTCAAAAGAATAGTTGATGCCAACCCAGAAGTAGCCCTTAGCTTATTACCATTTGATTACAATCATGAATCTCTCCACAGTCAAGTAGGGAGAAGGTAAACAAATGGGATTCCTCAACATTTCTCTCTCTCTGAGCTATGCACCTACAACCCCAACTAGTGTTGAAATGGTTTGAATTAGGTGGGAAGAGCACAGGAGAGAAACTATTGCTTAAAACAATTTGTAAGCCACTCTGATAAGCCTTGTGGCTGAAGAGCGGGGTATAAATAAATAAATAAATAAATAAATAAATAGATAGATAGATAGATTCAGGCTATCTGACAGGCCATATGTGCCCAGATTTGGAAATCCCCAGATGTGGAAATCCCCAGGGACCCTTCTTCAGTCCCACTACATTCACAGGTATGGTTGGAGGGAATAAAAGAGAGGGCCTTCTCAGTGGCTGCCCTTACACATTGGAACTCCCTCCTTAGGGAGACTAGAATGGCCCCTTTCATTCCATCGGCAGGCGAAGACTTTTCATTCAGACAGGCTTTTAGAACTGACAGCTTTTAGCAATGGACTGTAAGTGCTGCATTCTTTTAAACTGTATTAACTTTTAAGATTTATTTATTTATTTAAGGTAATTACACCCTGCTCTTCAGCCACGAAGGCTCTCAGAGTGGCTTATAAATTGTTGAGCAATAGCACCTACACATCTACGTTGCTTTTTATAGCGCTCTAGGCACTCTCCAAGCAGTTTCCAATGTGTGTTACCTAATTGCCCCCATAAGGTGGGTAGTCATTTTACTGACCTAAGAAAAGATAGAAGGCTGAGTGAATCTTGGAGCCCTTGGGATTGAACTTGCAATGTTGTGGCTTGCAATACCAGCATTTAACCACTGCGCCACCAGGGCTCCCTTTAGAGTGTATATTTTGAATATGTTTAATAGGATTGAAGCACCCCTGACTCACTTTTCTGTTCACACTGGCACTCTGTTCATCAGAGACATCTATTTTTTTTGCCTTCACATCACATTTGGCCCTGAGCACCATCAGAGCATCATTTGAGATCAACCAAAATCAGCACCCACAAATCTGGCATCCTATGGAGATCATAGTGGTTTTTGGTTAACACAACATGGACACTGACTATGTTCACTGAGGATTGTGGGAATTTAGTCCCCAAAAGTAAGTCTTCCAAGCTCTGATCCAGATAGGCTAATCAAACTCTTATCTCATTACCTGAGATGAAGGAATGACAGAACAGACCAAATATAACATGTCAGGGTGTGGGGAAGGGGACAGGAGGGAGTTCTTCCACACAAACCTTGAATGCAGGCTTTCAGCTGAATGTGCTTCCTTGGTCCCTCAAAGGAAGAACCTGCAGACTAGAGACTACAATAAGCCAAGCTATTGGCTGGCCAGTCAACAAGGTGTTCTCCAGAGGTGCTGGACTATATTGGGGGTAGACAAAGCTGAGCTCATCAGCTCCCTAGAGGACTGACCTTTACCCATTAAAAAAAGGGGGAAAAACAAAAAAGGGCTCCTTGTATCCTCTGAAGATGTGGGGGCAATTTCCCCAGGATTTTGACCTCTCTTCAGCTATTTTAGGCTGAGGAGGGCCTTCTTCAAAACTGGAAGTGACTGCTGGTCACTTTCCATTTTTAAAAAGCCCTCTTCCAAGCACAACAAAAATCTGGGAGAAGAAAAATAGGACTATTGCTCCCTCATCCCTTAGAGTACAGGTGAGGAAAGTGCAGCCAACAGGCAGCATATAGCACTCCAGGGCTATTATGATGGCCCTCAACCCCCCCCCCATTTTTTTGGAGTTTTTAAAGTATCCCAAGTGCCCTTTAGGAAGTATAGAGGATAATAACTTTGCCACACTTTCCCCTTCCCAGGCCAGTTTAGGCCCAAGAGAGGCCTTTTGTTTAACAGGAAGTGCCCCAGAAATATTTAAATGGTCTCTCCTACTTCCACAATGGCCCAGAGAGTGTTTTTTAGGCTACCTGATGTGGAGGACGAGCAATTTTTGTTTTCCAATGAGCCAAGGAATGGCAGTGTATTTGTACCCATTGGCTACAATTGTTTCTTTCTTTCCTGGAAATGCTCCAGTTTCCTGACGTCAATGCCCTGAGGCTCACCACTGGCCCAGGAACCACCACTTTGAGCAGCACTGCCCTGAAGGGCATGTGGGGGCAAAAAATATAAATACATATTAAGAATTTTAAGTCACAATATTTTTGTGGGGGATACTGCCCTCTGCAGGGCTCTGGGGGGACAATTTGTCCTCTGTGCCCTCAACTGTTGCCCATCCCTACCACTGCGGACACAGCTTTAAAGAAATTGGGGGGGGGGAGGGGTGGTATGTCTCTGCCATTTGAGGTCAAGTGGGGGAACCCCTGAACCTTGAGAGATTGAATGAACATGTTGACTGGGAGGTGATGGAAGCTGTAGTCCAACACATCTGGTGGGCGCCAAATTGGCAAAGGCAGTAAAAGAAACTTAACTCTCCTGAAATACTCTTCAGGATGACTCCAGTTTGCTCCTCACCTGACTCCTGCACGTATAGTGAAGTTTTCTGATCCCTCTACTATGCCATGTTTCTCCCAGATTGCACAGCAATTCTATACCAATATGCTATCATCAAAAATAAATCCTCCTCAAAATGGCAGGAGTCACCCCCCTTACACAAGAAAACAGACCGCATCAGCAAGACTTACCTCGGCAGCTTTTTGCTGCACCAGTTTCCGTGCACGCTCTTCCTCCTGGAGCTTCTCTTCCAGCTCTTGCATTTTTTTCTTTGTAAAAACAAAAACAAAACAAAAGCAAAACACCATTGCCAAAATATTACTCACATTCAAGTATCCTTACAACAAAGCAAACAGAGAATCCTTCTCCAACCTGATATCTTCCCATAGCCCCAGATCAAACTAGTTATGAGCACAACATTCTCTTTGGTATGTATATAAAATTAACATGGAGAAGCATGTATTTCACTGTTCCATTATTGCCTTAAAAATAACAGAAACACATTTCGGTGGCAATCCTAGACACACTTACTTAGAAGTAAGTCCCACTGAATGCAACAGGACTTATCCTAAGCCAGACGATACTGTTAGTTTTATATAACCAGAATTGCAAAGGCTCTGATTTGTTCACGTTTAAAAAGTGCCAATTTTTGGCAAGGAAAGGGGGCCATCTACTGACATTCTGCGGCCTTTGTGGCTGCTGTTAACTCCTAATTCATATGCCTCCTCTACAACTCTTCCAGTGTCAATTCAGAGGCAGGGAAGAGAGCTTAAAGGGGGAAAGAGACCCAATCCTTATTCTCCCTGTGCCAGTTTTTCCCCTGCCAGTGGATCTTAACATTACACAAGCCTGAAGCTTGTCTGTCCTGGAGGTAATATCTAAACATGACTTCCAGAACACCCATAAGCAAGGCATGAAGAACCAGTGTGTGCAGTGGTTAGAGCAGCGATGGGCAAAGGCTATCGGGGCCTCACAAAACCATTCTGTGTCCCTCTGAAGACTCCAGCCCTGTGACGGGGGAACCATTTATTTCAACAAAGGAACGGCATCTCATTTTCCAGGAAGCAGTGGTTCTACAGGACACCTCCCTTAACCACCTACCGCCCCACCTCCATAAAAAAAAACAGAAGTGGACTTCTGTCAACTTTCAGATTTGTAAAACTTTTTTTTTTTTTCTTGTTTTGGGGTTTAGTGAGATGATTCATGGAGGGCAATAGAAGCCAACAACTGGCCCCTGACTGTCCGAAGTTGGCCAACCCCGAGTGAGAGTGTCAGACTGGGACTTGGGAGATCCAGATTCAAGTTCCCACTGATCCATCAAAATCACTGGGTGATCTTAGCCTAAACACTCTTGCCCAGCTCAGCCTGTCTCACAGGTTGTTGTGAAGCTAAAGTGGAGGGAGGAAAAGCCATGCATGCTACCTTGAGCTCACTGGAGGAAAGGGTGGATACCAAAGGAACTAATTAACTAACTAAATGCAAGATACCTTCCCTACTGTTTGGCTTTCCTGTAATAAGAACACAACATAGTGGCACTCCTGTTTTCACTTACAAACTCCACTGGACTTACCTCTTGAGTACCTATGTATAAGAATGCACTGTTGAAATCAGACTCCTTATAAGGGCTTGGAGGCTGAATGTCTACAAAAAGATTCTTGGCATCCACAATGAACACAAGCCTCGTAGCGGATACTGAAGGCCCAAGACTCACCTCTGCAAGAGACTGCATTGCCGTAAGCTTGGCATATTCTTTCTCAAGCAGATCCAGCCTTTCCAGTTTAGATTTCACATGGGTGTGATCAATCATTCGCTCTTTTTCCAATGTGGCCTAGAAAGAGAAGGAGAAAAGCAAAGTACTTCATGGTGTTGCAGGGGGAAGGTGGCAGAATGAGTTTTCCCGGTTAAAGTTTACTCCATCACTTAACAGCACAAAAGCAAAGCCAGTAAAACACGTCAACAATCCTATGTAGCTGTACCATTACACTAAAGAACAGCAAAGCAATAAAATAAATTTGAAACTAGAAAAAAGCTAAATGTTCATAAAAGCCTGGTATTCAAACACCTTACTTGCCTCTGACATTTCAGGTAATATACATCCATCATGATTAGGCGAGAATAGCCATCTTATTTTTCATAAATTTGTCTAATCCCCATTTAAAGCTATTTAGCTCTTGTAGCTGCAAATTCCCCACCAAATCCACCTTTCCATGGTAGTGCAACTGCACACTGCAGGTAGGTCTCCCATGTCAGACAGGCTTTTGTTGAGGAGCCAGACTGAATGTCCCAAACATCTACAGAGCAGCAACAGTAGTGTGTGTGTGAAAGAAAGAGAGAGAGAGAGATTGCCAGAGGATCTCTCAGAGACAAGAGCAGTGGCACCATAGCTGACACATGTTAGTATTGAGCAGGAGGAGGCACGGTAAACCCCGTTTGAATGTCTTTTACCATGAAAAAAACCTATGATGAGACAATCCAAAATGAAACAAGAGATAGTGCCAGAAGATCAAATTCCCAGGTCAGATGACACTCAATGAGCTACTGGGGTACGGCAGAAGACAAATATGAGTAGTGCTGTGGCTAAAGACACAACTTGATTCAAGCTGAAAGGACAATCAGATGTTGACATACTCACAGGTGAAAGGAAATTCCAAAAATGTTATAATAACATGGGAAATGAGAAATGTGAATCAGGAGAAGCTAGACATAGTAGAATAAGAAACTGAATATATAAACATTGCAATATTTTGGGTGAGCGAGCTGAAGTGGACAGGAATGGGACATTTTGAGACAGATAATTACACATTATTTTACTCATGAAATGAAAATCTAAGAAGATTTAGTCTCTATACTAATGCACAGAGCATGGGAAATAAAACAAGATGAACTTTAACTCTTGGCACAGCAAAACAAATATGATTTAATAGGCATCAATGAAACCTTGTGGGATGAGTCTCCTGATTGGAATGTAGTAGTAGAGGGGTATAAGCTATTTCAGAGAAATAGATCAGACAGGAAGGCTGGTGGAGTAGCATTATACGTTAAGGATGTGTACACCTGTGAACAGATCCATGACTTAAATCCTGAGAGCCAGGTTGAGAGCATCTGGGTAAAAATCAAGGGGGAGAGAAACAGCAAGGATGTCGTTGTGGGGGTCTACTACAGACCTCCAAGCCAAACTGAGGATTTGGATGATGCCCTCCTAGAAGAGATGACTGCACATTTAGACAGGAGAGATGCAATAATAATGGGGATTTCAACTCTGCCAAAAATTTAAGGTCCAACAAATTCTTCACTTGCCTTGCCTTGCCGACAATTTCATTGTCCAGAAGGTAGAAGAGGCAACAAGGGGATCAGATAGCTTAGATCTGATCCTAACCAACAGAGATGATCTGGTTAATGGGGTGGAAGTGGTGGATCCTTAGGGGGGGGAGCGACCATGTTCTCCTGGAGTTTGTTACACAGAGAAAAGGGGAAGCCAAGCATAGTCAGACATGCCTTCTAGACTTTAAGAAAGCTGATTTCAGAAAACTTAGGGAATTACTGGGGGTGATCCCATGGTCAGGAATACTAAAAGAGAAGGGAGTACATGATGGATGCGAGTTTCTAAAAAGTGAGATATTGAAGGCACAACTTCAAACAGTTCCAATGAGGAAAGAAAATGGGAGGTGTTGAAAGAAACCAGGATGGACGTCTAAAGAACTTTCAACTGAGCTACCGGTAAAGTCTTAAAAGGAAGATGTACAAGAAATGGAAAAAGGGAGAAATCACCAAAGAAGAATTCAAACATATAGCCAGCTTGTGTAGGGGGAAAAGGAATGTTGGTCTTACCTGTGATACGTCCTTTTCCAGGGGAGGGACAAGGAGCATCCTCTAGATCACTAGGTTAGCTCCACCACTCACTCTTGGTAGGCAGGTAACAAAAGGCCTTTGTCTGATGTCATCCAGGGGGAACGACCCACTTCTGGCCAGTTCATATCCTAGCCTCCATGGGTGCTCCTAAGGAATAAGAAAAATTGCTACCAACAATAATTAAAAGGTTAAACATAGAAAAATAACACCTCTAACTGTCAAGTCCTCTACATATCATCAAAAAGGAGAGGTAAAAAACAAAAAAAGGGAAATCAGTGCCAGCCAAAAGGGTGGGGAGGATGCTCCTTGTCTCTCCCCTGGAAAAGGACGTATCACAGGTAAGACCAACGTTCCTTTCCCCAGTGGAGAGAAGTCGGAGCATCCTCTAGATCACTGGGATCTACAAAAGCCCACAAAAACAGGATCTCCCAGGTGGGTGCTGGCACAAGAGAGGGAAAAAGTCCTTGGGACAAACATCCCCTCAAACACTGATGATCTGCTGCAAAACTCTTCTACCAAAGGTAGCCTCCGCTGACTGCAGCTTGTCTAGTCTATAGTGATGGAGGAAGGTGGATGAAGACTTCCACGTAGCTGCCTTGCAAATCTCTTCTAGTGTAGCATCTCTGTCCCAAGCAGTTGAAGTCGCCGTGCTTCTAGTCGAATGCGCCAAGATTCCCTCCGGAACTGGGATGTCAAGGATTCATAGCACGTAGTGATACAGGCCCAGATCCATCTGCTTTATGTGGAAGAAGAGACCTTGCGTCCCAAGTATCTCTGATGGACAGATTAAACAGGGACTCTGATACTCTGAAGGGACTAGTCCTTTTCAAATAAATTCGAATCGCTCTGCGAACATTCAGGGTATGCCAGATGTGCTCCAACTCCTTAGAAGGATTAGGGCAAAAGGAAGACAAAATAATATCCTGTGATGTATGAAAGGTAGAGTTCACTTTTGGTCTGAAGTCAGGGCGGGTACGCAATATGACTGAATCCGGTCTGATGATACAAAGGTCCTTACGCACGGATAGGACGCCCAGTTCCGAGACCCTCTGTGCTGAAGTGATTGCCACAAGGAAAAGGACCTTCCAGGACATATGCTTAAGGGAAACTTGTCTGAGTAGCTCAAAAGGCGGAACAGTCAAGGCTTTTAGCACGGTGTGAAGGTCCCAAGAAGGGAATCTGTGAACAGTAGGAGGGGCTAGATTGGAGAGCCCTCGAATGAATCCCTGTACATCTGGATGTGTAGAAATTTCAGGAGCCTTATCCAGGGGCAAAGTGGATACTATGGCCGCAACCTGTCTTTTGATGGTGTTGGGCCGTAAGCCTCGTGCGATGCCATCCTGTAGCTAGCAGCATCGGCACCGTGATGTCCAATTCATTAAACCTCTTTCTTCTGCACCATCTGCGAAAAACTCTGAAGCTGTATTCATACATTCTCTGAGTAGAATCCCTTCTGGCTGCGAGAATCATCTCCATCGCGTCTCGAGGATATCCCTTGGACATCAGCATCTCCATTTCAATCTCCAGGCGTGAAGTTGAAGCCAACCTGGGTCTGGGTGATGAACCCTGCCTTGCGAAAGTAGATCCGGACAAGTCGGAAGAGTAATCTCTGCCACTTTCATGGACAAGATCTCCAAGTACCATGCCCTTCTGGGTCAAGCCGGAACCACTAGGATGACCTCCGCCTCCATTGTCCTTATTCATCTGAGTACTTTGGCGATCAGTGGAATGGGCGGGAAGGCATAAAGTAGACCGGGAGGCCAGGGGAAGGTGAGAGTGTCCATCCCCTTGGCCCCCTCCGTCCAGAATTTCAACAAAAAGCGAGGAAGCTTGGTGTTTGTTGGTGACGCGAACAGGAATACTGAAGGGAAGCCTAGCTCCCGACAGATGGGGTCAAAGACCATCGGGTGCAGACTCTACTCTCCCTCATCTATGTCTGTTCTGCTGAGCCAATCTGCTTTGGAACTGAGGGATCCTTGTAGATGCTTGGCCTCTAGGGAGAGTAGGTTTCTCTCGGTCCAACTGAATAGCAGGGTGGTCTCGTTCATCAAGGACCTGGATCTCGTTCCGCCTTGGAGATTTATGTGGGCCTTTGTCGTGGTGTTGTCTGTTCTGACAAGAACTGCCTTGTTGTGCACCTGTTTCCTGAAGCTCAGTAGTGCCAAGTGCATCGCCCATAACTCCAGCCAATTGATGCTGTGCTGAGACTCCTCCTGCGTCCATCTTCCCTGTGCTATGGCATCCGCACAGTGCGCCCCCCAGCCTCACAGGCTGGCATCCGTGGTAATCTGTATCTTTTGCGGGCACCATATGTGACGGCCCCATAGTACTGCATCCGACATCCACCATCGCAGGAACACTTTCACTTCCTGTGGTATAACAATCTTCCTGTATCTTCGAAGGGATATCTCATGTTGCCAAGGGAGGAGCAGCCACTGTAGAGGCCTCGCATGAAACCGGGCCCATGGAACGCTTTCTATGGCCGCTATCATTTGTCCCTGTAACTGAGCTAGCAACATTATATCTGATTTCGGAGCCCTCAATACACGGAGGAGAGTCTGTCTTAGTGTCAACACTCTTTCCTGTGGCAGGAAGATCCTGCCCGTGTTGGTGTCCAAAATTGCTCCCAGATGCTGGATCCTTGTGCTCGGGGTGAATGAACTTTTCTCTAGGTTCACGAGAAAACCGTGCTCCTATAGTGAGCTGAGGACCTGTTGAACTTCCTTTCCGGCTTGTGCCGCCGATGTCGAGCGAATCAAGAGATCGTCCAGATACAGATAGACATGAAGGCCCCTCTTTCTACAACAGGCGACCAAGGCCACCATGATCTTCGTGAAGACCCTTGGTGCTGAGGACAGGCCGAAGGGAAGAGCCTTGTACTGGAAATGTCTCTTGTAATAGGCAAACCACAGAAAGCGACGGTGTGCAGGAAGAATGGGTACGTGGAGTTAAGCATCCTGTATATCCAATGAGGCTAAAAAATCCCCTGGCCTGAGTGCTTCCAAGATGTGTCGTAAGGTTTCCATCCGAAACCTGCGTTGACACACGAAATTGTTGAGACCTTTCAGGTTTAAAATGGCCCTCCAGGAACCATTCTTCTTTGGTACCAGGAAAATGTTGGAGTAACAGCCATGGGTCCGATGGACATTCTGGACTTCCTCTATGGCACCCAAGGAGAGCAGATGTGAAATGGCTTCCAACATAAGGTGGTGTCTGACCTTGTCTCTGGAACACGGTGTAGGGATAAAGCATCAAGGGGGCAGGTGGGAAAACTATGTGGTATCCCTGCCGCAAGGTTTGTAACACCCACATGTCCGTGGTTGAGTTCTCCCATGATCTGCTGAATTTCTGGAGCCTGCCCCTGACCCGAGCCTCTGAGTCATGCCTGCTGATTTTTGGAGTGAGGCTTTGTGCTAGACGACTGGTAGACTCTGCCCGAGGATCCTGGTTGGTTTCTGCAATGTGGTTTATTGTCTCGCCATCATTGTCTGAAATTCCTGTTGTCTCGGTGCTAGAAGTTGGTGGATGTAGTAGAACTAGACAAGGAGCGGTAGGGTCGAAAGGAACGATAACCCCTAGTTGACCTCCTATCCTCCCTCCTTCTGGATGAGATGAGAGCCTTCTTTTTGTCCTTCCCTTCTACAAGGACTGGTTCTAGAGATTCGCCAAACGATTCCTCTCCTAAGTGGCGGGGGGAGACCAAGTTCTGTTTGGATTTAAAATCCACCTGCCAACTCTTAAGCCATAAACGGCGTCTTGCAGCTACTGTTGATGCCTGATCCCTTGCCGAAAACTGGACTGCGTCCAATGAACTATCTGTGAGGAAAGCAGAAGCGTGAGAAATCTTATTGAGGCCCTGACGAATCTTGGTGGTCGGCCTGGGAGTGTCTTTAGTAAGTCTCTGGACCACTGCAGTGAGGCTCTGGTCACCATTGTGGCTGTGACAGAAGCTCTTATCGCCAGTGAGAGAGCTTCGTGGGCCCTCTTGAGTGCCGCGTCCTTTCGTCTATCCTCAGGGTCTTTAAGCGTGTCCTCCCCATTGTAACAAAACACCGCAGATGAGACCACAGCTGAAACTGGTGCACCAATAAGAGGGACCTGAAGCTTGGACATGATCTTCTTGGGTAGGGCATACAGCTTCTTAGCTAATGAAGGCTATGACTTATTCGCTGCTGGTGCAGACCACTCACTATGTAGGACCTGCATAAAGTTAGCAGGAACAGGCATCTCCATAGATGTTGGTGTTGATGATGGGAAAAAATCCGAGGACATTTTAGGAAGATCAGGGTCTAACTGCTGGTCTTGGTCCTGTACCAGGGATAAACCCATAGTCTTCACTGTCTTTCTAAATAAACTGGGAAGGTCCTCAATCCTAAAGAGGCAGGCAGAGGAGCAGTGGGGGGCGGGGGCTCTGGCGTCTACTCCCTCTTCCGCAGAGAACTCTTCCTCCTCCTGAATGGAAGCATCATCATCAGGGAGATCCTCCTCTCCAGAAATCTCCCCATGTTCAGTAGAAAAATCCTGGGACTGCTTATCTTCCTCCAGGTCCTCAGCAGCATCATTGTGCCTGGGAACAGCCTTTGTTTCAGAGTCAGCGGCCCAGCAAGTTTCCTCTCCATCTCCTCTAGAGGGTCTCTTTCTCTTTCTTGCTGGGGGGGGGGGGTTTCGAGGGCAACAGCCCAGATGCATTCGTGCTTTCCACTGGCTCCAGTCCCTCGCTTCCGCGCCGGGATTTAGCGGATGCTTTGCCTCCCCTGCAGAATCCTACCCCTTTCCCACAGACCTGCGTGGCTAGCATGCGCGCGCGTTTAGGGGAGCTGCCACGTCCTGTCACCCTACGTGGTCTTTTTTAAATGGTCGGACATTTGGGAGGCTTGGGATTCTGCTGCGGCACAGGCTGGATGGCGGGGAGCATGTGAAGGTTGGGGGGAGGAACGGCTGCCATGGCTGGCCAAAGTGGGCGGGCTGAAACGGCAGGAAGGAGAGGGCCGGGATCGCGGCCTGGAGGAAAGGCTGTGGCGCGATGTGCCCTCCCCCAATGGGGGCGATGCGGCAAAGGGCGATGGCAACACCTGAGCAACAGGCTCCGTGGAAGGTGGGAGTATGGGGTGAGATAGGGAAGATGGCCAGGCTGGCCAACCCTGGGGGGGAGGCTGGGAAGGTCCCCATGACGTTAGATGGTCCCCCCACCAGAAGTCGGAATACCCCACAAGGGTGGGCTGCATGAGACCCGCAGCCAGAACACCCAGCACCTCCTTTGCCACTAGGTCTTTGACCCAGGCAGCCAACCCTGGCGTGTTGGCTTTATCCTGGGGAGTGGGGAATTGAGGCCCCAGTGTTACTCACGGCCTCGTCCCGGTCAGATTCAGACTCCGCAGCACGGCCGTTCTCCTCCGCTTCAGAGATGGTTTCCGCCTCCTCCTCCAGGAGGGCTCCTGTTGTGGCTGCTTCCTGCTCATGTCCCAGGTCTAATGACTGCGGTGCAAGCAGGGAAAGATCAAGGGGGGATCGGAGGGCTTGTCGTCCTGTCCCATGAAAGGATCCAGCACATTAGCGGGGGGCTTGTCCCCCTTTTTGTATCCCTTATTCTTGTTCTTCTTAATCTCCTTCACTGAGTCCATCATGGCCATGTCCTTTGTTCTCAACACATGGCCACGGAGAGCAAGCGAAACAGCGACCTCCAGGAATGGTAGGCAGGAAACAACTGGCCAGAGGTGGGTCGCTCCCCCTGGATGACATCAGAGGAAGGGGCCTACACAAAGGCCTTTTGTTACCTGTCTACCAGGAGTGGGTGGGTGGAGCTAAGCCAGTGATCTATAGGATGCTCCGACGTCTCTCCACTGGGAAATAGAGAAGCAAAAGCACAAATGGACCTCAGGCTTGCTAGAAAGGTTAAAACAATAAAAAGGGCTTTTTTGGATATGTCCATAGCAAAAGAGAGAACAAGGTAGGACTGCTGCGGTGAAAAGGTAACAAGGGAGAGAGAAAAGACAGAACTACTCAACACCTTCTTTGCCTTGGTCTTCACCCAAAAGAAGAACGATGCTAAACCTGGAGAAAATGGAGCAGAAGATGCAGTAGGGAAAATGCAGCATAGAATAGGTAAAGAGGTACTTCAGGAATACCTGGCCTGTATAAATGAATTCAAGTCTCCAGGTCCAGATGAACTTCATCCAAGAGTACTAAAAGAACTGGCAGAAGTAATCTCAGAACCACTGTCAATAATCTTTGAGAATTCCCGGAGAACAGGAGAGGTTCCAGCAGACTGGTGGAGGGCAAATGTTGTCCCCATCTTTGAAAAGGGGAAAAAAGAAGACCCAAATTATTATCACCCAGTCAGCCTGACATCAATACCAGGAAAGATTCTAGAGCAGATCGTTAAACAGACAGTCTGTAAGCACTTAGAAAGGAATGCTGTGATCGCTAAAAGTCAATATGGGTTTTTGAAAAACAAGTTATGCCAAATTAATCTTATCTCTTTTTCTGATAGTTACATACTTGGTAGATGAAGGACATGCTGTGGATATAGTGTATCTTGATTTCAGTAAGGCCTTTGGCAAAGTCCCCCATGATATTCTTGCAAAAAAGTTAGTAACGTGCGGGCTAGACAATGCAACTGTTAGGTGGATTTGTAACTGATTGATGGGCTGAATCCAAAGGGAAGTCACCAATGGCTCCTCTTCATCCTGGAGAGAAGTGACCAGCAGGGTGCCACGGGGTTCTGTCCTGGGACCAGTGCTATTCAATATCTTTATCAATTATTTGGATGAGAGAATAGGGGGCATGCTCAAACAAGTTTTCAGATGACACCAAATTAGGAGGGGTAGCTAATGCCCCAAAGGACAGGATCAGAATTCAAAATGACCTTAACAGATTAGAAAGCTGGGCTAAAACTAACAAAATGAATTTCAACAGGGAGATATGTAGGATATTACACTTGGGCAGTAAAAATGAAAAGCACATATATAGGATGGGTGACACCTGGCTTGATGGCAGTACATGAGAAAAGGATCTAGGAGTCTTAGTGGACCACAAACTGAACATGAGTCAGCAGTGTGACGTGGCAGCTAAAAAAGCCAATGCGATTCTAGGCTGCATCAATAGGAGTATAGCGTCTAGATCAAGGGAAGTAATAGTGCCACTCTATTCTGCTTTAGTTAGACCTCACCTGGAATACTGTGTCCAGTTCTGGGCACAACAATTCCAGAAGGATATGGACAAGCTGGAACGGGTCCAGAGGAAGGTGACCAAAATGGTGGGAGGTCTGGAAGCCATGCCTTATGAGGAGCAGCTTAGGGAGCTGGGTATGTTTAGCCTGAGGAAGAGAAGGTTAAGAGGGGACATGATAGCCATGTTTAAATATTTGAAGGAATGTCATTATTGAGGATGGAGCAAGCTTTTTTTCTGCAGCTCCAGAGACAAGGACACGGAGCAATGGACTCAAACTACAGGAAAAGACATTCCATCTAAACATTAGGAAGAACTTCCTGACAGTAAGAGCTGTTCGGCAGTGGCATGCACTGCCTCAGAGTGTGGTGGAATCTCCTTCATTGGAGGTTTTTAAACAGAGGCTGGATGGACATCTGTTGGGAATGCTTTGTTTATTCCTGCATGGCAGGGGTTTGGACTAGACGGCCCTTGTGGTCTCTTCCAACTCTATGATTCTAAGAAATGGAGTTGCATTTATTGTGAGGAAAGTTGTAGCAAGAGCAGTCAAAGGATATAATACAAAGTTTGACTGAATAATATCAGTAAGACTTCAGGGAAAACCCATCAATATAACTATAATTCGAGTTTATTTTCCAACTACAGAGGCAGAAGAAATTGAAAGATTCTATGCTGGAGTTCAGGAAGAAAATAATCACACACCAAAACAAGGCTTCTTGCTAATCATAGGCAATTAGAATGTAAAAGTAGGATACAGAGTAGAATAAAAGTTTGTTGGAAAATTTGGCCTAGGATCAAGAAATGAAGCATGAGAGCAACTGATGGAATTTTGTGAGGCCAAGTTAGTTCATCACAAACACATTCTTCAAGCAACCAAAGACACATGGACATCACCTGATGCCCAATATATCAAATAGACTACGTAACTGGAAACAAAAAATGGAGAAGCTCCATTCTTGCCACAAAAACAAGTCCAGGAACAGATTATGGCACAGACCATAAACTGCTAATATAAAAAACTAGAGTAAAACTAAAGAAGAAGATGAAACCAACCATCATGCCAAAACACAACTTGAAGAACATCCCCATAGAATTTAAAGATAATGTACAAAAATAGATTCACACTATTAAGCCTAATTGACTGAGAGCCAGGAGAACTCAGGACTGAAAGCAAGGACATTGTCAGGAATGCAGAAAGACTTATGAATGCAAAAAGACACTATTTGCAGCCAAAAAGAAAGAGAAGTCTCAATGGATGACAGATGAAACTTTTCAAGCAGTCAAGGATAGATGAGAAGCACAAGTAAAAGGTGACGGAAATAGGGTCAGAAACCTGAATGCAATTGTTCAATGACTTGTGCACAGGGACAAGGAGAAATACTATAATAATCAATGCACAGAAATAAAAGGTGACAACAAGAAAGGAAGAACAAGAGACCTCTTCCACAATATCCAAGAAATTAAAGGGAAATTTAAACCAAGAATGGGGATGCTTTACAACCAGAAGGGGAACACGTTACATGACCAAGTAGAAATAAAAAGATGATGGAAACAATACATGGAAGGACTATATGAAAGAGATAAAAGGATGACAGATTTATTCAATGAAGAACCATATGAATATGAACCTCCAGTTTTAGAAACTGAAGTGGAAGCTGCATTCAGAGCACTTGGAAGAAATAAATCACCAAAACCAAACAGCATACCAATAGAGATGCTTCAAGCTATAGAGACAGAATCCACTCTAATCCAACTAAAATCTGTCAACAAATATGGAAAACAAAAGAATAGCCTACAGATTGGAAACACTCAATATACATTTCAATCCTCAAGAAAGGACACCAGGGATTGCAGTATCCACAAGACCATTGTATTAATTTCCCATGAAAGCAAAGTGATGCTCAATATTCTACAACAAAGGCTTTTACCATATATGGAACAAATAATGTCAATTGTCCAAGCTGGATTCAGGAAAGGAAGAGGCATTAGGGATCATATTATAAACATGCATTGGATAACCAAGCACATAAAAGAATTTTAGAAGAAAATGAACCTATGCTTTATAGATTGTGGCAAAGCCTTTGAGTAGATCATGAAAAAGTATGGCTCGCTATTAAAGAAATGGGTGTGCCACAACATTTTATTGTCCTGATGCCATAACCTGTACTCAGGACAGAAAATGAAGAAACAGAATGGTTTTCAATTGGCAAAGGGGACAGGCAAGGCTGCATTTTATTCACCTGAGGATTAGACTCAGAGGATGGAGGCATAGAAATTGGAGGAAAGAACAGCAACAATTTAAGATACACAGGTGACACCTTGCTACTAGCAGAAAATAGCAAAGCATGATTGCTTAAGAAAGGAAATAAGGAAGAAAGTGCAAAGAAAGGTTTACAGTTGAACATTGAGAAAACAAAAATAATGACTGCAGATGGTTTACACAACTTTGAAGCAGATGATGAAAACACTGAAATAGTGAAAGATTTTTCATTAATCAGAATGGAGACTGCAGTCAAGAAATCAGAAGACCAGGACTTGGAAGGGCAACTATGAAGGAACTAGACAAGATCCTGATGTGTAAGGCTATATAATTTAATACTAAAGTTAGGATTGTCCATGCCATTGTATTTCCAATTTCTATGTATGGCTGATAAAGCTGGACAGTGAAGAAAGCTGATAGGAAGAAAATCAACTCATTTGAAATGTGGTGCTGAAGGAGGCTTTTACAGATACCATGCACTTGTAAAGACAAATAAATGAGCCCTAGAGCAAATCAAACCTGAACTCTCCCTAAAAGCCAAGATGACTAAACTGAGGCTGTTGTACTTTGGACATATCATGAGAAAGGGTGACTTGGAGGTCTCTCATTCATGAGTCAACTTGACATCAGTTAACAAGAAGATTCAAATTCTATAGTTAACTAATGTAAAAGAAACAAGGTATTCCTGGCAGCAGCATTTCTAGAACTTATGAACATGAACTAGACCTTCTGTTGTGAGTGTCCCAGAACTTGGAAAAGTTACTTTTGTGGCTTGAAGCTCCCAGAATCTCCCAGCCAGTGTGGCCACTCCAAAAAAGTGACTTATCTAGGCTTTCAGTGTATCACATCTAGTGTGACAGCAATTACACCAAGGCCCAACATACCTGCTTCTCTAAGACGGTCGTCTTTTCATGTTCTGCCTGTGCTATCATCTGCTTCATGTATTCCAGCTGCTTCTCCAAGAGGCCACACCGTGTCTCAGCACTTGCCAGCTGTGCTGCCAACTCTGAAGGAGGAGCAGTGAGAAGAAGGTTAGCTTTCATGACCAGCAAGTCCTAATCACACCAGACAGATTAGTGGCAGCAAATCTCTCTTCTCTCTAAATGGAAAAGTACACACTGCAGACCCCATACAGATATAGTGTTGTGAGGGCTATTCAGATTAAATCCTCACAGATGAGAGACCTCCAAGAGCCCTGGCAATCAACAGCCCTGCTCAGGTCTTGCAAACTGAAGGCTGTGGCTTCAGTGATTGAGTCAATCCATCTGTAACATGGTCTTCCTTTTTTTCTATTGCCTTCCAATTTTACTGAGTATTATTGTCTTTCCAATGAGTTACATCATCACATGACGTGACCAAATTATGATAGCCACACTCTAGTCATTTTGGCTTCTAGTGAGAGTTCAAGCTTAATTTGCTCCCAGACCTGTTGCTTCTTTGGCAGTCCAAGGTATGCAGAATGTAGGCTGCTTGGATCCAGCACATTCTGTCTGGCTTCTCTTGCTGGAAAAGTGCATCCAGCAGGATTCCAGCCAAGACACAGAACAACCTCTTCAAAATCCCAGAAGGCCCAAGAGATAGGGGAGAAAACGCTTGAGAGACGCCCAACCAAATACCAAAGGATACGCCAAGAACCAGAAATGGTACCACACACATACACGTAGCAGCTAGATGTTACGTAAAACTCAAGGCTTAGATATTCCAACCAGGCAACACTGTATCTCAATGAAGAACAAGACAGCTTACAAAGCATCAGCCTCAGGTATCGCTTCTTCTTCGTTTATTAAGAGAGTCCTGTGGAGGCATCTGTCAGTTCCACAGAAGTAAGAACAATTGGGTATGATGGTGACTGTGCAGGCTCTGGAACCAGACTGTGCATTCTAATTCCATGAGACTATCAATACAGCAGGGGTAAGGGAATCTTCATCTCCTAGATGTTTGGACTTCAAATTCCAGAAGCCCAAGCCAGCACAGCCAACAGTAAGGAACTGTGGGAGCTGCATTTCAAAACATCTAGAGGGCCAAAGGTTCCCCACCTCTGCTAAATAAGAAGGAAACTGTTGATCCCAGACAGAACTCTCGAAACTTCCCTAATTTTTTTCCCTACACAGTGATTGTCAAACAGAGACTTCTCCCCCAGGGTTCACCAGAGGCTTACTAGGGACTCCTCAAATGGTAGATAAGGTTCCCTGAAAGAAAGTCTGAGCTTTCCTACTGATCTTCCCCTCCAAATCACACCCACAGGGGCATACTGGATGGGCTTGACATGCTCTAAGTCACAGCTGGGCAATCCACAGCCTGCAGTACTGCAAAGAACTCTGTTCCCTTTTTCGCAATAACTGGCTGATCAGCATCATTTGGGCAGTAAAACAGCAACAGTTGTCCTGCCAACTGACATTAGCTGTTCTGAAACAACCATCTCCACTGAGTCTTAAACCTTGCCCCTCAGCCTGCAATCCTGATGCAACTCAAATCACTCTTTTTTCTGCTGCTAATAACCAGAGTTTGGACATTTTACCTCTTTGGATTGCAAAAAAAGTTGTCTACAGAAAAGGACTGGCAAAGCTACATCCACTGGGCTTGGACCAAGCCATTTTTTTTCCCAGGAAAGCATGCTGAAAATTTCTCACAAGAGGCTACTGCATAGCCTACACTTTCTTCTGACTCTGAAAACAATAGTCCTTTGAACACCCAAAGGACCTACTTTGGACAATTCTATGCAAGCACAATAGTGACAGAAAAGAGCATGGTCTTCACCATCATTACTGCCATGGAGAGGGTTTCACAAGGGTTGCTCAATCCCATGTTGCTCAGTCACATTCCACATTTTCTGCCAACACTGCTCCAGCCAGCATCCCATCTGTTTCATCACCTCTAGCTGTAGAACAAACCCAGAGAGCTTGTTTGGCTCTATTCAGTGGGAAGGGATGCTTGGGAATGACTCTGGCAGCCACACAGTTTCTCCAATCCAGTGGTCAACCAGGACACTTTTACCAATATGTACATTTTTACATGACATTTCCCACAATATAATGCTATTTCCCCTCATGTTTACATTGTTGTGTGCACTGTGCCCTTTCCATTTTGTATGCAATTTTTGGTTTTAGAACTGCACTGCAAAAATGAGAAAAGTGTGAATATTTCAGTTCACGTACTGATTTGGGAAATAAAAATTTAGGCAAGTTTACATTAAAACGAGAACCAGGAGAATTCCCCCCTCCCTTATCCTTAGGTACTCATACAAACACCCCCTATGGTTACCACTTTGGAGCTATACTACGGAGAGGCATCCATCTACCTTCATTTTTTTTTGACACTTCTAGCTTAGAATGCTCTTGTTCCATTAGCTGCTCGTTTAGCACTTTCTTATAGTCTGAAGTTTCCCTGGTCAGGTTTTTCACACTTTCCTCTGCTTGAATCCTTTCCAGCTCCAATCGTCGTATCTTCTCCTGCAGGTTCTTCAGAGCTGAGAATATTGCTAATGAGAAAACACAAAGGCAAACATAATTAGACTTGTCTATTGATGAGCTGGTGTGATGCAGTAGACAGAGTGTAGAGTTTAGGTTGGGGAACAGTGGAATTCAAAGACTGCTTAGCTATTTAAAAAAAAAAATAATTAGGTATTTATACCCTTCTCTTCAGCCACAAAGGCTCTCAGAGCAGCTTACAAATTGTTTTAAGCAACAGCAATTTACACATCTACACTGCATTAAGCACTTTCCAATGTATATTAGCTAATTGTACTCACAAGCCAGGTACTCATTTTACCGACCTACAAAAGGATGGAAGGCTGAGTGAATCTTGGAGCCCTCTGGAATCAAACTTGCAACATGGTGACTCGCAGTACTGGCATTTAACCACTGTGCCACCATGGCTATGAAATTTACTAGGTAGCCTCAGGCAAATCACTTATCTCTGGTTCCTATCCTACTATACAGGGGCAGTTGAAAAGATAGAATAGCATAAGCCAACAAGGCTGTTCTGAGATCCTTAGAGCAAATGCAAAATGTGTATGTGATAAATAAAAGCACGCAAGTGTTTTCTGTGGATCTTACGTATCTCAACACCTGTGAAAACAATCTCAGGGCCACTGAGAGCAGGTTTGGGCTCTGGTGAAAATATTTTTTAAGGCCCTGGAAGTTTATTTGTTCCTTCAAGGTCCCCCATGTCAAGGGGGAGGGCACACACAGTCACTGCTACCCACAACCAGTGTTCTCCCCCATCTCCTCTGTGACTGTTCTCTTTGAACCCAGAGACCTCCCTCTCCTGTGTCACATGCTCTTTGGTGGCCAATCTGGGCCAGCCAGATGATGTTCCAGAGCTGTACTTGGAGGCAGAGGAGCTGGTGTAGAACTGGAAGAGGTGCTCACCCAGGCCATAGAGGTGGAGTCTGTGCTTCCCTGCCTCCTCTGGACAGCTGAGGCCACAGTGGGCTAATTGCCTCCGAGCCCCTGTTTCCAGCCCCTGCCACTGTTCTCAAAGGTGGCAGGCTTTTTCACTACAACCTACTTGTACCCTTCTTCCCACTTGCTCCTGTTTTGCTCATCCATGGCTTCCTTTCCCTCAATTTGGCCCCAGTCCTGCTCTCTCTTGCAGCAAAGGCAGACTGGCTAAAAAATCTTTAGCATTTTGTAATACAGAATTTTATTAATCATTATTATTTTCCCATTTGGCACAAAGCAATTGCATAATAAAAATTTCATTTGGAAACATCCATGTTCTTTTTTTAAAAAAAAAGTCAATTGATTTTCAAATCGCATACAAATAAATTATGATGAATGCACCAATTTAAACATAATTTAAAACATTATAGTATCTTTATGCTGGCTTTGCATTACAAACTTTGTAGCCTGATTTATCAACCAAAATTGATCCCCAAGGCAAACCCACTTCCTTGGGATCATAACCCTACCTTTGCTGTTACTCTCTGGATATGCAGTTACTGGTTTAACAGGGGACTGTCGCAAGTCGGTGTTAATGAAAGGTTTGTGCCTTGGGTACTCGGCAAATGAAGCTCCTGAAACCCCATCTGTGAATGACGCAGATCTGTGGCTTGCACGAAGTTGGCCCTGAAAGCAAGTCAAAAATAGTTATTGTAATTCTCTAAGAGACATAGAGAATGGCTCTCCTACTTTGACCTGCAAGAGGAAGGCGAATGAGGTCTTCATAGGGCAATGAAGAGAAAATTAAAGAAGCCATCCCTGAAGAAATCTGGACTTAAAACAAGGATGGAGAACCTATAGCTTTCTAGGTGCTGAAGAACTACAGCTTCCTGCCCATTAACCATACTGTCTGGGTTTGAAATTGCTAACCAAATGGCCCTTAGGAGCAATAGAAGATAAAGCACAAAAACCAATATGACACAGTGGTCAAAGTACATATGTAGTCCAGGAAACTCACATTCAAATACCTATTCAGACAAGCTCACTAGCTGGCCTTAGGTCAGTGAATATTGGTCACCACAATCTACATCACAGGACTGTTGTGGGGATTAGCGCAGAAGAGGGGGTAGAGAATCCTTGGAAGAACAGTGAGAGACAAAGTGCAATTAGTTAATTAAATAAGGGGGGAGAAGCAGCTAAAGGAGGTTTGAATGCTGATGGCGGTAACAGATATTCCTGTTGGTGACATCATGAAAGGGATCAAAAGGAATAGATACAGACAGAGCCAGGAAGGAGGAAACCCCAGTCTTTATTATTTGAAAGATGTAACACAGCAGTGATTAGAATAATAAAATCAACAATATCAGCACTTACAAGACTTGCAGTGCAGTCCTACAAATGCTGAACTGGAAGCTGTACCCCACCATGTGTTCAATAAGGTTACACCCTCCTACCCTTTAGCACTGCCAGTATAAAGTTTGAACCACTTCTCTGCTACAAGGCTTGCTGGGTGATTTCATGTTGAGTCATCATAGCAACACAGGAAACTACCTTATACTGAGCCAGACTTTTGGGGCAACTAGACCAGTATTGTCAACTCTGATTAGCAGAAGCTCTCCAGACTTTCAAGCAGGCTTCTCTTCTGGACCTACCTAGAGATCCTTTAGATCTCCTAGAGATCCTTGCTGTTCTCTGGTGGTCTCCCATCCAAGTGCTAAAGAGGCCTGACACAATGTAGCTGCTGATATCATATGAGACTGGATGTGTTTAGGATGGACATTATTAGCACTTAGATCAAAATAAAAATATAATTACTTAAACACACACACATCTATTACTACACCATTTCTACATCGAGACAGAAACTACATCTGCTGAAAAAACAAACTGGTTGTGTTTGTACATATCATTGAGCAATGGTTTGGCACTAGGAAAATGAGCTGGTTGTTTCTCTTCCTCTGACATTATTGTACTACTAAGCAATCAAAAGCTTACCCTTCCTTTTTGATTAACCATTTTAGTGGATTTTTAAAATTTTTACTTATAACATTTATACTTTGCCTTTTCTCTTAGAAGTTCAAGGGCTATTCCCAAATGCACTTCAATGTAGAGAACATTGCAAAATTCTAGAGATGATGGAATTATGTTTTGTGTCATCGTTGCCAGACCTTCATTCTCCAAGAATGAGAACTGTTGGCACATCAGCCTAAGCTGACCAAAGGCATTTGTAGCCACAGCTGAGAAATGGGCATCCAAGGTGGATCCAGAAGAACTCCCAAACTACAAGCCTATGTTTTCAACAGAAGTGGTATCCCATCCATTGCATTAATTTCCCATGCAAGCAAAGTGATGCCCAAAATTCTACAACAGATTTTTACTATATACGGAGCGAGAAATGCCAGACGTGCAAGCTGGGTTCAGCAAAGGAAAAGACATGAGGGATCATATTGCAGAAATACGTTGGATAATGGAGTGCACAAAAGCCTGTGCTTTATAGATTATAGCAAAGCCTTTTATTTGTGTAGATCATGAAAAACTATGGATCACTCTTAAAAAAAAATGGGTATGCAACAACAGTTGATTATCTTCATGAGTAACCTGTCCTCAGGACATAAGGTTACTATCAGGACAGAATGGAATGGTTTCAATTGGCAAGGGAGCCAGGCAGGGCTGAATTTTATCACATTATTTAACTTGTATGCCAAACAAATCATACATAAATCACAATTAGACTTGGAGGAAGGTGAAGTAAAAATTGGAGGAAAGAACATCAACAATTTAAGATGTGCAAACGACACCATACTACTAGCAGAACAGAACAGACTTGGAGCGATTACTGAAGAAAGTCAAGGAAGAAAGTGCAAAGACAGGTTTAGAGCTGAACATTAAGAAAACAAAAATAATGACCACAGATGATTTACAAATGAGTAATTTCCTTCCTATCAGCTTTTTTCACTGTCCAGCTTTCACAACCATAAATAGAAATTAGAAGTAGGATGGCATGGATAAACCTAACTTTAGTATTCAGTGGTGTATCTTGACACTTACAGATCTTATCTAGTTCCTTCAGAGCTGCCCTTCCAAGTACTAGTCTTCTTTTGATTTCTTGACTGCAGTCTCCATTCTGATTAATGACTGGGTCAAGGTAGGGGCAGTGTCTTCATCATCACTTTAGGGTCATCATAAGTCGGAAACAACTTAAAGACACACAACAAATGGGAATGGCAGTCCAACACACATCCCCCAGCCCCCTCTACATCTTTAGCATGGCTTCTAGGAAATAGTTTTTCCAGACCTAGCATGGGAAACACAAACTTCTTTGTCTGGGTCTTCTTCTTTTTGAAAAAAACATATGTGCTGTCATATAGAGAATATTTACCTCTAGTCTGGGTAAAAGAGAAAAAATTCCAAGGGTTGGAGAACCATTAGTTCTCCAGTTGTTGTTGGACCCCTGCTCCTATCAGGCCCAGCCAGCCTAGCCAGTGGTCAGGAATTATGGGGCTTCTAATTCAATAAAATCAGGAGAGCAACATGTTCTCTTTACCTCCTCTTAAGACCAGCAAAGTCATCCTATGTAGGCTTTCGGGGGGGGGGGGGTTCAGTGGAATTTACTTCCAGGTAAATGTGCATAATTGGGCCCTTACAATCAACTTTGATTAAACACTCTGATATGTATAGTTCTAAAAGTTTCCAATGAAGTTTCCCTGACATTTCTGAAATGACAGGCTCAGGACAATGCCCTGTGCCCTCATCTCCTGTCTCCATGCTTTCAAGGTTTTGCATGAATGATTCAGAAGAGTAAATTATTCTTGGTCTACTTTACTCCCTAATTTGTACTTCTCCACTTTAGAACAACTGTGGGTATTCTGGGAGAGTAGTTTAATAATAATGTTGCATAGAAACCAGCTGAGCAATGTACTCAAACTAAGCATTGATCACTCACATTAGACTCATGTTGATGTGTGTGTGCAACAGGACACAAAAGAGGTATGTACTACCCCATGCCAACACAGCCTAAGCCATTAATTGAGGGTATGTGGGAGGCAGCAAAGGCAGGAGCTGCAGATAGCTACAACAAAGGCTGCATCATGTCAGCCCAGCTTGTAATTTTCCCTGCACTGACCTTCTGGTCACATCTACTATATATTTATTTGGTTGTTGGTGGTGTTAACTGCCATCAAGTCAACTTTATAGTGACCCTATGAGTGAGAGACTTCCAAGTCACCCTTTTATCAACAGCCCTGCTCAGGTGCCACAGACTCAGGGCCATGGCTTCCTTGATTGAGTCCATCCATCTGTAATGCAGTCTTCCTCTTTTCCTATTGCATTCCACCTAACCAAGCATTATTGTCTTTTCTAGCGAGTCATGTCTTCTCATGATGTGTTCAAAGTATGACAGCCTCAGTTTAGTCATCTTGGCTTCTAGGGAGAATCAGGCTTGATTTGGCCTAGGACCCATTAATTTGTCTTTTAGGCAGTCCATGGTATCCATAGAACTCTTCTCAAGCACCATATTTCGAATTATTTACATAACTTTAAAGTAGCTGATGGAAGTGAACCCATCACAGGTTTTCTTGGCAAGCTATGTTGACAGGAGGTTTGCCATTGTCTTCTCTAAGGCTGAGAGAGTGTGACTTGCTCAAGGTCACCCAGTGGGTTTCCATGGCTGATCAGGGATTCAAACCCTGGTCTCCAGAGTCATAGTCCAACACTCATACCACTACAGCATGCTGACTCTTGCCATTCTGATTAGCCCCAGCCAATAGTGATGGATGATGGGAGCTGCCATCCAATAAATATCCCCCCATGTTCCTTATTCCTGCCCTACTATTAAATGGATTACTGCATTATACAATGGGCTGCCCCTGAAGACAATTCAAAAGTTTCATCTAATGGAAAATAGTATCCCAACCTACCTCATAATATTATTGCAAGAATAAGATGGGATATGCTTGAAGATATTGCCGTGAAGTCCTTAAATCAGGGATAGGGCAAACGAGGTCCTCCAGATGTCCCATTTTCACCATTGGCTATTCTGGTTAGCCACTCTGGGTCCCATATTGGGAGAAAAGCAGGATGTAAATAAAATAAGTAAAATAAAATAAAATAAGGCTAGTGGGAGTTACAGTCAAACAATATCTAGAGGGCCATAGTTGTCCTCCTGTTTATAAGGACTTACGACCTATATAGATTCCTCTCTCTTGATCACTTATCCTCACAACAAGTTAGTGAGGTAGATGAAGCTGAAAAATAGCAACCAGGCAAAGTAATGTGTCTAGATCCATTTTACTTGTTGATTTTTATGCCAACTTTCAAGAAAGCAAAGGGAAAAAACTACCCAGAGTAACTGAGTGAAAAAGATAAAAAGCAACTAAAATAACAAAACTAGTACCTTGTAAGTTCCCTCTGACTACTATATTGTACTAGATTTTTTTGACAGCTAGTGTACAACCATGGATTTCTCTTAATGCATCAATCCATAGGGAGAGGAAAATAAGAAATATTATTATTATTATTATTATTATTATTACTACACTTAGGTCCTCTGGGGGACATTTGCTCCAGTCAGCCAGGACTAGGTTGGCAACTGTCACCCAGATGACTCTTTCTTCAGCCGCCCCTAGACTCTGGAATGGCCTGCCGGAAGAGATACGAGAGCTGAATACACTGTCATAATTCAAATCAGCATTAAAGACTAGCCTCTTCCAGCAGCCCTATCCAAATGATTTCAAAATGTGAATTTTAAATTGTGTTGACTGTTCTAAAATGTCTTGGGTTTACTTGTCTTTTAAAACTGATATACATTTTTAATTGATATGTGCTTTTAACCAATGTTATGTTTGTGTTAATGTGTTGATCCCCACCTTGATCCATAGGGAGAGGCAGGTAAGAAATAATAATAATAATAATAATAATAATGATATTGTCAGAGAGGGGGAAAGACTTCATAAGGAGGGGAACTGCAGTTCACCAGTACAGCTCAGGCTTCCCACACAGAAAGTCTCTATTCCTGTCCAGAGATCCCCAGGGGCCTGCGATCTCCCCACAGGGGATCTGCAAAGGCTTGAAAGTTGTGATGTCAAAGGCCTTCACGGCCGGCATCCATAGATTTTCCTTGGTTTTTTTCCGGGCTGTGAGGCCATGTTCTGGAATAGTTTCTTTCTGACATTTTTGCCTGCATCTGTGGCTGGCATCCTCAGAGAATCTTCACAGCATATAAACTCCACATACACTCCTACCCAACCATTCTCTGAAGATGCCAGCCACAGATGCAGGCGAAACATCAGAAAGAAACTAATCCAGAACATGGCCTCACAGCCCGGAAAAAAACCAAGGAAAAGCTTGAAAGTTGCTTGGCCCACCTCCTCCCTGCAGTGGAGTGGCCACATGGCAGGAGCCAAGGCAAGGGCTGGCTGGCTTGGCCTGTGCATAGCCATTCAATCCACTCCAGCCACAAACTTGCAGGAAGAAGAAGCAGTGGAAAAAGTCTTCCCTCCACTTCCAGTCTCTCTGAGGGAAGGTTTCATGGAAGGTATAATTGTATTATTATTATTATTATTATCATCATCATCATCATCATCCTCATCAGGTATGATGATGGTTTTAAATCTTGAGTTAAGTCTCGGGCAGCAACAAAAGATATTTAAGGGGGTCCATGGTAAAGAAAAGCTTAAGAGCCACTGCTCTATTCTATCACTGCCATCTTCCATTATTAAAAAGGGATCTGCAGGAACAGCTCGTGTGGGGATGGGGTAGAGAAAAACACTCAGACTTTGAAAAATTACCATGAGTTGAAGGACGCAGCCATGCAGACTGATGGGGTCTGATGGAAAAGGCAGCAATAAGAGAGCAGTCGGAGGGCTCCAATCTCCCTTTGCTTTGATGACTCCACAACGTACGTGGAACACAGATCCATTGAGAGTCTGCACTCCAGGTACTTATTTTCAAGGTTAGGAATCATACAACACCAATACTGTACAGCTGTCCATTCATATTCATTGGGTTTGGTTCCAGGACCCCCCGGGATACCAAAATCTGTGAATACTCAAGTCCCATTATATACAATGGCATAGCAAAATGGTGTCCCTTACACAAAATGGCAGAATCAAGGATTGCTTTTTGGATTATTATTTTTTAAAGAATATCCTTCAAGCTGTGAATACTTAAATCCGTGGATACGGAGGGACAACTGTATTGAAATCACCCCACTGGTTGCCAATTAGTTTCTGGGAAAGGTACAAAGTATTGGTTGTTATATTAAAGCCCTACATGGTTTGGTTCCAGGTTACCTACGGGATCACCTTCTGCCATATAATCTGCCCCGTACACTTTGGTCCTCTGGGGGATGTTTACTTCAGTCAGCCAGGACTAGGCTGGCAGCAGTCACCCAGAGGACTTTTTCTTCAGTCGCCCCTAGACTCTGGAATAGCCTGCCGGAAGAGATCCAACAATTGCATATACAGTAGGACCCCCGTATGCGATGAGGATTGGTTCGGGGGGGTGTCCCGTGGGTAACAAAAACCATGGATAATAGTGAACACCATTGAAAATAATGGGACTTTCGGTTTAAAATACCTTCCCTTAGAGGACCTAGAAAATAGCTAGAGAGGAAACATTTTCTAGGAAGACTATGGTAGGGGTGCTGTTTTGTGTCCTGTGGATAATTAACCAGTGGATACAGGGGTCCTACTGTACTGTCTGAATTTTAAAGTGCATTAAAGACACATCTCTTCCTTCTTTGCTTGTAGAAAATATAAATTGACAGGATCAGAATTATATATATATATATATATATATACATATAGCAATTAAATAATTCAAATTGGCAAGTTAATATGATAGACGCGATTGTCTAATGTGGGAAAAATATATAGAGACATCGAAATAGATGAGTTTTATTACCATATGCTGTATATAAAGTTTACAAATCTGTATTCAAGATGTTTTTATAATTTTGTTTTTAATTATATATATATATATATATATATATATATTTAAAAAAGACAAATCTCTTCTGGCAGGCCTATCCAGATTACTGTACTTTTATACTGTGAATTTTGAACTTTTGTAATGTGTATTGGTTTTATTAGTTCTTTTAAACTGATATTGGGTGCTTTGATGTATTTTTAACCAAGATGTATTTAAATTGATATTAATTGTTTTGTGTGGATGTGTTGTTTACCACCTCCATCCATGGGGAGAAGTGGGTAAGAAGTAAATATTATTATTACTATGTATTTTATATGTATTTTTAACCAAGATGTATTTTAATTCATATTAATTGTTTAGTGTGGCTATGTTGTTCCCCGTCTCAATCCATGGGGAGAGGCAAGTAAGAAATTATTATTATTATTATCATAATCATCATATTTTTATGTATTTTTAATCAAGATGTATTTGAACTGATATTGTTTGTGTGGATGTGTTGTTCTCTGCCTCGATCCATGGGGAGAGACGGGTAAGAAACAAATATCATGATGATATATTTTGTATGTATTTTTAATCAAGATGTATTTTAATTTATATTAATTGTTCGGTGTGGATGTGTTGTTCTTCGTCTCAATCCATGGGGAGAGAGGGGTAAGAAACAAATATTATGATGATGCTGTATTTTGTATGTATTTTTAACCATGCTGTATTTTAATTGATATTAATTGTTTGGTGTATGTGTTGTTTCTCGTCTTGATCCATGGGGAGAGAGACGGGTAAGAAATAAATATGATGATGATGATGATGATGTATTTTGTATGTATTTTTAACCAAGATGTATTTTTTAATTGATATTAATTAGTGTGGATGTGTTGTTCTCTGCCTCAATCTATGGGGAGAGACGGGTAAGAAACAAATATGATGATGATGTATTTGTATGTATTTTTAAACAAGATGTATTTTAATTTATATAAATTGTTCGGTGTGAATGTGTTGTTCCCCGTCTCGATCCATGGGGAGAGAAGGGTAAGAAACAAATATGATGATGATGCTGTATTTTGTATGTATTTTAATTGATATTAATTGTTTGGTGTGGATGTGTTGTTCCCCGTCTCCATCCATGGGGAGAGGCGGGTAAGAATTATTATTATTGTTGTTGTCGTTGTTTCTTAAAACCCCTCTAATAATGCCTCTGGGCATGTGAAGAGTACCTTTCCCTTCCGACCCCTCAGGAGCCGCCTCCAGCCCGTCTGCCCCCGAGGAGAGGAGCTTCTCAGCAGCCCAGGCGCGGCGGCCTCGGGGCCCTTCCTCCTCCTCCTCCCCAGTTCCCTCCGTCCCTCCTTCTTCCCTCCCTTCCCGCTCACCGAGTGCTCCGGGTCCCCCGCCACCGCCATGTCGTCAAAGGGCGGCCGAAAAGGGTGCCTGTCCCTTTAAGGCCAGGAGAGCTTCAGCCCCCGCCGCCGCCTCCCCTCCCTTCTGCCCAGCTGTTCCACAAACACCGCCTCCGCAGCTGCAAGGTAGCTCTCTTGAGTGACGCAGCCTCTGGCCAACCCCGTGCCGCGTCCCGCCCACAGCGACCCACCCATATCCTTTAAGGATGCGCTCGCGTCACAGAGTCAGGGGATGATTGGCAGGAGGATCAGCCAATACAGCGTTGAGAGGAGAAGACCGCCAGCCAACGGCAGATTCGTATTGCTTTTGCATCTTAACAATGCTCCAATCACAGGCAAGCGAGGTTATAACGAACCCACCCATATTCTTTAAGGATGCGCTCGCGTCACAGAGTCAGGGATGATTGGCAGGAGGATCAGCCAATACAGCGTTGAGAGGAGGAGACCGCCAGCCAACGGCAGATTCATATCTTAACAATGCTCCAATCACAGGCAAGCGCGGCTATGACGTCAATAGAATTCAGTAAAAAGGATAGCATTCTGCGCAGCCTCACACGGCGAAAGGTGAAAGCGTGTGGCGTCATTACCCCCCCCTCCTCCTCCTCCTCCTCCCGCCGCGATGTTACTCAAACCCATATAGCCAATGACAGGACACTGATCATATTACACGGGGTTTGGTTGGGCCTGGTTCCACGTGACGCAGAGGGTCGCGACTTGCTCCTCCCCCGCCCCGCCTATTGGGTTTGAAGGAAGCCTTTGGCAAACGGGAAGCCCTGATTGGTCGAGAAGAGGCGGGGCCGACGAGGCTCGCGCGGTGCTGATTGGCTCCTCCGCTCGCGCTCTCCCTCTGTTTGTGTGAGGAGAAAGAAACAAGGAGAGGGGGGAGAGAAAGCGGGCCGTGAGGCGGAGAGAAGGGAAGCGGGGCCTACGAGTCCGTCAGTCAGTCAGGCGGCGGAAGTGGAGAAGGAGGGCGAAGAAGGAAGCCGCTGTCTGAGGGGAAGGAGCGCCTGTGAGGAAAACCACCCGCTTCGCCTCGGCCTGTGGAAGCGGCGGCTCTTCCTCTCACGACGGCTGAGAGAGGAAGGCGGATGGCGGCAACATCCGGGTCCTCCGGGGCGGCGGTTGGGGCGGCGGCAGCAACGACGACGACGGTTGTTGGCTCCTCGGGCGCGGCGCCGGCTCTCTACGCCTGTACCAAGTGCAACCAGCGCTACCCTTTCGAAGAGCTCTCGCAAGGGCAGCAGCTCTGCAAGGTGCCGCCGGATCTTCTCTTCCTCATGGAAGGAAACCTACTCCGGAGTTTGTGGGGGGTTTGTTTCCATTCGTCCCCCAGTGTGGGGTGCGAGGGATAGGACGCCACACCAACTGAGGGGGATGGAAGGGGCCGGTTGGGGCCTCTCCGAAGGGAGGTGGCCGATTAGAGAGAAAGGCAGGGACGGTGATAGCGTAGCATTTGGGAGAGGGTATCCGGCCACTCGATCACACCACACTGGGTGTTATAGCGCGGTTATTCCACTTTAACTGCTACGGCTGCCTCCGCCTGTGGGATTATGGGGTTTGTAGTTTAGTGAGGCCTAAGAGCTCCCTGGCTGAGAAGGCTAAAATGCCCCTCCCTAAACTGCAAATCCCAGCATTCCACAGGAGGAGGTAGCTATAGCAGTTAAAGTGGAATAATAGTGCTCTAACTCTGTAGTGTGGTAATCTAGTAAGAGTCTTATTGTACTACACTGTTACAGCACTATTATTCCACTTTAACTGCTGTGTTGGCCTCCTGTGGAATTCTGGGGTTTGTAGTTTAATGAAGCCTAAGAGCTCCCTGGCTGAGAAGGCTAAAAGCCCCTCCATAAACTGCAAATCCCAGGACCCCACAGGAGGCAGCCATAACAGTTAAAGTGGTATAATAGTGTTATAACAATGTACAGTTGTCCCTTCATATCCACAGATTTAAATATTCACGGCTTGAAAATATTCTTTAAAAAAATAATAATAATCCAAAAAGCAAACCTTGATTTTGCCACCTTATATAAGGGACACCATTTTGCTATACCATTGCATATAATGGGACTTGAGTATTCATGGATTTTGGTCTCCATCGGGGTGGTGGTGGTCCTGGAACCAAACCCCAGCAAATATGAAGGGACAACTGTAATGCCATAAGGCCCTAAAACAGAAGACCCTGCTGGCCATGGCCGCTAAAAACAAATGTCTCTCTGGCTTTTCTTCGCAAACGAAGATTCAGGAAGGACTCATCCCGCGCTTTCTGCAAGCGCGCTGATGACTAAAAAGGCCAATCCGATATAAACAAGTCCGGTTGCAGAAAGCACAGCAGAAGGCCTCCTTGGGTGATGTTTCCTGGTTGTGATTCTTTCTGCGTTGTCGTTTCTCTTCAGGACTTGTTCGGTGTGTGTTCTCAAATAAGGCTGTAGCATTGTGGATAGTGCATCTCCATGTCTCCCAATATGAGGCCAGGGCAGACCATTGTTGGTGATCAATTTGGCCGAACCTGAGATGTTGTTTCAGGGAGTCCTTGTATCGCTTTTTTGAAGCACCCCTCTTACGCTGACCCATGGCGAGTTCACCGTAGAGTACTATTTTGGGGAGGCGATGGTCCTCCATCCTAGAATGTAATAACAAAACACTGAAGCAGAGTGGCAAAATTCAATTGAAAACTTTGCACGGGGTTTGTGTTTTAAATTTAAAAGATTAACCATCCTTCATTACCTGATGCTACAGACAGCTAAGTGCTCTCTACATCAAACCATAGAGTCTGCCTAGAAAATGTATTCTCTCTTGCCATTTACTAGGTCCTCCAAGGCAACTCTATGGTATTTTAAACCAGAAGTCCCATTATTTTCAATGGCATTCACTATTATCCATGGTTTTCAATATCCACAGGGGCCCCCAGAACCAATCCCCAGTGAATATGCTGGTCCTACTGTAACTACCCTATTATAGTGTTATTATTTCACTTTAACTGCTAGGGCTGCCCCCTGTGGAATTCTGGGGATTTGTAGTTTAGTGAGGTCTAAGAGCTCTTTGGCTGAGAGTTCTAAATGCCCCTCCCTACACTGCAAATTCCAGGATTCCTCAAGAGGCAGCCATAGCAGTTAAAGTGGAATAATAGCGTTATAACAGTATAGTGTTGAAAGGATGGACCCGGTTGGGGGTTTTGAAGAAGCTGCCTGACCTTGGCTGGACAGAGGAGTGAATGTTGGTTCCCAAAGGAAGGAAGGAAAGGGTTTGACTTAGCATTATTACCTCAGGTAGAGTTCCTTTGGATGCTTAAGCAGTGCAATGCCATTGGAGAAATCTCTGCTCTACACTTAAATTCAGAGCCTAGGCCAGTGGCTCTTATCCTTTTCTTTACCAGGAACCCTCTTTAAATATCTTTTGTTACCAGGGACCCCCCAAGACTTAACTCAAGATTTAAAATTCTAATAATAACAATAATACCCAATAATAATAATAGTAATAGTAATAATAATACAATTACACCATCCATTAAACCTTCCCTCAGAGGCACTGGAAGGGGAAGGAAGACTTTTCTTCTACTTCTTCCTGCAAGTTTGTGGCTGGAGTGGATTAAATGGCAATGCGCAGGCCAAGCCAGCCAGCCTGTACCTTGGCTCCTGTCACTCACGTGGCCACTCCACTGCAGGGAGGAGGTGGGCTGAGCAGTCTTCAAGCCTTCACGGACTCCGTGTGACGACATAGTGGACCCTTGGTGGTTAAGAACTACTGTCTTAGCGTTATAAGCTGGGGCAGAGTTTCTTTGGGTACTTGGTACTGTGGTGATATTGGAGACGTCTGTGCTCTAAACGTTAATTCAGAACCTAGGTCATATCTTTTATTAGGACCGCTAAAGAAGTGTGTGGTTCAAAGCTTTACTGTTTTCCAGAACTCTTTGTTACACATGATGGTGCTAAAATTAGGGAACAAGGGGAGCTAAACGTGTGCCACTTTTGCAACACTTTAGTGGGCCTAATATTAGCAATCTCTGGGGTGTTTGCTTTTATTTGCAGCCTCCATAGCTGCTTTGCTTTTTATTTGCTCTAAAGTTGGGGTGGGCAAAATGGGACCCAGAGGCTGCTCCGAGACTGCTTTTGTGGCCCTCACCAACCTTTGCACTCACTGGACTGCCTTTGTTTCCCACAAAAGAAAAAGAGAGTTATCTCTCCTAAAATAGGTGGCAGGGCTCTGGGCACTGTTTAACTCCCCCCCCCCCCAGCCAGTTTTTCACAACTAGAAGTGGACTCCCAGACACTTCAGTTTGGGCTGGCTGTGTGGTCCCTAGAGTATGCTGGACTCAAGAAAATTGGTTTTCAGGCCTGCCACAGTTGCTCGTCCACACTCTAAACTTAGAGTCATTGAGTTCAGTTCTCAGGTAGGAGGAAAATATCATAACTTTACTAGAAGAATTTCAGCTGAAGCCACCAGTTCTTTTAGTAAATTTTGTTAACAACATTTTGATAGGTTTTTTTTAACCTTTAAAAAAGCCTAAACCTCGAGTAGCTTATTTCAAATGAGGCCAGAACAAAAATTAAAATACAAATAAAAATTGTTGTTCTCATGCATGTCAGTAGCAGAATAAATTTGCTGCTGAAAATGCACTTAGGGGAGCTGCAGCTGAGGGCTGAAGTGATAATGCTACCTTACATGAGGCTGCAGTCACAAGTGGAATCTGTGAATTAAATTATCTCCCCTTCTCCCAAGGTGTAGGTGTATTTTGTTGTACTGTATTGCCATGTCCTCCAAACATCCTACCAGTATTGCAGTTCCCTGACACCGGCCAGACAATGTGCTGATGTCACATGGTGGAGTGGTGGTTGTAGGATACCATTTTTAGTGATGTGTCCAGCTGTAATTTGTGGTTCTGTTCTCAAACACAAGTTTAAGACAGCTAGTTTTTGAATTGTTCACTTAAACGTGTTAGTTGGTACTTAGCATACAATAATAGGCACTTTGTTTTCTCTTCAAAAGACAACAGTACCTGGCAGCATCTAAAGAAAGGCAATTTAGTGGCCTGTGGATGTCTTAAATTGCATCTTCCTTAAGCCCCAGCTTGTGTATCCACTAATCTGGGAATTGTTGAAGATGTTCTCCAAAATGTCTAAAGGGCACCATCTTGTGCATTCATGGCATAAGCTTTCTTAGAATACCATAGTATTAATTTTCCTTGGTTTTTTTCCAGGCCGTGAGGCCATGTTCTGGAATAGTTTCTTTCTGACATTTCGCCTGCATCTGTGGCTGGCATCTTCAGAGAATGGTTGGGTAGGAGTGTGTCTGGGGTTTATATGCTGTGAACCCCTGTAGGGGAGTATATGTAAATTTGTGTAATTGAATGGTTAGTTTCTGGGTATAGAAATGCAAGGCTCGTTAGTGTCTGTTTGGCTGATGGTTGGTTGATGGGCCATTATCTGCTGGGAATCCCCCTGTCCCTGAGTGGAATTCTTTTGTAAGAGTTGAGTTTTAATTCTATTGTATTTCAAAACTGGGAGCCAGATTTTGTTTACTTTTAGGGTTTCTTCTTTCCTGTTGAAGTTTTCCAGGTGTTTGTGGATTTCAATAGCTTCTCTGTGCATTCTGACATGATAGTTGTTGGCCTGGTCCAGAATTTCTGTGTTTTTAAATAACATGCTGTGTCCAGGTTGGTTTATAACATGTTTTGCTGCTGCTGATTTTAATGTCTGGCCCAGTCTGCAGTTCCTTGATTCGTGTTTGCACACTGTGTTTAGTGGTCCCTATGTAAACTTGTCCACAGCTGCATTGTATGCAGTAAACTCCTGCGGCTGTGAAAGGGTCTCTTTTGTCCTTCGCTGAGCGTAGCATTTCTTGGATTTTCTTGGTTGGTCTGTAGATTGTTTGGAGTTTGTGTTTCCTCATCAGATTCCCTATTCTATCAGTGACTCCTTTGATGTAGGATAAAAATACCTTCCCTTTGGGTGGCTGTTTTTCTTCTTCATTCCTGTGGTTTTTTCTGGGTCTGGCTGCTCTTGTGATGTTTATCTGGAGTAACCATTAGCCTGTAGGGCCCAGTTTAGGTGCCTCAGTTTGTCCTCCAGGCCAACAGCTATCATGTCAAAATGCACAGAGAAGCTATTGAAATCCACAAACATCTGGACAACTTCAACAGGAAAGAAGAAACCTTAAAAGTAAACAAAATCTGGCTCCCAGTTTTGAAGAGCAATAGAATAAAAACTCAGCACTTATAAAGGAATTCCACCCAGGGACAGGGGGAATTTCAGCAGATAATGGCCCATCAACCAACCATCAGCCAAACAGACATTTACGAGCCTTGCAGTTCTATACCCAGAAACTAACCATTCAATTACACAAATTTTACATATACTCTCTAACGGATTCACAGCATATAAACTCCACATACACTCCTACCCAACCATTCTCTGAAGATGCCAGCCACAGATGCAGCCGAAATGTCAGAAAGAAACTATTCCAGAACACGGCCTCACAGCCCGGGAAAAAACCAAAGAAAACCTATGGATGCCGTCCGTGAAAGCCTTTGACTTCACAACAAACCATAGTATTATCATAAATCTTCATCTGTTGTGGTCTAACAGCACAATGCAATAGAGATGGCTTGCAGTATCCCAAAAGTTGATGAGAGCTGTAGTGTTCATGTAATTTGAATTTTCATAGCTAGCAAGGGTTATTTATCAGGTAGATATAAAATTGAAGGCATTTTTGAAATTAAATATTATTGCAGTTTTGATTTCTTGGCAGTATAGCAAGTATCAAATTTTCTTTTGCTCTGAGCCAAACCCCACATTAAATCTAATGTGAGTGACATACTGATCGTGTGGAATACTAATGGTTTAGAATGTTAAAAGTTGTCATTCAGATATACAGCACATAAGTTTTAAACAATTTTTCCTCAATGGCTAGTTTGAGCAGTTAACAAAGTTGTTCTGGTATCTGAAAATTACCAGATCCTGTAGTCAGTTACCCAAACAGGAGTACTGTCCAGTCACCTACCTAATCTGACTGAAGACAGGTGCTGACTGCAGATAGGTTTAAGACTTGGTGCCTACCCTCTCATCTTAGTTTATTATGGTGATATATCTTGCCAGTATCCTTCTGTGTGTAAATTGGGATCTGTAAAATACAGCATGTCCTGTATTTTCAATATATATTGAATTAAAGATTTTTGAACATCCTGTAGTGTACAGTTCCTTGCTGCTGGCCATTTTAGAGAGGAACAATTCCACTAGTCCTCTTCCAGTTGTATGCACATGACCACATATGGATTTAAGTGTATATCACAGTAGGACTATGGCTGGCCCATGTTTATAAATTGTGTTCAGGATAGGGTCTACAGCACTAGTTACTGGAATGTGGTCTGCAGTAATTATATTTAGTTTTGATCTCTCTACATTTGTGGTCATCCTCCAAACTCCTGTTGAGTATCTAGCTGCAACCTTCTGATGAAGTGTAACGGGTTGCATAGTTGCGATCAGGAATTATTTTGCTCTATAAATGAGATCAAATTTCAGCTCACACACAATGACTTAAAAGAGCTGAAATTTAGATTTGAGGGCCACCACAAAATCCACAAGGCAAGTGTGATTCCACGAGGTCTATGTCTTGCCACAGAAGTGAAATTATTTTTTGCTATTTTCTCTAGCACTCGGAACTTGTTAAGCTGCTTGACAAATCCTCTGGGCAGCAGATCTTAGTAATTTGTTATATCATTTTGTGAGCTAAAGGAAAATGAATTTCTATTGTCATTTGTTTCAATTTAGTAAAATAATGATGGCATCTTTTTTTTTCCTTTCTAGGAATGTCGCATTGCACATCCCATTGTAAAATGTACTTACTGTCGATCAGAGTTTCAGCAAGAGAGGTAGGTCTTTTCTATGTATCACACTTCTGCACAAATACTTATTGTTGGAGAAAAAACACCTGATCCCTGGAATGTCATATTTGTGCTTACAACCATATTTAAGTTCAGCCATACCAGTAAGGAATGAAGAAACAGCTGCCCACCCCTGCTTCAGTCACATGAAGATAATGGTAAACTGCTATGTTTAGTGTCCTTTTTCCAAATATTTTAAAATTGTTTTTAAACAGTTTTATATGGTTAGTTGGTTCTTAATCACAGTTAAACATGTGCCTATACCAACTGTTTGAATTATCCTGTTTCTTTTGTCTGTGCATTAAATTTATGAAACCACACTAAGACTCTAAACTATCTAGTCCGTGAGCTGCTCTTTGCCGATGATGCTGCCCTTGTTGCCCACACAGAAGCAGCTCTGCAGCGCCTAACGTCCTGCTTTGCAACAGCTGCAGAGCTGTTTGGGCTAGAAGTCAACCTGAAGAAAACAGAAGTTCTTTACCAGCCTGCACCACAGGACGAACACCACCATCCCCACATTGCCGTCGGCAAATCTGTGCTCAAGTCCGTTCAGCAGTTCACCTACCTGGGAAGCATCAGCTCTTCAGATGTCAAGATTGATAAAGAGATCGATCACAGATTAGCAAAGGCATATAGTGCATTTGGAAGACTTCACAAAAGAGTCTGGAGCAATAAACACCTGAGGCAAAGCACAAAAATCAGTGTGTATAGAGCCATCGTACTGTCTATCCTCCTTTATGGATCTGAAACATGGGTCACCTATCGCCACCACCTACAACTTCTCGAGCACTTTCATCAGCGCTGTCTAGGCACAATCCTAAATATACACTGGACTGACTATGTGACGAATGTTGCTGTCCTTGAGCAAGCAGGGATCACCAGCATTGAGGCCATGATATTGAGAACGCAGCTGCGCTGGGCAGGGCACGTTTCTAGGATGGAGGACCATCGCCTCCCAAAAATACTACTCTACGGTGAACTCACCACGGGTCAGCGTAAGAGGGGCGCTCCAAAAAAGCGATACAAAGACTCCCTGAAACAACATCTCAGGCTTGGCCAAATTGATCACCAACAGTGGTCCGCCCTGGCCTCACATCGGGAGGCATGGAGACACACTATCCACAATGCTGTAGCCTTATTTGAGAACTCACGATGAACAAGTCTTGAAGAGAAACGACAACGCAGAAAGAATCACAACCCAAAAACATCACCCAAGGAGACCTTCTGTTGTGCTTTTTGCAACCGGACTTGTTTATCTCGGATTGGCCTTTTTAGTCATCAGCGCGCTTGCAGAAAGCGCGGGATGAGTCCTTCCTGAATCTTAGTTTGCGAAGAAAAGCCAGAGAGAGAAATTTATGAAAATAATCCTGAATATTTTAGTCTCTGTTTTCATCAAGAATATTTAAATTCATATACTCAGTAGCTTTCATACTACTCAGCAGACACACTTCAATTTTAATTTTTGAGGTAACTAAGTGAAGTTCTGTCTAAAGTGAATTCTTAGCCAAGTCTCTCAGAAATTTCACTGGTTAAGATGGTCTGTTATGAAATTTTGTTTTAAGTTTGAGAACGTTCAAATTGCACATCTTCTATCGTGTTCATTTTAGACGTAAACATCTGTATGTTGTACCACAGCCAAATAAACTAGACCAATTCTTTTTTTCAGCTTTCCACTGTAGTAGTCCCCCTTTCGGAAGCATCTAGGGACATAAATTTAATACATGTTATTTACTAGTAATTCACAAAGCAATACATTAATCATTTTATCAATAAGCATCATAAACTGCTTGTAACAAAGTAGCTGAAAAAGTAAATTTTATGTTCCTTTTTTAGCAAAACGAACACAATATGCAAGAAGTGTGCCCAAAATGTGAAGCAGTTTGGAACGGTGAGTTAATATCTATATCTCCTTTTGAGACTGGGCTGCTAAAGTTTCTATGATATTGATTACCATATTCTATGATATTGATTGTGATTTCCTTTGGCACACTCTGTTGCTGATAACAGTGAACTTTATGTCCTACATGGGTGTTCCGTTTCAGGAAGTTCCAATCAAATTAGAGAAGAGGAAGGGGACAGCAAGCTTCCTCCTTGTAGTTATCATGTGACTTTTTTTGTCCAAACAAAGCTCTGGAGAAACTGACCTATTTAATTTCTTGTTTCTGTTTTAGAATGCAACAGCCACAGCAAGTAAACATGGTGTCTTAGCGAAATCTATCCTAAACAGCTGTGTATAGAAGGAATAGTTCTGTTTTTCTCTTAGTGACTGGGTTATTTATTAAAATACCAACAAATCTTAAAACATTTCTAACTTGTTCTTTTTCTCCAGCCGAAACCTTGTCAGTACTGCAACATCATTGCAGCTTTTATTGGCACAAAATGTCAGCGCTGCACAAACTCTGAGAAGAAGTATGGGCCACCTCAGACTTGTGAACAGTGTAAGCAGCAATGTGCTTTTGATCGCAAAGAGGAGGGAAGAAGAAAGGTATATGCTTGTCTTGTTGCTATTAAACTTTTGTATAGAAATGGCACTTTAACTGTATTATACTAAGATTTTGAATCAAATTTATAATCTGTGTGCTATTCGTAGGCATTTGAAAAACATGGAGATTACAGAAGCTTGGCTTGCATCCCCAGTGACATTGGTGCAGGCCTTATGTTAATAGTATTGGTCTTGTGAACACAGAATTCACTCTAGCATTACTTGTCTTGCATATGGATATAAGGTAGGCCAGGGAGTGAAGCAGACATGTGTAGGAAGCTGAAGGAGGGCAATAGCAATATACTTATGACAAGTGGGAGCTGCTGGATCCTCTGAGCATGTGAAGCAGTCTAGACAATGCATGAAGGCAGCAGCAGTCTACAGCGTCCCAGTAAAAATGAACACACAAACACATAGGTAGTGTCTAAAAACTACAGATTTACTAAGTAAGACAGCAGAAATATTTACACTGAGTCAAGGACTCCAAATATAATGACTACATATCCCAGCAGTCAGTACAGTACAGCTCAGAGCTATAAACCAGAACAATACAGCTACATTCAGGCTGACTCCCATAAGCAGACTGTCCACTATATGGGCAGGACAGAGATCTGTGCCTAACACTGATGGGTATTATAGTTCCCTGTTCCCACACTTAAAGCATTTTCAATACCTTCACACACTGATAAAACCTGTAATCTCTGTTTTGCATTCTCTACAGACTGTTGTAAACATCAGCTGTGCCTGGCTGGCACTCTGTGCTGTCCCCTGCTGGCAGAAACTCTTTATATTACAAAATGCATTATGATTTCAATACCAGAACCTTATTTTTCCTTTACACTTTATACCAGAGACTGGCACTCTCCAGATGTTTTAGGCTAGAACTAGTCACACAGCCAATATGAACAACTGTCATCCAAAACATCTAGAGGACACAATTGCCTACTTTTGCTTTACACCCCTTGTTGTATATATATATATATATAAATAGGGTGTAGTCCACTACTGCCAGCACTTTGTGGACATCACTTGTAAAACTGTTGATCTGCCATTCAAGACAGAGAGAATCCTTGCTTTGCTACTTAATATGTAAACTGGTGATGAAGTGTAGATCAGACGTTGATCTTTATATACATAAGAACTGAGTGGTAGAATCATAGAGTAGGAAGAGACCAGAAGGGTCATCCAGTCCAACCTCCTGCCATGCAGGAATACACAATCAGAGCACTCTCAACAGATGGCCATCCAACCTCTGTTTAAAACCCTCCAAAGAAGGAGACTCCACCACATTCTGAGGCAGTGTATTCTGCTGTCAAACAGCTCTTACCGTCACAAAGTTCTTCCTAAGGTGGAATCTGTTTTCCTGTAGTTTGAATCTAACTACAGGACTCAAAGAAGAGGTGGATCCTCTTCATTGAGCCTGAAACAGTGGAGCAGTGTGGATGCTAGCTACACTCCCAGCCTGAAGTATTTTGGAATATAAATGCCTTTTATGCCGTCTAAAAGTGGCCACTCCTACATAGTCTTATAGAAACAGCATTTTTGAGTCTTGGTAATGCCAGTGTATATAGTACTTGCTTGACAATCACTGAAGGACTTGAACAAGACCATGAACAACACAAATGATAACGTGTGTGTGTGTGTTTTTTTATAGTGTTACTTTAGGGGCTATAAAATGCTGTATTCTACATAGCTGCCATTGAGGCAGCATAATATTATAATAATTTGTATCTCAGTTTTGGAACTTGGAGAAACTCCAGTCATCATGGGCAGTTTCTCATGCAGGTGCTAATTAGACCCAGTAAGTTACTATACCATGTGCCTTTGAGCTGTTTGGTATAACTCCCAAAGATTCATAATTTAGCCAGCTCCACTAGAGCTACAAGCTCTAGGGTGCATTATTTAATTATTATGACTATAATGTTATAATACTGAAGGCTAAAGACCTTCCATTAATGTCAGCTGAGAACATTGCTTCAAGATACTGTGAATTATCATCAAAGGCTTGTTTAGCAACTAGTTTAGTTGATCCTAGATCTATCATTGCTCAGTGCTAAGAAGAACTATGGCATACTTGAAAATCAGGTGAAAGCCCTAATAGTTGGATCACATGAGAGGAGTTTTGCTCCTGGACCTCTTAGCATTTGCTAATGGAAGGTGAAAAGCTAGAGAGGTAAGAGGCTCTCTAGAACAGTGGGAGAAGTGCGCTTGGAAGCAAAAGATGGGGGGTGAATGGGCAGAATAAACTCCCCTCCCATGAGTGTCAGTCAGCAGGGTGGAAGGACCTGTCCACAAAAGGAATTCTGTCCATAGGATCCCTCCTGGTCTGCCCAAGACAAATTGTAAAAAGCTTTTCTCCAATTTTCAGAGGAAAGTTCAAAACACTTTATTTCATGCGATGCTAATGTCTGCTATATGTTTAACTCGTTAATACTGACTTAACATTAACTTTGTGCAAGAATAACAGCAGTAGTATTTGATAATTTTATTTTGGCTGTTGTGTGTCTTTTTAGCACTGAGTACGTGTAACATAACTTGCTGCGAATGATTTCCCAAAAGGTTGATGGGAAGCTGTTGTGTTGGCTCTGTACTCTGTCCTACAAGAGAGTACTGCAGAAGACCAAGGAGCAGCGGAAGAGCTTAGGGTCTTCACAGTCAAATTCCTCCTCCACAACTCTAACTGAGAAAGACCAGCATCATTTGAAACACCACCATCATCACCGTCATCATCACCATCACCACCGTCATAGCAGTGGCCATCACAAGTAAGTGCTATGACATTTGTGGAAAGGGCTGCCCCATTGCCACTTTTCACTGTTAAGACAATATTTTATCACTGGAAGAAAGTATACTTAACATTTTCAAGTTCTACTAAAATGCTTCTTGACACAAAATGCAAAGAACTGCCTAACTAGTTCCACTTGTCTAAGGGCCATTTCCACTTGTATTTCTTGAAAACTAGAGCCCATGCTGTATTACCAACTGCTTTCCAAACAGGTTTAAAAGTCAGATTGCCATTCAAAATGGTAATGGGGTGTGCTGTTCAAAGAAAGTCACAATTCTTACAGGCAAGGTCCTGCTATAACTGTTAGGAATTGTACTTGCACTTGGAGTCTTCTTAGTTTGCCTATATCAGTGATTCTTATCTTTTTCTTTACCAGGGACCTCTTTAAATATCTTGTTGCGGCAGACCCCCCAAGACTTAACTCAAGATTTAAAACCATAATAATAATAATAATAATAATAATAAACCATCAACAATTACATCACCCATTAAACCTTTCCCTCAGAGTTGCCAGAGGGAGAAGGAAGACTTTCTCCTGCTTCTTCCTCCCAATTTGCGGCTGGAGTGGATTGAACAGCAACACGCAGGCCCAGCCAGCCCGCTAGCCTTTGCCTTTCCTCCTGTCACATGGCTGTTCCACTGTGGAGAGGAGGTGGCCTTCAAGCCTTTGTTGACCCCCTGTGAGGACATTACGGTGCCCAAGTAGAGATGTAAAATTTCCAGAAATTTTAAAGCCATGGGAAATGGTTTTTTTCTGAAAAAATTGATTTTTTTTTGAAAAATTGAAAAATGCAACATTAGCACTTTTTACAGTTTGAAAGTCACTCGGTTACTTTAGGAACATAAAATATGACTATGTATAATTTGATTTGGCATAAAATTATCACAATTAGTATGTTAAAACAGTGTGTGCTCACACAATTACTACAGATAGAATTTACTTTTGTTTATTTATTTTAATTTTTTTCTGTAACAAATGGAGCAACAATCTCCTGAACTATATGGAACTTCTTCAGTTTTGCTAGTTTATGTGGAGCAGGCAAAAAAACAATTTTTAAAAATCCAGAAGAGACCATCAACATTAGTAACAAAGAAAATTATATTTCCTCTCCACAGTATCAAATTAGACATAAAGCACCCATTCCCAGAAAAAGAATTGAAGGGGGGAAAGTGTGTGGAAGGGAGGGGGGGACTAAATTCCAATGTATAGGCTTGAAATTTAATCAGACTTATTTTCTGAGCTATAGTTATCAGTATCAGTTTCAGTCTCTGCTTTTGCTTCTTTTTGTTTGTCGTCATCACAATTATGGCCGTCTAAAAACCAAAGGTTTACCTGGATTGAAACAAGCTTCTCTACCCTTCCAGGTGTTAGTTTATTTCTTGATTTAGTGTGAGAGTTTCCAAACATAGACCAGATTGTTTCACATGCTGCAGAAAATGGAGGAATCTGAAGAAGGCAAGAAGCAAGAGGAGTCAGAGGCTGTGTCGTGCAAAGACCTTGCCACTATGTTGCAGGAGGGATATGTTTGGCAGAATCCCAGACTGCATTCCTGGACCAAATCCCTGAAGATGTTCTATATTCTGCAACATTTGAAAGTACCTTCCTAGCATCACGTCCTAAATGGGAATGACGCTTGTTTTGTAATCCAGTCAAATGCAGCGGCAGTGCTATCATCACTTATATTTCCACCTTTGAATCTTGGATCCAACAGATTTGTAGCAGCATGAATTGGACATTCCATAATCAATTTTCTTCCTTGTCTCGGTTTTTTGGAAAAAAACAAAAAAGGCTTCAGGAAAAAAAAAAGCCAGGGGAAACATGTTTTTTTTTCCTTTTTTTTCCTTTCTTTTCTTTTCTTTTTTTTTCCCCCTTTTTTTTCTGGGCCTTCACTTCTCTGTCCCGGGGGTCCACAGACCAGAGGTTAAGAACCACTGGTCTATACCATATATACAGTAGTCACCATTTAGAAACTTTGACTCACAAGGTGAATTCTCAGTTTTAATTCTGCTAGTGTGTTTATAAGGCATTGCCCCTTTCTGGATAATGATTAGTTGCATCAATGTGTGTGAATCAGTGCAAATTCTAAATAAGATGCATTGTAGTGAAAGAGTTCGTGTGCCTTGAGAAATTTGGATAGATGCAAATTGATTTTGCTAACCAAGAGCCTTCCTTGTTTGTTCTGCTTTCAGTACTCTCAACATTTTATTGTATCTGTATGTCACACCTTCTTTTGGAATTCAAGGCAGTTTTCGTAGGCTTCAAGGCAGTCTCCTTCCAGGGACAAGGAAAGTTGGACCTCTCTGGCTTAGCTAAGTGAAGGCCTCACGTGCCATCAGATATCCCTGAGGCATGCTAATAAGCCTCTTGTGCGGGTTCTGCTCCTGTGTGAAGAGAGTTTCAGCAAATGATATGGAGGGACTGTTCTATAAAGGAAGCATGTAATGCTTAATGACCTCAGTACTGGTCCCTGATTATTTTAGAGACTTATGTTTTTTTTTAATTATTATTTACATTCATTGTATTATTTTCATGGGCAGAGAGGTGCACATCTGGTGGAAAAATAGTAAATACTTATTTTGCAAGCACTGCGTACATCCAGGTGTCATCATTGAGCTTATTGTACATCTTGTGTTTCAGGATCAGCAGTCTCAGTCCAGAACAAGATCAGGGATTGTGGAAACAGAGGTAAGTGCTGATTTTTTTTTTTTATTTGACAGTCCATTTATTTGTATGGATCAGGGATAGGGACTCTTTCAGTCCAAGATCCATATTCTTTCATAGGGAACCTTCCAGCAGAACCGCCCCAGAATTAGGTGAGACCAGTAGTAAAAGAAGCAGGGCCAAAATCCCCTGCCTCTTTCCTCCCTCCGGCCCCATTTCCCACTTTTTCTCCTACCAAGGGAAGTTTTATAAAATCCTCCATTGGCTCCAGTGGACAGTTTTATAAATCCTAATGCTGCTCAGCAAGGTGATTTTGACATTTCCATGGAGATCAGGGAAGTTGCAGTGTAAGGGATATTTAACCATTCCATCCCCAGCTCTGCCTCCCAGCTTGCAAATGCCTCTGTGTGTGGCAGATAGCCTATACAAGAAGTCTTGATTGGTATCACTGGAACATTTTATAAAGTGAATATTTTGTGGAGTAGGGCAGGGCATCACAGGACTGTGCAACCAGGATATAGGAAGTATCCCACCCTTCTACTAAATCTTGATCAAATTATTCAGAAATCTGTGTGATACGCATTTTGTGTAAATATAATCACACATTGTATGGCCTGTGTGTTTTCAGCCATAAATCCTCTGCAGCTATTCAGAATGAAACTCCAAAGAAAAAACCCAAAATGGAATCCAAGCCATCTAATGGAGATAGGTAAAGAATATAATCATACTTACAGATTTCTGTTGAATAGAACATCGGTATCTTTGATAAGATTGTTATAAACAAACTTAGTTCCATCTTGGTAAATTTAAGAAAAATCTACGCTGAAGGCTCCCTCCTGTTGGAACTGGTGCAGAAGATGATTGCTTTATTTAGCAAGTGTCTGATCCTTTTAAAGCTATTGCTTAATTATATTTTAGCAGGTGTGTGTGTGTGTGTGTGTGTGCTGTTAGTAAGCCGATTTTCCATTTTCATCAACTTCTGTCAAATGTACTATATTTCTTATGGATATTTGGGAAAGTGTTGGCTTTAAATACATACAATTTGTTTTTTCTTACGGTCACAACTTACTTTTACAGTAGTTCTATAAACCAGTCAGCAGACAGCGGAGGTACTGACAACTTTGTCCTCATAAGTCAGTTGAAAGAAGAAGTGATGTCCCTGAAACGTCTCTTGCAGCAAAGAGATCAAACTATTCTGGAAAAAGATAAAAAGGTGAAAAAAAAGATTAAATGGCTTAATTAGCTAATTTGTGTAAATGTTCCATGTGCAAAAGAAATGTGTTTGTCAAATTTGCATTAATCCAGAATTCATCCCCAATGGAGTTTGTTCATATGTCATCCAAAAAAAGAAAGCTTCAGATGCTTTTGCTTGTTCCAGAGGGTCCAGTTCTATCTTCAGGCTGGGGGTGGGGAAAGGAGAAGGAACTCTCCCAAGCAGCATGAAGTGGAGAGGCAGTGTCTCCCCCTCCTGCTAGTACTTAGGTTGATCAGAACCTCCCAGCAGTGACCTTTTAATGTTTAGGAGTGAACACCTTGTGCATCCAGAGCTAAACTCTGATGTACAGGGTTGTTTAAAAATAGCACACACACACGAAAATACCATTCAGGCTAGTCCCTGGCTGGAGTAGCCTGCTATCTCATTGGTCTTTAATTTACACACATACACAAACCCACATGCTAACTGTGGAATCCTTTTCTGATTTACTGGAAAAATCAAGCCTCACTGAAAAGAGAGCCTCATCAGAGCAGGCTGGCCAATGAAGCTAGTCCTTAAACTAAACCCTCATGCACTGAAACGGATCAAAACAGGAGTGCTGTAAAATCCAAAAACCAATACTATCCTAAATGCTTGGTGTCTAAGAGGTCCTCTGCTTTGATTTTAAACACATGCTTATTTTGAGGCTTCTAGTGCCTTAAGTATAACCTGTGAACAGATCTGCACTTTGTTGATTAGGGAACTGCATGATACTGTTTTGAAAACTGCAGATACAACAGTCTTCATAATGTGCAACTCTTTGGCTCTGCCAAGAAACACAGTTGCAATTTACATGTTTCTTACAAGTAGAGCCTTCAAAGACACATACATATATCTGTTTCTGAAGGTGCAAGGTTTATATCCTCTCTATAGCAGCCATAATTGTCCTAATTTGTGGTGTTTTATGGTTTGTATATTCTTTCAATTTTAATATTTTACCTTTATAAATTGCTCCTTAAATGACTTCTATATTTATACTTTTATTAAAGTTTTATATTGTTTTAATTTATTTTACATACATCGCTACCTACCTTGAGTCTCATTATTGGGAGAAAGGTTGGGATAGAAATGAATATTATTATGATTACTTAATGTAGGCATTTGTAAATCTCTCTCTCTCTCTGGCTTTTCTTCGCAAACGAAGATTCAGGAAGGACTCATCCCGCGCTTTCTGCAAGCACGCTGATGACTAAAAAGGCCAATCCGAGATAAACAAGTCCGGTTGCAAAAAGCACAGCAGAAGGTCTCCTTGGGTGATGTTTTTGGGTTGTGATTCTTTCTGCGTTGTCGTTTCTCTTCAAGACAGACTTGTTTGGCGTGAGTTCTCAAATAAGGCTACAGCATTGTGGATAGTGCGTCTCCATGCCTCCCGATGTGAGGCCAGGGCGGACCACTGTTGGTGATCAATTTGGCCGAGCCTGAGATGTTGTTTCAGGGAGTCTTTGTATCGCTTTTTTGGAGCGCTCCTCTTACGCTGACCCGTGGTGAGTTCACCATAGAGTAGTATTTTTGGGACGCGATGGTCCTCCATCCTAGAAACGTGCCCTGCCCAGCGCAGCTGCATTCTCAATATCATGGCCTCAATGCTGGTGATCCCTGCTTGCTCAAGGACAGCAACATTCGTCACATAGTCAGTCCAGTGTATATTTAGGATTGTGCGTAGACAGCGCTGATGAAAGCGCTCGAGGAGTCGTAGGTGGTGGTGATAGGTGACCCATGTTTCAGATCCATAAAGGAGGATAGACAGTACAATGGCTCTATACACACTGATATTTGTAAATAATCAAGTCTTAACTAGTTTCTTCAACATCTTGGTGCTTCATGGAATATAAACAGCAATTGCATGGTTAAAGCCTTTGCCACAGACAAAATGTGGGGATAATGAAGAATTCTAAACATAATTCTATTATGTTTTACAGATATTATCTGTTTTATTTGTGCAAATAAAATATTTATGCTATACAATATTTCTTTTATTGGTCTTCAGACCAACAAAGAAAATGATATATGATTTACGTTAAACATTTTCACATAAAGCAGACATAAAAAAAATCTGTCCTGTTCATATGTGTCTGTTAAAGTTTTAAAGTATATATGGAACAATATATTTAAAGATCTCAATTCTTTTTCTTAGCTGACAGAGTTAAAGGCTGACTTTCAGTACCAGGAGTCAAATTTGAGAACAAAGATGAACAGTATGGAGAGAGCTCACAAGGAGACTGTAGAACAGCTACAGGTAAACAGCCTTGGTTTAGAAACAGTGATTCAGGACCAGGAATTCCTGAAATGAGAGCAAATGTTAGGTTGTAAAGTCAGCATTTTAAATCCAGTAAACTTTAGCTTTCTTGTAGTAAAAATATATTCTAAAGGTTGTGTTGCCTTCCAGTGTTGCATCAAGAAGTGGAATTCAAAGTGGGACTGTGTGCAGATGTGGGATTTTGCAGATACAAGTTGGATCAGTTCTCGCGGGTTTCTATAGAGTATCAGATTAAACAGGGTGTGTTCAAGGAAATAGTTTGAGGTGGGACTGAGATCCCAAGACTGGCCTGATTTCCCCAAATTTGCCACTTACATCGCCCATATACATTCCTTGCCTTTTAGTTATATGATGGAAATAAAGCATTTCACTTAGGGACATAGTTGTAGTGAACACACATATGCATCATTGTGTTCACTGAAATAACAAATACATCCTAACTAAGAGCAGTAATATTTTGGGGACTACTTTTGTTATGGGTTTTTTGAACAGGATGCAAAAGGTGCTTGTGGTGTATATTGTGTGTCTTTAACCTTGCCGGATACTAATGTGTATCAATTGTGGCAGTGCCTTAGGCAGAGAATTTGCCTCATTTAAGCTTCTTAAGATACCAAGTTTAAAGGTGCATCCAGATGACTGGATTGTATTAAGAACCTGGCAGAATGTAAGATATACACATGTTTGGGGAGGTCTCATATCCCATGTGTTATACACACCGATCATCCTTGTTGTACATGCAAAGGATAGTAACCAACTCATGCTGCAGTTCACATTGCTTTGTGGGTCTTCAGTTTACACTCTGAGCTTCTTTCCAAGTGAAAGGTTTTGGGAGGCAAGGACCAGCATCCTACTTTTGGCATTATGCATGGACACCTCACAGTTAGGCAAGCAATTGGGCTTTTTAAACCTCACAGAAGGAAGGGCTGGTGTTACATCCTCCCTACTGAAACTTCTGCTAACAAGCCCCATTCAGCTGTCACCTCCTAGCAGCCTGAGTCCTTGCAGCAGGGGATGGGAGCCATCTCATGAGTTCTGTTTACTTGAAATATCTTTGAACACATACTTTTCAAACACTAGACCAGCGTTCTGCAACCTCTTGCTAAGGTGTGAGCACAGAATTAACACTCTCAATATTAGGAGCATTGGAATAAAAAATTGTATTAGGGCACAGCAGCATGCCATAATATAGAATGGGTTTTTCTAGCGGTGCACCCTCTAAATGGTTTGGACTTCAAAATGTGTCTGTAATCAAAACATCTGGAGTGTACCAGGGAAGTTTAACTAGAATTTTTTTAAAAAAAATTGTCTGTCTGTTTTGTTCCAGGCAAAAAACAGAGAGCTACTCAAACAGGTTGCAGCATTATCAAAAGGCAAGAAGTTTGACAAGAGTGGGAGCATGCTGACATCTCCTTGAATTAGTGGCTTTTTGCATGGGTGTTAATATTCAGAAGGTAAATAACTCTGTGGAAACGTCTTAGAACACTGTGTAGTAGGAAAAAATATTTTTGCACAGAGTAGTTGGCATGTTTTCCTACACATTTTTGTAACTGAGAATGCAGTGGAACTTTTTAAAGTTTAAACCAGTTGGATTCAAACACTTCAGCTGGCTTGAAGAAAGTGGTTTCTTTTTTAAACAACAACAATACACAATTTATACTGGAGGGGACTTCTTGCCAGTTATTGGTGATCAGTAAGAATTCTCTTATTTTTAGCCACATCATGCAATAATAAATAAATGGCAGCTACTTGAGGGAGGAATCTGCTAAGTACTGCCATTGTGAAGACTTCTTAATTTAAATTGGATTAATACAGGGCAACTGGACAAGAGTAGAACTTGCCTAGGAGCTATGTAGACTCATATTAAAAAACAAACAAACCAGTCAATCATATCACTATCCTAGCAGGAACTAGTTCACAAACAGAAGGGAATACTGGATACCTGCAGCTGTGCTTTCTATCTTTCAGTCAAAATAAGAGAACGTTGAAGGGTTCATAGAATCATGGTGCTTTTATTATCAGAAGCTTAAACCTATAAATATGTAAAAGAATTCTAACTATTTTATTCTTAGTGATAACTGGTGTTTTGCATTTCTTGTGATAGAAATTTTAAAAAATTCTCTATTGTAAGTAACAGAACAAAATGTGGTTTTTGAAAATATACTGTAGACTTTTCTCTTGCAAGTGCCTTTTCTCCCAACTGTTTATTTATAGGAATGTTGGTATTTTGTATATAAGGTTTTTTCTTTTAAAAATCATGTTTAAATGTTTCTCTGTATGTATATATATATATATATATATATATGTATAATATATGTACAGAAAAATCACATGCTAAGATCAAAGTTGTAAGGATGCTAGTGAAGGTGCTATGAACTGGCAGGCAATGGTTTTTTACTATACATAAATGTAACAGATGTGTTTGTGTAGCGAGTATTTGTCTTAACTCTTGTTGTGCCTGACTAATTTTCTTTCCCTTTGGCCATCCTAAGCTGTAGGGCTTCTAAAACATATTTCTTCTTTTAATTTAGCTAATTTGCATTATATTTTCAGTGGTGTATTTTAAATTGAAAGATGTGGGAACAATATTTGAACTAATATTTGAACTAATGTAACACAAAGCCTTTGTTTATATGTCTAGGTTGACATGCCTTTCGTTTCTGTATAATAAGGAAATAGCAGCCCTCCTACATCAAGTGTTTTTACCAAAAACTAAGGGTACATAGTAGTTCTGTGGCAAATAACCTAGGAGCCAAAGGAAATGCCCCCAGAAAAGCCCCTGAATGCCTCACGTGGAGCACAAAAGCATAACCCACACTGGCGAGACTGCCTGTAAGTCAGCCATACAGGTCAGGTGGGATCAGTGTGGGCTGAAGCACCACATGCACTAAAGGAGTTGGATGAGCCTAAGCAGAGCATCCCATTCCCCAATAAAAAGCCATGCAGACATGCCCTAGATCAGTGAATTTCAGACTCCTGGGAATCCTGGGATTCCATGGAAATGTATCAATGGTGTTTGAAGTTACCTGAAGGAGAAAACAGCTTGTCTGCCACGACTGATCTTCAACTGCAAGGTGAAGCTGCTGGAATGTGCTGTGAGTGCCATCTCAGTTAATTCAGGGCAGTGGTGAGGCCTAAAAGATCTGGCCAGTAACCAGCTGTGCATCCCCTTGTGTGGCACATAACAGTTCTGCAGCAGGTAGGCAAAAAGTTCTTCAGCAGGCACATCAATGCATAAATTATTTTCCCAAGGGCAGAAAGTTTTGACAAGCACTGTGAAAGGAATGATGTCTATTCTATTTAAAAATAAGCAAACCTTTGAAGGTTTGTAATGTTCCCTTTGGGTTGATGATAATACAGATGGTTAGAAAAGTCACAGCTCATTCCAAAATCAGTTTAAAAATAATGTTTTTTCATACAATGCCTGTTGATAAAAAGGTGCTCAAGTTACACACATAGGAATTGCATTTCAGCTAGCATTTACATGATTTTGGACCTCCAGCTACCTGAAAATTGGGAGGATTTATTCCCAAGAGACTACTGAATAATTGTAATTTGAAAAGAGACAAAAAGCTGCTTTCTACAATATTGAGAATTTTTTTTTAAAAATTGTACAATAAGATGAACTTTGTAAATGTATAAATACTATTTGTTGATCTTACATGATGATACAGCTAGGGTAGAACACCTTGCTGCTATCCTTTGAGACTGTTCAGTCGTTAAGAATGTTGGTGTGTTTTTTTAATTCCTGACTTCCATTTCAAAGTATTTTGATACTTTTTCCCCAAACAAATGGCTACCTGTAACTGGTGGGTTTGTTAATTAAAAAAAAAAAATGCAGGAAATAGTTCACTTTCTAAACAAGTCATTTTCCATGAAACCTACTTATGCTGCAACAGGAACATTCTAGAGGAAGCAATCTAATGTTTCAGTTTTTGAAGAAATGGGGTTGTACAAAGGCCATTATGAAAACATTTACAGACTTCACAGTGTTTAGAGAAATTATTCTGCTTTTGTTTTGTTTTTTAATTATATAACCTCTCAAACCTGGGAGTTTTAAAGGCTAGAAACCAGCAAATGGTATCCTGGAGTTATAGGTTATTTTCAAAATGATTTTTTTTTTTAGTGTAGCCTTTCATGGTGATTCATTGTACTTACATGCATTTAAGTCAGTTTTTCAACTACTAGCATTGAACAATAAGCGTTTCACTTGGGCTTGAGTTATTTATGTATTTTAAGCTTGTGAATATTGCAGTTTCTTTTTAGTTAGAATGCCCATGTCCATTCTGAGGTGAAGCAGTTCAGGTTGCTACATGTATATATATACTGTTGAAATTCTGTACTGGCACACATGTTGACAGTTGACATTTTTGTACTCTTTTCTAAACCCAATATTTCACAATAAAAGCTTGTTAAAACATCAGCACAACCTCATTACTTTATTCAGAGCTCCTTCAGCTACTGGTTGGATTCTGTCCTTCCAGGACAGAAGAAATGGGAAAGGGCTGATCTGGTTTCATCCACATTGGCCAGCCTAGGCCTCCAGTGGTGAAGCACATTGCGGGGAGTCCCAAGTACTATCCCCACTATCTCCAGGGCAGTCAGTGTTGACAATACTGAGCCATATGGGCCAATGATCTAACTAAGTCTGTTCCTGTGCTTGCTTGAAGAGAAGCCACTAGCTGGAACTGAGAAGGCTATTTTATGCATTCAGGGACTTGGAAGGTCCTGTAGAATTTTACCTCCAAACCAGTTAAAAGCAAATTTCCCTGCACTACAACAACCTTTTAAAACGAAAACTTGTTAGGGGAGGTTGCTGTTCAAGAAACACATGTTCCAAACACACACATCTTCTCCCTTGGATACTTGAAACTTTCCCATTTCCTATTTCTTTCAGGCAGTACTGGGATATGTTGCTATTGGATACAAAAAGAGCCAATGAAAAATAATCAGAGACAGTCTTAACAGTTTGTTCTGCAATGAATATTGCCTCATCTCTCTTCTGATTTCTAGTACCTTTGGTTCTTAGACTTTCTTGTATCAACTTTGGACCACACATTGCCTCTTATACATTAACTGCCACATGCTTTTAATCAGTTTTACCACAATGTGTGTTTAGGGTTGTCTTATTGAATAAGAGGCAGGAGCTGCTCTTAGATAAGAGACCCACATTTAAAAAAAAAAAATTTAATCAGAGTTGACAAAACAGATTTTGGAGAGTTTTGTGTTGCTGTAACTACATATTAGGCCGCCTCATGGTCTATTCTGGATGTCAGCTTCCCTAATTCCTTACCATTGAGTGTGCTTTGATGAAAATTGTAGTTTAGAGCATTATGAGGGTCATCAGGTTGCTTACCCTGATCTAATATCAGGAGTGTAGAAGCATTTATAATGCATTGAGTGGCAGTAAGGGAAGAGAGGCAAAACGTACTGAGAAATTATTATTGCAGCCCTCTTCTGGTTTCAGTTTTTGAAGTACTGTAATGGGGTTGTACAAAGGCCCTCTTCTGGTCACAGGGTACATTGCGACAAGCAGCCAGCGATCTGTCCAGCTTTCTGTTCTTGACATTCCCAATGACCGGGAGTATGCTGCAGGTGTCATTTCCTAGTGTACCTTGGAAACCCTTCAGTTGCAGCGTTGTCAGGCTGAAAAGGTGGGTTTCTGGGTGCGGGGTGGTATTGTCATATGTAACGATGATGACAGACCTCTATTGTAGTTAATGTCTCACAATGGAAGATCTCAACCAATATGTTTATGAATTCGCACAAACACATTCTGCTCAGGTAGACATTAACAAAACAAAACAAAAACAACACTTGATCTGTAGCCTGGATTTAAAAGAGATTCTTGTACATGGGTACAAAATCAAATTGGGAATGAGCACAGGTACAAAGATTCTCACAAGCATCTGAGTACATGTGCATACATTGTGAGCATACATGCATAATGTAACGTGAATACCTGTGTTTTTGACTTGGATGAAAATTCCAGTGTTCCCCCATCTCCTCCCAAAAAGCAATTTTTATTTTCTTTGAAGATGCCAGCCTTCTGACAACCAGGCCACGTCATTCATGTTCATGACATCTTGCTTGTCCAAAAAATGTCATGGGACTGGAGGATCACTGTGAAGTCGAAGGCTTTCACGGCCGGCATCCACAGATTTTCCTTGGGTCTTTTTCGGGCTGTGAGGCCATGTTCTGGAATAGTTTCTTTCTGACGTTTCGCCTGCATCTGTGGCTGGCATCTTCAGAGAATGCTTGGGTAGAAATGTGTCTGAGGTTTATATGCTGTGAATCCCTGTAAGGAAGTATATGTAAATTGTAAATGTAAACCTTAAAAGTAAACAAAATCTGGCTCCCAGTTTTGAAATACAATAGAATTAAAATTCAACACTTACAAAGGAATTCCACGCAGGGACGGGGGGATTCCCAGCAGATAATGGCCCATCAACCAACCATCAGCCAAACAGACACTAATAATCCTTGCATTTCTATACCCAGAAACTAACCATTCAATTGCACAAATTTACATATACTCCCCTACAGGGGTTCACAGCATATAAACCCCAGACACACTCCTACCCAACCATTCTCTGAAGATGCCAGCCACAAGATGCAGGCGAAATGTCAGAAAGAAACTATTCCAGAACAAGGCCTCACAGCCCAGAAAAAAACCAAGGAAAATCTACTGGAGGATCAATTTGTGTGTATGTATTCAGCCTGACAGCCCCAATACATTATATTATCAGGTCCAAAAAAGTACCTTAAAGGCAAAAATGAATAGATTTGCTAGGATATTTTTATCCTGGTACATTGTTTTAAAACTACATGGCAAGTCACTGAAATGTGAGGGAACTGCTTAGGGTGACAGCATAGCAGAGTACCTACTCTGGCGGTCTCGTTGGATGTGGAGTCTCCAAATATAAAGTGATCAAAAAAAGATTTCCTCTTGACTTTGTTGAAACAAAGAAAAGTGATGGTGGTGGGAATCAGGTGTGAAATTGTGTGCACAAAGGACTACATTTCTGGTTTTTAAAATTATATTTTTGAGCATGTGTTCAGAGGCACCTTATTCATTATTCCTTGATCAGAGGCACCTTATTCCTTGATTATGCACTATGTTGTATCTGGGTTAGGTTAGGTTTTTTAATTTAGTGAAAAGCTTGTCACTCCTATAAGCCCCAAATCCACCTATTGTTGCTTTAGAAGATGGGGAAAGCAAAGGCTCAGGTTTGACACCCAAGTAAAATGCTTATATCAAGGTCTTAGAACAAACATTTCTATCAAGTGATAATTCACAGAATCATAGAGTTGAAAGAGACCACAAGGGCCATAGTAAGGACAGACCTTATAGAACTAACCAAATGCATTTAGCGTCTAGATTTTGTTCTCGTTGGAATATGGCCTCGACTACTTTGTGATGAAATTTAACTGGGACATGTGCACAGTGCCAGGTTAAATTCAATTTAATTTACACACATGCAGACTGAGAGTGCTGTAACTTAAATTGACAGCTGTTTCCCATCCAATGGAATTTCTCTTCTCCACCTCCAGATATTTCTTTACAAATAACTGCTTTTATACAGTTGGCCACCAGATGCTGCTTAAACCCCATGTTAAGAAGTTGTTGGCATTCAACAGCTATATAACAGGTTTCTGCACAGGTTTTGACAACATTAGCAATCCCAAATGTCTTTAAAACATTTTAATTCTGAAGTAGTATAAGTCCTGGGTGGGTGGCCTGCCTATGGAAGGGAAACTTGTGATTCTTTCAAATAGGTGGAGAATCTTTGCTTCCCCTCCATGTTTTCAATCACAACTCCCTAATTCTTTACCCATAGCCATTCTGGCTGGGGCTTCTGGGAGCTGAAGTCCAAACCATCTGGAAGCCCAAAATTTTTCCACACCTGCCCTGGAACTATGGCTAATGAGGCACTTTCATCTATCTGGCAGATGTATGTACAGTTATCTCTTCATATTCACTGTGGTTTGGTTCCAGGACCCCCCGTGGATACAAAAATCCATGAATACTCAAGTCCCATTATATGCAATGGCATAGCAAAATGGTGTTCCTTATATAAAATGGCAAAATCAATGTTTGCTGTTTGGATTATTATTTTTTAAGAATATTTTCAAGCCGTGAGTACTTAAATCCACGGATACCAATCATGTTTAAAAACTGAATGCTGCATGGCCATTTAAATTAAACATCCTGTTTTTCTTGTAAACTTGCCAACCAAGAAACTTTGTTTCAGTTTATGGAATTACCCAATCATTGCTTAGGCATTTTGCAAAGAAACCACATCATTTAAACATATGTGTGCCATCCATAATTGACAGTATCACAATTCACCCCCATAAAAATAAAAAACCTTTTATATACAGAGATGCAAAAGCACACACATACCCCATTCCCCCCTCTTACCGGGATACACAAACATACACTTCCCTTCCTCACATGCACACAGATATAACACACCTCTCTCTCTCTCCCTCACATATAGACACACACTTACCTCTCTGACATAAATGCAAACATACACCTCAAGCTGCCAGGAGTTTCCTGGCTTGCTTTTTGATGATACACACACATCCAGTCTTCACGTGTGTGCGGACTTCCTTGCTTTTGACATCTGAATGTCAGATATGCATAAATATATGGAAGAAACAGGAGCTCAATAAGGGAGCCGGGAGGAGCCCAAAAAAATAGCTTGAATAAGGGAGATCCCAGGAAATAAGGGTGAGTTGGTCAGTCTTGCTGGGGTGGACCCAGGATCATGAAAATAGTCTTTGGACCTATGAGCTTACCCAGCCTATCCTAGACCATAAAATAAACAAATCACTTCTCAGTTAGAAGCAAACCTAGGGACAGGAATGACTTCTACATGTGACTAGAAGAGAATAGTACATTAGTCTACTTGTCCAATATGTTCACATAGCAATTCAAAGCACTTAACATGGGATTCTGGGAAAATTAGCTCACTTTATTGGATTTGCAACAAAATTCAAAGGTCTACAAATTGTTTTAGAGACTATAAGCAGCACAAATCCGTGCTCAATGGTGATTCTAAGTAAGGCTGAATCTAATTGTGCCCTCCTGTTGTGAGAAAGATTTTCATCTGGCAGAGTTTTAATAGTGAAAGAGAAAGGGAAGGTATTTTTGCTGAGTCTTCTCTCTGCCACCCACTTTGTCCCCTGAAAAACTGTTTCAGATGACTGGGACACCTTCAACAATAAGGTGAAATGCAGCACCAAAGGAAGAAGCTGCAAAGGAGAAAGCTGAATCAGGAAAATCCTTTTCTATTGGCATATCAAACACTCTTCTGCAAGAACAAAGACTCCTCTGCAAACAGAACATTTCCTTCCAGTCACATAAGTCGGCTCTGCCTTTTGGTTTGGGGAACAAATTTTGGACTGAATGCAGGCCACACCAGGCTCTGAAATGCAAAGAAGGGAAGTCTACCCTCATAAAGTCCCCACCACAGCCAGTTTTAGGAAGGACAGAACCCTGCTTTGGTGCAGTGAGGCATTCTGTAAGGGCGTACTCCCCTTACCCACTCAGCCAGTTCCTTGCTGGCAGCTTAAAAAGCCAAATGTGATTCTAGGCTTGTACCTAGAGAACCCGGCTTTTGGGGGCAATTAGCTAACACACATTGGAAACCGCTTAGTGCCTAGCCCAGTATAAAGTAGTGTAGATGTGTTAAGTACTATTGCATAACAGTTTGTAGGCTGCTTTGAGAGCCTTTGTGGCTGAAGAGCGGGGTATAAATACCTAAAATAAAATCATAAATAGCCTGCATCAAGATCAAGGGAAGTAACAGTGCAACTCTGTTTTGCTTTGGTCATACCTCACCTGGAATACTGTGTCCAGTTCTGGGCACCACAATTCAAGAAGGATATGGACAAGCTGGAACATGTCCAGAGGAGAGCAACCAAAATGGTAAAAGATCTGGAAACCATGCCCTATAAGGAGCAGCTTAGGGACCTGGGTATGTTTAGCCTGGAGAAGAGAAGGTTAAGAGGTGATATGATAGCCATGTTTAAATATTTGAGGGCGTGTCATACTGAGGATGGAGCAGGCTTATTTTCTGCTGCCCCAGAGACTAGGACACAGAGCAATGGACTCAAACTACAGGAAAGGAGATTCCATCTAAACATTAGGAGGAACTTCCTGACAGTAAGAGCTGTTCGGCAGTGGAATACACTGCCTCAGAGTGTGATAGAGTCAGAGGCTGGATGGCCATCTGTCAGGCATGTTTTGATTGTGTATTCCTGCAGGGCAGGGGGTTGGACTGGATGGCCTTTGTGGTCTCTTCCAACTCTACAGTTCTATGATTTATGCACCAGAAAGGGCATGGATCCAATACACAGGTAGTGGCTTTCACCTCTGCCTGTACAACTATCCTCTGCAAGCTGCACAAACTGAAATGACTTCAACAGCACAGGAAAAGCAGAAGTCCAGGTTATATCTACTGGCCTATTTTCAATTTACAGCATGCAAGTCTGAACTGATCCAAGCCATTTTTGTCTGCAAAGTGTTATGCCCATTCTGCACAATAGGCTGTTGAGTGGTCCATCTCCTCTTCTTGTGGGGCAGAGAATAGAAGGTCCCTGACTACTCAAGACAGCTCAGTTGGACAATACTGTGTAGACACAATGGTGGTAAAGGCTGATTTCTTCACTGCCACAGCATGGGATTTCCAGTTGGATCCAGCCCATTTTCAATTGGTCTCACCCCAACTTTTCTGCCACTGAAACTCTAGTCTGTGTGTCTCACTTGTTGCATCACCACCAACTCTCTAGTAAACCAAGGGACTCATCTGGCTCCACATTTTAGGAGAGGATGTTCAGAAGTGATTGGAGGGTACACAGCTATGGCTTTGAGTGATGGAAGTCACAGCTCATCAACATCTGGAAAGCCACAAGGGCAACCACCCTGACTGTTTCTCCATTCCTGAAGGATACTATTGAACTGTATGATGTTTAGTATTCTTTTGACCTAGTTGTAGAAGAAAGTTTCTCACCAAAGAGGCTGGAATTCAGAAGCATAATAACTTATACCAATAGCAACATGATTTCCAGGTCTTGAGAAGTCATAATAGTGCTTCCTTTCATCACTGCTGAGTGGGCTGTTTTAGAGTAAACTTAATCTCTGTGGAACAAAGTTAACTTTTTTAAAAAAGAATCAAATCTTTACATCATTTGAAACAAGATGTCTTCACTCTCAATTTTATATGTTAATAAATGTAGGTTAACACGCTACCTAATCCCTAAACACCTTTAAGCAGACAAGAAAAAGTGCTGGCTTTAGCAAAAGTACTTTAAAAATTATCTTGGGGAGAGCCACAACATGTGCATTGTTGTCAGATGTTTAGGAGAAGACTATGAAAATATCCTCTGAAAACTGCTTAACTCTAGCCTTCCCTGCAGGTGTGTGTTTGTCAGGGACAGAGGGCCTGTTTTACTCTTCTTGGTCCAATGCTGACTGCATCTCACCATTCTGGGGAAATGGGAGTGGTGTTTCAGTCATTTCTGGTCAGTTTTTTAATGCGTTCAGGTTTAATGCTTTTAGGAGCAAACCCCCCTAAAGGCAATTTTCAGCAAGAAAAAAAAGAAGAAAGAGGATATTTGGGCCAATTTTGTTTCTGAAGGTCTAGGGTCTAGGAGGCAAGAGCCAAATGCCTCCTGCCCGTGGTCTAACAGTGATTCCCAAATGCTAGTCCTCAAGGTGTTTTGGACTTCAGTTCCCAGATGCCTCAGCCACTTTGGCCAATGATTAGGAATTCTGGGAGCTGAAGTCCAAAACACCTGGAAGACCAGAGTTTGAGGGAAATGGTCTAACTAGACATTAAGGGGAATGTCTATTCCCTATAATGTACCCATTTTATCTCCTTCAGTGGGATTTCTCAGAGATACATGCCTCAGCAATCAGACTTGCAGAAGTAAGCATATGCTTATTTTCAAATGACCAATCACAAAGCAAAGCATGCTAAATGCAAGCTATGTAGGCCAGGAAAATCATGTGCCATGACAAATTGATATCTTTCACCAGCTAGAGGAATGCCTCTATAAAAAAGCATATGATAAAATTTAGCTTGATCCTCAGTGGTAGAACATGGACTTTAAATGCAGAAAGTCCTCCAGTTAGGCCTAGGAAAGCCTCTTGTCTGAAAAGCCTAGAACAGGAGTGGGCAACATGTAGCCCTATAGCTGCTGTTAGATTGCATCTCCCATCATCCCTCAGCAGCATACAGTCCAACATATCACAGATCACAAGTGATCAAGCAACATCACAGTGTGGTCAAGATGGAAAAGTTAATGAGGAAGAATAGACAAGCTAGGAGAAGCCACAGTAGTTTGCATTTGCCTGAGCCTGCTGAGAAGGGCAAGAGTCTGCTCTCCTCTCCTCTACTAAGCTAAGTGCAAATGTTTTTTGTTTTTGTTTGCTTTTTGATATCAGTTTGCAGCAACTGAAGTAAGCTGAAGACAATGGGGAGGAGGAGGAGAGAGAGACCGTAACATTTTAAAAGCAGCTTAGAAAGTAGGATGACAGCTGGGAATGTCCCTGCCAACTTGGGATAATTGAAGGGTATGCTGCAGTTGCTAGGAATGATGGAATCACAGCCCATCAACATCTGGATGGCCACAAGTTGCTCACCCCTGCCCTAGAGAACCATCTCCGAGTTTCAGGGGTTCTTTAATAAAGTGTCCTCTCTCAGACCCCATCCTATGTACGTGGGCATCATCACACTTAAAATGGCAGTGGCACCTAGCAGCAGCACTGCAATCAGTGCCAGCTCCAATTTTTAATTCTCTGCAATGACCCCAGCATAGGTTCGTAGCAGGGCATTATGGGGAAAGACATTAGACAAAGGAGAACCAAGGCAGGCCTGAGAGAATTGGTGGGTTCTGTCAGCTACTCAAGGATGAGATGTGTCTATGCCAGGCCTGATTAAGAACAATTTTGCTGTGGTCTAAATGTATCAGTTGATGGTGCCAAGTCACTGTAATGCTTAAATATTAGATAACTGCTGTTCTGATGAAAGCGTCATCTGTGTTTCACCAGGAGCATATTCTCTGCCATCTGCATTGCCACCCACGTACGTGCGCTTAATCGCAGCACACAAACATACACCTTCTGCTGAACTTTAGAACAAGGTTCTCTTCTTATAAAGCTCATTAGCTCTACAGCAGCAAAGAGTGCTTCAAAGCCTCTGCTGGCAACAGCAAGGGACCCGCTAATCCTGATTTACTGCTGATAGGAGTCCGAAGAACACAACTACAATGGTTAGGCTGAATTATTTATTTGCTCATGGGATTCAGTTAACATTTGGATTTGGGTTTCCAAGAAAGATCTCTTGCTTAGTGGACTTCAATCATCTAAGTACAAATATCCAATACGTTTCCCCACACTCACTCCAACCAAAGCTTGGAAAAGTTACTTTTCCACACTGTCTCCCAGAATCCCACAGCCATGCAGGCTCTGGGGTTCTGCCAGACGCATACCCTTCCAATATTTCACCGAAGAAAGCCAGGCAACATCATGGTGTGGCCAAGATGGCATAAGTTATTAATGATGAAACAGGCAAGGAAGGAGTGATTGCAACAGTTTGCTCTTGCCAAAGCCTACTGGGAAGGACACAATTCCACCACCCCTCCCCTGCTGACTTAACTGAGTGCAAACCACCTTTGTACTCTGAACTTAGTTTGTGCTCAATTGACTCAGCAAATTGGAGAGGAGGGTGTGGAATCCTGCCCTCTTCAGTAGGCTCAGGCAAAAACAAACTGCTGCAGCCTTTCCTTTCTTGCCTGTTCATCCTCATTAATAACTTTTGTCTTCTTGATCACACTATGGTGATGCTTGGTCTCGTCTCCTGGTTTTCATCTGTACAGAGTTGGAGGGTATAATGTCATATATATTATAAACCATGAAAAAAAGTGCTAATTCTGAAAGAACTGTTAACTTTTCTACATTTCTCAACCCACCCTTTTCCTAATTTTGTTAGATAATAGCACCTACCAAGTTTTCTAATTTTTAACTGTTGGGTTAAATAAAGAGATTATCCTGCCAATGTCTTGATTTTTAAATCATTATTATTATTTATTGTGCTGATGTAACTGCAGACACTAATCAATTAATTTTAAAGTTTTATTTTTGTGGCTTTTTCCATTGCAAAATTATCAATTATTCCCTCCCCATGACAAGTTTTCTTACAAGTTCACACTTAGTATAAGTTAAGTGACTTAACTGCACCTCCTGTAGAAGGCCTGCTGTTTGTGAGGTGCACTAGCTTGCTGAAATTTCTTTCAGCTTCTGTCACTGGCAGTATACAAAGAACTCATAGGACTATGTGTACTTGGCTGAAAATTAGTTGCAGTTGTTTCTTGTACACCTCATTTAATAATATAAGTAGAGGCAATTCATATTCTTTTCCAAAAGTAGACATGAAGATTATATATAGCTGTCAATGTTTGTCAAGGAACATTCTCAGAAATATCTGTAAGATACAGGTTGACCCCTGTATCTGCAGGGGATACGTTCCAACACACACACACTTGGATACCTGAAACCGTGTATAATAGGGAGCCCTATTATTTTTAATGAGACAAACACTAGAATTTGACCACAAAATCCCATTGGAGGACCTTGAAATGCCTAGAGAGAACATTTTTTTTTATGTGGATAAGTGAAGCTGTGGATACCAAATTCGTGGATACGGGGGTCAACCTGTGCTCACAAATTAGACATTTAGAAGTTTCTACAATTCATCATGTAGAATGTAAAAGAAATAGTATTAGTTGCTTTAAACCTGTGCTCTAATGCATACATGTACATAATATGTACATAAATGTACAACAGTTGCATTAAAATCATGACCTTTATAAGCAGAGAACTTCCTCCAGCCAAACTGCTGAATACAACTTCAGTTCACTTCAGCTCTTGTAATTACTGAATTTATGACTCTTGGACTGTTTAGTGACCCTGCTATGCAACTCCTTGGATTTTGTTCTGATTTACGGCTTTTTGGACCCTGTACTGTTTGACACCGGGTACCTCCTGCTTCCATGGCTTCTGATTTTGACAGTTTCAATTTTGGTTCAACTCGGAGAGCAGGACAGATTTACAGTTTATCCTCAGTAGTTTCCTCACAGTAATAGTGACTACAGCCTGGACCAAGCCCTCTGGATTTCCAGGCACTGATGAAGTGTAGCCAATCCCCACTGCTACCCACATGGGAGGTGGCTGGGAGAAAACAGAAACCATTTTCCATGGCAATCCAAGACTCGGAAAACAACCACAACTCCCCAACAGTTAGGGTTGCAGGTACAAATGTTATCAAGGAAAACCATGTGCAAATAGACAGCTAGTCCCTTATGGGAGCAGGTGTTCACCTTTCAGTGCAGTTTCCTCAGATGTATGGGATAAGTCCAGGAAGACTTCTGGACCTTTCAGGAGTTTCTAATGACTGTATCTCCTGTGCGATTAGCATTATTGAGTCAAATGTCTTAAGCCAGCCCTCGCTAACAGTGGTTTTCAAACAGCTTGGAGACAGCTTGGTATGAGAGAAAATGGTTTGGCTTGAAATCCACCATAGTCCCATGTAAGAGGAAGATGTCAAAAAGAAATAATCTCACTGGAAACTTTTCTCAATATCTGGTTATTACATGATCCAGGCAATGAAAGGAAACAGAGTTTATAAATTTCTGTCCAAGGGACTTGATAGTTTACTCCTCAAGCACAGATAAACTAGATCTTATATAAACACTCCCCTCAGAAATAAGTCACTGCTTGCTAGAGGAAATAACATGAATGAAATCATGTAACTTGTTGTAAATGGAAATGTGTCTTATTTTTATTCATTCATTCATTCATTCATGTTTATCCCACTAATGTGGCTCCAAAGAAGACTCAGAACACTATTAACAGTACAATCCTAGGCCTGTCTATTCAGAAACAAACCCCACTGAATTCAGTTATGTTGTAATATTAATGGTCTTGCTTGAATTAATGTTATTTGTTATGTATGTCTTTCAGTATCAGACCCTCCAACATTTTGCAGGCAAAAACCTCTGAAAAATTGGGATGATGGTCATCAGGACTGTCTCTGCCAAATCAAGACAGTTGGAGGTAGGCAGTATGTACAAATCTTTTTAAAAATTACAGCTCTAATTGCTTTGTAGGACAAAGGTATACAGACATACCTCAGTTAACAAAGCCTCTAATAAAGAAGCTCCTTTTTACAAAGTCTTTTCCTGCCTGCCCAGCCCTCCCTTTTTCTTCATCCACTGTCTAGCTGTAAGGTTTTTAGCAGCATCAGCACTGGGAGCAGGATGAAGGAGGGCTGGAGAAATATAGATTTGCAGTGTCAGGTTGCAGTAAACAATGCAATGAAGCTTAAGGTGGGGAAAAGTGGGATTTTACTGTAGCTGTGTGTGCCTGCCTACAACAGGCAGCATAAACAGCAGCTCCTTCCAGAATCCTTTACTGAGCATGCATGAAATGCAAAAGATGGAAAACAGATTACCCTTCCTTATCAGCTCTACCCAGTATGTTAAAAAAAGAGAAGGAGAGAGAGCATAGATTTATAAGTTTGGCCACAAAAACAGAAATCATAAGAAAGGTGGAAGCTGGTGAAAGGGGGGAAAATGTCCCTGGATGCATTTTGGAAGAGACTTTCAAGTAGTTTCTCAAAGGATGAAAATGTTTTTCTTCAGTTTTGCAAGGTTTACTTGAGCTGGTTGTTTAATTTCACATGTGCATATTGTTAGGCTTGGATAAAATGTTTGCTGCAGCTTATTGAACTACAGGTACTTCTTTTTCTCCTTCTCCTCCTTCTTCTGTGGTGTGGGATCCTGTCCCTATTCATTCCATGTTATTTCTGCCCTTGGTACCAAAGTTTATGTTAAAGAAGTAATATCCAGGAATACATCTGCTTTGTTAACTGAGGTACCTGTACCAATTAAATACAGCTCCCCTCCCCAAATCCATGGGGGATATGTTCCCAGATTTACCATGGATACATGAAACTGTGAATAATAGCAAAACTGATTGAAATGAATGACTTCTGGCAGAATTTCCACTGGAAGCATACCATAGAATCGCACGGGAGGCCCTAGAAAATGCCTAAAAAGAATATACTTTTTTCAGACATGGATAAATGAAACCATGGATAGCAGTGCTGTGGATACGGGGGTCAACCTGTAGCTACAAAGGTGGGTATAGACAAATAGCTCTCCCTGCCTCCCATAATCCCAGACCTGTAATCTGATGAGGTCTGATCCAAGTAGAGGTTTACTGTCTCCGCTAGAACTATGCCTTCTCCAGCATAGTCCTGCTTTGGGGTCTGTTTTTCACACATGGGCTACAAAGGCAGCCAGAGTCCCATAAACCTGCCAGAATCTGCAGGCATTGGCACCAGGACAGACAGCCCAAGAGCAACCTTGTGCCTGAGGTACTTTGGGAAGCGAATATGGAAGCAATCCAAGAGAGCAGCCAGTTTTAATTGCCCACACTGCCTGATAGCAAAAGCATATCAGGTGCTCCAAGGCATTATGGGAATTAAAATCCCTACCTTCCACTGCTGTCATCCGATTCTCCTACTACTGTGGGCCCACCAGTGCAAGAGGGGGCCCACTAGTTAGCACTTTGCTGAGGGGTCTTTTGTACTTACACTGCTGTCTATATTTAAATAACTAGCAGTTTGCTTCCCTGTTGTGACCCCCACCCCCCAAACCTGCTTGCTTGAGGTATCTAGTATGCCAACCTAATTGTCAGACTGGCCTTGTAGAATGAAAACTGTAGATAAAATGCCCCATTTTTTGAAATATTCCCCTAAATTTAAAAATTCCCTTTTGCTTCCCCCACCATAGCCACACCCCTATAGAGTTCCACCTTTGCACACATTGAAATAATCTGTGACAGAAGGGTCAAGGGACCACAGTGGCTAGCCCTGCCTGTCCTGAACTCACAGTGGCAAGTGCCTGATGAGCAACAGGGGAGGGGTGCAGGTCTAGTCTGTTGCCAATTGTCCATAATAGAAGCAAGAGAAGTCAAGAGCCAGTCCAGAAGTCAGTCGTCAATAGTCCATACAAGATGCAAGAGTAGTCAAAAGCCATTCCAGAATTCATTTACCAAATGTCCATGCCAGATACCAGGGAAAACAATAGCCAGTCCAGAGTTCAGTAGAGTCAGGTCCAAGGTCCAAATCTGTAGTGAACAAGGGGTGACTATAACAGTCAAGATGTCCATCCCAAGTCAAGGCAAGCAGGAACACAGGAGGAATGCAACAGCTAAGATTAGCGGTTGTCACCACTGAGTCTGGAAGGGAAACTTCTTCCAGATTTATAGCCAGAGTTTCCAGGCCAGGTGGACCTCATTAGTGAGGAAGCAGGTCAGCGTTTGGTATTTAAACAATGCTGGGCGTGGTGTTTCTCTCCTGCAATCAGAGAAGGGAGGCAGCCTGTCCTCTGTATCATCTATCACTGGCTGGCATACTGTTTGTACTTCAGAGTGAGGTATGTTTTCCTTAACTGCTTCGGCTGCCTTCTCGGAGGCAGCCTGGGCAATCTCTGCAGGCTGCACCATGCTTTCCCTTTCTGTTTCTTCAGGCTGAGGCACACTTTCCCTCGCTGCCTTGTTTGCATTCTCTGCTTCCTCTTCCTCTGAGTCCTCAGCAAGGGGGTTCATGACACTGCCCTGTTTGCCAAGTTGTCACATCCTGTGCCCCACCAGAAACTGGGAACATGAATTTTTGGACTGCAACTCCCAAGCAACCAACATTGGCCAGAGTGGCTAGAAGAGTCTGGGAGAAGTAGTGAAAAGGGGTAATTGCCCAAGTCTTCACACTCATGGAGTCTATGAGACCAGTGTGAGAAGAGACTCAACTTTTTTTTTTCTTTTATTGATGGGACCAGAACAGAAAATGAACAGAAGGCTTTGCTGAGAACTCTGACCTGCTGAAAAATTATGAAGAAAGATTTTTTTTCTCCACAGGAGGATGCAGATGTCTTTGAGTGATATATCTTGGGCTGCCATTTCAAAAATGTGTTAAGCTGGGTATCATCCCAACCTGCTGAGTAGCATCCCATTCTGAGCTCTCAAAGTCCCTCAGGGAAAAACATAACAATCTCCCCACCCCACCCTCTGTGTGTGTGTGTATGTGTGTGTGTGTGAGAGAGAGGGGGGGGAATGCTGCTATTTGATGGACACCGACCCTTGGAAAGTAGCTGCTCTTCAATTATATGATAGCACACTCTCCAGAAATTAGTTAATTGCTCATGTAGCTCAGGGTGCATATACAGGCCTTAACCCATCCTTCATAGACATCAAAATAGCACTGAGATTTTCTGAGTCATCAAGAGGTGTAACAAAAGATGCTCCCTCAGTGGCAACCCTCAACCAATGGTCTAGGGCTCTTTCACATTACATGATGTGCTATAACATACCCTTCAACATTTCACAGATGAAAACTGGGACATGTACGGCCAAGCAACATCAGAGCATAGGCAAGATGGCAGTAGTTATTAATAAGGAAGACTAGGTGAGACTACAGCAGTTTGCTTTTGCCTGGGCCTACTGGGAAGTACAGGATTCTACAACCCTCTTCTCCCCTCCTTTCTTCTCCTCTCTGCTGAGTTAATGCAGTGCAAACTACTTTTGCACTTTGAACTCTGCAGCAATGGAATTAAGCTGAGGACAAGGGGGGAAGTGGAAGGGGAGAAAAAAAGAAACTGGGTTATTTTAAAGGCAACTGAAAAAGTGGGATGATGGAGGAGTAATTGGGATTGTTTCTTTCCAAATCAGGACAGTTGGAAGGTATGAACCATGGAAACCTGGATGACCTTGGACTAGTCACACTCTCTGAGCCTCAGAATAAATATTGCCAAGAAAACCCTATGTTGGAGTCTCTATCTATCTCTCAGACTAACCTACCTCACACAGTTGTCATGAGTCTAAAAATAGGGAGGAAGACATGATCCACCTTGAACTTCTGCAAAATTAGAACAGTTACAATGGCAGCAACATTTAAGGCCTGGGAGTTGCATTTTCTAACCCTGTTTGTATCTATTCTAAGCCTTCATTAGTTACCATCACCTTTAAATTAATCAGAGGTATTTATGTATTAATTTGCTTATTTCCAGCTACCTTGGATTTTGTTGTTAGACAGAAAGATAGGTTATATTATAAACAGCAAGGACATAAATCAACATTCTAGCTATCTCAGATTTCATTTCAAAAGCGGTTTCTAGCTTTAAGATGTACAAAGTAATGCAGTGGACAATGCCTGGGGCAAGAGCAGAAGAGTAACTGTGGTTGGATTTTTCTAATGCAGCAGGAAACATAATCTAAATATGATGGCATAAGTCTGCATTTTCTATCTAGGATGCAAATAAACTAACTAATCCAACTCTCTCGTTGTTGTTTTTTTAAATGTGAACACTGAGTTCCCTTGGTGCAGTGCACAATGTTGATGTTACTTTGTTAAGAGCAAGATATAGTCACAATCCTGAGGACTGGGAAGAAACATATTTTGTGGTTACCTCTGCTTAACACCTCAGGCACTGAGCCAGACCAGTCTTGGCATCTATGAACAAGATCCACCCACATGCAAACACCATCCTGTTAAAAACGTTGCATGAGAAATGGTTCTTTTTGTCTTGAATGCTAAAACTTTTTGTTTCCTTTGGGGTGTGGGTGGCAGACAGCAGAGGTGCTATATTAATGTCAAGGGGGGAAAAACAGGAAACAACAATTCGGGTGCATGTTGATGTTTTTGCAAACCATACGCACAACTATTTGCTTGTGGCAGTGACCTATGCTTATAAACAATAAATTGATTTGATTATGAAGCTTAATTTCTGTTTTAAGCCAACACCCAGGTGTTTCTTAAACTAATAGGAACTAGAGGTACTACAATTTTAAGATACAGGGGCATTTTTTTTTTAAAAAAAGCTGGAAGGTTCTGTGCAACCATTGTGCTGGTGTTATCACAATACAGAATATCATGGCTGGAGGAACACCATTCCAAGCAGATGTTTGAAAGTTGACTTTTTTGGACTACAAGCCCCAACATCTTTAGCTATGGCTGTCAGGGTGCTGGCTGAAATCTCAGGGAGTTGTTGTTGGACTGCCGCTCCCAGCCTGCTTCCCCATTGACTATGCTGACCAGGGCTGCTGGGAGTTGCAGTCCAATGATATCTGGAGGACCACACAACTGCCAGCTTTAAAACCTGGGCACTTGTCCCTACTCATTTCCATCTGCTCCCCACCCCGGGAACGGAGGTAGCTTGCATGTGTACTGTGCTTGTGGACTAGCAATGCTGCAGTGGTTTGAGTGTTGGAACTGCGTCTCTGGAAGACCAGAGTTCAAATCCCTGCTCAGCCATGAAAATCCACTGGCTAACTTTGGGCAAATCACATTCTCTCAGTCTAGCAGCAAACCTTCTCTGAATAAATCACTCACCTTTCCCCTTCCCCTCAAAATCCCTCCCTGGATCTTATAATCGGGTCTCAAGGTGACCACTATGCTGGACAAGTGGCCGTGTTGAGCAATGGGTTCAGTGTGGTAAAGCATGACCAGTCTTGCCTTGTTAATTATTAAATTAAAACATCCAGACAGAGATGGAGAAAATAAAAACAATAAAGATTTACTATACAGTATAACAAATAAAATATACATTTTGTCTAAGCCCACACAGTACACAGCAATGCCTCAGTTTCAAACAAAGCAACACTTCTCCCTGAATTCCTTCCACATTCTCAGCTCCAACACCCTATTCAGATCTTATCAATTCCTCTCTTCCTAATAACATTAACTTTCTTTCAGACTGGCCTTAACTCTGTTTCCAACTGATCCTAACTTCTTTTTACAGACAGCCCACCCTATGAGCAGTGGTGATTGTCTGGTTCTACCTAGGCTTGCCACCTTATTATCTTCCCACCTTATTATCTGCTTAAATTCAGAGCCATTCACCCAAGGCCCATCTATACAAGGCAAAAACCCCCAAACCCCAGAGTGCCTAGCAGTAATGGCATTTCACAGCAACAGCAACTTGTCTTAATGGTGTTTTTGCCACCATAAGCCCCCATAAGCTTTGCATGCAAGATGGTGGCCATGAGCAATTTACTCTCGTTTGTACTTACTTCAATTTGCCACCGCCAAATCCTTTTTTAAAAAAAGATGTTTAAAGTGCACTAGAGCAATTTTTTGATTTAAAAGGAAAGCAATAAAAAAAAACCCATCCCATTTTATCGACTTCAAAAATCCAACATGGTGACAGCAGGCACTTGCCTTGTTAGCAAGCCATGGCCCAGCCAATCAAACTACAGGAAAAGCCGCGAAGGCTTTTCCTGAGATATTTTTGCAGTTTTGGGCCCCACTCCTTCGTAATATAATGGATTGATGCAAGATCCCATTTAGACAGACTGTATTCCCAGCAAGTTCCATGAGGGTTATTTTGACCATTTAGACAACCTCCCAGATAGGGCTCATGACCATTTCTACAATCAGCTGACCCCCAAACAAGTCTGGTTTACCTGCCTCCCTGCCATGCCTCTGTGACATCCCAAAGGCCCAGGCCCTGTGACAAAGGCCTGGTCCTCATTGAACACTTTAGCCCTGAAATCTCTGGGAATAGGATGCTGCTGTGACCTGCATGGCAGGGGGGTTGGACTGGATGGCCCTTGTGGTCTCTTCCAACTCTATGATTCTATCAGTGACAGGGAGGATCAAATCACCAATTTCAAAAACAGCAAGGCAAGCAGCACAGCTAGAAGACAAGTTAAAGCAGAAGCCTTAATTGCAAGGTTGAGTGATCAGACAGAATTGCTAGCAAAACACAGGGCACAAGTCATCCCATCAGAAGCAGCCTTTTTCAACCTTTTTACTCTGATGGAACCCTTGAAACAACTTTCAGGTCTAAGGGAACCCCTGTCTAAAAATTATTATATCTACAGCTCAAAAAATTGTTTTTCCTCGATTTCAATATCTCACAGAACCCCTAGCAAATTCTTGTGGAAGCCTAGGGTTCCAGGGAACCCTGGTTGAGAAACCCTACATCAGAGGAACAGCAACTTTAAACAGTTATTGATTTGAACAAGGGACCCTAGAGTTTGGCCAACCCCACCCCCCCGAACAAATCTTGCAAGGGAAACCCTGTGATAGTCACCATAAGTTGGAAGTGACTTGAAGGCACACAGCATCAACAGAGTCTGGCCCTCTCTAAGCTCTTCTTTCCTCATTTAGGACCCAACTGGACATGGATCAAGATCCTACAATGTCAGACCCACCACAACTTTTCACTGGGAAGGGCAAGATTCCACCCTCTTGTCACCCTCCTACTGTGTTAACTGAACGCAAGCTACTTTTGCTCTTTGAACTCAGTTTGTAGCAACTGAAGTACGCTGAGAACAACGGGGAAAAGCAGGAGGAGGAGAGAGTAACTGGGACATTTAAAAAGCAGGTGAAAAAGTAGGACAACACAATGTTAGCATAACCTACCACCCCATTTCATAACTGCACATAGTGGACACTTTTCGGGGTCACACTGACTGGACACTGTTTGGAGTCAAGCTGACAAGAGGACAGTTGAAATCACAATGACCAGAGAGAATCATAATGGTAGGGAAATCCAGATAGGATTATGTGGAAATCCCAGTTGTTAATGGGTCTATTTTAATCTTTGCAGTCATGCAATTGTGGCCATCCCTCACTCATACCCTATGGAAATCTTTCCTATACCACCTACCTGACCAAATATTAAGAGGTTGTTGCAGATCGCCTCAATGCTTTATCTCTCTGGAGCTAAGGCAATCAGCTCGTTTTCGGACTCTTGCCCATTCCATGAGAAAGCATTTAAGCTTCGTCATACATAACCAGAGCACCCCTCCAGGGTATGAAATAAGGTATATATATCCTAGCTCAGACCCTAACCAGATGTACCACAGACCAGACCCACCATTCTGCATGTCACCTCAATGCCCTCTTTCTCAATGGACCGGATCCCCTGTGCCATCCTCAGATGCTGTCTGAGTCCGCTGGGCAGCCATCTTTCTTCAAGACTAGTAACTGTCACCCCCCTCCACTCCTGACTTCTCTCTATCCAACCCTTCAGCCTTTCTCTTCAATAGCCTTGTATGGTTCTTAAGAGTTTATCTCTTGTGTTAATTTGAATAAAGTACTTTTGTTTAACTTTAACTGGAGTGCTCCCTACAATTAGTACTGGTATACATAGATGAAAAGATCCCCAAAGCTGTCCTCCTCTCACAGGCCTACTTTTGAGCTATATTTTCCTTAGCTTTTAAGAAGATGCTCTTAGGGCAACAACAGGATTAATTAGGACTGTCCCTGCCTTATCAGGACAGTTGGAGGGTACGTAACGTCTCAGAGTAATGTAGGTTTCCATTGATAGAGTTATGCTACACAGCACTGCACAACCCCTACAATGAATACCACCATAGCGCAACATATAAGAAATAGTGAATACACACAGCTTTCTCCATAGTACTCTGGGTGCATTATCACAGATCTTCAACAGTTCTGCTCCTGCTACTATTAGCTGGTTACATCCAGTCTGTGTTGTTGTTTCACTCCATGTACATAGCACAACTTATACTTCTATATGTCAGTAATACGATTCTGCCCATGATATATTGCAGAGACCTCCATTTTGTATTTTGTGTACAGACCCTTTAAGTGGCAGGCTGTACTAGATTTCAGTTTGTGGGCAGAACCATGGGGGCCTATGTTACCTCCTCAGGACAATCCTGGGCCTATTTCGGTTAAATTGTTATGTCTCTGGAAAGTTAGAAGTTGCCCCCATGTTCCAGGTGTGGTTAATAAATGACTTCAAGATGGAAACATCTGCATGCAGTGCTGTTTCCTATGTTCAACGGTGTAGCTGATTCTTCTTTAAAAACTGCTTGCATTGGGGAATGCATGGGGTGGGGGGGTAGTGAATACAGGGCCATGTTGTTGGGGGGACAATCAAACCTTTTCCCTTGTCATCGTGCCAATCAGAACCATCTCCCCATTCTGCACCACCATCTGCTGTTCATTCAGATTTATGCCAATGGGACCTCAACACCACCACCAACAGGTTTATTCTGCATTAGCCAATAAGAATTTTGCAGGCAATGGCAGCCCCGAAGGAAGCTGTGAAATTACTTTTTTTGGATATGTGGGAGTTACAATCCAAGAACTGGTGTTTCCAAACTCTGTTTTCTGATCAAACCTATAGGAGAGTCTTGATCCTCCTCACCCTCCCATGCACTAGCTATTTGTCAACCAAAGATCAGTTGCACAAGAATATAAAACCTTTTTCAGCTGCTTTAAAATATCCTAGCTTTTCTCTCCTCCTCCCAATTTTCTCCTTTGTCCACAGCTTACATCAATTGCTTCAACCTGAGAAGCATCATCTCCTCAGATGCAAAGACTGACAAAGAGATCGATCACAGATTAGCAAAGGCATATAGTGCATTTGGAAGACTTCACAAAAGAGTCTGGAGCAATAAACACCTGAGGCAAAGCACAAAAATCAGTGTGTATAGAGCCATCGTACTGTCTATCCTCCTTTATGGATCTGAAACATGGGTCACCTATCGCCACCACCTACGACTCCTCGAGCGTTTTCATCAGCGCTGTCTACACACAATCCTAAATATACAGTGGACTATGTGACGAATGTTGCTGTCCTTGAGCAAGCAGGGATCACCAGCACTGAGGCCATGATATTGAGAACACAGCTACGCTGGGCAGGGCACGTTTCTAGGATGGAGGACCATCGCCTCCCAAAAATACTACTCTACGGTGAACTCACCACGGGTCAGCGTAAAAGGGGCGCTCCAAAAAAGCGATACAAAGACTCCCTGAAACAACATCTCAGGCTTGGTCAAATTGATCACCAACAGTGGTCCGCCCTGGCCTCACATCGGGAGGCATGGAGACACACTATCCACAATGCTGCAGCCTTATTTGAGAACTCACGACGAACAAGTCTTGAAGAGAAACGACAACGCAGAAAGAATCACAACCCAAAAACATCACCCAAGGAGACCTTCTGCTGTGCTTTTTGCAACTGGACTTGTTTATCTCGGATTGGCCTTTTTAGTCATCAGCGCGCTTGCAGAAAGCGCGGGATGAGTCCTTCCTGAATCTTCGTTTGCGAAGAAAAGCCAGAGAGAGAGAGAAAACATCAGTTGCTTCAAACTGCTTCAAACTGACTTCAAAATGCAAAAGTTCCAAGGTTTACTCAGCCTTCCATCCTTTCGTAAAAGTAAGTTTGCACTCAGTTCAGTAGGGGCTGAGGACAGGAGGAGGCAGAATCTTGCTCTTCCCTGTAGACTCAGGCAAAAGCAAACTGCTGCAGCCTCTTGTAGCTTGTGCATCCTTCCTAATTAATAACCTTTGCCATCTTGACCACACTCTGATTTTGCTTCTCCACACATGTGCCAATTTTCATCTGTGAACTATTGGAGGGTAAATAAAACATGACAAAACACTGTGCCTACTTTGGTCCTAAGATGCATTGATACTGTGTGCAGAATGTTTTGCAGAACGCAAAAGAAGAGAAGTCTAAAATGGGGCAATCATTTTTACTTCCAAATTGGACTAAGAGCTCCTTCAGCAGAGAGCTTTGGATTTTGCTTTGCTTCTGGCTCAGCCAGCGTGTTGTTAAAGTAATTATTACATTACCTCATCCTTGGCTCTGAGCCCTGTGTTATCATGCTGAGCAAGTCTTTTTGGGAACATCTTGAGTGGGCTAAATGTTTACAGCTCAACAACGATTAGTCACTGAACCAGCCTCTTATTTAAACCCATCTTTCACATTGCAGCTTTTTTTAAAAAAAACTTTTTCTGTTTTTTTTTCTGTAAAGGCCTGAAAATTACTGAGATGACTTTTAATACAAGAGAGAAAAGAAAAATGTCTCAACAGCAACATTTAAAGTTGCATGCTGAGAGTAAGAAAGATAATTGCTGGGAAATGGCTTGCTGTTGTAAGCCAATCTTCCAGAACTTAGAAAAGTTACTTTTGGGCTCGAATTTAGATTCCTCCAACCAATATGACCACTAACTTAAGTCCCATGATTTGACAGGTTTTTGCTATGTATGGCTAAGGCTGAATCAAAGCAAAGCATGGGAAATTTGCTCTGGCCGTTCTGGGTGGGGTGACGATTCTGGGAGTTGTAGTCTTAAAAAGTAATTTTTCCATACCCTGCACTCTGCAAACTGAAATGATAAGAGACAAGGGTCAGAATCCTTACCATACACCATCCTTTACATGTGCTGTTGTACTTTTTTGGCGATCTGCAACAAACACATTCAGTTCATGGTTATAAAACAGTTCCACAAGTGTAATCATTTTCTAAATATTGTTAGTCCCAACTAGAGCAGAACCATTGACTCAACTGGATTTACCTATGTCTTGACTCAACATTCAACAATTGACTGAGCGGGTCTATTCTCCTGGGGACTAACTGACAGGATTCCAACCATGCAGTTGCACATTCTTGGATGGCGCATCAGTGCCTTCAATGTACCACTTAATCCACTGAGATTGCAGGAACAATACCTATGCATTCCCCATTACACAATGGGGCAATAAACAGGCACACAGGCAGATACACCATCTGTATTTGATATCAGTATTCCTCAGGAGGGTTGTGTAATGCAATTACTGTGTAACTAGGTGAGTGCAAATTTACACTGCACCAGCTTTGGTATGTACATACTACTGTAGTTCAATGAAAGGCATCCCAGGGCCATAGATTATTAGAGTCCTCCCTTTCTCCATATCAAGAGGGTGATGTGCTCTGGGAACTTTCTTCATTTGAGCAAAAAGCTCTCCCTCCCTCCCTCCTCTGCAGAGCTGACATGCTGAGGCTAAACTAGATCCAGCATCTTCCTATTCCTCTTTCAAGTGTGTGTGTGTGGGGGGGTCAGTCCTGGAACGCATGTAGATATTTGTCCCCTCACCAGAAGGAGTGAAAGGGATTTTTTTTAAAAAAAGACCACCAGAAGTCTAGCAGGGCTTTGAATTTTACAGATCTCCTGCTATAGATGCTCCCTTCCTTGGCTGCTCTGCTCGGGGTCATGTTTCCTCAGATGTCATGCTCATTGTGTTCAATGGGGCTGCCTCCCATACAGTTGTGTATAGAATCGTAGAATCGCACAGTTGGAAGAGACCACGAGGGCCATCCAGCCCAACCCCCTGCCATGCAGGAAATCACAATCAAAGCATCCCCGACAGATGGCCATCCAGCCTCTGTTTAAAGACCTCCAACTGTAGCAATCCAGAGAACAGCCTTAAGTTGCAAAACCTACAACCTATGCGTACCTGGCAACAAATCCCATTGCATAGGATTATACTGTGTTGCATTTCCCTATGCCCTGCTGGGTTTTATGACGTTTCACTTGCAGATGGAGCCCTGGTGGTGCAGTCGTTAAATGCCGGTACTACAGCCACAACGTTGTGAGTTTGATTCTGAAGGGCTCCAGGTTGACTCATCCTTCCTTATGTCAGTAAAATGAGTACCCAGCTTGTTGGGGGCAATTAGCTAACACATTAAACCACTTAGAGAGTGCCTATCACTATAAAGCGGTATAGAAATATAAGTGCTATTGCTATTGCTAGATCCAGGCTGTTCTGTTAGATACTGCACAGACAACTTCATTTCTATAGGTATCCACAGACACCAGCAATTTCCCCTTCATAGAATCATAGAGTTGGGAGAGACCACAAGGGCCATCCAGTCTAACCCCCTGCCATGTAGGAATACACAATCAAATCCTACGGTGAATGGCAGGGAGTAGGGTTGCCAGATCTCAGGTCACTCCCCTGAGTTCCAAGTTTTCATAGATCATTTCCAGATAACAGGCAAGGGTTCAAATTCTCCAGTTTTGGTGGGTCAGCTCCAGGCAAGAGACAAGTCTGCATGCAAGCCTCCAGTTAGGCAGGGAGCCTTCTAGCTAGCTGTGCAGTTTTCTGTACTTTGCAAAGTTTAACCAACTTAAATCAAATTCTCTTCTTTCCATATCTGTGTGTTTTGTAATGACAAGTTCTGAGCTAATATGATTGATGGATAGTGCATAATCCCTTCTCTCTCTGACCCTTTTCATCAGGTTTCACTTTCATGATATCACCAGGTGCCATCCTTAGCTCTCAAGTTTTGGCCTTGAAATCTCAGGGCCTGGGATGATCCTGACCAGGCAACCTATCGGGGTGGGGGGATTGCCTATGACAGCTGAAATGCTGAAACCAAGCCCAGACAAAAGATGCGGGGGAATATGGAGGAGCACCCAGCTCAGTGACAAAAACTGAGTTAGGTGCTCCTCAGCTCCTCCCTTGTTCTCCATGACCATGTTGGGAGGGGATGGCTGAAGCTGAAAATTGGGGTCTGGAAGGTGAACGAGGACAGATACCTTCAGCCCTTGAAAGGGAGCTTTGCAGTACCTCATCCTGCTCCATGATAGGTTCTGGACTAAAGATTTAAGAATAACAACTTGGATACAATCAAGCAACCTTAAACATAAGTGGAAGGAACCCCTTGTGATGAGTGGTTGATGGAATATTGATGAGTGGATAGGAAGAGAGCATGAGGAAGCCATCCCCAGCACAGGAAACTGCGACATAGAGCTTTAAGAGATGTGTATGACAGTTGAGAGTTGGTTTGTCAGTTTGGAGTTTGTAAGTGGAGAGTTTTAAGTTGAAGACTGAGTTTGAGTCAGTCTGGGGTTTGTGTGATTTTGAGTGGCATTAAGAAATGGCTGTATGAAGTATGGTCTGTGCTTGAAAGAGTGTTAAGACTGAATGGATTATAGAGTGAGTAGAATTTAAGAATATAAAAAGGAGTGATTGAGCCTGGAAGTTGCTGGTTTTTATGAAGTAATCACCACAGTGTGATACTAAGAGAAATTTAACAGTTAACAAAGTTGGAGGCACAATACAGAAGCATTCATGTTACACCATTCTGTTAATAATGGTGTAATTTTGTGTTTTATTCATAAATACCAGACTCCTAAATTATTTCCCTCACTGACATCTAGCAGTCACAATTACCAATTGAATCCACACAATACCAGATATTATCCTATAGAAAGTCAGATTCCAATCCAAGGAAGGGATAAAGGGGGATCTGAAAGTTAGGTGGCAGTATAAGTGCGGAGGCAGCCAGGCTGAACAGAGAGGCAAATTTGGCTGCTCTCCACATCCCTCTGTTTACTCCAATCTCTGATGAAAGGTATCATTGCATACCCTCCAACATTTCACAGATGAAAACTGGGACATATATGGCCAAGCAAAATCAGAGTATGGTCAAGATAATGAAAGTTATTAAAGAGGAAGAACATATCAGCTAGGAGAGGCTGCAGCAGTTTGCTTTTGCCGAGCCCACCGACAGGGGCAAGATCCCACCACCTCACCTCTCCTCCCCTACTGAATAAAGTGAATGCAAGCTACTTTTATGCTTTGAACTCAGTTTGCAGCAATTGACATAAGCTGAGGCCAAAGGGGGAAAGTGAGAAGACGAGGGAGAGGCTGGGGCATTTTAAAAGCAGCTGAAAAAGAGGGGTAACAGAGGATCAATCAGGACTGCCCCTGCAAAATCGAGAGTTGGAAGGCATGTCATTGGGAGCTTCACTCTACCTCTGTCCCCCCAAAATTGGATGACACGAAATGGCCAAAGCCTCGCACACCCAATGAACAGCTGCAGGAATGCTCTTGAAGCCGGCACATGGGTCTGAATGCCAGTTTTACCTGCTTTGCATTCACCCTAATGGGATGTGGGAGGTACAAGGTGGCAAAGCTTTCCAAAGGAAGGTTCCAGTTGCAGAGGCACAGTTGAGGAACACCTGCATACAGTGGAATGCCAGGTACAAATGGTGTCATGGGCCTGGCCACGCACAAAATATCACACGTGATATTTTGATTAGAAAACTGATTAAATGTGGAATAGATGGAACACTGTCAGATGGATCCATATTTGGTTGAAGAACCATGATCAAAGAGTTATCATTAATGGCTGTGCTTCTAACTGGAGGGAAGTTTGGAGTGCCACAGGTTTCTGTCCTGGAGCCAACACTCTTCAATATTTTTATCAATGACTTAGATGATGGACTAGAGGTAACCTTAACAAGTTTGTGGATTATACAAAACTATGGAGGGTAGCTAACACATTTGAAGTTAGGGACAGAATTCAAAAGGACCTTGATAAACCAGAAAATTGGGCTGAAATGAATAAAATGAAATTCAACAGGGACAAATGCAAAATTCTGCATTTAGGTCACAAAAACCAACTGCACAGTTATAGGATGGGAGATACTTGGTTTAGCAGCAGTACATATGAAAAGGACCTTGGGATTATTGTTGATGATAAATTGAACATGACCCAGCAGTGTGATGCTGCAGCAAAAAAGGCTGCATTAATAGAGAGCCCTGGTGGTGCAGTGGTTAAATGCCAGTACTGCAGCCACAACGTTGCACGTTCGATCCCAAAGGCACTCAGCCTTCCATCCTTTTGATAGCGCAGTTAGCTATGTGTGGGGGCAATTAGCTAACACACATTGGAAACTGCTTAGAGAGTGCCTAGAGTGCTATAAAAAAGTGGTGTAGACGAGTAAGTGCTATTGCTTAACAATTTGTAAGCTGCTCTGAGAGCCTTTGTGGCTGAAGAGTGGGGTATAAATATCTAAATAAATAAATAGAACTGTTATTTCCAAGACAAGGGAACTAGTCAAGAGTACTGCATTTATTTCTGGGCACCTCATTTTAAGAAAGATATAGACAAGTTGGAGCAGGTTAAGAGAAAAGCAACAAGGATGATAAAAGGCTTGGAGAATAAAGCATATGAGGAAATATTGAGGGAGTTGGGCATATTCAGCCTAGTAAAGAGAAGACTGAGAGGTAACTGTCAGGATGATGGGACTTACAATCTGATAAATTTATGCTGTAAAGAGCAAAAAGTGAGGGGTTCAACATAACAGCCTGCAGGGGCCAGCAGTGAGAGCAAACTGGAACTCCTCTCTGTATCTAGATTTGAGGCCTGAGAACGCAGCCATGAGACAGGAGCTATCAGTCTAAAGGAATGCTATAATCTACATGGGAACTGTGTGTGTCTCTGTAAACTGTATGTTATTGAGCTTGTAATGTGACTCTGTATTCGTTTGTGTGCTGTTCTGGGTCTTTGCAGTACCAGAACTGTTTTCCTGATTATTTTGAGAGATATAGTTCACAGAGGGATTCTTTGTAACACTGTATATATTTTTAAATAGGCTATAGTAAAGTCAAAGCCTGTGTCTGTGTACTTATTTTTCACCTGGATTATGATATCTCTGCTAAAACAATTTTGCTGCCTGGACCTCTTAACATGTACAGAGGTTCCAGTGTGCTATCATGTGACTATATAGTACTCTTTAAATATCTCAAGGGCTGTCACAGAGAGGAGGGTGCAGGTTTGTTCTCTGCTGCCCCAGAAGGTAGGACCAGGTCTAATGGTCTGAAGTTACAGGAGGGTAGATTTTGATAGAATATTAGAAGGAGCTCCTTGACAGTGAGACCAATTCTACAATGGAACCAATTACCTAGCGGTGGGGTCTCTTTCTCTGGATGTCTTCAAAAAGAGGCTGGACAGTTACCTACTAGGGATGCTCTGGTTGGATTTCCTGCATTGAGTGGGGGTTAGACTCAAAAGCCTATGAGGTCCTTTCCAACTCTATGATTCTCTGACCTCCTAACATCCTCTCAGGGCTCATGGGTGTGTGTGCGTGTGTGTGTTCATCTACTGTGTCCCTTGCGGAACACAGCTCAAAAGGCCAGGCAGGACCCCTGATGAACCCCGACACCACCCATTGCTGGGGGTTGGTGGACCTAATGTTGTTTCAATGTCTTTTTTCAGAACCCAGCAAACAGCTGGCGAGAGCGCACCTCTCCCCTGCTGCCGCTCGCTACGCTGTCACGCCGGAAGCTCCTCAAATTCTCCCAGTTATTTAATTGTAACACCCAGCCATTCTTATTCATGCTGTGGTCCAAGATAATAGTGTTCAATGAAATGTGATATTTTCTGATCATGCCCTTTTAAGGAATCCATAACCAGTTATGTGTGATGCTGTCTAATGAGCTAAGCTTAACTGTTGTGCCTGCATCGCTCCTCCCTTAGTAAAGTGAATAGCTAAGATGGTACCTAAATGAATAGAGAGGATAGGATTAAATCCTTCTGATGGAGATGGGTGAACCCTAGAAGTTTGCAGGGAAATCTTGGTGTTTTTCAGATTTTATTTTAAAAACTGCATCTGATGGATCCACTCCCCAGGCTACCCCCACACTTCCAAGATTCCTGTCACTCATGTTCCTCTCAGTATCCCTCCCTGGATCAGGTAGTTGGGCTTTAAGGTGATCCCTATGTGGACCAGTGGATGTATTGTTTTGTGGGTTCACTATGGTGAGCGTGACCAGATTTTCTATCAAGACATAATAGGAACAGCCAGACACAGTTGTAAAAAGAGAAAAGAATAAACAAATAGAAGTTTGTTAAGAAGCATGCAGATAACACATTAACCCCTGAACACTTGCAGTTCCCCAAAATCCTATTCAATTCTCCCCTCTGCCTAACTGTCTTGTCTCTATTACAGTTCTTCCCTATGTCTATGTCATTTCCCCGCATCTCTCTGTGATCTTTGTGCCCTGTCTCCAGGCCACCTTTCCCTTCTCTGCCCTGCATCAGAGACAAGCCTCAAATTTGTTTTTTCTCCTCCGTGGGCCCACCTTCACAGCATTCCCTGAGCTGTGATTGGCTGGCACCAACCAAGCTTGCCCAGACACTCTCTTCACACTGTGCATTGTTATATACAAGTAAAGCCCCAAAGCAGAAAGCCTTGCTGGGCTGTGTATGTGGAACTGAAAGATTCTGAAGGCAAACAAAAGCAGATAGATGAAGGCCACAGGGGGAACATGGAGAGTAGGGGAAAATATGACACTGAGTATAATATGAGAAAACAATAGTCTACGTTTTGCAGAGCAAAGTGTTGTCTGTGTTTCCTTTAAAAAAAAGGTGGGGAGGAAAAATAGAGCGCTCTCTCTCTCTCTCTCTCTCTCTCTCTCTCTCTCTCTCTGGCTTTTCTTCACAAACAAAGATGCAGGAAGGACTCATCCCACGCTTTCTGCAAGCGTGCTGATGACTGAAAAGACCAATCTGAGATAAACATGTCCGGTTGCAGAAAGCAAAGCAGAAGGTCTCCTTGGGTGATGTTTCCGGGTTGTGATTCCTTCTGCGTTGTCGTTTCTCTTCAAGACTTGTTTGGCATTAGCTCTCAGGCAAGTCTGCAGCATTGTGGATGGTGCGTCTCCGTGCCTCCCGATGTGAGGCCAGGGTGGACCATTGTTGGTGATCAGTTTGGCTGAGCCTGAGATGTTGTTTCGGGGAGTCCTTGTGTCGCTTTTTTGGGGTGCCCGTCTTGCGCTGACCCGTGGCGAGTTCACCGTGGAGTGCTGTTTTTGGGAGGCGATGGTCCTTCATCCTAGAAATGTGCTCTGCCCAATGCAGCTGTGTTCTCAATATCATGGCCTCAATGCTGGTGACCTCTGCTTGCTCAAGGACAGCAACATTGATCACATAGTCAGTGTATATTTAGGATTGTGCGTATATAGCGCTGATGAAAGCGTTCGAGGAGTCGTAAGTGGTGGCAATAGGTGACCCATGATTCAGACCCATAAAGGAGAATAGACAGTACAATGGCTCTATACACACTGATTTTTGTGCTTCGCCTCAGGTGTTTACTACTCCAGACTCTTGTGAAGTCTTCCAGATGCTCAACATGAGGAGGAACTTTTTGACAGTAAGAGCTGTTTGGCAGTGGAATACACTCCCTCGGAGCGTGGTGGGGTCTCCTTCCTTGGAGGTCTTTAAACAGAGGCTGGATTGCCATCTGTCGGGGATGCTTTGATCAAGATTTCCTGCGTGGCAGGGGGGTTGGACTGGATGGCCCTCGTGGTCTCTTCCAACTCTGCAATTCTATGATTCTATGATTCTATGATTCTAATTAACCCCCACATAAATCTCATTCAGGACATGCACTACCACTTGGCATCCCTGGGCAGCTGTCTGGGCCTTATCAGCTTCCCAGGTGAAACACAGGGCAGGCTTTTAGTGGTCTGAGAGTTGGAATACAACTGTAGAGATCATGGTTCAAATCTTTGCTTGGCCATGGAAACCCAATGGAAACCTTGGGCAAGTCCCACTCTATCAGTCTTACATGAAGACAACGATAAACCTTCTCTGAATACCTCTTACCAAGAAATTCCCATGATATCCTTAGGATACACAACAACAGCAGCAGCAGCAGAAGGCATTTCAGCAGGTGGAACTTGTGTGACAAGCAAAACCTGCTGACAAGCCTTTCTCTACACAACCATTAAAGGTACAAGAACCTTGTCCTCTAAATTACCTGGCAGCCCTTAGGCCTTAGCAACCAAGTGGGTGCTGTACAAAAAGAAGGGTTCTGTGTGCCTGTAGATGTCCACTGATATAGAAGAAGCTGCTGGAGAGAAGAGCAAAAGGCTCTTTTATCCTACACAGTTATAGCATCTGGATTCTGCTTTAACTGCTATGGCATACTGTGGAATCCTATGATTTCTAGTTTCATGAAGTTTTAGAATTCCATGGCCCAGAACTCTAGTGCCTCATCAAACTACAAGCCTCAGGATTCAGTAGGATGTAGCTATGGCAGTAATAGTGATATCAAAGCGTTATAAATGTGCAACATGAAAGAGACCTATACTAGACTGGGCAAACTGTGGCTCTAGAGCTGGATTCAGCACGCAGACTAATTTAATAAACTGACCAGAAATGGTCAGTTCAGACTGTTTGGGGAAGGATGATCTATCCCTCCAATGATAGCCCAGTGCATGGAAGAAAAAAGGAGAGAATCACAAAATCATATGTTTGGAATGGGCCACAAGGGCCAACTAATCAAATCCCCTCCCATTTAGGAATATGCAACTAAAGAACTAAAACACTCCACTAAAGCACTTCCAAAATATGACCATCCAAGCTCTGTTTAAAGACCTCCAAAGAAGGAAAGTCCACCACCTTCCAGGCAGTCAAGATTTTAGAGTCAAGAAGTTCTTCCTAATGTTTAGGTGGTGTCTCTTGTCTTGTAATTTGAATCCACAGATTTGTTTCCCAGTATTTAGAGCAGCAAAAACCAAGATTGCTCCATCTTCTACATGACATTCCTTCAGATATTTAAATATGACTATCATATCATCTCTTGAGCTTCCTTCCTCAATTTAAACAAACCCAGCTCCCTAAGCTGGTCCTCATAGGGCTTGGTTTCCAGACCTTTCCCCATCTTGATTGCTCTCCTCTGAACATGTTCCAGCTTGACAGTTATACTTCTTAAACTGTGGTGCTCAGAGTTGGACACAGTTTTCCAGATGAAATCTGACCAAAGTAGAATAGAAAGGAGGGGGGAATAAAAGGTGCAGAGCAAAAAAGGAGATGACATTTTGGGGGGAGGGAGAGATAGAAGGGAGTAACAGAAAGAGAAAAAAGACACTCCACTCAGTGTTGTTTTCATCTTCGTCCAACAATGGACACATCTAAAGGAAGTTCTCAAGGGAAGGTGGCTCTTAGCAGGAAAAAGATTCTCACCCATGGGATATGGGGACCATTGGCTTGCTTTCCAATAATGTGGGATTAATATATAACCCCCCCCCCCCCAGTTTATGCTGGCTCTTTTTGGGAGAGGTGCAATGCATGCTCTTGCATGCTGTGATTTTCCTGTTATTGTCAGTCCTGTGTGCTGTCCTTCCAGTGAGAAAACAACCACACAACTTCTGTCTTCTTGCCTGTCAGGAAAAGATGCCAATCTGAGTGTTTGCTTTGCCCATTAGCTGTCTTCTCAGACCATAACACCAACAGCTTATTCAAGAGAAACAAAGCTTTATAATGACCTATAAGCAAACCCCTCAGTTTTTAGAAATGATCCTGCTGCTGCAGAAGAGAGGCATGCACATTTGGCCTCCATTCCACAGGTTGTGGTGTGTTTTTTTTTTTTAAACACCTGACGCTGCTCACCTACACCAAAGAGGGAAAGCCTTCTAGGCTGTGGAAGTGCCTCCCAGAGGAGGATAGGATGTCATAGCGGCCAACATTTTGCAGACAAAAGCAGGGGTGATAAATCCTTTTTTAAAAAATTGATACAGGCTTCTGGTTATTAACTGTCTGTTGCAGAAGGGTATTAATGGGACGTCTGCTTTCCATCTCATTGTTATGTTTTAAATTTTTAAAAATTGTTTAAAATTAGTGTTGTTTTCAATGGGAAAGCATTTTCATTTTTACATTTGTTTTTGCTATTATGATTGATTCTGAGCTGTATTTTGTTTTAGACTATGTTGTGAGCTGCCTTGGGTCCCTTATTGGAAGAAAGGTGAAATACAAATAAAATAAAAATAAAATAAGGTCTATAGATTTCCCTTGGTTTTTCCCCAGGCTGTGAGGCCGTATTCTGGAATAGTTTCTTTCTGACATTTCACCTGCATCAGTGGATGCCAGCCACAGATGCAGGTGAAACGTCAGAAAGAAACTATTCCAGAACACAGCCTCACAGCCCAGAAAACCCCCAAGGGAAATCTATGGATGCCGGCCATGAAAGCCTTCGACTTCACAAAATAAGGTCTCATATCCAGATCCAGGGTGTCAGAAGTGTATTTTATTCCCCACCACCACAGTTAGCCCTTTCCATCATGTTCTAGGTCTATGAAGAAAATTGGCATTCTAGGAGGTCACCCTCATGCCAATCTGAGTTCACCATTAGCATAGATCAATAGATGCCTAATATGTTGCATCTATAAGAAAACAAAACTACTACAGATGAAATATCTTGGTCTGAATCCAGATAATGCTATTTAGAGCTGTCTTCTCCAGTCAAATGCCACTCAGATCTTGCAATCCCATCATCCCCAGCCAGCATGCTCCATATCCTTCCACTGTCCTGATTTCTATGACAAAATGGTCAGCCAAGTTTACCTCAACACTCAGCCTGGCTGTCTGTCTCTGCTCCCATACCTTCAGATCCCCTTTAGAATTCCTTATCTGAACTGGGGTCTGAGTCTTTTGCAGATAGCTTATGTATAAGTGTGGTTTCTGTTGGTTAGCATGGCTATAACTCTTATCTAGTGAGGAATAAAGCATGATGAGTCTGGGAACTTTTAACAAAACAAACTGGTTGGTTTATTATATTCAAAGTTACAAATGTCAACTGTTCAATATTCTGCACATAACATTGTTTCTGGTTCTTAACTCCACTGTTGGTTACAGTTGTTCCCTTCGTACCCACGGATTTGAGTATACACGGCTTGAAAATATTCTTTAAAAAATAATAATCCAAAAAGCAAACCTTGATTTTGCCATCTTATATAATTTTGCCATTGCATATAATGGGACTTGAGTAGTCACGGATTTTGGTATCCACGGGGGGTCCTGGAACCAAACCCCAGCGAATATGAAGGGACAACTGTACTTTCACAGACTATTTATTGAACTAAAGACTGTATAACTTCAGTCTCTTGACTAATTCAACCAAATTACATGCATGTGACACTCTCATTATCTTTCAGACAGCAGACTCATCCACTCATTCCCTCAACCACTCAGCCTCATCTCTCAACTTCAACTGACTTCACTCCAACACCAACTGACTTTCTTAACTGACATTCACTCACTTCAGAAAACCCGTCCCTTCACAGTTTCCTGCACTGGGATTGGCTCCTATTCTCTCATCTCATTTGTTCAGAGACCTCTGCTATCATAGCTCCCTGTGTTGGGATTGATTCCCTCATTGCCATGCATTCCAGCTCTAGTTCTCCACACCTCCCTTTTTCAGCTGGCTCTAAAATGCCCCAGTTTGCATTCAATTAATTCACTAAGGAGGAGAGGAGGAGTGAAACTGTCCCTTTCCCAGTAGGCTCAGGTAAAAGCAAACTGTGGCAGCCCTTCCTTGCTTGTGCGTTCTTCCTGATTAATCACTTTTGCCATCTTGACCACACTGTGATGTTGCTTGGCCCAGTTTTCATTTGTGAAATATTTGCAGGTACACCATGTTGCCCATGATGGCTGAGAACAATGTGGTGGGTCGTAGTCCAACACATCTGAAGGCTATCAGGTTGAGTAAAGGCTGCTTTGTAGCCTGCGTGTAAGCTTTTGTAGAAGCAGGATCTGAAGTATGAGTGTACAATTCAAGAGGGATGAAGGCTTAATGCTTTTGCTGTGATTAAATAGGATTATGGATTTGAAAACTGCCTGGAACAACAACGAACTGAACAAAGATATCTTCTAAGCTTTTCCTTCCAGTTGCTGATTCCACTGCAGGCCTCAGGACCAAGAAACATAGAAAAGGGTGGAAGGACTATGTCTCTCCCCGCCCCCACCATGTTTATTCAAAAGTAAGTCTTACTGATTTCAATAGGACTTAATTCAATGTAAACCACAGCTGGGAAATCATATGTTACATGTTCTTGCCTGTAACTCATTACTCTTTGGTGCATTTTAAAATGTGTGCATTTTAGTGAGTGGTTTTTGCGCATTTTTGAAAAATGGGCAGGACTGGGAAATGCAGTAATAAAAGTACCACCTTTGAGTGGGTTGTTTGTCTCAGGAAGCTTTCTGTCTGCCTGTGATCAGCTCCACAAAAGGAACAAGACACTACTAGTTTTGCACAAAGACAGTCTTACACAAAGCAGAATTTTGTGCAAATTACAGAAACTGTAACTGGGCCTGAGTGGATGGGAATAACTTTTAGGCTCATGCTGGAGATATTTTTTTAAATGGATTTGATTAGAAGTACAACAATGCTTAGCACTAAAGAGCCAAGGATGGTTCAGACAAGGCAATAGTAATAGCATTAGATGAGAGGTGGGGAAAGTGCTACCCATGGGCCCCAGGCACCTTCCAGGCAATTTTAGTGGCAGCAAGTTGTTGGAGAAGAAAGTTGTATGCCACATAAATTGCCATATACCTGTTGTTGTTGTGTGCCTTCAAGTCATTTTTTACTTATGGCGACCTTGAAGTGAAACTTTCATGGGGTTTTCATGGCAAGATTTGTTCAGAGGGGATTTGTCTTTCCCTTCCTCGGAGGTTAAGAGCATGTGCCTTGCCCAAGGTCACCCAGTGGGTTTCCATGGCTGAGCAGGGATTTAAACCCTGGTCTCCAGAGTCTTGGTCCAATGCTCAAACCACTACACCATACTGGCTTTTCCCCTAAGCCTAGTATTTTCAAAATAACACTAAAGGCAATCAAATTCATGACATGCAGTATTGACAATCAGGCATTAGTTATTGTGCAGGCAGTGATTGCACAAATGTGTCATTTGGAAGGGGGGCAGCCAAATCTAGTTTGTGCCCTACCAAAATACCACATGTGCATCTGTATAAAATTAACATATTGTCCATATTCATAAATTAGATGGTGCACACATTTATGGCTATATGAAGGGACCACACCCAAAATATGGGGTTGTTTGGCATATGGTTTAGTCTATATAAAATAAAAAGCTTTCCAACCCTCAAATAGGTGATACCTGTTGTAATAAAGGACACCTGCAACCCTATAAGGGACATGCTTTGCTGCTGTTGTTTTGGGCCTTCAAGTCATTTCTAACTTATTATGGTGGAACTGTCACAACCTATTCTTGGCAAGATTTGTTCAGAGAAGGTTGCCATTGCCCTCCTCTGAGGCCAGAGTTGGGCAATACACTTGGGCCAGCGGATTTGCAAGGCCAAGCAGGGATTTGAACCCTTGAGTTCTAGTCCACCATTCAAACCACTACACCATGCTGGTTTTCAAAGAGCAAGCTTTCTGGTCCTCAAATAAGGAACATCCCTTATAGTAAGGGACACCTAGTAACCCTCCCTAAGCCTGATGCTTTTGGGTAGAGTGGAAGATGCTTTCTGCCCTGTCGGTATCGAAGAGAGACTCACCTGCCAATCCAGTTGGCCTTTGTGCATGGAATTGGAGGAAGCATCTTCTTGTTCTTCATTCTCTTGGGCTGACTTTGATGCTTTCAGACAGAATTCTTGTCAGGATCGGTCCCTGAAGGTGCCTATTCCTGTCATTTTTGTGTGGTTCTGTAACCTTACTGTATTTTTTAGAAAGGTATTTATACCCCGCTCTTCAGCCACAAAGGCTCTCAGAGAGGCTTACAAATTGTTAAGCAACAGCATTTTACACATCTACAGCACTTTATAGCATGCTAGGCACCCTAAGTGGTTTCCAATGTGTGTTAGCTAATTGCCCCCACAAGCCAGGTACTCATTTTACCAACCTATGAAAGGATGGAAGGCTGAGTCAACCTTGGAGCCCTTGGGATAGAACCTGCAATGTTGTGGCTGCACAGTGGCATTTAAGCACTGTGCCACCAGGACTCTAAACTGTAACCTTACTGTTAATTGTGTTTTCATTTCTCTGTACTAACAGATGCTTTGGATTGGGGAGTATCCAGTCACTATGGAATGGGAGATAAGATGGCAGGCAGCTTTAGAGGTTGTCTGGGGAAAAGAGGAGGTACAATTGTCTGGGAAGAAAGGATCAGGGAATGATAGGTGACCAATAGCTTTGGTCCTGTCTATATGGTCAAAATAATACGTATGCAATGTGAAAGATTTGCAATCCGTTCAAATGGCTGATTGCACAAATGTGTCATTTGGAAGGGGGGCAGCCAAATCTACCGCAAAGTCTGTGTGCGCTGTGTCCAGGGCTTCATTACAGATTTTCTGCACAACTCCGAATGTGGGCCCATTCGAACAGTCATGTTCACACAGATACAAACAGGCAGTACAATCTGATTGGATGGACGAGCAGAGGGGGCGAGGCTAGCACAGAGGGAAAGTGGCTGTGGCCGCCATGTTGGATTTTCAGCTAAGTGAGGGTCCGGTAAGTCAATCAAATGGCATCTCATACCCTTTTTTATTTCTTTATTTGTAAATACAAAGTGTTGCTTGTGCAGACCCTGGGAAACATTTGTTTGTTGTTTTTTATGGTGGTGGCAGATTTAAAATTGCGAGTAAATCACTCACGGCGGCCATCTTGCTAGGGGGTCAGGCAGAGTTTAGGGGGGTCTTTTGGCCATGTAGAAAGGTCGAATCATTGCGAATGCCTGCTTTTCCAAATGTGTTCGTGTTCTCCCACCCCCACCCCCCGTATAGACAAGACCTTTGTTGCCCACCAGATTTCACAGATTGCAAACTACAGTTGTCCCTTCATATTTGCTGGGGTTTGGTTCCAGGACCCCCTATGGATACCAAAATCTGTGAATACTCAAGTCCCATTATATGCAATGGCATAGCAAAATGGTGTCCTTTGTATAAGATGGTAAAATCAAGGTTTGCTTTTTGGATTACTATTTTTTAAAGAATATTTTCAAGCCATGAATACTTAAATCTGTGGATACCAAATCTGTGGATACAGAGGGACAATTGTACATTTAGTTTACTGTCTGCCCTTTGTGTCTCCATTCTGAGCAGCAACCTTGTATGATATGCTTTCTGGATTACTGTGCTAATAAAGTTTCCTGTTTAACTCTGAAACTGCTGGTCACTATGTCTGGGAATGCAAGAATACATGACAGTTCTCTAAAGGAAATCACACAGACCCATGTTTATGTCCCAGCCTTCCACAATCTGGCCCCCTCAAGACAATTCCTATTATCCCCATTTACACGTTCAATGGCTGTTCTGTCCGTGACATGACAAAATGTGGCTGTGTCGTTACCAAGTTATGGGGAAAAAAACCAGGTAAGGATCTCTTTCACCTTGCTAGCCTACAAAAAACTAAGCAACAGGTGTGACCACCTGAAGAAGTGAGCCTAATTTTTTATTTTTATTTTCCAATGTGTGTTAGCTATCTGTTGAAGCTGCAAAAATCTAGCTTTACCTGTATTCTCCCCCCACCTTTAAAAAAAAAAAGCAGTAAGCCCTGGGGTTTAGGAGGTTGACAAAAACCTAAGCTGACAACCTGTCACATGAAAGGCTCCCTCTGTTAAAAAAAAAAAGAATTCAAAAAAGGAGAAATCATCTATATTTATGAAGATGTTTGACTCCTTCCTGACCTCCTAGCTTGGAGCTGCCTCTGCCCATAAGCAGCATAGGTGGGTCTGAATTCTGCCAGTTGTAGGCTGGGGTGTCTGGATTCCTTTTCCATTGAGATGGAGGGGAGGGAACCCTTTTCTCACACAGGTTCTGTTGGAGGACAAAACCACACAATACAAATAGTTTGCAGTTAACTTTTTCTACCTCTCTCTCTCTCTCTCTTTTTTTTTTTTTTTTGGTAACAAGCAAATAGCAGTATGAGGCTCTGATATGGAGGAAGGTGAATGGGAGAACAGTGGAAGGTGCTTTATACCGGAGGCCATTCACACTGCAGAATTATAGTGCTATTGAGAGATTCCTTTGTAGCTGCCATGAATCCATCCTAGGAAATCCTGGGACTGGCAGTTTAAGGAGGGGCCCTTGTGGTCTTTTCCAGCTCTATAAGTCTATGATTCTATAACTGGAGGTCCATTCACTGATGCAATTATAGTGCGATTATTCCACAGCCATAGCTCAATCCTATGCAATCCTGGAATTTGTAGCTTAGGCAGGGGTATTTAGAATTCTCAGCCAGGAAGCTCTAGTGCCTCACAAACTACAAACCCCAGAATTCCATAGGATATTGCCATAACAGTTAAAGTAGAACATACCACTATAACAATGTATGATGAATGGATCCCTGGAGAACCCAATCCAGAAAAAGGTTTCTAATCTGGTGTGTGTGTTATGAGCCTTCAAGTCAACTCTGACTTATGGTAACCTGATCATAAGCTTTTCTTGGCAAGATTTGTCTGGCGGGAATTAGCCATTGCCTTCCTCTTACACTGAGAGAGCTGGGATTTGAACCCTGGTTTCTCAGGGCTCATCTACACAAGAGGAAATAATGCTCATTCCTGTGTATTATTGCCAATTCGCAGCTGTATTCTTTTGTCTCCACTATGTTTTGCAAAAACAATATGCTGAGGAGCTATCTGTGATTTGAAGTTCAGATGCCTACGATGGCAGCCATAGATCAGAGTGATAAACGCTGCCCCTGCTGCATAGTATTTTTTTTAATATTAAAGCAAAGGTGTGGAAGTGTGACCTTCTGCTAAAAAAAATTATTTGGGCGATTAGTGGAGCAAAACAATGCATGATGGCTAACTCGAAAAATCCAACAGGGCACTTCTGGGCACTGCCTTGCAGGAAGCTTGCCTCCCGCCCATGTCTGACCATTCAAATCTTTAGTTCTACCCTCTCTGAGACTGTGCAGCAAACTGAATCACGCATTTCCTCATATTAAATTGAGTTTTTTTCCCCCTCCTTCCAAATAAGGCAAATTGCTGCTGGATCACATTGGGACAAAAGGTATTGCCAGTGAATTCTTTGAGGAGTATTTTCACCATCTAGACAACACCTAAGCCAGCACGCAAACCTCTACCCCACATTGGCTCATTGTAATCTAATACAGAGGGAGAAATCTACCAAGAAGTTCTCTTACACAAGACCTTGAACCTCTTTCCATTTAGAAATTAGACTCCTGGGTGTACAAATCTGTCTCTCCTCTCACTGGATAATATGATTCTCATCAAACAAGAGCAAACGGCACATGCAAACAACTACTGGCCATAGGCCTTGGTTTGTTTTTCTTTTTTTCCACCCCAACTGCATTTTTTTTACTGTCATTTTGAACATGAACTCCAGGAGACTCACGTCTTTGACTATATAAGGCAAAGTCTAGGCCTGTATCAGGTTTAGGCCGAAGCATCACATTTCAAAGAAAGACAATGAAAACATTTGTCTCTGGACACACGGTATGGTATAGAAAATTAGCCAATCTGGTCAGAACCTGAATTTCTACCACATAACTCAGGGACAAAATATTTTATTCACCCATAGCAATTCAATAAAAGATGTGGAGAACAAGGTAGTGTATATGCAGGAGATCTTGACAGCACTTTCTGGGGGCGGGGGGAACAGTTACCATGTTTCCCAAAAAGCTAAATAGTGTTTCAGATACTAAGTCCTGAACTATAGCAATTTCTGGCTGAACATGACAGGGACATGATCTCTTGGCGATGCCAAACAAGTGACCTAATTTTTCTCTACTTATACATAGAGCCAGCATAGTGTAGTGGCTTGAGTGAAGATTAGGGTTCGAATCCCCACTCAGCCATGAAAACCCACTGGGTGATCTTAGGTGAGTCACACTCTCTCAGCCTCAGAGGAAAACAATGACAAAACCCTTCTGAACAAACCTTGCCAAGAAAACCCCATGATAGATTCACCTTGTGTGTGTATGTGCCTTTAAGTCACCTGTTGCCTTATGGTGACCCCATTACTTTCATAGGGTTTTCTTAGGCAAGGAATACTCAGAGGTGCTTTTGCCAGTTCCTTCCTCTGAAATATTGCCTTCAGCATCTGCTATTTGTTGGAGCGTGTCCAGAGGAGGGTGACAAAAAATGGTGAAAGGTCTGGAAACCATGCCTTATGAGGAAAGACTTAGGGAGCTGGGTATGTTTAGCCTGGAAAAAAGACAGTTAAGGGTTAATATGATAGCCCTGTTTAAGTATTTGAAGGGGTGTCACATTGAGGATGGAGCAAGCTTGTTTTCTGCTGCTCTAGAACACGGACCAATGGATGCAAGCTCCAGGAACAGAGATTCCACCTCAACATTAGGAGGAACTTTCTGAAAGTAACAGCTGTTCGGCAGTGGAACACACTCCCTCGGAGCATGGTGGGGTCTCCTTCCTTGGAGGTCTTTAAACAGAGGCTGGATGGCCATCTGTCAGGCATGCTTTGATCGTGATTCCTCCATGGCAGAATGGGGTTGGACTAGATGGCCCTTGTGGTCTCTTCCAAATCTACAATTCTATGATACTAACCAGGGCCGGCTCTGCTTAGCTTCCAAGATCGGACAGGATCTGGTGCATTTAGGGTATTTCAGCCCTAGAGTCTCTTTAAGGTCACCATAAGTCAGGGGCAACTTGAAGGCACACACAACATACAGGACATACAGTGGGTTATTCCAGATTCAATCATATTTTGAGTAGACCCACTGAAACCAATGAAAGCCAATTTAATCATGGCAACAGTGGTGAATCTGATCTGGGCTTTAGTGTGAACTATTTTGGTGATAGGAAGGCACCAGATCCTGTCTGATCTTGGATGGTAAGCAAGGCCAGGCCTGGTTAGTACTTGGAAGAGATAACTTATGGGAATAGGAGTTGCTGTTAAGTGTTATAAGTTTACTTATAAACTGCTCTGAGATATTATGATATAAGGAGTATAGTGTCTAGATCAAGGGAAGTAATGGTGCCACTCTATTCTGCTTTGGTCGGACCTCACCTGGAATACTGTGTCCAGTTCTGGAAACCACAATTCAGGAAGGATATCGAGAAGCTGGAACGTGTCCAGAGGAGGGTGACCAGGATGGTGGGAGCTGGGCATGTTTAGTCTGGAGAAGAGAAGGTTGAGAGGGGACATGATAGCCATGTTTAAATATTTGAAGGGATGACATACTGAGTATGGGGCAAGCTTGTTTTCTGCTGCTCTAGAGACTAGGACACAGAACAATGGGTTCAAACTACAGGAAAAGAAACCTAAACATTAGGAAGAAATTCTTGACAGTAAAAACTGTTCAGAAGTGGAATACACTGCCTCATAGTGTGGTGGAGTCTCCTTCTTTGGAGGTTTTTAAGCAGAGGCTGGATGGCTATCTGTCAGGAATTATTTGATTGTGTATTCCTGCATGGCAGGGGGTTGGACTGGATGGCCCTTGTGGTCTCTTCCAACTCTATGATTCTATGATTCTAAGGTGGGGTAGAAATATCATCATCAATGTCATAATTGTTATCCCCAATCTTACCAAGAAAACCCTATGATAGGGTCACTATAAGTTAGAGTTGATTTTGAAGGCATATAACATTGTCGTTGTCATCATCATCATCATATTTATTTATATCCCACTTTCCCCAAAAAATTGGGACTCAAAGTGGCTCACAATTTAAAAGAACAATACCATTAAAAACATACAAAAAGAATGTATTAAATGTATTAAAGGATGAGTTCTTCCTGAATCTTCCTTTGTCAAGAAAAGCCAGAGAGAGAGAGAGAGAGAGAAAATAGAATTAAACTATTTGCCGTATTAAAACAATTCACATTTCAGTAAAAGAACAAAATCCAGTTAAAATGATTTTTTTTAAAAAAAAGCTCTTTAAAACAGTTCAGTTAAAACAAAACAGCACTCCCTAGCCTGTTCTTTAAAAACTTTCTGTTTTAAAAACCTGTCCGAATAAAAAGATTTTAGCCTGCTGACCGGAAAGACAAAGAGGGGGCCATTTTGGCCTCCCCGGGAAGGGAGTTCCATAGTCTAGTGGCAGCCATTGAGAAGGCACTCTCTCATTTCCCCACCAACCATACTTGTGATGATTGTGGGACTGAGGGCTTTATCACACTACACTATTATAGCGCTATTATTCCATTTTAACTGCTATGGCTGCCTCCTGTGGAATTCTGAGGTTTATAGTTTAGTGAGGCCTAAGAGCTCTCTGGCTGAGAGTTCTAAATGCCTCTCCCTAAACTGCAAATCCCAGGATTACACAGGAGCCCAGGCTGACTCATGCAGGTAGAGACAGTCTGCCATATAGCCTGGACCTGGGCCTTTCAGGGCTTTATAAGTCATAACCAGTGCCTTCATCATCAACAACAATAACAGCATCATCATCATCATCAACAACAACAATTCAGCACTTTTGATAGCTCATTTGAAGTTTAGATTAAAACCCATAGTATTCACTTCCCCTTTGGCATGGAAGCTACCAATCACCATGGCACCTTAAAAACTAACTAGTTTTACTTCACAGAATCATAGATTTGGTAGGGACCCCAAGGGCCATCTAGTCCAACCCCCCTGTCAGCATAGGAATCCACAGCAAAGTATTTCTGAAAGGTGACCCTACCCTAAGGTAGCCTTTTCCACTGTAATGTGGCATAAGCCCCAGTGCACTGCACACCCCACTTCACAACAGAATCATAAAACCATGGGCTTGGAAAGAGCCCTATAGACCATCAAGTCCAACCTCCTGCTAAATGGAAGGCAATATAGCTAGACCATCCTCTGTCCTGAATCACACTGCTGGGTCATGTTCAATTTATGATGCATAATTTAGGGACTTTATTTATTTATTTATTTTATATCCCGCTCTTCAGCCACAAGGCTATCAGAGCGGCTTACAGATTGTTTTGAGCAATAGCAATTTACACATCTACACTGCATTAAGCAGTTTCCAATGTGTGTTAGCTAATTGCCCCTACAAGCTGGGTACTCATTTTACCGACCTACGGAAGGATGGAAGTCCCATTCTTCCTTTAAGTCCCATTGATTTTATAGTTAAGTTTTTCTATGTACAACTAAACCTGGATCCACTCACCCCTATAACTGTAGTCACAAAGTCCTGATATGCAGCAGTTTATTCTGACACACGTGCTTAACAGATGAATTGTAAGAACATATGGTATTCGTGCTAGCAAAATGCTGCGAACTAGTACTATGAGCTACAGTCTATAAAATAGGAATAACTTTTCTGGATATTCATTGTAACATAAAAAGGAAATTTGCTTCAATAAATCCATTCAAACATAATGCAGTCTCTAGATTTGATGACAGAAGCCTTTAAATCTGGCTTCCATATATGCAAGTCAGCTCCATATGTTGTCTGCTTCTCTGTAGCTGATAGAAGAGGCCGGAAGTGACCTCAGAGGATGGAAGTATATTATAACCAAGCTCATTCTCTGCACATGGATTCTTACATAGTCAAAATGGCACCATTTGAGAGGGAGGTATGAGCAGGCTTGGGGGGAACTTTACATTTTTCCGAAGAACAAAAAGAAATAAATATAAACTAGCTGTATCCAGCGTAACCTACACCACTGTAGAAGATCTGAAAGGTTCACACGGTTCAGCTACATGCTATTATTTTAGGAAAAAATATTGCATTGTTTTACATGTGGGTGGTGAGTGGCTGAGGGATTGAGAGGACGGAGGGGCCCTTGTGAGGCTGGGGGTGTAGATCCAGATTGAGTGGCAAGAGTGGATTGTGAGTGGAGAGGGAATTTGCATGTGGGTGGTGACTGGCTGAGGGAGTAAGAGGAGGGATGGGATTGGTTGGGTATGTTTCCTAAACTGTCAATCAGCACACTGGAAGAGGAAACATACCCAAGCATTTTATATATATAGATTTCCAAGGAAAACCCCCAGTGGATGTGAAGAATTCCAAAGCAGTCCAATGAGGATTGACCATGTCACTATCCACAGAATGCTGTCTGCTTTCTGAAGGTGGAGGAAAAGAAGTGAGTGGAGAGATGGGATGAAAAACAGTAGGACCCCCATATCCACTGATTCATTATCCACTGATTCAATTATCCACGGGACACAAAACAACACACCTACCATAGAGTCTTCCTAGAAAATGTGTCCTCTCTAGCCATTTTCTAGGTCCTCCAAGGCAACTCTATGGTATTTTAAACCAGAAGTCCCATTATTTTAATGGCGTTCACTATTATCCACGGTTTTCAGTATCCATGCCCCCCCCGAACCAATCCCCAGCAGATATGGGGATCCTACTATAGGGTATCCCAAAAGAAGGGCTGGTGGGCTGGTACCCTGAAAAGAATAATTCCACATTGACACATTTTGGTTTAGGCTTTCTAACACACATTTTTCTCCTTCTGCCCAGTGCAGCATTATATATTCAGCTGATAATTTGAGTACTGTACCTGTTACCTACCAGCCTACAGTGTTATATCTGTCATTGTGGTGTGCCTTCAAGTAGTTTCCGACTTATGGCAACCCTAAGGGTGTTATCTAGCCAATGTAAAATCCATCTAAATATAATGTGTATGTGCACATGTACACATGAAGCTAGGAAAGTGGGGTGGCTTTCTCTATTACGGCAAGGTAATGTTGTTTCCATTTATGTGCTCCTTTGAGCCGTCCCAGAATTATTACTGCAGCTTCAAATGTCAGCTTTTTTCGTAGAAGTGGCAAAATGCAAATGCAATAAAAGTTGAAGGTAAGCAATTCTTCTCTGTTTTTAAATGGTTAGTGAGGGATTGTTGCTTGCTAGGAAAACTTGGGCAAATCACTTCTCAGTCTCTTTGAGTTTAATTGTCCTCTGGGTATTCAAGCAGAGAAAGACAAATTAGTGTTTGCAAAGCAGGATTAGATTCTCAGAACACAGGTTGTGGTGGACCTGAAAATCCTCATTATTGCAAAATAAAGAAATAAATAAAGTCCTAACTAATAAATCTTCATGTTGTTGTTTCCAAAGCATGGTTACTTGTTTAAATGGATTACAGCTTAATAGTTTTGTTTACCTTTCTATTTTCACTGACCTCATTTTACTAAGCTCTCAGCCATCTTGATTTTCATTTGCTGAGATTGTTAAATTCAGACAGTCACAATAAGGTAAATTTGAGGAGAGGTCTCCTTGTCCTTTCTACTGAGTGGGGCCCTGGACTTCTTCTCTAGAGATCTGTTCTGATGCATTCAGAGTGTTGTAGTTGTCTGTCATACTTTAGGGGTTGTCTAGACCAGTGGTTCTTAACCTGTGGTCCAGGGAACCCCACGGGTCCATGAGGTCCTCAGAGGAGGTCTGCGAAGACTTGAAGGCTGCTTGGCCCACCTCCTGTCTGCAGTAGAGTGGCGACATGACAGGAGCCAAGGCAAAGGCTGGCTGGCTGGCTGGGCCTGTGTATCGCCATTCAATCTGCTCCAGCCACAAACTTGCAGGAAGAAGCAGAGGAAAAGTCTTCCCTCCCATCTAGTGCCTCTGAGGGAAGCTCTAATGGATGATGTTATTTTATTATTGTATTATTATTATCAGTTGTTGTTGTGAAGTCAATGGCTTTCACGGCCGGCATCCATAGATTTTCCTTGTTTTTTTTTTCCGGGCTGTGGGGCCGTGAGTCACTGGGCTAGACAATGAAAATACTCCTCATAGAATGCAACTAGAATACCTTTTGTTCCAACATACTGAGATTGAGATTCGTGGTATTAGGAAGGAGGGGGGCCAAAAACTTCATCTACTGCAAGGGGAAAGCCTTTGCAGATTTTCATGTAGTTTTTAAAATAATGCATGGCCATGCACAATATTGTTTGTTTGGACATCCAATTCAGGATGCTACACATTCTCAGTGAGGGCGGAAGTGTACAGCGGATTGGTTGAACATGCGGGGAGGGTGGGGTGGATGGGTGAGCTTGCCAGCAAGGAAGTGGCCGGAAGCGCCATTTTCACGTTTCATGTTATCGAGTCTGTGCTTTTTTGCTGTGCTGGGGCAAACAATGAGCTTTTTATAAGCAGAAGGTCACATTTGTGCACCTTTGATTTACAAATAAAAAAAATACTGTGAAGCGGCAACAACACATGTGGAGAACAATAATGCAGTGTACTCTCAACCACCATCTTGATTCTTAGGCATGGCTGCATGTGCACTTCAAATGCAGATAGCTTCAAATACAATAGATTTTTCCAAAAGACCATGGAGACAAATGAGCGATTTGTGATAATGCGTACCAATCTGCATTCTATCTTCTCGTCTAGAAAAGGATGTTTGGTACAAAAAGGAGATCCCTGCAGTCCATTGTGGTTCACATAATTTTATGCATTTCACCTGTTCTAATGTCCAGTCTGTTTATTCCATTTTTGGGAAGATTCTACTCAGTGACAACTCAAGATCTTCAACCATTGCTGCAATCTTGTATGGCTTAGAATAGATTTATTTATTTATTTATTTATACCCCGCTCTTCAGCCACAAGGCTATCAGAGCAGCTTACAAACTGTTTTAAGCAATAGCAATTTACACATCTACACTGCATTAAGCAGTTTCCAATGCGTGTTAGCTAATTGGCCCCCCCAAGCCAGGTACTGCTATGCTGAACAATATATCATCACTCCAACATACTGAAAAGCTCCAGTGCTTCATGGTGGGCTTTATGGCTATGTTCCCATAGCCAGATACAAAATGACTAGAGCAGTGCAGAGACTGCAGAGGACCTGGCAGATCTCAATGATGATGTCATCATTTTGCATCAGGCTACAGAGCTGTAGTCAGACACTTCTGAGATTCTGCCTGCTCCCCACAAAGCATGGAATGGCTGTGCAAGGCAGCTTTACATGCTTTTCGGTAAGTGTGTGTGTGTGGGGTGGTGCTGTCAAGGGAGGAAGGGAATACCAACCCTGGCAACTACCCAAAAATGACAATTAAGGGAAACTTATGCATATAGATGTCCCTAACAGGATACCAGCCCATCTGAGGTAGGAGAGGCAGGCATGCTGCTTTCCCTCTTCAGTATAAATTCTGCAGACTGGTATAAAAATGGCAAAATAAATTCCACAAAGTCAGATACATTTGCAGAATTTATACAAGTTGCAGAATTCAGCCTTTCTTCTTGCAGGATATTGGTTACTGGTGTAGTGTTCTGGGTGTTGTACTATAACTCTGGAGAACAGGGTTTGAATTCCTGCTCAGCCATGAACACCCACCTTGGGCACATCATATACTCTCAGCCTCAAAACACCCTGTGATAGATTCACCTTGGGGGCCACTCTAAGTCAGAAACAACTTGAAGGCACACAACAAGGAAGAAATGGGACATGTGTCTTTGTGTGCGGAGAACAGCTTGTCACGACAATCCTGTGAATACCTGGTTAGAAATAAACCCTACTGAAAGTTTTAACTGCAGCTGAAAAGTTTTAACTGCAGCAATGTCAAAGATAGAAATGCAAACCTGCAATTCACTGTCTCACACAATGAGCCCCCCACCCCGTGTAACTACTGTAGCTTCATAGAACAGTGGAGCAGACTACTACAGCCTTTCTTTTCCTGGATGCTGCAGGCCCTGCTAGCTCTCTTCCGGGCATGAATACCACCTGCTGGTTCTGGCTTCAGACCTCTGCTTGTACAGCAAAAGGTCTGAAGAACAAGAATGCACAGATCTGTGTTGGATGTACAGAGAGGTCTAAGGGGAAGGGGTTCATATTAGGAGCAGAGCCAACATGCAAAGCTCTTCTTCTCTGGTCACATGCTCTCTGAAGGAGGGGAGGTTATCTGACTCCAAATTAAGGTTTAGATTTAGAACAGAGGAATGGTTATGAAAAGTTTGCCACAAAGCAGGACTCCAGCTAAATGTCATTTCTTTCTATCTGTACTCTGACATCTGGGTGTTGCTCAGAGCTTTGAAAAAGTTAATTTATTTGGACTCTGGCCAGGGGAGTCTAAGTGTTCATCACTTTAGATAGCTCTTTTAAAATCTGGCTGTTGACCCCCAAAAAAGTAACTTTCCCAAAATCTGGGTGTGAACGATACCCATCATCCTCAACTGCAAAACCTGTCACCCCTCCGATCTTGGTTCACTTAAATTTAGTAATAGTTTGATATCAATTTGGCCAAACCTGAGCCTTTCATGGGCTGACAGGAAACAGGAATGCTGGGACTAGCACGTACCAAACCAGGAACGGTTGTCCTCAAATTCTCCAAACATTCATACATTGACACAACCAGTCAAGATCTCTTTTGATGTAGAAAAATTTCTTCCAGCCTTAGGTCCGAAAAGGCAGACATCCATCCATACCATTGGAAGTTTTCATTGCCATGCTAAACCTGTTCCTCATCTACACATCTGCAAATCAAAAGAAAGGTGGCCTGTCAGTCATCCTATCCAAAGATGCCCCCAGTTCCTAGTTCCTGGCTAGTCCAAAATTCCTTTGTTGTAATAATTGAGAACAATCTGAAGACAAATATTTCTTTTATTTAGATTGTACCTTCAAAGGGATTTTTCCTATAACCCCCCCTGGAAAAATCAATTCAGCGCTCTCAGACCCCCTTGCTTCTATCCCCCACACCAGTCTGAACCACCTTCCCTCCCCCACCCTCTTTCTCTCTGAACCCCACTAATGCTTCCCGACCCCTGGCCACCCTCTTCAGGATCAAGTGCAGTATAGCTCCCTAAGCCTTATCTAATCCACTTTTAACTATTTCCTGCCTTACTTCCAATAGTCTTGTGTGTTTGCTAGAGGAATGCTTGTGTGTATGAATGTGTTTTAAACAATTCGATAATGTTCCTTCAGTTACTTTTGATCCTTGCCTCCATGCCTCTCCTTGGCTCCACTGGTATACATAGGTGTCATAATGGAATGCCCAACTCCATCATGGCGAGTTCATCTGCACTACAGATCACAGCAATTGGAAAATTCCACTCCCTCTGTTAGCATGGCCCACACCTCACTTCTGGAATGTTAGCATGGCCTGCACCCCACTTTTGGAGACTTCAGAAATTGTGTATTAATATTATTGATTTGGTTCATCAATGTGACCTGCAAACCAACAAAAGTTCCTACAGCCAGAACACCCAAGACATATGATCAAAAAAACAAACTGAAGGGTTCTGCCAAAAAATAACCAGGATAAACTAATCCCACTTCCAATTATAAAAGAGCAACAATATGAAGAAATAAAAAGATAACTAAACCCTGGAGCAGAGAATCCAATAAAATTAAATTTTGGAAAGGGTAAAAATACCCCACTAGAAAGTTTACAAATGCTACAAATAAGTATCTAAAGATAATAAAAAAAGAAAAAAGAAAAATCAAGGCCAAAAAACCCTGACCCCTGAAGTAGATGAGTCAGTAAAATTACTAAAAGGGTGACAATACTTCACTGAAAAGTATGCAAATGCTAAAAATAAAATATTAAAATAATAGTAAATAATAAAAACTCAAGGCCAGACGCGTTTCGACAACAGTCTTCCTCAGTGGCCTACAAGCATTCAATATATATATATATATATATATATATATATATATATATATCAACTCAACAGCTCACACAATGTGACTCTGCTCAATTCAAAAGCAACAACCCTTGCTCAAGCTGTTAAAATCCAATCACTGGACATTAGGAAACACATTAGCATCTTTCTCACCTTTTGTCAAGACCAGGAAACTCATTGTATAATTCATGAAGGCTCAGGAAATCCATTGTTTCAACCCATGAAGCAGCCATCCCCTCAGGTGTATTTGGAGGTATAAATATCACCCCCCAAAATCTCCCTCAGCATGCACAGTCAGTTATAGGGGGAAACCCCAGGTTCCTCCACCCACTCTGCCGGATTGACTACAGGACAGATCTGTATCACCCCAACAAAATCCTCTTGATACTCTCTATCCAAGTTTTTCCTACTGCTGTTCCTATAGCTTTGTGTGAATGCTTTTTCTGGATGAATGTGTGTGTGTCTGGTGTTATTTTTGAACTCTTTAATAAAAACCATACTTAATTTTACATGTGTGTGTATTCCATCCAGACTAGTACCAGTAGACACAGGTTTCCAAGATTCCCTTGTTACGCCCTTTCGCATAGCTAAAGTTGAGTTGCTGCTAATTTCCCCAACATATTAGAAACTCGACATTTTCTTGGAATTTTCCAAGGAGCATTTTAGGTAACACCTCCCTCCATAGCAACAGGTGTGGTAAAGGGTGGGAATCATTCCATCACAGAGACTGACTACTATGGACTTCATAAACTGTGAGTTATGTATTCTTAGCTTAGGGAATGTAATAAGTTAGAATATACTTTAGTTTTTATTATTTATTTTTAACCCTATGACTGAATGTATTTCATGTAGCCTTAAGCTGAGGACCTGGAAGAGAGATTTCCCTCCATGCTGTGTCATTGCTTGAACTAAAATATAAAGCTTTTTCTGTTTTCCTAATCACCACGAACACATGCCTGGCTTGGGCTAGCTATCTGAATTTCTCTGGGATAGAGGAAGGGGAGTGGGTGATATTTTAACACGACCTGCCCAGCTCTTGCTGCACTGGGCATAAGGGGGGGACAACTCAGCGAGATTTTGAAGATTGTGGAAGATTTTGAAGAGAAATTAAATCTAAGGGATTTCAAGGTTAGAAAAAAATCCCTCAGGTTTGGATCTACAAAGGGTAGCTATGGAGTTTCAGACAGAGAAGCTCCAGGGTCGCTTCACAACAGGGCTAAAAGATCTCGCAAGTTACACAACCTCTCGCATGCTAAATCCCCATTTAAGACCAATACACGCATAGACCTATTCTACGAACACGAGTGTTTTGCATAACAGATGCTGCTTTGCAACAAGCTAAGTCTGAGCATGGTTCATTACAGCCTATTAAATTAGATACCTTTTTGTTTAAAGAAAGACTCAGGGCATTTTACAGCTATTAAAGTACAACCAGTCCTTTGTATCCACAGATTCTGCATCTACAGATTCAATCATCCATGGCATGAACATTTTCCAAATCATCATCATCATCATCATCCAAAAAACAAACCTTGATTTTGCCATTTTATATAAGTAACACAATTTTACTATGCCACTGAATATAATGGGACTTGAGTATCCACAGTTTTTGGTATCCTGGAACTAAACCCCAGCAGATACAAAGGGCAGACTGTATGCAAAAGATTTTTTTTAAAAAAAATCAATAATGGCCAGAATCCTGTATCAGAACTTGGTAAAGTATTCTTAAGTAAGAAACCACTTCTGGTGCAACCCCCCCAGACCTGACAGAAACATCATTCACCCACTCTCCACTCAGCAGCAGGATGGACCCCTTTCTACCCAAGTAGCTGATGCCCAGTAAAGTATGTTTAGGGGGGAGTTATGGGGATAAGTATTCACTCTCTGTCAATAACATTATATACAATTTAAAGCATACATTAAATTAAAAAAATAAAACAAGTTTTTAAAAGTATGATTAAAAGCCCTTTCCTTAAAAACAGGCAGTTCATATGAATGGAGGGGGGAGTCTTTGCTGATGGAAGAACAGCAAGAAGAGGCCCATTCTAGCTTTTCTAGGAAATGAATTCCAGAGCATAAAACTAGCCACTGAGAAGGCCGGTTTGTAGGAAACTTTGGACTTTCATAATAAAAAGGAGGCTGAGGGAAAGAAATGTAGTAGCCCCTTTAAGACAAACTGGTTTTTATTTTCACATCAGCTTTCATGGATATAAACCCACTTCTTTGGATGCAGTATTAAGGCCTCAGGCACTGTGGTGTTATTAAGGCCAGTGTCATCCCTCCCTCCGATGGTGCCACCTGGTGCGGCTCTGTCTCTCTGCACCCCCCCCCCAGTGCCATCACTGCTAAGGTATAAAGAATATTTATACAGATATGCGAATGGGGTAGAATGGAATGGATGGCCCTTGTCGTCTCTTCCAGCTCTATGATTCTATGTAATAGGATCCAGAAAGATTCTATGTAATAGGATCCAGAAAGATCCAGAAAGATGACAGACAGTTCCCCTAATGTAGAGGTATGAACAAAGCCATGGCGCACTACATATATTAATGCAAGAGTCCTTGCTACTGCACAAATAACAAAAGGAATCCTCTCAGAGACAGTTTTAAAGCTTGGGAAACTGATTTTGGTAAGCAGATTTATTGCTTCCATACATACTAACTGACCACCGTAAAGATCTGAAATAACTGTATCATCTCACACAGCTGTTTGAATATTTGGAGCAAGGGTCGTGCTTTGCATCTTTCTGGGACTTATTACAGTCTATTGCACTCCCACAACTGTATAAATATGCCTTATGCCTGAGGCCTTAATAAAACTTAGTACTGCATCCAAAGATGTGGGTTCATATCCATTGAAAGCTGATGTGAAAATAAAAAACGATTAGTTTTAAAGGTGCTGCCACTTTTCTTTTCCCCCTTCCCTTCTTCCTCATTTTTATGCTGCAACAGAGTAACACAGCTTCAGTACTTCTTTGAAAACTTGAACTTTCATAAGTAATTGGAAAAAATAAACACATACAAAATGACAGCATACAAATACAGTTGTCCCTTCATATTCACTGGGGTTTGGTTGCAGGACCCCTCCATGGATACCAAAATCCGTGAATATTCAAGTCCCATTATATGCAATGGCATAGCAAAATAGTATCTCTTATATAAGATGGCAAAATCAAGTTTTGCTCTTTGGATTTTTTTTAAAGAATATTTTCAAACTGTGAATACTTAAATCCGTGGATACCAAATCTGTGAATATGGAGGAATAACTGTAATGCCCACCAAGCAAATCTTTGCATTGCTTTAATGTATCTTCCATTTATTACCCGCCCCCCACCACTTGCTTTTTGTATGCCATGAGGTCTGAAAGGAGAATTTTCAAAAAGAGACTCTCTCTGGGGAAATAGTTGTGTACTTCTAACAAAGCCTGCTGCTGTTACACCCATTGATAACTGAAATCAAAAACACACATGGTTTCTCTCAGGGGGAGAACCCTTTCTTTTTATAGTCTTTTTGTGCCCTTCTGAAAATGTCAAGACACAGTAACGAAAATGTCAAGGAACAGTAATGTGCTTATCCCCCTAGATGCTTGTTTGTGACGTGTTTACAAAGCCTTTGGAATTTTGATCTACACTGGAAGAGGTAAAGACCAGACTCTTATTTCTCCATCCTACTAAAGTTCATTGTCTTTTCTGCCTTATTCAATATTCTGTGGAAAGAAAGAGGATGAAAGAAGCAGTGGGGAATCACAGGACGGTTAGAAGTGAAAGGTGATGATGTCTGGACACTGCCTACATCCCACTTTAATAAAACGAAGGAGGTAGACCAATCAGCAATCTCTGTGCAACTTTAAACACTTCCAAGTGGTGTTGGACTGGATGACCCTTGTGGTCTCTTCCAACTCTACAATTCTATGATTCTATTATTCTAAGTTACAAGATCATATCAATTCGTACAGTCCTTAAATCAGCATCACCTAGTATACCCTACTAACTGTGGGTTTATAGAAGCTGTAGTCCACAAAAGTAACATCATACCTCCAACATTTCTCAGATGAAAACTGGGACACATACAGCCAAGCAACATCAGGGTGCAGGCAAAATGACAAAAATTATTAATGAAGAACAGAGAAGCTAGGAGAGGCTGCAGCAGTTTGCACTGGCCTGATCATACTGCAAGGGGCAAAATTCTGTCCCCTTGACCCTGCTGAGTTAATTGAATGTAAAGTAACTTTGCTGCTTGGATTCAGTTTGCAGCAACTGATGTAAGCTGAGAATGAAAGTGGGAGGAATAAAAATAAACTGGGACATTTTAAAAGCATCTGGAAAAGTGGAACAGGATTAAATGTGACTGTCCCTTGCCAAATGGGGAAAGTGGTAGGTGGAGAGAAAAACTGGGACATTTTAAAAGCAGCTGAAAAAGTGGGATAATGGAAGAGTAATCGGGCCTGTCCCAGCCAAATTGGGATAATTGGGGCATATTGTTACCCTAATTGGTGTGGTCTGTGGGGACCCACAGGTAACACCCAATTTAAATTGGGGAATATTAATAAGCTCAAAGGTAATTTGTGGGACCTTTGTAACCTATGTATACCAGTACTTACTGCAGAGACTCTGAGTTTAAAGTAAATAAAATGGTCTGTTTTGGAAAATAAACATGGAAGCATTCACACATGCACTCATGCTCACAAGAGACCACACAAGGCTAATGAAGAATTAAGGCAGAAAGATTTGGATAGAGGAATAGATTTGGGGAAGCATGGGAGATATTTACCAGACCTGAAGAGCAGAGGTTTGCGCAGCAAAGAAGACTCAGCAGTGTCCAAAATTATTATCTCTATATCAATATCCAATGATTCACATTTTTTTTTAACAAATCACCAATGTCCAAGTTAATTATACACAATGGAAAAATATATTCAAGTAATTCTCACAAGAAGGTAAATATATGAAAAGTGTGTACACTGCTAATTAAACTCTATGTTTTTAGTACATATACAATTCTCACACAGAGATAAGTATATGATATGAAAATTAAATCCTGTTTATACAATTATCAAAATTCTATTTGTTGCACAAGAATACAAAAGAAAATATACAATAATACAATGTGGTCAATCAACTCTATTTGATATACAATATAATGCAATATATGAACTTAAGCAAACAACTTGGTTTCGGAGATTCTCTACATTGTTTTGTGGTCACTTCTTCAGTGTGTATCTAAAATAAATATATTGTTTCAATTGAACCATGCATCCTACCAAATAATGTCCCATTTTTATTATTTTAATTGTTTGTTGAGGAAAGACATGCTGAGCTCACCTCATGAAAGTAACTATTTTCATAAAGCATGGGAGATATTTACCAGACCTGAAGAGCAGAGGTTTGTGCAGCAAAGAAGACTCAGGCAAGAATCTGAGGGTGATACAGAAAACCAGCAGAATGATGAAGTGGGTTGCAATCCCTGAAAGCTGATGCCAAATTAAATATGTTAGTGTTTCAGGTGCTATGAAACTCTATGGCTTTTCATACGCACCAACTGTCTCAATTCGGCAGGGACAGTTCTGATTAGTCCTCTCTCATCCCACTATTTCAGCTGCTTTTAAAATGTCCCAGTTTCTTTCTCCTCCTCCCACTCTTTACCCCCCCCCATCCTCATCTTACTTCAATTGCTGTAATCTGAACTCAAAGTGCAAAAGTTGTTTGCACTCCATTAACTCAGCAGGAAGACAGGAGAGGGTGGAATTTTGCCCCTCCCAGATGGCTCACGCAAAAGCAAACTGCTGCAGCCTCTCGCAGCTTGTGTGTTCTTCTTCATCAATAATTTTTGCTATCTTGACCGCATTCTGATGGCACTTGGCCACATATCCCAGTTTTTGTCTGTGAAATGTTAGAGGGTCTGGTATTTCTTCTCCTCATCCTTTGAGATTTAAGTACTAGAAAGAGTTTGTGACAGTTATGTCAGCCATTAGGCTGGTAAATCCAGCAGGCTGGAGTATTCTCCATTGTAACCCCTAAGCTGTAGGGCAACCTGAAAAGCTGTGAGTTCAGTAGCATGCTATATTGCATATGTCTCATGCAGCTTATTCTATTTCTATCATCATCATCATCATCATCATCACTACTACTAATATGGTCTTGTCTATATGAGGGAGGGGAATACAAACATGTCCAAAAAAGCAGGCATTCACAACAATGCGATCTGTCTTCACGATCAAAAGAGCCCTCCTAAATTCCTCATGACCCCCTAGCCAAGATGGTGCCCATGAGTGATTTACTTGTGATTTTAAATCTGCCACCACCAATTAAAAAAAAAACGGTTTCCCATGGCGTGTACAAGAAATAGTTTGTATTTACAAAGAAAAAAAAGAGTATAAGATTGGCATTTAATCTACTTACTGGACCCTCACTTAGTCGAAAATTTAACATGGCGGCCACAGGTGCTTTCTCTGTTTGCTAGCCCCACCCCCAATGCTCATCCAGCCAATCAGATTACTCTGCCTGTTCGTATCTGTGAGAATGTGAATGTTCAAATGATTGCACATTCGCATGTTGTACAGAGCTTTCTCAAAAATCCGGATGAAGCCCCAGACGCAATGCACACAGACTTTGTGGTGGATTTGGTTGCTCCCCTTCCAAATGACATGTATTTGTGTGCATGTCCATATGAACGGATCACATCCCATTCATATCCTTTTGACCATATAGACAAGCCCTATGTTTTTAGTGCAAAGTAAGCCTGCAGGAGACCAATCTGGTTAAGACTTATCCCACATGGGTAAAGGAGGCTTACAAACCTTCCATCCAGCTATCACTACCATCACCACTGAATTTATCCTGAATTCACCCTTAAAAAACAGAAAGAAACTTCCAATGAAGCCAGATAAATTGAATGCAGGAATAAATAGTTTTTTTCCTCTCTTTTAGACACTAATGGTGCCTTGATTTCACAGAGGGTTATTCTGGGTTGTTTTTTTTAAATTGATACCTATTGGATTGTTCTACTTATCTCCTTCTCTTTGATGGTTTTGTTATGCTGTGATTTTAATTGCTGCTTCTTGCCTTTTATGTCAACAGAAATTTTCCATAATACACACAGATGGATGCTTGACAAACTCTCAAGTGAATGGAAATCTTGTTTGTTTATTTCGATGGGAGCGAGAAAGATTCTGAAATAAAGACTTATTATAAACACAGTCATCGTATTCGTGGAGGTTAATAAACCATACTTAATTGTTTACTGAGAATAAGACACTTTGTGACTAAATTTCACCACACCCTAACCGACAGTATTTTGGAAAGGGAAATAAAACTACTTTTATCTAGATTAGTCTTAACAAGAGAAAAATTTCAAAATTCTGGTTGTTGTACCTGCGGGAACTTGCCAGCGTTATGATAAAAAGAAACGTTAGAGCAAGAGAAAAATAAGCAAGATGTTTCTCACTGTTCTTTGAAATCCCTTCACATCTCCTAAGATAAGCAATATTAATATGACTGAACCACATTTACCACCGAGCACAACAGAACATTAGAACCATAAATACACCCACACTGCTATATAATGCCTATGGAGCTGGCTCAATATGCTGCCCTTAAATATCGTTCTGAAGCTTCAGCTAGCATAGGTTAACAGACTTAATGACCAGATCATCTCAGTTATGACCCATTTACAATGTTAATTCATATGGTAGCCCAGTTCAACAATCTGTTTTGCTTCCTTCATATATAAAACTCTTAATGGTTTGGGTTTTGCATATCAGAAGAGATCAACGGAGCAATAACAAATATACGTTGTGTTCGCTTCTAGCTGGGATAGGTAGTCTCTAGAAATTTAGAGGTTGGCCACATCTAGACTCAATGCATGCCGAAATAAAGCAGCAGGTCACCTGGAAGGTTCCGCTTTTTGTGCTGCCTTACTGCACTATGTTGTTCTTCTAGTGTTCTGCCGTTCCAGTCCCGTGGAAGATCAAGGTAAAACTGTGTCTTTTTGCTAACGCATTTTTCTGGTTAGCAAAAAGATGCAGTTTTACCTCAGTCTCGCATGGGACCAGAACAGAAGAACAATACCGTCGTGCAGTGAGGCAGCATGGAAGACTGAACCTTCCTGCTCCACTGCCGCTTTATTTCAGCATGCAGTAAGCCTCTTAATAAATTCTATCACTTTTGTGAATTCCATAGATTCAGTGGATCTACTCTAGTTGGAACTAGCATAGGGTTTAGGCCAATATTTCCTTAATTATTTTTTCCCCCATACCCTGAAAACACTAAGGTGATAGATTCTTGCAAAGCAGGGTGTGAAAACTTTAAAACCAAAAGAAAACCAAAATCCAATTTATATTCTCTGTTTGTACCTGGAATGTTCTGTAGCATGTGTAAATTGAAACACAGATTAAAAACAGACACACAAAAGGCAAAGAGTACAAACCAAAGAAAAATAGAATTAGGAGCAGGATTTGAATAATTGTTCTGAGTACAGGGATGCAGATGCTTTTATTGGCTGTTTTCAGCATTTGTTTAGGGCTAAAATCTGAGCTAGTCTTCAGATTATGCCAAATGGTCATGAATGGTAGGAGAGATTTAAAGGAAAGGAACAGAGAGTTGGAAAGTTATAATGTAACTGAACATTCCTCCCCCCCCCCCCACACACAGACTGACCCACTTCCTCCTCCAAACTGTTTCTTCTTGCCCCCACCCATTTCCAAACCCCAATTACATGTTTACCTCCAGTCAGCCAATGGAGGAGGGTTCAAGGAAGAAAGTATAAGCAAAGAAAGGGGCAAGTCCTTTCCCCTGACCCTTCTCCATATAAAATTGTGTCCCAACACTCCACAGTTTATTTTCACAACACTGTTGTCACATTTTCAAGTCTGATCCAACTATTAGGCAGAATGAAGCAGCTGCCTCCAGTGATAGTCACTGAGGGACATGGAATAAATTGAGATGTGTATGCCAAATGACTGGGTCTACCTGCCCTCCCCCATCCTGTTGCCCTTAGGTGTTATACTGAGGATGCTGTTCTGTCATCAGTGCCCTTGACTTCATGGGAGACAGGGATAAAAATCTGGATAGAATTTGAATTACTTTGGCTCAGATTTTAAGGGCCACACCTGCCAAAGCCCGAATCTGCATTCAGACTTTTACTTGGCTTCCAATCAAACCTGTTACTCACACTTGACTCTGAGCTCCAAGAAAAGCAAAGCCCCAGGGGGAGCTGCTCTCTCTGAAGCCAGAATGGGTGGCCCGCCACGCCATCACAAGGCTAGCTGCCCGTTCTGGCTTCAGAGAGACTAGCTACTGCTGGGACCTTGCTTTTCTGGTGCATAGTTGCCCCTCTGAGCTCTGGGAAACCAAAGCCCCAGTGGTAGCAGCTCTCTGAAGCCAGAACGGGTGGTGAGCCTCATGATGGAGGACCTATGGCAGGTGTTCTGACCTCAGACACCAATTACTGCTGGGGCTTTGTCTTTGGAATGAGAAGTGGTGCCGAGGAGGGGGGGATGGCTGTGCATGTCCTTCCTCTGCTCCACCCCCCCCCCATCCAGTGTGGATGGATTGTTCACACAGCAGTTTTCTCCAGAGTCTTTCTAAAACCTGGATTAAAGGGGTATTCCCTGAGTCTAGTGCAAATAGGGCCATAGCTCGTGTAGCACTATCATACCAGATTCGTGCAGGAAAGGTTGCACATCATGTGGTATTATTGGGCTGGATTTGGGGGGGGGTATTTGGGGTTTTTCATTGGTGTAGACAAGCCCAGCGTTGGTAAGATTCAACTGGCAGTCTACTCAGCTTTTATCAGGCAGGTGGGTGGGAAAATCTCCCAGAATCCCTCAGCTAGCCATGGCCAGTGGCCCTGCAGACTGGAGAATTCTAGGAGTTGTAATCAATGAGGGTCATTTTACTGGCTTTTATTCATGAGCCGGGATGGAAAAGATGCCTTCTTGTTCTTTTCCTCAGGCATCAAAAACATTCAGGATTGCCCTGCACACAGGAGCAACCTCCACTGTTCCAGTTAAAGAGTAAATAAGGTGCAAGGGTAAAGGTAATAAACAAATCCCATTATGAAAAAAAATGACCTATGAAAAGGGCTAATTTCTGACATTCTCTTTCTCAGTTGGGATTGGACAGCACTGGATGGCACATTGGCTATGCTGGCTAGGATTGATCGGAGTTGCAGTCCAAGCAACTCAAAGTGCTCACACATTGCCAATCTCTGTTAAAGGAGGTAAGGTACTTGGATCAAGGCCATTCAGAAGATTTTAAAGAAGTCCAAAGGGGCAGGGGTACATTTGGGAAGAGGCAAACCTGACCACATTTTTTTCCTCCTCTTGCATTACATTGATTCCACTTGCTAATAACTATTTGAACTTTTCTCCTGGCCATTGTTTAGGAAAAAGAGACCATTTTGTACACACTCAAGGGAAGCTTTTAAAAAAACCTGTTTGTTTTTTTTTTTTTTGCAAAGACAAACATACGAAACCCAGTCCATTTGTACTTCAAAATGACTGTGACATCCTTTAGCCTTCATATTACTTCAGTCTGAATTAAAAGCAGCCAGCTGAAACCTACAAGGGCCAGATGGATTACAGGAGATAAGGAGAAAAGGAAGACAAGACAATACCAATATAAAACAGATTTAAAGGAAACACATTATTTAAAAAATTAAACATTTTTAAGGACCAAAGAGGATATAGGTTTGCATAAGGTAATTTATATGTATAGATAACATCTAATAATTAACTATAAATTAAAAGGTTTGCCAGAGGGGTGGTTACTTGAATCTATTGCAGCAGAAATAATGAAGAATACAGTTGTCTCTCTGTATTCATGGATTTGGTATCCACGGATTTAAGTATTCACGGCTTGAAAATACTCTTTAAAAAATAATAATCCAAAAAGCAAACCTTGATTTTGTCAAGGGACACCATTTTGCTATGCCATTGCATATAATGGGACTTGAGTATTCACAGATTTTGGTATCCATGGGGGGTCCTGGAACCAAACCCCAGCGCATATGAAGGGACAACTATATTTAAGAATCACAAAGATATACAAATGTATTATACTGTATGTTTTTATGGACTACAATCCATTTCACCAGGTGTTAGCACACACACACACAGAAATAGCTAAATAAGAAAAAAGAATTAACACTTGTAGTTAATTGTCAAAAAGTTAAAAAAAAATCTAATTCAATTACCTGAAATATCTAATTCAGATGTAACTATGATGTTTATGTTAAATTGCCATTTAAGTTCAAAACTGCTTTAAACTGCTCAAAACTCCTCAGATGCCAAAATTGACAAAGAGATAGATCACAGATTAGCAAAGGCATATAGCGCATTTGGAAGACTTTACAAAACAGTCTGGAGTAATAAACACCTGAGGCAAAACACAAAAATCAGTGTGTATAGACCCATTGTACTGTCTATTCTCCTTTATGGGTCTGAAACATGGGTCACCTATCGCCAACACTTACGACTCCTCGAACGCTTTCATCAGCGCTGTCTACGCAGAATCCTAAATATACACTGGACTGACTATGTGACGAATGTTGCTGTCCTTGAGCAAGCAGGGATCACCAGCATTGAGGCCATGATATTGAGAACACAGCTGTGCTGGGCAGGGCACGTTTCTAGGATGGAGGACCATTGCCTCCCAAAAATAGTACTCTACGGTGAAGTCGCCATGGGTCAGCGTAAGAGGGGCGCTCCAAAAAAGCGATACAAGGACTCCCTGAAACAACATCTCAGGCTTGGACAAACTGATCACCAACAATGGTCCGCCCTGGCCTCACGTCAAGAGTCATGGAGACGCACTATCCACAATGCTGCAGCCTTATTTGAGAACTCACGCCAAACAAATCTTGAAGAGAAACGACAATGCAGAAAGAATCACAACCCAATAACATCACCCAAGGAGACCTTCTGCTGTGCTTTCTGCAACCGGACTTGTTTATCTCGGATTGGCCTTTTTAGTCATCAGCGCCCTTGCAGAAAGCGCGGGATGAGTCCTTCCTGAATCTTCGTTTGCAAAGAAAAGCCAGAGAGAGAGCTTTAAAACTCTTACGAGAATTATGCAAAAATTGCCCTCTGTTTCATTCTCCCCCTCTCTTTGTGACACAACCAGGTAATAAGCAACACCTGCAGAAATTCCCTCTCCTTGTTCTTGTTGTGTGCCTTCTAGTTATTTCCAACTTGTGGTGAACCTATGATGGAGTTTGCTTGGCAAGATTTATTCAGAGGGGGTTTGTCTTTGCCTTCCTCTGAGGAAGAGAGATCATGGTGGGTTTCCATAGCCGAGTAGGGATTCGAACCCTGGTCTCCCAGAGTCATAGTCCAACTCTCAAATTACTGCACCACACTAGCTGTCATCCTCTCCTATGCAACTATTCAAGGTATAAGAACCCTCTCCAGGTTTCACTCTGACTATCCTAAAAGTCTGTTCTGACTAGGACTGCCAGGTCAGATCTGTTCCAGCCCCTAAGATTTCAGGACCAAAACCCAAGACCTGGAGATGATGTTTGTGATGTCACAGGAAATGTGTCCTGCTGACACTATAAGGTGCAGTCCCTGGTGATGTCATTAAGCAAATTAAACATCAACCAGAGTTAAACAGAGTACACTGTTCATTTTTTTTAAATAAGAAAAAAAGCCAAAGTAGTTAGGAGTATCCAGACACACTTTTCAAGAAGGTACTTTCACCCTAAGTTCTTCCCCCTTGCCTGGAGAACTCAAGATTTGGGACTCCCTGAGATCTCGGACTCCTTGTTCTGACTAGCTTCTGCTCCAAACTGAAAGCTACTACAGTTTGCTGGCATTGAGACCTACTTCCTATAGAGGCAGTAAACAAAAGAGCATGTCCCCAGTATTACAAAATAACGATCTCCCTTCTTTTCATGGCACTAGGAGGAGATAGGAAGCTCAGGTTCAGATACTAGCACTCATAGAACAGGTGCTATTATATGTAAATAAACAACCACCACTATTTTAGAATAAATATTTTTGCATTTTTTTTCTCTTGGACAGTGGCCCAATTTCCTTGTCCTACTGGATGGCCAGGTCTAGCCTGGCTGTTTGTGAAAGCACTCCATTGTCTACTGTCTCTATGTGTATGAGGATGCTTGTTTGAGTACAAGCATATCTAAGCAAGTAGGTCAGACACACACTATGCCAGATCAGCCTTTGTTGTGGGCTTCCCATACGCAGCTGGTTGGCCACTGTGTGCCAAAGAATGCTAGAGTAGATAGCCCTTTTGGTCTGAACCAGCACGGCTCCTCTGTCATTCTTCCCAGGGAAACTGTTTTGGAGGTCTGAGAAAGCCACGATGGTACATTGCACATGTCACCCACGATATACAGACAGATGCACACCAATGTTTCAGATCTTTGCAATTATTATTGTTATTATTATTACAAATAAGCCTTTCTGCAAACTCGGTGCCTATTGTTACAAAGCAGGAGTACAAAATGGGTAGCTCTCAATGTGGTTGGATCACAACTCCCATCACCTCCAGCCATCCTGTACCCAATTGTGAAAGAGGATGGGAGTTGTAGTCCAACAACATTGGGAGGGTTACTGCACTCCAAAGTAACATGGCAGGGCAGCCAAAAGGTTCTGCTTTCTATGCTACCTTACCACATTATATCATCAGTATCCAGTGTTCTGAGATTCTGGTCCCATAGGAGATTTTTCCAGTTAGCAAAAAGACACGGCTTTACCTCGGTTTCCCATGAGACCGGAATGGAAGAACAATGACATTGTGCAGTAAGGCAGCACAGAAAACGGAAGCTTCTGGCTGTCCTACCACTTTACTTCTGCATGTGGTAAGCCTCTAGGAGAGCCACAATTTCACCCATCCCTGTCATGAACAACAAAATGGGTCTGAACACTAGCTTTGCATGCTAAAGGCACAGATCTCTCTGTTTCAAAAGATGGGTGGCATTTGGCTTGTGTTAGCTATGTGGTTACTATAAAACATAAAAGGAAACCCACAACAAAATTCTTAAAACATAATGCCTTTTTGTAGTATTGCCATAACAGCAAGTTGGTTAATCCATTTTTTAAAAACATGACTTGTATTACAGATTTTTGAAAATACAACATAGCAAAAAATCACTTTAAAAAGATGAAATTGAGAATATAAGGAATGAAAAACAAAGTGTAAAATAAGAGGCAACTTAAAACAAGACAAATCTGACACATGTAAGAACATGAAAGCTGTGCTGTAGAAGTTATAGTATACTAAATAAATAATGGATAAGAAGGAGCCTGAGATGATAGAATTTTAAAACTGGAAACCTAATCTTCAGAATGAGTTGATGCATTAGTTTTCTGATAGTGTGTCTTCTTGTTCTTTTGCATATCAGATGTTTGGGGGGAGGGCTGATAGGAGGGACTTCCAAAGATGATCTCCATATAGGATCGGGATCTTATATGTTGACATAAGTTGTGTAAGTCCTCAACACAGCAGTTGGTAAGCATGAACTCATACAGTATCCATTTTGTCTAATTCTCTCCCTAAAAGACACCCATACCATACCTTTCAACTGTCCTGATTTGGCAGGTACAGTCCTGATTAATCCCCCGTCACCCCACTTTATCAGCTCCTTTTAAAATATCCCAATTTCTCTCTCCTTCTCCTCCTCCTCTCATTCCCCCCCTTTGTCCTCATCTCACTTCAATTGCTGTAAACCCAGTTCAAAGTACAAAAAGTTGTTTGCATATAATTAACTCAGCGTGGGCAGTGGGGAGAAAGGAGTGGAATCTTGCCTTTCCCTGAAGACTCAGGCAAAAGAAAACTGTGGCAGCCTCTCTTAGCTTGTATTGTTCTTCTTCATCAATAACAATTGCCATCTTGACCACACTCATGTTGCTTGGCCCCATGTGTTCTGGTTTTCATATGTGAAATGTTGGAGGGTATGCTGTACACAAACACAGATGGAATTGGACGTGCACATGGAGGCTCCTCATCAAAGATGGGAATTGTTATTTCCTTGGACTACTGTTCCTGGAATTGTCCAACCAGCACAGTCAGTGACCATACCAGCTAGGAGATTCTAGGAGTTGTAGTCCAAAAAAATAACATTTCCAAGCATTGACCCCACTGTAGGTATTTGAGGACCTCTCCCCAGGCCAGTGGCAGCATCAGTGCTCAGCTACCAGTGTTCTTTCACACTACACAGTTATGGCTCTATGATTCCACTTTAACTGCCATGGTGATATCCTGTGGAATCATAGGATTTGCAGTTTAGGGAGGGGCATTTATAATTCTCAGCCTGAGAGCTCTCATGCCTCACCAAACAACAAACCCCAGGATGTTGCCATGGAAATTAAAGGAATATAGTGCTATAATAGTGTGGTGTGAAAGGGCCCCTGGTCCTCTTGTTAGCAAGCCCTGTGACCCCCTCCCTATAATACTGCATAATTGAAAATATTGGACACTTCAAAGGGGTCAAATTGACCAGGGTGATCCACAAAGAGGTCAGGTGGAGGTCACAAGGACCTGGGAAGGTGTCTTAGAAATATTTTAGCAAGCAAGCCCAAACTATTATTGTGCAGAAGCCCCCGGTAAACAAAGCCATTAAGGAGGTATATGCTAATCCCTTCTTGGGCACCTCAGCAATGAGTCACCCAACCTAAACTATCAAGTGACCTTTCCAACCCAAATCCAAGGAAGTATCTGCTTGGAACTCCCTCCTGTCCTGCAATGTGAGGTTGTCATAAACCAATCAGTTCCCATCTCCCAGCCATAAAAAGCAATCAGTTAAGTTTGGGTTTCCTTTGTTTACTTGGTGGGAAACCCACCTAGGCTTTGTCCTAGCCAAAGTATCCCCTTCAGGATATGAAGCAAGCTATAAAGATTAGCCCCTCCCCAACAATAGAAAGGTGTGCCACTGTGTATGACATTGACCACTCTCTTTCTCAGTGCACCCCTAGCTTGGAACTTCCAGTGTCACCCCCAGACTTCTGTCTGTGTACGGTACTTCAAAACTCCACTCTTCAAGACTGGTAACTATTGCCCTATTTCCAGAATCTATCCCTCTATCCAACCTTTCTGTCTTACTTTTCGATAGCCTGTGGTTCTTGTGAACATGTGTTGCATGCTTTTTGTGCTATTTCCAATAAAAACATTTTATTTCACTTCAACCTGGAGTTCTCTACAGTTAGTACTAGTATACATAGGTGAAAAGGTCCCTGCACTTATCCTCCTCCCGCAGGCATACTGTTTGAGCTAATAATCCCCCCATCTAGAGTTTGATATCATGGGTGGGTCTCAAGGCACCACCCACCTTTTGGGGTAACAGTCTCCTGGGCCTACCCCACTGGCCATTGGGGTTGTCATCCTTCCCTCCCAGACCCCCAGTCTGGATTATGACACAGACAGTGAGGCACACAAAAAGTATGTCAGGCCTAGCTCTTAGGACCCAGGGCAGATCCTGACAGTGAAATGGAAAGGCAGAGGGACGTGCCCATGCAGGCAATGAACAGGGATACTTCCCAGAAGCCATAAGACACAAATACAAACCAGACAATACCTACTGCAGTTGAACATAGACAAGAAAGGGAGGGTCTGCATCGGTCAAAGCATATTTATAGCAAACATGCATTAATCAGGCAATAGCTGAGGAAGGCTTCTTGACCATAAATATCCCAGCCTTGTTCTTGACAGGTTGTTGCTGACAACCAACCTTTCCTGCAAGTAGCAATCTGCTTTGCTCTTAACTCTTGGCTGGTATGATTCCAAGACCTTGAAACCGTGCTTCATGAACTATCCTTGCTACCAACACCCCTTTGGATTTGACACCTTGATTAATTGCTTTCTCCTGTTGACACCGACTGGCTTTGTTACTGAGAACTCTAAAACTCTTGGCTGGAAGCTCTGGTAAGACAGCCATTATGACTCTGTTGAACTTCTTTCCATGGCTGGCTGCTAAAACAGGACAGGAGTTCACAAGCTTCCATTATAATTCCCTTAGTACCTTAATCCAGGGTTTTGTGGGTATTCCTACAAAACATGGATCTAGTTGTGTTGAGTCAAAATTGGGATTCTCCAGACTAAGATTCTCCAAGCAGGCCATTGTGGGGAGGTCTGTGGAGCTGTGAGAAATTGAATCTGGTAGCTTCCAGCCATGTTTGGAATGCTGGCCTGCTAGGTAAGCCTCTGGGAGCAAGTCAACATAGCACAGCACCCACCAGAGGGCACTGTTTTCTCTGTCTCTTAAACCCAGAACCTTCCCTGGTCTTCCTACAAAACACTGAAAAACATTCTGGCCGTATTATATCTAAACAGGGGCATTGTCCTTGGCAATATCCAAGAAAGGGTCTCCAAACCTTTCAGAGAATTTTGCTCTACCACACACTGAATTTTCTCCCTTCTCCTCTTCCCATGCTAAAACCTGCAAGGGTCCCCTTTTGTCTTGGTCTGACAAGAAGCCTTACCTGTGGATGAAACCCATCCCTTCCAAAACAGAAAATATTGACAACTTTCATGAAGAAAAGTGCTAAAAGCAACCACAGGAAATGCAGCAAGGCCAGAAAACAAGCCAATTTGATACACTATTCACTTAAAGGGACTGCATAAATCATAACCCCCAGTGAGGATGTATGACTGTTCTACTTAATGCATTGGCCCAAAAAGCATTCCTTAAAAAAATAGTTACATTAACTGGTTATTATTGCAACAGCCATAGTTTTCTTTCTTTCTTTCCCAGGGGCAACTTCTCTGGAAGTTTGCTTTCTTGCTGATTATTTGCTGGCAACTTTGTCCAGTTTCTTTACTTTCTTCTGTTTTTCTTTCATCCCCTCCCCCTGCCTTCCTTCTTTAGGGTTCTGTTGTTAGGCTAATATGAGTATGTGCACATTGCACAGGATCCTGCTGAGAATCTCAGGCTGTTGTGGTGCCCAGTACATTAAGCAACGCCCCATTGGCAGTATTTTTCACTTGTTGGAACTTGCCAACAAGTGATGACCAAATGCCAGGTCATGAAGGATGGATTCAAAAAGGCTTTTTACAAGCCAACACAATTATATTCCTAGTTGACCATATCTGATGCTGCACAGCTGATCAGGGATTTTCTGGCCCCTTCAAATAGCCAGCAAATTCAAAGTTTCTTGGTTCATGAATAGGGGTGAGGAAGGAGACCCTCATTCCCAGGACTCAGACCTGTGGAGGGTCCGGGCCTCTGGGGGCCTGGACAGTGGAAAATCAAGCAATATAAGACAGGCATACTTCAGTTAACAAAGCCTCTATGAGGATCATAAGTCCTGCCATGCTTGTTGAACATGCTTTTGCTTATGCTTACACTGTGCTAAGTGGGATGATGGGTTATGCAACACCAATGGAGTAGAAAGGAATGGTTTATCTCTCTTGGTTCAGGCTAATGAACAGATGTCTGGAAATGTAAGTGAGCTGCAAGTTGTCAAGGTCATTCCTGTGGGAAAGCCTGGTACAAGAGGGAAGGAGAGGTCTTCCTGGGAAGACAGGTTTTTTTGGTTAATTGATACATGGGGTGGAAGCCAGGGAAAACCTGCCTGAATTGCTTTGTGCTTACTGTGTAACTGAAAATCTTCAGTCCTGACAACATATTTGTACAGTGATCAAAATAACTATGTTCTTGAAGTGAAGTTAGCCTGTACATTACAGTCTCTGACAAAGAAGCTCCTTTCTTTTTGTTGTGTAACTTCAAGTCACTTCCAACTTATGGCAACTCTAAGGTGAACCTATTATGGGGTTTTCTTGGCAAGATCTGTTCAGATTTGGATTGCCTTTGTCTTCCTCAAGGGCCGAGAGTGTGTGACTTGCCCAAGGTCACCCAATGGGTTTCCATGGCCGAACAGGGATTTGCATCCTGATCTCCAGGCTCCTCGACCAATGCTTAAGCCATTACACCATGCTGGCGTCTACAAAGTCTTTTTATACCAGCCCAGTCCCCAATTTACTTCCTTGTTCACTGTGTAGACAAAAGTTATTTATCAGCATTGGGAAGATGTTGAAGGAGGGCTGGAGAAACAGACTTTGGGGACTTTATCACACAACAAAAGGTAGGTATACCCAATTCTATTAACAAGAGACCTCCAAGAGTCCTAGGAGATTTTCAGATGGGGTATTTATTCCATGGGAGACACGGAACAGGGTCAGGAAAAAGTCTTCCTTTCAGAAGACGTTGACCCTTTTCCATGTCTCCCCCGTCTTCATTCCACATTTCCCCACGATATTTTCATCATGGGGAAACATCGTTTTTGGGCCACCTGTTCCATTGTAGTAATGGAATCACGGGTAGTCTGAAAGGTGTCCTGTTCCTCTCCTGCGATGACAGCTGCAGGAGGGAGATCTGTTCTGGACACTTCCAGGCAGGAGCGGGACACCCAGGTAAGTGGCACCCTCCCCCTGGGTTACTTTTATGTTTTTGTATGTGTTTTTGTGCTTGGCGTAGTATTTTGACAGTTGGGTAGGTTATTTTTGAATTTCCCTCCCGCCTGTTCTCTCACGAGAACAAGCGGGATTCCAGTTCCAGTCGTAAAGGCAGCCTTACGACAGCTGCATTTACAGCCAGACAGCTTGGGAAGAGGGAGGACGTTCCTGCCGCAGAATGAAGGTAAGTGTTTGAACATTTCCCCTTTATTCCACAGCAGGAATGGGATTGAGGCTTGCGGGGCAGGAACGGGGCATTTGGCCCCATTTGAAAATCTCCCTAGTCATTAAAAGCCTTGTTTAGATCTTACAAACTCAGGGTTGTGGCTTTTTGGATTTAACTCATCTACCTATGATGCTGTCTTCCTCTTTTCCTATTGCTTTCTACCTTACCAAGCATTATCATCTTTTCCAGTGAGCAGTGTCATCTCATGAGGTGTCCAAAGTACGTTCGCTTCAGTTCAGTCATTTTGGCTTCTACTCAGATCTGTCGTCACTTCTCAATGTATATCTCCACGTATCAAACCCACATATCAACATTTCACAGATGAAAACCAGGACATATGTGACTAAAGAACATCAGAGTGGTGTGGTCAAGATGGCACAAGTGATTCATGAAGAAGAACACACAAGTCAGGAAAAGATGCAGAAGTGTGTGTTTGCCTGAATCTACGAGTAGGGCAAGATTCTGCCTCCTTCTGTCCTCCCCACAACCACTGTGTTAACTTGAGTACAAATTACTTTTGCATTTTAAATTCTTTGCAGCACTTCATGTAAACTGAAGACAAAAGATGAAAGTGGGAGATGAGAAAATGGGGGCATTTTAAAAGCAGCTAGAAAAGTGGGACGACAGAGGGAGGAGTAATGGGGACTGTCCCTGACAAATTGGGACAACTGGAGGGTGTGAATTAGCAAAGACCTTTTCAACTAGGCAGGCCTTTGGCAATTGACTGGTTGCTGAAGAAGGCACTTTAAATGGGTGACTGCTGTACTTTCCTGATACTTTTTAAAAAAATTCAATGAGGGTTTAGTAGTCTATATTGTTGTTAACTGCCCTTGAGTCAGCTTTGACTCATGGCAACCCCATGAATGAGACATCTCCAAAAGCCCCTGTCCTCAAACACTCTGCTCAGGTCCTGCATTCTCAGGGCTGTGGTCTCCTTGACTGAGTCTATCCATCTGGCATTCAGCCTTCCTCTCTTTCCACTACCCTCCACCTTTCCTAGCATTATTGTTTTTTCTATTGAGTCCTGCCTTCTCATGATGTGACCAAAGTATGGCAGTCTCAGTTTAGTCATCTTGGCTTCCAGGGAGAGCTAAGGCTTGATTTGTTCTAGGATCCACATATTGGTCTTTTTGGCAGTCCACGGTATCTGTAGCACTCTTCTACAGCACCATATCTCAAATGAGTTGAATTTCTTTCTACCAGCTTTCTTCACTGTCCAGCTCTCACTTCCATACATGGTAATGGGAAATACAATGGCTTGGACAATCCTAACTTTAGTGTTCAGTTTTATATCTTTGCACTTTAGCATCTTGTCTAGTTCTTTCATAGCTGCCCCTCCCATGCCTAGTCTTCTTCTGATTTCTTGACTGCAATTTCCATTCTTATCAATGAATGATTCAAGGTATGGGAAGTCTTTAACTATTTCGATTTCCTCCTCGTATTTTAATAATATTATTTTTATGGCTCTAGCTGTACCTTCTTTTTGCTATTCTTGTTGCAAGTTTCCTTGAGTGCAGTTTTTGGGGAGAAAGTCAGGAAATAAATAAAGAAATAAACATGCACTTTTAATGCAAATACAGCTTGAGTCTTCCTTATCTGAAATTCCAAAATCCCAAATATTCTAAAACCCAAAATTGTCCACATGAGTGGCTGAGATAATTATACCTTTGTTTTTTTATGGTTCAATGTGCACAAACTTTGTTTCCTGCACAAAATTATTAAAAACGTTGTGTATAAAATTACCTTCAGGCTATGTATATAAGGAACATATGAAACACAAATGAATTAAGTGTTTAGACTTGGGTCTCATCTTCACACTATCTCATTATGTATATGCAAGTATTCCAAAATCTGAAATAGTCCAAAATCCTAAATACCTCTGGTTCCAAGCATTTTGGATAAGGGAGACTCACCCTGTAGCTGCTTTTTTCATCTTGTGCTTTGGTGATACATAAGTGGCCAAGTTTCTGCACCTGGGAAAGTGTGTGTTGTGGCTTACCATGTTGCTGCAAATCATCCTCCCTGTAGACCTGCAGTGGTGTGATCAGTTTGCAGGCAGTGAATATTGTATACTGTGTAATTCACTCCTCTTACATTTTATATTGCAGGTGTTTGCTCCAGCGTTGGAGTGCCAAAGGGAGGAAAGGCAAAGCCTCAAAATTAGGGAAGTGCATATCTATGAAGTCAACATCTACAGACTTCCAGCCTTTCCCATCTCCATGTCCACTTTATGCTCAGTTCTGGGACTGGCAGTGTTTTTTTAATGGGCCAAAATCCATCCCTTTTGGGTGTGTGCATTTCCCCCATGTACACATTTGAACAATTGCATGCATCACTTAAAAGCATTCAGTCATTGATTACAGCAAGCTCAAGCAGCATTTTGTGCATAGTTTCAATGCAGGTTTTTCAAATGTGCTCATTATAAAGGTTTCGCCTGACCCGTCCATCAGTGTACAGATTTCAGAGCATAAATTGTATGCAGTCCTTGGCCAGTTTGGGAATTTTGGTCTTAGCAAAGACCAAAAATACAAATATAGACAGATGTAGATGCAGATGTAGGTGTGTGTTTGTGTGTACACTGGGGGGGGGTATATATATAGAGAGAGAGGTCCAAATAGATATGTGCCAGAATGGAATTCTTGTAAAACTCAACTTGACTTTTTCATTCATTCATAACCCACTTTTCTCCCAGGGTACAACAAAAGGTGTTTTGCTACATAGATTAAAGCAAAACTCAGCTAAAATCAATCACAATATTTTAAATAATAAATAAGTAAATAATAAAGAAGCATATTAACAAAAAGAAGCACTAAAAACAGTTTAACCTTTTAAAAAGAATTCAGATCATTTTAGAAACTTTACCTGACCATCTCCAAAACAAAACGAAGCACCATAACCCTGCCAGGTAGGCTTGTCTCAAGGGACATGCCAAAGTCAGTTGAGAAACCAAAGCACCTGCTTGTGCTTATGGTCTCTTAATCCTCTGTCATCCCACTTTTTCCAGTGGCTTTTTAAAAGTCCCAGTTTCTCTCTCTTCCTTCCACTTTTCACCTTTGTACTTTGCTTACTTCAGTTGCTGTAAACTGAGTTAAGAAATGGAAAAGTAGTTTGCACCCGATTAACTACCAGGGGGAGAGGAGAGGAGGGGGAAGAATTCTGCCCTTTTCAGTAGGCTCAGGCAAAAGCAAACAGCTGCAGCCTCTACTAGTTTGTGTGTTCTTCCTCATTAATAATTTTTGCCATCTTGACTACACTATAATGTTACTTGGTTATATGTGTCCTGGTTTCCATGTGTGAAATGTTGGAAGAGGAGAGAGACATTCCAAGGTTAATTGAGATACCAAAGCTCTCTTCTGTGTCCTTGGTCTGTTGCCTATAACTCAGACCAGCAAATGTGGAAAAGAGCTACATATTTGCGTAACAGAATGCCCTGGATACATTTCAAGGCTTTTCCATAAACACCATTGCCTCAAGACTGATATGCTCAGAGTTTAAAGGAGTCCGTTTCACACTTTTGCAAAATATTGGGTTTGGCTGATGTGCTGGGTTTTCTGTGTTGTTGTTTTTTTAAATAGCCCCTGCTATGCTCCATTTTTGCAATTTGAATGGACCTGTGTACATTGAAACACATATTCCAGGGCCCATCCAGAGGACAATTTGCTGTTCTTTTCCTTTCATACCAGGTGCTGCAGGATATATTTCAGAAGAGGGAACTGGCAAAACCACCTCTGAATATTCCTTGCCTAAGAAAACCCTATGAAATTCATGAGATCTCCGTAAGTCGACAGGTGACTTGAAAGGACAGGCACATACATATGTAGCAGATGTCCCTCTGAAAAGGTGTAGATACTGAACTTTTAGACTAGAATCTAAAAACACTGTAATTCCACTACTGAGGAAAGTGGAAACATAGTGGCATGATTAAAGTAATTACCACACATTGACGTAATTGTGTGATACTACTCTGTAATCGCGCAATACTACTGCCACAGAATCATCACATGACTACAACTAGCAGTTTAAGGATGGGATTTTACTTCCATGATGTTGTATGGATGAGATTTCAGCTGTTCTCACAAGAAGACATGACTTTCTTTAAACACACACATAAATAATGAAAGAAATTAACAAATAAACACTTAAGCAAACATAAAAACGTACCAAGAAAAGATGACAATTCATTAAAACTGAATCCTCTGCATCCTGTGTTCTCATTGGGAAAGGGGAGGGGAGAAGGACTGCCCATTCATGCTGTAATTGTGTGATTACAGCAGGATGTGATTTCACATGCTTTTCAGTACCACAAAAAGAGGGATATTGAGGGCTCTTCATGGATTTTCCCATTAATAAAAAGTGACAAGCCATTAATAGGTGGAGCACACATTGACCATGGGAGTACAATGACATAGTGCAATAATGGGAACCCATTTGCAGTACTGTCACGCTGTAATTCTGCAATTACAGTCCCATCTGATAAAGTTCACTTTTTTCCAAGAGGATATCTCCTTGTTTATTAAGGTTGCAGGAAGCCCCTAAGCTGCATGTTCTGTGAAGAGACAGACCTATCAACTGTTCACACTGAGTGTGTATTGAGAACAAGACACATCTGGAGTGTACGGGGCAAAAGCTTTGAAAGAGCATATCCAATTCCCGAAAGAAAGAAAGAAAGAAAGAAAGAAAGAAAGAAAGAAAGAAAGAAAGAAAATTCAGAACATGCTGTTACTAGAAATGCTCCTAGAATGATTGTGCCAGTAATTCATTTTTCACCAAATCACAAATACACGTCAATATCAAAGTGAACATTAATTTCCCAACTGGTTTGAGACACCCAAATCAAAAGAAGTCATTTTCTTCGGAGCTCAGATTTAACAATGTATTGTCTCAAAGGCAAACATGTATAGGAAGCCAGTATTTAGGTGATGAGAATACTAGGAAGGACAGTGTCTCACAGTAATAAATGAGGCCATAAAACTGAGTTACTGTTCAGACTGGTAAGTGGGTTATACAAGGAGACATGTAGGTTGCAAAACTCAACAGCATCAACTGGCAGAACAACAAGAGGGACATGGACTCCACTTGAAAAATTATTCTTGTCAGAATATTAGTATTTTTGCTAGCAGAGCAGTGCTAGCAGGTCATGTTGTGAGCTTATAGCTATAAAACAGGAGTAAGGACTCTGGGTACTCAAGAAAACTTAATTTATTACTTTAGGAAACCCATTCACAGGAGAAATAGTTCCTAAACTTAAAAAAAAAAAAAAACCTAAAAATTTTATTTCTATCCAGGTTTCTCTCAAAATGGCTTACAATACAAGTTAAAAACAAAATAGCTAAAACCATATTTAGTACTAAAGTTTAGAAAGCATTCAGCAATCAATCTAATTAAAACATTACTTTTAAAACATGAATTTAAAACATTTTTTTAAAAAATTGGTTACTTATGTGCATCTCTGCTCAAGCAGCCATTATAGAGACACTATACAGATTGTCCCCCGTTTATGCAGGATCGGTACCCGCTGTTTCACTTACCTGCAATTGTGTGTGTGTGGGGTCTCTCTAGGTATATGGAGGACCATAGAGTTGTGCTGGAGGTGGTCTCTCCAGGCATTGAGAGGTCCTCCAGTGTGACTCTATGGTCAACCTCCACTGGAAGTTGACCACAGATTTATGTCAGATGCCTAGAGAGGTATCCTCTCTAGGCATTTTCTAGGTCCTCTAGTGTGATTCTATGGTATAATATGGCAGTTTGCTATTATACATGGTTTCATGTAACTGCAGTAAGTCCAGGAATGTATCCCCTGTGTAAATTGGGGGCAACTTGTATATTCCCTTCCTGTCTCTGGTCAAGAGAAGAAAGAAACAGGAAGTGACCCCAGAGAAAGGAAGAAGGAAGTAAAGCCTAAGCGGAACATTCAACAGTACTAGAAAAGACTAGAGGGGAGAACATTAGAGCTATTTATCTACCCTCAAGAGCAAGCATAGTGCAATGGTTTGAGCTCAGCCTATGGGGTTGTCTAAATGGAGAAAATACTCCTCATAGAATTCGAGGAGAATAAGATTTGTCTAAATGCCATCCTGCATCAATCCACCATATTCGGAAGGAGGGTGGCTAAATCCACCAAAAACTCTGCAGGAAAATTTCCCCCCATATTTTTTCAAAAGCTCTGCAGGGAACGCGCATTCCTGCTTGTTGGGACAATCGATTTGCATTAATTCACATTCCTGATAAGAGGGGAAGTGGAAAGCTGATTGGTTGGAAGTGCCAGGGGGTTGAGTTTGCTAACAAGGCACCTCCCAGAACCACCCTGTTGGATTGCCGCCTTAGCAATCATGCACTGAAGCGATAAAACAGCCTTTTCTTCTTTTTTCTGTTTATTTAGGTGGAATATCACACTTTCTCAACTTAGACATGCTTTAAAAAAATACTGTTCGGTGGCAGCAAGTGGTGAGAATAAAAACATGAGTAATTCACTCGTGCCAACCATCTTGATTCACAGGATATCTCTACATGCCTGCGATTTTGACAAAAAACATTAAGATAAATTGAAGCTGCTTTGAATTGGTGTTAGTGTGCATCATTTCACATTTCCCCCCTCATATAGACAAGCACTATGACTTTGGAGACCAAATCTTTCCAAGAAATCCCCATGATAGGATCACGATAAGTTGGAAAACAACTTGAAGGCACAGAACAGCAACAACAATCTACCCTCATCTCACACCTCAGCTCTTAATTGCTATAGCACTGGTACTTTAATTTCCAACTTTAAAAGGACTATATGGATATCAAATAAGTAATAGTTAATTAGAGGCAACCTCCAACAAAGTGTTGCACTGGAGAGTGCAGCTGTTCAGGATTCCCACACTTAATTCCATCACCACCCTAGTTTTCCATTCCCCTTCTGTCCACAACACTCACAGTCAACTTTCCATGACCACAAAGAAAGCCTCAGTGGCAGCTGGGGTTCCTATATTAGTGAGGTGGGGAATCCACGCCAAATTTTAATTCAAATTTTAATTCAAACTTGAGAGGAGCTACTTGCAATGCTGCCATTGTTTGGGGGAAAAGTTTCAGCGTCTTGGCTAGAGAGAGCCAGGAGATTATCACATGTGCTAAGTACTCAGGACCGGGAAAACCGGAGATCGCTCACAGGGTCCCTTTTCAGACAACATCATCCCTGTCCTGGTATGCTCCCATTCTGCTCTGGTCCCACCCCTGCTTCCTCTTATTAATGATTTAAATCATTAATTAATAAGGAGCCTGTTCCATCTCTGTGATGGAATCATGGGTGTATGAAAAGGAGCCCCGTTATGCTGGTGCGATGCCAGCCGCGGTGGGAGGTCCCTCCCAAACACTTCCAGGTACAATCGGGATGAGGAGGTAAGTGACAGCCTTCCCCCACCCTCACTGGGTTACTTGTATTTTTCTACCTTTGTTTTTGTGCTTACTGTCACTTTTCTTTCTTTCGTTCACTTTGTTTTTTTGAATTTCCCGCATGCTTGTTCTCTCGTGAGAACGGCCCAGGATTTCAAATAAGGAAGTGAATTCAGCTCTGCGCGAGCTATATTCACTTCCTGGACTGCTGGTGGGAGGAGGAGCCATTTCTGTCATGGCTCTAACACGTGTTTGAATTTTTTAAAAAAAAGTGTTACAGGGAAGGGAGTGGGGTGGAATTGAGAGTACTGGGACAAGGACAGGTTTTTAGGACCTGTGTGATAATCTCCCGAGTGTGGTGTAGTGGTTTGAATGTTGGACAAGGGCACTGGGAGACCAGGGTTTGAATCCCCGCTCAGCCATAGAAACCTACTGGGTGACCTTGGGCGAGTCACACTCTCTCAACCTCAGAGGAAGGCAAGAGCATCCCCCCCCCGAACAAATTCTGCCCATGAGAGGTTAGTCTTTGGGTTGCCATAAGTAACACTTGAAGGTACACATCAACAGGAGGACATGTCTCCATCTGTGTCTGTCTTCGCCATAGGCCCAAAACCAAGACACTTGAGGCTTTGCATGGATACTAAAAAGACTGGGACACAGCAAATAAAACAGTTCTAGGTATGAAAGATTTTCCATGTCTCACGCTCTGCCATGCTAGAAATTTAGGGACTGATGTATAACAACAACAAGAGTTCAGCACCTTTGATAGTTTCTACTATGTGTAGACTAAAATCTAGAGCAGATTCACTGCGTGGAAGCTAGCAGTCACTGTTGATTAGACTTTAACTCCCAGCATTTTCCACCAGGGCCTATAATAGCTAGGATGTTACCTAGATGGTGAAAAAAAAATCTTGGAATGTAAGGGGAATACATTTTATTCAAATGAGCTCCTGCAGTGATTTGCCATATTCGAAAGGGGGGGGGGATTCCAGGTACTTCACAATAACAGCCTTTGCTGCTTCTCATGAAGTTTTTTTTAAAAAAATATATATGCAGAAATGTGTATTCCAGCCTGTTTGAACAACCCATTCAAATTCGGGCACATCCCAGAAGTAAAAATGTGATTGGTCAGACATGTGCGGGGATTGGCTTTCTGGCAACGGAGTGGCCAGAGCTGCTATTGTTGATTTTCACAGAAGCAATCATGTGTTATTTTCAAGTGGCAGAGCAAAAAAATAATATTTAAAAAGCAGAAAATCACTCTTCCACATCTCTGATTTAACAAGGGGGAGGGGAAATGGAGGGAGCTTTTGGGGAGTAATAATGCACGTAATTCACTCACGGCCACCATCTTTATCACAGAAATGCTCCATGTGAACTTCTCATGCCAGCAATCTTGCAAATGTGTCATGGAGACAAATGAATGCTGCTGTGATGGTGAGTTAATGCACTATTTTCTGAAATTAATTCTCCCATCTAGCTGAGCCCCAAGATTACTGGGAACTGCAGTGCAGCAACATCTGGAGATTCACATGATTCCTGCTGGTGATATTCTGATTCTTTTTTAGTACACATTTGGCTCCCAGGCAGCCTCTCATTGATGCCATTGACTGGACTAAGCTTCAGCAGGTGACTTTTCACAACATGCTGGGTATGTGTAGCCTCCCCCAGCCCACACATCTGGGGGCAAGGACTTCCAGCTGTCACAACCTTTAGCCAGGCTTAAGCTGCAGCTGCTTGCTTATTCGAAATTAAATGCTGGAAATAAGGGATTTTCAAGAATGAAGGGAAGAACATGTCTTTCTCCCTTTTTGTTATACTGTACAGTACTTGGATGGTCACCAAAATGAAGCTGAAGGAATCCAGGCCTTAAAAGAGCAACCTTTCTTTTCTTGTTCCTCCATTTCTACCATCTTTAGTTTCCTGTTCTTTCACCTGCCAGTTGCTATTGGATATCTCTGGTTTTAGCACAAGCAGCTCTACTTTCAAAAGACTAGTGCTAATTATTGTCAATTAAGTGCCTCATGAATTTTGAGAAGCCAGAGGCTATGAGGTTAATCCTTTTCATCCTACCACCATGGAGAAAGAGTTCAAGGCCATTGTTCCTCTTCTAGACTGACATATCAGGAGGCACACATATGGATTGTTGTCATGACTGGGGAAAAAACCTGAGGACTTGCTTAATCTTCATTCCTTGCTTTCCACAAAATTGAACAGCACTTACTTGTTTTACCCAAGCTGTTCCTTGGGGCTGTTTGGAGATTGGTTCTGGGGTGTACAATATTGTATTTTTCCTGCTCTCGTGCAACCAGAAGTATCAGCATGGCATGGAGGCAGCAAGGCTCCTGGAGCAAGGCCTGATGACTGCAACACAAAACTAGGTTGTGGTTTTGAAATAAAATGGAAAAAGCATGAAACCAGTGCCAGCCAATAGGAAGAAAAAAGAGGCCATCTCAGGTGGAAGATGGTAAAGGAAACCAGCAACACGGTGGAAGAAAGAACTGTGTATGCCACACAAACCTAGTGCCTCTTTGAAGATATCAAGTTGCCTATAGGTATGGAGGAAGAAACTCTTCTGTCTTCAGCAAAAGGACCAGTAGGGCCCATTCACACTACAGAATTATAGTGCTATTATTCCACTTTAACTACCATGATTCCACCGTATGGAATCCAGGGGATTGTAATCTGGTGAAGCACTGAATTCTAAATTCTAAATGCTGAGAATTCTAAATGCCTCTCCCTAAACTCCCTAAACAGGATTCCATAGGACAGAACCATGGCAGTAAAAGTGGAATAGAAGCACCATAATTATTAGCTAACTCTAACTGCCTTCTGTACATACAGAATTGTTTTGAAGGTGGAGGGAGCTCAACATTGATAGACAGGTTATTATGTATTTTGCCAACCTGCAGGTGCTTGTAGCAGGAGGACATATTACTTTCCCCATCTATTATCACTGATACATCTCTAAATATGGTATTTAGTAGCTAGTGTGCATAGAGTAAATTGCTGGCAGCCTTTATTATTCCTGGGAGGGCTCAATAACAATTGATTTCTTTATATTTCTTAATGCTAGATAATTTAGTACACTTCTTCCTGATAATTCCTGAGGAGGCTCAACTACATTGCAGTCTTGGTAGCCCAATTTTGCCAGCCCCCACCCCAGCCTAGTCTTGGGGAAGGCTTCACCCTCCCCATTCCATGGGCCTCTGTCTTTTATTTTGCCCCAGCAACAAAAAGGAATATCCGCCTGAATTAGACTACACAACAGATGATATAGCATGAGAGAATTAGACTACACAACTAGTGATCCACTCCACTGCCCCATACATACATACATACACACACACACACACACACTGAAATAACAATGAAATGTCACTTTTGTCAGAATCTGGAACAAGTTTAATGTTATCTTCTCCCCCCACATGACACTCATGGAGGTATCAGAGAGCCTGGACACCCTGTTGAGGTAAAACTGACAATAACATTTATTCTTCTCCTTTAACATGACCCCTATCCCCAAACCCCCAAAGTCAAGGAAAGCTTGGAAACAATTACTCATAGGTAATGTAGTTACCTGTAATTACTTTTTCAGTAAAGGGGGCACAACAAAGCCACATTTCAAAAGCAACATAACGAGAGTAGATAAGGTTTACTTTGGTGGTGTATGAAATCAAGGTTTGCTTTTGGGATTTTTAAAAAATATTTTCAAGCCATTGATGGTGGAATCCATGGATGCAGAATTCGTGGATAGCGAGGGCCAACTGTAGTTGTGTATTCCTGCATGGCAGGGGGTTGGACTAGATGGCCCATGTGATCCCTTCCAGCTCTATGAACCGGGAGGCATGACTAAAACATAGCTAAAGAAGGGGGACTCATCAGAACTCAGGAAGACCTCTAGTGATCAGGGCAAAGGCTCAAATGGACCAGGAAACCTTCTTACAGTCCTTCCTGCCCAGGAGGATCCAGTCAATGCCTATCCTCAGTGGGAAGAGACAGTCCAGAGCCTGAGGAGACTTCACAGAAAAGCTGCCACATGCAGTTTTGTGACTCACTCCTTGGGGCAGCTGCCCTGCCAGGGTGAGGCATAATTCTGAAGTTCTGCTTCTCAAGAGCGCTACTGAACCTGTCAGGGAGGGTGATTATGAAATTTTCTTTTCACTGAGAAATCCAAGAGAGTTTGTAAACATTATTTTGGGTTTGTCTGGACTACCAATGCCAGAATTCCCCAGCCAGCATGGTGCTGGGGGATTATAGGAGTTATAGTCCAAAAAGGGAACATTTACAAGCTGTAGTGCTCTCTCTCTCTGGCTTTTCTTCCAAAACAAAGATTCAGGAAGGACTCATCCCGCGCTTTCTGCAAGTGCACTGATGACTAAACAGGCCAATCCAAGATAAACAAGTTCGGTTGCAGAAAGCACAGCAGAAGGGTGATGTTTCTGGGTTGTGATTCTTTCTGCGTTGTCGTTTCTCTTCAAGACTTGTTCGTCGTGAGTTCTCAAATAAGGCTGCAGCATTGTGGATAGTGCATCTCCATGCCTCCCGATGTGAGGCCATGGCAGACCATTGTTGGTGATTAATTTGGCCGAGCCTGAGATGTTGTTTCAGGGAGTCCTTGTATCGCTTTTTTGGAGTGCCCCTCTTATGCTGACCCATGGCAAGTTCACCGTAGAGTACAATTTTATAGCTGTAGTGCTAACTCAGTGACAATTCAAGTTTGGCATGACAGTGCATAGCTGAAACCCTCTTACACTGCACTGAACAATTTTGCTTTAGCTTTCCAACTTAGGGCTTGACTACACTGGCGGGAAACCCTGCACCTACCTCATAGCCGTGGCGGATGTTTTTGATCCACAGCGGCCTTGTAAATGCCACACTCACCGGGCTTCTCCAATTGTACAGCAGAGTATCCCACCACACTGTAATCTGTGTTGGAATAAAAGGGCAGTCCTACGCTGATCATGTGTCCTATATGTCATACTATTTCTGGCCACACAGCTGGGGCTGCCCCAAAGTTGTTGTTATTTTGTTTGCTCATGCACGCAAATATGTGAAAATACATTGTCCCAGAGTCCTGTATTATTGGATAAGTGGAGATATGCTAATGCAGATACGCATAAAATTTATTTTTTTTTAAAAATTAAGTGCCAAAACAGACTCCCGTCCACTAGAAATGCCACCCCCAGCTTCATACTGAAGCTAATTTGCAGCTGCCACATGGCCAATAATCCAAGTTTCCCCCTCAAATGCAGAGCAAACCATGAATCTTTCAGATCTTTAGTCTCCTGCAGAAACCCTGCTGAAGATGCGAATCATCAAAAACATTGTGTGGTAACTGTACCATGAATACGGGATGAGTACAGGATTTTTGGCCAGAGTAGACAAGCCCTTAGTTAAATGCGTTCCTTTTGAGGAAGGGGGAAAACCATGCCATTTCCTGTCACCTTCTTTTGCCTTTTCTCTCTGGCAAGTTATGTTCCTTCCTCATGCAGATCTGTGGAGAGTTCTCAGACAAAGACTTCTCATTCCCGCTACCCAAGTCAGTTTAAGTACAATAGGACCCCCATATCCACTGGGGATTGGTTCTGGGGGCCCCCGGGATACCGAAAACTGTGGATAATAGCGAACACCATTGAAAATAACAGGACTTCCTGTTTAAAATACCATAGAGTTGCCTTGGAGGACCTAGAAAATGGCTAGAGAGGAGACATTTTCTAGGAAGGCTCTATGGTAGATGTGCTGTTTTGTGTCCCGTGGATACGGCGGTCCTATTGTAATTCAATATTTCCTGAAAAGAAATGTATCTTTATATGGCTGGCTGTTTGTGTTATACTGGAACAAGCTAAGATGGCTGCCACCAAGAAACACAGTGATTGTTTCCAGGACTTAGATTCAACAGAGATCAATGAGGGAAAGAGGAATTCTAGCAATAAAAGAAAATGATCATAATGCTTAAATAGTGTGATACTGCTAAAGCACTTTAACACTTTAAGTTCTGAATAATAATTAAGAAGGGCTTAGTGGAAATTGATGAAAGTTAATTTCTGAAACCTTGCCTGAGTCTAGCTGTGACATGTGATCTTTGGGAGGGAATGGAGGGAGTACATAAGGGAAGAGAAATGAGGGAAACCCATAATATTTCAAGAAAGAATTTGGATACAAAACCATGAATATGCAGGAAAAATACAAAGAAATTGAAAAGTCTTAATACAGTGGGCCCTTGGTATCCTCTGAGGTTTATTTCCAGGAACCCCCCATGAAATCCATGGGTGCTCAAGTCGTATTATATACAGTGGTGTAGTAAAATGGCATTCCTTATGTAAAATGGCAAACATCAAAGTTTCCTTTTTTGAATTTTTTCCCCTGAATATTTTTGAGCTGTGGTTGGTTGAATCCATGGATGCAGAACCCATGGATACGGAAGGCTGACAGTTCTCTTCCAAGGACTTTTTTCCTGTCTGCATAAGCACCCACCCCCACCCTTCTCTCTCTCTCTCTCTTTACATTTAGAGTTAGAATGTATCAGTCCATCACTGGTCACCCTCCGTATGTGTGGGACCAGTACCTGTGGTTTCGATTATCCAATGTCTGAAAAATATGGTCTATCTGTAAGCATTTCCTAAGTCCTCCAGCATGACTCTATGGTAACTTCTGACTGAAGTTATCATAGAGTTGTGCTGGACATGCTTAGAGAGGCAGCCTCTCTAGGCATTTTCTATGTCCTCCACTATGATTCTATGGAGTTTGTTATTACACATTGTTTCAAGTATATGTGGTAAGTCAGGGAGTATATCACCCACAAATCCAGGGGGCAACCTGTACAACAGTGCATTAGTGAAATGGTATGCTTGCTCTATAACACTGTAACTTTAAAGGGGGGGGGAAATAAAATTCAGAAATAAGAAAATTTGACCTTCAAACCACCAGGCCAACTTTTGCCAGCAAATCATCCCGATTAAAAACAAACAAACCAAAACCTTTGGAGTAGCCCTAGTGTAGATCCAAGATATTGCTACAAAAAAATACAGTCATCCCTCCGTATCCACAGATTTGGTATCCACGGATTTAAGTGTTCACGGCTTGAAAATATTCTTAAAAGAATAATAATCTAAAACGCAAATCTTGATTTTGCCATCTTATATAAGGGACACTATTTTGCTATGCCATTGCATATAATAGGACTTGAGTATTCATGGATTTTGGTATCCACGGGGGGTCCTGGAACCAAACGCCAGCAAATATGAAGGGACAACTGTATAAGAAGTTGAACATGGAGGTGACAACAGCCAGCAAAACCCAAGGAATTGTTTCACAAGAACTCAGGCTTCTTTAGGCCAAGATACTGCAGTACATTCTAGTCCTGAGAGAGAAGGAAGGAGAGGGGAACTCAGCAGACCCTGCTCTGTATATGTGTGGGTGAGGAAGAGGAGGCGATGAAGAGTGTAATGCTTTACTGCTAAGTCTTTACAGAAAGTATTTTTTAAAAATAAAAAATCCATATGATAAGCAAATGTACTGATTTTTTTAAAGTTAGTCTTTGAATAGGAATGAAATACTTCAGAAAAGGAGTGGAGAAAGCCCAAAACATCCCACAAAACATCCCACGACCAGTTGGTTGCTTGTCACGCAACCAACACCTACCGAAATTCCCTCTTCTACACAACCATTAAAGGTACAGTAACCCTCTCCAGTTATAGTCTGTCAACCCTAATTGTTAGGACTGGAAGAAAGAGACAGCAAATACAGCAACAAATATTGCCATGTCCTGACATGTTTGCCCGGTCTGAAGCAGCCCACTGTCAAAATAGGAAACTGTGTCCTTAGAAGAAGTCACCCAGATTTCTGTGGAAACCTCAGCAAAGTATGATGTGTAAAGTAATGCATATCCTCCAACATTTAACAGATGAAAACTGGGACACATGTGGTCAAGCAACATCACGGCACAGTCAAGATGGCAAACATTATTAATGGGGAAGAACACACAAGCTAGGAGAGGCTGCAGTAGTTTGCTTGTGCCTGAGGCTACTGGGAAGGGGCACATTTCACCCCTTCCTTTCCACACTGCTGAGCTGAGTACAAACTACCTTTACACTCTGAAATCAGTTTGTAGCAATTGAAGGCAAAAAGGAGGAAATGGGAAGAGGAGAGAATGATGGGCAAAGTTGATGCCAGCCCCATCTATGGAAGATTCACCACTGATATCTCCCAAGCGTCTGCAGCCCTTAGCATAAATGGTTGTCTATCTCTGTGTTAAAGGCACAAGGAGGAACCAAGCTAATAAACATAGGCAGGTTTCTGATTTTGCATTTGAAGTTCAAATTCCCCTTGAAGTCTTGAGAAGAAAAGAGCTTTTCCCTGCCCCCACTCCACTCCTCAGTTCCTTCAAGCCCACCCTGTACATCCTGATTCAGGATTAAGGCTGGTGGGAAATGACAAATCCTTAAGGCATAAATCTTCAACCTAGGCTGAGTTGGTTGAGAAAATCAGGGGTGATTTATAGGGGATTAGCAGCTCAGAACTGAGGAATGTAAAGAGGTTTATGTGAGTGGAACTCACATTAATTTTGGTTCAGACTTATGTCTATTTAATTACAAGCATACACAAAAAGGGGGAGGGAATGGGACAGAGGAACCTGCATGCTTTTTGTGCTGCTGTTCACCACAATGGTCAGGGCTGACTCTTCCCATTAGAGTGAGTCTGTTGCCTCAACTGGCAGGTACTGCATGATGTGTCCGGGCCTGTGCATCAGCCACTTGTCTGTCCCTCTCTATTGGAAGGCAGTGCTGTTTATTCCAAATTGCCAGCCTGGTTACCCCAAGGCAACACATTTCCCTCAGGTGTACTGGAGAATGGTGTTCCATCGCCAGCACTGAAATAGTATTCAACTGCCAGTCAGGTCGCCTCCTACACATGCAATGGGGTACAGTAATATTCTTTACCCAGAAGACTTTTCACATTATAGCACTATGATTCCACTGTTGCTGCAACCTATGGAAATCTGGGGTTAGGGAAGGGTACAGTATTTGGCAATTTCAGCCAGAGAGCTCTCACGCATCTCCCAACTACAATGCCCAGAATTCCACAGGATGGAGCCACAGCAATTAATGTGGAAGAGAATAAAGACCTATCTAGTCCAGTGGCCAGTCATATGGAGAATAAAGCTATTGGTGGCTACTAGCCTTTATCACAGCTTGGAACAATTTACAAGCAACATAATTGTCTGCAATGAGTTATTTTTGTTTTGTAACAAGAACTTAACAAAGTTACATTCTAAAAGTGAGGTAGTTACTGGAAACAAAGTTACTTTGTTGGTACAACATATTTTTCTAGAGGCATTTTGACAGGAGTTTTAAAAGTTTAATGCATTTTCATCAATATAAGATTTTTTTAAAGTCATAGAAAAGTAATAAGCGACACAGGCTATCATTCTGTTAAGGATAACATCCTCTTAAGGATGACCTTAAGCCTACATATGTCCCTTTTGGGTCATTGTGAAGTCTGGTATTCCTCCCTCTGCAACAACCAAAGCGCCCCCCCAATACTTACTATTGAGCTAATGTGTCCCCTCAGCCATTCAATAGTTGGCAGAGAGTAGGGGAAATCAGAGAAGTATCTGGCTATGTCCCCATAACCAGATGCAAAGTTATTGCCTCATCTACTCATCTATAGACGAGGTGTCCAGCAACTCCGTTGATGAAATTTTATTGGATCAGCTTCAATCTGTGAGTACCGATGACGTGGACAAGCTCCTTGGTAGAGTGAGGAAAAGGACCTGTCCCCTCGATCCCTGTCCATCTTGCCTGGCCACCCAAGGGGGTGACGCATTGAGAGTACTCCTTAGGGATATTATCAATGCGTCCTTCAGGGAGGGGTCCCTTCCACCTTGTCTGAAGGAAGCGGTGGTTAAGCCGCTCCTGAAAAAGCCTTCCCTGGACCCCTTGGACAGGAACAACTATAGGCCAGTCTCTTTGCTGCCTTTTCTAAGCAAAGTGATTGAGAGGGCGGTTGCTTCCCAACTCCAAGCTGTCTTGGATGAATCCGATTATCTAGATCCATTTCAAACTGGCTTTAGGACGGTTTATGGAGTGGAGACTGCCATGGTTGCTCTGGCTGATGACCTCCGCTTGGGTATCGACAGGGGTAGTGTGACCCTGTTGGTGCTCCTGGGCCTCTCAGCGGCCTTTGATACAATAGACCATTCCATCCTCTTGGATCGCCTGAGGGAGTTAGGAATTGGAGGCACTGCCTTGCAGTGGTTCCGTTCCTTCCTCTCGGGCAGATCCCAGAGGGTGAGGCTTGGGGACAGTTGCTCTACTAGAATAGAGCTTAACTGTGGCATTCCTCAGGGTGCCATCCTGTCCCCGATGCTATTTAACATCTATATGAAGCCGCTGGGAGAGGTCATTCGGAGGCATGGAATGCGGTGTCATCAGTATGCTGATGACACCCAGATATACTTCTCCATGTCTCGGTCATCGGCTTCGACTTCGGATGGCGTCTCTCCTCTCAATGATTGTCTTAAAGCAGTAATGGACTGGATGAGGAAAAACAAATTGAGACTGAATCCAGACAAAACGGAGGTACTAACAGTTACAGGCCCAAAACCAGGTCTGGAAATACAAACTCCAATCCTGGATGGAACTACACTCTCCTCCAAGGATTGTGTTCGCAGTCTGGGGGTGCTCCTGGACCCGTCGCTCCAGATGACTAATCAGGTAAATGCAACGGTCAGGAGTGCCTGTTATCAACTTCGGCTGGTACGCCAGCTGCGCCCTTGCCTGGAAACTAGAGACCTCGAAACTGTGGTACATGCACTGGTAACCTCCCGTCTGGATTTCTGTAATGCGCTCTACATGGGGCTACCCTTGTGCTTGACTCGGAAACTTCAACTAGTCCAGAACATGGCAGCCAGGTTGATTTCTGGCGTTTCCAGAAGAGAGCATATAACACCGGTGCTAAAAGCTCTCCACTGGCTGCCTATTAGTTTCCGGGCACAGTACAAGGTGTTGGTTATGACCTTTAAAGCCCTACATGGCTTGGGTCCAACTTACCTCCGGGACCGCCTCCTTCCGTATGACCCTCCCCGCACACTTCGGTCCTCTGGGAGGAATCTGTTACAGCCTATGAAAACAAGGCTGTCGGTGACGTCCCAGAGGGCCTTCTCTGCTGCTGCTCCCAGATTATGGAATGGCCTGCCGGACGAGATCCGTCTTATTACCACCTTAGACTGCTTTAAAAAAGCTGTCAAGACGGATCTTTTCTGGCAGGCCTTTCCTGAATAATTATCCTGGCCCAAGACTCAGCTGCCCTTTCTAGGCTATGATAGTATGTTTTAATTTTTTTTTCTTCTAATTTATATATATTTTAATTAATGCATGTTTTTAATCCTTTGTAATTTAATATTATTTTAAGGGGTGGGTGGGCTAGGGTATTGTGAGTATGGGGTTTTTATATTGTAAGCCGCCCCGATTGCGTTGCAGAGGGGCGGGATATAAATAAAATTTTTATTATTATTATTATTATTATTATTATTACTCTGTTGGACCCCAGCACAATAGCTGTCAGGGATGGCTGTAGTAGCTCAACAGGGGTGCTGAATGGCCAGCTATAGAGTAGTTCTGCATGTGGAACGACTATGCTACACTATGTTATACAGGATTCTGCCCACAGTTTGTAGTATGGCAAGTTATTTTTCAACAGTGTAGCAAGTAACAGCAATGGATTATGGCCCAAACACCATAATGAGTAATGGATATAACAAGTAACACAAATGAATTATGTTTAAAAAATAATGTTCAATGCTCCAGCCTTTATAGTCATAAAATTACTTTAGCATCAGAGGCCTGAATTCAATTGCTAGTCTCAGCTAGAATGTAATCAATAGAACATAATGCTGATGAAGTTTCACTGATTCAATAGGCCTATTTTAGCTCGGACTAGCAGCTGGATTTAGGACAGACGCAATGTGCCTCTGAATACCAGTTGCTAGGAAACATGGGCAGGAAGGTGCTATTTCACTCATGTCTTCCATATAGGTTTTCTGTACATTCTTGGTTGGTCACTGTGGAAACAGAACAGGCAACAAGATAGGCCTATGGACTGAGCCTGCATGGCTCTTCCTATAATCTTAAACCCCACAAGCAAAATCTGAGAATAACAAGTTTTCCCTGCTCACTTCTAAGACTGTACACAGATGTAGCATCCTAAAATGGGTCACAACTGGTTCCTCCTCAAGGATTTGATTTGTGTGAGAGAAAGTGCCCCGTTTTGCTGGCAAGAGTCCAGCGGCAATGGGCGGTCCTGCCAGAACACTTCCAGGTGAGATTGGGGCATCTAGGTAAGTTTCACTCTTTTTTGTACCCTTCCCAGGTTACTTGTAAATTTTAAAGTGTGTTTTTATGCTTGGTGTCACTTTCACTGTCTTATTTTTCTTTTTATATTTGAATTTCCCATGCTTGTGTCTGCTCATGAGAATGGGTGGGATTTCACTCCTGGGCTGCCCTGTGGACATGAGAGAAGGTAAGTGCAGTCAGGAGGGTTATTGCGGCGGGACAGGGGTGGGAGTGGAGATTGTGGGACAGGAACGCTTTTTGCAGTCCTATCTGATAATCTCCTGTGTGTTTGTCAGGATCCGGTTGTAAAACAATCTATTCCTGCCATTAACTCTGTGTGCTGTGCACCTTTTAACATCTTGCATTCCTTTGAAGTAGTAACAAACTGATGTAACTGAGAATAGCCAGAGACTGTGGGTTCTGTTGGAACAAATGGTTGGGAGGATACTACAGCAGAAGGGGGAGTACAGACATTTGGGTAACCAACGAATGAATTGCCCACCAGATTTTGGCTGACTGTAAATACTTTTTGTTATATTGCTTTTCCTTTGAGCTTCGTTTGAAGCAATGATGTTGTACTGTTCACTCTTTTGATTTTTGTTAGCAATAAAGCTTACTGTTTAACCCTGAAGCTGTTGTCTAGAGTCTGGAGAAGGGGGTACATGACAGTGTTGCACTTGCACAACATCAGCATAAGAAAAACCCAGAAACAAGGGGACTGTGGAGAGAGCTTGTGTGTGCATGCACTTGGGCCTATGACACCATTGGAGCAAAGCAGTGTGCAGAGCATCAGTATCACAACTCATGCATTTTCTTATTGCATGACTACTGGCAGCAGTAGTCCAGGGCTGGAACTCCCTGTGAGCTGTGGTGAGCTTTATACAAACACCGACAACAGTGCAGGCCTGAAAAAACTTCCCACATTTTGAGTGTGGTTGTATGTAAGGCTGCATGGATTGCAAGCCCTACTGAGAATGGCAACAACCGCTATAGCTCCTGCTCATGATTTTCCACCAAAAAGAGATTCTTTTCAATGACTCTGGGCTAGGATTTCCATGTTATTCAGTTTGCTGATTTTTACTCAGAATTTGAGTAAAAAAGCCCGAGCCTGTTTAGTTGGATCCTACACACACACACACACACACACACACCAGCCCATCACCATTCATTTCTACAATCAACTGGCTTGGAAGCTGTTGTGTTCCCATTACTTGTTCTAATAAGTGCATTCTCTCTCAAGCTTTTTCTTCTCCACTGTTTTAGTTTCTAACTATTTTGAGATAACAGTATCTAGGAAATCTCTCTCTCTCTCTCTCTCTCTCTCTGTGTGTGTGTGTGTGTGTGTGTGTATACAGTCATGTCCTAGATACTATTATCTCAAAATACTCAGAAACATAGAAACAGTGGTGAAGAAGTGAGTCTTAGCTCATTGGTCACATTAAAATTAGTGCATATCTATTAGTACTCTTTGTATTCACCCATGCAGGCTCTCTGACCATCTGTGTATGTTCTACATAATATATTTAGGAGGTACTGCAGGAAGTTCATCTTGTCTATCTCACTCTCTCATATGCAAATATATACTATTTTTGCAACTGTTATACAAGACCTGCTCCTGTAACATCACAAGGCTCCACCCCCTAGTATCAGGTTTAGGCCTGGGCTGCTCAAGAAATGGGAAGCTGCTGACCTTACAACCCTATTTCATAGAATCATAGAGCTGGAAGAGACCACAAGGGCCATCAAGTCCAAACCCCTGCCATGCAGGAATACACAATCAAATCACTCCCAACAGATGGCCATCCAACCTACATTTTAAAACCTCCAAAGGTGGAGATTCTGCTGCACTCTGAGGCGGTGCTTTCCACTGCTGAATAGCTCTAACCATCAGGAAGTTCTTCCTAATGTTTAGGTGGAATCTCTTTTCCTGTAGTTTGAGTCCATTGCTCCGTGTCCTAGTCTCTGGAGCAGCAGAAAACAAGCTTGCTCTATCCTCAGTATGACATCCCTTCAAATATTTAAACATGGCTATTATATCACCTCTTAACCTTCTCTTCTCCAGACTAAACATACCCAGGTCCCTAAGCTGCTCCTCATAGGGCATGGTTTCCAGACCTTTTACCATTTTGGTTGCTCTCCTCTGGACACATTCCAGCTTGTCCATATCCTTCTTGAATTGTGGTGCCCAGAACTGGACACAATATTCCAGGTGAGGTCTGACCAAAGCAGAATAGAGTAGCACTATTACTTCCCTTGATCTAGACACTATACTCCTATTGATGCAGACTAGAATCACATTGGCTTTTTTAGCTGCTGCATCTCACTGATGACTCATGTCCACCTTAAGGTCCACTAAGACTCCTAGATCCCTTTCACATACATTGCTATCAAGCCATGTGTCACACATCCTATATCTGTGCATTTCATTTTTTCTGCCTAAATGTAGTACTGTACCTTACATTTCTCCCTGTTGAAATTCATTTTGTTAGTTTTGGCCCACCTCTCCAATCTGTTAAGGTCATTTTGAATTCTGCACCTGTCCTTTGGGGTGTTCATTACACCTCCTAATTTGGTGTCATCTGCAAACTTGATAAGCATGCCCTCTATTCCCCCATCCAAGTCATTGATAAAGATGTTGAATAGCACTGGACCCAGGACAGAACCCTGTGGCACCCCACTACTCACTTCTCTTCAGGATGAAGAGGAGCCATTGGTGACTATACTTTGGGTTTGGTTGGTCATCCTCAAAAAAGAGAAACATTCCTAACTTTGAAGACTAGAAACATAATCTACTTTAGAACAAGTGGAAACCAACAGTTCAAAATATTATTTGTGCCACCTTATTTTGCTCTAAACAGATACATTCTGAGCTATGCAGTGATGTAGTGATAATCGAAGTGCAGGTGCTCAGCCAGATACCCAAGGTGTATCCAAAATTTAAAAAATTCAATTGGGGGTTCTAATCTGTAGTACCAAACTCTGTAGCATGTCCACATGGAGCAGGTCTTTTGCAAAGCGAAGGGGTCTTAATTGTGCAACCAAGACCCACGGACACCCTTGTAGTTTGCATTGCAAGTGGGGTAACTCAAAACAATGTATTGTTGGTGGGGGAAATCCATTACCTGCCTTTACACTTTTTTAATTAGAGGAGACAGGAAAACCTGTAGAGGATGGCAGTGGGAAATGATATTATTGTCCTTCCTAATTAAAAACAAACAAACAATTCTCTAACCCTTTGAGCCCTGGCTATGCTACACCATCAAAACCATATACTGTACAGGTATTCCTCATTTAACAAAGTAGATGTGTTCTTAGACATTAATTCTTTAACAGAAAATTTGGTACCAAAGGCAGAAGTAAATAAATAAAATAAATTGGCATATGTGAAATTAAATAACCAGGTCAAGTAAGCCTTTTGAACATTTTTAACCTTCAAAAGATCACTTGAAAGCTTCTCTCCAAAAAGCATTCAAGGACGATGACCTTTTCACCAGCATCCACTTTTCTTATGATTTTCATTTTGGTGACCAAACTTATAGATCAATCCTTTTTTATAAACATATTGGGGAGGGGACTGTAGCTGGTGAAGAAGTCTTAGTGCCTTTCCCTTTTCTCTTTGTTTGTTTTGCTGTTCATACATGCTCAGTAAGGAGCCTTGGTGGCACATTGGTTAAATGCCAGTACTGCAGCCACAATGTTATGAGTTCAATTCCAGAGGACTCTGAGGTTGATTTAGCCTTCCATCCTTCCGTAGGTCAGTAAAATTAGTACCCAGCTTGTTGTGGGCAATTAGCTCTCTCTGGCTTTTCTTCGCAAACGAAGATTCAGGAAGGACTCATCCCGCGCTTTCTGCAAGCGCGCTGATGACTAAAAAGGCCAATCCGAGATAAACAAGTCCGGTTGCAAAAAGCACAGCAGAAGGTCTCCTTGGGTGATGTTTTTGGGTTGTGATTCTTTCTGCGTTGTCGTTTCTCTTCAAGACTTGTTCGGTGTGAGTTCTCAAATAAGGCTGCAGCATTGTGGATAGTGCGTCTCCATGCCTCCCGATGTGAGGCCAGGGCGGACCACTGTTGGTGATCAATTTGGCCAAGCCTGAGATGTTGTTTCAGGGAGTCTTTGTATCGCTTTTTTGGAGCGCCCCTCTTACGCTGACCCGTGGCGAGTTCACCGTAGTTAACACATTGTAAAACTACTTAGGGAGGGCTTTGGCACTGATCAGTGGTATATAAATACCAATGCTATTGCTAAGGGATTCTCAAGACAGCTGCTGTTTACCTTGCCTGTTCTAGACAGGCACACATAACCTGAGTGGGATTGCTTAGTATAGAATCCCATGGTTTCTCACCTTAAGCTTTTATTGCAGTGTTTACTGCAGGCATGCTGATTAACCTGACAATGAAGGTCTGTGTTTCTCCAGCCCTCCTTCCACATCCTCTCAATGCTGATGTTGCTTTAAAAAAAAACTGCAGCAAGACAGAAGATTAGGAGGAAAAGGGTGCTGGAAGCATTGAAAGACTTTGTAAAAAGGAGCTTCTTTATCAGTGGCTTTGTTAACCGAGGTATGCCTGTAATGGAATAGAAGTTATGCTGTACAGTTGTCCCTTCATATTAGCTGGATTTGGTTCCAGGACCACCACCCCCGTAGATACTAAAATCCTTGAATACTCAAGTCCCATTATATGTAATGGCATAGCAAAATGGTGTTCCTTATATAAGATGGCAAAATCAAGGTTTGCTTTTCGGGTTATTTTTCAAAGAATATTTGTAAGCCGTGAATACTTAAATCCATGGATAACAAATCTGTGGATATGGAGGGACAACTGTAGTTGTAGTTCCTTTTTTAAAAAAGTGAATAGGGTTGCACAGAAGGAAGTAGTTCAAGGACAGTGGCCAGCCTGTATAAATGAAATATTTTCTGCTAGTATGCACACTACCAGATCTTCCCAGATGTCATTTATATGGTTGTTTAAGAAGACTGTTGCTGTATAGCAGCATCCAGCATATTTTTATGGATTACAAACAGCTGGATAAGATTTATAGCTTTGAACATACCATTAAATGCTGCATAATAGATTGCAGAACTTATTCTCCCCCCCCACCCTCAACCTTTTAGCAATGTCCTGTACATGCTTCATAGAACTGCAGTGTCAGCAAGTTATAAGCTGGGCATGCATCCATGTTTTCCTTACTTTTTCAAAGAGTCATTGACCTTACAAAGGCCTGTATCGAAATGCGAAGAACAAAAACGAGACTAGACGCTGCAGTATTTGGTGAAACTTCTTTCATCGTGCAGAAAAAACAGGGCTGTACATCTCTCTGCAGTCATCAGAATACTGATTGTGTATTTTATGAATGTTCAGCAATTGGCTTTAATTAAAAAGTGCATGAGAAGGTATAAACTAGCCAAGCAGGCTATGGCAAGAGAAACACAAAGGAGAAAGAGAGAACAAAATACTTGCAAGCTGTAATGTCCCGCTCCATCTTCCATTGCCAACACACACAGTATTCCTAGAATTCTGCCTGATCATTTTAAAAAGTTACAGATAGGTTTCCTCCATGCCTTCCAACATTTCACAGATGGAATGCTGCCATCCTAGGAAGGTAGATCCAGAGGCAAAGAGGACATCCAAAGGATTGGAAGGTGGTCCATCTAAACAGCGTATATTGAAACCAGGAAGTACTCTCCTTTTTTCACCTATGCTACTCTGCGAATAATAAATAATGTAAATACTTCAATAATAAATCTGCAAAGCCACACAGATGCAGCTGACTGTAGAAAGCAAATTAATAAGTAATAATTATGAACTGGGCATTTCTTATGTCAGATACACTAAGGAGATTACCAGATGAGTGCCTAAAAATGTTATTATGGCACTATATTTTATAGTGTTCATGTTCCAGCACAATGATACACGTTTTTGCGCACTGCCATGATAATGATACAAAAGCACCCCAAGAATCCAGCAATACAATGCCGTTTACTTCCACGTTTCTCCATGAACAAGATCTCGGCACATCTTGCAAGAAGATGCGTGCATGCTAAAAAGCCCTAAAACACCAAAATTAAAAAAGAAAATGTTCAGAAAAGCACAGATACTCATTTAGAACTTGCAAGCAAGATGGGGAGGTTCATACAAAGAGCTTATGGTACCTAGTTTTCTCATTCGCACCCAGAAGTGTTTTGGTGGAACCGCCTCTTGATGCTGGAATCGCGCCAGCAGAACAGGGCACCTTGTTGCATACACAGAAATCTGAAACACAAATGGTATGGGAGATCAATCCTCGACTTCTCCCTGTCAATAAAAAAGAACTCCTTCATAACAGGAACAGAACGCTTGCATAATACTGGGGCACAACGTCATCTAATAAGGAAGCCCTTTTGCGATCTCAGGGCTTCATTATAATGCCGTTTTCGACGCGTCTGATAATCTCCTTTGTATTTGGCTGGATTCATAATAAATTGAGCCAGCTTGCTGTAGTGGTTTTGAGTGCTGGACTACAACTCCAGAAGATCCAAGTTCAGTTCCTGCTCAGTCAGGAAGACCCAATTGCTTTGAATGAGTCACACTCTCAGCTTTAGAGGAAGGCAGTGGTAGACCTCCTCTGAATAAATCTTGCCAAGAAAACCATATGATAGGATTTTCATAAGTCACAGTGAAGGCCCATAACAACAACAACAACTCATAATAGCCCCTTTTCCAGGGGGCCATTCCAAGACATTCCACTGCTTGAGGCACAGGACTATTTTGCACCCATTCCCTTGTCCATGTACAGAACCTAGATGGGCCAGCAATTGAGCTTCACCACTGTCAGTGAGATAGCATTCTCCAACATGCTTGAGTCAATAGGCTACATTCAAGGATCAAGGACAGACTGTGTGGCATTCACAATTTTTTCCTTCAACAGATGAGAACAACAGGAAAATTCATTAGAATAGTTGGGAGGCAACCACCTGAGGCAATCCCCTCAGGCTGCCTAATGGTAAGGCTGGGCTACCACATACTAACAAACTCAGGAAGATTTTATCCATAAAATATAATGCAAGGGTGGGGATGCCCACAATTTTAATTGCTCTTTAACCACTCAGTACTACAGGGTGTTAAGGGATTATACCTCTATTTTAAATTATCTTGAACATCTTCAGAGAAAAAAGCAGAGACGTTTTATGATGGGAATTTAAATCTTGGCAGATGTTGCAAATTTTATTTTAATGCACTTAAAACTTCTGGTGAAGTGGAATATCAATTTGTTAAATAAAAGGGGGGGGATACATTTAGGCTGCAATCCTAAACCCCGCTTACTGTGAAGGAAGCCTTACTGAACAAAGGGGATTTACCTCTAAGTATACCAGTATAGCTTCATAGTGCCAATATTCTGTTTATAATCTCCCCAGCAAAAGAACTGCAATTACAAAGACCCTTTCTTCATGGTTGTAAAGCACACACTGACAAATAACAGATGATCTCTGGAAACTAGAAATCAAGAGTGATGAAATCTCACATATGGTTGAAACTGTTAGATGTCTGTGAGCCTAGAAAAAGAGCCAGGATTGAGACAGATGAGAGGCGGAGATCTTTCAAAGACATATGCCCAAAATGGCTTGGATGACAAGGGGAAAAAAATATAAATACAAAATCCCAGTGGTGGTATTTTGCAAAAAATAAAAATAAAAAAAAATAAAATTTAAAAATCTGTACACAGCAAGGAGTTTTTCCATTTGTAGTTCTTACCTCTGGGCTGTATCATTTTAGACTGCAGGTGAGGATGAGTGAGATAGTGGGAGGTTAGGGGGTTGCAATAGCCCCCAAGAAACCCCACAGCATCAGCCCTCACAAAAATCAATTTTTGTCCCAAATGGGACAAAATGGGTGTGGGGAGCTTTTCCACCATGTTTTCACTGAGCCATTTTAGGCCCAGGTGAGGTTTTATTTGTTTTTTAACAGTAGGAACAATGGAAGACACTTCTTGTTCACTTCCTGTTTTTTTAAAAAAGGCCTCTCCTAGGCCTAAAATGCCCCAACGAGTCCCCTCAAAAATACTGAAAATTCCTCCATTCCTCCTAGAGGGCATTTGAAGGAATTGATTATTATTTTTTTTAGCCCTGCAGGCCATAAAAACTAGAATGAATGAGAATGAGTGTGTGTGTATCTTAACACAACAACCTGCATTTCAGGGGCAGGGGTGGGAATCATGGGATAGGAATCACGTGATCCTCCATGTAATGTTGGACTGCAAGTCTCATCAGCCATAACCAAAGCGAAAGATGCTGGGAGTTGCAGGCCAACAACATCTGGAGGGCCATGATTTCTATCCCTACTATAGGGACTGTCACAGGGACACCTTGCATGTTGCTCTAATGCACATGTACCCATGAGATGGCAGGATGAAGCCTATACATTAGAAAACTAGCACTTCAGAAGAGAATGGTTCAGAGGACAGTGCTCTGTTTAAAGGATGGGAAAACTCTTTCAGCCTGAGGGTTGTTATGTGCCTTCAGGTCTTCTCCAACTTATGGGGACCCTATTATAGGTTTTCTTGGCAAGATTTATTCAGAGGAGGTTTGCTATTGCCTTCCTCTGAGGCTAAGAGAAGGTAACTTGCCCAAAGTCACCCAGTGGGTTTTCACAGTTGAGCAGGGATTTGAACCCCAATCTCCCAGAGTCCTAGTCCAACAATTAAATCACTACACCATGCTGGATACCAAGGAAGCATTAGGAGAAGGACAGTAGGAAACAACCTAGCCAAAAACTGGGAAAACATCAGGCACTGGTGTCATGAGTGTGGCTGTATAAGGAAAGCAAGGCTCTTGAAATTGTCCATCCAGAGGTAGTAGGTTGAGGCCTAAATCCAATTGTCCCAAGTAGAGTAGACCTACTAAATCTTAATGGCTGAATGGTGAGTAAACACTTAATGTAAATGCCATTGATTCAATGGGTCCACTCTATCCTGAATTACTAGCTGAATTCATGCTCCAGCAAGCACACAGACTACCTAGTCATAGTCATCCTCAATATTGTAAGAGGCAATGTGTTTACTAGCAGAAAATAGTGGTAAGAGACAATAGTATTTATGCCTATGAGACTCATAATAAGGCCTCTCTCAAACAAGAACAGCTCCAGTATCATTTTTGAACATGGTTTCTATGCCAGCCCTTGGTGGCATCTGAGCATGATAAATCGTATTCCAAATTTGCAGCAGGTCTTGTAGGATTGTGGTTTTCTAGCGTATATAATCTGTCAGTCTCCTAACATTTCAAATGTTGCTCTACAAAACTAAAAGGAGTTTCCCCCTGCTCATTCTCCTATCCAGTCTGTGATCAAGAATGGAGGGAGAATGCTGAGGGGCAATGTACCTTCAGTTGGTACATATTCATTGAAGAATATCTAGCATTCATAGGCAGTTCCAGTTCTAGGCTCCACAGTTCAAGCTTGACGATGTCCAGAGAAGGGCCACCAAGATGATCAAAGGCCTGGAAGCCAAGCCTTATGAGGAAGCTTGATATGCTTAGCCTGGAGGACTGAAAAGTGACATGATCCACATTTTTAAATATCTGAAGGAATGTCATGTAGAAGATGGAGTGAGCTTGTTTTCTGGGGCTCCAAAGACTAGAACATGAACTAGTGGATTCAAATTACAAGAAAAGAGATTTCATCTACTGGTAAACACGAGGAAGAACTTTTTCTTTCAGGGTTGCTTTAGCTTTATACTCCTGCACGACAGAGAATTGGACTAGATGGCGCTTATGATCCCTTCCAACTCCTATGATTCCATGACTCAGTATCTCAGGTTTATTCTATGGATGGAGCACAATAGGAAATACAATTGTCATCTCACTGGTGCCCATCCATCCTTCACTGTTCTTGATGGCCATCTCCTTTTGCTGCTGCCACCACCACCAGGAAGGTATAGATACTACCAGTTAAGCAGTCTGATACCATCTTAACTACATCCTAGAGTGCTAGAACTCTCTAGCTGAGAATTCGAAATACCCTTCCTTAAACTACAAATCCCAGGATTCCATAGCCTGGAACCATGGCAGTTAAATTGGAATCAAAGTGCTATAATTGTGTAGTGTGAAAGGACATTCCAAGAACTTCCAAGAATTTCAAGCTAAAGCCCCCAGGACTTCATAGATGGCAGCCACATCAGTTAAAGCAGTGAGAGTTCAATGGCAGTTAGGGCATCAGCCTCTCCTCCCGCTTGTTCGGTTTACTGGTGAACTTAGGGAAGGGAACTCAGCATTTCTTGTGTGCAAAACATACATCAAAAAGTTAATGTTGAATTCATCATTTCATACTAAACTCAAATAAGATCTGGCCATTTATTTATTACATTTATATCCTGCTTTTCCTCCAAAGGTGGCATGCATGGCCCATCTCCCCTTTTTATCCTCACAACAACCCTGTGAGGCAGGTTAAGTCTGGACTGACATAGGGTCACCAGTACACTTTATAACCAAGTGGAGATTTGAATACAGGTCTCCCTTATCCTAATCCAACACTCTCACGGCTGAACCATGCTAACTCTAAAGTAAATGTTTAGTGGTAATATATCTTGTTATATTTTCTTACTGGGGCCAAAGGCTGTTGAAAATTATGACAGTGAACACATGCATTCTGTCTCCAACGCATCCAGTTTCATATCCAGCTTCCTGCCACATCTCAGCCTTTCTGCATGTAAACTGAAAGGCTGGCAAGATGCAAAGATATCTCCATGTAGGTAATTAGGCCACCCCTTCATTGATTAAAGGGGAGACAGTTAATGAACTAAAAGCCTTCATGACAACCAGTTCAGTGGGAAGTTGTGCAGAAAGAATGAAAAATGGCGTGATCGATTTTGCAAGGCTTATTGATATTCTTCGAGACTGACCTGCGTGCAAGATGTATCCTGAAAGTGATCTGGAGTCTGCAAAAAGTAGAGGGTAGTTTTAACTGCTGCCAGAACCATGGTCCTAAGTTCAAAGGGAGTGTTCATGCTAATAGTAATACTGATTTATTATTTACTATTGCATTGCCAGTTTCGTTCCCCCCCCCCCGCAACACACCCCTTTTTCTATTTATATTTTTAGCTCCTTACACTCCTTACTTCAGCTTGGTTATCAGATGCCAGATCTGTATAACAAGTCCTTGTTTTGCTCACCATGAAAAACAAGTTTCCCATAACTACTCAACAAAGAAGCAGCATTTCCAGAATGTGGGCAATCAGTACAGTCTTGGAATCTCTACCACTGCTTTGTGAATATGGTATTAAGAGCTAATTTCACGTCTCCTTTGGTTGGGAGAAACAAAAGATCAAAAGGCACACTTACACTCCCTCCTTCTAGCTGCCACTCTGTCCAAACAGGGAGCAAAGTAAACCAGGCTTGTGACACAGTAATAAGATCCAGAGCAGTACTCCAGGACTGAAAATGGCCCTGGGTTTGCTGCTCCCCTGACCACTTGCAAGTTCTTGCTTGTAAGTGCCATCAAGTCAACTTCAACTTATGGTGACCCTATATGTGAGAAACCTCCAAGTCACCCTATCCATAACAGCCTGCTCAGGTCTTGCAAGACTCCACACAAAATAAAATAAAAAAGATTTTTTAAAAAAGACAATACCCTAAAGGCACCACATACTGTCTGATCTTGGAAGCTAAGCAGAGTCATCCCTGGTTAGTACTTGGATGGGCACCCACCAATGAATACCAGGTGCTGTAGGCTGTACACTATTTCAGAGGAAGAAGCTGGCAAACCACCTATGAATATCCCTTGCCTAAGGAAACCTATGAAATTTGTGGGGTCACCATGAGTTGACCAGTGACTTGAAGGCACACACACACACACACACACACACACAGAAATTTGCACATTGAGGCACCTTTCCTTCTGTCCGTACCCCAAACAACACAATAAAACAAAACTTGCTCATCTACCCTTCAATTGTTCGAGATTGGCAGGGACAGTCCTGCTTAATCTTCTGTCTTCCTACTTTGTCTGCAGTTTTTAAAATGTCCCAGTTTCTCTCCCATCCTCCCACCTTCCTCCTTTTGTCCTCTACTTACTCTTAGTTGCTACAAATTGAGTTCAAAGCAGGAGAGTAGTTTGCATTCAGTTAACTCAACAGCGGTTATATAGGAGAGAAGAGAGAAGAATTTTGCCCTTTCCGATAGACTTGGGGGGCAAAATACACTGCTGCAGCCTTTCCTAGCTTGTGGGATCTTCCCCATTAATAACTTTTGCCACACTCTCATGTTGCCTGACCATACATGTCCCAGTTTTCATCTGTCAGATGTTGAATGGTATGCCATCTTCTTCCCTTGTTGCAAGAACAGAGCTGCAATTGAAAGCCTCTTGAAAGTATCACTGCAAAACTGCAAGTAAAGCAGCCACCGCCTAGGAATTCATCAAGCCAAGGTACTAGCACACTAGCTGACTGGTCTGGGGCCGAGACTCCTGCTTTGCTCCTCTGAATCCCTGATTGGTCAATTATTTATTTTATTTTATTTATTTGGGTATTTATACCTCACTCTTCAGCCACAAAGGCTCTCAGAGCGTCTTACAAATTGTTAAGCAAAAGCACTTTACGCATCTACACCGCTTTATAGCAGGCTAGGCACTAAATGGTTTCCAATGTGTGTTAGCTAATTGCCCCCACAAGCTGGGTACTCATTTTACCAACCTATGAAAGAATGGAAAGCTGAGTCAACCTTGGAGCCCTCTGGGATTGAACTCATAATGTTGTGGGTGCAGTACTGGCATTTAACCCCTGTGCCACCAGGGTTCCATAATTCCATAAAACTATTTTGAGTGGCTCTGCCTATCTTTCCTTCTCACAGCATGTTGCTGCTTCCTCCCTATTACTTCTTTAACCCTTCTGTACTTTCAAATGATTCTATGATTCTTCTCCAGGTAAAAGGGACCTGTGTTCATGTGAGTCTTTCTAGAGCAGAACTTGCCTCCTGAATTCTGCAAAGACAAGATTGAGAAGTAGGCTAAGGAGGAAGCTAGCAGCCAATGCCACCCCATGGCTGGATCTATGATTCTATGATTCATCATGGCCGGTTCAGCACAACTGCTTAAGCATGGTTGTTGAATGAGTGATTCTCATCTTCCAAAAAAATGCTTTATAGAGCAATTACAGTCTTCTGAGCAAAGTGTATGGGCAAAATCAGTTAATGCAATACTTCTCTCCTATGGGATCAATCTAGAGGCCTTACAAATTTATACTTCTAACAAATCTAAACAACTGGTCAAGGAAAAAAATATATCTTGCTTCTAAGTGGGGAGATATATATGCTTTTTCAAACTGCATTTTCATTATGGTACCCATTGTATAAAACATCTTTTGGAATGGAGAGATATTTTTTTGATCTTACATTGCCTCCATTAAGAAAAGCATATACGGCATTACGCTTTCAGAGTATGCCATCTGCTTATTTGAAAGGAAGATACAACAATATCCCTGTAACTCAAAGGTTTTGTATATGCAAGACAGGGGAAGTGGAGGACCTTCAACACTATTTGTTGAAATGCCCTCTATACATACTTCCAAGACAAAGGTTTCTAGGTTACATCCTTCATTCCTTGGTTAATCGCCCTCCTCTTGAACAAATTTGTGCCCTATTAGCTGGCAACAATGTGTACCACACTGATATGGTGGCAAAATTTGCTTTGGCCGCTAATAAGATAAGAGCCAGATATCAAAACCAGCAATAAACATTTTACAGTACTGATATGTAAATGGCTCTGTATAATAATGTTTTAACTCTTAATAGTTTTATATTTTGGATATTCATGGTTTTATTATTATTGTATGGCTTTGTAATTGTTTGCATATGTGTTCTAACTTACTTAAAGTAATTGTATTGCAATGGCTTATAGCTTTTAGCAATAAAGATTTGTTGATTTGTTGGTTGTTTCACTGTTGCCACTTCAGCGCTGCTGGTTGATCATAGCCAACTGAGCATGGGCATTTCAGTGTGGCCAATAGAATGCAGCAAACAGATCAACACCGCTTTTTCAGTGCAATGGCCATTTTAACACCAATCAATTGACAGAGACTCTGCCTCCCCCCCCCCATTAAAGTTCTCCAGTAGTTGCTTTTTTCAGGCAGCCCACCAAAACAGAACACAGCCTATTGGGATGCCTGTTTATGCAAGGAGACAGAGCAGTGTTGAATCATCTGTTCCAATCATGCAAGGAGCAAAGAGACAGAGCAGCATCAAATCATCTGCTCCAATCATGCAAGGAGCAAAGACACAGAGCAGCATCAAATCATCTGCTTCAATCATGCAAAGAGACAGAGCAGCATTTAATCCTCTGCTCTGGTCGGCACTGAAATGGCCACTGCTCTGAAAGAGTGGTGTTGAACCGTTTGCTGCACCCTATTGGCCATGCTGAAATGGCAGTGCTAAAGTGGCTGTGGTGAACAGGCTGCCATGCATCATCCCATTCCTCCCATGGCCTCGTCATAAATAATCAGGCAAGCAGGAGTGGGCAGGTTGAGGGTAACCCAAGTCCTGGGGAGCCAGTGTCCCACTTGCCCTAATAGACCAGCCTCCACTGGAACAGAAATAATTATTTTACAAAGCAGAGGACTCTCTCTTGGATTAAAGGACGCTGTCACGGCTGTGGTATTATTGAAGAAATAAGAGAACTTAAGAGATCAGTGGACCAAAATTCTATAGGAGACACATCTTTCAGCAGAAAGCAAAGGGATTTAGGCATAATTGTAAGCTTGAGGGCAAGGAACTGTTTTGTTGTTCTTTTTCTTGTAAAGCACCATGTACATTGATGGAACTATAGAAATAAAAGATGATGATGATGATGATGATGGGCAAAGAAAAGAGGAAAGAAATGGGAACAATTTCATGATGACACAAATGAGCCTGAGCAAGCATGTCATGCCATCTCTGATAAACCCATTTCTTTATTCTGAAGGGATGTTCTCAATCCATTTTTGGACAACAACATCTGTTCACGAGAGCACAGATTCTAAGCAACCAATAACATTTGTTTAACATTTTGTTCAGTCCTAAAATACATGACACTGTGTCCTGAAGAATGAAAGTCTGTTTCACAAGTATTTCACAGAGCTTTCTGAGAATTCTCCTTGTGAAATGTTACAACTGAAAAAAAAATGTCTTCCATTCTTCTTCTGGAAGAAGAATATTAATTACCTTGACTTTTAAGAGATTTTCAGACAGGGACAAAAAAAAAAGTGTCCCCATCTCGCAATATCCTCTCCCGCACCCATCGTGGCACAAGAACTAAAATGTTCAGACCTACCTTGCCGGCAGTGCAGGGGTGAATGGAGCTCGAACGGAGCCCCATTCACTTCCTGGAATGGAAATCCTGGCTGTTCTCGCGAGAGGATGAGTGTACAGGAAATAAAAAAGTTTAAAAAGTGACAGCAAGCACAAAAACAGACTTAAAAATACCAATTAACCCAGGGAGGGTACAAAAAAGTGTGTCACTTACCTTGATCTCCTGATTGCACCCAGAAGTGTTCTGGCATGGACCTCCCACTGACGCTGGCATCATGCCAGCATAACGGGGCATAGTTTCACTCGCATGTCATTCTGTGACAGGAATGGAATGGGTACCGTAATCTATTGATGGCTTAGCATGTCAATAAAAAGAAGTGCCAGAGGAATGGAAGCAGCATGGGAGCATAACGAGATGGGGACGACGTCATCTGAAATGTAAGCCCTTTAGTGATCTCCTGGCGTCCTTGCCACACCACATTTAGAGTGTCTGATAATCTTCTTAGTATCTACAAGAAACAATTAAAGCTAATTTTCAGCTACTATGTTATAGTTCTATTGAGTTTTTGCACACTGCCAGTCACCATAACAGAAACTGGAAGATGTTTTAACAAGCAATTGTCATCAAAAACTGCAGGCATTCCAATATATGGCAAGATGAGTTAATCTAACAGCCATCTAGTCTATTGAGTGTGGAAATGCAAGAGAAATTGAATTCTGGGGAGTAATTTATGATTTAGCAATTTAGAAGAGGGAGTGGCACATTTGCCACTTGTGAACACTCCACTATTTGAAGCAGCTGCATCACTGAACCTAGTAGGAGGGCCAGCCCTCCCAGATGACAAAGGTCCTGATTGTGCTGAAGGATCATAAACATCTAACTTGCCCCACACTCCTGTCTTCAGCAGTAGCTAGCCGGAATACTAGCCCATGGGATTTTCTAAACAACAAAAATACTCCTCATAGAATTTGAAGAGAATACAATTTGCCTTAATGGGATCCTGCGTCTACCCCTCGTATTTGAAAGGAGGGGGTGCAAATACTGCATATATTCTGTAGGAAAAGCCTTAGCAGCTTTTGCCGCATTTTAAAAAATAATACATGGGAAAGTGCACTATCGCCCATTAGGACAACCGATTCGTATCACTGCATATTCTCAGAGTGGAAAGCTGATTGGTCAGATGTGCACAGGGCAGAGCTTGTTAGCAAGGCAAGTGCCTCAAACTGCCATGTTGGATTTTCGTCATAGTGATCATGCGCTACAGCAAGAAAATAGCCTTTTTTTGTCTGCTTCTTTGTTTAAGTGGAAGATCACAGCTTGGATTTAGGTTTTTTTGTTTTTTTTTTTAAAAAAACCTGTTTGATGGCAGCAACTCAAGGTAAATAACAACACAAATAATTCACTAGTGCCCGCCATCTTGATCCACAGGCATGTCTGTTGGAACAGTGAAAGCGAATAGTTTTGCATGCCTGCGATCGTCAAAAAACCCTGTTAAGACAAATAGAAGCTGCTGCGAATTGGCATTACTGCGCACCCATCCACATTTTATTGCTTCCTATAGACAAGCCCCATGATATTTTGCTAGCTCATGATATTTTTCTTGGCTAGAATCCAAATGACACTCACTACCACCAATTTGTAGAACTCACTCTACAAATTGTGTTGTAGCATCGTTCAGATATCCTTCCTTCATTTTTACAAGAGTGGGAAACTTGTGCCCCCCCATATGTTGTTGGATTGCAACTCCATTAGGGCAAGCAGGGTAGTGAGCCCCCCCCAGTCTCATTCTGTACCATCCGCTATGCTCCCTAAATCTGATGGGAGTAACAATCCAACAATAATTGCAGAGGCACCTCCCTCTGCAAATGCCCTTTACCAGGGGTCCATCAAAGATGGAGCTAGTGCAACCTAAGATTGCATATACAGTAGGACCCCTGTATCTGCTCATTCATTATCCACTGATTCAGTTATCCATGGGAGACAAAACAGCACACCTACCATAGAGTCTTCCTAGAAAATACCTAGAGAGGCATCCTCTCCAGACATGTTCTAGGTCTTCCAAGGCAACTCTATGGTATTGTAAATAGGAAGTCCCATTATTTTCAATGGCATTCACTGTTATCCATGGTTTTCAGTATCCACAGGGCTCCCTGGAACCAATCCCCCTATGGATATGGGGGTCCTACTGTAATTGTTGTGTGCCTTTAAGTCACTTCTGGTTTATGGAGAATCATAGAATCATAGAATTGTAAAGTTGGAAGAGGCCACGAGGGCCATCCAGTCCAACCTCCTGCCACGCAGGAAATCACGATCAAAGCATCCCTGACAGATGGCAATCCAGCCTCTGTTTAAAGACCTCCAAGGAAGGAGACCCCACCATGCTCCGAGGGAGTGTGTTCCACTGCCAAACAGCTCTTACTGTCAAAAAGTTCCTCCTAATGTTGAGGTGGAATCTCTGTTTCTGGAGCTTGCATCCATTGCTCCATGTTCCAGTCTCTGGAGCAGCAGAAAACAAGCCTGCTCCATCATCAACGTGACACCCCTTCAAATACTGAAACAGGGCTATCATATCGCCTCTTAACCATCTTTTTTTCCAGGCTAAACATACCCAGCTCCCTAAGTCTCTCCTCATAAGGCATGGTTTTCAGACCTTTCACCATTTTAGTTGCCCTTCCCTGGACATGCTCCAGTTTGTCAATATCCTTTTTGAATTGTGGTGCCGAGAACTGGACACAGTATTCTAGGTGAGGTCTGACCAAGGCAGAATAGAGCGGCACTATTACTTCCCTTGATCTAGACACTATACTTCTATTGATACAGCCCAAAATCGCATTGGCCTTTTTAGCTGCCGCATCACACTGTTGACTCATGTTCAACTTGGTCTATTAGGACTAGATCCCTAGATCGCTTTTGCACATAGTCTCATTCAGCCAGGTCTCTCCCATCCTATATCTATGCATTTCATTTTTCCACCCTAAGTGCAGTACTTTACATTTCTCCGTATTGAATTTCATTTTGTTAGCTTTGGCCCAGCTCTCCAGTCTATCCAGGTCATTTTGAATTTTGATCCTGTCAAAGATGTTGAACAGCACTGGGCCCAGGACAGAACCCTGTGGCACCCCACTGGTCACATCTTTCCAAGACGAAGAGAAGCCACTGCTAAGCACCCTTCTGGTTCGGCCAGTCAACCAATTACAAATCTATTGAACAGTTAACTTGTCTAGCCCACATTTTACAAGCTTGTTTGCAAGAATGTCATGGGGAACCTTGTCAAAGGCCTTACTGAAATCCAGGTATGCGATATCCACAGCGTTCCCTTTATCTACCAAGCTGGTCATTTTATCAAAAAAAGAGATCAGATTAGTCTGGCATGACTTGTTTCTTTGAAACCCATGTTGCCTTTTTGTGATTATGGTGTTGCCTTCTAAATGTTCACAGACTCTCTGTTTAATGATCTGCTCTAGAATTTTCCCTGGTATTGATGTCAGACTAACGTCTGACCCTAACGTCAACCTATCACAAGGTTTTCTGAGGTCTAAGATTGTGTGACTTGCCCAAGGTCATCCAGTTGGTTTTCATGGCCAAGCAGGGATTCGAACCCTGGTCTCCACAGTCATAGTCCAACACTCTAACCACTATGCCACCCTGGTTCTTGTACATCAATAGGAGTACAGTGTCTAGATCGAGGGAAGTAATAGTGCCATTATATTCTGCTTTGGTCAAACCTCACCTGGAATACTGTGTCCAGTTCTCGGTACCACAATTCCAGAAGGATATTGACAAGCTGGAACATGTCCAGAGGAGGGCGACCAGGATGGTGGGAGGTCTGGAAGCCATGCCTTATGAGGAACGGCACAGGGAACTGGGCATGTTTAGTCTGGAGAAGAGAAGGTTGAGAGGTGCCATGATAGCCATGTTTAAACATATGAAGGGATGTCATATTGAGGATGGAGCAAGTTTGTTTTCTGCAGCTCCAGAAACTAGGACACAGAACAATGGACTCAAACTACAGGAAAAGAGATACTACCTAAACATTAGGAAGAACTTCCTTACAGTAAGAGCTGTTCTGCAGTGGAATGTGCTGCCTTGGAGTGTGGAGGAATCTCCTTCTTTGGAGGTTTTTAAACAGAGGCTGGATGGGAATGCTTTGATTATGTATTCCTGCATGGCAGGGGGTTGGACTAGATGGCCCTTGTGGTCTCTTCCAGCTCTATGATTCTATGATAATTACCAGAGCTGGCTCTACCGTCAGATACAATGGGGCAGAAGATATTGAGAGACAGCACTGTCAGGTGCCCCAGCATTACTCTGGAGCCCCATCCCAACCATTCCCATCTCTTGAAGGGCAGGATGGACAACACAAGCTGTCCTGCACCTCCTAAATTACCCTACTCTCAGATGAAGTGGAGGATATAGTGCCATCAACAGTGCTAAGGTAAAATTCAAATTTATTAGACCAGGTTGCTTCTGTGCCTGAAATTTTGAGAAGTGGGTTGAAGATAGGGGGAAAACATCATTTCTGCCTTTTTCCTCAGTGAGAAAAATGTCTTAGACCTACTCTGATCACTTCTGAATTTCACAAGCCTGATGTGAATGAGAGAATGTATCTGCACTGCACAGTTACACCTCTTTCATACCACCTTAACAGTTGTGGATCCATTCTATGGAATCCTAAGATCTGTAGTTTGGTGAGGGGCTTAGAATTCTCTGCAAAAGAGCTGTAGTCCACTTTCCTCATCACTAGAGCTCTCTAGCAGACAAGTCTACATGTATCAACAGCCTACAAATCCCAGGACTCTATGGGTTTGTCTATACAAGGCAAAAAGAAGCAGATTTCTCTGCAGGAAAGGCAACTCACAGCAGCTGCAATTTGTCTTAATAGTTTTTTTTTTAGATAGATCAAAGGCATGCGAAGCTATCTACATTTGCTGTGCAAATGGGCATGCCTATGAATAAAGATGGTGGCTGCGAGTTAATTACTTGTGTTTTTACTTACCAATTTGCCACTGTCAGCAGTATTTAAAAAAAAAAACTATTCCCAAGGTATCATACATTTGGTGAAGAGTATTTTTGCCATTTAAACAACCCCTCTAGGATGGGGCTATGACCATTGAAGTGGTATCAAACTGTGATAACTGTCTAGGATAGGCAGAAAGAGCCCACTTCTGTCCTCCCATCTATGATAAAGAGATCAGAAGGACTGTCAGCAGCAAGTGATACTGGCCTTTAAAGTCTGGTTCGTTTCATCAGGGACCAGGTCGTGCCATGGCCAACAGAAAAGATAAGTTTTGCCTCTGTAGGGCACAGCAACCAAGGTCATTGCAGTATCTTTGTACACAGACCAGACAGCAAACAGAGGCTCTGGAGTTTCAGTGTTGCAATCTATTGTGGCTGGACTAGATTATGCCTCGTTTGCATATACTTACCATTTATTAGTCTTTCCCCGAGTGCCAGATTTGCATTATGTGTGTGCACAGAGCATAGCCAGTTTGGGAACTGCAGCTACACACACACACACACACACACACACACACACAAAACCCTGACTCTCCTTCTAAGGAATTAATTAATGTTTGACCTGAGCTTCAAAAGGAGTGGCAAGCTAGAGCTTTCAATAACTCAGCAAGATTGCTGAAAGCCAAAATTAAATTCCTGTTCAACCAGAGTATCTAATTCATACCAATGCTTGAAGGGTATAACCAAACAGACTGCACTCCGTTTAGTGCCTCACTTCTGCATTAAGTTCAGCCTCCTTTGTGTTCTTGGTATGAGAGTCTGAAAAGGCTAAACTAGACCCCACATTAAATGCACAGCATGCAGCAAAATAGAGAGTGTAGTCAAGAAATAAAAAAAAATTAAAAAGCAATTTTTCACTTTAACACAAAAGCAGAAAAAAACCCCTCAATATCCCATTTCTCGCCTTAGCGCTTGTCCACTAAGGCAAAAATCCAACATGGTGTTAGCAGGTGCTTGCCTTGCCAGTGAGCCCCGCCCCCTGCATTCATCTGGCCAATTAGATTTACATTTCCTAATGTTTGGGCAACCAAATCAGATTGACTCGCTTGTCCTAACAAATGGAAATGTGCACCCCGTCTCATTGTTTTTTAAAGACAGGAAGATCCACAAAGGCTTTTCTGGTGAGGTTTTTACTGGTTCAGGGCCCCCTCCTTCACAATATGGCAAAATTACGCAGAATGCCATTAAGACAGGTAGGATTCTCCTTATATTCTGTGAGAAGTTTTTTCACCATTTGGACAACCCGATGCAAATAACCTAGTAAAATGTGGGCTAGACAATGCGACTGTTAGGTGGATTTGTAATTGGTTGACCAACCAAACCCAAAGGGTAATCACCAATAGCTCCTCTATGTCCTGGAGAGAAGTGACCAGTGAGGTGCCACAGGGTTCTGTCCTGGGCCCAGTGCTATTCAACATTTTTGTCAATGACTTGGATGAGGGAATAGAGGGCAAGCTTATCAAGTTTGCAGATGACACCAAATTAGGAGGGGTAACAAACACCCCAGAGGACAGGTGCAGAATTCAAAATGACCTTAACAGATTGGAGAGCTGGGCCAAAACTAACAAAACACATTTCAATGGGGAGAAATGTAAGGTACTACATTTAGGCAGAAAAAAAAATGAAATGCACAGATATAGGATGGGTGACACATGACTTGATAGCAGTGCATGTGAAAGGGATCTAGGAGTCTTAGTGGACCATAAGATGAACATGAGCAAGCAATGTGATGCAGCAATGTGGAAAAGCCAATTCAATTCTAGGCTGCAACCACAGGAGTATAGTGTCTAGATCGAGGGAAATAATAGTGCCACTCTATTCTGTTTTGGTCAAACCTCACCTGGAATACTGTGTCCAATTCTGGGCACCACAATTCCAAAAGGATATTGACAAGCTGGAACGTGTCCAAAGGAGGGCGACCAGGATGGTGGGAAGTCTGGAAGCCATGCCCTATGAGGACTGACTTAGGGAGCTGGGTATGTTTAGCCTGGAGAAGAAAAGGTTAAGAGGTGACATGATAGCCATGTTTAAATATTTGAAGGGATGTCACATTGAGGATGGAGCAAGCTTGTTTTTTGCCGCTCCAGAGACAAGGACACGGAGCAATGGATTCAAACTAGAGAAAAAGAGATTCCACCTAAGCATTAAGAAGAACTTCCTGATGGTAAGAGCTGTTTGGCAGTGGAATGTGCTGCCTCTGAGTGTGGTAGAGTCTCCTTCTTTGGAGGTTTTTAAACAGAGGCTGGATGGCCATCTGTTGGGAATTTAATTGTGTGTGTTCCTGCATGGCAGGGGGTTGGACTGGATGGCCCTTGTGGTCTCTTCCAACTCTATGATTCAGTGAAGAAAGCTGACAGGGAGAGAATCAACTAATTTGAAATGTGGTGCTAGAGGAGAATTTGACATGGGCTGCCAAAAAGGCATGGGTCCAAGGTAAAATCAAACATGAATTCTTCTTAGAAATCACAATGACTAAACTGAATCTATCATACTTTGAACATATCAGACCATAAGATTACGTGTCTCATTGGAGAAGATGATAATGTTTAGTGAAAGCAATCAGAAAAGAAGAAGACCACATTACAGGTGGAATGACTTAATGAAAGAAGCCAGTGCCCTGAATCTGCAGGAACTATTAATGCTGTTATTATTTAATACTATTGTAGTCTTAATTTTTTTTATTACATGTGTTTTATTGTATTCTCTGTCTTTTAGTAAACCACCTTGAGTCTCAGCTTGGGAGAAAGATGGGATATAAATAAAGGGATGGATGGATCTGAGCAGGGCTATAATCTGGCCACTTGGGAGGTCTCTCATTCATAGCCCACCTGACAGCAAAGCATAGAATCATAGAGTTGGAAGGGTCCTGGGGGTCATCAGGTCCAACCCTCTGTTCTGTGCAGGATTTCCAGCTAAAGCATCCCCGCAGGTAGGTATCCAGCCTCTTTTTGAAGACATCCAGAGAAAGAGACCCCACTGCCTCTCTAGGTAATTGGTTCCATTGCTCAACTGATTCCACTGTCAAGAAGTTCCTTCTGATGTTCAATCGAAATTTACCCTCCTGTAACTTAAAACCAATAGACCTAATTCTACCCTCTGAGGCAGCAGAAAACAAGTCTACACCCTCCTCTTTGTGGCAGCCCTTGAGGTATTTAAAAAATGCAATCATGTCACCTCTCAGTCTTCTCTTCACCAAGCTGAACAAGCTCAGCTCCTTCAACTTTTCCATGTATGTTTTGTTCTCCATACCTCTTCACATCCTCATTGCCCTTCTCTGAACTCATTCCAAATAACAACAACAATGCAGCTAAGCCCTGATTTCTTGCTTACTTCAAAATAAAGCTTGGGAAAATTTACACTTTTGGATTAAACTTTCCAAATCTGCCAGTTGGCATGGTCACAGGAATCCAAAAGTTTCCAAACTCTGCTTCAAAGTAAACATGCAAAACCCCAATTGGATCAGGGACTATTACACCTATATGGAAGACCTCAGTATTTCCTCCACTGATTCCCCCCCCCCGCTTCCTCGCTGTCCCCAACACATGAACTAAAAGTGGGGAAACAATATACATTACCCCAATGGAACTATCATTTTTAAAAGGAAATTTAAGAGAAAAAAATGACAATGGGAAATCTTTAGCCTTCCCTACCTGTAGGGAGTTTTCATGATCCAAAGCAGGCCACTGCTTGCTTGGGTTTTTGTTTTCCTTTTCTACAAAGGTGCATACACATTTTTTGAGAACCAGGTGCTAAATCTAGTTGCCAGCCCCAGTTGGAGTATATCTTTGAAATCAAGGATGGGCAACTGTGGAAGGCAGCGGGGCACACAAGCCACTTAGGGGCCCACTGTACCCATGTTAAGGTCTATCTGTGTAACAAGGAAATCTCAAGGCCAAAGTTCAATTTTATGCAGATGGCTTTTTAATTGCAAGCAATGTAACACATGCAATAAACCTCCATGCTGTGTTCCCCGAAACAAAGCACACATACCTTTATATTAGAGAAGAACGAAACTTAAAAACTCAGGCTCTGCGCATGTCTATTACAGTAGTCACTAGACAGACTTCATTTCCCAGAAAACCTTTTTGGAACAGAAATTATTTTCCAGTTCTGTGTTTTTCTATGTTTGGTATCTAGACACAGACAGCCAAATTGGGCAGTGTGCCCAGAAGGAGATAACTAAGGCAACTTGAAGAGCTCTTTGTTTTCTAGGCATAGGACCTTTCTCTACTAATCCTGGGATTTTAGCCAAGCTGGAGCAAGTACAGTTATTTCTCAGCTTTCTCTGACACAGACATAGTTTGCAGACTCAGTCTTTTCTTTTACAGACTCAATATAACAAACTTTTGGGTAATCAATACAGACAGACCCTCTCACCCACTGCAAAAAAAAATTGCCCCCAGATGCATTTTTGCCATGTTTTTAGATACACACACACACACACACACACACACGTACACATGTAATTTTAGGCCCAGTAAATCATTTTTGAACCATGGGAACTGAACAGAAGTCACTTCCTGTTCGCTTCCTGTTTCCAAAAGAAAAGCCTCTTTACTGGGCCTAAATTGGCCCAGCGTGACCCATCAAATGGAAAAATGCCCCACTACCTAGAGGGCATTTGGAAGGGAAAATTGCATTTTTACCCATACAGCGTTCTTCCCTGTATTTTTCTTGTTAATTTCCGGTGTTAGCAGCGACGTTTTAAAGCCACTGCAGGGTATGGGGTGCTTTTTCTCTGTCCCAGGAGTTTCCAATACAGGCCAGGGTAAATGTCACATGTCTGTATTCATTCTCTTTTGTACTTTTGGGCAAAACATTTGGAATAGAGGTGTGATCTTTGCCACAGAGCTTTTCTTCTGTCCTTCCTTTCCACATTATTACAGTCATCAGAATGAAAACTGGAGACAGCTCCTGCATCTTCAATTGTTGTGTAGAAGCAGGAATTTCAGCAGGTGTTGCTTGTTACCTGGTTGCCTGACAAGCAACAATTGCTGAAATTCCATCTTCTGCACAACCATTAAAGGTACAGCAGCCCTCTCCAGGTTCAATCTGGCAAACCTTTACTTCTAGCTACCAGACAAAACATTTCTCTCTCCCCCCCCCCACCCTTTCTTTTATTATTACAGTACTAAAATGGCATGGCATTTTAGCACTATGACTATAAGAAGACAATTTTTAAAAATTAAATCTGATAGATACTTAGGGAGGAGCATGGAAGACATCACTCATCACTGCAGGCAAATGAATTATAGTTGTTGAGAACAACTTGAACCTTTCATGCTTGCGCACCAAAGGACTGCTTTCCCCACTCCAATTACTTACAACTACACCAAAGAAAGATTTAGGTGTCATTGTGGCTAGGTCTTTGGAACAGTATTGATAGTGCTCAGGGACAATAAAAAAAGAGCAGCGAAGAAGCTCTCAGGTCTTGGAATAGTGCCTTTCTAAAAATATCCACTGATTGTTACATAGATCAATTATATGACCTTGCTTTGAAATCTGCATTGACAAACCTTTTGAGAGGACACAGCAAGAAAGAGACGTTAAATACAGATTGACAATGGCTATGTGAACAACAACAGGAAAGTGTAAAATGGTGGTGGGTTTCTGTCCCTAAGGGCTGATTCACACACAAATCTTCAGTCCTTTGCTGTCTCACTGTTTGATGACTCTGGGCAAAAGATATGAATTGCTCTCCTCTGGAAAATATTGTTACAGAGTTTGAGGTTGATCTGAATTACCTTCACCAAAGATATTCAGGACTCTCTTCCAGCTCTGAAATGTTTGACCCTATGATTCCTAACATATTCTCTAATGCTTGTTTCTGTGATTCCTGTCCAGGTCCTAAGCTCCTCTGGAGAGACCTTCCTCTCAATCCTGCCATTGTCACAAGCATGGCTGGTGGGGACAGGACACAGGTCAGTGGCTGGCCCCCGACTCTGGAACTCCTTTCCAAAGGAGGCCAGAATTGGCCAGAATCTCTCCTTCCTTGCTGTCCTGTCAGAAGGCAAAAACCTTTCTATTCCTATGGGCTTGTAAAACAAAACATTTTTAAAGATCAGTCCAAGGGTGCTATATTGTTTTAAACTGAACTGTTTTTAATTGCTTTTTATCTTTTAAAGTGTATATTAAATTGTTTCAATGCTGCAAATAGTTTAATTCCATTTTAATGTTCACTTTTTGTATGTTTTTAGCTGTACTTCTTTTAAAATTGTAAGCCTCCTTGAGACCCAGTTTTGGGACAAAGGCAAGATACAAATCACCACCACCACCACCACCATTATCATTGTGGGGCCTTATCACACTAGTTTATTTATTTATTTGTGCAATTTCTATGCTGCCATTCTCCCAAAGTAGGACCCAAGGCCGGTCACGGAACAATTAAAATCACAACTAAAAACAATCAAAACTACTTAAAAGCATACAAGTAAAAATAAAATAAAAACAACATAAAAATACACCCCGATAAAAGCTGCAATTATACATAAAAGTCCTGGTTAAATAAGAATGTTTTTGCCTGCAGGCGAAATGAAAACAGGGAAGGGGCCAGCCAAGCCTGCCATGGGAGGGGGTTCCAGAGGGTGGGAGCTGCCACAGAGAAGGCTCTCTTTCGTGTCCTCACCAAGTGAGCTGGTGATGGTGGTGGGACAGGGAGAAAGTCATTCCCTGAACATTTTAAAACCATAGTGATGGAGGTGAATCCAAGGGAGTCCCTAGGCAAAAGGAACTGTAATCAATCCGACAGCAGATGAATATAGGAACAATCTACATAGAGCACTTAGTCTGTATCTTGTTAGGATTCACCTTCAGTTATTTTTAGTTTTACTCAGAAACATGATTTAATTTTTTTTAAAAAATAGCAACCAATAAGACTTGGATTTTGGAAGAGCATCCTCATTACCTCTCCTCTGTGGGTCAAGAAGGGCTTACTGGCAACTAGAAACAATGGCTGGTTATGCTGGAGAGTGCAATTTGCCAGTCCTTGACATTCAGTGGTAGCTGCTGAATCCTCTCCAGGTTTTAATCCAGGCTATACAAGACGTCTTTAAGGTGCTGAATCCTATTCCTAATAGATTCAGCACATTGGATAGCTCCTTTACCTCTAGTCAAAACCTGGAACAGACTCACCACCCCCTGACATGGGAGCCACCAGCCATTGCTTGGCTCAGAGAGTAAAGTAAGCAGTATGGGCTTGTCTACACTGGCAGGAAACCCTGTACCTTGTTTGGGAAAGGTTGAGATGTATGTGTGCATCCAGCAGTGGGTGGATCATTGAGACAAAAAAAAAGCTGCTTCAAATTGGCTTTGGTGAGCATCAATCCACATTTTATAGCCTCGTACAGACAAGCTCCATGCTGTCCAGGGTTGATGGGGATTATAATTTGAAATATCTGCAGGACACTAGCTTGGACCTAGCTTCTTGATGGTTTTATGATCATGGTCTTCAGTGTTTCTAATGAGAACCTTTATATTACCTTCATGGCATTCTTTTTCACACGCAAACTTTCATACTTATCCTATGCTATTTAGGATCACATATTTGAAGGAATTTAGGAGAAGGAAATGGAAAGAAGGAGATTTTTCCCTCCCCAAAAGAGCATAACAAGTTGGACTTGCATCAAAAAGTTGCAATATATTCTCAGGTCCTAGTGAGAGTGGTCCTGATCAGGTTCAGACCTTCTCCAATATGCTGTAAGTCAGTAGCCCTTAACCTTTTCTTTACCAGGGACCCCCTTTAAATATCTTTTGTTGCTAAGGACCCCCAAGACTTAACTCAAGATTTAAAACCCTAACAACAACAACAGCAACACCTGATAATAATACAATTATACTATCCAATAAAACTTTCCTCAGAGGCACTGGAGGGGGAGGGAAGACTTTTCTCCTGCTTCTTCCTGCAAGTTTGTGGCTCGAGCGGGTTGAATGGCAATGTGCAGGCCAAGCCAGCCAGCCTTTGCCTTGGTTCCTGTCAGGTGGCCACTCCACTGCAGGGAGGAGGTGGGCCAAGCAGCCTTCAAGCCTTTGTGGACCCCTTGTGAGGACATCACAGTTTCCTAGGGGTTTATGGACCACAGGTTAAGAACTACTGTTATTAGTTGCTTCAGCATCTTCTGTTTGTCCTCCTTCTACAGCTAAGTATTGAATACACTGAGTTTACCAGTCACTGGCTACTTAGGTCAACATACTCTAATGGAGGCTGATGCCAGAAAGACTCCTGCTCTTCATTCTTATGCTCCTTGATCTTTGTCAGCCCTTCAGAGAGAGGATACCTTTAAATATAGCATTGGAGGATACTGCAAGTGGTCCCGGGGCCATTTTGGCAGCCTTGAATGTGTTTCCTAGGGCTATGGCTAGAATTCAGCCCTCAGCTCAGCCTCATTCGGAGCCCACAGCTTTGTCTGTTTTCTCTCCTTGTGAGATGATCTTGCAAACCAGGAAGAATGCAAAAAGACCCTGTCTGAAGCCCAAAAGAAGAAAAAAAAGCCTAATTGGATGACTGGTTAAGGACAGGTAGGAAGCAAAAGCAAAGGTAAAGGGCTGAAAGAAATAGGGTCAGAATCCTATTGCAACTGAATGCAACAGTGACTTATGCTTAAGGACAATAAGAACTAGTATAATAATCAATGAAAAGAAGTAGAAAAAGAGATCAAACAAAAAAAGGTAGAACAAGAGATCTCTTCCACAAGATCTGAGAAATCAAAAGGAAATTTAAAAAGTGAGATGCTACGTGAACCATAGTAGAACATATTATATGATCAAGACAAAATAAAAAGATCATGGAAGCAGTAGACTAAAGAACTATATCAAAAAGAAAAAATGATGACAGATTCTTTCAAGGAAGAACCTTTTGACAATAAACTCGCAATCTTAGAAAGTGAAATGGAAGCTGCTCCTAAAGAAATAACTCACCAGGAACAGATAGAACTGTTTCAAACTAGAGCCAAAATCCACAACTCACCAGGAACAGATAGAACTGTTTCAAACTAGAGCCAAAATCCATCCAAATTCTAGTATTAATCTGCCAACAAATATGGAAAACAAAACAATTGTCCACAGACTGGAAGCACTTGATCTAAATTCCAATTGTCAAGAAAGGGGACACCAAGAATTATAAGAACCTTTGGACCATTGCATTAATCTCCCATGCAAGCAAAGTGGTGCTCAAAATTTTAACCCCCCTCAAAGATGTTTACCATATATGGAGTGAGAAATGTCAGATATCCAAGCTGGGTTTTGAAAAGGAAGAGGCAGCAGATTCATATTGCAAACACAGGTTGGGTAATGACATTTCAGAAGAAAACCAACCTTTGCATTATAGATTATAGCTAATCCTTTGATTGTATAAATCATGAAAATTATGGATTGTTCTTTTAAAAAATGGTATCTCACAACATTTGATAGTTTTGATGCTTAACCTATACTCAAAAGAAGAGGCTACTATGACAGAATATGGAGAAACTGAATTGTTTCCAGTTGACAAGTAGGTCAAACAAGGCTGCATTTTATCAATCTGTTTAACTCATTTGCAAAACAGGTCATACAGAAAACAAGATTAGACTTGGAGGAAGGAGATATGGAAACTGGTGAAAGGAACGTCAACAACTTAAGATAATGCTGATGACATCATATTACTATCAGAGAATAGCAAAGTGTTGGAGCAACTACTGATGAAACTTAAGAAAGAAATGCAAAAACAAGGTTATAGTTGTAAACTAAGGAAACAAAAACAAATGATCACAGTTGATATATACAGTAGAACCTCATATCCACTGATTCATTATCCACTGATTCAATTATCCAGGGGACACAAAACAGCACACCTACCATAGAGTCTTCCTAAAAAACGTGTTTTCTCTAGCCATTTTCTAGGTCCTCCAAGGCAACTCTATGGTATTTTAAACTGAAAGTCCCATTATTTTTAATGGCATCCTCGCTATTATCCACGGTTTTCGGTATCCCCCCCCCAGAACCATTCCCCAGTAGATAAGGGGGTCCTACTGTAACATAAAATAGATGGTGAAGACAGCAAAATAAAACATTGTCTATACTTGGCTCAGTCATCAGTGAAAATGGAGAATGTAGTCAAGAAATCAGAAGACTAGAACTTGGAATTTCAGCTATGAAGGAACTAGCTAGATAAGATCCTCAAATGTATAAAGATATATTACTAAATACCAAAGTCAAGATAATCTGTGTCATAGCATTTCTGTTTTCTATGTCTGGTTGTGAAAATTAGACAGTGAAGTAAGCTGATAGGAAGGTCAACCCATTTGAAATGTGGTGCTGGAGGAGAGTTCTATGGATTCCATGGCTGCTAAAAAGACAAATAAATGGTTTCAAGAGCATCAAGCCTGAACTCTCCCTAGAAGCCAAAATGACTAAGGACTTTATCAGACTCGGCAAATATGGCATCGTAACAATACCTAATGAATGCAAAAGGGCATGCATACCAAATGATGTTGAATTCCACCAAGGGACAGGGAGATTCCCAGCAGATAATGGCCCATCAACCAACCATTAGCCAAACAGACACTAACGAGCCTTGCATTTCTATACCCAGAAACTAACCATTCAATTACACAAATTTACATATACTCCCCAACGGGGGTTCACAGCATATAAACTCCACACACACCCCTACCCAACCATTCTCTGAGGATGCCAGCCACAGATGCAGGTGAAACGTCAGAAAGAAACTTTTCCAGAACACGGCCTCACAGCTCAGAAGAAAACCAAGGAAAATCTATGGATGCCGGCTGTGAAAGCCTTCAACTTTACACTGAAGCTATCATATTTTGGCCATGTCAGGAGACAACATGACTCATTGGAAAAAATGATCAGGCTCAGTAAAATTGAAGGCAGTAGGAAAAGAAGACCATATTACAGGTGGATTGACTCTGTCATGCACTGACTGACTCTACTTCAGAAAACAAGCCTTCAGTAGTTCAGAAAATTATTCGCAAACTGAGTAGATCATGGTTCATCATTTGTTGAAAGGGCTAAAGAATCTCCAACTACACAGCCTATTAAAACTATCCAGCAACACAGAGAGTTTTTTTCCAGGCTTCCTTTTCATTGGCCAGATAACCAAAACAACCTGCCTTCCTGGGCAGAGCCCTCCCTTCCTCCCATACCAGGCTTTCCCACAAGAATAACTTTGACATTTTGCAGTCCACTATACTCTCCCAGACATCTGATCATTAGCCCAAATGTTAAAAGATAAACAATTCTCAACACTCAGTTACACCTCTGGTGTTGCAACTCCCATCATCCAGTATATACAAAATAAACAAAGCACATTCAATAAGCATGACCATGGCAGGATTTTCTGATCCTGCTAGACTCGGCCACAGCCTTGAGTTTGGAAGACCTGAGATCAGGCTGTTGATCCAGGGCTTCTAGAGGTTTTTGTGCATAAACTCACCATAAGTTGAAGCCAACTTGACAGCAAATAACAATAAAATAGGAATAAAATCTGCAAGCAGATATAATTGATATATATCAACAGCTTGTCTATATGAGGCAATAAAATGTGGATTGGTGCACACTAATGCCAATTCGCAGCAGCTTTCATTTGTCTTAATGATTTTTTGGCAAGATCATAGGCATGTGAAGCTATCCATGTGCGTTGTTCAAATGGGCATGCCTGCAAATTAAGATGGTGGGCATGAGTGAAGTACTGTACTTGTGTTTTTATTGTTACAAGTTGCTGCCGCCAAACAGTATTTTTTTTTTAAAAAAAGCATATCCAAGGTATGGAAGTGCGATATTCTGCTTAAATAAACAGAAAAAAGGAGAAAAAGGCTGTTTTGTCGCCTAAGCACACCATAGCTACTGTGAAAATCCAACATGGCGGTTCCGGGTGCTTTCCCTGTTAGCAAGCTCTGCCCTCTGTACACATCTGACCAATCAGCTTTCCACTTCTGCTCTTATTAGGAATGCACACCAAAGTGAATCAGTTGCCTGAACTAGTGGGAATGTGCATTCCTCGTGGAGCTTTTTAAAAAATACAGGAAAGTTGCAAAGGCTTTTCCTGTGTAGTTTTTGGCATTTTTGGCCCCCCTCCTTCCGAATATGGCGAATTGATGCAGGATCTCATTAAGACAAATCGTATTCTCCTCAAATTCTATGAGGAGTATTTTTGCTGAATAGGCAACCCCCATATATGTCTCTGGGCATATATGAGATTTGTTTTACTCCCAGGCCACTACGTTTCCTAGACAAGCATTTAGTTCTCCTCTCTCTAGGAGGGAGACAAAATAAATACCTCAATAGGTGAAGATTAAAGATAGCACCAGAACTGGCTAATAGCAATACTTGGAGGGGACATGTCTCCACCTCCACTTACTGGGACTGGGGGAAAGGAACGTTCTTGCTCCCAGGGGGGAAAGTGCTCTTATCAGTGGTGAGGCTGGCACAGACTTGTACCAACTGCAAAGAAGTTTAGGACATGTTGTCTGTGGTTGAGATCCTACATTGTGCTTGTGTAGTGTAAATTGACAGTCGCATAAGTTACATGATGGTTGTGTTACACCACCCTTCTGCAAAATGTGAACACATTGCAACCAATTGTTTACCTGTCAATGTGTCTGCTTATTGTCCTGTTGTGCAATGGGGAATGTACAATGGCTGTTTCTGCAATCTCAGTGAATCAAGAGGTACATGGAAGGCACTGACAGATAATTCTGTGTCATCCAAGAATTCAGAAGTGCATAGCTGGAATCCTGTTGGTTAATCCTAACTAGAGTAGACCCACTGAATCAGTTGTTGCATGGTGAGTCAACATGGAGGCAAAATTCAATTTATTTATTAATTTGTCTATTTGTGCATTTCTATGCAGTCTTTCTTCCAAAGTAGGACCAAGGAAGCTCACAGAGCAATCAAAATCACAATTAAAAGCAATTAAAAGATATAAAGTAAAAAAAAACATAGATGAAAAGACACCCAGATAAAAGCCACAATTATATGTCAAAGACCTGCTTAAACAAGAATGTTTTTGCTTGCCAGAAAAATGGAAACAAGGAGGGGGCCAGCCTAGCCTCCTGTGGGAGCTCCAGAGCCAAAGCAGAGAGAAAGGGTTTTACTAAACTAATTTATGCCCCCAAACTGCACTCCTCACCAGTCTTTCAAAAACACAATCCAATAAAGTAAAATGATTATGATAATGAGGAGGAGAAGGAGGGGGAGGAGTAGGATTAGGGGTGGAGAGATGGCAAACAATGGAAAATTAAACAGTATAAAGGAATCCTGTGGCACCTTTGAGACTGAGAAAAAGAAATTTCTAGGATAAGGTTTTGTGGATTCCAGTCTACAAAGGTATTACAGGATTCATTTATATCTTTTATGATGGAACAGAAAGACATGGCTGTGGTGCCAGTTCCACGACAGGATAAAGTTCACGAAATTCCGGATTACTGTTCTTTCGCATCAGCAGTGCATAATTCACACGCATTCTTGCTTATTTGGAAGATGCAGCCAGTTTCGGTTTTCATTAGTTTACACAGGCAAAGGTGGGGGGGGCATGGCCTCCAGATGATTAAAGCCAGGCAGGAGGTGGGGAGGGAGCAAGGAAGGGGTCACCCAGAGGGAAGAAAAGCACACAAAAAAACAAAAGAACGATGGAGTGATCATCTTCCCTGCTCCCAAAGCCTTAAATAAACACAAAGGAGTGAAGCAAAGCACAAACAAACAAAAGAACGACAGAGCGATCTGTTGATCGCAACACGCTCACACACACATTCACACACCACCCAAGTTCCCAATCATCTTCCCTGCCCCCAAAGCCTTAAATAAAGACAAAGGAGTGATGGAAAGCACAAACAAACAAATAGAAGAACGATGGAGCAATCGGCCGGTTGTAGCATACACGCGCGCACACACACACACCACCCAAGTGGGGGCTAGCCCCATTCCTGATTATCTTCCCTGCTCCCAGAGCCTTCCTTTGAAACAAACAGGAAGGGCTCAGAGCAGATTTCCCAAAGTGGGCTGCAAGCAGAAGAAAGGGCAAATGGCAGGTTTGGTGGATTTCTCTCTCCAACCCTTCCGTCTATTCGGAGAAGGCACAATGGTCACTCCAACCAATCAGGATTCAGCTCTGCTCACGCTAATTAGAAAAGGTCGCTGCAAGTTCACACAGACATTTGTAAATGGTAAGTTCACACGACCAATTGTGCACATTTTTGTGAACTTTATCAAAAAGTTGGGCAAACTAGCGAAAGCTGATACTGCGCAACTTATGGGTTTTTCGCTCCCCCTCCTTCTGAAAAGGGCGCTGTGGCTTCAAAATGCGTGGGAACTATCAAGCTTCTTGTCGCATTCTTTGAGGATTTATTTTGTCGTGTAAACGGCACCTGTGTTTTTTAACAGAAAGTTAAACAAAAAGAGGTTTTAAAAACTATACATATAAGGTAATAAGAAGCTCCCTTGTTGGCTCAGTGAAACCTGTTTCAGGTGTGCAACCCCTAATTAGTTACCCAAAACAGAGGGGTTGTCTATACAGTGAAAATACGCCTCATAGAATTCAAGGAGAATACAATTTGTTAAATGGCATCCCACACCAACCTGCCGTATTAGGAAGGAAAGGAGGGCCAAAACCACCAAAAACGCTGCAGGAAAAGCCTTCACAGCGTTTTCCCATATTTTTAAAAAAGCTCCATGGCGAATGCTAATTCCTGCTCATTGGGACAACTAATTAGCTTTGATGCGCATTCCAAATGAGAGGAAGTAGAAAGTTGATTGGTTGGATGGGTGCAGGGGGTGGAGCATTCTAACAAGGCAAGTGTCCAGAACTGCCATGTTGGATTTTCGCCATAGCGATCATGTGCTGAGGCTATGAAACAGACTTTTCTCCTTTTTTTCCTATTTATTTAGGTGAAATATCTCACTTGTGCACCTTAGATATGCTTTTGAAAAAATACTGTTTGGCAGCAGCAACTAGTGACAATAAAAATATGAGTAATTCACTCATGCCCGCCATCTTGATTTGTAGGAATGCCCATTGGAACAGCGAAAGTAGATACCTCTGCATGCCTGCAGTCTTCCCCAAAAAACATTAGGACAAATAGAAGCTGCTGCAAATTGGCGTTAGAGCGTATCAATTCACATTTCCCCCCTTGTATAGACAAACCCAGAAAGTAGCCATGAAATTTTGGGAATTGCTTACTCCTGAAATACAAAAGTGTCCTTTGTAAGTTAGAACTCATGGTTCTCCCAGTTCAACCTGCATTTGTAAAGCTGAAGCTCTGGAGTGATATTAATATCTAGTCCATGTCAGCCAGCTGCTCAAAGATCCCAGCTTTGATTATCTCAAGATTATAAGTGAAAAATATCACTGGCCCATAAACTTCAGTGGCCTTTTTGCATCTGTTTTCAGAGCCTCATCTTCTTTTGTGGTTAATGGCATTGGGAGATGGCTGGTTTTTGACACCATCTTTCTACAAAATGAGAGAAGCTGTTTTCTGGGAAGTTTATACTTCTCCAATCTATTTACATGCATTGTAAACCTCACCCACAGATGTTCCATTAACTTGATGCTGGATCATTTCTTGAGGCCTCTGATTTCTTTGAGACTCCTTCAGCCATGTCTTCCCATCCCATCTCATACCAAGTTCTTACAGACATCACTGTGTTTTGACAGCAGTCATTAAACTCTTGACATAGCTCTTTTTGTTTATATGGCCAAGGAAGCACAGAACACTTACTAGCAGTAGTAATAATAACTACTGTGGTCTCTGCAGGATTGCCACCTGGCTGGTTTTAACCCAGCATGAGTCCTGACCTATTTATGTTGCCTCCCAGGTGGAGTTATTCTTAGTTCAGTTTCAGTGCAAGTCAATGAGGAATTTAAATCTCTCTCTCTCTCTCTCTCTCTCTCTCTCTCTCTCTCTCTCTCTCTCTCTCACACACACACACACACAGAGGTATTAATGCATTGATTACTCACTTCAGATGAAATCTGTATCTTAATTTTTTGTGTGTGTTACTCAGACAAAATTCCACAAAATACAATGGTACAGTTATTAGAAGAGACTCAACCTTACATTTCTTATCTCAGGAGTGGACACATTCAACACATTCACCCTCTTGAACCTCAGCAGGAGCCAGCGTGGTATAGTGGTCCTAGTGTTGTAGTAAGACTCTGGGAGACCAGGGGCTCATCTATATGAGGAGATACAATGTTCACTTAAGTGCATTAACTCACCATCGCAGCAGCGTTCATTTGTCTCCATGATTTTTTCCCTCAAGATGCTGGTATGGGAGCGTTTTGAAGTTGATACAGAGCATGCCCATGAATAAAGATGGTAGCTGTAAGTGAATTACTCATGTTATTATTCTCCAAATGTTCCTGCTGTTGCACAGTTTTTTTCCTCATTAAATCCACAAGACACGGAAGAGCGATCTCCCAAATCAAAAACCCTGGGTTTGTTTTTTGTTTTTGTTTTTTGCTTTATAGCTCCAAAATCATGCATGATTGGTAGTGTGAAAATCAATAATGGCGGTTCTGGTCACCTTGTCACCTGCAACCCCCCCCCCCCGCATAGTCCATCCAATCACATTTGGCCTTCCAGGATGTGCCCTGCTTTGAATTGGTTGTCCAAACAGGCTGGAACGCACATTAATGCATATTTTTTTTAAAAAAATCACAAAAAAACACAAAGGCTGTTATTGGGCAGTACATGGAGGTTTGGGGCACCTCTTTTCGAATACAGCAAATCCCTGCGGGATCTCATCAGGACAAAGGGTACTCCCCTCTCATTCCATGAAGAGTCTTTTTATCTTCTAGATAACACCCAGGATTCAAATCTCTGCTGGGCTGTGGAACCCAATGGGTGACCTTAACCAAGTCACACTCTCTTAGCCTCAAATGAAGGCACCAATCTTGTCAAGGTAACTCCATGATAGGATCACCATAAGTTGGAAACAACTTGAAGGCACCCATCAAAAACAGAATCTCTACAAGAGCCATATACATGTGCATGAGCAAGCATGGGTGCGCGCACGCACGCACACACACACACACCTTCCTACCCAGTCTCCTTGGAACTCCTTGTTTATGTCAAAAGAAAAGGCGAATAGCTGCCAAGAATAGTGAACCGCCTCTGAATAGTTTCCAGAGAGTCACTGTGCTGTTGAACATTTTTTAAATGCCTGTTTTTCAAAACCAGAAAAAGACTTCTGCTCATTTCCAGTTTTGTTTCCCCATGCCACTTTTAAAAGGCATTTTTGACCTTTGTCTGTGCAGTTCCCAGAGCGTTGTAGGGGCAGCAAAATTGGACACTGGACTTGCCAAAGGTGCCCACCCTGGCTCCTGACTTAGCTGAAAGCATAGCAAAATTAGTGCTGATGCCACTGGCCCAGAGATGAACTCTGAACCAGATAAGGCACTGAATTAAGTGCTTTGACATATTTGCATGATAGATTTTCAATGATGCGTCGGCCACTTCGGTTTTCTCTTTTTGCATGCATATAAAAGTGTACATGAATTTGTCATTTCCTATTTAGTATGTATTTATTCAGGGTTATGTAACTTGTTTTTGTACGGTGTGGTTGGTTTGCTGCATTGATACATGTGCCTCAGCAGTGGAACCCAAAGGGTTTGCTGAACATTAAAATGGAAAGTAATCAGTAAGAAAGATTGATAATATAGCCTGATGCATGTCTACTTGGAAGAAAGCCTTAACAAATTCACTGGAAAGGTGTGCAGGAGTGCAGCCTCTGTAGAGTTAGCCTTGGAAAGACTTAGGGGTTGTCTAAATGATGAAAATACTCCTCATAGAATTTGAGGAGAATACAATTTGTCTTAATAGCATCCCGCATCAATCCACATTATTCAGAAACAGAGGGGTCAAATCCACCAAAACCTCCAATGGAAAAGCCTTTGCAGCTTTTCCCGAAGTTTTTAAAAAGCTCTGTGGGGAATGAGCATTCCCACTCGTTGGGACAATCTGATTCGTATTCATTCGCATTCCCGATAAGAGTGGAAATGGAAAGCTGATTGGTTGGACATGGGCAGGGGGCAGAGCTTGCTATCAAGGTAAGTGTCCAGACCAGCTTCTTGGATTTTTGTCATAGCGATCATACACTGAAGTGATGAAACAACCTTTTTCTTTTCTTTTTTTATTCATTTAGGCAGGATATTGCACTTTCGCACCTTAGATACACTTTTTTTAAAATAATACTGTTCGGCAGCAGCAACCAGTGAGAATAAAAACACAAGTAACTCACTCATGCTCATCATCTTGATTCGCAGGCATGCTGTTTGGGACAGCAAAAGTGGATAGCTTTGCATGCCTATGATTTTGTAAAAAAAAGTTAAGACAAATCGAAGCTGCTTCGAATTGGTGTTAGTGTGCATCAATCCACATTTTTCCTCCTCATATAGACAGGCCCCTAGATTAAGTTCTCAGAATTTCTAATACAAGAGATTGGCTCATTCACACTACACAATTATAATGCTATAGTCTGCTTAAACTACCATGGCGATATCCTATGGAATCATGGGATATGCAGTTTGGGGAGGAATATTTAGAATTCTCAGCCAGAGCATGCTAGTGCCCCACCAGAATACATATCCCAGGATTCCATGGGGCATTGCCATGGCAGTTAAAGTGAAATACAGTGCTACAGCTGTGTAGTGTGAATGGGCCTTCAGGTCACAGACAGGACTTAGAAGGAATGAGTTAAGAGTAAACAGTTGTTGCTGGGGGCTTTCACCTCAGTGGATCAGTGAATATGCTCTGCATTTTAGTCCAAATTCGAAATGAGCTTTCCAAGATGCTGAACCTATTTTGGGGATAGGATTTAATACCTGGGCTATCTCCTTTTTGTCTGGATGAAAACTCAGAGCAGATTCACCACCTACTGACATGAAAGCTAAACACCACTACAGATTCACCACCTACTGACATGAAAGCTAAACACCACTACAGATTCACCACCTACTGACATGAAAGCTAAATACCACTAAACACCACTAAAGGTGATATAGTTATATACAATAAGTTACCTCTCTGGTAACAAGGGAATAATTAAGTACAGTCAGCCCTCTGTATCCATGCATTCTATATCCATGGATTTGACCATCCACCGCATAAAAATATCCCTCCCTCCAAAAATAAATAAATCCAAAAAGCACACCTTGATTTTGCCATTTTATATGAGAGACATTATTTTACTACATGATTGTCTATAATGGGACTAGAACATCCACAGAGTTTGGTATCCTGGGGGCTGAGGGTGGTCCTGGAACCAAACCCTAGCAGATACCAAGCCCCACTTTAACATAAATAGAAGTGAATTTAATTTTTTGGTGTAATGAGTAATAGTTTCTCTTTCGTTTTCAAAAGTTTCAGTGAAGGGCTTTTCTGAGGCATTTTGACAAGATTTTTCCCCCAAGGTTTGTGCCATTTTCTTGTTGATCCTAAATTTTTATCCACAAAATACTAAGGGAAAGTAATGAGAAGCAACACAGCAACCCTGAAAGCAACACAAATTGTAATGAGTAATAGCACGAAATATTGCTCTATACACTACACTGACCAATGGGAATTACTTTGTAAAAGTACACTTCCAAGCTCTAGTTGTAGGCGATAAGAAGCCAGGACCAGTCTTATCATCAGGCAGAATGAGGCAGTTGCCTCAGGTGATAATGCTGGATGTTAAAGAGCAACATTAAGGTGCAGGGTAGAGGAATAAGTTTCCTCAGGGGATTCTGGGATTTGCCAGAGTTGCTACAAATCCCATAGATTCTGTGGTTAATTATTTTTTTTTAAGCAACTTTCCTAATCTTTATATTTACTCAGGCTGAAAATACCCACCACCTCAGTCCTTGAAAATTAATGTCCTCTCCTTTCATTATTTCAGTTCTTAAGGGAAATATTGTCCTGTAGTGAAGGCCACTCTTCCAACTAGTTTTTACTTGAGCTTCAAAATATTGTGTTTTTTTAAAGACTACAGTTACCAGAATCCATTCTGGCTGGAGAATTCTGGACATCATCCAGAAAGGAATTTTCCCAGGGCCTGGGGGTTCTCCCCCACACCCCAAAAAACTGGAATAAACCAGTGCTGAAAAGGTAGCTTCTTCAAGGCAAGGAGTTTGAAGGGATGATTCAGAAGACTTGAGCCCAAAGACCATAGCTCCATATCTCTCACTATTTAGCTGAAATCCTGGCTCTCACTGCGTGGTTTATTACATCAAAAGGCAGAGTGCCTTAGGTACCAAAATAACCTGGCTACTAAATTGATTTATCTGGGGCAGACGTTTTTCTAACTTAGGCAGTAAAATGGCTTTGGCCATCCCTGCCTTTCTTAATGACAGCTCTCAGTTTCTGGAACTTCCTCCCTTAGAGGTTACGGTATATATCTTCTTCCTCTTTATCTGTGTTCCACCAGCAACTCAAGCTATTCTGCTTTAAGCAAGCATTAGATTCTCTTGTTGCTTAATTCAATAATTATTCATTTTGGCTCATGGAATCTTTTTGTCTTTGTCGCTGTTTTTAGGTTGTTGCAAATGTGTTTTCATGATTGGCTACTGTTGTCTTTCTCCCTTTTTAAAAAATGAATAAATCTTGCCAAGAAAACCCTATGATAGGGTCACCGTAAGTTAAAGTCAACTTGAAAGCACAACACACACACACACACACACACACACCAAAAAACACCCCACCAAAAAGCAAGCAAAAAAACCCTTAACAAAGAGCAAATTATTCATTCTGCTCTGAGCAGCTCCATTTTTTTACAGGGGCCTACTTCCTTGAGATAAAAAATAAATGCCCACAAACTAAAAGGGGAAAAAACCATTCAAAACTGGTCCAGGGGTCCAGGGTCAGATTCCTGACTGATATCATGGGTTGGGAAAAACAGCCGATCAGAACTGAGTAGAATGAACTCTAGCTTTGAACTTGCAGAAGTGAATTTTTCAGAGCAGAGCTGTAATAAAAGTTGTATTGTGTGGGTTGGTGTGCCTTCAGGTCACCTATCAACTTATGGCGACCCCATTTTCATAGGGTTTTCATAAGCAAAGGATACTCAGAGGTGGTTTTGTCAGTTCCTTCCTTAGAAATTTTAGCCTAGAGCACCTTGGATTCATTGGCAATCTCTCGTCCAAGTACTAACCAGGGCTGACCATGCTTAGTTTCCAAGACCAGACAGGAGCTGGTGCCTTTAGGGTATGTACACAGTACTGCTCTAAAAATGCCATGAGTCTCTCCAATGATTGTGAAAGGAAGAGCAGTAATGGAAGAAAGGCCAAGTGGCTCGGCCAACCTTACCATTAGGCAGAGAGGGAAAGACAGCTATGATAGAGGCTTATCGCACAAGGAAGTAAAATGGCAGTGCAGCCAGAATGTTTTGCCTTCAATTCTGCCTTACCGCATGATGTCAATGTTCTTCAGCTGTTCTTCTGGTCCAGTCCTGTGGGAGGTGGTAAACCCGAGTCCCAGTTAGAGAAAAGACTCGCATTTACTACATCTCCCACAGACCAGACCAGAAGAACAGCTGAAGAATGCTGATGTCATGCAGTAAGGCAGAATGGAAGGCAAAACATTTCAGTTGCCCTGCCATTTTACTTCCTCATGTGATAAGCCTCTCAGCCAGCAGATGTTAGGAACGCAGAGAATGGCAGCAAGGTTTTGGAGGTTAGAGCAACGTCTGCCACACAATCCACACTATGCCAGCTTGTTGCCCTTGAGTGTAGGGCATGATGCTGTAGAATAATAGAATCATCGAGTTGGAAGACCACAAGGGCCATATAGTCCGACCCACTGCCATGCAGGAATAAACAGTCAAAGCATTCCTGACAGATGATCATCCATCCTTTGTTTAAAATCCTCCAAAGAAGCAGACTCCACCATACTCTGAGGCAGTGCATTCCACTGCTGAACAGCTCCTATTGTCAGGAAGTTCTTCCTAATGTTTAGATGGAATCTCTTTCCCTGTAGTTTGAGTCCATAGCTCCGTGTCCTTTTCTCTGGAGCCACAGAAAACAAATATGCTTCTTCCTCAATATACCATCCCTTCAAATATTTAAACATGGCTATCATACCCCCTCTTAATCTTCTCTTTCCCAGGCTAAACATACCCAGCTCCCTAAGCCACTCCTCATAAGGCCCATTGCCAATGCTAAAGCAAATCTGTTTGGCTTCCTCATAGGGAACTGGAATAAAGAAGCCATTTTTTCCTTTATCCCTGGTAGTAAAATCACTCAGGGTGGTTGTACCACATAGAAAAAACATAGATGGGTGGAAGCCTTGAGGATGGGTAACAGAAGACTTAGGAAGCCCAAAGTTGGTCCTCCATATCAAAGTTGGTCCTCCACAGATTCTGTATGCAGGGATTTCACCATCCATGGCTTGAAAATATTCCCTCCAAAATCCAAAAAATAAACCTTGATTTTATATAAGGAACACCATTTTACTACACCATTGTATATAATGGGACTTGAGCATTCACAGATTTTGGTATCCACAGGGGTGGTGGTCCTAGAACCAAACCCCAGCAGGTATCAAGAACCCATTGTATCCACACTGCACAATTAAACTCTTACTATTTTTCAGTATCATTACAATATGATTTCATTTATATGGCACTTTTCTGTCAGAGTGGGACCCAAGTTTGATACCACTTTAACTGGAATAGCTCTATCCTATGGAATTTTGGGATTTCTAGCTTAGTTAAATACTGGATCGCCTGAGTGGGTTAGGAATCAGACCTACCTTATAGTGCATCCGTCCCCTCCCCTCAGCAGCTCAGGAGTGAATAGAGCTTGAACAGAGTTGCATTCACTTCCTGGATTGAAATCCCGGGTTGTTCTTGCGAGAGGACAAGTGTGCAGGAAATTCAAAAATAAAAAGTAAAAGAAAGATCCAAAAGTGACAGCAAGCTCAAAAGCACACTTAAAAAAATACAAGTAACCTGGAGAGGGTACAAAAAAGTATGTCACTTACTTCAGTCTCCTGATCTCACCCAGAAGTGTTTGGCACAGACCTCCCACTGACATGATCAGCACATCACACCAGCATAACAGGGTACCTTTTCACTCACCCGTCACTCTGTTACAGAACTGGAATGGGTGCTCTATTCACAGCTTAGCCCGTGAATAAAAAGGAGCGCTGGCGGAACAGAAGCAGCATGGGAGCATGACGACTCAGGGACGATGTCGTCTGAAAGGAAAGCCCTTTTGTGATCTACTGGCATCGTTGTCATGCTGAATTTAGCTCATCTGATAATCTCCTATGTGGTTCTCATCTAGGGCTCCCAGATCTTAGGACCTGGCCCCTCTTCTCTGGTTCTCTGGGGGAAGGAATCTCCCAGGGTGAGAGTACTGCCTTGAAAAGTGTGTGTGTGTATCCATATCCTCATCTGTTTGTGCTTTTGATTTCAACAGTGTACTTTGCGTAGAGAGGCATTGTGGTGTATTGGTTTGAGTGCTGATCTAGGAATCCAGATGACCAGGGTTTGAATTCCTAAGTAGCCATGTAAACCCAGTGACTTCAGGCAAGTCACACTCACTCAGCCTCAGAGGAAGGGAATGGCAACCCCCCTCTGAATAAATTTCCCCCCTCTGCCAAGGAAACCCCTCTGTCAAAGAAAGCCTGTGATAAGTTTACTGTAGGGCCGGCATAAGTCCAAAATGACTTGAAGATAATAACAACAGCAGCAGCAGCAAGGCAACCATCATTGCCCAAAAGCCAGAGGAAAATCCATATGGACACCGAACAAGCTGCAAACCAAGAGTCTCAAATGAGGTGGAATCAGGGTTGGAGGTAAAATGTGGGAATAAGTAGGCAGTTGTGGTACAGTGACTTGAGCATTGGATTACAACTCTGGAGACCAGAGTTCGAATCCCCACTCAATCATGGAAACCCACTCAGCCTCTGAGGAAGGCATAGGCAAACCCCCTCTGAGCAAATCTTGCCAAGAAAACCTCATGATAAGTTTGCCTTAGGGTTGCCATATGTTGGAAACAACTTGAAAGCGCACAAGAAGTAGTAGGCAGGTGAGCCAGTGTGGTGTAGTGGTTTGAGTGTTGGATTGGACTCCAGGAGACCAGTGTTCAAATCCCTGTTCAGCCATGGAACCCCACTGGGTGACCTGGGCAAGTCACATTCTCTCGCCCTTAGAGAAAGGCAATGAGAAACCTCCTCTGAATAAATCTTGCCAAGAAACACCATGATAGGGTCTTAGGATCTCTTGAAGGCATGCAGCAGTAACAGCACCACCAGCAGCAACAATAATTCTGGATGCTTGTGGTTCATAGAATCATAGAGTTGGAAGAGACCACAAAGGCCATCTAGTCCAACCCCCTGTCCTGGTTGTTGCTTAATACTGTATATCATGCTGAATGGCATCACTAGAGTCTGTTCCTTGTAACACAGACTCAAAATGTCATGAGCTGAAAGGGATCTCTAAGGGCCATCTAATCCAGTTTTCTGCTAGTACAGAAATCCATTGTTAAAGTGTCCCTAAGAAGGGGGCATCCAACCTCTTTTTAAAAACTTCCAATGAAGTTGTTGTTAACTGCCTTTGAGTCGACGTTGACTCATGGCGATCCCATGAATGAGACACCTCCAAGACTGAAGTATAAGGTTTTTAAACAGAAATTAGATGCCCACTTTTCAGGGATACACCTCTAGGCCTCCACCTTGTGACATCCTAAGGGATTGTCTCTAGGTTTCTGGTTTTGGCCTTGAAATCTTAGAGCCTGTGATGCTCCTGATCTAACAACTCTTCTTTTCTCCTCTCCTTTCCTCAGAACAACCCTGTGAGATAGGGACAAGCTGAGACAGAAGAACTGATCCAAGGTCATGCTGTAGGTGTCATAGTTTAGTGTAGACTAGGAGCCTTACCACACGCCAAGGAAAAGCAGCAAAGCAGCAGGAACGTTCCGTCTTTCCTGCTGTCTTCTTGCATGGTGTTGTCATTTTTTCATTCTGGTTCTGTAAGGGACCAAGGTAAAGCTGTGCCTTTTTGCTAACCAGAAAAACCCGTTTACAAAAAGGCATGGTTTTAGCTTCGTCCCCCACAGGACCAGAACGAAAGTGCACTGGAAGGAACCAACGTCATGCGGGAAGGCAACAGGAAAGATGGAACATTCCTGCTGTTTTGCCGCTTTCCCTCAGAATGCAGTAAGGTTCTAGAACCTGGATCTCCCCAGTCTGGCTTGAGATGCTTGATCAGTGATCACTCCAAACAGCAAAAGATGTAGCCATCATTTAAAGAGATTAAACAGCTAATCAATTTTTTTTTCAAGAGCATGGAAACATAGTATATTTGCCAGGAATTACATAATGTGGTTGCTGGGAGTTTGTTTACAAAAGAGCAAATTATAGAAGCCAGCAACTGTTGTAAGCTGATGTTGATCGCCTGTTTATCTCTGTGGTCTTTGCAAACTTGATCTTGCTGAGAAAGTAGTCAATAGTTAGCCACATGTGTACACACGCACATGCACACAGACTTGTTTCTTTGACGTGATGCAAATGCAATCAAATACAGTGGCTGGAGACATCCTGTCTATGCTGCAAGTGCAAAGGAAGTGCAGAGAGATTCCCCTTTTGCACTTTGCTAGCTGCTGCTCTGACTTTGCTAGGAAACAAGCAGGGTGAAATCTCAGCAGTATGTGATTCATTCTGGCTGCTGATTGGTCACTTTTCCTTTCCAGCTGACATCATCTTGTTACCAGGCGAAAAACAACCTTTCCTTTCGTCTTGAGCAAGTCTGGTGGGGAAGATGCCTCTGCGGAGCAGATTGTTTTTGTGATCTTTTCATTAAAACAAAAACAAAAACAACTTAAGTCTGTTGCCTGGCAAACAGATTAGCAAGGAACTGGCAAGCAATACTTTTTAAAACATTGTTTTGTTAAAATCCATAAATAAGTTGCATTGTTGTTTTTGTTATTTGGACACATTTTAATACAGTTGGTCCTTGTGGCAAATCCACAGCATGAGAAAGTTATTTTGGGGGGACTACAGTTCCCAGAATCCTCCAGCCAGCATGGCCATTAATCATCCTTACATTAAATTCAACCCCTGATTTGTCTATTTGCACAACAAAGAGGGGGGGTGAATTCTTAAAATGAAATATACTATCTGTTATATGATGCAGAGAGACCCTTCAGGCTAATTCATATAATCCTGGAATACTGTGTCTAGTTCTGGCACCACAGTACAAGAAGGATATAGACAAGCCCAAACGTGTCTATGAGAGGGCAACCAAGATGATCAACGGTATGGAAACCAAGCTTTATGAGGAATGGCTTAGGGAGCTGGGTATGTTTAGCTTCAAGCAGATAAGACTGAGAGGTGACATGATAGCCGTCTTTAAATAAATAAAATAAAGATATGTCATGTAAAAGATGGAGCAAGCATATTTTCTGCTGCTCCAGAGACAGAGAACATTAATCAATGGATTCAAATTACAAGAAAAGAGATTCCAACCTAAACATTAGAAAAAATGTCTTTACTGTAAGAGCCGTTTGACAGTGGAATTGATGGCCTCAGAGGGTGATGAAGTCTCCAGCTTTGGAAGTCTTATAAACAGAGGTTCGATGGCCATCTGTCGGGTGTGCTTTGATTGTGTGTTCCTGCATGGCAGACAGGTGGACTACATGGACCTTGTGGTCTTTTCCCACTCTAAGACTCTATGATTCAATTAATCCAGAATCAGATTTAAAGATGTGGCAGTGATCAGATTAGGCTAAACCTGTACCATAACCAGTAGTGTAGTGGAGCTTGGACTCTCAGGGTTGGAGTCCAAGGACATTTTGGTTGTGACGGAAAACAACATCTGTCACCTCAGAGTAGTTGCTGAGGGAATGGAATTAAGAACATCCTCAAGAACATACTTGCCTGAATTCTATTTTGCATCTCAACTAGAGCAAACCCATTGAATTACATAAATTATCAAGTTCTTATTTATTCAGTGGGTCTGTTCTAGTTGGGACTAACAACCAGATTTAGGCTCTTGTTGTCAGCTATTTCTGTTGTACAAAGTATTTTGGGGTGGCTTAGACTTGAATGGGCAGTTAAGATCCATTAGCTTTTAAAGGCCTGTTCCTGATAGAGATAAACGTGGTTCAAACTGGGTTCTTGACTTGGCTCTACACAGCTACCTGAATTTTTGGATTCTCCATATGTCTATGGAATGTCATGTTGAATAGCTGCACTTCACTATTTAACACAATACCACTATGCCTGTCTTGACAATTCTTCCCATCTGTGAACCCCTGGGACAGTGGTTTTCAAACTTTCTACCTCTAGAAAACTTTTTCTGCCCAATTTAGATGTGGTGGCCCTCCAGATGTTGTTGGACTACAACTCCCAGCTTTCCTTATAATTGCATATGCTGGCTAGGGCTGCTGGAAGTTGCAGTCCAACAGTTATCAGGAGAGCCACACCTGAACATATCTGCCCTGGAATCCCTGCATCTGTCCTGTCTGTTGCAAAGGATTCTGGGAAACATTTTGGGACATGTGCTGTTCCTCAGTTCATAGGCCAACTCCTGTATGAACTGATCATGTATTCAGTCTAGAACACACTATGCAGCTAAACAGTGTAGGAGAAAATTAATAGTACAGTAGGAACCCCATATCTGCTGATTCATTATCCACTGATCCAGTTATCCACAGGACACAAAACAGCACACCTGTCATAGAGTCTTCCTAGAAAATGCCTAGAGAGGCATCCACTCTATTTGTTTTTAGGTTCTCCAAGGCAAACCCTATGGTATTTTAAACCGGAAGTCCCATTATTTTCAATGATGTTTGCTTTTACCCATGGTTTTCAGTATCCACGGGGCCCCCTGAAACCAATCCCCAGTGGGTACGGGGGTCCTACTGTAGAGGGAAATAGGCCTTTCTTCTTAGTATTTCTGTCCTTCTCAATAAGAAACCCTTGACTTGCTTCCAAGACAAAAAAACAAACCACATTTTCACACTGAAGGCATAGAATGTGGACTAAACTGCAGTATGACCCCCATATACATGGGGGATTGGTCCCCCCGCCGCAGATACTGAAATCCGCAGATACTCGCGAATGCCATTGAAAATAATGGAACTTCCAGTTCAAAAGACCATAGAGTTGCCTTGGGGGACCTAGAAAATGTCTAGACAGGACGCTTCTCTAAGCATTTTCTAGGAAGACTCTATGGTACATGTTCTGTTTTGTGTCCCATGGATAACTGAAACAGCAGATATTGGTTCAGCGGATACAGGGGTCCTGCTGTATATCCTAGCAGTGGGTCCATTCAGCACAGATTCCATGCTGCTCAGTCCCCCTGCAACTCTTCCTCAAATGTATCTGCTGATCTCTTTAACCCAGAGTTCAGAGTTGACCTCAATTGATCCTTCAGCCAGTGAACTCTATCCATCTAGGTACTGGTGACAGCACCGTTCCCACAGATTAAACCAAGCAACTGGGAAACAGGAGACCTGGATTTTGTTGCTCCACTATGCTACTGACCTGCCTAGAAGCCTTTGATATTTCCCTCTCACCTTTAATTATCCTTCCTATAAAATTGGGACAATGTTCCAAATGCTTCATTAGCTTTATATTACATGTTGCCACTATGAGTGTCTAGCCATGGGAACTGCCTTCTGTTCTGATAGGTGTTGTAATGCACAGACTCTGCCTTTAAAGTGCTTCCAACCACAAGTGTCACCATCCACAGCATGTGTTGAAAAACCCAGCCAGCTTACAAAGTATATGCTTCATTCTTTTCTTTTATTTCCCTTCCTTTTTTTTTTAGGGTCCTTTCACACTATACTATTATAGCACCATGATTCCATTTCAATTGTCACAGCTGCATCATGTGGGTTCCTGGGGTTTATAGTCTGGTGAGACACTAGAACTCTCTAAAATTCTAAATACCCATCCCTAAACTACAAATCCCAGGATTCCATAAAATGGAGCCATGACACTTTAAGTAGTACAACTGTGTGGTATGAAAGGGACTTAAAAACAAAGCTTTAAGGACCTACTTGTTACTGAATTTAAACTGTTTTGTGTTTCTTTGTTGAGAAACTTTTTATCTTTTTCTTTTTAAAAAAATCCTTTTCTTGTTTTCTCCACTTCCCCTTCTGCTTCTCTGCTCTTCCCTTTAGGCTTCTCACTTTTAGTTTCTGAGCAAATTGTCTTTTAAACAATTTATTGTATGTCTCCTAGGAATGTCAAGTGCTTTGTTGTTGTTTTTTTAAAGTGTATTATTGGAAAGCTAGTAGTGTGTAAAACTTGGGAAGGTTACTTGCTGGCTGGGGGATTCTGGGAGCTGTAATAAAAAAAAAAAATCCCAGAATTTTCTAGCTCTGGTTGTGCATTTACTCTCCCCCATCTTATATGTGTGTTTATATGACACACATATATAACCACCTGCACAGCTGGACTTAACCTAACTTAGCTGACAAAGTAATAATAATAATAATAATAATTTCTATCCCGCCCCTCTGCAATGCAATCAGGCCTACAGCATAAAAATTCCATAATTACAACAGTACCCTAACCCACCCACTCCTTAAAACAGTATTAAATTAGAAAGGATTAAAAACATACAATAATTGAAAGGAGAGAAAAAATGGAATGATTCAATGGCAGGTCAAGGGGAAAAGACAGCCGAATATTTGGGCCGAGATAGCTATTCAGGAAAGGCCTGCCAGAAAAGATCCGTCTTGACAGCCTTTTTGAAGCTGCCTAAGGTGGTAATAAGACAGATCTCGTCTGGCAGGCCATTCCATAATCTGGGAGTGGCAGCAGAGAAGGCCCTCTGGAACGTCACCAACAGCCTTGTTTTCATAGGCTGTATGGGAGGAGGCAGTCCCAGAGGTAAGTTGGACCCAAGCCATGTAGGGCTTTAAAGGTCATAACCAACACCTTGCACTGTGCCCAGAAACTAATAGGCAGCCAGTGGAGAGCTTTTAACACAGGTGTTATATGCTCTGTTCAGGAAACGCCAGAAATCAACCTGGCTGCCATGTTCTGAACTAGTTGAAGTTTCCGAGTCAAGCACAAGGGTAGCCCGATGTAGAGCGCATTACAGAAGTATGCCCTGTGCTTTAACAAAAACGCTCAGCCAAAATAATCCTACAAAATTTTACTTTTCTTTAATCTAGTTTATAGAACTCTCAGACTGAAAGAATTGTAAAACTGGTTCTGCATGCACAAGGGTGATCTGGGCCAAGCTAGATCCGGGCCTAAATCCCATTACTAGTTCGTCCACTACCTAAAGAGGTGCTGTAGCAGTGGGTTTCTGGGATCCACGCATGCACTTTGGGATACCTCTCGACTATATCATTCAGTGATCATGGAATTCAGACCCTCCCACATTTCACAGATGGAAATGGGCACATGTAGCCAAGCAACATCAGAATGTGGTCAAGATGTTATTAATGGGGAAGAACAGATAAGGTAGCAGAGAGTACAGCAGTTTGATTTTGCCTGAGTCTACTAGGAACGTAATCAGACAAGCCTCAACAAATGTTCTTTTGCCACCATATTTTGAAGTGTTTTTCTGCCTGCAAAAGAACCCTTTTTACCATACATACCTGTAATAGTATGAAAAAGCAGCCCCAGTGTTAACGGAGCAGAAACAGAGCTCTGTTTACTTTCACATTTGTGATCTCGGCGATTCTAGCGAGAAGACATGAGTACAGTAAAAATAAAAAATACAACAAAATAAAGACACAGAACGTTCACACAAGCATAGAAACACACTTTAAACGTAAAAGTAAACTGGGGAATCATAGAATCATAGAATTGTAGAGTTGGAAGAGACCACGAGGGCCATCCAGTCCAACCCCCTGCCACACAGGAAATCTTGATCAAAGCATCCCCGACAAATGGCAATCCAGCCTCTGTTTAAAGACCTCCAAGGAAGGAGACCCCACCACGCTCCGAGGGAGTGTGTTCCACTGTCGAACAGCTCTTACTGTCAAAACATTCCTCCTAATGTTGAAGTGGAATCTCTGTTCCTGGAACTTGCATCCATTGCTCCGTGTTCCAGTCTCTGGAGCAGCAGAAAACAAGCCTGCTCCATCCTCAGCGTGACACCGCTTCAAATACTTAAACAGGGCTATCATATCGCCTCTTAACCATCTTTTTCGAGGCTAAACATACCCAGCTCCCTAAGTCTCTCCTCATAAGGCATGGTTTCCAGACCTTTCACCATTTTAGTTGCCCTTCTCTGGACATGCTCCAATTTGTCAATATCCTTTTTGAATTGTGGTGCCCAGAACTGGACACAGTATTCTAGGTGAGGTCTGACCAAGGCAGAATAGAGTGGCACTATTACTTCCCTTGATCTAGACACTATACTTCTATTGATACAGCCCAAAATCGCATTGGCCTTTTTAGCTGCCTCATCACACTGTTGACTCATGTTCAACTTGTGGTCTACTAGGACTCCTAGATCCCTTTCGCACGTAGTCTCATTCAGCCAGGTCTCTCCCATCCTATATTTATGCATTTCATTTTCCCGCCCTAAATGCAGTACTTTACATTTCTCCGTATTGAATTTCATTTTGTTAGCTTTGGCCCAGCTCTCCAGTCTATCCAGGTCATTCTGAATTTTGATCCTATCCTCTAGGGTATTAGCTACTCCTCTTAATTTGGTGTCATCTGCAAATTCAGTGCCCCATACCTGGCTTTCGTGTGCTCGCCCAGAAGTGTTCTGGCAGGACCACCCAATGATGATGTCATCACGAGAGGACAATGGCCCATGGTTTCAAATTTTTGCAATACTGGCAAAAAACCAACACAGGAGATCTATTGACAACTAGGCCCATCAATTAAAAAGAACACCTTTTTCTCCAGACAAAATTGCGAAAGCACGTCATCTGGTATGCGTGCCCTTGCCTGTTAATTTGGTGTCCTTATGATGCCATTTTTGCTGCATCTGATAAAGTCCTAGGAAGAGTACAATTCTAACTCCTTTTCTCCTCTCCCCCCGGTACCTGCTGAGCTAGTGGTGGAGCAGGCTGTTTTAGAGAATGCAGCTGTGCAATCCTATGAAAAGGGTGAGGTCTAGCTACATGTGCTCCTCTAGCATCAGATATTCGGGGTGCCTGATTTTCATTTCCTGCTTCAAAGGCAAAGGAGATGTTGCGCACTTAAGTTTCATTTTGTTGGTGAAATTCAGCATTCTCTCTCCCCACACATTCTGTTGCCATTAGGGCAAGAGTGTGATAGGTAGGACAGGATTTCCTCTATTTTGAAAACTTTATCTCTGTGTTCATCCACACTAGAGAACTAATCCAGGTTGAATATTTGCATGGCTCTTTCCTACGAAATCCTGGGATTTGTAATTTGGTGAGGCACCAGCACTCTGGCAGAGAAGGCTAAAGACCCTGTAAAACTACAAATCCCAGGATTCTATAGGAAGGAGCCATGCAAATTATCCAGTTTCATACTGGATTATTTGTGTCCTGTGGATTCTGCCTTAGTTTGCAACTAAGCAACAAGATCATACATAGTGCACCCCTGTAGGTATTGGTCATACAAAGATTTGCCCCTTCTCAGGTCCTGTAGTTTCCATGCTTCTCTCTGTCTTGCCTTCTTCTTTGGCAGTCATATTCTGTAATCCGTGAGCTGGTGAGCCAAGATGGACTCTCCCTATTTCTCTCTTTGACCCAAATCTATTCATTAGGTTAGAGAGGATTTAAGCTCTTTATGTGTATGCTTGTGTGTGTGCATGTGTATGTATGACTAGCTATTAGTAAAGTTTCTTAAGTTGTTTATCTTGAAGCTGCATGCCTCTTGTTTTCATTGGAATTCAGGGCAAAGTAATGTACCTTGAGTCATAGCCTTCTGCTGCTCTGCTAGAAGAAAGTTAACAGTTTTTAACTTCATAGAGTTTCCAAAACAGGGACACACTAATTCCTCAACACATTTCTCTAGCAGGACTAGACAAAATCAAGTGAACAAAGCTTTCTTTCTTTCTTTCTTTCTTTCTTTCTTTCTTTCTTTCTTTCTTTCTTTCTTTCAAATCAAGTGAACAAAGCTGTCTTCTTTTTTTTTTTTTGATGGATGAGAATCTTTTCACCAAGTCCTGTTAGAGGTCCAATGAAATACTGGATGAAGCCTCAATGATGATGATTTTGCATTTATAGACCATCTTTCCTCCAGTAAGCACAAAGTGGCATAGAGTATGTGGTTCTCCTCTTCCTCCTACTTGTTTTGTCCTCACAACAAGCCTGCAAGGCAGGTCAGGCTGAGAGGCAGAATTTGGCCCAAGTTCATCCAGTGAGTTTCATGGCTCAGAGTGGGACTTGAACCTGGCGCTTCCAAGTCTCAGCCCTATACTTTAAGCACTACAGCCCACTAGCTCTTGGCTAGACATGGAAACATAGTTGATCTGCATTTCTCCTGCTAAATCCACAGTGGGAGAATGAATTTGCTATAAATATATGGGACTGGGAATTAGAGTGCAGAGTCTGGGTGGATATTTATGTAGCCAAACTGGTACCACCTACATACAAGAGGAAGTTATCTGTAGGCTCCGGGAAACTCCAAGGTTTGCAGAAATACCAAAAAACAAACAAACAAACAAACCATATAGGGAGAGAAAAACCTAAGAGGTGGGGGCAGATGAAGTGGCCCACTGAAAACTGAGCATGTTCATTAGTGACAGCTGCTAAGTGTCGAGTGGAAAATGAAAAACCTGTATGGGTGTGTGTGGTTTTGAAGTGGGGGGAAGGAAGTGAAAGAAGATGATTCAATTACTTCTATGTGAAGATAGGGCAGGCAGATACGTGTGTATAATGTGATGTCCTCAAAAAGGGTATGGCTGGCTGGCTGGAAACCTGGGCAGTAGCATTCTTTACCACAACATTTGTGGCAAGTACCACTAGCATTGCAACTTCATGATTGTTCCAGGCCCTGAGGTTTCTGGGTCAGATCCTGAGACCTAGAGACAGCTCCAGTGATGACATTAAGAAATATGCAGTAAGTATCAATCACAATTGTTCACAACTTGTCATTCAAACAGAGAATATTTTACTGTTTGGAAATTAAGGCTGAAGTCTTAGCTAAAGCGGTTGTTCCCAGATCAAGATGAAATGAGGGGGTGGGGTATTTCTTCTTACTTATTTAGGGAGATGGGATAAGGAACATTTAATCTAACCTATTTGCTTCTAGCCAAAACGTGGATGCAGAGCAGAGTGGAGGGTGAACCCTTATGCTACAATGACAGGGAGGGAAGAAGGACACTAGCTCAGGAAATACCTCTGGAGAGTCTTTGCATGTTGCAGCAACAAATCAATTAAACCTTAGAAAGCTGCTGCTCTGTTAAGTGATAAGGAGATTTATATATAGCCCTTTCCTCTTGTTGAGCCACCCAAAATTGGAGAATTGACCCCCTCCCTCTGGAGATGACCCATGAAAACTGGAGAAACGGGGCTAGGCACTAGAGGAAGGTAGACACTGGCTGAGGTATTGCCACTGCTGTCACTAGCATCAGCAATCTGGGCAGTTGCTTCACACAACAGAACTGGCCCTTCCTGAAAATAATTGGCATGTCATCCCACCATTCTTAATTTCAGAGTGCTGGATGTACAGTAGCACACCTGCATCTGCTGATTTGCCATCCGTGGATTCAGTTATCCACAGATGGGGATGACAGGGGGTGGGAGGGAGAGGGAGGGAGGAAGTGATCTCACCTCCACCTCCCTTTTTAGCAGCTTTGGCAGTGGGAAGATGGTACGGGAGGGCTGGAAAAATAAAGACTTTTGGTGTCAGGTTGCCACAGCATGTCTGAAGCATGTTTCCTAGCTCAATGGGGGGGGGGGACTTTAGCTGGGGAATATAGGATTCTGCTTTAGCTGATCCTATTGTAGCTGTGTGTGCCTGTCTACAACAGGCAAGGTCAACAGCAGCTGCCTCCAAAATCCCTTACTGCACAGACTGAACAGCAAAACAGAAAAATGGAAAGCAGATAACCCTGCCTGACCAGCACACACACACTCATGTTAATAAAGCATAGATACAGATGTTTGGCCATCAAAATGGAAATAATAAAAAAGTGGAGGTTGGTGAAAGAAAAACACATTACTATTAAAATATTAATTCGTAAGTAATGCTGTACATTTTAGAAATGGACCTTGGGCAGAGCTGAAACTGTCCCTTCATGGGGCCAAGGACTTGTCTATATGGTGAAAATACTCCTCATAGAATTCAAGGAGAATATGTGTTGTCTAAATGTGACCACACATCAATCTGCTGTATTCGAAAGGAGGGGGCCCCCAAACGCCCAAATACTCTGTAGAAAAAGCCTTCGTGGCTTTTCCCATATTTTTGTTAAAAAAAACACTGAAGGAAATGTGCATTCCCATTTGTTGGGACAACCAATTCGCTTTGCTCAATAAGAGTGGAAGTGGAAAGCTGATTGGTCAGATGTACGCAGGGGGTGGAGCTTGCTGGCAAGGCAAGCACCCAGAACCATGTTGGATATTTGCCATAGCGATTGTACACTGAGGCAACGAAACAGCCTTCTCTCTTTTTTTTCTGTTTATTTAAGTGGAATATTGCACTTATGCACCTTGGATATGCCTTTTTAAAAAATACTGTTCGGTGGGGGCAACTGGTGACAATAAAAACGCGAGTAATTCACTCGCATCTGCCATCTTGATTCACAGGCATGCCCATTTGAACAACAAACATGTATGGCTTTGCATGCCTGTGGTCTTGGGAAAAAAATATGGAGACAAATGAAAGCTGCTGCAATTTGTTGTTACTGCACATCAATCCACATTTTATAGCCTCGTATAGACAAGCCCCAAGAGCAACAAAATCTGGGTGGGGCCAACTATGAGATCTACTGATCTTTTAGACCTCAGTACTAACCCAACACAGGAGATTTAAAGGCATCAAACACAGGATAGATTGTTCATAGGTATCAGACCAGTAACACAGTGCATGATTGGAAGCCATAGGTCAGGGAATGTTTAACATGCTTTAACATTCTACTTTGATTATGAATTGGTTGGTACAGTCCAAGAAGGATGCTTCCTTGGTTTGAGTCAGCAAGAAGTCTTGGCCAGACATGGGCCTATAAGTCCATATGTTACTTGGGGATCAGCTAGATGGGAGAATTAATAGTGAAAAATAGTGTCTTACCTCCCTATCTCTACAGTGTTAATTTGTACCCATGACTCATTTGCAAGATCACTGGCATGGAAATCACACGGAGCATGCCCCCAAGAAAAGGTGTGCATGATTGTTTGCCCGGAAACAAAACAACCAATGGCGACTCCAGCTGATTCCTCCCTTGCAAGCCTGCCCCCGCTGAGGTCCAACCAATCATGTTTGAGTTCTTCAATGTGCCCCTATTCGAATTGGTTGTTCAGATGTGTGGTTATGTGCATTTTCATGTATTTTTTTTTTTAAAGATCATGAGAAACAGCGAATGCTGTTACCACGAACTATTTGGAGTTTTCAGCCCCGCTCCTTCCCAATATGGCGAATCCCAACGGGAGCTCATCTGAACAAAAGGTATTCTGCCCACATTCTTTATGGATTTTTTTTTTTTTTTGGTCACCTAAACAACCCCTTGCTCTTACTGTAAGAGCTTGGAAGAAGCAATAAAGGACCTTGGGTAGAGTATTATCTGTTGCATAGTTGCTGCTTTCAGTATGTTGCTGGATTGGGCCAGAGGTCAAACATTTAGTGCATACACTTCAATGTGTAAAAAGAAATAGGAGGAAATGAACTTTATTGATTATAATCCCAAGAATGGCCCTTTTTTCTCTCTTGCATTGGAATTCCAAATGCCGTTCCCCCTCCCATTTGTTTTTCATCTTTCTTTTCTGTCCCCCCACCCCATACAACTGTAGGGGACTGACCTGCTTCACAAAAGAGAATGAAACAGAAGTGCGGGGCTAGCTGGCTTTACACAGAAGAGCCAGCTAAACACATTCCACTTCGGCTAACTCAGCCAATTCTGTGTTGCCTTGTTGGAATCCACCACCACCACCACTAGTTTTTTTTCCTCTCTCTCTTTTACACAGGCGAGTTGCAAGACTTGGAGCAAGACTCTGAGCTTAGTGTTTTGGTAGTGAGTAAAATGTGTAGGCATGGAGACACACTATCCACAATGCTGCAGCCTTATTTGAGAACTCAGCCGAACAAGTCTTGAAGAGAAACGACAATGCAGAAAGAATAACAACCCGGAAACATCACCCAAGGAGACCTTCTGCTGTGCTTTCTGCAACCGGACTTTTTTTTATCTCGGATTGGCCTTTTCAGTCATCAGCATGCTTGCAGAAAGCATGGGATGAGTCCTTCCTGAATCTTCGTTTGTGAAAAAAAGCCAGAGAGAAAATGTGAAGGAGCAGTTAACATCCTGTCCGTAGTAAAATGTAACCCAGATTGCAGCTGCTTGGCTCTTATTGTTATGTGCCTTCAGGCCAACTCTGACTTATGGCAACCCTAACCTAGGGTATCCTCAGCAAGATTTATTCAGAAGAGGGATGCCAAAGTGTGTAATGTCCCCAAGGTCATCCAGTGGGTTTCCACAGCTGAATGCAGATTTGAACCCTGGTCTCCCAGAGTCCTAGTCCAACACTCAAACCAGTACACCACACTGGTCTGCTTGGCTCTTAGGGCTCTACTTTACAGAGAACAGTCCTCTATTGAAGGTATATTCTATCTTTAGGGAAGGCAAAGTTTAGTCCTCCAGATGTTGCAAGTCTCAGCATTCCTACTCATTGGCTATGCCAACTGGAGCCACTGGGATCTGAAGTCCAAGAATAGCAGGATTATCTATACCTCACTGAAGGGACATCCTGTCCAAATCCAGTTTAAAGAACCATGAGAAGGGAGGGCAGAAGTGTTGAAACTAGCCATCAACAGTGTAGACCTATGCAGTACAAGTCCCCCCTGCCCATATCTGCGGGGTATACATTCCTGGACTGTTTATAAATGAAACCATGGATAATAGCAAACCTTCTTAAAATAAAAGACTTCCGGTACAAGCATACTCTTGTATTGGAGAACGTAGCTATTCCTAGAGAAGATACCTCTCTAGGCATTTTCCAGGATGGTTCTATGGTATGTGTCCCTGTTTTTTTCAGCCATGGATAACTGAAACTACCAATATTGATTACACGGATACAGTGGGGTGTGTGTGACCTGTATAGGAATATCTGGTATCTACGTTAAGCAGAGTACAGCAGGGCTAGTGCAATATGAACTTGTGGTAGTAACAGAAGTAATTAATTTGTATGTTCTTGTAAGGTAAAAAAGAAACCTTATGTGTATTGTCTGAGGAAATCCATCTGAGAATAGGAAAGGAGATAGACACTATATTTGGTTACAAGGGCTCCTAAAAGCTGGGCCTCATCTATGGGTGTAAACTAGCAGTCATTATTGGGATTGGAGCCCCATGGGTGCTCCCTTGTCAGACAAAAGAAATAAAGAGACTAACTTCTTGAAAAAGGGCCAAGTGACCTCAACAGATAAGAAGGAAACTAAGGGCTTGAGTATATAGACCAAAGAAAGAGACACTGAGGTGAAACAATGAGTCGATGTTATCTAGACTTCCATCTCTCACTAATCACTTTGATGCCTCTTTGCTCCCAACATACAGCAGCGTGGGTAGGGATTCACATCATCTTGTTCCAGCCTTCCCCACAATGTATTGTATTTCTCCTTAAGCTTGTTTGGAGGTTCTAGCAGGGGAGCGCAGCTATCGTATACTCTTGACCGAAGAACGGTACGCTCCTTCTATCTGGGATGGTCGTCCTCTTCCACCGAGTGCCCAGCTTCGGGAGGGACACACATGGAGCAGTGAGGGAGGAAGGGGACACCCGCCTAGCCAGCCAGATCAGCCGAATCAACCCTGGCGATCAATGGGGTGACAGATGTCGCAGCCAGATCGCCCTTAAATTATAGTAATGCTTTCTAAGCTGCTGATACACTGCAAAAATAATGTGGTTTGAAACTGCTTTAACGACCATGGCTGAATGTTATGGAATGCTGGGATTTGTAGTTTTTAAAAAAAGATAATTAGCCTTCACTATCAAAGAGATCGGGTTCCACAACAAACTACAAATCGCAGAATTCCATAGGATGGAGCAGTGTCAAACTGCATTATTTCTGTAGTGTGTCAGCAGCCCTAGTGTGCATATACATTAGCATGTACAAATTTTATGCTACTCCCTTTTATTCCTTTTCGTTTGTCTGTTGGTGAGGAGGAATAATGCACTTCTTAAATGGTGATAAAGAATTGGAAACCGAACTGGCTCTTGTTTTGGAGGAAGGTTCTATTGATTCTCTGGATACCTTCTGAGGCCAGTTCTTCACCCTGAGCAAGTAGAAATAAGAGTGGGTTACACAGCCGGGTGGCTAGACATGCCTTCCTTTTGACTATTAGAATTTCACGTCATTGTCTGTTTGAACTGTGGATGATCCTATCTGATCACAGATGTGGGCCTTCCAGCCCAGGATCCTTCTTTCTGTTGTTGGATCTGGGGATAAGCTGGAGTCAGAAATGTATTTGTTCTTTTGATCAGGTATGAGCTGAAAAACAGGCTCCTGACAGAGCTTGGAAAAGTTATTTTGGGAACCACAACTCCTAGAGTCCCACAGCCAACAGAGTCAATAGCCACATTAGCTAGAGGATGCTGGGAGATGTGGACCAAAAAAGTAATTTCTCCAAGCTCTGCTCATGGCACTCCTACCAAGCTTAGGCAATCTAGAGGCTTCATATTTCCTAACAACTTCAGGGACTGCATACCTGCCAACATTTCACAGATGAAAACTGAGACGTGTGTGGCCAAGCAACATCACAGTGTGGTCAAGATGACAAACGTTATTAATGAGTATTAATGTTTATTAACACACACAAGCTAGGAAAGGCTGCAGCAGTGTGCTTTTCCCTAAGCCTCCCACAAAGGGCAAGCATCCACACCGTCCTCTCCTCTCTTCCCTGCTAAGTTGATGCAGCATACTTTCTGGCCTCCTTGGAAGCACAAAAGGGGAGAGAAGAAAATCTAAAGGAATGAGCAAGGGGTCACTGATGTAGCAAGCACTGTAGCACTGACGTATGTTTCCATGATGTATAAATGGATCCCAACTGTTACATAAAAATGATCCTGTGGGGACTACATCTCAGCCTTTATCCTAATTGTATACTCTGTCTAGCTGTGCATTAGCATGGAGTGTGAACCCTGACTCATAGTTTTTCACCTTGAGACCTGAGGCAAACAGGCCTCACTTCACGTATATTCTCCAAACAGTCTCAGCTTCCCTTAGAGCAAATATCTAATCTCATCTTGTCTTGAAGCACTGCTTTGTTACTTCATTGACAAGCAAGCTACCTCATTGCTGGGCTTATCTATTGACTAATTAGTTGGGGTTTTTTTCTAAAGGAAACTGCATTCCTGGAGATGTTCACCAAAGACAGTCATCTTTTGTAGTGAACAGTTGCACCTCTTCCTTCACAAGTCAGTCGACTTTTTCAGCTGGATATGAATTTGATGGAAACATCTGACAGTAAGAGCTGTTCGGAAGTGGAATACACTGCCTTGGAATGTGGTGGAGTCTCCTTTGGGTTTATTTAAACAGGCTGGATGGCCATCTGTCGGGAATGCTTTGATTGGGTGTTCCTGCACAGCAGGGGGTTGGACTGGATGGTCCTTGTGGTCTCTTCCAACTCTATGATTCTATGATCTTCAGAAGGAATATGGAACATGAGATTGCTTGCCTCTTTACACCACTGGTGTATCTGCCAACTAGTCTGCTTCTCCCTGGGCCCTTTCACATTACATAGTTACAACACTATGATTCCACTTTAGCTGCCATGGTTCTGTCCTATGGGATCGTGGGGCATTTAGAATTCTCTTCTGGACTGCACTAGTGCCTCACCAAACTACAAACTACACAATTCCATAGGCCAGTGTCTCTTAACTTTTTTCCTTATCAGGGATCCCCTTTACATATCTTTTGTTGCCATGGGCCTCCAAGACTTGACTCATGATGTAAAACCCTAATAACAATAGCTAATAATAATAATAATAATAATAATAATAATACAATTACTCCATCCATTAAATCTTCCCTCAGAGCACTGGAAGGGGAGGGAAGACTTTTCTCCTGCTTCTTCCTGCAAGTTTGTGGCTGGAGTGGATTGAACAGCAATGCGCAGGCCAAGCCATCCTTTTCCTTGACTCCTGTCACATGGCCACTCCACTGTGGGGTGGAGGTGGGCTGAGCAGCCTTCAAGCCTTTGCGGACCTCCTGTGAGGACACTGCAGACCCCTGGGGGTCTGCAGACCACAGGTTAAGCACCATTGCCATAAGACGTTGCCATGGCAGTTAAAGTGGAATCATAGTGCTATAAGTGTGTAGCATAAAAGTCCCCCCCTAAAATACCACTGATGGGGAGGTTTTGATTTGAAGAGCAACCAATCATGTGAAGTCCCACCTGACTCCTGAATGGTACAACCTTAGCAGGGCTTTGCTGCATTGTTGAGCAGGTTGCTGAGGAGCACAGTCCAACTGTGCAATTGACTCTTGTCCCCTCCTGTTGGAAAAATATCTTTTAATAACATGGAGGTAAAGTAAATTTCTGTGTATACAACAAAGGTGATATAAGTACAGTGGGTGCACCACACCCATAAATATTTTTTACCAATACTATGTACACATCTTTGCTGTAAGATTTGCTTGAAGTTGTTGGGGATCAAGATGGGAGGTGATCCACTAAAAATACTCAGTCCACTGGTGGATCACCATCAACCATCTGACCAGTTTTGTTCTGGTACTGTGTTTCCTCCTCACTTTCACTATGATTGTTGATGCCACTAAGTTTTCACATCCAGTGCCCTTTCACAGCAGCCATAGTGGGTCTGTGTTGAGCATTGGTAGTTCTTGGATGGAGTGTGGTGAAGCTTCTTCCTCCCACTTTTTTTGGGGACACGACTTCCTAGCTCATTCTATGAGCTGTCATTATCTTCAGCATGTGCCTATTATCTGCTGGTCTCCATTGCGAGTGGCAGCTGCAGTGGCAGCGCTAACACACTTTAGTCCTCATGAACAGAACAGTGATGTTGTCTTCCTCTCCAGTGCCACATTGTTTCTGTTTGGTTCTTTTTTCAAGTGCCATGGCGAAATTTCATAATGAGTTGTTTCTACACTATTTGCGCAAATGTGTGAATTAATTTTTAAGGTAAGAATGCAAAAGAACAACTTGTCTAAATCAGGAATCAGCAGGCATTAGGCTTGAAGGATTTTATTTTATTTATACTTAAACAACAACAACAACAACAACAGGAACCCAAGTTCCAACAAACAGCTGGTGCAAAAGGTACATGGTTTGAATTAAAGAGTTCTAAGCCCAGGAATTTGTTTGTAGTGCCAAAGCAGAACAGACCCCAGAGTCCTTCCAGATGAATATACACTCTATTTTCACATCAAGTTTTGATCTATTTAATTTAGAGTGATATATGTCATTTTGCTGCTGCTGTTGTTAAATCATTGAGAGTCAAAAATCTTAGCTAATCTACTGCATATCACTCAGCTGTAGTTTCAGATTAAGCTTCTTCCCAGTAGAAGTCTAATTCCAATATATAGTGCTGTCTTCACAAGACTAGACATTTTTATTATGGTCAAATAAGCAAATAACCTTTGTAACATCATGTGAGAAAATGTCCATTTGCTTGTGCTTCAGCTCTTGAGCAAAAATAAATAAATAAATAAAAATGCAGCAAACATTCTGTTCATGACCATTGTTACCCCACCTTTCCACCTTTTTCATCTGGATAATTTGGCTGAGTTCTGAAGTTTTGTGCAAATAAAATCCTGGGAATAAGGAGCCAACTTCAGCCTTCTCTCCCAGGGTGAACAGCAAAAGATAAGATTAAAGACAATTAAAACCAACTAACCAAAACCAATAGTTGTGGACCCTGGAACAGGGGAGTCAGGAGAGGGTAATATCCCCACTCAAGGTTAGCTGGGGTGGGGGGGAGATCAGGCAAGTTGGACCACTGAGACTCCTAAGTAGTTAATCCCCCCCTCAAAAATTATCAGTCACAAGTGAGCTAAATAACCAAGAACACACACACAGTTTAGGATAGTTGTATTGTTATTGCAGTTGGGCCTGCCTGTGAATAACAAGGGCTACCTATCCTATGAGAGCCAACATGCGTAGTGGTTTGACTGTTGGACTAGGACTCTGGAGACAAGGCTTCAAATCCCCACTTGGCCATGGAAACTCACTGGGGGACTTTGGGCAAGTCACACTCTCTCAGCTTCAGAGGAAGACAATGGCAACCCCCCTCCCAGAACAAATCTTGCCAAGAAATCCTATTATAGGTTTACCTTAGGGTTGCCGTAAGTCAGAAACAATACAAAGGCACAAACAAGGATCTATCCTATGCTCACTTACTTAGGAGTAAGCTACAACTTAACACATGGAGAGACTTCAAAGTACACATCATGCTTGTAAGAGTCTTCATATTTAAGAATGATTGAATGATAATGGATGGCAGGAGGAATTTGTCTGTCCCACCTCCCACTATGCACTACCTGTGATCCTTTACACCTCAAAGTGGGTTTTTGCATTTTTGCATTTTGCATACATGCTTTTGCATTTTCTTTCAAGAGTATTATGTGTGCCGTGTTTCAACTTATCTCCACAGCTTTTGCTTTTATTAAGGTAGTGAAGTGGAGAGACATGTAATAGGAGATGTTATAGGCACTTTTGCATTCACTTAATACGGTCTGACATTTTTTTCCTTTGCTTGATTTTAGTTACTCAGTTTTGTAACATTTGTTTATTATTTTGCCTTTGTTTCATGGTAGTCCAATTGTTTCATGCTTCCGTGGTGGTAACGCATTCTGTGTTTTGTAAAAATGGTTTTGTAAAAAAATAAAAACAAAAACAAAGTAATTACAAGTCTGTTTGTTGTTGTGTGCTTTCAAGTCATTTTTGACTAATGGGGATGCTAAGGTGAATCTATCACAGGGTTTTCTGAGGCTGAGATTACAAGTACTGTAGACAAAATGAATAACAACCTGTATGCTAACGTTAAAACTGTTATAAACAGTTCCAGGGTAAATGGTAAACAAGCAACATTAGAATCCCAGGCATGTGTATACCTTTGCATGTTCAGTATACTGTGTCCAGTGCAGTTTACTCCCAAGTAAGGCTACACTCTTCCACTTTAAGATCTATATAGCAAAGCTAATTCAAGGCCTTTTGCTGTCCGGGGCAATAAACAAGCATGATACCCACCTCCATTTTGTGAGCAGAGGTGGAAATGCATCGCGGTTACATCTTATTTCAATACTGGCCACAAGATAGCATTCTCCCTCCCATTGCATATTATATACAGCTCAGCCCTTTGAGGGGGAAATGGCCAAGGTGCTTAGGAAGAATGGCAGGGAGGTGGCTGCCTTTGCAGCTTTCCAGTATTTGGTGCCTGAGACCACTGCCTCACTGTGCCTAACAGATGATTTATCTGATTTATACTCTGCTCCTTCTCATAATTGCTCAACTTGGCTGACAAGCTTACAAATAAAAGTATAGTTAAAACCGCAATTTTACAGCCTAAGCACACAATTGCAGCAAGTGATTTTAACTGTATGACAATAATGCACATGTTTTCGTTTGTCTATTTTGGATTAGCCTTTTTAGTCATCAGCGCGCTTGCAGAAAGCGCTGGATGAGTCCTTCCTGAATCTTCGTTTGCGAAGAAAAGCCAGAGAGAGGAGACAGGTCTTAACTCAATGCACTGTTTGCAAGGGCCAGAAAAATTATGTGCAAATACTTTTAATGAAAAATAAACAGTTTGGAATTATGATGTCCAACCAGACTAAAACAAGGTAATTTGGATTTGCATGTCGATTTTTTTTTTATTTTCCCATAAGTGAAAACTGACAAAATAAATAAGTTCATTTCTTTTCATGGTCTGAACTGGGACTGCTTATAGGTTTATGGTGAAAATACTTTATTTTTTTCTCTCCCTTCTTCCTCCATCTTCTATTAAAGCAACACCAAGCAAAGCGAAGGGGGCGTAACCACCTCGTGCATGCGTTCCGCTTCAGCGCTTTGACCAACCCAGGCCCCCTATTGGTCAAAGAAAACCCCGCCCTCCTGCGAGCCAGCCCCGCCTCCAAGCTCCCAGCTGGCCGAGGAGAAGCCTCTCCTTGTCTCCGCCCCCTTGAAGCTCAGCGGCGCCGCCTCCAAGCCAGAGACTTGCCTAGAGATGGGAACGCGAGAACTCTCTCCTGATTGGCTAGCCGCTTTCGGGCTTTGCTATTGGCCTCCGGGACTGGCAAAGGGGGCGTGGCCGGGGCGCGGCGATTGGCCGAGGCCGAGGGGTGTGTGCGAGGAGGAGGAGGCGGAGGAGGAGGGAAGCGGCTGTTCCTGAGCAGTTGAAGCAGTTGAAGGGGACGGCGGGGGGGAGGGGGGAGAAAGCGACGGATGGGGGCGGCCGCTGCTGTTGCTGCCTCCGCTCCTGGGCTCTGAGGGAAGAAGAAGGCAAAAGCCACCGAGCCTGCCGCCCTCCTTTCCTTTCCCCCCCTCCTCCTCCACACACCCTCCGGCAACCATGAATAGGGGGAGCAGTGCCGCTTCTTGCCCGCCGTCGGTGCCTGGCGAGGGTCATGGTAGCGGGCTCGGGCATAGCGAGTGTCGCCGGGTCTGTAGCAACTGTCGGAAAGTCCTGAGGCAGGTGGGTGAGGCGGCGGCGGCAGCGACGACCACCACCACCTTCGCTCCCTCCCTCCTTCCCTCCCCAGCCTGAGGAAGGGACTGTCGAACGTTGGGGAGCAACGGAAAAGAGCGGGGGGAAGGGTGCGCGCGGCTATCGAACGTTGGGGAGCAACGGAAAAGAGCGGGGGGAGGGGTGCGCGCGACGGTGTGTCTCTGTGGGGGGGGAGGGAGGGAGTCAGGCGCGAGACTCGAGCCCTCGAAGTCTCTGCCCCGCTGGGAACCCTTTCCATAAACTGGCATAAAGGGGCTCAGGGGGCTCCTCTTTTTCTCTCAGCTGCTGCTGCCGCCCCATTAGACCGCTGGGCTCCTTCGCTCCGGCCACGCCCCCCTCAGCCAACACTCTCACTCTCTTTCTCTCTCTCTCTCTTTTAAAAAAACAAGGGCAGAGGGGAATTTTTAAATTTTATTTTATTATACATTTTTTATTTTATTATTTCACGTAGTGATTTATTTTGCTAAATTTCTATACCCCCCTTCTCAGTGCCAAAGCACTCCCTATAAGCAAGTTTGTTTACAAGGTAAAAAACAAAGACCATTGGAAGCAATTTAAAAAGTAACCATTAAAATTATTTAAAAAAACACACATATAATAATAATAGTAATAATAATGTTCTATTTATATCCCGCCTCTCCCATGAGGATCAGGGCGGCAAACATCATTTAAAACATTTATCTATAATCTACAAACATTAAAATAACATCATTAAAAACACTATGTAATGGTACATAATTAAAATATATACAAATTAAATCGCATAAAAACACCCCCCTCCCAATAAAAGCCTCTGTGCTTTTATCTCCATCTGTCGGGAATGATTTGATCGTGATTTCCTGCATGGCAGGGGGTTGGACTGGATGGCCCTTGTGGTTTCTTCCAACTCTATGATTCTATAACTTGTGCAAAAGGTTATTTATTATTCCGGCAGGCCTATCCAGATGTGGATTTTTAAAAATAGTGTGTTGATTGTTTTAAAACCACTTAGTTTTTCTTCTTTTTTTAAATGGGTAAGTTTTAACTGAATGTGGGTTTTTTATTAAAAAAATGTGGTTTTAAAACTACCATTATACATCAGGTATCATGTTACCATCAGTGTTATATGCACATAAAATTCCCTAAAATTGATAATCTAATATCCATAAAGTACATTGATTTCAGAAATAGACCATATTTGACTTCCTACCAACAAAAATACTGATTGATTATTGTATTTAACGTGTAACTCAGTTAAATGATAAATATGTCATACACTGTTTTAACAGAAATATCTCCCCTAGTGTTTTTAACTAATATTGTGTTGATGTGTCATTTCCGGCCTCAGTCTCAAAATTGAAAACCCTAACAACAACAATAACAATGATAATGATGATTAATATTAATAATAATACAATTAGACCATATATTAAACCTTCCTTCAGAGGCACTGGAGGGGAGGGAAGACTTTTCTCCTGCTTCTTCCTCCAAATTTGTAGCTGGAGTGGATTGAATGGCAATGTGCAGGTCAAGCCAGCCAGCCTTTTCTTTGGCTCCTTCCATGGGGCTGCTCCACTGTGGGGAGGAGATGGGCCAAGCAGCCTTCAAACCTTTGTGGATCCCCTGAGAGGACATTGCGGACCCCTGGGGGTCCCTGGACCACAGGTTAAGAACCACTGGTATAGATGGTAATGAAATGAAAATGCTGTGGAGCTGGGGGGGAGGGAGTATATATTGTGGCCTGAATCCAATAGTTAATCCCCTGCCAGAGTAGACCCCTTAAATCAATGTTGGCTCTCGTTAGAATTGGATTTAGGCCTAGGGATGTACAGTATAGGAACTGGTGCCTGTTTTCTTTGTGTGTGTGTGTGTGTGTGGTATGTTTTTCACACGCCCAACTGAATGCACAGACGTGCAGTAATGCTATATCAAAAGAATACAGTATATGTGTGTGTTTTTTAAAACATCTGTTTTCATTGCTTAGTTAAAGTTGCGCGAAAGAAGATGGAAATATTTTGTAAGGATGGAGTGAGGCAAGGGGTTAGTCTTGGGAAGCAAAATCAACTGAAAATCTTGTGGCTCATTTAATAGTTAATAAATTGTATGTGGCATAAGGTTTCATGGGCAACATCCCACTTAATTTGAAACACTGAATGATTCAGATGAACTTGACTGTAGTCCATAAAAGCTTTATGCTGAATAAGGTGTGTTAAGCTTCAAGATACCACAATACTTGGCATGAGTGTCAAGTTGTGTATGAATGCATACATGTTGTTACTTGCATGGATATAAAGTCTTTTTAATATTGCCTTGCCCCCAAATATGGTCAATGTATAATAATTTTGAAATATCAAATAGTTAATAAAACTACATTCAGCATGCTGGAGCTACTGGCTGCAGGAATAGAATAGAAAATCACATCATTGATACCACCCTGGCTGAGGGAAGAATAATACATGCTTCTAAAGATTGATAGGAGGTGTGTGTATGTAACCACAAATGACTATGTATTATGTGTGTATACTGTGTTTTTGCATACACATAAATTAAAAAAAAATGTGTAGTGTGGCCATATGCCTCTTTACTCAGAAGTAAATTTTAACTGTGTTCTATAATGTGTACTCATGTTTACACAAATCTATGGGGTGTGTGGCATACGTACTTGGATTGCACTGACAGTTTCTTGTCACTGCCACTTAAAGAGGATATTGTAGAGCTGGAAATGATCTGGGGGATGAACCAAGTCCCCTGTGAAGAAAGACTACCACGTTTGGGGATGTTTAGCTTTAAAAAACGTAGTGAGTAAGGACCGATATGATAGAGGTGTATAAAATTGTACATTGTATGAAGAAAGTGGACAGGAAATAGCTTCCTCTCTTCTTATAATATCAAATACTGGAGTGATCCACTGAAAGTGGTAGGAGATTCAGGACAGATAAAAGGAAGGATTTCTTCACGCGGCGTTTAGCTAAACTGGAATTTACTATATACAATGTAGTGATAACCACTAATTTGGATGAATTTAAAGGGAGATTGGACAAATCATGGATGATGAGACTGTTGGTGGCTACTAGTATGATGGTTGAGGGATGGTGGGTATACTTTTTGCCTCTGTACATCTGTTGCTAGGGATGTAAATCCACTCCTAGATTTTAGTCCAAATTTTAAAGCAGCTGTTCAAGGCATTCTGCAGATAGGGTTTTGCATCTAGGATAATTTCTTTAAAGTTTTAACTAAAACACAGAGTGGATTCATCACCCCAACTGGCATGGGATTCACAAGCTGCAACTGCTGAACAAACAAGTCTTTCCTGCTGATGGAAGGATAAGGGGTGTGTGTGGCAGTCTAGCCTGGGAGCAGCCACTGATGGGTTTTTGGCTGTTGGGTATATGATCAGCAAAGGCCATTAGCTTGCAAGCCCACCAGGAATGCAAATGGGTCATTTTAGACTGGATCTGTTGGTCTGTATGGGGGAGGGGAGCTCTTTAAATGATAGTGTGTTGCTTCACTTCAAAATATGGTAAACCTGCTGCTTGTGCAACTACTTCCACACTGCCAAAACTTGGGGAATATAGATGTAGGGAGTACTATTGCCCTTATTTCTTGCTTATAGAGTCCCTATAGCATCTGGCTGGCCACTGTGTGAACAGAATGGTGGTCTGTCAGGGATGCTTTGGCTAAGGATTCCTGCACTGACAGGAATCCAAACTAGATGATCCATGGAGTTCCTACCAACTCTACAATTCTGTGCTTCTAACAAGTCTTTATTTTTCCAATAAATAAGTAAATAGTGTGGGCTAGTTTTATGTTAGTGACTGAATGCCTTCTGCATTATCATCATTGAAAGTTAAAGCATGTTTACTGTGTTACAGGAGCAAATGCCAAAAAAGCAGGCCAATGGTATTCATGTTTCTGTGTCCTTAAATCTGAAGAATTACCAGTAAAGACCTGCCACATTCACTAACTGTGATGCTTACTGTTGCTCACTGTATACATGTTATGTGTGGTGCATCTAAAGACAGATACTTTTAAATCCCATTGATTTCAGCAGAAGAAACTTACTGTGTCCAGTGAATCCCAGCACTTGCAGCCTCACGTGTGTCCATGGAATTTTTGTATTGCTATTTCCCTGCCTGCTGCACCTTAGTTACCATTTTGAATGTTTAAAGCTTGTCATTTAAAACCTTGAGAGCTTAAGAACTTGAAAGGGTTTAGAACAAGTATTGTGTCAAAATTATTTCTTTGCACTCTTTTTCCAAAGGTTCAAGTAACAAAAGAAAAAGAAAACAAAAAGTCTTGTGGATACAGTTTGCATCTTCTGTGGCAGATTATCACTTTGGTAGAACCTGCCTTACACTCATACTTTCAAATTTCAATTATTAAGCATGTGTACATTTGAAAGCAAACTGCTTCATGACATATCTGAGTTTAGTCTTTGTTGCTTTTCCTCTTTATTATCTTTATTTAAATAAGAAGCTCTTGAGAAACTTATGAAAATCCTCATGGCCTTATCCTGTCCCCACTCCCATGGTGCATCCTAATGGAATGGTCCCTTTTAGAAAATGCAGTAGTACCCCCGTATCTGCTGATTCGCCAACTATCTGCGGTTGGCGATCGTGGGGCGGGGAGGGATCTCACTTCCCCATCCCTTCGCCCGAGAGGGCTCCAGTTGCTGTGGTGGCGATGGTAGGGGCAAAGGGGGTGCTGCTTAACTGGGATCAGAACTCGTTCCTTCAGCTTCATGTTTTTATGGGAAAACAAGTCCAGGTAGGTCTCTTCCTCATCCTTCTTCAACTTGCCCTTCTGAATCTTGTCAATTTTGGCTTGCAGGAGTTGCATGGCATGGGTGAAGGAAGGGTCCAGGCTCCCCTTCTTGGCCATGAGCTCTGGCAGGTATTTGTTCTTGGGGTTGGCCCAGAGGAAGGAGGAGCAAAAACTGTGTACTCTGTGGGCGAAGTGGGGGAAGGATCTCACCTCCCCCCTCCCTTTGTCTGGGAGGGCTCTCTTCATGGCGGGGGCGATGACGAGGGCAAAGGGGGGAGGAGGGATTTCGCCTTCCCGCTCCCTTCCCTTGGGAGGGCTCTGGTGGCAGCGGTGGTGGTGGGTGGTGCTCGCTATTATCCGTGGAAATCATTATCCATGGTGGGGCGCAGAACCAATCCCCTGCAGATATGGGGGTCCCATTGTATTCACACTTTAGTTCTATTAGAATTTTTAAGGAAGGACACCACAACTGAAATGTGGCTATACAGTTGTTTCTGCCCATCAGAACAGTTTTGGCAGACCTACTGAAGAGACAGTTTAACAGACTGGGGAATAGCAGTGGTAAGGTCAAACTGACTGATTTATTTACCTAAATATTGGGTTGGAGGTATGCCTAGTCATATGCATTGAAGAAGATCCATTGAAACCAATGATCAACTTAAGAACCACTGATTTCAGTGGAACATATATGGGAATCCAACTCATAGCCTCCAGTCCCAAATTCCTGCGATATAATATAAATAAAACCAAACCATGGAAACCTAAGTGTCACACACACTTATCCTCAGAAAAAGGCAAAGGCAAACTTCCTCTGAACAGGAAAACCCCATGATAAGTTAGGTTCTCCTTAGGGTTGCCATAAGTCAAAAAACTACTTGAACACCAGGCTGGCTCTCATGGAGGAGGCCTAGATTTGAATACAGAATTCAAATACTCACTGAACCATGATGTTTACTGCTGAATATTATTCTCTTATCTCCCAACTTAACCCTGTCCCACATTGCTTTGTGGAGGATGGGCAGAATAAAAATGTCAAATGAAAGCAAAGGAGTAGGGAAAATCCTAGCTTGATACTCAGCTTTAAGCCAGAGTTTCATAGTTTAGATATAACAGCTAGTTCTGGCTTAATACAAGCCAGAAAGGGAGCTCTGGAATGACACCCAAAGGGAGGGATGAGGGAGAAACACTTGGTCCTAATGTTTGTTCTCGGTTTTGAGCAACTGTAGAGGCCTGGTCAATGTATACTTCCACCCTTAGGGGAAAACCAGGCCTTAGAGAGCTGTATGCTATTCTTGGCAATTCCAACAAGACACCCTTCAGGAATATTCTAATCAGTTTACCTCTTCTCGGTACATCTGATTAACTGAGAGCATTAGTTGAGGTGCCTTTTGTTTGTCCAGTACAAATGAATTAAAACTGCTGAGCTGGGCAAATGCATCAGCTTGGAGCAAGTAAGGCAAATGCTGTTGTGCTGTGTGTGCGTGTGTGTCTTTGGCAGCCTCCTGCTAATTATATCTTTGCAATGAGGTTGTTCTTGTAAATATGAAGAAAGTATGTAAGTCAGTGGGCTTAAATATTTGCACTTTGTCCCAAAGCTGTTTTTCTTTTTCTTCCTCTGTGGGTCAGGCCAAGTGCCAATCAAAGTTGTTTTTCAAGCCATGCGGTCAAATTGTACAACTCCCTCCCCAGAATAGTTTGACTTTGGAAAACAGCTGTGGGGGAGGGTGGGAAGGATAATACACTTTTAAAAAAAAGTTGTCAGTGCTATAAACTTCTGCAAATCTGTCTTGTGCTAACAAATGTGTATGTTTGGTACGTGCATTTATTTTCCTCTCCTTCCCCCACCTCCTAAACTCTTGGATCATATTACACATCTTGTACTTGATGTTTTCTCTCTCTGTGTGTGCTTTTGTAACTTGTAAAAAGTTTCATGATTATGAGGAGTCCAAAGGAGTACAGCTGATTTTAACTGTTTCATGGTTGGTCCAGGTATTCTTGGCTTGAATGAGATCTTCCTTCACTTCCATGGGTTTCTCCAAGCCACAATAACAGAGGTGAGAAGTCAAATTCAAGCAAGATCGGAAATTGTCCTCTCCTGCATTAATATGAATGCTAAATGGTGGTTTGGCTGTGCAGTCAGGACTAATCCTGGGGTCCTGTCCTCCCTTTCGGTTGGTTTATATATGATTAAAATAAACCAGCCTCATGCTTGTTTATAATTGGGGTGGTTCCAAATCAAGGAACCCAGAGAAATATGATGCTTTGAGGGGGCAGTATCTATTCAACACACAATTCTCAAGACTGTCATGAAATTTACAATTCCCAGGAATCTTTGAGGGAAGTCATAAGTGTGAAACTAGTTCCAAGTTAATGTAAAATACGAAATGTGGTGCTTCTGCTCATCAGGCTTAGGGTAAGATCTTGTACATGGTTTATTTAAAGTAAGCCACAGCGAACTCTGGGATTGATTTGTGTAAATAACCATAGGATTGGGCTACATGTACTGTATACTGTTAGCAACATTTATAATTCCACTGACTTCGCAGTTTTTAAATGCCCTTCATGCTTTCTCCCTAAGCTTCTCACTAGTTAGCTTGCAAGCCACATCAGGCTTGACAAAGGCTTGAGCCCTTTTCCCCTCCCATTGTATCTACAGCTTCCCACTTCCAAAGCCTGCCAGTCTACTTCTAACTGCCTTTTGATGCCTAGGGGTTTGGGCCCTTAAGGAAATCAGGCCCTTAAGTGTCAGTTGCATGAGAATGTGACAGTCTCTAGAACAGCAGGATTGAAGTCAAGCTGGCTCATTTTTTAAAATTAATTGACCTGTTTTGTTCTGAGGCATACCTTTGAACTCTCTCACTCTGCACTCAGTTTATGAGAGTTAAGCTCCAGCAGTGATCACCAGAATTGCTGTGAACAGCAATAAGAGTGCAGAACAGGAAGTACCTCAAAGAAGAGGTACTTCCTATTACTGGGGTGTTGAACTACTATTACTCCCTCTGGCTCAAAAGTTGTATCATCACATGTACCACACTCTTGTTTATGTGGACTAGCAGCAAAAATGAAAATACTGAAAATATATTCTACTGAAATTGGGTCTTCCAAATAAATGTAGATATGCGACTTGATATCTTTGAGTATGATCCTGTTGATCAGGAGTAGGCAGCTTGTGGCTTTCCAGGTATTGCTGGACTGTGTTTCCTAACAGTCTTAGCCAACATGGCCAATGCTGAGTGGGTGTTGTCTCAGTCCAACACCTAGAGAACCACAGATTGTCCTGTACCACTGCAGATAATGTTGGACTTATGCATTGGGCTGGAAAATGAACCCTGCCTTTAATAATTGGCTTGGTTGGTTTTGAGAAAGTTGTTCCTATATTTGGACTCCATCAGCAAATTAGTAGTAACTGTGACCTGCCTCTATTGGGAGCATAAAGGAGGTGATGCTATGTTTATGTCCACCCAGTGCCTTAGGTATAAAGCGTGCTGGTTAGGGAGAGCAGGATGGACCTGGGGTAACATGCCAGTTCTGATCAAGTGACACCTATCCAGAATCACTTTAATTTTATTAATCTTCATTGTTGTCATAATGAAATTTATGAAGCAGCTAGCATGCCATCAATTCTACCTATATGTTTAGGGACTAGTATCTTGTATAATTTTAGTAACAGCTTCTGATCAAATGATGCTTTGGATATCCTCTTATTCACAGACAGCTACCCAAATTACTGTTGTGCATGTAAGCTTTGGAAGGTTATCATTGAAGGCTAGATGCAGGAGTTTGTTCATGGGTACCACATTCCAGGTAGCATCATTTACTTATACAGGGAAATCTGTATATGCAAATGATGTATATTGCATATGTATATGCTAACTGTGCAAAGCTGCACTGAACTGATATCCTGATTTCCATGGGTTCAATATACACAACATCTATATTTCTACTAAGATGAAAGAACCAGGGAAGGCCGTTTCAAATGTGTGGGTTTACCACCATGTATACACTTGATGGGGAGCCATAGCCAATACTGTTGTTGGACATACACTTTTGGACACTCATATGTTACAATTACATTTCATGTGTGTTGATGTAAATTTAAATCTTAAGGGTGTACTTTAAACCTTGTGCTGAAGAGGTCTGGAGAGACGTGGGACCATGGAAAGATCTTTTGCCTAATTTTGTCACTGTTAGGAAATGGGCTTCTTGAGACCTTGCTCCTCTACTCCAAGGATGCAGCAATATTTGCTGAGGGTGTGGGCTGATTGCTCTGAGTCTGCCCCTGTCCTCTCTTTACTTTCAAACAGTCCAGAGTCCCCCAGCAAAGTCACTTCTGCTAGCTAAATGTCTCAACAACAAGTTTTGTTAAAGAAGCAGGGTGGGGATATTCTCTGCCTGGAGAAAACTGATAGTCTTTTAATAATTTATTTATTTATTTAAAGTATTTATGTATTGCCACCCAGCTCCCATGGGCTCCAGAGGCAATGAACAAAAAACAAAAAACAACAAAAAAAAACAACAACAAAAAACCAATTTAAAAAGAATACAATGTTTTTGCTATATTAATAACAGTGGGAGGTGCACACCTAATCTTAAACCCCTGTAATTGTCTTAGACTAGAACCACCACTTGTCTAAATGCAATCTAGCAAGCTAATTTTGCAAGTGCCAGGCACCCAGCAATTATGACTACTGTATAGGTTTGCTGGACACACTGACATCTCTTTTTCATGAGGCTTCATGAACAGTTTGATCAAGCAAGATAAGACATTCCACAGGCAACATGACTATACAAGAAAGCTGTATTTAAGAGAGAAAACACTGCCAAATATCCTACCATTGAGTAACCGTTTTAAAGGTGGTTTCAGTAACCAAAGTATGATTGAAATTGAATGGAACCTAAAAAACTTGAGAGTTCACCACTAATTTTCTTTTCTTCCATACCTTATATTTCTGATAAAACATTTTATGGCTGCTCTATCTGGAAGGTGCTTTATGAAAGCTCAATAGTTTTTTTTTATTATTAAATAGACCTGACAACCTTATTTAATCATTTAATTGAGCATAATACAGCTGTGCTATTAGATTGATAAACTCTATTAGGAGAAGTAGCTGTACTCAGTGCTGCCATCACAAGCCCCAGATGCTCATATTTAGGGTATCTGAATACCTTCCACTAGTTCTGAGCTTTGGGTCCCAGATGATGATGTTCTACAGTTCCCATTAATAACTAGCATGGCCAGTGGGCAAGAATCATGGGGTTTGAAATAAACAACATCTAGGGATCCAAGGCTGGATATCAGCGCCTTACACTTTTGGAAGCTGAGGACAAGAATCAGAATATAGAGTTCTGCATTTGCATCCTATCTCCATTAATACACCTATGTTTGACCTTTTATTGAAGTTAAGGCTGTGGGAAGATGAAGCAGTTGATGAGGCTTAGTAAAAAATTGCAGATGGCAGGAAAACAACATCTTGCTGAAAGCATGAATTTGTTAGAACAAAAACAGGATTACATGGTTAATAATGTATTTTCTTAACGAGTCCAGGGTCTAGTCCCTCCTAGCTTTTTTAAGCCATTTGACATGGAGGTCCCTCTTTTCTCATAGCCAGAGTTGTAGATATGATGCAAGTCCACTGTGGAGATTACTTCTGTGCATGCTCTGATGGATCCTTCTGAACTCTCTGTCCCTTCTGAACACAGATTGTTGCATTTAGAGCACCTGGCTAAGAGGCTGAGCCATATATACCTTAACTGGAAGAAGAGAGGACAGAAACTCTCAGGATTGCAGGACAGAGTGTGCCTGCTTTTAAATGAATAGTATGTTATCCTCAGTCAAGCACTGCTAAAGAGCAAGGGTCCTCACTCATACCATTGGTATCAGATGAACCCAAAGTACAACAAAAACAGTATTCTGTTTTTGTCAACAAAACCTTTGTTGACTTGAGGTAATATTTCTGTGCAATCTCATAATGCAGATTACACCAAATTAGGAGGGGTACCTAATACCCCAGAGGACAGGATCAGAATCCAAAATGACCTCAATAGATTAGGAAGCTGGGCCAATACTAACAAAATGAATTCCAACAGGGAGAAATGTAGATACTACACTTAGGCAGTAACAATGAAATGCACAGCTATAAGATGGGTGACACCTGGCTTGATGGCAGTACATGCAAATTGGATCTAGGAGTCCTAGTGGACCACTAGCTGAACATGAGTCAGCAGTGTGATGCAGAAGCTAAAAAGCCAATGCAATTCTAGGCTGCATTAATAGGCGTATAGGGTCTAGATCAAGGGAAGTAATAGTGCCACTGTATTCTGCTTTGGTCAGACCTCACCTGGAATACTGTGTCCAGTTCTGGGTATCACAATTCAGGAAGGATATTGAGAAGCTGGAACATGTCCAGAGGAGGGCGACCAGGATGGTGCGTGGTCTGGAAGCCATGCCCTATGAGGAGTGGCTTAGGGAGCTGGGCGTGTTTAGAAGAGAAGGTTGAGAGGTGATATGATAGCCATGTTTAAATATTTGAAGGGATGTCATACTGAGGATGGAGCAGGCATATTTTCTGTTGCTCCAGAGACTGGGAGATGGAACAGTGGGTTCAAACTACAGGAAAAGAGATTCCACCTAAACATTAGGAAGAACTTCCTGACAGAGCTGTTTGGAAGTGGAATACACTGCCTTGTAGTGTGGTGGAGGCTCCTTCTTTGGAAGTTTTTAAGCAGAGGCTGGATGGCCATCTCTTGGGAATACTTTGATTGTGTATTCCTGCATGGGGGTGTGTGTTGGACTGGATGGCCCTTGTGGTCTCTTCCAACTATATAATTCTATGAGTCTAGGTGGTCAGTTGCCTAGCATGTCAATCCTGTTATAAATAGACTTATGGCTTATATCAGGCCCTTTGGTCAGAATCTATGTCTAGCACAGCAGAATAAAAGATTCTTCTCAAGTTTCTTTTTTTAAGAATCATTTTTATTAAAACTTCTACATATGCTAAAAACTGAATATAACAAACAAAAACACATAAAAGAGAAAACAAACATATAAACAATACAAACTATAGTACAAATGTCTACTAGAAAAGGGGGAAATGACTTCCCACTATCTTTTCTGTGGTTATATGATAATTCTTAAACTTCTACCTCCCCTTTTATATCCTAAAATGTTACATTTAATCTACAAATTTAACTCATGCTAGTAATCAAAACCAATAATAATCGTATCGCCTTCATTCTTTCTCAAAAATTCAATTAGGGGTTTCTATCCATTCAAAAAAGTTACCAGCAACTTTTCTCTATTCTAAATAGACAATTTTTCCATTTACCCATTTTTTCTTAATAATGAAAACATTCTAAGCATATAATGATCTTGCTGCTGTGCTCATATATTAAAAATTCTTCTAAAGATCTTACTCTATAATCCCTCTAATTTTCTAGCACTTTAGCTTCAAAGTAACCCATCTTCTCAAGTTTCTTGTTTTGGGAATGTTTTCAAAATTATGAGAGATTTCCTTATAACCATAATTACCTTGAAAAAGCAGAATCTGAATCCATTCTGAATAGGATGCTCTGTACTAGGTAGTTTCCAGAATGAAATGAATTCTAGAAATTACATTCTTATTATTGACATGAAACTGGATTTCTTTTGCACATGTCTTGAGTATGTCTTACATTCCATGTGGGGTTAAGGGTTGGTCTAAGTATCTTCTATTTGTCATTGTATTATTAAATCCCTAACATACTTACAGTCTTTCAGTTTATTTTCTTACTTGCTAAGAGATACATATTTTGTTCATTGGGGTGTTTCCCCCTGCAAGGTTAGAATAGGTATAGAATTGTCACCTGCAGATCCAGTTTTTCTTATCAGCCTTAAATGATGGCTCTGGGAAATAAGAAGTGGGGAGATGCAGTGGATAAGTAGTGACTAAGAGCGTAGAGGTCAATTTTTAAAAATTAAAAATAAGTGTTTTTTAAAAATTTTAGCACTAAACTTTTCTTCAAGAGTAACTTGCTTCCACATTTAATTTATGGAACTGAGAAAATCAAACTTTTCCCTGGTGAAGGCCACATTCATTTATAGGTAATCTGTTGGAGACCACAGTGAACAAGGCTGAAGCTAGCGATGGGCAGAGTCAGAAGCAAAAGTAGGGGGGTTATATTCTCTCTCTTCCTGCCGTCCCACACACTGGGCTCCTAGGAAAAGGGACAGATCACTGTTGCCAGAAGCCTGAACAGACTTGCAGAGAACTTTCAAATTTAAAAATTATACTAAGGGTGTATGAAATCAGGATGAGACTCTACATGTAGTCCTAGGGCCAAAGCTAGCAGAAATTGTAGGGGGATTCTGGGAGTAGTAGTCACAAAAAAGGGCAACGTTTCCAAAGCTCTAGGCATAGGGCCACAGATTGTCCACCCCTGTTAGAAAATGAATCGCTGCTTATCAAGAACATTGAGTTAAATGCGGCCTTTCTATACGAATAACAAACCATTTTGATTTCTTAAATATGAGTTTTTGCATTCTGTCTACTGAACCTACTAATTATACTTTGCACTTTCTTCTCAAGAAAATCAACTGCTCTGTTCGTTTTGTACTTCTCAAACCCTGTTTTGACTTATCAGCTGTGAGAATTTTGTATTTGTAACCTGTTTTGTTTTGAGGGCATGCATGAGAGCTGAAGTGAGGCAGGTAAAGTAGAAAAGTGCAACACAGGGATGAGAAAATGATGTGGTTTCTTTCATTTCCATTCATAAACTCACAAAGTCTCATGGCTGCTCATTGTAAGGAAGACCCTTCATAAAAAGATAGTAAAGACATAACTTACATTGACTGTTTAAAAAGAGGAAAGTGAGCAGAATGTATGTAGTATATACACAGTAATGGCAGAAGAGGGACAATACGGTCCTGGCCAATTGGCTTCCTTCTTCCTGGTTCTAAGAAAGGAGCACTAATATAAATATATTTATAAATTAACATGGTTTAGTGGTGAGATTTCCACCACTTCAAGGAAATGTACAAAATGTCAATGGGAAACTTGAGTTAAACCACTAATCTCAAGTAACTTTCTTTTTCATCCTGGTTTAAGTTACTTTGACTTAGAATCATAGAATTGTAGAGTTGGAAGAGACCATGAGGGCCATCCAGTCCAACCCCCTGCCACGCAGGAAATCACGATCAAAGCATCCTCGACAGATGGCCATCCAGCCTCTGTTCAAAGACCTCCAAGGAAGGAGACCCCACCACACTCTGAGGGAGTGTGTTCCATTGCCGAACAGCTCTTACTGTCAAAAAGTTCCTCCTAATGTTGAGGTAGAATCTCTGTTCCTGGAGCTTGCATCTATTGCTCTGTGTTCCAGTCTCTGGAGCAGCAGAAAACAAGCCTGCTCCATCCTCAAGATGACATCCCTTCAAATACTTAAACAGGGCTATCATATTGCCTCTTAACTGTCTTTTTTCCAGGATAAACATATCCAGCTCCCTAAGTCTCTCCTCATAAGGCATGGTTTCCAGACCTTTCACCATTTTAGTTGCCCTTTTCTGGACATGCTCCAATTTGTCAATATCCTTTTTGATTTGTGGTGCCCAGAACTGGACACAGTATTCTAAGTGAGGTCTGGCCAAGGCAGAATAGAGCGGCACTATTACTTCCCTTGATCTAGCCACTATACTTCTATTGATGCAGCCCAAAATCACACTGGCCTTTTTAGCTGCCGCATCACACTGTTGACTCATGTTCAACTTGTGGTCTACTAGGACTCCTAGATCCCTTTCACACGTAGTCTCGTTCAGCCAGGTCTCCCATCCTATATCTATGCATTCCATTTTTCCTCCCTAAGTGCAGTACCTTACATTTTTCCATATTGAATTTCATTTTGTTAGCTTTGGCCCAGCTCTCCAGTCTATCCAGGTCATTTTGAATTTTGATCCTGTCCTCTAGGGTATTAGCTACTCCTCTTAATTTGGTGTCATCTGCAAATTTGATAAGTATGCCCCTAATTCCCTCATCCAAGTCATTGATAAAGATGTTGAATAGCACTGGGCCCAGGGCAGAACCCTGTGGCACCCCACTGGTCACATCTCTCCAAGACAAAGATGAGCCACTGCTGAGCACCCTTTGGGTTCGGCCAGTCAACCAGTTACAAATCCATTGAACAGTTAACTTGTCTAGCCCACATTTTACAAGCTTGTTTGCAAGAATGTCATGGGGAACCTTGTCAAAGGCCTTACTAAAATCAAGGTATGCAATATCCACAGCGTTCCCTTCATCTACCAAGCTGGTCATTTTATCAAAAAAAGAGATCAGATTAGTCTGGCATGACTTATTTCTCTGAAACCCATGTTGACTTTTTGTGATTATGGCATTGCCTTCTAAATGTTCACAGACTCTCTGTTTAATGATCTGCTCTAGAATCTTCCCTGGTATTGATGTCAGACTAACTGGACGATAATTGTTGGGGTTCTCTTTTTTCCCCTTTTTGAATATGGGGACAACGTTTGCCCTCCTCCAGTCTGCTGGAACTTCTGTTCTCCAGGAGTTCTCAAAGATTATTGCCAGTGGCTCTGAGATTACATTTGCCAGCTCTTTTAATACTCTTGGATGTAGTTCATCTGGTCCTGGAGATTTAAATTCATTTAGATTAAGAAGGTATTCCTGTACTACCTCTTTGCTTATTCTGTGCTGGATTTCCCCTGTTGTGTCCTCTATTCCATTATCCTCAGGTTGGTCCCCCTTTTCCTTTTCTGAAAACACTGAGGCAAAGAAGGTGTTATGTAATTCAGCCTTTTCTCTGTCCCCTGTTAGCATTTTGCCATCTTCTCCGCGTAGTGGCCCTACCATTTCCTTCTTCTTCCTTTTGCTGCGGACATACCCCAAAAAATCCTTTTTATTGTTCTTAACCTCTCTAGCAATCCTGAGCTCATTCTGCACTTTAGCTTTCCTGACTTTACTCCTACACGTGTTCGCTATCTCTTTGAATTCTTCTTTGGTGATTTCCCCCCTTTTCCATTTCCTATACATGTTCCATTTAAAACTTAGCTCCGTTGAAGGTTCTTTAGTCATCTATCCTGGTTTCTTGAGATGCCTCCCATTTTTCTTCCTCATTGGTACTGTTTGAAATTGTGCCTTCAGTATCTCCTTTTTGAGAAAGTCTCATCCGTCTTGAGGTCTCTTCTCTTTTAGCATTCCTGACCATGGGATCACCCCCAGTGTTTCCCTGAGTTTATTGAAATCAGCTCTCCTAAAATCAAAATGCGTGTCTGACTATGCCTGGTTTCTCCTTTCCATTGTATAACAAACTCCAGGAGAATATGATCACTCTCACTTAAGGATCCCACCACTTGCACCCCATTAACCAGGTCATCCCTGTTGGTTAGGATCAGATCTAAAATAGCTGACCCCTTGTTGCCTCTTCCACCTTTTGGACCATGACATTGTCTTCCAGGCAAGTAAGGAATTTGCTAGACCTTGAAGTTTTGGTTGAGTTAGATTGCCAGCAAATACCAGGATAGTTGAAGTCACCCATCACTTCTACATCTCTCCTTTTTGCGTATGTTGTCATCTGTTCTGTGTGTGTTGTCATCCAATTCCTCCATCTGACTTGGGGGTCTGTAGTAGAGTCCCACAATAAAATCCCTGTTGTTTCCCTCCCCTTTAATTTTTATCCAGATGCTCTCCACCTGGCTTCCAGTATGGATGTCATGGATCTCTTCACTGATATAAGTTGAATAACTATCACTTGAATCAATCCATCTTGGCTAGACGAGGTTAAGCACCTCTTTATATTGCTTCTGTGCTGAAAACCATCTCCTCTGCACACACACACACACCACGCGAAAAACCAAAAGCAGCCATTTGTGATTTTTATATGTGCTGGCTTGGCCCTGCCATTAGACAGGATGGGACAACTCCCTCAGGTGTTCGATCCTGAGGAGTCACAGTAACTGCCTCCTGGTTCTTCCTCATGAACTCCAGCTGTTTACTTCTATTAGTGGACACAGCTGGCTGTGTATATGCCACATGATTGAGGCTCCTAGACCAATGATCTGCCACCTCATGTAGTAAAAGACACTATGCCATTGCCTGTGTTAAGTAAAGTTCACCAGCTTGTCTAGTCACTTTCTGGCAGCCATGTATCATGGGTTGGCTATGTTTGTATGTAATGTGACATAGACTTTAATAAGGCTTGCATTAACTGACAGCTCAAATCCAGAATACCAAGTATTAAGAGGCAGGTGAGAAGGGGAAGTGCTGTTGTTTGGGTGCTTTGGCTGGAAATGGCCCTCTAGTGTCTGGCTGGTCACTGATGTGGAGAATATGCCTGAGCACAAAAGCCTCTTGGTGCAAGAGCCTCCAGGGTCGTTTCTTAATGTCCAATTCAGTCATAAAAGACAACTGGGAAGGGACTGGATTGTTTTTGCAGGGTTTGTCCTCCTACTCCACACTTGTCTGTTATCAGTTGACTCACTCAGGGCTCATGCTGCCATAATTCTTTTTTTTCCTTTACACAGACTGAGGCTCCCAAGCAGAACAAGTCCAGAGTGAGCCAAATAATGGCAGAAGGAAGAACAATACAGTTCTAACAAACTAGCTTCCTTCTTCCTCAGCAATCTCTCTCTCCCTCCCTCCCCCAGCAGAGATTATTTTTTCCCCCAGGTAAAAGACCCTTGTGCGATGAGAAGTTGGTATTGATGGGAGTGCTGCCCTACATGATCTGCTTCCTTTCTGGATTGTGGGTATCTGGGTGGAGATATATTGAGAGCATGGATCGCTAATACCTGTGCTATTCTGCTAAAAAGTGGATAAGTGAGCACCATGTATCCTGTCTAGTCAGTGCATCACAATGTACTAACTCCCAGAAGCTCCCAGTAGCTTCAATTATTTCCTATTTTTCTTTTAATTATGACAAGTAATTAAGCCTGTATGCCCCTGTTGGTGTTACATGCATATTAAAAGATTGTCACACTTCTATCACATCCTGTTCTTTCTCCACCTTTGGTGCCACTGAACATGAGTGCTAATGGATAAACCATAATCTCATAGAGCTCATGGAACAGTTCCAAAAATAGGGCTTCTTTTCTGCACATATGTGAGTTCTCCTTTATGAGGGCTTGCTTTGTACATTAGTGGATCATAGTTGGCTGTGCTGCCAAACCAAGAGACACCTTCCCTTGAACTAGAACCATCCCCTTTCAGGCCTGAGAAAAGAGCGGTTCCGGGCATCTCCCCATGTCTGTGAAATAAATGAATCTAGAGTCTAAGAGGCGATGACCGCAGTGTATCACCCACTTACTCCGTAACTTCAAAATGGAGCTAGCGTAGGTGGTAAATACTACCAGTCCTCAGGGAGGGTGTGGGGGAAGGTGCTTTGCTTCTGAAGTTCACTACACAGAAATTGTTATTACTGAAAGTCTACAATGGCTGGTGCACATTCTGGCCATTGATGTCTTTAGGTAAAGGCAATAACTCACAAACTGGGCACAAATATAGCTGCATCCCCAACATGTTGCTTGGAAAATCGATTGTTTCACAGAACATGGAGAAATATCCTTGGGTTTGTCACATAGTGTTCACTCAGTAAAGAGCTACATCCACCCATGCATCTGGCTATGCATTTCATTGGTATTGTACATGTTTCTGGCATTCACACATTAGGTGTATATTCAAGCATCCCTAGTATGCGCCTTAAAAAGTACTCTTGAATGGTCTCAGTTTTTTCTCTCTTGTATGGTGGCCTGATGACTGGGGGTTAGTATACCTACCATATTTTGATTAGACATACCAGTTTATTTAGATTCATATTATACACTTTTCTGTCTGCAAGGCAGTAAGCAGAGGGTGCATGCACAGCCTTTAGATTTCTTTTCCCCAAAAAACAAGCTTGAAGGATGGGGGTTGGGCTCTAACTTCTGCTTCTAATTTCCACTGGGGATAGGAATAAACAACTAAAAGGATGCTGTCCTTATACTTGCTGGGCTGAAAATCTGGCTTTGAGTGGGTGGGTCAACATGTCTTGCTTGGAAGTGTGCCAAGCTTAGCACAATAGCTCACAGTTGCTGAGTTTTCTTTCCTTCCATTCTGTGAGCATGTAGAATCGAGGAGTCAAATGGAAGCTGTTTTAATTCTTCTAAGCTTCATCGTATTGGAATACCAGTATATGTGTAGTTGTTGTCACATCCCAGAACTTCAGTAGAGACTGAAAGCACATTTCTAGCCTTTTGTAGCTGTTTTGTGTGTTTAAAGTTGAATTTCTTACATTTTAAATGTCTTAACATGGAACTATCCCTGGTCTTCAAGGGAGTTTAGAAGTTCAATAATAATATGACACAAAACAACTTTTCAATATAATGTAACATACCACACAGAAACAAAATAAATATTTTTTTAAAAAACAGCAAATTACCATTTAACACTGTAATCTAAAAGGCATGTAAAATAAAAGGTTGTGTTAAAATAACAAGCCCAAAGCCCCAGCTGGTTGCTGAAATGCTAGAGGTCAGTTTCTGCCCATTGGGAACCTCCCACCAGAGAGAGCTTTGTTCTCCACAGCTTCAACCTGACCTTGCAAGACATTGGAATAGCTCTTTATTGTGGACATTATTAAGCAAAGTCAAATCACTGGGGGGGGGGTTGAACCCAGTGGGACTCTTTGTCTGAGAACCCAGTGGAACTTCTTGCCTTAACCTATGTGTGCACTTTTGGTGAAATCAGTTGCACTTAACTGTGCTTGACTCCAGATCATTGCATCCAGATTTGTACATAATAAAGTTCAGTTTGGAAAACTGCCAATTTTCTTCTTTCCTTTACTATCTGCCATTTAAAGGGATTTTTGTAGGCCTCTTCTAAAAGCCCAGGGCAAGTAATAACAATTTTAGATGAAGGCTGATCTCTATATTCTGTTCATCTAGTAGAACTACTTAGCAGTTTTGTCAGTCTTCTAATTACCTCTGGCTGATCTCAGTGCCTCCCTCAAGCTCACAAATCTAATTTTATGTTGTAAATACTAAACAAATGATTCTGCCAAAAGAAGCAAATATAGTTATTGGAAAGTTGCTCTCTTAATTGTGGCTTTTGTATAATTGTCCACCTGTGTTTCTATGGTGATATCCTTCCTTTGTTTTGTGTCTTATGTCTGTTCTCCTAAACCAAATGTGTTTTGTATCCCAGAACACTATTAGTAGACCATTGTGAGTCTTATTTGTTGGGACTGCAAGATGGGTCTAGATGGTTCATGCCTTGGAAGATGTAGTCTAAGGCAGTGTTTACATTTGCTTAGTATGATGAGGTTAAAAAGTTACAATTCAAAAGTAAGGTAACAAGTAGGAAGAAAACTACTTTTTTGGTAGGGCAAGTAACTCTTGAAAGTTTTAAGAATGTCGTTAGAGACATTTTGAAGGGGAGAAGAAACCAAATTTAATGCCGTTCTCTTGCCAATCCTAAAGTAGTTGTAGGGTTTTTAAACAATAGAAAAGCAGTGTAATAAGTAGCTCAGGTTATGAGATTTTTTCCCCAGTGCTAATAATAATGAATTACTGGGAGTGGGGATATGATAGCTTTGTAGTGAGTTACTTAATGAATTATTCTTTAAAAGTTCTGGTAAACTCTGAGTAGGCTGAAGAAAGCTGCACCACAGCCTCCCTCTGTCTCATTCTCAAAAACCAGTTTAATTCATTTCAGGAGGAGTCATGCTCTCCATGAAGAAATTCTGCACTTAGAAAAAGAAGCAGATGAGAGAAAAGCAATTTACCTTGCTTTGGTCTTGGCATGCTGGCTTTCTTTAGGACCTATGCATCTCCTACCCCATGTGTTTGCACAGGTCCATGCGTATAGTTCTTAACCAATCTTGCCCTTGAGTCTCAGGCATCGAAAAGGCTTGAGCCAGCCATGTTGCTTGGTGACATAAATGTTTCCCCCCAGGTACGTATTCTTCGATCTGTCCCTGAGCTGCTATCTGTATCAGTGATGAATGTTTACTAATCATTACTTATCTTACTCCCTGGAGGGGCATTTTTCTTATCAAAACCATTGTCTGTAAGTTACTTCTTGCCCCTGGAGGTAACACAACATGAAGGGGTTTCTTTTGATTAGAGGAATGTCCTTCAGGAGAAGAGACATGCAAGTGTGCACACATGCACACAGAGGACTCCTTTTTCAAAGGTATGGGAGAGAACTGTGGCTGAATTGATAATGTTATCAGTAAAATTGCTTTTGTTCACAAAGAGGATAGAAAGGGAAGAACTAGATGGACCTGTTCTGAATGCTTTTCTCACCACTAATATGACTAGTCTTTGGGGGACTGGCTTCCCAAGGACTGGAGAGTCATATTAGTGGTTTGGTGAGAAAAGCATTCAGGACAGGTCCATCTAATTACACTCCTTCCCTTTCTGTCCTCTTTGTGAACAAAAGCAATTTTATTGATAACAATATCATTACATATTAGTGTAGATATAAATAATTTGACATGTTAAAACAAGATAGTTAAAACCACTTAAAACAATTTAAAATCGTAACATATGTGAATTTGGGTAAAATCAGTTAGGCCCCCAAAGTTTTAATGCTAGACTTGGTGCTGGATTGACACCAGCACTGATATCAATTGAGCCTCTAAATAGGGGGAATTCCATAATTGGGGTGCCATAATAGAGAAGGCCCTCTCCCACATCCGGCCACACTGTATTGCCCCCATTGGCGGGACACAGAGGAGGTCCTCTCCTGCAGATTTCAGTCCTCAGACAGGTAGATACGGGGAGAGGCACTCCTTCAAGTACTGAGGCCTGAAGCTATTTAGGGCTTTAATATCAGCATTACAGGTTGATTCCTGTATCCATGGTTTCAGTATCCACAGTTTTGCTTATCCACGTCTGAAAAAAATGTTCTCTGTAGGCATTTCTAGGTCCTCCAATGTGATTCTGTGGTCTTATTGAAAATAATAGGGTTCCCTATTATTCACAGTTTCAAGTATCCACAGGGGTGTGTGTCTTGGAACATATCCCCACATGGATATGGCAGTCAACCTGTACTTTGAATTTAGACCAGAGATGTCTTGACAGCCAATGTCTTATCTTGTAACACCAGTCAGACTGGTGTTGCATGGTTTCTATGTAATGTTTCCATCAGCAATCTACCTGCTGCATTTTTACTGGCTGTAACCTCCAAGGGCAACCCCATGTAGAACACATTATAGTGGTCTAATCTGGAAGTGACAAGTACATAGACTATTGTGGATAGATTATCCTTGTCCAGAAAAGGACACAGCTATCAGATCAGCTGAAGCTGGCTCCAAGCGTTCTAAGCAGTGGGATCCATCTGGGCTTCCAGTGACAAGATGGGTCTAGGAGTGCTCCCAAGCTATGCATCTGTTACTTTAGGAGAAGTGCAACCCCATCCAAAATAGGTTGCTTACTCAGTTCTCAGATCCACAGAACACCCCAGCGCAGAGTTTCCATCTTATTCCGCTTCCCCCATTCAGCCCATTACAACATTCAGGTGCTGGTCCTGTACCTTCACAACCTCAGCTGACTCCCATGACAAAGAGAAGTAAAGTATCAGCAGCATACTGATGGGAATTCTGACCATCTTTGGGAAAGGGTTTATGAAGGTTTACTTGGACCTTGTTGACTGCATCAGATGTTGACTGTTAGGGTGGGGGTGGGGGTGCTTAAGTGATTTGTAGTTGTTCCGCTCAAAATATTCCTGGATGATACTGATTTTTCTGGACATACATCAATCCAGTTTCATCCTGGCTGTGGTACTGCATGGAGGTAAAGTACTAAGAAGAAGGAGTTATTTTTACTTCAAGCATCAAGACCTTCCTGTTTTACTCTTTAATACCAGTTTAATTAAAATACTTGAAAATGGCAAGTAGAGAAGCATTGCAAATTATGAAGCTGGGCTTCAAGGTAAAGGTTAGAAGATAAAACCCAGCCAGTCTGAACACTTAGCATTAATGTAGTGAATCAAAATGAGCAGTGAAAGAATTGTGTTTTGTATGCAAAGGAGGTAGAAGTTGCAGCATTAGAGTAAAAAGAGAATGTCACCATTGTGCATGAAGGCCAGTCTTTGAGAAAGTAAGGATGATATCAAATTCCATCTTTCAGCCCATTTGGGGTGGGGTAGGGTGGGGTGAATGGTCTTCCCTGTTCACACTCAGGATGAATATTGCAAGAAGTGGCCAGCGGGGCTACCATTTACCCCCCTCTCAGAATGCCCTTGTGAACAATGCTGACATCACAGGGCTCACAGGGCATTATGGGGGACAGCCTTGGAGTGCTTCTCCATTTTGCCACCAACAGTCTTTTTTGACTCAGGCTGTAGTTTGGGCATCTCTTAACACATGATGTTCTTTGAGAATAGGTTCTGTCTCAGTCTCAGTCATTTGTGCAAATGGGTCCTTATCTGTGTGTTCAGTATCTGAAAAAACTGTCTGTAGAATACATACCTGACTTATCATTTTTAAATGTTGTGATCAATAATTCCTGACAATTTAAGCCAAAACAATATGTTGTACTTTATAGGGAATCCTATTGCTGCTGCTGTTTTCTTCTCAGAGAAGACTGAGAGGCAATATGAGAACCATCTTTAAATATGTGAGGAGTTATCACATTGAAGATGAAGCAACATTGTTATCTGCTGCTTCAGACAGACCCAGACACCAAGAAAGGAGATTCTGACTAAACAGTAGGAAGAACTCCCTCATGGTAAGAGCTATCACAGAAGATGGCTGATTTTTAAATGTAGGCCATCCATCAAGAGATGTGCTAGCAGTCAATTCCTGTATTGGCTGGTGGTTAGTCTAATATAGCATAGGAACAAAAACAAGTTTGCTATAGAGTATACAATCAACAGGGAAATGTAACTAGTCTCAAGACCCTTGAATATATAGATAAGAAACGCAGACTGTTAAACGTGTATCATTTGGACTTTGTGTATCACTTGTGCTAGATCTAGATATAGGTCACTCGTACTATATCTATTTTTATCCAATGTCAGGATAAACTCTCCTTCTTTCCTTCCTATAGGTAGGGGAATTAAAATGTGTTTCACTCTTTGAATGACATAAGACATTTTTGCATGAATTATTTCCATCCAAATGAACTTTTTTATAGTCTCTCACTGAAGAGAATTCAGAATTTGCCTAACCTATATGCCATGGCTCAAAAATCAGCCTCAGAATGGGTGTCAAGTCTTGCGTAGCAAGCAGCAAATGGATACATTCTTGCACTTAGATCTGCAGCAAGTTACAGAGTAGCATTATATAATGTGACAGTATTTATTTCCGTAGTAAAAGTTGGATCTTCTTCGTGGTCTCTGTGAATCACACAGTTGGGTTTTATTCCTGCGCCTGCGCAGTACATATGGAACCTTCTAGTATCACTAGGCAGAATGTGCATAGATACATTTTTGGCAGTAACTCCGCCCACTCTAACGGTCCCTTAAAAGGCTCTCCCGCCTAAATCCCCTCAGTTCCTTTTTTTCTGCCGTGCTAGCAGCTTGAAAGGAACCTTCATCGCTTGCGACTTTCGTTTTTGATTCTGACTCGGACTGATTTTTGACTTTGTCTCTTTCTCTACCCTTTGGCTGTTGTTTGATATTACTGGCTTGACTTGGATTCTCCTGACTACAATCTTCACGCTCCTTTGGCTGTGGTAACGCTCTCTGATTTCTGGTTTGACCTGGACTGTTCTGACTTCGTTTTCGATTGTCCCCATGGCTTCTAAATTAGGCTTTACGAGATGTGTGGTTTGCCAGGCAGAATTGCCCAGCTCAGATGGCCATTCTTGGTGCCTCATTTGTTTGGACGAGGCCCACAACGTGGACGCCTGTGTGCATTGTCGGGCCTTCACCCCTCAGGCGAGGAAACATCGCTCCTCTCACCTTAACTTGTTTCTCTATGAAAAGGTCCTTATTCCATCTGTGGCTTCAACTCCAGCTTTGGGACAGGGGACACCCCTTCATCAACGGGAGAGTTACCCTTCATCCAAGTCTGTGCATTCTCCACCTGCCAAGCATCGCCACTCTCGTAGTCCTTCGCGCTGTCATTCTGTGGCATCTGATCCTGAGGCTGTGCTGCATTCGCACAAGCATGTGGCTAGGTTGACCCCGGCTGGGACTGACCCTCATCGGATTCGGCGGCCATCAGATCCAAGGATCTCCCTCAGGATCGAGCGGGCTCTAAGGATTGTGGTTGGGACCGAGAGCCATCTACGTCTTCTAAGGGCAAAGTCCCTAAGAAGAAGAAAGCGAAACGCGCCCACATTGAGGAGAAACCAAAGGAACCACCCCGGGCTCGAGAGTCCTCGGCATCGACTCCGCAGGCACCTACTGCTCCTCCACACCAACCTACAACACGACTTTTGGCGTCACCTCGGGATCGAGGTGCCGAAACCGAGTGGCTTCACTCCAGAGCTCCTACTCCAACTCCTTCGTTGGAAATAGTTGAGGTCGAAGTGGGCTCAGCGGAAGAAGCAGCGGGTTCCTCACAGGCTCGTGGCCTCTCTCTTGCTCTGCTGGTCTCGAGGTCGGAGTTGCTCCGTGACTCGGCTGCTGCCAAGGAGCCACAGGATGAACCCCGGCCCTACACTTCCAGGATTCAGGAGGATGAACCGGCCTATGGTGCGTACGACCTGGCTAGGTCTGTTTTCACGCCCCCCCTTGGTGGTACACTCGAGAGCCGATATGACTGATGAGAGTGTCTTCCATTTGACCACTGAGGCTGCAACGCGCCAAACCCTGCTTCTGTCTCCACCGTGCATCTCCTTCCATGGGATGGAAAAGGATGCCCTCTCATTCAGAGAGCCGTCAAGACTGGTGTTTAAGGACGCCTCCTCCCAGGCCTCTCTGTCTCTGTCCCGACCTCTACATCCGTTACCTCCAGCACCATGACCACCCACTCTGCCACCACATACGACATCTCTTCATCGGGGTCACCGTTCTCCATCACCTTCATCCTCTTCCTCTTCCTCCTCTGAGTCTTCTGTGGAGTACCTGCCCTTCATTCCATCTCCTCAACCTGACCTGCTGGACGAGGACTCCTCCTCGCCCACAGACGACGTTCGGTCCTTCACCGAACAGATAGTCTGTATGTCACATGCTCTGGACTTAAAGGTGACAGAGAAGGAGTCGGAACCGGTCGACCCCATATCACAGTGCCTCGAGTCTCAGGCTCCGCCAGTGGCTCATATACCAGTGCTGCCATCCCTCTTGAAGTTGACCCAGTATTCATGGGAGAATCCATCATCCATCCCGTCAACTTCAAAGAGAATCGACAGACTTTACAAGGTGGCTGGAGAAGGCATCGACTAGCTGCAAGAGCACCCAAAGCCCAACTCAGTTGTGGTGGAGGCAGCCCAACCTCGGAGGCAGCGTTGGGCAGTCTACTCCTTCAGGCCCCGAAGGAAGGAAGCTAGACATCATGGGTAAGAAGCTATATTTGGCTACTGGGCTCAGCTTCTGAATCGCTAATTACTCGGCCTGCATGGGCGCTTACCAGCAGGTGTTGTGGGAGTGGATGCTACCGCTGATCCAGGACTTGCCCGACAAGCGCCGGAGACTTGCTGAGGCCATCCAGACCGAGGCCCAACTGTTGGTGGTACAACAGATGAACTCAGCGAGGCACATCGCTGACTGTGCTGCTAAAACGGTGGCAGGCTCTATCGCCCTACGAAGGCATGCCTGGCTAAGATCTTCGGGGCTCTCCACGCAGGCAGCTGCCACAATCGAGGACATGCCCTTCGATAGCTCCAGCCTCTTCAATGGGGCAACTGATGAGAATCTGGAGTTTACTCAGAAGATGAGGACCACCACACAGAAGTACGGTATGCCATTGACCTCATCTTCTGCCTATCGCCCCAGGGACCGTTCGGGCTGGCATGTCTCTTTTTACAGCCAATCTTATAGAAGAAGTGGCACCCCACAATTGACCAGACGATCCCGGTTCCAACAACCGATGTCTTCCACCTCATCGGTGAGGAGTCAGGGAGCCACCTCCTGGTACCGTCTGCCGTCTAAGCAGCGATCCAAGGATCAAGGCAGAAGGAGGTTTTGAATTTCCCATTCTTATGTTGATGTTTACCTTCTCTTTTAGACCCCCCTTTTTGGAGACCGCCTGTCGTCGTTCCAGGATGCCTGGTCCTCGATAACATCAGACCGCTGGGTACTACAGATTGTACAACAGGGCTACTGGATCAAATTTGACAAACTGCCTCCAACAGGTCGGATCCGTATCACGCCACCCTCCCCTCCCCTCATCGAGGAGGTTCAAACTCTACTTCAGAAAGGGGCTATCGAACCTGTGAGTGCTGAACATTGTCACCACTGCTTCTTTTTGAAGTACTTCCTGGTACCGAAGAAGGACAGTGGCCTGCGTCCTATCCTCGACCTCGGGGGGGTGAACTGGTACATCATCCTGAAGAAATTCAGGATGACCACCCTAGCTGTTATCCTACCTCTTCTTCAATGAGGAGATTGGTTTGCGTCCATAGATCTCAAGGATGCCTATTTCCACATCGGGATCCACCCTTCACACAGGAGGTTCCTGGCATTTCAGATTGGGGACGACGCGTACCAGTTCCGTGTTCTTCCGTTCGGACTTTCCACGGCACCGAGGGTCTTCACGAAGTGCATGGCAGCAGTGGCAGCCTTTTTTCGACAACATGGGGTCATTGTCTTCCCTTACATGCACGATTGGCTGCTTGTGGCGAATTCGAAGGCCCAGCTCGAGCAGGACATAGTCTTTACCCGAGATGCATTACACGCCCTGGGACTTGTTGTCAGTATCGAGAAATCTCAGCTGAACCCTGCTTAGTCCATCCAGTTCATCGGAGCTCGGATGGACTCTGTCTCCGCGGCAGCGTACCTGCCCGACGATCGGTTCGACACCCTTCGATCCTTGATTCACCATTGCTGATGGTCACGCCGGGTTCGAGCGCATGATGTCCAAGTCCTTCTCGGGCACATGGCAGCAACCACTTTGGTTACTCGTCTGTCCAGACTGCGGTTCCAACCGCTCCAGCGTTGTTTTCTAAGTGTCTTCGACCACCTACAGGATTCTCCCAGGAAACTCCTTATGATTCCCCTCTCTGTCCAACGCTCCCTCGACTGGTGGCTTGTACCACAGAATGTCCTCTCCGGTCTTCCCTTTGACCCCCCCTCAACCGAACGTCTCCCTCACAACGGATGCATCTCTACTTGGATGGGGGGCCCACCTGGGCTGCGACAAGATCCAGAGTTTGTGAAGAAGGAAAGTTACACATCAACATTCTGGAGCTCCTGGCTGTCCAAAAAGCTCTTCGAGCCTTCGAGGTGCTGGTCTGGAACAGAACTGTCCTTCTCATCACGGACAACACCTCTGTGATGTACTACTTGAACAAGCAAGGTGGTACCACGTCTCCTCAGTTGCTCCAATTCACTCTGCAGATCTGGGACTGGTGTGTGGAAAGGAACATCTTCCTGCAGTCCATCCATCTCCCGGGGGAGGAGAATATTCTTGCAGACAGACTGAGCCATTCCAGTTCCAATGTCCACGAGTGGATGCTCCATCGACAAGTGGTGGTAGATCTCTTCCATCGTTGGGGGACTCCTCTGTTAGACGTCTTCACGACTGCCCAGAACAGACAGTGCGACCAATTTTGCTTCAGGGTATGGCACAGGGACTCCAGAGGAGACACCTTCCTGTTCCAGTGGAACAGACCATTTCTGTACCTCTTCCCTCTGATCCCGTTGCTGGCAGGGGTCGTCGCCAAACTTCGTCGGGATCGGGTGAATGTGATCCTCATCACACCGTGGTGGCCCCGACAACTGTGGTTCGCTCCACTGCTGCTCCTGTCCGAGAGGCACTTTCTCCACCTCCCAGGCCAACCAGACCTGCTCACCATTCAGCAAGGCAGGGTCAGACACGCCGACCTCGACTCACTCCGCCTGATGGCTTGGAGGATCCGGCCATGAACCCACAGCCACCTCATGCTGCCCCTCCTTCTGCTTTGCCTCAAGAGGTTCAGGCGATTGTTGATGCTGCTAGTTAGCCCTTCACTCGGAAAGCCTACCTGTACAAGTGGAACCAGTTTGAGAAGTTCCTAGCAGACAAGGGATCAGACCTCGAGTCCTGTTCGGTACCAACGATCCTTCAATTTCTTCTCGACCTATCGAGAGCAGGGCTCTCGGCTTCATCTCTCTGGGGCTACCTAGCAGCTATCTCTGTTGAATTCCAGGCTCGGAATCGACCTTCTCCTTTCCCAGATCCAATAGTGAAGAAATTCTTGAAAGGTTATGTTAATCTCCATCCTCCAGTACTCGATCCCGTGCTGACCTGGAGCCTTGAACTCGTCCTCTCTCAATTAGTGAGACGACCCTTCGAACCCATGGCTTTGACCGACCTCCGGCTACTGACTTGGAAGACTGCCTTCCTGGTTGCCATCACCTCAGCTCGTTGGGCTGGAGAACTCTGTGCCCTTCGGTCGAACCCTCCATATACCTGCTTTCACAAGCACAAGGTAGTCTTGAGACCAGACATTTCCTTTCTTCCTAAAGTGGTCTCCAGTTTCCCCCTTAACCAGTCCATCATCCTACCGGCCTTGATGCAGGACCCGGAGGACGAATTTGAGTGTACCCTCCACTCCATGGATGTGCGGAGGGCGCTCACTTTCTACATACAACAGACTGCTCCGTTCCGACAATCACCCCAGCTTTTCATCTCCTATGCTGACTCTAAGCGGGGTGCACCGATCTCTTCTCAGTGTCTCTCAAAGTGGGTGACGTCGACCATCGCTCTCTGCTATGAACTGGCTAAGAAGCTGCTGCCTCCTCGAATTCATGGACATTCTATGAGAGCTGTCTCCACTTCGACTGCGTTCCTCTCTGGGGTGCCCCTAGAGGAAATCTGCCATGCTGCGACATGGTCTTCACCATTGACATTTATCTCACACTACAAACTGGACTCTCGTTCCAGAAACGAGGCTGCATTTGGGAGAGCAGTGCTTTTGTCCTCCATCCAATAAGTGAGTGCATTTCATGTTGAACTCTTCCCATGCTGAAATGCTATTCTATTGTATATTGACCTAATTAGTATTTGCGGAATGTGCAAAAAAAAAAAAAAAGAAAGAAAGAAAGAAAGAAAGAAAAGAAAAGAAAAGAGAGGGAAAGGTAGAGAAATCCCTTTCAAAGCTAATTTGAGGGGTCCTCGTCTAATGATGTACAGGACATAACCTCCTCCAGTGGGGAAGCTTACTAGTCTACCCAACTGTGTGATTCACAGAGACCACGAAGAAGATGGACAGGTTGCTTACCTGTAACCATAGATCTTCGAGTGGTCTTTTGTGAATTCACACAGACCCGCCCATCCTTCCCTCTATGTCCTACTGATGCATATGTGCTTAATGTTCCTGATGCTGCTGATTGCGGCGTCATTCAAGGAACTGAGGGGATTTAGGCGGGAGAGCCTTTTAAGGGACTGTTAGAGTAGGCGGAGTTACCGCCAAAAATGTATCTATGCACATTCTGCCTAGCGATACTAGAAGGTTCCGTATGCACTGCGCAGGCGCAGGAATAAAACCCAACTGTGTGAATTCACAGAAGACCACTCGAAGATCTATGGTTACAGATAAGCAACCTGTCCATCTGTAGCTGTGGCTATACAGAACTGGTTTTCTTGGAATAGGAATATCAACCAGCAATTAATACTCCGGCAGCTTTCAGATGTGGCTGTCGAACATGTGGTCTTAACTCTGACACTGGCTGGAAATCAAGAGGCTGTCTGTCTTAAACAGCAGTTTGGATATCAGGTATCATCTTGATTAAAAGTTGAGAAATCTTGTTGAAAACGTACAGTAGAATTAGTAAGTGTACAGTATAATTGAAGAAACTATATTTAGATGGCACTGTTTCAGAGGAGAATGGCAGGGTCCTTTATCACATTCTGTGGTCTGCTTTCTGGGTTCATTTTATACATTATGAAGAAGTAGGCCTGGGTTTGCCACTCTGTAGGGAGCTGCAACAAACTGGCTGCCTGATAAGGGTCTCTGTATAATACTTCAGTTCAATCATAAATTTGGAAGGGACCTTGGGGGCCACCTGGTCTAGCCCACAAAATTTAAAAAGGAGATGGCCATCCAGCCTCTGCTTAAATACCTCCTAATAAAGGAAAGCACCACCTCCTGAAGTTCACTATAGAAGTTTCTTGTATTGAAATCTGCTTCCCTGAAACTTTAGCCTATTGATTTTAGTTGTGCCCCCTGAAGCAAAAGAATAAGACTGTTCTGTCTTTTGCATGGCAGACTTTCAGATATCTGAAGACTGTCATCGCCATGGCTGCTGACACATTGCAGATGTAATGCTATTTGACACTGCTTTAACTGCCATGGCTCAGTCCTATGGAATTCTGGGATCTGTAGTTTTGTGAGACATTTAGTCTTTTCTGTCAGAGCTCTGGTGCCACAACAAACTACAAATCCTAGGATTCCATAGGATGGAGCCATAATAGTTAAAGTGGTGTCAAACTACATTATATCTGCAGTGTGTCAGCACTCATTGTCTACCCTTAAGTGTTTTTGATTTGTTTTGCCTGCTTACCTGCTAAACATATCTAGTTCTTTCAACTGTTCCACATAAAGTTTTGTTTCCAGACCGGTTATCATCCTGATCATTATCCTTTGGACATGTTTGTCTATGCTACTTTTAAACTGTCATACCTAGACCTAGACGTAATACCCAGATTTTCTGCAGCGTTTTAGACTTTACATACTTAAGGTATGTAAAAAACATATGAAGATGAAGGATAGCCCATGCTGCAAAACTGAGTGTTCTTGCTCAAATGATTGTCAGTATAGGAGAAATGTGCAGTTTTCAAGTATTTTCCCTTGCAGGCGGGAATCCAAGTAATTTCAGTGTCATTTATTTTCAGGTACATTTGTGTGAGTGCAATATTAGAACTAAATGTTGGCTTGTAGTGATACAGTTCTCTTTTTGAACCTCTAAAGAGGCAATGCAGCTACTACATCTTCAGTTTGAAATAGAAAAGGGCGTTTCTTAACCCCCTTGTTCATGGTTCTGCAGAATAGCACCCTACTCCATAAAACTTATATCCTCCTCTACAGAAAAGATATAAGTGCCAGTTGTTTTTGTGTGCCTTCAAGTGATTTCTGACTTATGATGACCCTATCACAGGGTTTTCTTGGCAAGATTTGTCCAGAAGGAGTTTGCCATTGCCTTCCTCTGAGGCTGAGAGAATGTAGCATACCCAAGGTCACCTCAGTGGGTTTCCATGGCTGAGTGGGGATTTGAACTCTGGTCTCCAGGGTCCTTGTCCAATACCCAAGCCACCACGCCATGCTGGCTTTCAGTATTCCACTTCAAATAGGCTACTTTTTTTGGAAAACACATTAAATTTAACATGAACTTTAATGACAATTGAGTTAGGTTTCTGTTAACAGGGATGAAACAGATTGAGTGTGTTGGGAGACTACTCTGGTGTTACTGTTTGCATTCAGCATAAATCTTAGAGCTCCCACATTTTAACAGTTACCTTCCAAGACAAGCCTACTGTACCTTTTGTATCTGCTTCTCCAAGGACTATGTATACATAGATTGATAGATAAGTTGTGAACGATTCTGGTAGTTGCTGAGACAGCTTTAAAATAATGAGTTTACTGAGTTTATCCAGAAGCACTTAACTATGACTGTCAGAGAGCATGGGTCTGTCTTGACAGTGCTGCTATGTCAGTATTTATGTGGTATCATTTATACTAGAAATGCCTATGCATAAGGGTCTTGTAATCCTCAACTGAGGAATGCCTTATCTGATCTTTTGAGCTGTCACATAAAATATTGCTTAATGACAAAACTGTCCTTAATTTTCTTTCAAATAACGAGGGCACTAAATTAGTTTGCTCTTATAGGCCTATCTAAACTAGAAACGTAGGGTTTCTGTCGGGATTAACTTTTTTATAGGTTTTCGTTCTAGAAATCCTGAGAACTGTACTAATCTTTTTAAGCTGCTGAGAATTCCCAAATGGATATTGTGGTTGTGGTATTAGAACTGGCCCCAGTTTGTATTGCTTCCAGTTATCACCACCAGCAGTCAAGCAGTCCTGCTAGAAACATTTTATGCATAAGATAGTTGGGAGGAGTATGGGCTTAGATGACACATGCTCAAGACAACAGTAAAGCATTAATTTGCAGTTGGCGCATATAAGCAGACATATACTGGTCCTGCAACCATAAAATGCTATAAGCTAGCATTATAAAAGCAGGCATTTTCAGTGGTGGGACCTCTCCCGCCCCCTGCTTTCTGGAAAATAAGCATGGGAGGTAGAAACCATAGAATCATAGAATTGTACAGTTGGAAGAGACCACAAGGGCCATCCAGTCCAACCCCCTGCCATGCAGGAATACACAGTCAAAGCATCCCTGACAGATGGCCATCCAGCCTCTGTTTAAAGATCTCCAAGGAAGGAGACCCCACCACGCTCCAAGGGAGTGCATTCCACTGCCGAACAGCTCTTACTGTCAAAAAGTTCCTCCTAATGTTGAGGTGGAATCTCTGTTCCTGGAGCTTGCATCCATTGTTCTGTGTTCTAGTCTCTGGAGCAGCAGAAAACAAGCTTGCTCCATCCTCAATGTGACACCCCTTCAAATACTTAAATGCCATATCCAGCATTAAGTATATCTTGAAAACATTTATTTATTCATAGCTTCTTTGACTGGTAATGATTATTTTCTTTGCTCTGTTTTTTTATTGGCTGTTAGAAGTGCTGTTTGTTATTTTAAAATTGGTTTTATATTGTTTTGTATTTTTATACTGTATTCCATTAATGTGAACAGCTTAAAGAGTTTATTAAATGAAGTAGGATACAAATATCATAAATAAATACAATAATAATAATGACGCATTTAAGCAGTTTTGCAGTTGTCTAACTTTGGTTCCATAACACACCAAAAATGTAACATTACTTTAAGAAATACAGTGGTCCCACCACATCCGTGGGATCTGGATCTGCAGATTCAACCCACTGCAGATTCAGACTACAGTACTGTACACAACACAATGCCTGGATTTTTCACAACACATTTGTAAGGCTGGAGAGGCTGCAGAGAAACGTGAACATGAGGCTGCAAATACTGTAAAGGGGACGCAAGAGGGTTTAAAGAGATTCAGTAGCAGGGGATGCTCCTCTGACCAAGGCAGCTGGGACTCCCCACTGCAGGAGGCCATGAGAAGTATGAAGAAAGAGCTACCACCATATCCCCAGCAGCCACCCCCTCCCATGCTTGATGGCACTATGCCCCGGTCCTTCCTGGTGAAGAGCAAGAAGTTCTCACAGCTAACACCAGCCCCAAGCTCCTGACAGCAAGTACAGCCTCAACCTGGAGAGCATCCTGACTTAGATTCATGTAGAAGAGCCCAAAGCTGCCCACACTCACACACTCCATGGCATTCTTCTCTCGCTCTAGCTAGCAGCATGGATCCTCATCCACGCTGCTAGCTGGAGCGAGAGAAGAATGGCATGGGGTATGTGAGTGTAGGCAGCTTTGGGCTCTTCTGAGTGAATACAGAGAGTCGTAGGGATCTGTAAAATGGCAGGAATTGGTGCAAATCCAAGCCTCCAGCCATTTCACAGATCCTCATGTCTCTCTGCAGTCTCAGCCTCGCAGCCAACTAGAAGAGAAGCATATGTGATAAAGAGGATTTGACAATCTCAGCTTCCAAGGCTGTTTCTTTGTGAACAATCTCAGAAGATTCCTGTACAGAAGGCGTAGTTTGTCCCTCCAAGTGAGGTGAGGAATGGACAGAACCTGCAGAGACCTAAGCAATTGGCTCAGCCTCCCATGGCAAGTCAGCCTGGGATTTTTGCAGAACTTACATAAGAGCTGATGGAAGCACAGACATGGAAGCCTTTAGAGAACCCCTCCATCTCTCATTTTATACCATCATTTTTCATTCTTGCATTTTTGAGGTTGGTGTAGAAGTCCTGAAATCAAGGGACTGACCCAGTGTCAACGGCACCCCAGATCAGGTATCAGTTCCAGCAGACTGAATGAGTACTAACAACACTATCGAGCAGGGAGTAGTCAGGCAAAGGGCATTTTCAACATTTCTATGGCGTATCAGTCTGGGTCCCTATCTTGTAAAGATCTTTTAACTGCCACCCTGACTGAAAGAACCTGAGGCATTTGGAGCTGAGGCAGATTGAGGCTGGTGAGATCCAGTGCTCAAGCCAGAGGGCTTACCAGTGGCCATCATGGCTTGCTCATAGAAGAGCACCTTGAACCTAGGAAAACAGTTCTTACATGTTACACTTTGCAGAGAGTACAAGACCCTGCATTGTGGCCTTCTCCAAAGCACAGAAATCAGCATGAATGGCCATCCCACTCAGCTATTTTGGCACCACAAGATGTGCATTTTTTAAAAGAATCGGTTGAGGCCAATGTAGGTCAAATTGTAAGGCTGAAATGTTAGGCAGTCTGAGGTCAAGCTGAGAACAGAGTCCAAGACAAGCCAAATCACAAAACAAATGGAGAGCCACAAAACAGACCGGATGTCTACCAGAAAAATGACGGAAGTTGCCAAGCCAAATCACTATCCGAGAAGCAAAGCTGTAAAACAATCCAGCTCAAAACACAATGAGAAGAACAGCTCAGAACAGTTCTTTCAGTGCTCCTGACACAGCAGACAAACTCCTCAGGATATAGGTGAGAATCATGCTAAGATGCCAAGAGGGTGGGCAGAGTTACCGCCAAAAGCCTTATGTAACAGCTCTAAGTTCTGCACCATGTGCTGCACAGGAGCAGATGACCCATTTGTGTGAGTTCACAGATGACTACTCAAACTACAGTTATAGGTATGCAACCTGCCCTTCTCGATCTTGAAGCCCTTGATACCACCGTTACAGATATGCTGCTTGGTATTGTGAAAACCCTTATCAGTACCGTGAGTGGGGAGCTTCATATGCCCACTCCCACTCTTGTAGAATGGGGTCTCCTTATAGTTAACCTGAATTGTTGCTGTCTCCAGACTATTACCATTAAGGGATTACCGTTACTGTCAGCATCACAGGGAACACAAAGATCCTAATTAGTTCCACCAGAACAACTGCCTTCTGCCAAACATCATTCCTACCAGCATTCATACTTTCTGCAACAAGCCCAGCAAGTTGCATCATTATTGGGACTCATGGGTCCTCTACATCATCAGGAGGGGATATGCTATAGGATTCTGGAAGACTCCACCAGGGGCTTTTGCATCACTCCTTCCTCACCCATGCTCAAAGAGGAGATCAGGACCTCAAAGGGGATATAGAGTCTGTCCCTCTTACCTGCATTGGGATTCTTCTCCCACTGTTTCATTGTATCCAAGAAGGACAGAGGACTGTGTTTGATTCTGGACCTTCATGGTGTCAACTTCTGTGTGCATCCCAGACATTTCAGGATGGTCATTCTCAGTTCTACCCTCTCATGATGCAGAATGGTGATTGGTTTGCTACCCTGGACCTGAAGGGCATGTATTTCCACATCACGACAGGCCGCTCCACAGACATTTCCTTTATTTCGTGGTGGGAAGATGGGTATACTCCTTCTGTATCCTGCCCTTCAGCCTTTGCTGAGTATTCACCAAGTGCATGGCTGTGGTTGTTGCCAGGCTTCATCAACCAAGCGTCATTCTTTTTCCATACATAAATGATTGGTTTTTGGTTGCTCACACATGTGGGTGGCTCCTCACATACATTCATCTTACTCTTTGGCTTTACTACTCTTGGATTCTTGTTCTGAACCACAAGTAATCCCACCTAGAAATATTCCAGCAAGTGCAATTTATTGGGGCCTTACTGAACTCTCAAGCTCAGGCTGCTTTTCTTCCATATGATAGGAATCTCATCCTTCCTTTGCAATTGAAGTGTGTGTGTCAGGTCCTCCTAGGACTAATGCCTTCAGCAACCTTGGTGACTCCCTTCACAAGGCTCAGGATAAGACCTCTGCAGTCTTGGGTCCTGTCGTGCTTTGACCCTCTCACCAACTCTTCATACAAGATACTAATGATTCAAAGGAGTATGAGATGGTGAATGGACTCTCTGAGATGGTGAATGGACTCCTGGAATGTACAGGCTGGAACGCTGTTCCTTCTTCCACAGCTCACAATAGTGTTCACAATCAACACCTTTCTTGAGGATGCGGTGCTCACTCTGTTGGGCTGACGGTCGGGGCCGCTGGTCTTCTGAAGACAGCACTCTCTACATCAACACTTTTGAACTGCTGGCTGTCATAAAGGCCTTCTCAGTTTTTGAACAGATCCTACAAGGCAAGGTGGTTTAGGTGGTCTCCAACAATAACACGGTCTTCATAGAATCATAGAATCATAGAATCATAGAATTGCAGAGTTGGAAGAGACCACGAGGGCCATCCAGTCCAACCCCCCTGCCACACAGGAAATCACAATCAAAGCATCCCCGACAGATGGCCATCCAGCCTCTGTTTAAAGACCTCCAAGGAAGGAGACCCCACCACGCTCCGAGGGAGTGTGTTCCACTGCCGAACAGCTCTTACTGTCAAAAAGTTCCTCCTCATGTTGAGGTGGAATCTCTGTTCCTGGAGCTTGCACCCATTGCTCCGTGTTCCAGTCTCTGGAGCAGCAGAAAACAAGCCTGCTCCATCCTCAGCATGACATCCCTTCAAATACTTAAACAGGGCTATCATATCACCTCTAAACCGTCTTTTTTCCAGGCTAAACATACCCAGCTCCCTAAGTCTCTCCTCATAAGGCATCGTTCCCAGACCTTTCACCATTTTAGTTGCCCTTCTCTGGACACGCTCCAATTTGTCAATATCCTTTCTGAATTGTGGTGCCCAGAACTGGACACAGTATTCTAAGTGAGGTCTGACCAAGGCAGAATAGAGTGGCACTATTACTTCCCTTGATCTAGACACTATACTTCTATTGATACAGCCCAAAATTGCATTGGCCTTTTTAGCTGCCGCATCACACTGTTGGCTCATGTTCAACTTGTGGTCTACTAGGACTCCTAGATCCCTTTCGCATGTAGTCTCATTCAGCCAGGTCTCTCCCATCCTATATTTATGCATTTCATTTTTCCGCCCTAAATGCAGTACTTTACATTTCTCCGTATTGAATTTCATTTTGTTAGCTTTGGCCCAGCTCTCCAGTCTATCCAGGTCATTCTGAATTTTGATCCTGTCCTCTAGGGTATTAGCTACTCCTCCCAATTTGGTGTCATCTGCAAATTTGATAAGTATGCCCCTAATTCCCTCATCTAAGTCATTGATAAAGATGTTGAATAGCACTGGGCCCAGGACAGAACCCTGTGGCACCCCACTGGTCACATCTTTCCAAGACGAAGAGGAGCCACTGCTGAGCACCCTTTGGGTTCGGCCGGTCAACCAATTACAAATCCATTGAACAGTTAACTTGTCTAGCCCACATTCTGCAAGCTTGTTTGCAAGAATGTCATGGGGAACCTTGTCAAAGGCCTTACTGAAATCAAGGTATGCAATGTCCACAGCATTCCCTTCATCTACCAAGCTGGTAACTTTATCAAAAAAAGAGATCAGATTAGTCTGGCATGACTTGTTTCTCTGAAACCCATGTTGACTTTTTGTGATTATGGCATTGCCTTCTAAATGTTCACAGACTCTCTGTTTAATGATCTGTTCTAGAATCTTCCCTGGTATTGATGTCAGACTAACTGGACGATAGTTGTTGGGATCCTCTTTTTTCCCCTTTTTGAAGATGGGAACAACATTTGCCCTCCTCCAGTCTGCTGGGACTTCTCCTGTTCTCCAGGAGTTCTCAAAGATTATTGCCAATGGCTCTGAGATTATATTTGCCAGCTCTTTTAATACTCTTGGATGTAGTTCATCTGGTCCTGGAGATTTAAATTCATTTAGATTAAGAAGGTATTCCTGTACTACCTCTTTACTTATTTTGAGCTGGATTTCCCCTATTGTGTCCTCTGTTCCATTCTCCTCAGGTTGGTCCTCCTTTTCCTTTTCTGAAAACACTGAGGCAAAGAAGGTGTTGAGTAATTCTGCCTTTTCTCTGTCCCCTGTTAGCATTTTGCCATCTTCTCCACGTAGCGGCCCTATCATTTCCTTCTTCCTCCTTTTGCTGCGGACATACCCAAAAAAACCCTTTTTATTGTTCTTAACCTCCCTAGCAAGCCTGAGCTCATTCTGCGCTTTAGCTTTTCTGACTTTACTCCTACACGTGTTCGCTATCTGTTTGAATTCTTCTTTGGTGATTTCCCCCCTTTTCCATTTCCTATACATGTTCCGTTTAAAACTTAGCTCCATTGAAAGTTCTTTAGTCATCCATCCTGGTTTCTTAAGACACCTCCCATTTTTCTTCCTCAATGGTACTGTTTGAAATTGTGCCTTCAGTATCTCCCTTTTGAGAAAGTCCCATCCGTCTTGAGGTCTCTTCTCTTTTAGTATTCTTGACCATGGGATCATCCCCAGTATTTCCCTGAGTTTACTTCTGCGGTCTTCTGCGTAAACAAACTAGGAGGCATGAAATCAGACACCTTACTGTCTCACAGTTTTTCTGTGGAACTGGTTCATACCTTGAGTGATACTGGTCTCCATGATTCATCTACCAGGAGACGAGAATGTCCTGGCAGGTGCTCTGAGTTGAGCACCTGTATCCTGTCACAAACGGAAGTTACATCCAGGCTCTCTCCACAAGATCTTCAGGAAGTGGGGCACATCAGCTGTAGACCTGTTTGCGTCATCTCAGAACAAGCAGTGCAAGATCTTCTGTTCCAGAGCCTACAGAGGGAAGTGCTCACTTGGCCATGCATTCTTGTTACACTGGGGAGGGTCCATCTGTATTCTTTCTCAGCATTTTCCCTCATCACCAGGGTGCTTGCCAAGATTTGTCAGAACAGAGCCAGGTGTATTCTGGTCACTCTGTGGTGGCCCAGACAACTGTGGTTTGCCTTTCTGTTACATCTGTCCAAAGGAGAGTTCCTGAGGCTGTCACTCTGCCTGGATCTCCTCATCATCCATGAGGACAAGGTGAGACATCTTGATTTACAGACTCTCAAACTGACCACTTGGAGGCTCTTCCTATAACATTTCTGTCAGATCCTGTCAGGTGTGTGCTTGAAGCAGCACATAGGTCATCTACTCAACATTCATACTCTGACAAGTGGAACAAATTCATTGAGCTTCTGCAACCTCATGGCAATTCCTCCAGCTGGAGTATGGCCTAGTCATGTTCTAGACTTTCTTGTTTCTTTGTCAGACAGGGGCCTGTCCCTTTTATCAATCAAGTGTTACCTGTTGGCAATCTCCTCACACTTCTAAAACCTTGGCAAGCCTTCATGCTTTCTGGATCCCTTAATCAAAAGATTCCTGAAGGGGTACAAGAATCAACACCCACCTGTGACTGGCCCTATAACCAAGTGGAGTTTGGAGCTTGTCCTCTCCCAGCTGTCCAGGAAACTGTTTGAGCCCATGAACTCCTGCGATCTGAGGCTACTTACCTGGAAAACTGCCTTCTTGATAATTATCATCTCAGCCAGAAGGGCAGGTGAGCTCTGTGTCTTAAGGATCAATCCAAGTTACCTATGATTCCACAAAGACAGAGTGGTCCTTAGACTCGGCATTTTATTCCTTCCTAAAGTGGTCTCTGTTTTCATGTTAACTAGGACATTGTGCTTCCTGCATTTATGCAGAACCCCACTTCAGACCTTGAGTGTTCTCTGCACTGTCTGGACATGCATCAAGCACTTGCCTGCTATGTAGACCAAATGGCCTCTTTTCACAAATTTCAGAGACTTTCCCCTGCTTTTCCACCAGTAAGAAGGGCCTTCCAGTCTCAGTCCAGTGTTTTTCTAAATGGGTTGCAGTGACCATCTGTTTGTCTGGCAAGCAACTCTGCTCAAGTGGGGAGTCACTTGACCAGAGCGATGGTGGTGTTGGCGACCTTCTTGAGGAGTGTCCCTCTACACAACGTCTGCAGAACTGCTACCTGGTGTTGGCCTTCAACCTTCATCTAATACTATAGACTGGACACGATGTCCCAGATAGAGGCTGTGTTTGGGAGGGTTGTGTTCTTCTCCTGTGCTGTATGACACTCCCACCTCCTATTGGTGTAGCTTGCTAGTCTCCCATTTGTATGAGAGACCACAAAGAAGAACAGGTTGCTTACCTGTAACTATGGTTCTTTGAGTGCCATCTGTAAACTCACACAACCTTGCCTATCCTCCCCTCTTCATGTCCTGCTTCTACTTACTGTAGATCTTTGGCTCCTGCTTCAGAGTACAGGAAACTGAAAGTTAGGCAGGAAGCACACTGATCATGCGCACAGGGAGTGAGAGGGCCTCTGCCAAAACACATATTGGCATAGCTCTAGAACAGTGGTTCTCAACCTATGGGTCCTCAGATGTTGTTGGACTACATTTCCCAGGAGCCCTCTGAGGTCTCACCTTGTCAGCCAGGTGGTCCTCCCAGTCATTAGTGAGGCTGTAGGATTGAACTCACAGTGTCACTAATGACTGGGAGGACCACCTGGCTGTCAAGGTGAGACCTCAGAGGGCTTCTGGGAACTGTAGTCCAACAACCTGGGAACTGGAGACCCACAGGTTGAGAACCACTGCTCTAGAAGGTTCAGATAGATGCACTGCTCAGGCACAATTGACCCATTTGTGTGAATTGACAGATGACCATTTGAATAACCACAGTTACAAGTAAGCAACCTGTTTTTATGGTCTTCAGGCCAAAGAGGAGGGTGAGACAAGTTTTACATGCTTTCTTCCATATTAAAAACAGCCTCTATTACAAATAGAAAACTGGCAAAGCAGCAGGAGATGGAAGACAGGTTGTAGCAAAGATTTTGTGCTGCTTCTTTGAAATGTGTTGAAGCATTAAACTGATATCTGCAACCCACAGTCTCCATTTCCAATCATTTTGCTGCATCTGTAGATCTAGCTATGCTGAATGCCACTGAAAAGAGAAAAGTACTCTCCCCTTCTCCAGGATTAGTTCCTCACTTTTCTCCCTCCCATTTTCATGTTACCTTTTGATGATGTTGACAAATTGAATCCATGATATAAGTGAGTTAAAAGATACCTAGAGAGAACAGTCTAAATAAGCCCTGACAGAGCGAATGTAATAAATTCCCAAATGAGTTCCTGATGACAACTCAGATTGAAGAGGGAGGATTGCCTGCAGTTCTGTATTGGAGATGTCTTACATTTTTGAGTAGTTTGCAGTGCAGAGCGACTTGATCTGGCATGATATTGTGGTGTGTATTCAATCTACTGTAAGCTGTTACAAAATCAACAATTCTGAACTATGACCCATATAAGAATGATCCTCCCATGTTGGCTGCCCTCTAGCCAGCCTCATACAATTTGGCATGAAGTATTGGTTTGTGGTGCATAGAGCTTTTGCTGTAGAAAGTATTGAACATTGAACGGCTAGCTCTTCTGTGTCCAAAGGCCACAGCACATACCCATCCCATTTCCTGATGTAGTTAATTAAAAAAAGAAAAAAAGTAGTAGTAGTTTATTTCTGGAGCTAGTTTCTTACACAGAGAAGTGCCTTGCCAATGGATCAGTGTTGCCCTGAATCTTAAAATGGAATTTGAAAGCCTTGTCAGAGAGAAAGTAAACTGGATACATGGTGTTGTTGTTTTTTTTTTGTCACTATTAAATTGCTTAAAGCTATTGGCAATAAAGAGATTTCCCTCTTTAACTGACGACGAACACTTAGGGGTCGTTTACACGGGCAAATATTCCCCTAAATATACAGCTAAGATAGCTCATGGTTCCCATGGATCGCAGCACAGCATCGCCTCATTCAGAAGGGGGGAAGGTAAAACACCCAAATATAGCGTGGCAAGGCATGTCGCTATTTTTGCAGGAATATTTGCAATGTAGTGCTTTATTGGCAGTGTAAACTAGCATTCCGCTAAAGGTTAAAGCACAGCTGCATTGTGATTGGTTGATGATGCAGGGGTGGGCTTAAAAGAGGGGCAGGGAGGAGGCAAAGACAGTAGCCATTAGAGAAGAAACTTGCAAAAATCCTGTCTGCTATTTTGCGAGCCAGTTTGGGGGGGGAAAAAAAGGATTCCCAACTTCTTTCATTCCTGGAGCATTCCTTCTAATCCTCTGCTGTTTTGAAAGTATGTAAAGCTCGTTTGTCACTTTCATCCTGTGCACGGGGGAGGGAGAGAAACCATTTCACAAAGGGCTGTAGCAAGCTGAACTGCTATTTCCCCCCCCCTCTCTCTCTCTGCTTGGGGGAAGGAGGGAGGGGGAAATAGGATCCACAGCATGGTCTTTTAGCAGAGAGATTACTCTCCTTCTGCTTTATGGAGTGAGTTCATTTACAGGCAGATTTACAGAGACACACAGAGACTCACCCCCCACACTTATTCAAGTCTGAACTGCAAAGCGACATAATTAGAAAAAAAACCTGACTGGCACAGCTGCGGAAAAAAATTAAACCGCAAGTTGCCGCAATAAATCTGCTGTGTAAACCGGCCCTTTGAAACAGCCCTGACATCTTTACAAGGCTATTTCAGTTTCCAGCACACATCTGCTTATTAATGGTTGTACACATATCAGGAGTGAATCCCCAAGCCTCACAATCTTCCATCATCACTTCTCTTATGCTGTACAGAAGTTCATACTCAAACTGAACAATCCTTAATTATCTGAATGCAGGATATCCTCAAATTCTGGATGTTGAAGCCATTAGAGAAAAGGAGTCTTAGAATGTAGTTAGCGAGTCTCCATTCACAGAACCATAGGATTGCCCACTTGAGGCATTTAGTTCTGTGCACTTTGGGTTGGGGATATATGTGATCCCAAAGCCTGATTTCACCATATTTAGAGTCAGCCTAGGTTACCACTGTAGGGATCAATCTCCTGTGCCCTTCACACCGCCAGGCTCTTTTCTCCACACCCTGCTACTGACCATAATTTTAATGTGAGGTACCTGCTGTGGTCCAGAAGTGAACACAAGTGACATCAGCATGGCCCAGTGAAGCTCCAGAGGGTGACAAAATGGAATGATGTGGCTCTCTGGGCTCCAACACTTGCCCACTTCTGATGTGGCATATCAACATCCTTTGCTATGACATTTTGTTCAGCTTCTCCCCTCCCCCCACTTCAAAATATACCCATTTGCTGTTTCTCTAAGACAAAGAAAGTGAGTCTAACTTCCGAGCTGGAAGCTGCACTTTCAAGTATCTTCTATTTATCTATTGAATATATAACTACTCTGCATCTGGAAAGACTCTGCCCTCAGGCATACAATATGAAAATACATGATGGAAAAGGAAAAGGGGAAGGGAAAGAAACAGTGAAATTAAAAAAGGAAAGCAAAAGTTCTTAACATTATGAGTTTCTTAACCCTAGGGCCCTTTCACACTTTTCAGTTATAGTACAGATCTCCCACTCCTCCATATCCGCAGGGGATACGTTCCTATACTTACTGTTTAGAAGTGAAACCATGGATAATAGCAAACCCTAGTAAAATAAAGGACTTCCTGTACAAACATAGCATAGAGTTGCATTGGAGGACCTAGAGAGGATGTCTCTATAGGCATTTTCCATGTGACTCTGATATGTATCCCTATTTTTTCAGCAGTGGATAACTGAAACTGTGAATATTGATTCCACGGATACCGAAGGCGGGGGGGGGGCTGTATGTTGGTTCCACTTTAACTGCAGTGCAACATCCTATGGAATCCTGGGGTTTGCAGTTTAGAGAGGGTGTTTAGAATTCTCTGTCAGATTGCTGTAGTACCTCACCAAATGACAAATCCCAGGATTCCAAGGATGCAGCCATGGCAGTGAAAGTGGAATCATAGTGCTATTGTAGTGTGAATAGACCCCTGGTGGCATGGCTACCTACTATCCCACTGAACTGCAAATAATACATTATATGTAGGAGTTCAATACATAGTTTGGAGGACAGGTGAACTGTGTCATGATAGTAGATGGCTGTGTACATTTGTAGATAATGTCCAAGTGACCTTGGATACTACAGGCTTTCTGTGAGATTTGCATTGTCTTTGTGACATCGTTGTTCAACTTAATTTGAAGTGTAAATAAAATAGATAACAAAGCTAGTCAACTCTACTGAAATTTTTCAGTGTTTGTATGCATCATGCAGTGGGATTTTTTTTTAAGTGCTTTTATTTCTATGTGCTCCTTCTATTTAATCTCTCTTTCTAAAAATACTTGTAGTGATGTGCTGATTTAATTTTAAATTATGAGATTGTAACAATAAAAAAGTGGATTTTTCTTAGCTCAGATGAGAGTCCGGTTATGAGCAAGATCATGAGAAAGTAAGAAAAATGAATTAATGCTTACCTTTACAAACATACAAGCACCACTTCAGAGTTAGAAATAATCTAGTAATTTCCTGTATGTTATTGAAAGAGTATTCAAAACAGTTTTGCCCCACAATAAGTTGGATGCCTTACAGACTGCTTTTGCAATTAAAAAATGCTGATTTCTCTAGAAATTTGCAGTCCATCAGTGAATATATGATGTGAGGTACAGTTTCAATTTCTAGTTCAGTAGTTAAATGCACTATTTCCCCCCCCCTTCAGTTTTTTTTTCTCCATATTTCTCTCTTCCCTTCTTTCCTTTGCAGAATACTGTTGGCTCTACACATTCACTGGGGTTAGGGGCATACGACCCCCCTGAAAATGGAAAAATTATGAATACCTCTAGCCCCCCTAAACTGTATTTAACACACACAAAAGTACAATCTATGGATTCGACCCACTGCAGATGCCTTCAAATCAGTGAGGTTCTTTTGCAAGACAGAAGTGGGCAGCTGGCGGGGCTTGCAGCCACGCTGGCTGCTGCCCTATACCCTTTTTACTTATAAGCCTAGACACACATTCACAGTCTCTCTCAGTATTGTGAGGCTTGCAGCCCCTATTAAAAATGGCATAGGGCAGCAGCAAATAATCAAATCTTCAAAAGTTAAACCCACAAATACGAAGGACCGACTATATTGTGTCCCATACCTACTAGGCTCATTGAGACTCAGCCAGGCAAAAAGCCCAGAATTCTTGAGCTCACACAGGCTAATGTAAAAGTACTCCATATATGCTGCTATTATTATTAATAATTTGGAAAAAAAAGCTTTCAGGGTTATTTAAAAACTTTGAAAGAAACAAAAAGAAGAATTACTAGTTGATAGCAAAAGTGTAAGTTATGTTTGCCAAAAAAAACATGCTTCAGTTTAACAAATGCTTACTGCAGTTTAATTTTTGTCATCTTTTGCAGAAGAGCCAGTCCAGACATGTAACAATTGTACACAATACAGTTCTCACCGGGACTGTGCCACTTTGGACTGCAGGTGGGATACTATGTATTTGAAGGATTTCTTGCATTCTTTCTAAAGATGCTTTGCATAGGGAAGGATACAAGTAGAACCTAATCTAAAGGCCACCTGCCTGACCGGTTAGTTTTCTGTTGGCAGGTGGGGTGAGTGGAGAATTAGCCCACAGTTCATTTGGGCAAGAGCCTTTTCATATACAAGGACCTTATATAGGCTGCAACTTGTTTTCACCACATACATCCCTAACATGCACAGTCTTTTCAGAGGCTTAGAAATATGTGGATACAGAATTGTGCAATGCTGTAACCAACACTCCCTGTATGAATAAAATGGCTTGGGGGCTAAGACAGAAAGAGAGAGGTACTTTGAAAGTATTTGTTCTAGAAACATAGCAGTTAGACAAGAATTGCATAATAGGAGGTAGTTTTTGTTACAGTTAAATATTTAAACCATCATAGAATGAGCTGTTGTAATAACTGGGGCAGAGAATCCATCCATCCATAACTTTTTTTTTAAAGAGCAACTTTTGTTTTAAGTTTGTCTTTCTCTCGCACAGAGAGATACAGAGAGATACACACATAAACACAGACTTCAACAGACTCTTCCTCAGTGTATGTCTGCAGAAAAAAATGAAAACACACATATCTCCAGGCTGAGAGTCTTTCCGTCCATCATACATATAGAAGTGAAAAAGTCCAGGACTTTACCACTTCACACTAGAGGTGGACAGAAGAACTGTTTTTTGAATGCTCCATACATGTCACAAACTAGCAAATCTCACTTGGTAGCTTGCAATACATATCAAACTCTTTATGTTGCTGGAAAGCTACACAGAAATGTTCTCTTCTGAAGTACAGCCCAGAATTCTGTTACCATGCTATACATAATGTACAGAACATTTCTGTGGCTCTCTTCTCACTTTACTTTGTGCTGTTACACTGCACTTCCTTACTATATCCCTCATACAATATGAGAAGGGTGTGGAAAGAGCTCATGTTATAGTGCATTATAGCTTTCTTCCCAGAAGCCAAGCAGAACTAGCGAAATGCTAGTGTGGAAAGTACACCCACCTCCTAAGGCTGCCTATGGTACCTGAGTGTCACAGGAAGGAGTTCCATTTCAGCAGCTCAAGCACTACAAAGCTAATGGCGGCAGGACGCAAAAACATGTTCTGTTTGTCTTAAAGGTCTGAAAAGTCTTTGGGCAGATAGTTGTTAAATTACTGTAATCGTAGCTGAAATTTGCCTTTATGCTGAAAAAACTGGAAACATATGGCTGGAGTAATTTCCTTTTCAAGCATGTTCCAGCAGACTGCATCAAAGCAGAGTGATGATTATTGAATTAAAGAATTGCACAGACTCTAGTAAATGCAACAACATCAAAGGCAAAGAAAGCTTATGTGTTAACAGGAGTTAAATTGGGAATAATTTGGAAAACAGAGCTCACTTTGTTGATGGTAATATTAATTTGAAGATAATGACCAATGTTTTAAGTTTATAGAACTGAAAATTCTTGGGACAAAGTCCTCCTGTCCGATGAAGTTATGCATAGCTTAGATGACACAGAGTCCTTTTGGCAGACAGTACAGTCACGTTTCAGAGTTTCTCCCCTTGAACAGTATGGTAGAAAATGTAAGGCTGGTGGATTGGGTACTTTCAGTGGAAAGCTGCCACAACAAGGAAGGGTTTTGCTTTTTGTGACTAAGTTCCCTTCCCCCATCCTTCAAAAAAAGAAGAAGTCAAAATACAAGAAACTAAACTTCAGAGTTGGTGCTTCAAGCTGCTAAAGGGAAATACAGATTTGCAGAGATCAGCAAAATAAGTCTGGCCATGTGATCTTTGCAATTGCTACACAGCTGTGTTAGATCTCTCTGTTTTTCAGATTACTTTATAGATTGCATGCAGCCAGCAAAATGCCCATCATTATGATGAGGGTGGGTCCAGTGTGGAAAGAGATGGTTTCATTTTTGCAAGACCTCCAGGGGAGTGTGCATATGCAGCTCTGCGTTGTTCCGCCTTGTTGGATCCTTGTCTGTGAGAGCATCTGTGTCAGTGGAATTTTATTTTGGTCCTTGCTGCACTAATATTCCTGAATTAAGCAATTACCTTTACTATATATGCATAAATGGCAACTTTTCATTTATATGCCAAAATAAAAGGGTATATTTTGGAAAGTGGCGGGGTAAATCTGCTCCTTTACTCCAGTGATTCTGCCTCAGTCATTGGGAATCAAGCATTTCCCCATCTACCCACTTCCACTGTGAGTTTTGTAATCACCCCGAAGGTTGGACATTGGCTATTAGATGGGTGCAAGTGACAACTAAAGGTACCAGATTGCATCTGATCTTGGAAGCTAAGCAGGGATCAACCTTGGTTAGTACTTGGATGGGAGACCACCAACAAAGACCAAGTGCTGTAGGCTATATTTCAGAGTAAAGAACTGGCAAAACCACTTCTGCTTATTTTTGTCTAAGAAAATCCTATGGAATCCATGAGGTCACTAGAAACTGACAGGCGACCTGTAGGCACCTACACACAAGTGAGAACAGTTTGCAGATTGGAATGTTCCTGTTTAGGCTACCAGCTGGCCATGTTTGCTTTCAGGTTACTACAATTCAGCCCCCTCCTCATCAGTCAGCCAGTGTTCTGTAATCACTGAGTATGCTTAGTCCTGTTTTGGATTTCCCTCCCCCCAAGAAACCTTTGTGTTTCTCTAAAAAATAGTAGTTCCATAAAAGTATGGTGTGCTTGTAATTGGATGGCACCATTTTTGCTACATAAGGATCTGCAGAGAATTTTGCATGCCATTAGATTATAGGAGTGCCTGCAAACCCTGGTTCTGTAAAATATTTTTCCATAAACCTCCAAATAGTAGCCTCTTTCACACTTTTTCTTTCTTGCTTGTGTTTCTTTTAAGCCATTGGCAGGGAATGTAGAATCACATTGAAAAGTGATGGCACAATGTAGACAAATTTAGCTTTTTAAATCCAATTCAGAGGTGAAGAAAGTATTTCCTGCATTTACTCTTTGGCGTGTGCGTGCGCGCACACACGCACACACGTATAAGAAAAAAAATAGGAGGTAAGGTGCTTTTTTGCAAGTAGGAGAAGTGTTTCTGGAAAGTTCCACAATTTCAGTTGACCTTTAATCCCCCCCAAAAAAACTTGGTGGTGACTGGTTTTAACAGATTCAAGGCATTAGTCAATACATATCCATCATTTAAATATCAGTCTAATCTTAGTCCAAAGAGCAATTGTATGATTTTTTTTCTTCTTGGGTTTGACATAGCCTTGTAGAAGGCCACTTTTGCAAAAGCAGGAGTTTTAGGAGACTATGGCTTAACTAGGGACACACCACTCACAGTACCTTGTGACACTATTGAATATACTGTACTGGTCAATGGAGATCTCTGAGCTGCTCCTGAATGTTCTGGATAATACTTCTAAGAACTTTGGTTGACACATAGCTTCAGTTGGCTAGGAGAAGATTGATCATGCCAGGAATTACATTCTGAAATGATTGCACTACAGCAATCATAGCCAAAAGGCAGATGGCTCTAATCCACTACATACACAGAAATGTTACATGAATTGTTGTTTACTGTGCACATTGAAACATTCAAATTTACTTTTAGTCCATATGTTGCAAGTGCAGTTTTTTAAAAAAGCAGGAACCTGCCCATATCTATGGCAGTTTTTTTATTGTTATTGTTTCAGGATACAGGACATTAGATCTGTTACACAGGACCAGACCAAAGATCTAGACCCATGGTGTTCCAGCAGTGGTCAACCAGATGTTTGGGGAAAGGTCAAAAGCAAGACACAGAGACATTAGTTCTTGCTTGTCCCTAGCATGTTCACAGATGTTTATTGCCTCTAAACATGGGGGTTCTATTAAGGTCTTGTGGATCAGTTGACAAACCTATCTCTGTGACTTTTAAAAGACATACAAACTACCGGTAGTGATTGCACAAGGCATCCTGTGGTAATGAATTCTATTATTCTTCTAAACAAATACCTGAAAACATTTTAAAGAGTACAGGTATTTCCTCCTCCCCCAAAGAACCAGCTCAGCAGGCTTCAGTGGGTTAATATTTATGTTAATTTTTTAGACTTACTATCAAAATGGTTGGTGATCCCCCCCCTCCACACACACAATTTCTATTTGGGGAAAATATTAACAGGGGGGTATTGCCTTTGACAGCTATGATTATGGTAGGGCTTCAGTCATCGTATCAGTGAGCTACTTCCCATGTGTAATTGAAGAAAAATATCATTTAACAAATACGGAATAAGAAAATGGCTTGGGGTGAAGCATTATCTCCAGGACCGCCTCCTTCCGTACGACCCTCACCGCGCACTTCGGTCCTCTGGGAGGAATCTGTTACAGCCTATGAAAACAAGGCTGTTGATGACGTCCCAGAGGGCCTTCTCTGCTGCCACTCCCAGATTATGGAATGGCCTGCCGGACGAGATCCATCTTATTAACACCTTAGACAGCTTTAAAAAAGCTGTCAAGACAGATCTTTTCCGGCAGGCCTTTCCTGAATAACTATCCCGGCCCAAGATTCGGCTGTCCTCCCTGAGCTGTAATCAGAATTTTTTTAAAAAAACGATTGTATGTTTTAATCTCTTTTTCTAATTTATATATTTTTAATTACTGTATGTTTTAATCTTTTGTAATGTAATATTATTTTAAGGGGTGGGTGGGCTAGGTTACTGGGACTATGGAGTTTTTATATTGTAAGCCACCCCGATTGCGTTGCAGAGAGGCGGGATAGAAATAAAATTTTATTATTATTATTATTATTATTATTATTATAGCAAATTATTCAAATAGTGTAAACAGAAACTCTACTAAAGCTTTTTTTAAAGATTTGATGCAAAATACCTGTGATGCATTATCTAGAATGCCCTTCCTTGACCTGGTGCTTTTCAGATGTTTTAGGCTTTCCAAATCTTTCACCACTAGTCATCCTGGCTGAGAATGATAGCAGTTGTAATCCAAACTATTTAGAAGACAGATTGGGGAAGGTTGATATAGAAGTACAGTACTTAGCGGTTAAGAAGTAGGGGTAGGTCAAGCTTCTAGCTCAGCATTTAACATCTGTCTTTTTAAAAAGCTTGAAACATTACCTATAAAGGACTGGAGGGCCAGTTGGGACTATAGGGATGGAGGATTTAATACCTTTCCCCCATAATCCATGAATATTATCACACTTGGCCTATTTGATGGGTCAGCTAGCTTTGGCTATGGATGTATGTTTTGATCAGGATTCTGGTGCTGAGGGAGAAGTCGGATCCCTTTACTGTTGTTGCTGTCTGAAAAAGAGTTACAAGAAATCAGACTTTTGAAATGTAAGCAGGGGAGGCCATTGGACCATAATTCCCAGAATCCCCTGACCAGCAAAGCCTCTTTTCAAGTTATACAAAAAAACATGGTCATACTTTCCTCTGCCATTGAGTATACACTTGAAGAGTGTGTCAGGAAGGGCAGCTCCCTGTGCTTTTATTTCACCAGCATGGAAAGGCCAAAACTATATGGCTGCTGTCCTAGTCCTGCCATCCCAGCTTGTGGAACAGACTGATAAGAATAGGCAGGGTTGAAGTCATTGCTGTGTTTGAGTTATAAGACGTTGGCTGTGCTGTGGGCACCAGTTGTTCTCCTGTGCTGGAGTGTGAATGAGCTCTGTCTCCTAAGAGGAATCCCTGTGGTTAAAACACTGCTGTGAATGGGACACAATGGGTCCATCTCCAGTGTGTGTGAATATGTATTGTGACTGTTGGAGCATTTGCTAACATGAGGTTTGCATGCAAGTGAAACAGCCTGTTGTAGCAATAACTTGTTTAGTGCTGCCATCTAATGAATTCCTGTCAATTGCTATGCATGTAGAATATCTTACTCTCTTTTCAGCTCTTTGCCCAATGCTGTTATTTATTTTCTAAACCAGCCTGATGAAGATACTGTTGGTCTAATTGCATGAAATGCCATGTACCATGTATAGAAGCATTCCAAACAAGTTCATTTTTCTTTTCCGTGCTTAACAATGTGTCAGTCTCTTGTCTGACTTCAGCTTGCATAGAGTTAGGGACAAGTTGGTATCCACAGATGTTGTCTTTAGTGTTAGTAGGACTCCTGTATCCATTGGGGATTGGTTCTGGGGGCTCCCATGGATACCAAAACCCATAAATAACAGCAAATACCATTGAAAATAATGGGACTTCCAGTTTAAAATACCATAGAGTTGCCTTGGAGAACCTAGAAAATGGCTAGAAAGGACACATTTTCTAGGAAGACTTTATGGTAGGTGTGCTGTTTTGTGTCCCATGGATAACTGAATCAGCTGATATGGGGGTCCTACTGTAATAATTAAAAAAAAAACCACCCGCCCACATAACAGAGAGCAAGCACACACTTAATAACCTTAGTGGTTACACCAGGGGTGGTTACTTTGCAGCCATCCAGATGTTGCTGAACTGCAATTACTAGCAGCCTTAGCCAGCATAGCCAGTGGTGAAGAATTATGGGAGTTGCAGTTCAACATAATCTTGAGGGCTGCCCAATTGCCACCCCTGTAGTAAAGACATAGACACATGTAAAGTGACTTTAGCTTCTGACTCTTCAGGCTTCCCTCTCCACCTATTTATTATCTAATTTCTGCACTTTCATATGAATCAGTGTTAATGTTTCATGTATCGGGAATGGAAGCTGCCATTATTATAGCTTTACATTATTCTTCCTTTATTTTGTTCAGCATTCCCCAAACCATTCTCAAATGGCTGCATTTCATTAGGACTATTTTCCTTCTGACTAAATCATTATTTGTAGGAAATATACTAAGTCATATTTTCCTGGAATACAGCAATCAAAAGAATGGCTGAGGCCCAGGGAATGGTACATCTGATGTAGTTCTACCTCTGGATGTGCAGGTCTGGTCCTGATTAGTACCTGAGTGAGAGCCTGTCTGGAAGGAGGCAGGGATAGAGAACAAAACATATTTTAAAATGTATAAATGATTTTTTAAAACAATCCTTCCTAGTCAAGTATCTACCTTTTGACTAGGTAATAGTTTTGTTGGAAGATTATTTTCAAAAATGTGCCTTTGAGGAGTTGTCTCTTGCCTCTGAAGTTACCTTTATCAAGTAATATCCTACCTTCAAGTTGGCAAGGTAGGGGAAGGAGAGATAAGATGGAACTCCTCTGGAGGCTGGATTTGACCTATAGTGGTCAGTTGCTGCTAAGTCATAATATTTGTTTGTTTTATTGATTTATATCCTGCCTTTCTCCCCAAGTGGGATGCACAGTGGCTTGGCTGAAATTTGCATCCTACATAAACAAACTTTCTTCAGTGACAGAAAAGTATTCTCTGGGTTGGTGAGAGGAGGAATCCGAGATACAACACAGATGGGTTATGCTCCTCCACCACCCAGAGTAAAAAGGCAGGAAGAAATTTTAAAGTATGTCACGTGATGGCCGGGACCATTGCTCCTCCTCTCTTCCCAGCCCTCACGTCCTCAGTTTTTCTTCCTGCCTCACCCAGAGCAGAGGTCTTTTTGCCTTTCTCCAGTCTGTTCCTTTCTCTTGCCTGCTTTTTTTTCTGTTACCCTCCCTGCAGCCTCTGTTTTCACCTGCTCACCCTTTCCTTCCTCATCCGGACCCCTTAAAAAAAACACCCCTCTCATTTTTCCCCTTCCTCGACCTCTCTTTGTGAGGGCTTGCTGCCCACGGTGGTGAAGGACACAAAGAAGAAGGACAAACAGGCCTGCAGCAACAACCCACTGCCAGAGGCCTCCCAAACTGCCTCCCGCCGCCAGAGTCTCTCCCTCAGGCGCAGGAGGAGAGCAGCACCACCAACGCCTGCCCATCGCTGACTCAAGGCCAGCAGATGGAGGGGGGACTAGGGAAGCTCTCTACAAGTGAAACAGCTCCTCTGCCGCTGAGCTTGAGCCAGCAGGCAAGAGTCGTGCACCCCCAGCCAGAGATGATGGCAGTGGACATGGCGCAGCAAGATCTGGGCAGTGACACCTTGGAGGCCCTACGTTGGTGCAGGGAAGTGACACCGTCTTTTTTCTGGTTGGGAGGGATGGTGGGCAGAGGGCTTGCGGTGCGGACTGATGGTCCTCCATTTTTAACCCCTTCTCTCACCCCATGGGATCAGGCTTCTTTCCAGGGCATAACCTTTTTGGGGAGGGAATGGGCTGTCTGAGAGATCAATCATCATGCTTGGGTGACCACGCAGACACGGGCGATGGCAGCCGCCATTTCCAGACTCCCTCCACTAGCACGGGGTGGGGCGGAGGAAATCAGGAGGGCTGCTAGTCAAAACGCCTTCCACGTGGCACTGGAGGCATATTCCCAGGCCATGGAAGCCTTTGGGGAGGGAAGCTCTTCAGATGCAGGACTGCCTCCAAGAGGGTTCGCTTTGAGGACCAAGCGGCTGCCAGGTCCTGACTGCAACAGGACACCTCCTATCCCCCCAGTAACACCCAGGGCAAGAAAAAGGCCAAAAAGCATCACCTACAGGCCGGTAATACAGAGGGGGCCCCTGAGGGCTCTGTGGCCTCACTCCTCTCCCAAGTGGTCAGGCTCCAGGCAGAAGCAGGAGTGAGGGATCCCACAGCCAGTCCAGGGCCCAGTGGATCCCAGAAACATAACCGCACGAAATGAAACCCCCTCCTTCCTCCCACTCCTCAGCGGAGTCCGAGGCAGAATCGGAAGATGAGTCCATCCTGCTTGAGAAATGGGAGTTGGAGGATGAGGCCTCAAATACCCAAGATGGCAGAGAAGGGAGTGATGGCCTGATGACGACTTTCTTCACGGGGAGAGTTCAGATAGGCTCTTCCACCTAGAGGACCTCCCCTTTCTAGTGGCGTGTGTCTCCTCAATCATGGGGCTTTCCTTGTCGCAATTACACTGGGACCAGGCTCCATCCGACTTTAATGAGAGGGCTACTACAGTGGTAAAACTTCCCAAGGCTCAGGGCACAGAGATTTCACTACCTGGGATGTTTATGAGGCTCCTAGACTCTGAATGGAAGAAGCCCACTCAGGGCAAGAAGGGCACCTCCTTGGCACAGAAGCTCTACCTGCCCTCAAAGAATTTCCAGGAGAATTAAAGGTCCTGGTGATCGATTTGCCGGTAGCGTCCTTAGTTTCGGGATCGATAGCACCAAAAGAGGATGAGGGCTTCCTTAAAGACCCTGAGGAGAAAAGAATTGAAAGGGCATTGGAAAAGAGCCATGAGTCTGCGGCATTAACATTTAGAGCATCCTTGGCCTCCTTGCTTTGTGCCAGGGCATCAGTGCTGTGGATCAAGGATATTCTGAAGGCCCGGGCCTTTGACATCTATTCACTTAAAAGGAACCTCTCTCAGGTCTACGTGGCTCTCCAGTTCATTGTGAATGTCATGATGGACGCAGCAAACTTTAGCACTAGGACCATGTCCTTGGTGGCAGTGGCCAGGCAGGCCATTTGGCTACGTCACTGGGATGTGGATGTTCATGCAAGGAATCTGTCCATGACCACCTTCTGGGGCGCAAACCTTTTTTGGGGAGGAAGCCCTAAAGGACATTCTCATGGAAACTAAGGATAAAAAGAAAGCAATGCCTTCTCTGTCTAGTAGGTCAGACAAAAAGAATCCCAAAAGGTTTTTTCAGTCTGGGACCTCATATAGATGTACCCTGGCTGCACCTAGCCGCGTGGAGATTAAGCTCCAAGCACTCAGACGATGTGGTTACTAGGAGGCGGTGATCTCCACCATCCTGTCATCCAGGAGACAGTCCACTACTAGGATTTACAAAGCCACCTGGAAGGCCTTCATCAAGTGGTGTACGTCAGTCAGAGCCAACCCAGAGGAGGTCTCAGTTAAGCACGCCTTGGCCTTTCTCCAAAAGGGCCTGGACCTGGTCCTGAGACCAAACACTCTCAAGAGACAAGCAGCAGCTTTATCCTCGGTGATTCCAATGGCGCGATGTCAGCCCCGTGACGTGAGAAGATTCCTCAGGGGAGCCACCACTCTGCCCCCCCCCAAACTTGGCATCGCTTAGCATCATAGAACCTGCCGCTAGTGCTTTGCCAGTTAACGAAAGCACCACTTGAGCCCCTCAGGCGGATCTCACTCAGACTGTTATCCTTGAAGGTAGTGTTCCTCATAGCAATAGAATCATAGAATTGTAGAGTTGGAAGAGACCACGAGGACCATCCAGTCCAACCCCCTGCCACGCAGGAAATCACGATCAAAGCATCCCCGACAGATGGCCATCCAGCCTCTGTTTAAAGACCTCTAAGGAAGAAGACCCCACCACACTCTGAGGGAGTGTGTTCCACTGCCGAACAGCTCTTACTGTCAAAAAGTTCCTCCTAATGTTGAGGTAGAATCTCTGTTCCTGGAGCTTGCATCCATTCCTCCGTGTTCCAGTCTCTGGAGCAGCAGAAAACAAGCCTGCTCCATCCTCAACGTGACACCCCTTCAAATACTTAAACAGGGCTATCATATCGCCTCTTAAATGTCTTTTTTCCAGGCTAAACATACCCAGCTCCCTAAGTCTCTCCTCATAAGGCATCGTTTCCAGACCTTTCACCATTTTAGTCGCCCTTCTTTGGACCCGCTCCAATTTGTCGATATCCTTTTTGAATTGTGGTGCCCAGAACTGGACACAGTATTCTAGGTGAGGTCTGACCAAGGCAGAATAGAGCAGCACTATTACTTCCCTTGATCTGGACACTATACTTCTATTGATGCAGCCCAAAATCGCATTGGCCTTTTTAGCTGCCGCATCACACTGTTGACTCATGTTCAACTTGTGGTCTACTAGGGACTCCTAGATCCCTTTCACACGTAGTCTCATTCAGCCAGGTCTCCCCCATCCTATATATATGCATTTCATTTGTTCGCCCTAAGTGCAGTACCTTACATTTCTCCGTATTGAATTTCATTTTGTTAGCTTTGGCCCAGCTCTCCAGTCTATCCAGGTCATTTTGAATTATGATCCTGTCCTCTAGAGTATTAGCCACTCCTCCTAATTTGGTGTCATCTGCAAATTTGATAAGTATGCCTCTAATTCCCTCATCCAAGTCATTGATAAAGATGTTGAATAGCACTGGGCCCAAGACAAAACCTTGTGGTACCCCACTGGTCACATCTTTCCAAGATGAAGAGTAGCCACTGCTGAACACCCTTTGGGTTCGGCCCGTCAACCAATTACAAATCCATTGAACAGTTAACTTGTCTAGCCCACATTTTACAAGCTTGTTTACAAGAATGTCATGGGGAACCTTGTCAAAGGCCTTACTAAAATCAAGGTATGTGATATCCACAGTGTTCCCTTCACCTACCAAGCTGGTCATTTTATCAAAAAAAGAGATCAGATTAGTCTGGCATGACTTGTTTCTCTGAAACCCATGTTGACTTTTTGTGATTATGGCATTGCCTTCTAAATGTTCACAGACTCTCTGTTTAATGATCTGCTCTAGAATCTTCCCTGGTATTGATGTCAGACTAACTGGACGATAATTGTTGGGGTTCTCTTTTTCCCCCTTTTTGAATATGGGGACAACGTTTGCCCTCCTCCAGTCTGCTGGGACTTCTCCTGTTCTCCAGGAGTTCTCAAAGATTATTGCCAATGGCTCTTGGATTATATTTGCCAGCTCTTTTAATACTCTTGGATGTACAGTAGTTCATCTGGTCCTGGAGATTTAAATTCATTTAGTTTAAGAAGGTATTCCTGTACTACCTCTTTGCTTATTCTGTGATGGATTTCCCCTATTGTGTCCTCTTTTCCTTTATCCTCAGGTTGGTCCCCCTTTTCCTTTTCTGAAAACACTGAGGCAAAGAAGGTGTTATGTAATTCAGCCTTTTCTCTGTCCCCTGTTAGCATTTTGCCATCTTCTCCGCGTAGTGGCCCTACCATTTCCTCCTTCCTCCTTTTGCTGCGGACATACCCCAAAAAACCCTTTTTATTGTTCTTAACCTCTCTAGCAATCCTGAGCTCATTCTGCACTTTAGCTTTTCTGACTTTACTCCTACACGTGTTCGCTATCTGTTTGAATTCTTCTTTGGTGATTTCCCCCTTTTTCCATTTCCTATACATGTTCTGTTTAAAACTTAACTCCGTTGAATTTCTTTAGTCATCCATCCTGGTTTCTTGAGACACCTCCCATTTTTCTTCCTCAATGGTACTGTTTGAAATTGTGCCTTCAGCATCTCCCTTTTGACAAAGTGCCATCCATCTTGAGGTCTCTTCTCTTTTAGTATTCTTGACCATGGGATCACCCCCAGTGTTTCCCTGAGTTTATTGAAATCAGCTCTCCTAAAGTCGAGAATGAGTATCTGACTATGCCTGGCTTCTCCTTTCCATTGTATAACAAACTCCAGGAGAACATGATCACTCTCACCTAAGGATCCCACCACTTGCACCCCATTAACCAGGTCATCCCTGTTGGTTAGGATCAGATCTAAAATAGCTGACCCCTTGTTGCCTCTTCCACCTTTTGGACCATGAAATTGTCTTCCAGGTGTCTAAGGAATTTGCTAGACCTTGAAGTTTTGGTTGAGTTAGATTGCCAGCAAATATCAGGATAGTTGAAGTCACCCATCACTACTACATCTCTCCTTTCTGTGTGGGTGGTCATCTGTTCTAGAAAGGCATCATCCAGTTCCTCTGTCTGACTTGGGAGTCTGTAGTAGAGTCCCACAATAACATCCCTGTTGTTTCCCTCCCCTTTAATTTTTATCCAGATGCTCTCCACCTGGCTTCCAGTATTGATGTCATGGATCTCTTCACTGGTGTAAATATCCCTAACATATAATGCTATTCCTCCTCCTTTCCTGTTTGACCTATTTCTCTTATAAAGGTTATACCCCTCTATTCCTACATCCCAATCATGAGACTCAGCCCACCAGGTTTCAGTAATGCCTATTATATCGTATTTGTTTTGTAGTGTTAGGAGTTCACGTTCATCTTGCTTATTTCCCATGCTCTGTGCATTAGTGTAGAGACATCTAAGACCATGTGTTCCCTTTACTTGCTGCCTGTGCAAGTTTTTTTTTGCCTCCCACTGTTGGGTCCTTGTGCTGTAACATCAGCAAGACGAGTCTCAGAGCTGTCAGCTCTATCAGTGCAGGAACACCTATGCTCCTTCAATGAAGGCCATGTGTTTCTGAGAACAGACACTTCCTTTCTTCCAAGGTTCCTCTCTCCTTTCCACATCTCACAGGCTCTCATATTGCCATCATTTTGTCCGAACCCCTCGGACCCAAGAGAGAAGTGGCATAAATTAGATGTGAGGAGGGCCTTGAAAATTTATATCAGAAGGACAAGACCCTTCAGGCACTGTGACTCCCTGTTTGTCTCCTTCAACCCAACCTCTTTGGGACCTAAGGCTTCAAGAAAAACCATCACCAGCTAGAACAGAGCTTGCATCCTGACGGCATACAACTGCGAAGTTGCCCCGTCCCACCAAAATCTGGGCGCACTCAACCAGGTCAGCGGCCAGTTTGGAGGTGTTCTCCTCCAGTGCCTGCATTGCGGAGGTCTGCAGGGTGGCTACCTGGTCAACACCATCTACTTTCATTTGCCATTATAAGATAGATAAATTCCGGGCCACCGAAGCTGTGTTCGGCCATAGGGTATTCCAGGAGGTTCTTCAGGCCTAGTTCCCTGGGCAGTCATCCCTCCCACACTTGGCAGCTTGGGCACGTCCCATCTGTGTTGTATCTTGGATTCCTCCTCTCACCAACCCAGAGAATGCCACATTGGTACTTACCATGAAGGTGCAGTCTGGGGTTGGTAGAGAGGAGGAATCCACCCTGCCCACATGACTGCCCTAGGAGACATTGAGTTTCATGTCTGGGCTTAGCTAGTCAGATAACTGAGGACATGAGGGCGGGGAAGAGGGGAGGGGCAACAGTCCTGGCCATCACATGACTTAGTTTAACATTTCTTCCTGCCTCTTTCTCTGGGTGGTGGAGGAGCATAACTCATCTGTGTTGAATCTCAGATTCCTCCTCTCTACCAACCCCAGAATGCACCTTAAGTACCGATGTGGCATTTTAATATGTAATTCACTGAAGTTCCCTCTTTCCTCAAGGGGACATACATAGAAGCAAACCCCCCCCCCCCAAGGGTTTCAGATATAAAATTTTGTTGCATGGATTGATTTTTTTAGAATGTTGCAAGCCTTAAAAAGCCCCTTAGAGTGTTGACTCTAGCCACTGAAAGCCTATTCTTGGTTATAGAAGTGACATTCCTACTTCCATTACCTCATTTTGGTGTCTGCCCACTGCTTCCCAAGTGAGGCTATGAGGGGGAAATTCTGTGCCTCATACATTTGGTTGGTTAGTTCTAGAGCTAATTTAAGGTTTTTGTGCAGGAACCCCACCTCAACTCACTACACAAGTCTAGGTATGGCTCCTGTCTTTCCCGTCTTCACCTGCTGGAGCTGCAGCTGCACATTGGAAACTTGCTACTTTTTTTTGAAGCTACACTGTAAGATTCTGATAAGTTAGGACCAATGTATTCTGAATATGTGGTGGACATGCTCTCTCCCAAGTCCAATCTTTTGACATCATTGGTTTAGATTTCAGCAAAGACTTCAGCTTGACTACAAGCTCAATATGCTTTCAACTTCCCAGAGATTCCTGAGCCCCCACTCATCTTATGTCCTTTGTCCCAGAATTAAGAGTATGCAACAGAATCTGGAGATGCCTTCTGAAGATGTTCTGTCTGTTCCATCTTTTTCTGAAGATGCACTTGTAGAATTGTCATCACCTGACTTGTAGAACACTGTAGGGGTTTTTGTTGTTGTTGTTGTTATGGTGTTTTTGCAAACAGGTGGCAGTCTCTCAAGTAAGCGGTTACGAAGTTGTGACTAAATTGCCCCTAGCTAGCATTCTAGGGATTTCTCTCTGAATATGAGTCTAAGGTTCACTTATAAGAAGCATTAGTCTTGCCCCTTCTGTGCATGGTCAACCTAAAACGGGAGATGGCTTGACATCACTCTCACAGCACTTCTACATATAGGTTTCTTCAACCCTTGGACGGCATAGATATGGCTGTTGAAGTAGGATTAAGAAGAAGCATGGCAGATGTCATAATGCACTGACATGAGTAGCAGTGTGTCATAAGAACCATGTGCTATATTATAATTGAGAGAATTTCTAAAAATATAACCAGTAGATTACTGACTTTTTGAAAACTCAAACTTGTTTCATATTTAATGGAAAATAAGCAGGCAAAGAGATCTCATGGTACCCATGCATTTTAGGTCTTTATCACACCAGCCTCTTTTCTCGCAGCAATCACACTAGTGAAGCAAATGGTAACGTGCCTGTTTGAAAATGTTCACTGTCTCATCAGTCGTGCGAATGTGCTGCTTTGGCAATCTTCTGTCCTTTCACAGCAGCTCCATAACCCCATTTTCAGTGTATGTAATGCCTTTCTTTTTTTAAAAACTTTTTTTTGCCGTGATTCCATAATTATGGGGAAATGATAAAAAATTATTTTTATTTTATCATTTCCCTGTAATTGCCCAATCAAAGCAAAAGAAAAGGGTGTGGAACAAAAAGGCACAGAGAAAAAACAATCTTGGCTGCTTGGGAATAGTGAAGGGAAGGGGAGGGAAAGAGAGGAGGTGAGGAGGAGGATCACGTCCCTCATGTCATGTGACTTCCATCATACTACTACTGCTGCGGAAGGGACTTACAGCACGAAGAAGAATACTGGTATAGCAACAGTACTGAGAGCCATTGGGAGGTTTTACCTTTCAATGAAGAGGTCTTCTACAGCAACACCTGGAATGCAAACCAGCAATGGGATAAAGGCGATGTTATGTGATAAGCACTGGCCAAATTTACTAATACCTTGCTGTAATTCCAGAATTGTAGCCTTGTGTGATAAAGCCCTCAGTAGTAGAGAAAAATTAAAATAAATGAACACTCTATAACTTCCCATTTTTCCATGGGGCAAACATTTGGCTGTACTTCTTTGTATGTTTCCAAGATTTTTTCTTGCCCCAAATCTTCCATCATTTGGAAGCAATTTCCATTAGTCTTCTGCTTTAACTTGGCAGTGCTTCACTTCCCCCTTTTTGTTCTTTTTGGAACTTGCTACAACTAATATTTCTGATAACCTTCCAAGAACTGAAAAAATGTTCACTTTTGAGTTCTTACCCAAGTTGCTTGTGTTCCAAATGTATTCTTTGCCCACCTATGAGAAAACAGCAACAGCTTCATGCTCTTGAAAAGTCTTACAGCAGGCTTGGAAATGGTTGCTTGGTCAGTTGCCTGTGGTGAGGGTGAATGACTTTCAGAAAGGGAAGTTTCCCAAATGTTAGTTCTGTTTCTCTTATGTGACTAGTGACTGGTAACTATAAAATGACATAAAGGAATCCAGTAGTACCTTAAAGATTCATTTAGGTTCACCTTAGGGTCAATATAAATCAGAATGACTTGAAGGCACAGCAAAGTGCCTCAGAGCCTCTAAAAAAAAGTAAATTAATACAGAACTTTTAAAAGTGTGTTTTTGTTAAGGGATCATAGTTTTGACAGTATTGTGGGTAGACACTCTAACCTTGAGTGTCCAGATTTTGTGGGACATCTTCAATTGGGAAATAAGGGTGTAAATTCTCCAGTTTTGGGAGGGCTCAGCTCCATGCAAGAGGAAATGGTTGTGTGGAAAATTCCAGCTTGATTAGCAGAGCAGCAATTTGCTACAGTTTGAAGGATTGATTGCCTCAACTTGCAAAGACTCTCCATGGGGTCTGTGTATTTACTTAGTTAGCTTCCTCCTTTCCTTGCAGTCCTGTTGGTGACAGGGATCACCCTCCTCTCTGCTCTGAATCCACATTCAGTCTGGAAGCAAGTACAGTAGCACCCCTGCCTCTGCTGATTCACCATCTGCTGATTCAGTTATCTGTGGATGACGACAGTGGGCAGTGGTGGATGGGCAGGGAGGGGGGAGGAGGAGATTTCTTCTCCCCTGGGATCACCCCCTCGGGATTGCTCCTGCAGCAGAAATGGCAATGGGGTTGTAGAGGGGAGGAGTAGATTTTGCTCCATTCACCCTCGGGATCGCTCCCATGGCAGGAATGGCAATGGGGGCATTTGCTATTATCTGTGGATTTCATTATCTTCAGGGACCCCTGGAACCAACCCCCCATGGATACAGGGGACCTACTGTAGTGCTAGATTAAATATCCATCTCCCTAAGTAAGTGAGAAGGACTGATCTTATTTCATCTAGATCTGGGAACAGTCACTTTAACTAACTCTTTATTTCCAAACCAGAAAATATCTTGTGTGTGTGTATTTGACTGACAAGCTGAAAGCAACTGTGGCTCACACTTATGCATTATGCCTAATGACATCACCAGGGCTGTCCCTAGGTTTCAGGTTTTGGCCTGGAAACTTCAAGACTTGAGATTATTCTAAACTGGCAACCCTAGTTGTAAGATACAGTAGCACCCCCACATCTGCAAGGGATTGGTTCTGGGGGTGCCCACAGATGGTAAATTCCGTGGATAATAGCGAATACCTTCCCAGGGGAAAGGGGGGTGAGTTCGTTCCTTTTCCCCTTCCCCCTTTGCCCCCACCTTGGCGGTGATTGCGGGGGCAAAGGGGGAAGGGAACTAGGCCAGTCTGCTTCTACACACCTTTCGCCCATGGCCCGCCATGGTCAATCAGTTTTCATCAATCTGAATTCACAGCCCAGCTGTAGTGCCTTCTCTTAAGTTATCTCCCAGTTCTATCCAATTCTAACACTACCTGTTCTATTTAATATGGTGTCCCTGCAGTTTGGGGGTGCAGTTACCAAGGTCCGTATCCTTTGGGTGTTCTTTGCAGAATTCAGAGTAGGAAAATCATTTCTTATATCATTTTTGTTTAAACCCAAGAAGATTGGTTTGGGAAAGCATGCTATATAGGCCACAGGTTTCCCACTTCTTGTGTAAATAAATGAAGTGATAAATTTTTATTTATATTTTAAGTCGTTTCAGGGTTGGCAGAAATTTTAATCATAACTTATGTCAATGGTTTCTCAAATCATGGCTATCCAGGCTGACACTAGGAAAAATGTAATAATTCTTGTATGTATAACTTTTTTTCCCAGGAAAAGAAAATCAGAGTGTCTCTGCCGTTAACAAGAGGACCAAGTGCCTTTATACCTGAAAAGGAAGTAAGTTTGAAAAAAAACAAACACGTTGTTGTGTGCCTTCAAGTTATTTCCAACATATGGCAATCCTTAGGCAAACCTGTCACAGGAGTTTCTTGGCAAGATTTGTTCAGAGCAGGGTTGCCTTCGTTATCCTCTGAGGCTGAGAGAATGTGACTTTCCCAAGTTCACCCAGTGGGTTTCCATTTCTGAGCAGGGATTCAAACCCTGTTCTTGAGTGTCCAGCACTCAAACCACTACACCACACTGACTGTCTTAAACTTACATATGCAGTACTACTACAGTAGCATTTCCGTATCCATGGGGAAGTCGTTCCACGGATAATGAATTCAGTAGATAATAGGGAATGCCCCCACCGCCATTGCCGCCACAGAAGCCATCTGGGAGGCAATGGGGGAAGGTAAGCAAGACCTCCCCTCCCTTCACCACCCCATTGCCATTACAGACGCCAGAATTATGCCAGGGGACGAAGGGAGAAAGTAAGCGAGACCTCCCCTCCTCTACCCCCATTGCCACTTCAGCCACTGGAGCCATGCCAGAGAGCAAAGGGAGAAGGGAAGCGAGACCTCTCCTCCTCTCCCTCTGCCCCCTCATCACCATTGCCGCCACAGAAGCCATCCCGTGGGGTGAAGGGAGAAGGAAGGCGAGACCTCCCCTCCCCATCACCATTGCAGAGTCACTGGAGCCCTCTCCGGGGGGCGAAGAGAGAAGGTAAGCGACACCTCCCCTCCCTTTGCCCCCCCCATTGCTATTGCAGCCACCGGAGCCATCCAGAAACCTCCTTCCCTCCCTCCCCCATCCACCACCACCCACTGTTGCTAACAATTGAATCAGCGGTTGGCGAATCAGTGGATATGAGTGTGCTACTGTATAATGCAAATAGTGTCAGATTTCCGTTGAATTATTCTACCTGTCTATTTTCTTTCGCATTCTCTCTCTCTTATACACACACAGAGAGAGTTATGCAGCTCATCTGCACAAGCTAGGATACACTGGCTCCCTGCCGGCGTATCCTGGCTGAGGATCAGGCCTGTTGTTCCCCCCTTACCTAACAAGCATGCTGGCTCTGTTGTCGCAGCCACGACTGCCATCTTCCGTGCTCTCCCAGCATTAGGAAAGCTGGCTGCAACATGTGGCCAAGGACCCTTGCATGTGACCAGCCTTGGTCACATGCTATGGGACTTCTTCCTGCCTTTCAGGAGGGTCAGGGAGACTGCAGCAGTAGCGAAGGCTCCTGAGGACATGCAAGGCACTTATCTTTCCCACCCCTACAACAGAAATGGAGTAAACCAGGTATTACTTTAAAACATTGTACCAGGCTCTACTCTGCCTTCCCCCCACTTCAGTCCTGTATCTGCCCCGGGAGTGGTGAGGACTGCCCTGCATCATCAGGACTGCAGGGCTCTGAGACAGGGGCAAGAGGGAGCATGTTGCCCATGTAGTAAACAAATAGTTTGATCATAAGTTTGAGAATCTAGTTATTGAGACCTGTGGTCTGATCACGGAAGTAGCCAGCTTTAATTTGTGATAGTGGTAGATCAGCAGTTGTGGATTTCTCTTCCCTGGAAAGCCTCCCAGGCCACTTCAGTGATGATTTTCAGACAATTTATATAAACCATTATGTTCTTTCAGGCATTTAAACAGATGGTCTCAGGGATGTTGATCCTTGACATTCTGTTGTTGGTGTTCTATTTTTGTTTTGCTTTTTCTTAAAATCATTTTTGGTAATAGCAGTATTTTTGGTAATATTGTTCAAAACTCTAAACTTTCTGAGTATCTCATGGAAAGGTGATTAATACAATGAAAAATGAATAATTAAATATCCTTCATAGCTTGCTTGCTTTTGTTCCCCAAAGGTTATGCAAGCCAACAGTTTGAATGAACGTATGCACCTGCTTGTGGAAGAATATTCTACTTCTGGTCGCCTAGATAACATCATCCAGGTCATGAGCTTACACACTCAGTACCTAGAGTCCTTCCTCCGCAGTCAATTTTATATGTTGCGTATGGATGGGCCTCTTCCTTTGCCCTACCGGCACTACATAGCAATCATGGTGAGTACTAGAAACTGTACTTCATCTTTTCATTCCCTGTCACAGTTATACTTCAGTTCTTTCTAGTGCTCTTGTAAATTAAAACGAACTTCATTTGCATCCCTTTTGAGGGTCAAGAGGTGTTATCACACAACTGGTTCTTGGAGGGACTTTCTGTGCTTAAGAGTGTGAACTTGCAGCAGCTAGACTTGAGGTAAAAGAGAATTTATCTATTAAGAAAAGACAACAGTCTGGCATATTAACTTAGACCCAAAATGATTGAAATACTGTCATAAATATCTTCACAATGATAATGTACAGAAATTGTATGCCCTGTATACTAAAAATACTGTACAAGGTTCCTTTACCAAGGAACACTGAATCCAAATAAATTGCACAAAATAAATTCTCTACATTGTTCTTCTTTTCTCAGATTTTTTTAAAATTTAAAGTTCATTTTGCAACTTCTTAGTGTCAGGAAGTAGACTCCACCACGCTCCAAGGGAGTGTGTTCCACTGCTGAACAGCTCTCACTGTCAGAAAGTTCCTCCTAATGTTGAGGTGGAATCTCTGTTCCTGGAGCTTGTATCCATTTCTCTGTGTTCTAGTCTCTGGAGCAGCAGAAAAGTTTCCATTTAAAAAAAGGGAAATGAGAGCTTTGGTTTTCAGATGCCAGATTCTGCAGTAATGAACATCCAATGCTGGGGTGGCAAAGTACAGCCTGTGAGCTGTATATGGTGCCCAAGTCACTGCTGTTCTTGAAAAAAAGACTATGAGAAATTGTCCTAAAATGATCAGTCATGCCTCCCAGAAGCTTTTGGAGATGTGATTGGCTAGTTTGGGGGAGGGGAGAAAGGTGTTCTTTGATGGTCCCAAAAGACCTGGTGTGGCCCTAGCAGTTGCCCAACATTGGTATGATATGTGCCATTTATATAGGAATTTTCAAGTTCGGAGGCAGAGTGAGAACTGATTTTCTTCTGGATAAGAGTATTCTGTTGGAACAGAAAAGTGGAGTCAAATTAGTGTTACGTATTTGAGGTCCCAAAGCTCACTTCTGCCTTATCAAATTCTTGGACAAGTTACACATCTCTGTCTTGTTGAGGAATTAGAGTGTCCCTTTATTTTTGGAAACTCTGTGAAGTTAATATTAACTTTCCTCTAGCAGAGCAGCAGTTTAAGAAGGTGTAACTCAGCTGTACATTACTTTGCCCCAAACTCCATAAAACAAATGAGGCAGGTAGCTTCAAGTTAAACAAAACTTTACTTATGGCTATGCATTTACATTTGCTTTGAGAGCCTAAATCCTAACTAAACTAATGAATAGTTTGGGTGAAAGAGAGAGAGTCTATCTTGACTCACCTGCTCAGGGAGTAGAAACAACATGGCTGCTGAAGAAGGCAAGAGAGGAAAGCATGGAAACTACAGGACCTGAGAAGGGACAAATCTCTATATGACCAAGACCAACAGGGGTGCACTAGGTCATATGATCTTGTTGTTTATTTGCAAACTAAGAAAGAGAGAAAGATTTCAAAAGGAGGAAATCCTGTCCTACCTATTTCCCTACTGTCCTAATGGCAACAGAATTTGGGGGAGAGAGAATGATAAATTTGTCCAAAGCCCCTTCTCATTCTCTTGGACCCACAAGAGAACTTGCACTGTTTGCCTTGTTCCCTCTATGACAGTTGGACTATTTTCTCCAGCCCTTTTGCCTTCCAGAATACTGTCTCCCTCCCCCCTATGACTCAGTTTAAAGCCCTCCTGATCAAATTCTTGAGACTGTAGGCAAAAATGTTTCTGCCAACTGTTGCCAGAAGTCCCCCCTCATGGAAACACAGCCCATGATCCAAGAATCCAAATTGTTCTCGGCGACACCATCTACGGAGCCAGTTGTTTACATTGGCTATTTTCCTCTCCCTTCCTGGACCATGCCCTTCAACTGGCAGAAGAGACGAGATGACAACCTGTGCACCCATTTCTTTCAGCTTCCTCCCCAGAGCCTCATAATCTCTTCTGATCTTCGGAAAGCTGTGCCTTGCAGTATCGTTGGTTCCCACATGGACCAAAAGGAAGGGGTAATGATCTGTAGGCTTGACAAGTCTTGTCAGCCTCTCTGTCACATCATGGATCTTTGCCCCAGAGAGACAACACACCTCCCAAGACATCTTGTCAGGCCCACAAACCACTGCTTCTGTACCCCGCAGCAAGGAGTCCCTCCCCCACCACACACCTCCCCCGAGGCTTTGCAGCTGCTGTTCCTTGTGGTGGTACTCTCAAGGTCCCCTGCACTGCCCCTGAAGTCTGTCCATACTGTTCTTCCTTGTTGTCCTTGATAAGGGAGAGGGCTTTGAATCGATTCTGTAGCTGCAAGCTGCTCAAAGAATCCCTGGATTTTCTTGTTCTGTGTGTGACATTCCTCCAGCTATCAACTTCCTATGTCTGTGGAGTGACACTCTCCTCCCCAGCCAGTTCCTCTGTGCGGTCCCCGCCCAAGACTGTTTGTTCTGTTCTGTCCAGGAAAACCTCTTGCTCCCGAATATGTTGAAGTGTAGCTACCCTTGTCTCCAGCTGCTGGACTTTCTCCTCCAAGAGGGCTACCAACTTGCACTTGGTGCATGTGAAGTTCCCCATGTCTGTAGACAAGAAGACAAACATCCCACAAGTCTTGCAGGTGACCGCAGCAGCCCCCTCAGTGTCCATGTTGAAAGTTTTTAGAACTCTTAGTTAATGCTGAGAACTCTAAGCTGTACTTTTGGGAATACTGTATTTTTGTTTGGTCACTCAAATTCGCGCCTCAGCAACAAGCAGCCTCTCCCAAGAGTTTTAAAAAAATTCAAACTCCCAGAAGCTCCACCCTCCTCAGAAACAAGCAGCCTCTCCCAACAGTTTTTAAAAAATTCAAACTCACCCACTCAAAATGGCTCTCCAGAAGCTGCTCTCCTTCTTCTCCCTGGCAGGAAACTGGCTTGGAAAGCCTCTGCAAGGAGTTTATATAGGGCTAGGCTCCCAGCTCCACCCCCTAGTGACTCACAGATGTGACTCCCAGAAGCTCCACCCCCCTCAGAAACAAGCAGCCTCTCCCAACAGTTTTAAAAAATTCAAACTCCCAGAAGCTCCACCCTCCTCAGAAACAAGCAGCCTCTCCCAACAGTTTTAAAAAAATTCAAACTCACCCACTCAAAATGGCTCTCCAGAAGCTACTCTCCTTCTTCTCCCTGGTAGGAAAATGGCCTGGAAAGCCTCCACTCAAAATGGCTCTCCAGAAGCTGCTCTCCTTCTCCCTGGCAGGAAAACTTTGTGGAAAGTAATGTCGGTGTTCTTCCTAAGTGGCTTCTTGCTCTTAGAAATCTTGATGCAGTTTGATGATCTTGCATCAAAATGGTTTGTTTGGGTTCTGTTATCCCAAAGTCCAGAAATAAGTTCTGCAGCCTTTTTATTTCATCACAAGCTGTCTTTGCTGAAACACACTCAGCACCAGTGGAAGAATCTGCAATTGTAGATTGCTTCTTGTAGATTGCTTCTTACTTGTCCAACTTAAAGCTCCTCCACCATAAAAGATGAGGTTTCTGTTGGTTGATTTTCTGTCTGCCAGGTCTATTGCCCAGTCTGCATCTGCGTAGGCAATCAGTCATGGTTGTTCACATGCTGGCAGCATCAGTTTGTGATCTGCGGTTCCTTTCAGGTATCTGGCAACTCTCTTCACTGCATCAAGATCTCTTACAGTAGGAGAGTTAACCATTTCTGCATAAGATCCCGATAGCATTTGCAATATCAGGTCTGGTGAAATTAGCTATGTACAGGAGTTTTCCAGCTGCAATCCTATACACATCACCATTTCTCAAAGGTTCAGATTTCTTAGTGTCTCTTAAGAGACCTACTCTCATTGGAGTTGGCATATCTCTAGCATCCCTTAGGCCAAGACAGTCCAGAAGATCCATTATCTTCTGCTTTTGAATAAGGAAGAAACTTCCATCACTGCTTCTTTCTATTTGTACTCCAAGATAGTGTGAGATGTCTCCTGAAATCTTAATATCTATCTCTTTCTTGAGATTCTGGGTTATCTCTTCACTATCTGCTTTGTCTTGACTGCATAGGATCAGATCATCAACATAACTTGTAATATAAGTCCATTTATTATCTCTGAACCTTTTGTAGACACATTTATGACAGGGTCTGGAGTGAACCTCTCCTTGATGAGAAGCTGATTTAGTTTTTCACTCCATGCTCTGGCAGCCTGTTTCAAGACATAAATGCTCTTTTCCAATTTGCATACAAGATGCTCTTCCCCAGGAATTTGGAATCCTGGAGGTTGTTCCATGTACAGTTCCTGATCTAAATGCCCATAAAGAAATGCAGTCTTCACATCCAGGTGTTGAACATGCATATTCTTGAAAGCTGCAACTGCCAGTAGAGTTCTAATGGTTGTATGCATGACTACAGGTGACAAGGTCTTCTTGTAATCTTCACCATACTGTTGGGTGTAGCCTTTAGCCTCAAGCCTTGATTTATATCTCTCAGTTTCTCCTTCTGCATTCTGCTTTGTTGTAAAGACCCATCTGCAACCAATTACCCTTATATCTTTTGGCAATTCTATCAAAGTCCATGTCTTATTTTTATATAGAAATTGCATCTCCTCAGTAGCTGCTTGCACCCACTTCTCAGAATCTGACTTTGGCAATCCCTTGATCTTTTTGCCAATCAGAATATTGTAGAAGACTTTCCTCTGTGGCTAGATAAGAGAGTCTGTCAGGTGGCACACCTTTATTACAGCATTCTGACCTTCTCACATGGACTTCGATGCCTCTTGTGTGCTGCCCGGTTTCTTGTTTGCTGGCAGGCCTTCTGCTTGTGTAGCCTCTTCTGGATGCAAGTCATCTGGAGCATGGAAAAACTTCATATGCTGTGGCTCCTGGTGGAAATCTTGTTCCACTGCAAATAGATCTGGATAGACATCTTTGTTTCGATTTGTTTTAGACTGTGGTCTTTCTTCAAAATTAACAAGACTGCACTTGTTAATTTTACTGTGCACCCATGTGGATTTAGGATTCTGTAACCATTTTTAGCATGACCAAGAAAAAATCCCTCTTCACTTTTACAGTCAAGTTTGTCTCTTTTTTGCTTGGGAATGTAGGTATATGCTTTGCTTCCAAAAACTTTGAAATGGTTCAATTTAGGTTTAACTCCATGCCATAACTTAAATGGGATTGCATCTCTGGATCTGATTGGCAGTCTGTTACATAAATATGTAGCTGTCATAATAACTTCAGACCAGTAGCATTTTGATCTGTTAGCTTCTAAAAGCATGGCAACTGCCAGCTCTTTGAGCTCAGTTCACCTTCCTCACCAACCCATTCTGTTGTGGGGTACAAACCTGAGTAGCTTTATTTTCAATGCCATGTTCCTTTAAGAACAGATCAAATTCAGCATTGACAAACTCTCCACCATTGTCAATGCACAGGCTCTTGGGTTTATAGCCAAATTTGTTAGAGACACAATTAAAGTACTCTTTGAACCTCTGAAAAGCTTGACTTTTCTCTTTGAGAAAGTAAGTACAGTTGTCCCTTTACATTCGCGGCTTTGACTTTCGCGGTTTTATGTATTCGCGGAAATTCCTTTCCCCCTCCCCAATGCAGCCTCTGAGCATTTAAGGAGGAAAACTTCCTGCACACATACACACACAGGGAAGATCCCAGCAAGCAACCAACCCCCCACACCAGCCTCTCAGGGTCTAAAGCGAAAGAAAAGCACAGCCCCATGCTGTGAGCACGCAAGCAAAGTCCCCCCTTGCCACGCCCCTCTTTGTGTTTTAACAAACGGAATGGCTTTTTTAAAACTCACATTTCGCCCCATGTCTCCTCATGGCCCAAAGAAAGGCACAGCCACATGATTACCACCCCCTCTCTGTGTCTCAACAAACTGAATTTAAAACTCTGCTTCTTTAAAACTCACATTTCGAACTTTTCCTACACACATTCACACACAGGGAAGGTACGGGTGGATCTCCCAGCAATCCAGCCTCTGAGCATTTAAGGAGGAAAGCTTGCGTGCTCACAGTATGGGACTGTGCTTTTCTTTCAGCCAGCAGGAAGCTTTCCTCCTTAAATGTACAGAGGCATTTAAGGAGGCTTGTTGGGAGATGCCACCCGCACCTTCCCTGTGTGTGAATGTGTGTAGGAAAGGTTTGAAACGTGAGTTTTAAAGAAGCTGAGTTATAAATTCCATTTGTTGAGACACAGAGAGGGGGTGGCAAGCATGCGGCTGTGCCTTTCTTTCTGCCATGAGGAGACATGGGGCGAAATGTGAGTTTTAAAAAAGTCATTCAGTTTGTTAAAACACAGAGAGGGGAATGGCAAGGGGGGACTTTGCTTGCATGCTCACAGCATAGGGCTGTGATTTTCTTTCCTCCTTAAATGCTCAGAGGCTGGGTCAGTTTTCGTGTGTGTGTGTGTGTTTAGGAAGGCTGCTTTTATTTGCGTTTTTTTCACTTTCGCAGGGGTCTTGTTCCTGTAACCCCCGCGAATGTGAAGGGACAACTGTATGTGTTTATGCTGAAGCCATAGATAACAGTCATAAAGTAAGAGTTTCCACCTGCAGACTTTTGGTTAAATGGACCACAGAGATCAGCATGTAAAAGGTCCAGTGGCTTGATGGATAGTCTTTCAGTAACTGGAAAATGTGGTGCTCTAGTGGCCTTTGCCTTCAAGCACTGTACACATCTTTCATTATTAGAGCATGTTTTGAAGCTAAAGTCTCTTGCTAGCTCTTGGTTGGCCAATTTCTTGATGTATTCCATACTTTGATGACCAAATCTTATATGCCAAATATGCAAACAATTCCTGTGATTGCACTGAGTGACATTGTTTGCAAATGAATCTGAAATCTTCATATGATAACATTCACCATGTTTTAAGGTTCCTCTAAAAATTAAATCTTTGCCATAGAAACCAAAGCAGGATTGCTTTCTGAAAAGAACTCAGTTACCTCTAGCTGTCGAAGTTCTCACACTATAAAGAGAGAAATTTAAAAGTCTGGCACACAGCAAGCATAAGGAATTTTCAAAATCTATCCTGTTAGGGCCAAGTTTTCCTTGCAAAAGGACTGTGCCTTTTCCTTGTGCCATCGCTTATAGACTGTTGGCAAGATACACAGGAAAATTTATATTTGTGTCAAGGTTGACAAACCACTCCTTGCGATTAAAATAATGACTGGTAGCATCACTGTCAATAATAATTGCATTCTTATATTGAATCTCAGAAGACTGAAATAATTTATGATTAGTCAGACCAATATTCAAATTAGTGTGAGACTTCTGTTTAGAATCAAAAGTCATTATCTTAAATTTACTGTTCTTAGTATTTTGTCTCTGCTGCTGAGCTCTGAGCTTAGATTTGCTAAATTTCCCTTCAGTTGTTTTAGGGGAAGAAGAGACTTTGATATGCAGTTGTTTTTCAGCAAGATGAGCTAACTCTCTGCCTGTAGTTCTTATATCAGATTTGGATTCAATTAAATTCTGCCTATTCTGATATTCAATGATCTCAGCAAATACACCTGGCAGTTTCACATCTCCTTTTAATTGCAAAACATTAATTATTAGAGTGTAGTATTTTGGAAGACTGTCTCGTTTCATAGGTTCTGGGATAGATTCTCTAGGAAATTGCAGTCCAGTCAAAGTTGTCATGAAGTCATTTATATGCTGATTGAGAAATTGAGCACTGAACAATTTCATTTATATAAGCTTCATCATGAGAGCAATCTGATTTCCCATACTTGGAGAATCATATACAGTTGTCCCTCCACATTCGCGAACTCGACATTCGCGGTTTGATTATTCGCGGTTTTGGGAGGGCCCCCCAGGCCCCCCCAAAACCGCGACACGGGGCCTCCGGAGGCCCCGCGAAGGCCCTGGGGTGGCAGTGGGGAGGGCGGGGAAGGCCTCCGCGGGGCCTCCGGAGGCCCTGCGAAGGCCCTGTGTTGGGAGTGGGGAGGGCAGGGAAGGCCTCTGCGGGGCCTCTGTAGGCCCTGCGAAGACCCTGCGGGGGGAATGGGGAGGGCGGGGAAGGCCTCCACGGGGCCTCCGGAGACCCTCCAGAGCCCCCGCGAAGGCCCTGGGGTGGCAGTGGGGAGGACGGGGAAGGCCTCCGCGGGGCCTCTGGAGGGTCTCCGGAGGCCCCACGAAGGCCCTGTGGGGGGAGTGGGGAGGGCGGGGAAGGCCTCCGCGGGGCCTCTGGAGGGTCTCCGGAGGCCCCGCGAAGGCCCTGGGGTGGCAGTGGGGAGGGCGGGGAAGGCCTCCGCCGGGCCTCTGGAGACCCTCCGGAGCCCCCGCGAAGGCCCTGCGGTGGCAGTGGGGAGGGCGGGGAAGGCGTCCGCGGGGCCTCCGGAGACCCTCCGGAGTCCCCGCGAAGGCCCTGGGGTGGCAGTGGGGAGGGCGGGGAAGTCCTCCGCGCGGTCTCCGGAGACCCTCCGGAGGCCCCGCGAAGGCCCTGGGGGGAAGTGGGGAGGGCGGGGAAGGCCTCTGCGTGGTCTCCGGAGACCCTCCGGAGTCCCCGCGAAGGCCCTGTGGGGGGAGTGGGGAGGGTGGGGAAGGCGTCCGCCGGGCCTCCGGAGACCCTCCGGAGGCCCCACAAAGGCCCTAGGGTGGCAGTGGGGAGGGCGGGGAAGGCCTCCGCGGGGCCTCCGGAGACCCTCCGGAGGCCCTGCGAAGGCCCTGGGGGGGACTGGGGAGGGCGGGGAAGGCCTCCGCGCGGTCTCTGGAGACCCTCCGGAGGCCCCGTGAAGGCCCTGGGGGGAGTGGGGAGGGCCGGGAAGGCTTCCACGGGGCCTCCGGAGACTCTCCGGAGGCCCCGTTGAGGGCTTGGGCGGGAGGGGGGAGGGCTGGGGAGGCATCCACGGGGCCTCGGGAGGGTGTCCGGAGGCCCCGGGAAGGCCTAGGAAGGGAGTGGGGAGGCGGGGGAAAGCGACTATGGGGCCTCTGGAGGCCCCATGGTCGCTATGGCAGGGGAGGGTGGGCAAACAGTATTTGCGGATTTTTCACATTCGCGGGGGTCCGTGGAACGTAACCCCCGCGAATGTGAAGGGACAACTGTAATTTGTTTAGCTTATCCCAAATGTCTTTAGCAGTTGTCAAATCTTGAATTTGGTAAGATTATGCTAAGATCCACAGATAAGGATATAAAAGCTGCTGCTTTCTCAGAAGATTTATCAAACTACTTGAGCTCTGTCTGCATCTGTGGGTCTGTCTCCATTCACAGCATCAAATAGTCCCTTTGTGGTTAAATGCATTCGAATTGTTTGTAATTGCTGCCATCTAATTTTTCAGCAGTAAGCATTGAGTTAGGATGAGCTGCGGCCATTTTCTCTTCAAAGCCTATTTTTCAGTCAGGCTTAAGAGCCACATGGTTGCCAGGAAAGCATGTACAAAAATAAAAATAAATTAAGTCTCTCTGGGCATCAAAAACCCAAAATACGTTGAGCAATTAGAGTGTCCCTTTATTTTTTGAAACTATGAAGTTAAAATTGTTAACTTTCCTCTAACAGAACAGCAGTTTAAGAAGGTGTGACTCAATAGTACAATAATTTACCCTAAACTCCAAGAAACAAAAGAGGCATGTTGCTTCAAGTTAAACAACTTTAAACTTTACTTACGGCTATGCGTTTACATTTGCTTTGAGAGCCTAAATCCTAACTAAACTAATGAATAGGTTTGGATGAAAGACAGAGAGTCCATCTTGACTCACCTGCTCAAGGAGTAGAGACAACATGGCTGCTGAAGAAGAAGGCAAGAGAGAAAATCATGGAAACTACAGGACCTGAGAATGCTATATTTTTTTCCAACAAGTCTCACCAGTTTGTGTTCTCTGACATGTGACTCGAATGGCCCACCATGGAAGCCATTTTGTGAATGGGCAACTTCACATGCAGCCATTTTGTGATGGTACTTACAATATTTTCTGAAGAATCCAAAAGTGCCTGTAGACACACAAAATTTAGGGACCTCCTTGTCTCTTAATACTAGAACTTGGACTCATCCACTGAAGATGAGAGGTGAGGGATTCAGGACATATTGAAAGAAGTTATTCTCAAAGTGCTTTGTAGTTTGCTACTACAGGATGGAGATATAATCAGAACTGCATGGCTTCAAAAGGAAATCAGTTGAGTTCTTCAGCAGAGTGGGGAGTCAATCCTTAAGGCAGGATTGGCTCCTCCCATGCAACGACAGGCAGAGCAAAACACAATAGATAGAAAGATAGGCATAGCACTAGGCAGCAGAGCCCTCCCCCCTCTCCAGTTCTGTCCTGCCTCGCGAGGTATACAGAGCAGGGTGAAGAACTCTGGCGAGTTCTTCTTTTGAACTGCCTTTCTATCTGCTGTTTTTGTCCGTGCTATTGTTCTTTACTATTCTCTCAACTCCGCTGCTATCTCTTGAAAGGATGTCTGAGAGAACGGCGCTGAGAGAAAAAAAGCCCCAAACTCTTCTCTGAGGAGGAGATGGAGCAGGAGGCCCTAACGGGCCAGGCGGAAGATCATGGCGGTTTGGACCTCTCAGGAGGATCCAAGCTCAGCCAGGAGGCCCTGATGGTGCTGAAGAGAGTGCGTGATGTGGGCTCGAGTCCTGGGCTGGACCACGCCGCCCAGGGAGAGTCCGTGCCTGAATGGCAACTTGTGAGTGAGGGGGATCTCCTGATCCCTTCCCCCAGTCATCAATGGGGAGGAACAGCCACCACAGCTGGCTGACTAGATTGCGCTAGTCACGTGCCAGGCTGTGGCAGCTGTGCTGAGAGGGAAGAGGTAGGGGAGGCACACTCAGTTGCCCACCAAAACATCTACAAATGCCTTCTTGAAATGCCTGAAGAAAAAGGGCCGGCTATCACTAAGTACAGCAGCTGGGCATCAGGGCCGGCCACAACCAAGGCGGTAAAGTGTCCCCTGCCTGGAACCTCTTCAGGGAAAGGCAGAAGGGGGACAGAATGGGTCTGGGGATCCCCAGAGCCTCCGAGGAAGGCCATTAAAAAGTCTGTTAGGCAGACTTCTCCTGACTGGGAAGATGCAGGAGGGGAGGAGTCTGAGGCAGAAAGCTCAGAAAGGGAGGAGGGGGAGTTATCTTCAGAGGAAGAAACTCCGCCCCATCAATAACTATCTCCCAGGCTGTTTGACCTACAGTTTTTCAAGTTAATTCTTAAAAAGGCAGAAAAAGCACTGGGACGCTTAGAGCAATGTGGGGTCGATGCTGGAAGGGGAGGGGTATGTGTGCCTGAAATTAGGGCAAAATCTAAGGCAGAACAGTTTGTCATACCCTTTTCAGAAATATTATCTTACATGTTGGAAGGGGAAAGGTTGACACCAGGGCCGGCCAGGAACCTTCCAGCATTGGCTAAGGGGTTTTACACCCTTCCAAATCAAATAATGGAGAAACTTAAACTGCCTCCCGTCAATGCTCCCGTGGCAGGGATTATTTTGGGCTGTCTCTATCCCTAGGATGGTGATGACAATTTAAAGAGCCCTGAGGATAAGAGAGTCGACACGTACCTTAGGAGATCTCATGAGGCCTCAGCCTTAGCAATTAGGGCAGTGGTGACCACATCCTTTTTTGCTAGGGCCACCATTTGTTGGGCAAAGGATATTGTTGATTCCTTGCCTAGCTGTGTTCCCAAGGTAAAACAAAGGGTAAACAAGATTGAAAAGACAGCACCCTTCATGGCAGATGCCAGTTTGGATGCTATGCAGTTTGTATCTAGGTCCATGGCTGCAAAGGTGGCTGCAAGAAGATAACTTTGGCTTAAAAAATGGAATGCGGACACGAAGGCCAAGGCTAATCTGGCAATTTGCCCGATCAAAGGGTCCATACCTTTTGGTGATGCTCTTGATGAGGTGCTAGTCAAAACTAAAGAGGAAGGCTCTTCCTTCTCTTCCTAAACGACAGAAGAAAGGGTTTGGGACAAGCAGTCAACAGTTTCGCAACTTTAAACCACAATATAAACAGAGGGATTTCCATCCTTTCAGACAACAATGGGGGTCAAAGAAGGATCAGTTCAAGTCCCAGTCTTCTGCATCACAGAAGGGTTCTTCCTTCCAAGGTTCCAGACCAGGGACGAGAACCAATTGGTCTCTTTGACTGGTCAAGAAGGCCAGTGGGAGCACAGCTTCTGGGGTTTGCCCATCGCTCACTGGGAGTTTATCTCTACAGATGCCTGGGTACTCAGAACCGTAGCAAATAGCTATACTATAGACTTCCTTCAAAGGCCCCCACCATCCTTCCACCAATCTTGCACCACTAAGGTAAAACAGAAGTGACACTTAGTCATTTAAGCTATAGTACATCTCTTACAGATGCAGGCGATTGAACCAGTCCCTACGAACCAAAGGTTTTGAGGGGGTTACTTTCACTTGTTCCTGGTGCCAAAAAAGAACAGGGAATGGAGAGCCATTCTTAACCTGCGGAAATTGAACCGTTGAGTGGCACGGAAGAAGTTTCGAATGGAGACGCTCTGGTCTATCCTGGAGGGCATTCAGGAGGGAGATTTCTTGGCATCGTTGGATTTGAGGGATGTGTATCTTCACATACCCATTCATCCAGCTCATCGATGCTTCCTCCGGTTTGCTTTTCAGGAGGATCATTATCCATTCAGGGCACTACCATTCGGTCTTTTGGCGTCGCCATGGGTATTCACAAAAGTGTTAGTGGTGCTGGTGGCCCATCTGCGGTGAAGGGGAGTTCAAGTGCATCCATACTTGGATGACCTTCTCATCAGGGCTCCATCTCTTCAGTTGGCCAAACAGCACGTTCAGTCTTCTGTCAATTGCTTGGAGCAATTCGGTTTTTTGATAAATTGAGACAAAAGCCAAATGTATCCAGTACAAAGGTTACAACATCTGGGGAGTATCATAGACACTCAGTCGAACAAGTTTTTCTCTGGGCGACAGGAGGGAGAAGTTATAGCAATTGGTTCGATCAACTTTGAACAAAAGATGCAATCTGTTATTGAGTTTGGTGCAACTTTGCATCTTATGGTGGCACGTATCGACGCAGTGCCCTGGGCGAGATTTCATCTACAGCCTCTGCAGTGGTTCCTTCTTCCCTTCCAGGACCATATTGCATCCAAAAGAAAAATCCAAGTCAAGATTTCGACAGCAGTAAAAGAATCTCTGACATGGTGGTTGGGGGAGAACCTCACTCTATGGGGTTTCCATTTGGGATCCCATGAGAGTAGTGATAATGATGGATACCAGCCTGGGGGGATGGGGGGTACATTGCAGAGGTCGAGTGGCCCAAGGGATCTGGTTGGAACAGGAGGCCAAGAGCGGTATAAATTGGCTAGAACTACGTGCAGTTCATTTGGCATTGATCCAATTCGAGAACCTGGTGCAGGGGAGTCATGTTTTGATAGTACGGACAACATGTCCTCGAAGGCCCACATCAACAGACAAGGGGGGACGCGGTCCCTTCCTCTGATGGAGGAGACGGTTAGGTTGTTTCAATGGGTGGAATTGCGTCTGTTGTCAATCAAGACAGAATATCTGAAAGGGTCATTGAATATACAGGCAGATTGGCTGAGCAGACAGAGGGTGGACCCGGGAGAGTGGAGTCTGAACTGCATGGTTTTTTCAGATGATTACCCAATGGTTCGGCTGGCCTTGGGTGGATCTATTTGTGCCAAGGAAGAATCACAAACTTCCAAGATATGTATCCAGGTTCTGGACCCAGGGAGCTTTGGCCTTTGATGCTCTTATTACGATCAAGTGGCCAAGAGTATTATGCTACGCCTTTCCACCAATGTCTCTCCTGTCTCGATTCTTATGGAAGGTAAAGATAGAAAAGGCAGAGATCATTTTAGTAGCTTTGTTCTGGTCAAGAAGGCCTTCGTTTCCCAATCTAGTGCTTCTCCAGTTGTGGGAACCGTGGCTTCTTCCTCAGTGGGAAGATTTACTACATCAAAACAGGGTTCTCCACCCAGATCCAAGCTGGTTACAACTCCACACATGGAGCTTCAGCGGCAAAGATTATTAGCTAAAGGATATGAGGAGGAGGTTGTGGAGACCAGCTTGGCAGCAAGACTCCTGCCCACTATTAGATTGTATAAGACGACATGGAGGGTGTTTTGCAGATGGAGTAAGTGTAAGGGCTTTAGGCCTCAAAAAGCTTCAGTGGGTTCAGTACTAGCCTTTCTTCAATCGGGTCTGCAGAAGGGTCTATCAACTAAGTTGAAAAGACACGTAGCGGCTTTAGGTTCAATTCTTAAAAGTGGAACAAAGGTGCCCTTGGGGTCTCATCCTCATGTCTGTAGCTTCCTTAAGGCTACAGACATGAGGATGATGCTTAATTTATTTTTATTTATTTACTTATTTATACCCCGCTCTTCAGCCACAAGGCTATCAGAGCAGCTTACAAATTGTTTTAAACAATAGCAATTTACACATCTACACTGCAATTGAAACCTCCGGTGATTCATAGATTCCCAACTTGGGACCTGAATGTAGTTTTGAATGCGCTAGTCAAACAGACCTTTGAACCCATGAGATCGGTGGATTTAAAATTTCTCTCCTTCACAGTGATTTTTCTAGTAGCAATTACCATGGCTAGGCGTGTCTCTGAAATAGGAGCTCTGTCAGTCAGGGAGGAATTGTGCATTTTTCACAAGGATTATGTCTCCCTTAGGTTAGATCCTATCTTTCTTCCTAAGGTTAATTCAGTATTTCACAGAGCTCAAGAAATTCTATTGCCTTCCTTTTGTCCTCATCCAACCGCTCTCTCTGGCTTCTCTACGCAGACGAAGATTCAGGAAGGACTCATCCCGCGCTTTCTGCAAGCGCGCTTTTGACTAAAAAGGCCAATCCGAGATAGACAAGTCTGGTTGCAGAACGCACAGCAGAAGGTTGTGTTTTTTTCTGCGTTGTCGTTTCTCTTCAAGACTTGTTCCGCGTGAGTTCTCAAATAAGGCTGCAGCATTGTGGATAGTGTGTCTCTATACCTCCCGATGTGAGGCCAGGGCGGATCATTGTTGGTGATCAATTTGAAAAAGGATTGGCACAAATTAGATGTCAAACATGCTTTAAAATATTACTTGGAGAGAATGAAGGCATTCTGAAGATCGGATAGTTTGTTTGTATCCTTTGCTGATAGGTACAAAGGAAAGAAAGTTTCTTCTAGCACCTTATCTCGATGGCTACTGTTGTGCATTCAATCAGCTTATGTAAATAGTTCTTTACCAGTACCAAAGGGAATTTTGGCACACTCTACGAGAAGTGTTGCTACTTCAGCGGCTTTGTACACATCAGCTTCTTTGGCTGAGATTTGTCGAGCAGCGACTTGGTCTTCAGAGTCAACCTTTTTTAACATTATAAAATTGATAAGTTTGCTTCTGCTGAGGTGGCCTTTGGCCATAGGGTGTTGCAGCAGGTTTTGAAACATTGAAGCCCCATCCCTAGTAGGACCGCTTGGGTAGGTCCCAGCCTTAAGGATTGACTCCCCACTCTGCTGGAGAACGGAACATTGGACTTACCGTGAAGGTTCCTTCTCAGTAGAGTGGGCAGGGGGAATCCTTTCCCACCCGATTATCTGGAAGATGTAAAAAAAAAATTGGTTGTGTTCACTGGAGTTCACTTTGTCATCACTGGGTAGGGGGGATGGCTCACCTGCCTAGTGCTATTCCTACCTTTCTATCTATTGCTGTTTTGCCCTGCCTGTCTTGTTGCATGGGAGGAGCCAACCCAGCCTTAAGGATTTCCTCCCCACTCTGCTGAGAAGGAACCTTCACAGTAAGTTCAATGTTCCATTCTTGGGGAATAAGGCTATGAATAGCTTCTTGGCATGTGGGGTATATATTACCTCAAAGGAAGTATGCTTCTTGGTACCACTTGCTGTGAATCATGAGCAACAGAGGTCTGTTGTCCACCAGTTCTACTTGTTGGCTGGTTGGCCACTATGATAAACAATGCTGGACTAGATAACCATTTGGTCTGATCCAGTAAGACTCTTTAGTATCCCCTGTATTAATATATCACTGACTCTCACAATCTGAACAGTAGTGCTATCAAATAAACCTGTATTGCTGTTGCTGTATTGCAGATGGGAGGTGTGAGGCTGGATGATAGTGCCTTGCCTAATGCCAAAATAAATTCATGGCAGAGACAAGACTTGAACTAAGAACTGCTGAGCTTACAATCTAGTGATTCATTATCTGTGCTGATGCTCACTGCTTGTGTAATACAGTTGCAGGTATTCAGGATATACATTAGTCATTTATGCTTTGACTGTACAGTATTCATAAATTGCATGCACCTATTAAAATACTGCTCTATCATTTGTTTTTATGTCAGAGTAAATCAACTGAAGTGTCCAGGAGGCTTTGTGCATATGCATTTTAAATTCATGGTTCTCCACCATGTTGAAAGTATATTTTTCTCTCTTGTATCTCTGCTCACACTTAAATCTTCTTGTTTCCCTTACCTAAAAAGCAAGCAACTTTAAATTAACCACATTCAGCTTCTTTTTCTTATTATTATCATCATCTTTTATTTCTATAGCACAATCAATGTACATGGTGCTTTACAAGAAAAGAAAAAAACAACTTACTGTTTCTGTGTTTCCAATTCTAGGCTGCTGCCAGGCACCAATGTTCCTACCTAATAAACATGCATGTGGATGAGTTCCTGAAGACGGGAGGGATACCAGAATGGCTGAATGGCTTGGAATATGTTCCTCAAAGGCTGAAAAATCTGAATGAAATCAATAAGCTTCTTGCACACCGACCCTGGCTAGTTTCAAAAGAACACATTCAGGTATTCTTTAAAATCAGCCTGGGTGAGTGAAATGCTCTAGCAGTTCCATGTGTCTAAGTTTTTTTCTTTATTACATAGAGAATAAGTCTGGTCACAGTCTTGATGAATGGCAAAGAGTCTTGTACTCTCCCCTTTTTTAAATCTGGCTCTCTGGTGAAAGATTTGGAAGGGTGCCAAATAATGTGTGTTTGGTTCAGGGGGCCTTGTGGCATCTTGTCATCCTGGTCCTCCCAATTAAACCTGGACCTCCCCCTGGACCTATTAAAATGAAGATTTTGGAAAGACTGTAACCCTGGCCTTCCTTCTGGAATATTCTGTCTCCTTCCTGTGTCTGTATCTAACATAATGCACATTTGTGGTCCCTCCCCCCATTTTTGTTTCAGCAACTTGTCAAGACAGGGGAAAATAATTGGTCTCTTCCTGAATTGGTGCATGCCGTGGTCCTCTTGGCGCACTACCATGCCTTGGCAAGCTTTGTCTTTGGTAGTGGCATCAACCCAGAGAGAGATTTTGATACCTCAAATGGCTACAGGCTCATATCGGTTAACAACTTCTGTGTCTGTGATCTTGCCAATGACAACAGCATTGAAAATGCATCTCTTACAAGTAACAACTTTGAGGTTAGTGTTGCCAGATTTTTATTCCCATTTTGCTCATCTCACTTTTTTGTTTGGGGGTGGATAGGAAGAGACATCTTGCTTCAAGCTCAGAGATCAATTTTCTCCTGTGTTGGTCATTGCTGGAAAACCAAAAAGAGAAGTGAGAATCCCAGCAGGGTTGGGATCCAAGCTGGGTGGGGTGCTGGGACAGATTCAAAAGATGTCAATCCAGAAAGATATCATTTGCAGGACAGGGGCTTTTCTAGGAAGTAGAAGCAGTGCTGGAGTACAGATGCAAACAAGAAGAGAATGCTAGCTTAGAGAAACTGAGAAGGAACTGGCTGGCTATAGGTGTCACTAAGAGAAGATAGGGGTACACTGCTCCCAAGACAAATGTCACTTCCCATTGCAAGACCCCTGTGGTTGCTACTTGCATACAAATTTTAATAATAAACTCGAAATTAAAATAAAGCCTGTAGTCATAAGCAGAGTTGTTAGAATGTTTGCTCCATTAAAATCAATAGTATTTAACTTGAGAGACTGGGAGCACTGCTAAGAATTACACTATCATTTCTCTTGGAAATCTAACATAAGAGAAAGGATTGTGCAGAATGAGGACTTCTTTTCCTTTTCTTTTTGCATAATTTGCAGGCAAAATAACTTGCTTGGCATAACTTTAAATCTACAATACAAAGAACCAGTCATTCCCACTGCCAATTCTGAGTGTGAAACTTGATCTGAGGAGTGGTGGGAGAAAATGATCTATTTGGTTTTGAAAGGGATAGGCAACTCCATAAAGTTTTGAATAACACTGCCTTTCTACGCTTTTGGTCTTCCAGTTTTTAATACCACTCCCAACATGTGATTTGTTATAGATCTCAGATTCTTTAAGTGAGCTGGAGGCTCTGATGGATAGAATGAAGAGGCTGCAGGAAGAGGAGGAGGAGGAGGCCTCCCAGGAGGAAATGGATACTCGCTTTGAAAAGGAGAAGACAGAGAGCCTCCTAGTTGTCACTGAAGGTACTGCTGCCTGCCTGCTTCAGTTCAACTCCTTTCGTTTCATTCAGTTTCCAGGTGTGTTGCTAAACAGCAAAAGCTGAATTAAGTAAAAGGAGACTGAAAATCAAACAATAGTTTCACTTGCTGAAGGCTGCTGAGAGAGCCAATACAGAAGAATCGGGTTTTTCAGGAATGGGATTACTTAACTTCAGATGGTAGATGAAAGGCTGCCTTTTTGATTTCCACCACCCCCCACTGCATAAAACAATTCTGTTCCTTACTCACGAAAACTAACATGCCAGGCTCTAGTTTTCTCTCTGATGAGTGCTACCTTTTAAAATAAACATACAGAGGGTTTTGGAACATCCAGGTGTCTAATCACTTGCTACCTGTAACAGTTTAGTCTCTGGAAGGCTGTGCCACAAAGGCTTCCTTGCATATACAGTTGGTCTTCGGTATCCACAGGTTCTGCATCTACCGATTCAACCACCACAGCTCGAAAATATTTGGGTGGGGAGAATCCAAAAAGCAAACCTTGCTGTTCACCATTTTATATAAGGGACACAATTTTACTGCACTATAGTATGTAATGGGACTTGAGCATCCATTATTTTGATATCCACAAGGGGGGCTGGAACCAAACGGCAGTGGATGCCAGGGCCCCACTGTATCAATAAACCTCAGAGCACAGCAGTCAAGGCCTATGGGCTTTTTTTGAGCTTCAAGATTCAGAAACCTTCTTTGGCGGGATCCATTCCATTGGGGATTATCTATCTGGGGAGCTACATGTCAGCAATCGGCAAAGTCGACACCAATAGGGGATAGGGCACCTCCTTTTTTCTGTCTTCCTCTTCTTCTTCACCCAGCAGATTGCTGGAGGAGAGACAAATCACTTCTGCCAGCAATATAAACTGATAAGTTGTAATGGGAAAATAGGCACTAGGTCAGGGAGACCATGGACATTATCAGACAGGAACGAAAAAAGCTTTCCTGTCCCACAAAAAATCCTGTCCCGTCCTTGTCACACAACAATCACCCTCTCCACCACACCTCCTCTCCTGTTGTTCCGGCAGCCCAGGAGTGAATGGAGCTCTAACAGAGCTCCCTTCACTTCCTGGATTGAAATCCTGTGGATTCTCATGAGAAGACGCAAGCATGGGAAATTCAAAAATAAAAATAAAAACATGAAAAAAATTACAGCAAGCACAAAAACGCACTTTAAAGGGTAGAAGTAACCCAGGGAGGGTCATAAAAAGTGTGTCACATACCTGGATGTCCTGATCTCACCAACAAGTGTTCTGGCAGGCACTTCTGTTGACACTGGGATCTTGTCAGCATAACAGGGCACCTTGTCACACGCAGGAACATCCGTGACAGGAACGGAACTGGGGATCTATTGACGGCTTCTCCCATCAATAAAAAGCAGTGCCAGTAGAACAGCAGCAGAACGGGTGCATAACAGGGGGAACAACATTGTCTGAAAAGGGAGCCCTTTTGTGATCTCCTGGCATTCTTGTAACGCCATTTTTAACATATCTGATAATCTCCCATACTTGGAGGCAATGGAAGAGGAAGTTGTTTGCTTGTACAGTTTCTGTTAGCACAGATCTGTACTTCTGAGCCCCCAGAAAACAGCGAAGACAATGTCTGCATAGAAAATGTCTTGTTTGGTAATATTTATGCTATAAGTGTTGAAGGACTTTGCAGAGTTGCAGGAATCTAATTTTTCATATGTTAAGAGTATGAGGGTAAAATCATGGCTTGGCATCTTTTTTAGGTAAATTGATGTTTTATATGGATGTGCCCATTGGGCTTTTGCTGGTTGGAGAATTTGCTTTGCATCTGGTTTGACCTTGACAGCCACTTTCAATTAGCACTTTCTCCCACACAGTTCTGTGCCATTTAAATTTTTTGCTTTCATAGGCGCTATGGGTCAGCCCAGTATAGGACTATGACTGTGATTGTACTTAAAGTACTAAATCCAGTAATTATACAGAAAAGTGGTGGTCTTATAGATAGAAAAAGGTTATATAGGCCTCCAAAAGTTGTAGAACATAGTTAACTGCCTGTTTCTTTGTTTTTTCCAATTTATTTTTTATTCACAATAGATTTCGTATACAGCAATTCTTTAGTTTGTTCATAGTATTTACATATAATATCATTGCTTTTGTATCTTTACTGCTTGAGCTCCATTATTTCTGTATTATGTATATTAATTTTTTCCCTTCTTTATCTTCGTTTAATTTCTCATACATCTATATTGTACTTAATAAAATCTGTGTTGTATACCAATAGTTGTCTTCATTTATATATCTCTATGTAAATTATATATTCTTTTAACTAAAACACATTCATTCCATCTTTAAATCATCCATCTTTTCCGTTCTCCATCCACTCTGAACTTCCTATCTGGCTTTCCCATGTTTCATGTCTTTTAACTTGCACATCCAATGATGTTAATCGTATAAATTTATATTACCCAATTTTTTCTCCTTTCTCATCATTCATTTTAGTTGTTCATTCCAATTATTTATTTTGTATGCTTTCCTCTTTATCTTTCCCCTTTTCTTTCCCCCAGTTTGTTTCTCTTTGTTCTGCTTGTTAGTTTCTTCTTAAATAGAAATTTAATTTTAGATTTCTATATTGTCTATTGAGCTTATGTGACTTAGAAAGACAACATGGGAAAATGGCCTTCTACATGACGGTGGCTGCTAGAATAATATACGCCAGCAAATGGAAACAGAAAGAATTAACTGCCTGTTTCTGAGCAGGTTACATCAGTACTAAATACTTATCCACTGAAGCCAATCCAGATACGTGTGATACTTGAAAATTAATTTTAAAAAACTGTATAAAAGATATCAGGCTTTAAAATGACCAATAGTTAATATAGCTAAGAAAATGAGCTGAACAATTATTTGTTCTCTTGAAGGAAATATAGCAGATAATTTTCTGATGCTTCCTAGAATACAAGAGTTCACATGTTAAAATATCAGAGACTACTAAGGCAGGAAGAAACTCTCTCACCTCAAGTGTTAGCATTTAATAGGCCAATCTTTTTTTTTTAATGCTAGCATAAACTTCCATCTAGATTGATCCAAAAGAGACTGCAGGAACCAAGCGGCAAGTCCAGGCTCAACAGCTTGGATTTTTAAAGTGTACTGTGGACCTATTTTGATGGCTGCCAACCCAGTTTCTTCCCATGCTGAATTATGTTTGGATTTGGTAATGAATCAGAATGAAACATTAGTAAGACCTTCCTGACAGTAAGAGCTGTTTGGCAGTGGAATGTACTGCCTTGTAGTGTGGTGGAGTCTCCTTCTTTGGAGGTTTTAAAACAGAGGCCTTCTGTTAGGAATGCTTTGATTGTGTATTCCTGCAGGGCAGGGGGTAGGACTGGATGACCCTTGTGGTCTCTTCCAACTCTATGATTCTATGAAGATAAAGAAGACATTCTTGTGATTCTTGGAAAAACTGATTTTTGTTTAAGGTACTAGTGGTAAACATAGACCAGCTTCCCCTCCCAACTTCATTGGGGCCCCTGAAATTGAGCCAGGATAGAGCACATCAAGGTCACCTGCAGACAACTTTGCAGCAGTAAGCTTTCTGGAAGAATAGTTAATGTACTTTCTCTAACCATTTAGGGAGGCTGAAAGCAAGGGAATGGTTGGAACAATTGGACTGGAATTCTTTCTGGTAGTGTTTTATTATGAAACTTTTAGCTGTAAAACATCTCGCTAAATTCTTTAGCCATGTCCAGATGGCTCTAACTTAAAAGATTAAATCTGCTAGTGTCCCCCCCCCCCTCCATTTTTCGTGCATCTAGTTTTCCACTATATATGTGGGCAGGGTGATTCTAGTTTTCCACTATATATGTGGGCAGGGTGATTCCACTATATATGTGGTGCCACTGGCACAGGCCAGAAGAGCGACAGGGCTCTGCCTTTCCAGTGCATAATTGTCTGCTCTGAGGTCAGAACAGGTGGCCAGCCCTGCCATTGCAAGGCTGCCACATATTCTGATCTCTGAAAGAGTGACTGGCACTGAGGGTAAAAATCCGAATCCAGGTAAGATGTGACATTTAAATCTGGGCCAGAGCAGTCCAAATTTCATGTGCCACAGCTCCAGGCCAAAGTACTGTGGTCTGAATTTAATCCAGATTTTTACCCCCAGTGTACTTTATGGATTATAGAATCACAGAGTTGGAAGAAACCACAAGGGAGACAAGCCTTGAGTTTTTTGTTTTTTTTTAAACAGTATTAAAGACCAATTTCTTCTGGCAGGCCCATCCAGATGGTTTTTAAATTATGAGTTATAAATTATGAATTGATTGATTTTAATATGTGTGCTTTTTAGACTGACACTATTCTCTTTTTAACTGATTATGCATTTTTAATTGGTATTTGTGCTTTTAACTGTGTGTCTGTTCGTTATTGTATTTTAGTCTGTTGTTCCCCACTTCGATCCATGCGGAGAGGCGCATAAGAAATATTATTATCATTATTTATTTATATATTTATTTTAGGAGAAGTGAGATGGATATACTTACTGCCTTACCTACTTTTCTTTCTTAGCATTTGATGATGAAATAGTTTCCATAGCAGATGTTTCCCGCTATGTTGAAGACCCTGGTTTTGGATACAAAGACTTTGGTAGACGTGGGGATCTACCAACGTTCCGAGCCCAGGTTTGTTTACCAGCATTTGTCATTATTGGAGAATAAAATTTAAAAGTACACATGAAAGTCTGTGCTATTCTTTGTAGTCTGGGATGGGATTGTCTTTCTATTCAAGTGGAGAAATGCTATGACATTGTGATTTGCAGAAGGTCAGAACACCTGGCACTCCAGGAACGGAAGGCGCATCAAGCCGTGACAGCACAGGCCTCTCCTTCCCATCAATCCAACAAGGAGAATTGGCTCGAACAGGCCTGCCACACAGCCCAATAAGCCCTGTAAGATAAAATTGTACAGGTTAGAACTGAGACAGTCCACTAAACACATGGCCTGTACTGATTCTCCACCCCAAGATTCCATAAAGCTAGAGAGACCTTTCTGTCAGGATAATAGGCTGTGAAGTCCTCAGCAGGCCTAGAACATCCATTTTAAAAGTAGCACAACATTTAAGGAAGTGTACCATAGGAATGTTTTCTGTCCCTTCCTCCTGCTCCCTATAAGCACTGCCCTCTGAAATCCCTCCCCATAGGGTTTGGGAAAGGGTTTGGAAAGTTTCCTTAAAGAAGAATAATTATCATGATGAGCTTGAAAGCCATCATAACTGTAGTGGGATGATGGATTATGCCCAGAGCATTATCCTACTACTACTGAGTTACAGGTGGATTTAACATGTAATTCTACTTATTCTACACAAAAAAGAACTTTCCAGGCTCTGGTTTGGGAAGTGGGGTATTCTAGAATAATATGGGATAGGGCAGGAGGGTGCTAGTGTGGGGAGTCACTCAAAACTGGACAAAGAACCTTTCACGGGAGATGCTTTGAGTGTAGGGTTTGTGCTATCTCCTGAGCTGTGACTTCTCTCCAACTCATTCACACTTATACTCCTCAACTTTGCTGTCTGTAATGGTGTAGCCCAAAAGGATTGTTCCACTTGCTTGTGTACTTTTGCACTTCTGAAATGGTCCTGAGAGTGTCATAGGAAAAAGACAATTTCTTAGAATGATACAAATTCATTGTACTTATGCTCTGCTATTTGTCCAAAAAGTTCAAAGACATTCTCATACAGCTTCCAGCTTACAGAGACAGAACTGTTTACCTTCCCCATGTGCCTCCAATAACAATTCAGCAATAAAGTTCAAAATAGGTATAATATATTAATTTATTATCTCTGTTCCTTTTACAGGACTACACTTGGGAAAATCATGGATTCTCCCTTGTAAACAGGCTTTATTCTGACATTGGGCATCTCCTGGATGAGAAATTTCGGATGGTCTACAACCTCACTTACAACACTATGGCCACCCATGAAGATGTTGACACAACCATGTTAAGAAGAGCTTTATTTAATTATGTTCACTGTATGTTTGGAATCAGGTATGTAACAAATGGACCTGGTTACTGACTGTGTTCAGAGGTATTGCAACATGTAATGTGTACTATGTGTAATGAATTGATATAGAGATATCATAGCAAAATGGTTTCAATCTTATTAGAAGTATGAAAGATAAAACATGTTACGTTAGAAACATGGCAAATACCTGCTCCTGAAGAGAAAGGTAGGATCTTCTTCGTGGTCTCTGTGAATCACACAGCTGGGTTATTTCTGCGCCTGCACAGAGCATTCAGAACCTCCTAGAATTGCTAGGCAGAATGTGCATTGATACATTTTTGGAGTTAACTCTGCCCACCCCAACGGTCCTGCTTAAAATGCACTCCCACTTAATTCCCCTCAGTTCCTTTCTTTCCACTGCATTAGCAACACGAAGGAACATTTGATTGCTTGTTATTTCAACTCACTTTCGATTTGACTGGTTTTGACTTGGATTTGATTTCTTAACTATGATTCTCTCTTACTCCTTCGGATTTGGCTTTGGTTTGTGTGATTTTCAGTGATTTTGGCTTGGACTGGTTTCTCTCAACACATACGGTGTGCCCTTCTGATTTGACGACTCGGATTTGTGCGTAAGATGACTTCAAGAGCTGCCTTTAAGAGATATGCCATCTGCCAGGCGAAGCTCCCTAGCTCTGATGGCCATTCACGGTGCCTCATTTGCCTGGGTGAGTCCCACACCATGGACTCCTGTGTCCATTGCGGGGCCTTTACTCCTCAGGGCCGCAAGCACAGATTATCCCACCTCAAGTCCTCTTTGTATGAAAAGGCATTGATTCCGATGGCCACTTTGACTCTGGCTGCTCCTCCTACAGCTTCACTGGCCAAACAAGGCCGTTCGCCGTTGCCCAAATCCAGGCTAAAAACTGATATCGGTCCCGGAGCCTGTCCCGACACCGATCTGTGGCTTTAAAAAAAATTATTTATTTATACCCCGCTCTTCAGCCACAAGGCTATCCGAGCAGCTTACAAATTGTTTTAAGCAGTTTCCAATGTGTGTTAGCAATAGCTATTTACACATCTACACTGCATTAAACAGTTTCCAATGTGTGTTAGCTAATTGCCCCCACAAGCTTGGGTACTCATTTTTCCGAGCTATAAAAGGATGGAAGGCTGAATGAACTTTTGAGCCCTCTGGGATCGAACTTGCAACGTGGTGACTTACAGTACTGCCATTTAACCCCTGTGCCACCAGGGCTTCCGATCCTGAGGCAGTGCGTCATTCCCACAAGCACATCCCCTCATCAGATTCAGCTCAGGACCAAACGCCATTAACATCATTGGCCTCTGGCCAGGACCAGGCCCCCTCGAAATCGAGGGAGGTCTCTTGAGATGCTGCAGTACTTAAGGATGCTGGTCGAGACCGTGCCTCTTCAGATTCTTTGAGGTCCTTAAAAAAGAAAAAGAAGACGAAGCACACCTCGACCTGAGGATGGCTCCAAGCCTAAGACTGGCTCAAAGGATGCAGCCAAGATATTGGAGGCGAAGCAGCTGGAGCCACCGGAACCGCCTACATGCACCTCTAAGGAACTTCCTCATAAGGAAGCAGCTCCAGTTCATCAGGAGCAGGAGATGCCACGGGATCGGTCTCCTCTTCAGGGAAAATCTGTTGAGGAAAGACCACCCTCCCGCCCACCAACGCCAATGACCTCGGTTGAGATTGTGGAGGTTGAAGTCCCTTCTGAGGGTGAAACGGCTACATCTCCCCACCATCGAGGCCATTCTCTGGCTCTTGTTGTGTCACGGGCTGAGTTGCTGGGGCGACCCTCCTCTGACGTTGAGGCCGAGGCACTCTCCACTGAGGACATTGTCCGGGCCTGTGCACCATTGCCTCAGATCCAATTTGATGAGCCTGCTTATGGAGCGTACGACTTGGCACGTTCTATCTATCGTGCTCAGTTCTCTTCTCCTTCGGGGTCCCAAGTACTATGATCTACCCAAGTGCTTCAGCTGTCAGAGCCATGTACGGGCCGGGCTGTTCGTTGTTCTCCACCCCGGCTGCCTTTCCATGACCTGGGCAGACCTACCACTGATGAACCGCACTTCTCGGTACCAACGAGAAGGGACGCTAGAAGCCAAGTCTCTCCACACCTGGAGCCGCATCCCTTGCTGCCACTGCCACCTACGCCTCCAGTTCGAACGGCCTCTCTCCAACATGGTCGCCAGACCCCATCGCCTTCGTGTTCATCCTTAAGTTCATCGGACTCTTATCTACCATACCTTCTGTCTCCTCAGCCTGACTTGCTTGATGAGGACTTGTCTTCAACTGACGATATCTGTTCATTCTCCGAGCAGGTAGTGCGGATGTCACATGCGCTGTGCCTGAAGGTGATAGAAAAGGAATCTGAACCAGTGGATCCGATATATCACAGGATCAAGTCGAAGGCCCCTCCTGCTGCAAGCATACCGGTCATCACTCCTCAAGCTGACACAAGGATCATGGGAAAACCCTTCTTCGATCTCGTTGACTTCGAAGAGGATCGACAGGCTGTATCTTGTGGCCGGCGATGATATCGAGTGGCTGAAGGCACACCCACATCCCAACTCAGTGGTGGTTGAGGCCTCTCAAAATTGGCGACAGCAACGGGCACAGACCACACCATCAGATCCAGAGGGCAGGAAGCTAGACATCATTGGCAAAAAGATTTATTCAGCTGCCGGTCTAAACTTCCATAGAGCAAACTATTCGGCCTGTATGGGGGCGTATCAGCAGATCCTTTGGGAATGAAGGATACCCCTTATCCAGGACCTACCTGATGAGAGAAGGAGGCTGGTGGAGGCAATCCAAGCTGAGGCTCAACTGTTAGCCGGGCAGCAGATGAACTCAGCACATCATGTTGCCAACTGTGCTGCCAAGACCGTGGCTGGATCCATCGCCCTGTGTAGGCATGCCTGGCTTCGACCTTTGGGTCTTGCTTCTCAAGCTTCTGCTATCATTGAGGACATACCGTTTGTTCAGTCGGGCCTGTTCAATGGATCCACTGATGAGAAACTTGAATTCACACAGATGAGGACTACCACACGGAAGTACAATATGCCATCATCCTCATCTTCTGTGTACCGGTACAGAGGCTGCACAAGCTGGCAAGCCTCTACCTATGGCCATTCTTTTAGGAGAGAGTACACGCCCCAGTCCTCCAGGCGCTCCTGATAACAACCATCCCTCTCGTCGGCCTCTTCAGTGAGGAGCCAAGGGTCGACCTCCCGTTAACGCCCATCCTCCAAACAGAAGCCCAAAGACCAGGGCAGGAGATATTTTGAGCCTGCCTGTCTTCATTCTGATTCTTTCTTTCTTTTAGACCCTCATGTTTGGAGACCATCTATCATCGTTCCAAGATGCCTGGGTGCTTTACATTGTACTGCATGGCTATTGGATCAAATTTGACACACTGCCTCCGACGAGTCAGGTTTGACCTACACCATTTTCCCCTCCCCTCCTCGAGGAGGTGCAGACTTTGCTGCAGAAAGGAGCCATCATACCCATAAACCCCGGACTTTACCACCTCTGCTTCTTCTCGAGATACTTCCTTGTCACGAAGAAAGATGGCCTCTGTCCCATCCTCTACCTCTGAGGAGTGAACTGGTACATTGCACCAAAGAAGTTCAGAGTGGTAACCCTGGCTTCCATCCTCTCGCTCCTCCAGCAAGGTGATTGGTTTGTGTCAATAGACCTCAAGGACACCTACTTCCACATCGGGATCCCTCTGTCCCACAGATGATACCTGGTATTCCAGATCAGGAATGATGTCTTCAAATTCTGTGTTCTGCCCTTCGGACTCTCCACGGCCCCGAGGGTCTTCACAAAGCGCATGGCAGTGGTAGCGGCCTTTCTTCGTCAGTGTGATGTGGTAGTCTTCACCTACATCGACGACTGGCTGATTGTAGCAGACTCCAGACCCCAGCTCGAGATGGACATTGATCTCACCCTAAATGTTTTACACGGCCTGGGACTTGTCAACATGGAAAAGTCGCAACTTCAACAGTCCCAGTTTATCCAGTTCATTGGAGCTTGGCTGGATTCATTGACGGCAGCAGTCTACCTCCCTCGGGACCGATTCGGCACCCTCTGTTCCTTGATCCATGCCTGCCGTCGGTCCTGAAAACTCCCAGCCCACTTGGTTCAAGTGCTTCTCGGCCACATGGCAGCTACGACTTATGTTATACAGCTCGCCAAGCTACAGTTTCATCCGCTTCAGCACTGGTTCTTAGGAGTGTTCGATCCTCTAAGGGATTCCCCAAAGAAACTCCTGACGATGCTGCGTGCCATCCAATGTTCCTTGGACTGGTGGCTGATCCCAGAGAACGTACTGTCTGGGATGCCCTTCAACCGTCCACAACCAGACACTCCGTTAACTACGGACGCCTCCATGCTATGCTGGGGAGCTCATTTTAGAGCCTACGAGATACAACGGACCTGGAATGCCAACGAACAGACTCTCCATATCAACATCCTAGAGCTCCTCAGTGTACAGAAGGCACTGCGAGCCTTTGAGACCTTGGTGATAGACAAAACTGCTGTTGGTGACGGACAACACCCCCGTCATGTATTGAACAAGCAGGGAGGAACGAGGTCCCCCCAACTCCTCCAACTCACATTGGACATTCGGGACTGCTGTGTCCAAAGGAACATACACCTCCAATCCATCCACCTGCCGGGAAAGGAGAATATTCTTGCAGACGGACTCAGCCGTTCCAGTTCATCCATCCATGAATGGATGCTATACTGGTCAGTTGCACAGGACCTATTCTGGTGCTGGGGGACACCGCAGGTAGACCTCTTTCTGCCCCCAACAAACAGGTAGTGTCACCAGTTCTGTTCCAGGGGTCGAGCTTGGGGCTTAAGAAGCGATGCGTTCCTCTACCGGTGGACAGGCCCGCTCCTCTACCTCTTTCCTCCATTCCCGCTACTGACAAGAGTGATCTCCAAGCTCTGTCAGGACCAAACAGATGCCATCCTCATCACTCTGTGGTGGCCCCGTCAGCCTTAGTTTGCACCCCTTCTACGTTTGGCCAGGTGTCAGTTCACCCACCTTCCGAACCATCCCGACATCCATTGAGGCCCTTTTGGCTGACCGCGGGCTGCTCACAGAGTCCTGCTCAGTACCGGTGGTCCTTGAATTCCTTCTTCATCTGGCTGAAGCGGGACTTCCATTTCATCTCTGTCGAGTTCCAATCCGAATTCGTACCGAGTCGGAGTCCGAAGCCGAATCAAAGGGCAAATGAGAGAGAGAAGCCGAAAAACAGTCCAAAAGACGAAAGGGCCAGAAATCACAACAAGAATCAAAAGGAAAAGCCAACAAAAATGAAGTCAATAAGCAGTCAGAGTCACACTGATTTAGTAGGATAAAGGTCAAACTAACCAAGGAGTTGTAAATTACCCTTACTCTGACTGAATCACCATAAAAGCTCATAGCACTAAACCCATTTACCTGCTGAACCTGCAAAAAGAGAAGGAAGGCAATACAGAAGGTGAGACTTAAAATTCAGAATTTATTGCTAAGTAATATAAAATAAGAATATAAAAAGCTTAAGTAACTAAACTTTTATATTTATTGTTTAATAGCTATAGAAGCATAAAGGCAAAAAAAGTTTGTGTCATCTTCACACTACAAGGAGGTAAGGTAACTGGGCTTTAGTTAAGGGCAAAATAGTATGTTTGCTTCATAACAATTTTATTCACTAAAAATTATATCATTAATTGATAAAAATTCCCTGAAGAAGGCTCTGTGGCCGAAACGGGTTTTTAAAAAAGGTCCGGACGCACCATAGGGGAAATTCTTACAAACAAGACATCCCAACAGCAAAGCCTTCACAGATAAGATACCCTGGCTTAGCACGTTTGGGAACTTCCACAACAAGATGCCCCAACAAAGATAATCCTCACAGATAAGACATTTTGATTTAGCATAGTTGGTTTGGAGTTTGCTGGGTACAATCCATCACAGTACTGAAGCTTTTGTTTCTTATGCAATAACATAGTACTTTTGTAATAACATAGCTAAAACAATTGTGAAGTAATTGTTCACGATTCTCCACACAAGATGCTCACGATGCCGAGGGCAGTTCAAAGGTCATTGGTGGCTAGCACCGGACAATGTCTTGTTGGGCATGCCCTTCGACCTCCCTCAACCAGAAGTCTCATTGACAACAGACGCTTCGATGCAGGGATGGGGAGCGCATCTGAACATATGGGAGTGGTGTGTTGCAAGGAAAGTGTCTCTCCAGTCCATCCATCTTCCAGGGGAAGAGAACACCCTTGCTGATGGACTCAGCCGTTCGAGTCTCTCCATCCACGAGTGGCGCCTACACAGGGAGGTTGCTTTAGATCTGTTCCAGACCTGGGGGTTCCCTCAAGTGGATTTCTTCGCATCTCCCGAGAACGCTCAGTGTCCCCAGTTCTGCTTGAGGCGGTGCGCTCCGGGATTGAGGGGAGACGTGTTCCTGTTCCAGTGGTCGGGTCCGCTACTCTACCTGTTCCCTCCATTCCCACTGCTCACAAGGGTGATCACCAAGCTCCGATGGGACAGGGCGAACGCCATCCTCGTCACCCCGTGGTGGCCTCGACAGCCGTAGTTTGCGACCCTGCTTTGCTTGTCAGACTGGCGTTTCGTCTGCCTTCCATCCCGTCCAGACCTGCTCACCATATACGGGGGCAAAGTCAGACATCCCGACCTGGACACTGCATCTGACAGCCTGGAGGTTGACCCTGTAACTTTCCCTTCGTGTTCGGGACTCTCGGGTCCGTCCTCGGTGCCGGCGCGACCTGCATCTTTCCACCCAGACGTCCAGGCCATCATTAATGCTGCACAGAGGCCTTCCACCAAGAAATCGTATCACTATAAATGGAAAAAGTATGAAGCATTTCTGGCATCCCGGGATCCGACCTTTGACCAATTCTCCATCTCGACAGTCCTGGAATTTCTTCTACGACTGTCTTCCGCAGGCCTGTCGCTCTCTTCGATCCGGTGCTACTCGGCGGCCATCTCCGTCGAATTCCAGGCGAGAGGTCTTCCTTCTCCCTTCGTAGATGCCACGGTGAAGAAATTTTTGAGAGGCTTTGCAAACCTCCACCCTCCGGTGACTGAACCAACCCTGGCTTGGAGCCTCGAACTGGTCCTCTCGCAGCTGGTCCGCGGACCGTTTGAACCAATGGCTTCCACCGATCTCCAACTGCTATCCTGGAAAACTGTGTTCCTTGTGGCCATCACTTCGGCGCGTCGGGCTGGAGAGCTCTGTGCCTTGAGGTCCGACCCTCCCTACACTGCTTTCCACAAGCACAAGGTGGTCCTCTGTCCCGACATCTCCTTCCTACCAAAGGTGGTCTCCAGCTTTCATCTTAATCAATCCATCAGTCTCCCTGCTTTGATGCAGGACCCGAAAGACGAATTCGAACTCATGGATGTTAGAAGAGCTCTGGCTTTCTACATTCAACGGACTGCATCCCACAGAAAGTCACCCAAACTGTTTGTTTCCTATGCTGACTCGAAACTCGGAGAGCCCATCTCCTCACAGAGACTATCGAAGTGGGTGACTTCGACCATCGCTCTCTGCTACGAACTGGCAAAGAAGCCTCTGCCTTCTCAGATTCGAGGTCACTCTACGAGGGCTGTCTCCACTTCGACAGCTTTTCTCTCTGGAGTGCCTCTAGAGGACATTTGCAGAGCTGCAACTGGTCATCACCTTTGACTTTTATTTCTCACTATAGACTTGACTCTCGTTCTAGGAATGAGGCTGCCTTTGGAAAGGCTGTACTGTTATCCTCTATTCAATAAGTGAGTTTCCATGTTGCCAAGTCATTGTTGTTATGTTTGCTTTGATACCTTTGCTTAAGATTGTGTGTTTAACGATTTGAACTCTGGTGCATGCATAAGGGGTATACTTGGTGTAGGACATACCTGCCTCCATGAGTGAACCTTGCCAGTCTACACCCAGCTGTGTGATTCACAGAGACCACGAAGAAGATGGACAGGTTGCTTACCTGTAACCATAGATCTTCAAGTGGTCTTCTGTGAATTCACACAGACCCGCCCATCCTCCCCTCTATGTCCTATTACATCATATAAACATGCTTAATGTTCCTGATGCTGCAAGTTGCGGCATCATTCAAGGAACTGAGGGGATTTTAGGTGGGAAGCCCTTATAAGAGACCGTTAGGATGGGCAGAGTTACTGCCAAAAATGTATCAAAGCACATTCTGCCTAGCGATTCTAGAAGGTTCCGAAGCTCTGCGCAGGCGCAGGAGTAACCCAGCTGTGTGAATTCACAGAAGACCACTCGAAGATCTATGGTTACAGGTAAGCAACCTGTCCTTCCATGGCATGGGAACTGTTGCAGTGCTGGGGCACTCTGCAGATAGACCTCTGCCAACAAGCAGTGTCGCCTCTTCTGTGCCAGATTGAGGGTTCGAGGCTTGAAGGGGGCCTCGAAGGAGAATGTGTTCTTATTCCAATGGAATGGACCACTCCTGTACCTCTTTCCGCCTTTCCCGCTACTGACATGAGTGGTAGCCAAGCTGCACCAGGACCGGTCGGATGTGATCCTCCTCACTCCATGGTGGCCATGGCAACTGTGGTTTGCCCCTCTCCTCCGCCTGGCCCATTGGCATTACTTGCACCTTCCGAACCGTCTGGATCTGTTGACCATCCAGAACAGCAATGTCAGGCATCCAGACCTCAAAACACTGTGCCTGACAGCTTGGAGGATACAGCCCTGAATCCATCCTCAGATCCGAGGTGTACCATGAGCCCACCGCTGACATACAGGCAGTGCTCGACGCCTCTCTCTGACCTGCCATGCATCAGTCCTATGCCTACAAGTGGAAATGCTTCAAATCCTTCTTGTCAGACCATGGCCTCGGTCTTGTAATGAGGCCGCTTTGGGGAGGGCAGTGTTATTGTCCTCCATTCATTAAGTGAGTTTTACTCGGGTTGACTGTGATAATTGTATGTTATTCTTATGGTTTCATGATGGTTGATGTTTATTGTTATGGTTTCAGGGGACATCACTTGTCAGCATTTGTCCTCATCTAACCTTTTAGCATAATACACCCTCCTCCTACAGGTGAAGCTTGCTAATCTACCCATTGTATGTATTCACAGAGACCACGAAGAAGATGGACAGGTTGCTCACCTGTAACCATAGATCTTCGAGTGATCTTCTGTGAATTCACATAGACCCGCCCATCCTCCCCTCTATGTCCTGCTATGACATATATGCTTCAGTGTTCCTGGTGCTGCTGATTGCAGTGTTGTTCAAGGAACTGAGGGGAATTAAGTGGGAGAGCCTTTAAAGGGACCGTTAAGGTGGGCGGAGTTACCACCAAAAATGTTCTGCCTAACAATTCCAGAAGGTTCTGAGTGCTCTGCGCAGGCGCAGGAATTACCCACTGTGTGAATTCACAGAAGACCACTCAAAGATCTATGGTTACAGGTGAGCAACCTGTCCTTCATGGGAGTTTGGCACGTCTGGTTCCAACAGCCTTTCCCAGTCAGGTGCTATCCAGGTGTTTTGGATTAAAATTCCTATCATCAATGACTATTGGCCATGCTGGGTAGGGCTGATGGGAGTTGTAGTCCAAAAAGATTATCCATCTCTTTGAGGAAGAGATTATTATTTAAGAGCATTTGCCAGGGTTCACTTCACATGGCTAAGGTGCATTTTGAGAGACTTGGAGCTAAGTTATGGCCTAGTAATGGACCTTGGCTTGTTTATTGCCTCAGGCAGGGGTTAAGCATTCATAAAAGTGCTTCAGATAGAAGGAAGAAAGAGTAGCTAAAGGGATTTTGCCATCATTCTCTTTTTTAATTTTCTCTTGCCCCATAGTAAGATTTGTTGTTGTTGTATCTATTGGTGTTAATTCTGGAGCCTAGATATTATGGAGAAAAACATCTCTCTGAATACAAGTTTGAATAAAATTTTAACATGTATTCAGATCCACTTGTGCAGCATGATTTCTAGACTCAGAAAGACCCTTGAGAATGTTTCCTGGGGCAGGCATCCACATGGACATCTGTTCCACAAATAGTTCAGCTCATTCTTATAAAGAATAATCCTCTGGGATCCCAGCAGCTGTTCCGAAAGGCCTCTCTATAAAGCAAAAGGCATGTGCAAACCATTTCTGCTGCTCCATTCCTATGTGTATTGGATCACAGGAGTCACACACAGGTTTCTCTTGTCATACCTAGCATAGTCAATTGGATACTAAGAACAACAAGAAAGTAGCCTATTTTCATATAGGGTTGATTGTTTCATATTTCTAATTGAATAATACCATATGATGTAATTTAATCTTTAGACAAACTTTCCCCAGTGCACAGATTTTAAAAGATTGTTCAGTTTAAAAAGGAATTACTTTTAAAGCCACATGTGCTTAGAAAAGAGAGATTCAGAATGGCTTAATCTTGCTTAGGTATGATGATTACGATTATGGAGAAGTTAATCAGTTACTTGAACGGAACCTGAAGGTTTACATTAAGACAGTGACCTGCTACCCAGAGCGAACTACCAAGCGCATGTATGATGCTTACTGGCGCCAGTTCAAGCATTCAGAGAAGGTGAGTTTCTCATGAAACACATTAGCATGGGCTCTGTGTGTAAACAAGGAAAATGTCACTGGTATGGAAGAAAGTTCCCATCATCATAAACAGATTGTTCATGTGTATTAATGTGCTGTTCTCTATTGCCACTAAGAGATTTCAGAGTTGCCACATGTCAGAAATGTGTAGGTGCTAGGGAAAGGTGTGTGTATGTGTGTACATTTCGTGATAATTGTGGAGAGACCCTATGAAAATCATTGTGTTTCAGCTGACAAAATAATAGAAAAATTCTGTCTCTGTGGTAGCTCTGTAAACATTTATTCACACTTGGAAGAGACCACGTGATGTTGCAGCCCAAGAGTAGTGAATATGTGCATGTAAACAAATGCTTTTAAGACTAACCATTTCAACTCAGGGAGGATAAAGAGAAGAAACAAGTACACTGATCAGCTTCACAAGCAACATGTTTGTGTGTATGTAATGTTTGTGTTTCAATCTTTCCAACAGGTCCATGTGAATCTTCTTCTTATGGAGGCTCGCATGCAAGCTGAACTCCTCTATGCCCTTCGTGCCATCACGCGTCACTTGACCTGAAGCACGGTTGCAAGTGTGTGAATAAAGCTTCCTAACAAGATGCGCAGTAAAAAGCTGGCTGTGGTGTAGCATCAGGTTATTAGATTCTTGAGTGTCAAAAGCTGAAGCCACATTTCTGGTGGCTGTTAACGTGCAATGGTTTATATCTTTTCCTCCCTTTCCCCCTTGATGCTTAACATTACTAATGAAAGCAAAAATAACACTGAGGAACACTACTTCTTGAGTTGTTTCCCCATTATATATTGGTCACAAACCGCAAGTTGGTTTGTAATATTTGATTCTTTTCTAGTTCTTCTCCTGCCCAAAAGAAAAACGTTGTTGTACAGTGTTTCTTTTGAGGTTCTGTTTCTCCCCTATCCCGTTCTCTCTTATGAATGGAATCCAGAGAAGTATTTTTCCTGCTTCCCATCCCACCTCTCTTCTAGTTCTTTCTAGGATATTATAATGCAGTTTTCATAAATGCAGTCTATGCTATGTTTTAAACTGAACTTCTCAACTGGCTTATTCTTAGAGTGTTCCTAGAAAGTACTTCAGCAGTAGTTTGGAGGTTATGTGAAAGTTGATGCAATTATTGTCTGCCTTTTTTTTAATGTGAAAGGAACTGCTGCGAATTCTGTGGCACGCTACTAAGACCACAGCATTCAAATACATGCTTTCTTGAATGAAGAGGTGTTTACCATATCCATTTCAAATGTACATATCAGTTCAGGGACTGCATTCTCCTCTTTTGCCTACAATTGTGCTCTCTTGCTGCCTGTAATGATGCTTGAAAGGATACTTAAAGTCCATTTGGCAAATCTGTGTAACTTAGAATGTTTGACCATTTGCCTGTTGATTTAAGGCACTTTTTAAAAGTTTAAATCCAAGTGTACCCTTTAACTGGTTTATAGATCTTGCAGTTGTGCAGAAAGTACAAATTTAATGCATGCTGTCTGATCAAATGAAAAACAAATCTACACAAGCACATTCTTTTCAGAATGATAAAGAGCTACCTTCTGCTGAGTCAGGCCATGGGTTCATTTAACTCAGTGTTCTCGATTCTGGCTGTCCCAAAGTCTTAGTCAGAGAGGCCTTTCTGAGCCCTGCTACCTGAAATGCTTTGACCAGAGATGGCAGAGACAGAATCCAGGACCTTATGCATGTAAAGTAGTGGCCTGTCCCTTTCCTGAAAGGTTTGCTCATTCAGTGCTGCCTTCTACTGAGTCAGACCTTTCATCTATCAAGGCCACTGCCATTTGTTGAGGCTTGCAAGTGGCTCGCCTAAGGTCTTGGGTGAGATCCTTGAGCTCTGTGGCATCACTAAGGGTGGTGTCACCCCTCCCCTTGACAGTGTCACCTGGTGGGGTTTGGCCTCTCTGCACCCCATAGTGCCCTACTTCTTGAGCTAGAAATGCCAGAGAATGTATGTAGGACCTCCTTCATGCAAAGAATGTGCTTTCCCATGGCACTATGGCTACCTTTTCTCTCTACTGCTTTCTTTTTTGCTTTTTAAAATAGGGTAATTATCTTGATGTTTAGCTTAAGCTTTTAGAAATTTGATTCCTGTATTATTTCCCTGAATCATGGTATGACTTTTTTTAAAAAATTAGTAAAGCTGTTGAATCATGTTCATCTGTGCTGACATGAGTGAACAAAGGAAGTGCAATATTGAGCAGAAAGGCAAGCTTTTCCTTAAGAAACCCATTACTGAGATGTCCTATCCAAAACAAATGGAGGAAAACCTGTTTTTTCTTCCCATTTTGTTTGTGTCTATGGCTTGCTTGCCTTGAACAATCAGCTACTAAAAAGATGCCAAAGTATTGCTTAACTAAAATGGATGCACAGCATGCTTCCCCGAGCCCTTCTAAACATCTCCAGCTCATGCCATGGAGAAGACCCATGCAAGCTCCATGGAACTGAGTGGTGAATGTGCAGCAGTAGTGTTTGGATTATTTTCATTGACAACTGGCATTGCTGGAAAAGAAAAGTGAGCTGCCAAAAAAGTCACATTTTTGTGTTGTTTGATTACACTGATTTTTTTTTCAGACCACAAAATGTCAGTGTTCTTACAGCTTTACTTTGTGTTGTCCTTAATGATTCAACAAAGTGCCTGAAGAGAAGCTTAAAAACTTACCCATTAGAACACAATAAGGACTTTTAAATGGCCAGCTCATGTCAGGAAAAGTCAGTCGCAACTCATTCCCAAAGTCCTATTGAAATCAGATCTACTTAAGCCCAAATGACCTTATATGCCACCCATTTGTGTCCCATGACAGTCTCAAAGTTTCATACTAGGAGTTTTGCTTGTCCAAAGCCTTTTGAGCTGAGATTATGTGCAAATAAATTTATTTCCTGGCCTTTTTTATTGATTCATTTATGATTGGATTAGTACTGATATTGGATTTTATTTTATTTTTACTTAAGCTTGACTTCAACTTGCTTTTATACACATTGGAAAAGAGTGAAATATCCTTTTTCCATTCCAGTGAGCTGTAGAAAGCAACATAAAATAACATTTTTATATTGAAGATTTCCATAATGGTGAGTTTTATGGGAGTGATTTTGAAAGTCTTTCTGTGATAGACAGACAAATGAGCAAACATGGACTAGAATTTAGGAAGGGTTATATTTAATTAATTCTTCTTCTCTCTCTTCCCCCATCTAATAATTGCTGTGTATTCATCAAATCTCCTTCCCCAAACTGCTGAAATAATTGTGAAGTCGAAATCTTTCACGGCCGGCATCCATAGATTTCCGGGCTGTGAGGCCGTGTTCTGTAAGAGTTTACTTCTGACGTTTTGGCTACATCTGTGGCTGGCATCTTTCGAGAATGGTTGGGTAGACGTGTGTGTGGAGTTTATATACTTTGAACCCCTGTTGGAGAGTATATGTAAATGTGTGTATTCAAAGTATATAAACTCCACACACACACCTACCCAACCATTCTCTGAAGATGCCAGCCACAGATACAGGTGAAACGTCAGAAGTAAACTCTTCCAGAACACAGCCTCACAGCCCGGGAAAAAAAACAAGGAAAATGTGCTGAAATAATTATTTGCTCTTCTGTGTAGATTTTCCTTTTGCCCTTAGAACTGTAGACTGCTTTTATGTGAAAAATCACTGAGGATATATCTGTACTGCGGATGTGTAACTGGTTACATCAGTTACGCTGTTGTGATGTCTCTTAAGGACATCTGGGAATGATGGTCTGGAGAGAGCGCTGAGAGTTCTCTGTTTTAAAAAAAATATACCTAGCATGCAGACACACACCAGAAGGCATCTCACCTACCTTCCCATGAAACTGTTAACTAGTTGAATCCTATAGTGGAGATATATTCCAAGAAACAAATTACATTACTGAATCTGAATACAGCTATTCCATGACCAGTGCATTAACTATTCTTTGGAGAGGGCAGGCTGTGGAGGGAACAAAATTCAACTGAGTGTGCAATCTAGTCACTGATAATAACTTTAAAGGGTAACATTTAACTTGACAGTGAGCCCATTCAGCCATCCCTATATGAAGTCATGGATCTTAATGGGGAAAGAAAGATTTGTACAGATCCTACTTAAGATTTACTCAGTTGCAGAAGCTGGGCATGCCTTCTTTTGGCAGCATAGAATGATCAAGTCCAAAGCCACATTGATTTTAGTAGGTAGTAGAATATGCTAATGAGGGTCAACTTGCCCTGACTGGACTTGAACTTGGAGTAGAAACAGAATGGGGTGTGGGTGGGATGGGGTAGAAAGATGAGGAGACCTGTACTGCATCCAGTGTCTGCTAAGTGCAATTTAGTGCAAAAAGAGAGAAAGTACTAGACTGGGAAGTGGTGTTTTACTTTTTCTTCTGTATTTCCTCCTCCTATCTCCCCCCACCAGCTGAAGGCTTGTCTAGAAGATATAATGCTAATTGTTGTGCATTAATTTAAATTTGCAGCAGCATTCATTTGTCTCCACTTTTTTTGCAAAATTCACATAGGGCAGTATTTCTCAACCAGGGTTCCCTGGAACCCTAGGGTTCCCCAAGAGGTGGCTAGGGGTTCCTCAAGAGATTGTGATTGTGGGTAGAAACCAATAGCAATATATAGAATAATATTTATGCAGGGGTTCCCTGAGACCTGAAAATTATTTCAAGGGTTCCTCGGGATAAAAAGGTTGAGAAAGGCTGACAGGGCCATACCTGCAACTCAAGATGGTGGCTGAGAGTGAATTGTTCGTGTTATTATTCTCAACAAGTTGCTGCCGCTGCAGAGTATTTTTTTTTATACAGTAAATCTAAGGTGCGCAATTGTGACCTTCCATTTAAAAAGCTATTTGGTCACCTCAGCGCAGCAAAAAAAGCACATGATCACTACTGCAAAACTCCAAAATGGTGTTTCTGTCCACTTTGTGGCAGACAAGCCCACCCCCCATGTATGTCTGACCAATTGGTTTCCACTTCTGCTCTTACTAGGAATGCACAGCTATGCAATTCAGTTGTCCTAATGAGTGGGAGTGCGCATTTCCCCCACATTAAAAAAAAAACTTTGGGAAAAGCTGCTTTTTCACCATGTAGACAACCCATGAGGTTCCTGACATTTGTTTGCACATTGTGGAAGAAAACAGCTAGACTGGAAGAGATGCAAGGAGAAGCAACAGGTGAGGGCAGGATTAGATACCCTTTCCCCACTATTCTAAAAATATTACATGTATCAGCACACTTAGGAATAGTCAGAGATGCAAACTGAATTGTGTACATAACTGTAAGAGCTTTAATTTTTTTTCCCTTTGTCAGGGTCACGTGTGTGTGTGCGCACGCTTCTTTTGAATAGAGAATCTGGTGTTTTAATTGTAGAAGCATTAGTGCCTTTTCTTTTAGACATTTCACTTTTTATTATTTTAACTCGGTAGTCATCCAAGCTGAAAGCCAATTACACTTGAAATCTTAATGTTTGTGCTGACTTTTCCCCCTTTGTGAAATATATAAAATGAATCCATCTAAAGAAACATAAACTTTTATTTTACATGGTGTCAGAGCCACAAGTGGCATTCAAGGTTGGGACCCGCTCTCTTTGAGCATTAGTTTGTAGTTTTCCGTAGAAATAGAATGGCAAATGTGAATGTTACAAAATGTTTCCGGGTGGCTAATTCAAAGTATGCATTTATGTGGTCATAATTTGGTCCATAGCTTTATATACTCAGATGTGATGGGGTTGTGTGCATGTGTCTGTGTGTGTTTACACAGTAGTAAACAGAGTAGAGTACTTTTTGCTTAACATACCCCTAAAGCTCACAAATGTGCCAAATCTTAAAAGTACAAAAATGTATTTTTAAGGAAAAAATAGCAGATGTGAATGTGAATGAATCATTAGATTTCCTATATGAACAGCTGTCAAAAAGTGTAACAGTCTTTTAAGTAGTTTGGGCATGGTTTTTTTTAATACATTTTCTTCCCACTTTGTGGATTTAGGTTAGATGTCAGCAACCGGTGACCCCTGGACCAACATGTGTCCCAATGGTAGACGAAGGGCCCAAAGAGATACAGGATGTAAATTGGTGCATCAGTAGCAACAGGCGTTGGTAACAAGGTATCTTGTTAGCAACCCTAAGGCCTTTGTGGAGCCATGTGGTGAGACAGCCTCTGGAACGTAGATCTTGGGAAACCTGGCTTCTGTATAATATATTAAAAGCCCAAATTTCTCCTGTTAAATTCTTTTGGTGAAACCTAAACCTGCTTGCTTGAAGATCCTTTGTCAAGAATGTCCCCTCCTTTTTTTTTTTTTTTAATAAACAACATTAACGCTGAGGGAAAGATGAGTTTACAAATGAAGTTGATTAGACTGAAACAAATTAAAAGCAGAGCTACAGATTCTCCACATAAGCTTTTCAAGGCTTTTCATGCTCAGGCCTGTGCTTTCATTGTAAAAGGTACTTTTATCATTTTAAAGTGCATATTATGTGTTAAGCAACTACATGCTGGGAAATTGCAGCCACTGGGAGCTTTAAATGCATATACCCAGGATGAAAACATATGTGTGTGACAACCTACATCCAAGGATTCATTTTAACCAGTAGAGGTATAGAGCCAGAGTTTGCAAAATTGAAGTACTGGGGCATATACCTCAATCCAGCTGTTTATTCCAGCTGGCATTGAAACATGGAATTGGTACAACTTGCAGAAGTATTGATGTACAAAGTCCCCTTTGATTAAATGAGTTGCTTTAGCTGGTGCTACTTTGGTTGGGACTAATGGATTTTGGCCTTTTGGAGAAGAATGATGATGTCACCTCCCCACCCCACCTTGGCTTCTTTCTGAACATTGCTACAGTTCTCAAGGGGCTGTAGGCAGGGGGGATTTATTTTCCCAATAAAAAATATCTAGTTGTGAGCTCTGTTGAATTAACAAAATATTTTGTAATGGCTTGGTCCTACATGAGCAGTTACGAGCCATTAGCTTTGCCAAAACAACAACAACACCCCAAACTGTTCTTGGTGGAGATGAAAACATTTAGAACTGTGTTGATCAATTTACTGATACGGATCAGCATGGGTGGCTAAATTCTGGACTTTCCTTTGAGTCTTGGCTGTGTGGAGTGTTTTGTTGACTGCAAAAATTACCACCACTTGGCATTTGTATTAATTGCCCCAGTGAAGCACTGTTTTAAAATCCTGCAAAACAAAAGCCTTCTTTCTTAGTGGGGTATTTTTGCTTGTTCTTTTTGCTTGAGACTGTGCACATTAAACAGACCCAAATAAGGCACAGATGGTCCCTTGGGCTCCTGAATACTTTCTTTGGAATGGCCAGCAGCCCTTTCCCCTTCTTATCCAGTGTTTAGTTCCCCTTTATTCAAATTCAGAAAGTTACTAAAACTATAGCTAGATGCTTTCCCAACTACATCCAGGTTGCCCTGTGCCATGTGGCAAACAAATAATGGCACGGTGCTCCTCTTTTTAACTGAATTTGTCTTAGAAGATGTTTAGTGTGAGGCAAAAGCTGTGGTTTATGGTGAACCTCTGGGATGGCCAATTAAGGGCAGAAACTCCTCCTCTCCCTGCCCCAGTTAGCAGCCCTACCAAAATTTTACTTATTACCGTAAAGTAAAATGTTTTCTTCTCAATCCCAGCTAGAAATAAAAGAAGCTATTGGGTGTCATATAGAATTCATATAAATTATATGGACTTGTTGTCTCAGAGACATTCAGAAAAGATAAGGGATCATTGCAATTGCTCCTTGAGGGGTATCTTTAAGTTACTCTGTGCCCCAACTCTTAAAGGCCTAAATCACCATGCTGACAAGTGTGATCTGCTCAGTGATACTAATTTTTCTGTTGAGAATGAACATCCATGGACAGGGAAGGGGTGTGTATATGTGTGTGAGAGAGATAATTCTAGCTGCCGTTAATGTCTGTTAAAACTGATAACCCTTAGGAATATAGCAGCTGAACATACCTGCTTTACATAATCCCATCCCTCCATGCACAGCACTGTTGGGGCTAAAAAGAAAATGGTACCTGAGCATATGCAGAATGGCCAGCTAAGTTGACTGTGAGCTTGAAGTCCCACTTGTAGCATGCTATGATTTTCTATCTGCTCTTCACACTTTTTTAAAAAAATGAAAAAACAATATTGACAACACTTTTCTTCTTTTGGCTTTTTTGAATGTGTTTTCCCTTCAATATAGTGTATTTCTAGAAGCTGTGATAGGCCTTCATGGTCCTTGATTTTATTACTGTAACATATATATATATATATATATATATATATATATATATACACGATTTGTGAAAACATAGGCCTATAGCCTAAACTGAGTAGATGGTTCAGCCCCACACAGTTGCCCACTTTCAGCTGTTTGTACTATGTTATGGCTGTACATAGAATAAGCTTATTAAAGATGCAATTTAGGATTCACATAGCTTTATTATGTCCATGTCTGTGTGTGTGTGTGTGTGTGTGTGTGTGTGTGCATTTTTGTACTCTGTATACTGGGGAGTGGGGAGAGAATGGTGCTGTGTTTATAGCGTCAGCTTTCTTGAGTTGTGTTTTTCTTTTATCAAGTAACTGATTCAAAAAAGAAAACGTAGCCACTTGGAGCTGTGTGGGCTAAACAGACCTTGCTGTAGATGAGAGATCCTGTTTTCAGTTTGGGTAGTGAGCCTGTGCATGTGGGGAAGCAAACTACATTGCATCCCCTGAACTCTGGCCGGGATGGAACTTTAGGCTACAAACAGATGTGAACTGGGGTGCCAACCTCCTACCAAGGTCCAGGAGAGACCTCAGTAGAGGTATGAAACTAGCTAGGCTGGCAAGTTGAGCTAAGGCTGAGCTCCAAATGGAAGCATAAAGGCCCACTCCGTCTTCACTTGGGCACCCCCCCCCCTCTCTCTCTCTGGCCTTTCTTCACAAACGAAGATTCAGGAAGGACTCATCCCGCACTTTCTGCAAGTGCGCTGATGACTAAAAAGGCCAATCTGAGATAAACAAGTCCGGTTGCAGAAAGCACAGCAGAAGGTCTCCTTGGGTGATGTTTCTGGGTTGTGATTCTTTCTGCATTGTCGTTTCTCTTCAAGACTTGTTTGGCGTGAGTTCTCAAATAAGGCTGCAGCATTGTGGATAGCACGTCTCCATGCCTCCCAATGTGAGGCCAGGGCGGACCATTGTTGGTGATCAATTTGGCCGAGCCTGAGATGTTTCAGAGAGTCCTTGTATCGCTTTTTTGAAGCGCCCCTCTTATGCTGACCCATGGTGAGTTCACCGTAGAGTACTATTTTTGGGAGGCGATGGTCCTCCATCCTAGAAACGTGCCCCTATAATTGGCAGATGCCTATCATGGTAAGGAGAAGGACCAACAGAGCCTGTAGCAGCAGGTGTAGTTTCCCTGGGAGTCAGCTTCAAGCAAGGCTAAAACTAAAGTGCTTTGTTTATCTGCTACAAGAGAATATGCTAATTCTCCAACTTGTTGTTGTTAACATGAGCCTGGCAACTATCTTCTCTTAGCAACAAGTGGTTTAATACCAGTGAAGGAAGGCTGGAGGAGTTGTGGATTTTTATCATATCTATATTGAGTCTAGGATTACTTTCCTTGTTAAGGCAAGTAGACTGAATCTGTTCTGGAGAAACAAAGATTTTATGGGTGTTTTCTTTCTGACACCCTAGAAGCTATCACCACATCAGTAACAATTGTGTGAATCCTAGCCACTATCACTCCCCCTAAAAAGACCTATTGTTGTTGCACATGTGCAAATTTAAGAATGCTTGAGGGCAGAACAAGCCAGTCTAACAGGATCCATTGGTGCAACTCTCTCCTTTTCACTCTCTGTGGTTAAGCCTTTATTTGCCCAACCCAACTTGAATTGTATCTGAACAGATGCAGAAGGAACTTTTTAGCGAGCTGAGACAAAAAAAATGTATTTTTCAATAGAGGAATTTGTGTGTGTGTGTATTAACCTGTTAACAGCAATTCATAAAGATCTGCACTTTTTATGAGGTTTTGAAAAATTCTATTTATAGGTACGGAACAATGGGGTTTGTTAAAACTGTATAGCATTTATACTTGCTGAAATTTCTTTCATTGTTATCAGTAGGAATTTTATTGGTTCAATAAAACTGGCCAAAACCCCCACTCTGGTGTTTGTTCATTCTTTCTTCTTCAATTCAGTAGAGTTCTTGGGAGCAGCTTTTTAACTAGATTTTATCAAAGGGGTTTAAGAACTAGTTAGTTAGATCACAGTACTAGATACCAGCTAAAGGCTGGAAGATTGAAGACAGATAGAAATACTTCTTCCCACAATGCACTAGTAACTGTGGACATCTTCGTGGTCTCTGTGAATCACACAGCTGGGTTATTCCTGCGCAGAGCATTCGGAACCTTCTGGTATCGCTAAGCAGAATATGCTTCGCAACATTTTGGCAGTAACTCCGCCTCTTCTAACGGTCCCTTTAAAAGGCTCTCCCACCTAATTCCCCTCAATTCCTTTTTTTCCACCGCGTTAACAGCTTGAAGGAACCTTCTATCGCTTATCCTATCAATTTTCACTTTCTTTTTTGACTCGGACTGGATTTTTTTACTATGATTTTGCCTACACGCTTGGATTTGTCTGCTCTCTCTGATACTCAATTTGACATGGCTGGCTGACGATGGTATCTCTTCATCCCTTGGCTTTGGTTTTGATCTTGACTTTCCCGGCTAGACCCAGTTCTCTTCTTCTACTGTGCCACTTGAAATGGCCTCAAGAGCCACTTTCAAGAGGTGCTCCATTTGCCAAGTGAAGTTGCCAAGTTCAGACAGCCACTCTAAATGCCTCATTTGCTTGGGTGAGTCGCATAATGTCGATGCTTGCATTCACTGTAGAGCCTTTACACCCCAGGCTCGCAAACACCGATCCTCGCGCTTGAAGTCCTTTCTATATGAAAAGGCCCTTATACCACCCGTGGCCTCCACTTCGGGTACTGGGCAGCCTGCGTCTCCTCAGAAAAGGGGATGATCAGTCTCACCTTGATCCCCTCAGAAGAAGCGTCACCGATCATGGAGTCCTTCCCACCGTCAGTCTGTGGCCTCCGACCCTGAAACGGTAGAGCATTCTCATAAACATGCAGCCAAACTGTCCTCAGCTCAGGACCGAGCTTCATCGGATTCGACTTCTTCAACTTCAAAGGCGACGCGTCAGGACCAAGCGGGACCAAGAGACCCCGGTCGGGACCGGGAATCCTCGACATCCTCTAAGGATAAGGTCTCCAAGAAAAAGAAGAAGACCAAGCACTCTTCTCAAAGCAATGAGACTTTGAAGGACTTGGCTAAGTCCTCCACGGAGGTGACTCCGCACCCACCTGCTGCAGCTGTTACAATGGTGCATGAACCTGTGGCTCCAACTCCAGAGGAATCTCGAATCCATAGATCCGACACGGAATGGCCCTGTTACCATACAGGTACCCCAACTCCCTCTCTGGAAATCGTAGAGGTTGATGTGGGAATTTGGGAATTTGGGAATTTTTATTGGAGTAAGACCATTCTACTAAAAAATACACCCAACCGCAAAAGGCCATAACAATAATACAAAAACAATACTAATTATTTTCCTCTTTTCTTACTAATACAAAAGTAAATCTATCCTAACACTAATGTATTTTTCCCTTTAATCTAAACACACTATAATCACATTATATTTACACATTATAATTATACCTACTTAGAAATGGAAAAAAAACCAATAAAATATTAATTAAAAATAATAATACAAAATAATACAAAATTAATAAAATATTTATTTAAAATATCATTTTATGTTATTGCTGGGGTCGTCTCACTAAACCACGGCCAAAACTTTTTCCAACGATAGCTTGGCAATTTCTCTTTTTCACTCAGAGCTAAATTTTCAATTACATTCTTCACATAATAGGCAGTGCCTTTTACATCCTGCAGATTTTGACTTTTCACCTCCTTTTGTCTCTGGAAAACTAACCCTAACATCACATAGAGGTTTACCAAGCGCACCGTGGACCAGGGCACTTTCCAAAACCTCTCAGCCACGGCGGAACCAGGCTCCTTCCTCTTCCTCTTTTGGCCCACTGACTTTCTGGGTCCCCTGATACCCTCTGGAGGTTCAGTCCCCGAAAGCACCGTCTCCCAAGCCTGCTGTGCCAAATCTGGCCAATCCAGGACCCGGGCCACCTCCTCCCATGTTTCCCGGGCACTTGGGCAGTCCTGGACAAAATGTCTGATCATCTCCTTTTGTGCCACGCCACTCAAAATCTCAGCCTTTTTACATTTCAGCCGCGGACAGATCTGCTCATCCTCTGCGGTCCATGGTCTCTTTCCCCTCAGATTAAGAACCTGATGATAGAGCCTCCACCTCAAGTCCCACAACTTTTTGGGGACCCTTTTGTCCATGAAATACTCAATTGGGTTAGTCTGGTGATGTAGGTATTCTGATAAATCTAGTTTGGCCTGACGCTTTTGCAAAAACGGGTTAACATAAATCTCCTCCACTATTTTCCTGTACAAACTCCTCTTGATGCTCTGACCTGGTCTGTCTTCCCCCTTCAACTCCTCAGCATGAATTTTATATTTCTTTATGTAAAAAACAAAGTCTTTCAAATAATCTGGTGCTTTCAATTTTTCGACGGAGACTTTGGAAACAACCTCCCAGATTCAGGCCCACTCTCCGGCCTTATTCATCTCAACGGCAGAGCTCCTTCAGCACGCTGCTGCTGATGTTAACGTGCATACCGAATCCATCATTGAGGTTGATGAGCCCAGGCCCTCCACATCGAGGATCCAAGAGGATGCGCAAGCCTACGGCACCTATGATTTGGCTAGGGCTGTCTTCCGCGCACCTATTTCCACCACGTCGGAACGGAGAGAGCATTTTCCTGATCTGATTTTTCATCTTTCAACTGAAGCTGCCACTTTGCATGCCATGGTACGGACACCACCAAGGCTTTCCTTCCACGGACTGGACACACCTTGTGAACCGGAGTATAGACCATTGGTACCAATGCATAAGGACGCTGAGATGCAAGTGTCTCCGTTTCGTCCCTTGCCTCCTTTGCCTCCTACACCTCTGACTCGCACAACTTCGCTGCACCATAGGCACCGAAGTCCCTCTCCATTGTCAGACTCGTCGATATCCTCCGAGTCTTCTGAGAGCTACATGCCTTATGTTCCATCTCCACAACCTGACCTGCTAGATGAAGCCTCATCTTCGCCTACAGATGATGTTCAATCTTTCTCTGAACAGGTTGTACGCATGTCTCATGTACTTGTGTTGAAGGTGGTTGAGAAAGAGTCGGAGCCGGTGGACCCAATTTACCACCGCTTCACGTCAAAGGCCCCTCCGGTGCCAAGCATCCCTATTCTGCCTTCCCTCTTGAAGTTGGCACAGGGTTCATGGGAAAACCCATCCTCCATCCCGTCAACTTTAAAGAGAATCGATTGCCTATACCGGGTGGCAGGCGACGACATTGACTGGCTGAAAGAACACCCGTGTCCCAACTCCATGGTGGTTGAGGCTTCACAAGCAAAGACACAACAAAGGACCCAGACGACCCCATCGGACCAAGCAGGCAGAAAGCTGGATATAATTGGCAAGAAGATGTACTTGGCTGCTGGGCTCAGCTTCCAAATTGCCAATTATTCCGCATGTATGGGGGCTTATCAGCAAGTCTTGTGGGAGAGAATGATGCCCCTGATTCAAGACTTGCCTGATGAGAGGAGGAGGCTAGCCGAAGCCATCCAGGCTGAGGCCCAACTGCTGGCCAGGCAGCAAATGAACTCAGCGAGGCATGTTGCAGACTGTGCCGCCAAGACTTTAACAAGTTCCATCGCCCTACGATGACATACTTGCTCCGCTTCCCTGGACTCGCTCCTCAAGCTGCAGCGACCATTGAAGACATGCAGTTTGACAACTCCGGCCTCTTCAATGGGCCCACGGATGAGAAGCTAGAGTTTACACAGAAGATGGGGACCACTGCACGCAACTACGGTATGCCATCGTCTTCATCTTCTACTTACCGGGCACGGAACCGTACGGGCTGGCAAGGCTCATCTTACGGCCTCCAGTTCAGACAAGAGAACACACCTCAATCATCTAGGTGCTCCCGATTCCAACAGCCTCCATCTTTGGCTTCGTCAGTGAGGAGTCAGAGCTCGACCTCCCGCTACAGGCTGCCCTCCAGACAAAAACCAAAGGATCATGGCAGAAGGAGGTTCTGATTCACCTTAACCTCACTGTGACTATCTCTTTTTTCCTAGACTCTCCTGTTCGGAGACCGACTGTCATCATTCCAGGACGCCTGGTCCTCAATAACATCAGACCACTGGGTACTACAGATTGTACAACAAGGCTACTGGATTGAATTATACGTTCTGCCTTCAACAGGCCGGGTACGACCAACGCCGCCCTCCCCTCCCCTCCTCGAGGAGATGCAGACACTACTCCAGAAAGGGGCCATCGAACCCCTCGATCCCGATCTCTGACACCTCTGCTTTTTCTCAAGGTACTTCCTTGTCACCAAGAAAGACGGGGAACTCTGATCTCAGAGGTGTGAACAAATACATTGCCCCGAGGAAATTCAGGATGGTCACTCTAGCTACTATACTGCCCCTCCTTCAACAAGGGGACTGGTTTGCTTCCATAGACCTCAAGGATGCCTACTTTCACATTGGGATCCATCCTGCCCACAGATGGTACCTGGCATTCCAGATCGAGGACGATGCCTTTCAGTTCCATGTCCTTCCGTTTGGCCTCTCCATGGCACCGAGGGTGTTCACAAAGTGTATGGCTGTAGTGGCCGCCTTTCTTCGACAACAGGGAGTGGTAGTCTTCCCTTACATCGACGACTGGCTAATGGTCTCAGGGTCCAAACACCAGCTCGAGATGGACATTGCTTTCACCCTAGATGTGCTGAACACCCTGGGACTTGTTGTCAACATGGAAAAGTCTCATCTCATCCCATCACAATCCATTCAATTCATAGGGGCCTGGGGCCTGACTGGATTCAGTGACTGCCAGGGCATACCTCCCTCGGGATTGATTCCACACTCTTCGATCCCTCATCCACGACTGCCGTCGATCCTGAAGACTGTCTGCTCATGCGGTATAAGTTCTACTGGACCACATGGCAGCTACCACCTCAGTCACTCGCCTGGCCAAACTTTGATTCCGACTGCTTCAAGCCTGGTTCCTGAATGTATTCGATCCTCTGCGAGATTTACCCAGAACGCTCTTGACAATGCTATAATGAGTGAATCGCTCCCTGGACTGGTGACTAATACCGAGCAACATACTGGCTGGCCTGCCATTCGAGCCTCCACAACCAGAGGTCTCGCTGATGACAGATGCCTCCATACTGGGCTGGGGAGCCCACCTCGGAGCCCATGATGTCTAGGGCATTTGGAGTGCCGAAGAACAGATGCTCCATATCAATGTGCTGGAGCTTCTTGCAGTTCAAAAGGCACTTCAAGACTCTGGTGGCGGGCAGGACCTTGCTCCTACTGACAGACAACACCTCTGTCATGTATTACCTGAACAAGCCAGGAGGAACGAAGTCCCCACAGCTTCTCCAACTCACACTTCAAATTTGGGACTGGTGTGTTTGTCGAGACATTCTTCCCCAATCCATCCACCTTCCAAGGGAGGAGAATATTCTTGCAGACGGACTGAGCCGGTCCAGGTCATCCGTCCACGAATGGATGCTAAACAGGCACGTGGTGCAGGAGCTCTTTCGTCGCTGGGGAACTCCTCTCATAGACCTCTTCGCGACCCGAGAGAACAAGCATGCAGTTTTGTCCCAGGATGTGATCCTGGGGATCGAGGGGTGATGCATTCCTGTTCTGGTGGACAGGACCATTCCTCTATCATTTCCTTCCGTTCCCAGTCCTTACAAGAGTGATCGTCAAACTCCATCGGGACCGAGCAAACGCAATATTGGTCGCTCCATGGTGGCCTCAGCAGGCGCGGTTCGCACCATTACTCCACCTGTCCGGTCGGGGCTTCATCCAATTACCAGACCGTCCCGATCTCCTCACGCTTCAGGACGGCAGGGTCAGATATCCCGACCTCAAGACGCTCCGCTTGACAGCCTGGAGGATACATCCTCTCCCATCCACAACCATGCCTCCTGCTGCTTTACCACCTGATGTCCAAGCTGTTGTGGATGCAGCTAGGAAGCCATCTACCCGCAAATCCTATCTATAAAAATGGAAACGTTTTGAAGCATTCCTAACTGAGCGTGGCCTGAACGTGGACTCTTGTTCTGTGCCAGTTGTCCTCCAATTTCTTCTTCTCCTATCAGAAATAGGGCTCTCAATATCTTCCCTCAGATGCTATCTGGCAGCGATCTCAGTCGAATTCCAAGCTCGGGGTCGACCCTCTCCATTCCAAGACCCAACAGTCAAGAAGTTCCTGAAGGGGTATATCAACCTTCATCCCCCAGTACTCAAACCCACCCTGGCTTGGAGCCTTGAACTCGTCCTTTCCCAGCTTTTGAGATGACCCTTCGAGCCCATGGCTACAGCTGACCTTCGTCTGCTCTCTTGGAAGACTGCCTTCCTTATTGCCATCACCTCTGCTCGTCGGGCTGTGCGCCTTACGGTCAGAGCCATCATACACAGCCTTCCATAAGCACAAGGTGGTGCTCAGACCAGACATTTCTTTTCTGCCAAAAGTGGTCTCCAGCGTCCATCTCAACCAGCCCATCATGCTGCCTGTGCTGATGCAGAACCCGAAAGACGAATTCGAGCATACCCTCCATTCCATGGACATGCGGAGGGCACTCGCGTTCTACATACAATAAACTGCTCCAATCCGTAAATCACCTCAGCTATTTGTTTCCTACGTGGACTCAAAGCTGGGTGCACCGATCTCATCGCAGCGCCTCTCAAAGTGGGTGACTTCAACCATTGCCCTTTGCTACAAACTTGCTAAGAAACCATTGCCTCCTCGGGTTCATGGACACTCCACAAGGGCTGTCTCCACTTTAGCAGCTTTCCTTTCAGGGGTGCCCCTAGAGGAAGTCTGCCACCTGGTCATCACCTCTGACCTTCATCTCACATTATAGACTGGACACTTGTTCTAGAAACGAGGCTGCCTTTGTAAGGGCTGTACTTTTGTCCTTCATTCAATGAGTAAGTTTGACTGATTGGTAATGATTTACTTATTTCTTAAAGAATGTGCTGTCGATAAATCCATGTGTTGTTTGAATACACAGCGTTGTCCTCGTCTACTGATGAACAGGACATACCCGCCTCCTGGGGGAAAGCTTGCTAGTCTACCCAGCTGTGTTATTCACAGAGACCATGAAGAAGATGGACAAGTTGCTTACCTGTAACCATAGATCTTTGAGTGGTCTTCTGTGAATTCACACCGACCCACCCATCCTCCCCTCTATATCCTTACATGGCATATATGCTTTAATGTTCCTCAAGCTGCTGATTGCGGCTTCATTCAAGGAACTGAGGGGAATTAGGTGGGAGAGCCTTTTAAAAGGCCCGTTAGAAGAGGCGGAGTTACCGCCAAAATGTTGCAAAGCACATTCTGCTTAGTGATACCAGAAGGTTCCGAATGCTCTGCACAGGCACAGGAATAACCCAGCTGTGTGAATTCACAGAAGACCACTCGAAGATCTATGGTTACAGGTAAGCAACCTGCCCTTCCCTTCCATGGAGTGGGAGGTTACCCACCTTTAAGAGATTACACAAACTTTAAGAGATTACACATATGGCTGGAGCATAAGGCTATCAATGAAACCTGATCACCTCCAAGATAAGAAGCAACATCCAAATACCAGCTACTCTAAATACCAGCTACTGGAAAACAGTAATAGCAGAGGGCTATTGTCCATGTCTTCATTGTGTGCTACCCATGGTCACTGTGAAAAATAGAGTTCTGGACCAGACAGCCTTCTGATTTGGTCTGGTAAGATGGTTAGGCTTGCCTCAGAACAAAGGTCCATATAAAAACAAGGTTAGTTGTGCCAGTACATCAGGAAAAAACAAAAACAGCATCTCCAATTGTTCAGTACCTTCAGGGGCCAACCCAGATGCCATCAAACTGTGCAAGTATTCAAGTTCTCATAAATTCTTCATCATTAGGTCTGCAGTTAAAATCAGTCTCAAGGTATATGTGCTACTGGTAGGTGTGTGTTCAGGTGCCAGATTATAGCTAGCAGTGCATGCTGGGATAGAGAAGTAATGGTGGATCTCCATTTCTTAAACAGTGGGAGACCCATCATGACTTCTCTGGCTGTCTGCAATTCAAGAGACCTGTCTGTTAATAGTGAAGCATTCACTCTATAAAAAGTGCCATGGGAATTATGCTCTGTCCACAGCCAGCATCTATTGATCAAAGTACACTGTTTATAACCATGGAGATTCAACATGGCTTGTAACAATTAATAGTCTTTGGCATCACCTTCCTTCTATAAATTTGTCTAATCCTTATCAAAAAGCTTTGGGTATCACCACATGTTTGGATACTGCATTCATTAAATGATGTTGGACGAAGTACTTCCTTTATCTGTACTGAATTTATCTCCAGTGTAATCCTATACTTTACTATGTAGAATGTCCTCTGCCTAAAATACAGCAGCAGTGTATTTGAGTTTCTCTTCTGCTGTTGCATACATGCCTTTTTTAAAAAGGAACACACACATACACACACATATATATATTTCCATGTTCATGTGCTTCAGGAGGAGCTATTTAAGACTATAACCAGTGGAACTTTAAAATGCTTAACTTGGATGGATCCTGCCCATTATTCCTACAAGCAGAGGCAGCAGAATGTAAAAAATGGGGAACTAAAAACAAGCTAACTTTAAGGGAAGATATCTATGCTTTCCCTAATCTGAACACAAAGGAGTGCTAGACTGCTATGAATGCTGGAAATAAATACTCTATTTGTTCAATTTGTGTGCGAAAATATACACATGGAAGGGTTAGACTCAGAGGAAGGAGGTGTGAAAATTGGGGGAAGGCACATCAATTATTTAAGATATGCAGATGACACCATACTACTAGCAGAAAGTAGCAAAGCCTTGGGAAAATTACTGAAGAAAGTCAAGAGAGTGCAAAGTCAGGTTTACTGTTGATCATTAAGAAAACAAAAATAATGGCCACAGATGATTTACATAAATTTAATGTAGATGATGAAGAAATTGAAATAGTCAAAAGATTTTCTAAACTTTCTCTAAGTGATTGATCAGATTGGAAATTCCATTAAAAAATCAAAAGAAGACTAGGACTTTGAAGGGCAGCTATGAAAGAACTAGTTAAGATCCTGAAGTGCAAAGACATCACAGAACACTGAAGTTAGGATTGGCCCTGCTATTGTATTCCCCATCACTATGCATGACTATGAGAGCTGAATGGTAAAGAAAGCTGATAGTAAAAAAAAATCAACTCATTTGAGGTTTGGTGCTGGAAAGAGTTCTGCGGCTACAGTGGACAACTAAAACAGACAAATACATGGGTCCTAGAACAAATCAAGCCTGACCTCTCGCTAGAAACCAGAATGACTGAATTGAGGCTATCATACTTTGGCCACATCATGAGAAGGTATGACTCACTAGAAAAGACAATAATGCTTGGTAAGGTAGCAAGCAGTAGAAAGGGAAAGATCATATTCCAGATGGATAGACTCAATCAAGAAGACATGGCCCTGAGTCTGCAAGACCTGAGCAAGCTTGTTCTGGATAGGGTATCTTGCAGATGTATCAGTCATAGGGTTGCCATAGGTCTCCTTGAAGGCAGTTAACAAAGGCAATGGTAGTGCCACTGCATGCAGAAGATGACACAATGCTAACGGGACAGAGAAAAGGCAGAACTACTGAAGACCTTTTTTGCTTTGGTTCTCTCACAAAAGGAGAACAGTGCTCAACCTTGGTGAAATGGAGCAAATTATGCAGTAGGGGAAATGCAGCACATAATTGGTAAAGAGGTAGTACAGGAATACCTGGTTACTCTAAATGAATTTGTCTCCAGGGCCAGATGAACTTCATCCAAGGGTATTAAAAGAACTGGCAGAAGTAATCTCAGAACACTGGCAATAATTTTTGAGAATTCCTGGAGAACAGGAAAGATCCCAACAGACTGGAGGAGGGCAAATGTTGTCCCCCCCTTCTTTAAAAAAAAAAAAGGTGGGGAGGATCCAAATAATTACCACCTAGTCAGCCTGACATCAATACCGGGAATGATTCTAGAGCAGATTGTCAAACAGACAGCTTGTAAGCACTTAGAAGCTTGGTAGGCGAAGGGAATGCTGCAGATGTAGCATATCTTGGTTTCAGTAAGGCCTTCCATGATATTCTTGCAAACAAGCTAGTAAAATGTGGGCTAGACAATGCAAATGTTTCATGGGTTTGTAATTGGTTGACTGACCAAACCAAAAGGGTAGTCAATGGCTCCTCTTCATCCTTGGAAAGAAGTGACTAGTGGGCTGCCACAGGATTCAGTCCTGGGCCCAGTGCAATTCAACATCTTTATCAATGACTTGGATGATGGAATAAGGAGCCCTGGTGGCGCAGTGGTTAAATGCCAGTACTGCAAGCCACCATGTTTCAAGTTCGATCCCAGAAGGCTCCAAGGTTTACTCAGCCTTCCATCCTTTCGTAGTTTGGTAAAATTAGTACCCGGCTTGTGGAGGCAATTAGCTAACACACATTGGAAACCTCTTAATGCAGTGTAGATGTGTAAATTGCTATTGCTTAAACAATTTGTAAGCTGCTCTGGGAGCCTTTGTGTCTGAACAGCGGGGTATAAATACCTAAATAAATAAAGGGCATGCTTACCAAATTTGCAGATGACACCAAATAGGAGGGGTAGCTAATACCCCAGAGGACAGATACAGAATTCAAAATGACCTTAACAGATTAGAAAGCTGGGCCAAAATTAACAAAATGAATTTCAACAGGGAGAAATGTAGAGTACTACACTTAGGCAGAAAAAATGAAATGCACAGATATAGGATGGGGGATACCTGTGATCTAGGAGTCTTAGTGGACCACAAGTTGAACAAGAGTCAACAATGTGATTTGGCAGCCAGAAAAGTCAATGCAATATTAGGCTGCATCAATAGGAGTATAGTGTCTAGATCAAGGGATGTAGTAGAGCCAATCTATTCTGCTTTGGTCAGACCTCACCTGGAATACTGTGTCCGGTTCTGGGCACCACAGTTCAAGAAGGATGTTGACAAGCTGGAATGTGTCCAGAGGAGAGCGACCAAAATGGTGGGTGGTCTGGAAGCCATGCCCTATAAGAAGTGGCTTAGGGAGCTGGGTAGGTTTAGTTCAGAGAAGAGAAGATTGAGACGGGACATGATAGCCATGTTTAAATATTTGAAGGGATGTCATACTGAGGGAGCAAGCTTGTTTTCTGCTGCTCCAGAGACTAGGACACGGAGAAATGGATTCAATTACAGGAAGAGATTCCACCTAAACATTAGGAAGAAATTCCTGATGGAGCTGTTCAACAGTAGAACATGCTGCCATGGAGTGTGGTGGCGTCTCCTGCTTCAGAGGCTGGGTGGCCATCTGTTAGGAGTGATTTGATTGTGTGTTCCTGCATGGCAGGTGGGTTGGACTGGATGGCCCTTGTGGTAGATTCTAGCTCTATGATTCTTCTGCGATTCTACAACAATAAAGTTTGCTTGTAGGCCTAAATATCCCAAAGGCACAGATCTTGGCAACTAAGCAAGAGTCAGCTCTGGTTAGTACTTGGATGGAGACCATCAATGAATACCAGGTGCTGTAGTCTATATTTCAGAGGAAGGAACTGACAAAACCATGGCAATTTTCAGCTTGTGCCCTCCAAGGGTTGCATGGACTACCCCCCCCCGCAAAAAAAATCCTCCAAAAGGGTAAAACAAACTGATGGTGCAAGCCTACTCTTGGCTTTGAAAAACAGATACTGTTGAGTGCTAAGTGGTGCAGGGGTGGGGGTCTGTGACCTATTTAAAGGGGGAATTGCTGCTCCAGGAGTAGCAATTTAGTCTCTCTCACTGTTTTGTTTTGTTTGCCAGGAAAAGGGCAATTGGAAGGCATGAACTGCACAAACAGCTTTGGGAGGCTGTGCTTTGCCTACTGAGTTTTCAGTATGCTAAGAGATATTGTGACACCTTCAAGACTGAGAGAAAGAAATGTGTAGCATAAGCTTTTGTAGGCGCAGACTATGAAAGTTTATGCTATAAACATCTCTCTCTCAGTCTCAGGGTGCTACAATATCTCTTTGCATACTTGGATTTTAACACTGAAGCCAAGAGCCAAGATTGTGCCTATGTGATGTAAATCTACACTACACACAGTGGTTGTGCTGTACCACCCTTCTGCTGAACATCAAAATTGGCAGATAAATAATCAATTGCACAATGCACCTGTTTATTGTTCCATTGTACAATGAGCAAGACAGTGGATGTTTCTGTAACCCTACTGAAGAAAGTGGCATGTTGGAGGCACTGACAAATAGTTATGTGTCATCCGTTTGGTTCCTCCCAACTAAAGTAGTCTTACTGAATCAATTATTGAACAAAGAGTCAACACATAGGGAAATTCAGTTGGTTTGCCAGTTCTAGTCTAGCTGGGAATAACAGTGGGATTTAGGCCCAACTGAAATGGTTATGCTTATGGAACTCTGCTTCTACAGTCACAAACTGAATGCATCCATACCTCCATGACCAAAAAAAGTACAAGTGGAGGTGAAAAGGAACTTGCACAGTGTGAGACACCAACAGGATTCTGGCCTGAATCTCCCTAACCTAAATGATGAACAATGTTCTGATATAGTTGGTAAGTTTCCACAACACACAATTCCAAGGTTAGCTACACTTATTCAAAGCCTGTTGGCTTCAGGTTTACTACCATTGGTTCACTTCCATTGCCTTTTCCCTCATGTTCCCCCATTAGCCATGCATGAGCCCTGTAATCACCAACAGGATGAGCTAAGACTGTGTCCCTAAGTGATGTGTTGGTTTTCCTGCTTTTTCACATTCTTTAGCTGGAATGAAAGAAACTTTCCTTCAGGCATTATTCTAATGTGCCTGAAGGATCCTAATCCTATTCTAGGAAATAGGTTTCTGTGTCACTGGTCATATGGCCTTTGATCTGCAACAAGGTTGTTTCTTCAAACAAATAGACAAAGAAATGATGAATAAAACATTAAAATGATGACTGTTACCTTTCTACCTTCATAATCTTATATTAAAAATACATAGCTGTGGCCAACTACTATATTGCTCTACTTGTGACTGAGGAGGATACATACATGAAGATGGCAGAGCTTTTACATGAGTAGGCATAGAATCATAGAGTTGGAAGAGACCACAAGGGCCATCTAGTCCAACCCCCTGCCATGCAGGAATACACAATCAAATCATGCCCAACAGATGGCCATCCAGCCTCTGTTTAAAACCTTCAAAGGAGGAGACCCAATCACACTACAAGGCAGTGTGTTCCACTTCTCAACAGCTCTTACTGTCAGGAAGTTCTTCCTAATGTTTAGGTGGAATCTCTTCTCTTGTAGTGTGAACCCATTGCTCCATGTGCTAGTCTCTGAAGCAGCAGAAAACAAGCTTGCCCCATCCTCAGTATGACATCCCTTCAAATATTTTAACATGGCTATCATGTAATGCTCCACCTATGCAGTTCCATGTCCTCCCTCCCACCCTGTTAGCTGTCACGTCCTGGAAGGGGCACTGTAGCTGCTCCTTAATGATAAGGAAGGGAGAGAGGTGGGAAACAACATACCTTCCAACATTTCACAAATGAAAATAGGATTGAGCAGCAAGATGGTAAAAGTTATTACTGAGTCTACCTGGCAGGGCAAGATTCTACCCCCTCCACTCCTTCCCTCCTCCCTGCTGAGTTAATTGAGCACAAACTACTTTTGCACTTTCAATTCCGTTTGTAGCAAGTGAAATGAGCTGAGGAGAAGGGGGGGCGTTAGGGGAGGAGAGAAAAACTAGGACATTTAGCATTGAAAAAATGGGATGACATAGGATTCATCAGGACTGTTCCTTGCCAAATTGGGGCACTTGGAGAGAATGAGACAATTCAGAGGAGTGAGATACAGCTGGCGCAGGCTCATGGGGGTGGGAGGAATGCAGATGCATTCTCAGATGGAGTGCACCATCCTTTTTATTTCCCCTTTGAACAAAAAACAGTCACTTCTTCTCAGAATTGCTTCTCCTGTCCCTGCCCCTCCATAATAACTAGCAGCCCCACTGGGCTTGACAGCTGTGCAGGGGGCCTAACATGGGTTTTCCATGGACTGATGGGAAGGAGTCAAGCTAAGGGTAGCATGTATCAAGCACAGACATTCATTGGTACAGTAGGTAGATTTATTGCTTTGCAAATCATGCTGTCACACACACATCCGCAAGACAAAGGAGTGTTGCCTGTCAATCTCCAGATATCAGATCACCCCTATTTTTCAGTTCCTGAATTCCTTTGTTCATATCATTGGAAACAATCTGAAGATAAATGTTCCTTTAATTTGAATTGCACCTTCAAAGGGGTATTTTCCTATAAAACCCCCTGGAAAAATGAGCTCTTTGGGTTTGGCTCCCCATTCCTCACAAATGCATGTCATTCCATCCCCTCTCCTCCCCTCTCCAAACTTCCTTCCCTCCCTGAATCTCACTAACACCTCCCAGGTTCCTGGCCAGCTTCTAAGCTGAGGCAAGCACTCTCCTCCCAGCTTCTTTAACCCTAACCTTCCTGGCCAAGTTCCTCCCACCCTTCCCCCCCCCAATCACAACTCTTTGCTGCTGCTCGGAGTAAATCCTCTCCTCATGAGTAGGACCTAGCTCTAGGATCAGGTGCAGTATTTCCCAAAAGCCTTAGCCTCTGTTTAAAACTTCAAAGAAGGACAACCCACCACACCCTGTGGGGCCCTCTGTTTCACTGTGGCATAGCTCTTACAGTCAAGAAATTCTTCCTAAGGTTGAGGCAGAACCTTTTTTCTTGCAGTTTGAGTCTAGTGGTACATGTTCTAGTCTCTGAAGCACCAGAAAGAAGCTTGCTCCATCTTCTACAGTACATGGCATAATAAGTAGGCTTTGGGAGAAGGATGCAGAAAGCTTTCCTGCTATAATTTGGTTTGAAGATATTGTCTGTATTCATAGCATGGCTTCTCTATACTGAAATGCTGTGCTTTTTTTCCCCAGTGTGTCAGAGACCAACACCATGCTTGTGCCTAGTGGCTACAATTTTCTTTCTTCCCTGGAAATTCTCCAAAGACCAGTAGTTGATGGCTTGGGGACCAAAACCAATCCAGGACCCACCCCTTTTGAGTAGCACTGCTGAAACAGGCTCTTGATAGGTCAGAGCACCAAGATGTTATGGGTTAGCTTCTCACTGCACCTCTACATCAATAAAAGCTTCAACTGTTGCATTGCCATTTGTCAAGTGGATATTTCTAAACCACAATGTTTGTAGTGGGGAAATGATGGCAACTCTGCTGAAGAACCACAATGACATATAGCCTAGAAACTAAACTGTGAGTCTCAACAATTAAAAGTTCCTATGAGAAGCCTCACTCATTAAGTAATTTAAAAATTATTTATTCTCTTATATATGATATATTTCTATGCCACTCCTCATGCCACTCCTCAGAGTGGCTAACAAAAAAATAAAATAAAAATTAATAAATACAATTCAAAAAACAATATAGTAATACAACAGCAAAAAAAGCAGCAGCAGTAAAAGGAAAAAAGAACCAAAACAAAACTCAGTAAGCAGGACCTGCAACATTTTGCAATGTTGGGTAGCTACTGTTCACTTTCCTAGTCTGACAGCCAGCCATGCCTTTTTCCAGGATACTCTATTCCATTTTCCCTTCCACTTGATTAGGGCTGTTTTTGTGTGCACCACACCTTCATTGCTTCTTTTTAGGTAGCCTGTAGCCTGCTAATCTCCTCCTCCTGCAAGGATGGTGCCTTTTTGGATTTAAAAAATGATCCTTGCTAATCTCTGAACTTCCATAATAAAGGCGGCAATCAAACTTCAAACCATAAAAAGCTACAATGGAAAATACCCCATTATGAGTCAACATCATCCCTTTGGCAAGTAGAGGCAGCGCTTGGGCACATCGTTTCCTTTGGATTATACAACTCTCAGAATCATACAGCCAGCAAAAGTAGACCAACCGTTTATAAACCAAAAAAGGAACATTTCCAAACTTTGGTATGAAAGGGCTTCAAACACAGGTTCAGGTGGGAGAACGTAGCCCTTAAGTAAGACGGCAACTTACCCATCGTGGAAAAAAACAAGAGAGAAGATGCTGGTTTACATAGGCTAATTTATAAGGTATAGATGCAAATTTAGAAATAGTGACTTTCATTGAAAAAGAAACAGAATAAACATCACCATAGTGGGAAAAACTGTAAGAAAAGTACCCTCGATGCCTGTTGCCCAGTCTGCTGTCCCGGTGCTGACTGTGTGGATGGACAACTTTGGGGCACTTGGTAGGGCTTTCCTTAGGCTTCTTCATCACTAAGCCCAACTTGGAAAAGACTGCCCTTCGAACATGGGAGTGTTTTGTCAAGCAGGATAGAGGGCCACCCAATCCTTAAAATAATCTGGTCTTAAAGGCCTTTAAAGATCAAAACCAGCACCTCGAACTCTGCCAGGGACCTATGTGGTGTAAGACTGGTATAGTATTCTCTCCATATAACCAAGCCCACTTAGTAATCTAGCTGCCTTGTTCTCTACCAATTTCTGCAATTTTTGAATCATCTTATAGTCCCATATAGTCCCATGGGTTATGTCAACAGCATTTCCCAACCTGGTTTCCACCAGGTGTGTTAAGACTACACACTTAGTGCACTGAAAGGCAATCATCATTATGAAGAAAGAGGAGAAGAGGCTGTGTCTATCATCCTCAGTGACTGAAGTTGTAGTCTCACACATCTGGACGATTCCAGATAGGAGGAGATAATAATCCATTTGGAATATTATGCTGAGCTTTCAAATAAAGACCTTAGAAGCAAAAGGCAATTCTGGCAGACCTCAGTTAACAAGGCCTCTGACAAAGAAGCTCCTGTGAAGTCGAAGGCTTTCATGGCCAGCATCCATAGATTTTCCTTGGTTTTTTTCTGAGCTGTGAGGCTGTGTTCTGGAATAGTTTCTTTCTGACGTTTTGCGAAACGTCAGAAAAAAACTATTCCAGAACATGGCCTCACAGCCCAGAAATACCCAAGGAAAATCTATACAAAAGAAGCTCCATTTTACTAATTCATTTTACACCCATCCAGCCCCTTTTCCTCCTTATCCTCTGTCTAGGTGGAAGGTTTTTTTTGTTGTTGTTATTTTGTTTTTTAGCAGCATCAGCATTGGGAGGATGGTGAAGGAGGGCTGGCTAAACAGAGGTGTTAAGTGATTGGTTGCTGCAGCATTTCTGTAGCAACCAATGCAATAAAGCTTTGCTGGTCCTACTATAGCTGTGTGTGCCTGCTTATAGCAGGAAAGGTAAACAGCAGCTGCCTCCAGGATCCCTTACTGAGCATATATGGAACAGCAAAACAGACAGAAAAGGGAGAGAGCAGATTACCCTGTCTCGCCAGTTCCCCCCACCCAGCATGTTAAAAAAGTATACATCTATGAATTTGTCCATCAAGATGGAAATCATAAGATAATTGTAAACTGGTGATAGAAAAAATCTATTCCTAGATGCATTTGGGAAGAAGCTTTCTCTAGTGGCCTCTGGAAGGTTAAAATGTTTTTGTTTAGTTAATGCAAGCCTTACCTCACCTAGATCTTTCATTGCACCTGTGCATATTATTAGTTTTGAATAAAAAGTTTGCTGGAAAATGTCGAACTGTTCTTCTTTTTTGTGATGTAGGAGCCTATCCCTATTCTTTCCGTGTTATTTCTACCTCGGGTACCAAATTTTCTGTTAAAAAAGACATGTCCAGGAACGCAACTACTTTTTTAACTGAGGTACACCCATAAACCTTAAACCTTTTGAAAATAGAGCCTCTAGTGCTGCAGAAGACGACATGGGATAATCATGCTTGCATAGCACTTTTCAGTGTTTGAAGTACATCACGTTCATTATCTAATTGTATTTCTTACAACCTTGCCAAGAAAGCCAGTATTATCAGAATCTTTATTATAGGAAGTAGGGCAGGGGGGACTTTGAAGCTAGAAGAATGTCTTGCTTGAAGCCACCCAGTAAGTTCAAGTTAGAGGTGAGATTCACACTAGAGCATCCTGGCTCCTAGCTCAGTCTGTCTGACACTGAGTTGCACCAGCATTTATTCCCACTGAACATACACATTCTTTTAGCTTCATGGGGCAATGAATCTGGAGTGTTTCAGTTCCCAGACTTACCACAGATAACAGCAAACCCTATTAAAATACAGGACTTGTAGTAAAAACATACCATAGAGTTGCACTGGAGGCACTAGAATTTTCCAGCTTGACTCTATGGTATGTGTCCCTATATCGTGTCCTGTGGATAACTGAAAACACGGATATTGGTTCTGCCAATACAGGGGTCCAACTGTACTTAATATTTCAGTAAAATAATCCCTAAATGGATCTCCCCAGTTATATACAGGGCGAAAAAGGATAATCAACAGTGCAAACATTTAAACTCTTACAATGAACCAGACTGTTGGTCAGCCTCGTTATTGTCTCTTCTGCCAGACCATGGTTCATGAGGATCTCAGATATGTTTTTCTCAGCCCAATTTGCTAAGTACCAGGGTTTGAACCTGGGACCTTCAACATGGAAAACTGGTGCTATATTGTGGAGTTATGCCCTTCTCTTAAACAGAGAAGACAAGTTTAGACATTGCCTTGATTTAAAAAAATTTGCTGGAATCAACCTCTACATTGCATAATTTTATAAACACTTAGCTAAGCAGCTGAGATGCTACAAAACCCTATTAGTGAACTGTGAACATGTGTAACAGGTCACAGGCAAGAGTGTCCAATGTGCATTTGTGCCTGATGTGCTTCAGGACCAATGTGATGTGCATCTCTTTGTGCATCAATCCCTTTGTGCATCAGTCCCATTGTGCAACAGTTACTTTGCCGGCTGTTATATAGTAATGGAACAGCAGCCATCTACTGGATATGGACATTACAGAACTGCCCAATTCTATTTCCCGCAGACCTAAGTCCATCTACGAAGATGTAAAGCCCCAACAGGATTCTGGCCAATGTTTTCAAGCCCCTCCCCACCCTTGTATGAATTCTTTCCAGATCTAAAACGAAGACATCCAAACAAGTTTCAGGGATTTTGTCACCACTGAAAAACCCGTAACCATATTTTTTTACAATCTATATCTATATTTTCAAATACTCTATATACATATTTTCATATATTCCATATATGCATTTTCATACATTCTAGTCAAAATGGTTTTTGTTTCTCTCATAATGTTTTGTGTTTCTCAAACAGCTTGACATGATACTGGAAGGTCAATCAGCCAACTGAAGCAGAACCTTTCCCCCACAATAGTTTGACTTTTAATTGGTCATAAAATTTCCCTTGAGGATCATATGTAGCTCACCCATGTTACCAGAACATTGGTTCATTACTGATAATGCACCACAATAAATACTTATAGGAAAAGCTGAAGATTAGCAATGCGTTGGAAAGTATTGTTTCATGGAGATTTTTGATGAGGAGGTGTTGTTCTTTGTCATTGTGATTCCTTTTTTTTATGCATCAGAATAAATTTTTGGAAGAAACTTTTTGGCTAGGTGTGAAACAACATAATTTAGGCCTGTCACGATGCTTGTTGTGGCATCAATCACCAACAAAAACATCCCGCCGACACCTGAAGCGATATCTTGGAGGAGAGCAGGGACGGCGCCCAGGGTGTAAAAGGGGAAAGACACAATATCCAGGATGAGATTAACAGGGACGCAGAGAATCCTGTACGTAATCATGAGAACGCTGTAGATGTTTTTCGCAATGCCATTCAGGATGTTGACAGCTACCCGAGCCACATCAATAAAGATATTCCACAGCACTGAAGTAATTCCTTTGATGAAAGTGGCCACTCCTCTGATCACTGTTTGGATAAGATACCACAGGAGATAAAAGGTATATTTCACTATTTGGCCAATCAGGTAGAGAACAAATTTCAGGAGTTTGAAGAGAGGGGTAACAATGAAATAAAACAGTTTCTTCAGAAAGCCGCTCTCCTCCTTTTTTTGGCCAGTTTGTTGGCTCGGAGAGGACTTTCCCACTTGTAGGACTGGTTCCTCAGCCTGGATCTCTTTGACCGATTGCAAGACGACTTCTAATTTCTTGGGATCATGTTTGTCTTGGCCACAGTTGTTCTTAAACAGTTGGACCCCTGCCGGTAGCTTCTTTTCAAGCTCTTCCAGACTTAGAGCTTCCAAACGGTTCCCGGCAGCTGCCTGTTTAAGAAATCCCACTGACCAGGCCTCAGAACCATCAGCACAGCAGGCTGCCAGCCAGAGAGATTCTGGAACTGCAACTTTGTCTTTCACTCTGAGGGAAGAAGGGACAGCTCCCGAAATTAGATACAGGTCCTTCCCGCTTTCACAGTGAGGAGCCAAACCTCGGCCTACAAGGTTCTCAACCTCCCAATGCCAAAGATCCTGAAGAGGAGCCATCATTGGGAAGGCATTGGTCAGTGTGTATGTGGCTATCTGATGGTCATCCTTGTGGAGGGAGCTGGGATTTAATTGGCCCCTTCCATAGCCGGAATCTTTGTAATCTGCAGTGAGGGCCTGGTTTGTTCCCAGGCTATTCACTGAACCTGTGACCTCAGTTTCAGGCATCATTCCTGCCAAGCCATTTTCAGGATCATCTATCTGAAAAGAAGAAGCGTCATACATCTAATTAGACTCAAAACAACAGTCTTGGGCCCCTATTTACAACCTCAGCAGTTTCCTGAAAAAGCCAGATTCCAAAATAAAATAAAAATGGTTAGATTTGAAACTTCGGAGTTAGCATTTCTTCTAAAGGCTTTAAAAACATCACTATCATTTAAACTCTGCCAGTTATTTCTGTGACTGAACAGAACTACACACAACTTCAGAATTAAGCATTTCTGATACTTTTGAAGCCTGCAATTTAAACTGCAAAATGTAGACCACAGGCGTCAACTTTGGATGGAGGTGGGATGGGGTAATTTTCTACCCTGAGACCCTTTGTGGGGCTGCACCATTGGCCAAAAATGCAAACAAAAAAGAACAGAAGAGAATAGAGCTCAACTTAGGGTTTTTAAAAATTGGGCTCTTCTCTTTTTTTTAATGTTAAATAGTACGGGTGGGGTGGGAGTGAGACCTATTTAAAAGATGAATAAATGCAATTCGTCACTTGTTGTAAAAAAAAAAAGTGTGGTAAAGAATTTTCCCACAATTTCTGCTCATCAAAACCCGAAACTAAACATTTGCATCACAGAACTGAATTTTTCAAAGACCTAACCTTACATCAGTTGAAGTGGACTAGAGCCCATGAAAGCTTAAGCAGAAATAGATCAGTCTTTCAAAGGTTCTGCTTCCCACACATACTCTTTTTGTTCTACAAGTGAAGTTTTATTATTCTATTTTGCTTCGGCTCCATCCAAGGTGTAGCTAATCTATGGGTTTTTCTGGAGGAAACAAGAATGCCGAACTAGGCAGGCTTTTGGTCTGATCTAGCTGGACACATTTTTATGTTTTTATGGCATTATAATTAAAAGACACACTGGCATTTTCAGACATCCCCACAATACCATGGGAGGGAAGGGAGGAAGCAAACAAGAAATTTTATTTGTATATCACTGTCAAGTCATCACAAAATACAAAATGGATAGTCACCAAATAGTGTCATCTTTCAAAATGATGGATAAAGATAAAAACCCAGGCAGTCTTTGTAGTCAGAGTCTTATCTAACCCCTTTAGCAAATAAATCAATATTCCATGGGGTAGGAACTTTGTTTGTCAGGTGAGAATTTGGCCCAAATATTGTTCCCTTATATTTGAGAAAATCTGGCAGATTATCCTAATCTATTTAGTTATTTATGTTCATTTAAAGTATTTCTGTATCGCCTCCTAGTCCACAAATGTCATGTACAACATTTATTAATAACACTATTAATTTACCTGATATTATATATGTTTGCGGGGTGGTCAGAGAACTTTATTTATATCTACATGACCCTTAGAAACTTGGTAGTATAGGCCATCATCATCATCATCATCCCTGTTTTACAAATGAGAGACTGAGAGATAATACTTTACTGCAGATATAAAGGCAGAAGTGAGTTATGAACCTAGGTTGTCTTGGTGTGGAACACAACCCTTGTGTTTCAGTGCTTTATTGTCTCTCCTACATACACTCTGTCTTGGGGGGGGTCTCCTTACTGGGAGTGGTGCTTTACTGGAGGCATTATCCTTTGTGTAGTGCCACAATCCCCATGACTCTTCGTAATTGGTCACTGAGCTTAGGAACAAGACTCTAATGATTTTCATAGAATCATAGAGTTGGAAGAGACCACAAGGGCCATCCAGTCCAACCACTGCCATGCAGGAATACCCAATCAAACCATTCCCAACAGATAGCCATCCAGCCTCTTTTTAAAAACCTCCAAAGAAGGAGACTCCACCACATTACAAGGCAGTGTATTCCACTTCCAAACAGCTCTTACTGTCAGGAAGTTCTTCCTAATGTTTAGGTGGCATCTCTTTTCTTGTAGTTTGAATCCATTGCTCTATATCCTTGTCTCTGGAGCAGCAGAAAACAAGCTTGCCCCATCTTCAGTATGGCATCCTTCAAATATTTAAACATGGCTATCATGTCACCTCTCAACCTTCTCTTCTCCAGACTAAACATGCCCAGCTCCCTAAGCTGCTCCTCATAGGCCATGGCTTGCAGACCACGCACCATCCTGGTCGCCCTCCTCTGGACACGTTCCAGCTTCTCAAAATCATTCCTGAATTGTGGTGCCCAGAACTGGACACAGTATTCCAGGTGAGATCTGACTAAAGCAGAACAGAGTGGCACTATTACTTCTCTTGATCTAGACACTATACTCCTATTAGCCTATGGCTTTTCTTCGCAAACGAAGATTCAGGAAGGACTCATCCCGCGCTTTCTGCAAGCGCGCTGATGACTAAAAAGGCCAATCCGAGATAAACAAGTCCGGTTGCAAAAAGCACAGCAGAAGGTCTCCTTGGGTGATGCTTTTGGGTTGTGACTCTTTCAAGGGCTATTAGGGCAGAACGACGCTCAGGCCGTCCACTATCTTCAGAGTCTTGCATGGTTCTGATGTTCCAGCATGCAAGTGTCAGTTTATTTACACCTTTGGAGGCCGGTGTGTGCCTTTGTTTCTTTGCCTTGGTTTGACCGCATCAGAAGATTCCCGTTGGCCGCGGCTAGCCAACCAGGTAGTTGGGGATGAGCTTTCTTTAGGCCACCTTTTCTAGGCCCCTCTCCATATGGAGCAAGCAGTGCTCTCCTTAAAAAAGGCTGCTTGGTCGTTCAGAATGCTGCCGAACAAGACCGTCATCTCTCGGGTCAGGCTTGAGCGACCAATGTCCTGAACCGCCTGCATGCAGGGTTGGGGCTGCGGCTTCCAGTGCATCTTTACACCTGCCGGTTTCGTCCCTCGCCAGTCGCTACAGGGCTTTTTTGGAAATGGATTTGTCCTTCGAGCCTGTGCAATGGATTTTTCTGGTGGAGCGCAGCGTGCACAGAACTGGCCTCACCCTTTAAACCAGAGATTCATCTGCCGTGGCCTTGCAAGCATGGACGTGGCAGTGAGGTCCTCGGGCCGTAGGTTTGATTAGAGTTTCCTTCTCTTAGATGGTTGACCTTACAGGGTTGGACGAGCACCATCTGCCCGGGTTTGGGATTGGAGTTTTCCTTCTCCTAGGACGGTTGCCACAAGGCTAGAGAGCCCATCCTGCCCTTTGACGCTCTTTGTCAGACCCTTCGGTTTTGACCTGTCTGGCATGGGAGACCCTACCAGTGGCTATTATGCCACCGCCAGCATAGCTCAAAACATCATTAGGGTACGCAAGCCTCTCTCCCACGACAAGGGGGCGTCAATGGAGAGGACTCCTATTAATGCAGCCTAGAATCACATTGACTTTTTTAGCTGCTGCATCACACTACTGACTTATGTTCAGCTTGTGGTTTTATTGCACCTTTCCATGCCATCTTAACCAACCGGTGTCAGGGTCTTCACTGCCACGAGCAAAAACACAGGCACCATAGAATTATGACCAGATGACATCTCTTCTTATTTTGAACTATACTCAATATGCACCATTTTGTTCAGATGATTCCACGGACTAAAGATGTTTCTGCTCTGAGTCACCTGCAGGAACATGTCTGTCCCACATAGACCACTAGGAGCAGGATGTCTCTCCCAAATGACTGAAGAGTTTAATTGGGTGTTTCATTCAGGAATGCGTCAGGCCCTGGTTATGGAACAGCTCAATTGTGCATAGAATTAAATGGAATGTCAAAGAAGCAACACGTCATTGGCACGAGTCTCCACTATCAAAGACTGAATATTTCATCCATGACTCAACATTTATTGGCCTAAATCCAAAACTAACACTGAAATATCCATGATCTTTCTGATGCTACTTATTTGTTCTTGTTACGTGCCTTCAAATCAATTCTAACTTATAGCGACCCTATACAAGGGTTTTCTTGGCAAGATTTATTCAGAATACCTGCGTCTCCTGGGCTCTTTTAGTCTTGCTTGTATTTGTTTTTTATGTGATTTTAGTTAGGTGGTTTTTAATTTTATACTAGTTTAATATCTTTTTATGGGGGAGGGTGGAGATGGGTGGTGCTTAGGGATTTTAGTCAGCATTGTTGCATTTTAATTGTTGTAAGCCCCCCCGATTGCTTTTAACAAAGGGGCGGGGTAAAAATAAATGTTATTATTGTTATTATTATTACTATTATTATTATTATTAGGTTTGCTATTGCCCTCCTCTAAGGTTGAGAGAGTGTGACTTGCTCAAGATTATCCAGTGAGCTTTCACAGCTGAGCCAGGATTTGAATGGTCTCCCAGAGTCTTAAGTCTATACTCCAGTCCCAACACCACTCTTGCTCAGTTTTTAAACAGACACATTTAAGCAGATATGCCATGGTTCCTACTAGCTTGGAAACCATGGTCTCTGACAGCTGCTTGTGACTGTCCATTTTCTAAAGTGCATTTTGCACATTATTAAAGATCCCCTTGTCTCTAATACTGCCTTACATACTCCACAGAATACACTCTTCAGCGCTCAAAAGAACTGAGTATGTTTAGCTTGGAGAGGAGAAGAAGGAAAACTTGATAGCCACCTGAAAGCTGTCATGTGCAAGATGGAGCTGATTTGTTTTTTATTGCTCCAGACAGGAGGATTACTAAAGCCAATGTGGTGTTGTGGTTAGACTACTGAACTTCCAGAACCCTGACTCAAGTCCTCATTGAGTCATAAACTCACTAGGTAGCTCTGGGCCAGTCACTCTTGGCTTGACCTATGTCAGAGTGTTGTGAAGATTTAAAGTGAGGAAGAGGTGAGCCCCATATATCACCTCGATATCATTGGAGGAAAGACAGAATATAAACATAATAAGTAAACAAACTAATGGGTGAAGATTGCAAGGAAGCACATGTTGGCTAACCATAGGCAAAGCTTTCTAGTTGTGTGTGCTGTTCAGCTGTAGAACAAACTGCCTCAAGAGATGGTAGACAGTCCTTCACTGGGTATGTTTAAGGTGAAGCAGAAGAGCCATACAGTATTTACACAGAATAGTCCTGTGTTGCAATTGCACAGAGGGCTGGTTTGAATGACCTCAGAGGTACCTCCCAGATCTACCATTCTAAGGTGCTACTGTGCTGATTTCCACCTCAACTGGAAATAATAATAATAATAATAATATTTATTTATTTATTTATTTCCATCCCACCCCTCTGCGTCGGGGCAGCTTACAATATCCGTGCATTGCTAATCCCGTAACCCTGCATTAGACAGCAAGTGTAGCATCCTCAGCCACTAATTCTTCAGAAGGATGCCATGCATAGATGGAGCACCTCCAGTTAAAGAAACATCTTGGCAACGTTCTCCATGCCTTTCAAGTTAATGAGGCAGCAAGAGATGTTTTATGCCATCTCCAAAAATGACTTGATTGCTGCAGCTGCTTAACAGCTGGCTGGTTGTACTGTGGTTGCTTGGCAACCACACTCTCCTTGCACATCTCCCTCTTCTCTTTCCAGTCCCTGGAAAAAATAAATTATGCCTGGTTTTAAGCTTAATTAAGATGAACAGCAGGTTACTAGATGGAAACAATAGTAAGTTAAAACCTCATTTTCAAATGCATTATGAAATCTGTGGGATCTTGCTTTAGGAAATCGTCTTTCACAGTCTTTAGATGTGAGCTCACTCCCGGGCCTGTGCTAACAGGCAATCCATCATGGCAAAAATGACAGCATGGAAATATTATTCTTTTGGATTGTAACACCCAGAATCCTCCAGCAATTACTGGCAGCAATCATGCTGGGTGGGAGATACTGGACACTGCAGTCCAAAAAAGGACCATTTAGAAGCTCTGGTTATCAGTCTAATCCAAGAAGTGTTTTCTTATGTTTCTGTAGGTGCAGTGAACAGAGAACACCCAGAACATCTGGGTATGGAAGGGGCAGCTACACAAAGCTGATCTCTACTCCGTTCTACACATTTTGCAATGGCGTCCAGGAAATCCACAAACAGGCCAGAAGCATCTTTATTCCCTCTCTATTGTCACTGGCACCTGATGTAATCCAAAGGTCCACTGTCTCTGGAAATCAGCTTTCAATTTTGCTATTGTGCCTAACTGTGGACAACAGATGTGTCTGTGGACAACAGACATAGTCTGGCATTCTATATTTCAGTTAAAGATTCGTAACCTAGAGTTGCAGCTTGTAACAGCTATGTATTCATAAGACTATATACTCTTACTGTAAGACTATGTAAATGATCCCTCCCAGCTCACCTTAACAGCCAGCAGCCACATCAGGAGAAGGGGGTCTTTTCAATTGTCAATCCAGTTGTAAGGAGGAGAATGTTTCTAGCCTCCTCCTACCATCAAGCAAGGTTGTGACGAGAAACTGTAATAGATGTCCAGCCTCTGATTGTCACAGCCTCACTTGCTGGTGGGAGGAGGCTAGAAATGCCATTCTCCTTGCTCTCCAACTGGCAGCTGAACAGACCTCCTGCACCCGATGTGGCTGCTGGCTTTTATGGTGGGCTTCAGGGGTTGGTTGGTCCAGGAGATGCAAATATCAGCATTATTTTAGTCAAGGCCTAGGCAACATGTGGCCCTTTAGCTATCACTGGATCACATAACTAACAATTTAGGATAATGGGAGGTGGAATTTAACAATTTCTGGAGGGCCACAGATTGTCCACCCCTGTATCTAGACAAAGGGTTAAAGATCCAACTCAATTTCAGAGAAGTTTCCATGGGCTCCACTACAGTGATGAGTGGGATAAAAGATAAACAAGTAAAACAAAAAAACAAAAATCCCCAGCATATGAGAGTTTAAACCTCCCATGGCTAGTAACTTAACCTTAGGAGAAGGATTTTATAATGGGATAAAAGCCAAACAAATGCTGGGGCTCCTCCAAAGAGTGGTGTCATGGGGAAGAGGCACAGGCCACCCTAAAAAGCCAGATAGGGACACCCCAGAAGGCGCTTATTCAGCCTCAGAGCTGGAGATTTCCCATCATTGATCTAGTTTATGAATTTATCTTGGCCTTCAAAGCAAAACTGAATAAAGCTTCTCGCCATGGATAAAGGATACTTTGGCAACTAGGAATATATATACAGGTAGTGGACAGGGTGAAAACCAGAAACAGTGCCTGTCCCTTTAATAGCTGTGTAAAAGAGGGGATTTCAATAGGTGTTGATTGTCACACAACCAGGTAACATTAAAGGGACAGAAGCCACCTCCAGTTTTCACTCTGGCAACCCTATATATACACAATAGGCAAGATCCTCATACATTGCCCAATGTGGTGTAAGAGTTCTGCAGGTGGAACTCCACTATGCTCTCCTGTCACACCCCTGGGACTCAGCATGTTGCTTCGATAGCCCCCTCCCAATAATTGCTGTGGCTGTTCAACAGCATGGAGGAGGGGTAGGAGAAGCATTTGGCTTTGTTCTCATATCCAGAAGTGGACCAAGAACATATTCCACCAAGATGAGATATCATCAGTCTGCTATGTGAACTGCTTTTCAAACACAGACACACACACCATTCTCCACACAAGATGCAACAGCCATTGGAGATGGCTATTATAGAAACACAGTGAATCTGAGAGTGAGAGGGGGCTTTGCTCACTGCAGAGGGAGAAAGGGAATACCCTTTGCAAAAGCAAAAATACATATGCAAGCTTATGGTGGAATAATGCTTGTGTATGTCACTAGCAGGATGCTAGCCATTGTGTGTATACACACCATACTTCCCCCCTGCCCAGCTCTGCTTACTGCTGGAAAGCAGAGCCCAAATAGATTCCAGCTAAGGCAATGCAAACCCAAACAAGGGGGAAAAATGCCCCCCCTTGGTGTAGTGGCATAGGAATATGGGTAAAGGCCCCTTTTGCTTTTACCACTTTTGTTTTGTTATAGTATAGAGAGCAGCAAAAGCTGTCTTTTCTCTGCAGACAGCAGTGCTTTGTGTCTTGCTCATGCTGCTATTAAAAATTTATATCCATTACTCTGCTGATAGCCAGAAATATCATATATAGAAAGCCTATTTAGTACTCGAGTGTCTAGGAGAGAGGATATGCTTTTTTTTTGCATGCAAAAAGGTTCAGGTGGAGGAAGATGGGACACATGGCCAGGCAAATCAAAATGGCACCCTTCCCCAGCCTTATGACCCACAGATGTGTTGGGCTGCAGCTATGCCAACTGCGGGAATTCTGGAAGCAGCAGTCCAATTAATCTAGAGGGCAATAGGTTACGCCATAGCTAAAACATAGTCTTAAAAAACAGTACTCACCCAGCTCTGACCTCTTCTATATTGTATGGGGGGTGTACCTAGATACTGGAAGCCAGAAACATCACGGCAACAAATACTTTGCAAATAATGGCACAAGAGTTTTGGACAATAAATGAGGTGCAGCACTGGAGCCACGAAAGCCCAAAATGCAATCCTCATCCACGCCTGGTTCACACATGCCTGGTTCACATATCATTTAGGTTTTCTGGCACCCCATTACTGCACACTTAGGGCTCATTCGCATGTGCAAGTACATTGCTCAGCTTTCCCACATTTGACTACTGAAAGACAAATACCACATTTTTGTATTCCTAAACTGCTCCTAAGGGGAGTCAGTCTCATGTTTTAGCTGCCAGAAGTGGAAATATATGAAAGCTCTGGTTTTCAAAGCTGTGTGCTGTTTTCTATGCATACACACCTCTCGTGGTCTGATACCACAGTTATCAAGTGATAGGCAGGCATGTTTGGACCAGGCAATTCCATGCAAGTTTGCCAGGCAACTTCTAGCAATTCACTGCCTCTCAACCTAAAGGTTAAGTGCAAAATAAGCAACTTGGGAATGACAACAAGTATGAAAATGTGCTACAGAAATAGTAAGGAATTTCTTCTCCTCCTCCTTTTCCTCCTCAAACCCTTACCCTGAATGTTAGCAGTACACAGCAGAAATGTTTATTTCGAAACACTTCACAGCCATCCCTCCCAGCACTCCTTTGGCTTGCTGATATCTCTGGCATTCTTCCACCTCCTCCATACTGATAAATAGGAGAACTCCACCCCATCCTACGGCAAAGTCAGCAGCCACCGGCAGTGCCCAGAGAGAACCAGACTGGCAGTGATATAAGGAAAGATCTTTGGCTGACATGTCTTTTTTTCTCTCCCCCCCCCTCAACTTTTTTGTATCTCTTGGGTTTTTTCTTCAAGGTCCGCAGGAACTTGGCTAAAACACTGATGCACTCAGTAAGTTACATTTCCTTTAGAGAGCACTGTTTCTGTCTCCCGCCTCCCCTTGCAGCTCCTGTGCTTAGAGCACCACCAGCAACAAAGCTTTCCATATCAGAGCCAGCAGGGAGGGCAGTGCATACACATTCTCTTCTAGTGCAGCACCGAAGGCAGTGAAGCTAAGAGGGTTTATCGCTGCAGAGCATCAGCTGGGCATTGGTGCACGGTTAAGAGTGATGTCATCATCACTAAACAAGCTGCAGGGCCTGATTGCTCTCCCTGACAATGCATCTCTTGAAGACTCTCTGCTGAAGATGAGCTAGGCGGACACAATGGGATATGTTTGCATCTGAAGGAGGGCTGGCATTTGCCCTCCCTCCTGCCCTTTTCTTCCCTATTCATTCTGCTTTTCTGTTTTGAGTCAGAGATTGTTTGTGTACTGTAGGGCTCAGGGCAGAGATTGGCACAAACCTCACTGGCCTCCATCAGGATGAACAAATCTCCCCCTCTCCCTGTCGGAAACTACAATTGTAGGCAACAGTGCAAGAGAAGCCTGGGAAATTCCTCCAAAGTCTATCAAAGAATCCTAACAGAGCTTGGGAATATTACAGTACTTGTTTTTGGACTATAGTTTCCAGAATCCCGCAGCCAGCATGACCAGTATACAAACTGAGTAGATAAACAAGAATGTGCCCCCAGAGTACTCTGTAGCAACACAGTGGATCTGTGAATGATATTGCCAAAACCAAAGCAGACATTATTTTCATTGTGTCACTAAGCAATCACACCAAGGACCCTTTCACACTATACAGTTATAGCACTACGATTCCACTTTAGCTGGCTATGGTTGCACATGACAGGAATCCTGTAGTTTGTAGTTTGGTGAGGCTGAGAATTTTAAATGCCGCTCCCTAAATTGCAAATCCCAGGATTCCATAGATTGTTCCCATGGCAGTTGAAGTGGAATTATAGTGGTATAATTGTGTACAGTACTGTGAAAGCCACCCCACTTTGTATGTGATCACAGGGAAAGATGAGCAATTTTCATCAGCAGTGCAATGTGAGGGGAAGGGAAGTTGAACCTATCACTTCTCAGACTTTGGTCCTGATGAAAATCCACCATTGCTGCTGCCATGATCTACAGTCAGATCCCCCGTATCCACAGAATCAATATCTGCAATTTCAGTTATCAACAGGACACAAAAGAAAAACACTACTGAGTCTTCCTAAAAATGCCTAGAGAGGCAGCCTCTCTAGACTTTTTCTAGGTCCTCCAAGGAAATTCTATGGTATTTAAAACTGGAAGTCCCATTGTTTTCAATGGCATTTGGTGCTATCCGTGGTTTCTGGTATCTGCGGTAAGTCCGGGAACCGAACCCCCACGGATACGGGGATCAGACTGTAATTAGAAGCATTTGAACAGGACTAGCTATAGCATTAAGCAGAGTGAGATGACTGCCTGAGGCAGCATTTGTTAGGGGGCAGCAGCACTCCCTGGCCATTCTTCTCTTTTTGGAAGGCAGAGCTATGCCATACAGCCTATCCTGATAATAATAAAAATAATATTTATTTATATCCCTCCCCTCTACAAAACACAATCTAGGCTGCTGGCTCAGGTGTAGTGGTGGATACTGCTATCAGAATTCTAGAATCTTAGGGCTCAGTTACACAGCAGTTTTTATTGCGATAGTTTGCACTTTAGCGCTTTTTCACACCAGTGCCGGATAGTTTACATGATTTAGTGAGAAATCGGTTGATCTGTTTATTTTTCCACTTTGCAGTTCACACAGGCAAAGGTGTGGAGGCGTGGCCTCCCAAGCACATCTGGGGGAAGATGCCAGGAAGATGAGAGGGAGGGAGGGAGGGAGGGAGGGAGGGAGGGAGGGAGGGAGGGAGGGAGGGAAAGAGAGAGAGAGAGAGAGAGAGAACGTGTTGGGATCTTTTCCTCCTCTGATTACCAGAGGAATGACTGCTAAGTTTTCATGCCTTACCAGGGAGTGCTCCCTCTTCTTCCCAAAGCGAGAAGGGTGGGAAGAATACACAACTAAAGCATTCCTGAAAGATGCCCATCAAACCTCTGTTTAAAGGGAAGATGGATAGCCACCACCCTCCAAGGCAGCGCAGTACCAGTATTCAACTAACTTTCTCTCTGTGTGTGTGTGTGTGTGTGTGTGCGTGCGCGCACCTTCATGTTGCCTGTCTACATATGGTGACCCCATGAATTTCATAGGGTTTTCTTTGGCGAGGAATGCTCAGAGGTGGTTTGGCCAGTTCCTTCCTCTGAAATGTAGCTTACAGCACCTGGTATTCATTGGGGCTCTCCCAACCAAGTATTAACCAGGGCTGACCCTGCTTAGCTTCCAAGATCAGACAGAACCTTATGCCTTTAGGATATTTACATATGTATATATTGGGAAGGGGCTACTATTATTTCATTTCATCTGTATCCCACCTTTCTCCCAATGTGGGATGCAAGGCAGCTTACAGCTATAAGTTAAAAAAGAACCCAGTTGAAACAAGGATTACAGTAATACAAAGTTTTAAAACAATTAAATAAACAGCTATATTAAAAATAGTAATTTGCAGCAATTTAAAAAGCAGTTAAAATATCATAATGGTGACTTTTAAAAATATACCATAGCATAGTTAAAAGGCCTTCTGCAACACCCAGCTAACAAGGGTCTACAAAAAATGCCTTTGCCTGCTGGTGGAAAAGAAACTAGACTACTATCTTGTTCCATCCTCACCCCAAGTGACAACATGTCTTGAGCGGGCCCTGCAATGGTACCGGTAACTAACCTTTTCCTGCTAAAGCAATTGCAATGTGAGGGATCGTTTTCATTGGAACCGCAACTTGGAGGGAAGGGTTAAACTTCCACTCCCTGCAAGCTGTGGTTTCCCTGCCTCCACCACCACCCCAACACCAGCATGCACTTGTAAAAATATACAGTACTTTTTTTAAGTAACCACAATATAGGTTCCCAGAAGTTAAACTAACGGTTAATTTCACCCTTAGTAAACAAGTTGATGGCAGAAAGAAGAGGGAGACACACAGGGGTATAGCTGGGGGGGGGCACAAATGGGGGCATTGCCTTCAAGATAGGAATTCACCACCACCATAAGTAAAATGTTCCTTCAGCCCCCACATTTCTAGCATTGCAGTAACTTAAAATTTCAGTTGAGCATTTAGAAATACAGATAGCCAATGTAATTGTTCTAACTCTGAACAATTTTCAATGTCTCACTCTCTATAATACTAAAAATTTGGGGATTTAAGGAAAATTTGATTTGCTGGGGCAGAATTCTTATTTGGGGAGGCAAAGCCCTCATTTTCCACACACGCCTGAGCTGCGACATTCCTGGAGCCATAGCTTACTGTTGGAGCGTGTACTGCACATTGCATACAGAAGGTTAGCAAGACCCTCAAATTCTGGTCTTGCAGGGTATTTTTTTAAAAAGAGAGGTGGTAGCAAATGTCTGTGGAGGGTTGAACAATCCTGAGCTAGATGGCTCAGGCCTCAGCAGAAAGCTGCTTCCAATGGTACTGAACAAAAAAATTCCCCCAGAGAAGGAAGTTTCAACAGTCATTCCTTCAGAGGAGGAATTTCTATAGAGTCAACCTTTGGAAACAAATGTGGTGGCTTCACCTCTCATTGACTGAGCCAAAGAGGAGGCACCAACACAACTCGGGAGAGGTAAGAATGCAGGCCTGGCTTTGCCACAACTAATCCATGGCCCTACTCATTCCTGTTCCAGAATGTCACGGGCTTTCTGACGTCTGTGGTACCTGTGGCACAATTGTGTAGGTTGGCATAATTGTGTAAAAATCATAGAATCATAGAGTAGGAAAAGATCACAAGGAGCATCTAGTCCAACCCCTCACCCTGCAGGAATACACAATCAAAGCACACCTGACAGATGGCCATCCAGCCTCTGTTTAAAAACCTCCAAAGAAGGAGACTGCCACACTCCAAGGCAGTGCATTCCACTGTTAAACAGCTCTCACCATCAGGAAGTTCTTCCTAATGTTTAGGTGGAATCTCTTTTCCTGTAGTTTGAACCCATTAATCTGTGGCCTAGTCTCTGGAGAAGCAGAAAACAAGCTTGCTCCATCCTCAGTATGACATCCCTTTAAATATTTAAACATGGCTATCATGTCACCTCTTAACCTTCTCTTTTCCAAGTTAAACATACTCAGCTCCCTAAGCCACTCCTCATAGGGCATGGCTTCCAGACCTCCCACCATTTTGGTTGCCCTCCTCTGGACACATTCCAGCTTGTCCACATTCTTCTTGAATGGTGGTGCCCAGAACTGGACACAGTATTCCAGGTAAGGTCTGACCAAGGCAGAATAGAGTAGCACTATTACTTCCCTCGATCTAGACACTATACTTCTAATGATGCAGCCTAGAATCGCGTAAGGTTTTTTTTCCTGGACTATAACTCTCAGAACCCACCAGCCAGTGGCTGCTCTAGCTACAGGATTCTGGCATTTGTATTCCAGAAAAGTAATTTGTACAGGCTTTGCTGATGTGTGAGGGCGTGGTTCATCCAAATGTAAAGGAGGCTTCCCTATCAAGATTTAGTTTTCTACAGGGTTCTTCTGTCAATATTTCTATGCCTGGAGACACGGCCTAAAAATGCTGAGGGGATATTTCTCTGGGCTGCATAGATTTGTAGTGGTGAGAGAAAATACTTCTGCTTTTCAATCTTTCTTTCATCCTTGTCCTGTAAGTGTTAATGGTGTCTTGCTGGACTAAAGAGATGACAGCATATATCCCAGAAATGTAAGATGTCAGTGATGGTAAGAGTTCATTCCTGACAGCCCTCACCTAGATTTAGATGTATCTTGACTGGGCCAAAAAACTAAGGTTAACAATCTACTGCTCCTGTTGACATCAGCCAACTTACTTCCTAATCATGTTTATGGGCCCTTTCATGCTACACAATTATAGTGCCATGATTCCACTTTAACTGCCATGGCTGCTTCTTGTGGAATCCTGGGTTTTGTGGTTTGATGAGGCACCAGACCTCTTTGGATGAGAATTCTAAATACCCTTTCCTAAACTTCAAATCCCAGGATTCCATAGGATAGAACCAAGGCAGCTGAAGTGGAAACATAGTGCTATAGTTATATGGTGTGGAAGGGCCCCATGGTGTCATTCTCGAGCTTTTGTGATGAATTTTCCATTTTCTCTCATTTCCCTTGTCCTATCCACTGGGCCCAAGAAGGACTATGTTGTGGTCAGAGCATTCCAGAAGTTTTTAAACCACTGTTCTGATAATCCCTTGCTATTGGCTATACTACAGAGGACGGCTGAGAGTTGTAGGTGAAAAATTTCTGGAGGGCCACAGTTGCCCACTCCTGGATTAAGGTGTTAAACAAGGACTTGGGAGGCCAGGTTCAAATCTCACTCAGCCACAAATCTCAGTGGGTAAACTTGGGTGTACCTACTACCTTTCAACCTAATTTACCTCACAGGGTTGTTGTGAGGATCACAATGGAGATAAGGGCAATTAACAGCAGCTTGAGCTACAAAAGGAAAAGCAGGATAGAAATGTAACAAATAAATATAATTGAAATGTTTAAACCTGTGTCTGGACTTCAAATATTTAGTGGGTACTATTTTGGTGAAGAGAACCAGTGTGATCTAGTGGTTTGAATGTTGCGGCAGGACTCTGGGAGTTGTTGTTTGTTGTCATTTGCCATCAAGTGACCTTCAACTTATGGTGATCCTATGAATGAGAGACCTTCATCAGCTACCCTGCTCAGGTCATGCAAACTTAGGGCCATGGCTTCCTTGATTGAATCAATCCATCTGTACTGTGGGCTCCCTTTTTTCCTACTGCCTTCTACTTTACCAAGCATTATTGCCCTTCCCAATGAGTCACATCATCCCATATCATCTCTCATATGTCCAGAATACAACAACCTCAGTTTAGTCATCTTTGCTTCTAGCGAGAGTTCAGATTTGCTCTAGGACCCATTCATTTGTATTTTTAGCAGTCAATGTTATCAGTGGAACTCCAGCACATTTCAAATGAGCTGCTTCTCATCCTGCCAATTTTCTTCACTGTCCAGCTTTCACACTCATATGCAGAAACTGGAAAGACTATGGCCTGGATGATTCTTTGATATTTAAATGATACATTTTTACACTTGAGGATCTTATCTGGTTCCTTCACTGCTGCCCTTCCAGGTCTTAGTCTTCTTCTGATTTCTTGAATACAGATTCCATTTTGTATAATGACTGAGCCAGGATTCAAAAAATCTTGAACTACTTCAACATTAGGGTTCAAATCCTCACTCAGGCATGGCAACCCATTGGGTGACCTTTGGCAAGTCACACTCTCTCAGCTTTAAAAGAACCCAATGACAAACCTCCCCTGAATGAACCTTGCCAAGAAAACCCTGGGATAAGGTTGTCATCATAAGTCAGAGTCACCTTGAAAGCAAACAATAAAAACTGTTGTGGAGTGCACTTTTCCCCTCTCTCTCACGCACACACACACACACACACACACACAAAGATCAGCATCCTTTAAAACCAAAATAAGAGAGAAAAGGACTGGCAAGAACCCTTCTTTCTGAATCTAATTACCTAAATTTTTGGTGGGTGGCAGATGTTATCTGCTGGAGCATTCAGTCACAGCAGCCCTGCCAGGTTTATACCCTCAACATGAGCTAGGCCCAAAAACTCCTCTTTGCTTTGTCATGCCTGTGCTATGCGAGGGGCTCAGACTGCAGGCTCCTTGGAGGCTTTCTTTGACATACTTTAGGAATCTTGAAATGGTATTTATTTGTGCTTATACTGTATATATGTAACATCCAATTGTACAACATTACACAACATAATGGGAGAGCACTGCTTCCTCCTCTTAACCCACTAAAAAATAGAGAAATGCTGGACCACACCTCCTCGAGCTAATGCTCTGTCCCCAGAATTAAACATACCTTCTAAAAGATGTGAAATTATGTGGGTTTGTTTTAAATGAAAAGCATGAGGGACACCACTGTTACTCTCCACCCGTTTTATACTCCCCCTCCTCAGGTTTCTAAATCAATTTATTAACTCTGGAGTAGCTAGGGTTCCTACCAATAATAACGCTAGGTGGATGACTTTAATTATAACTTCTGCCACCCTGGTAATTTCTGAACTTGTGGGATCCTGCTTCTTTCTCCTGCCTTATAATTATCCCTACAGCATCCTTAATTTAGTATATGCTACAATACTTTGCTCACTCTATGGAAGAAGTCAGTCATGGATGGGGATGGAGGGACTTGTGGAATTATTTTAAAGTGTACACTATAAACCAAATTACATGAAAAAGTGGCAACTAATTTTGTAGTGACAACATAGCATTTTGACTGGTAAAATGCCTCATGCACACCATTTTTGACACTAACATTTCCCACAGCAAACTCAGGGCAAATTGCAGGTGTGCATTTTTGAGACATTGCACACACATGCTCAAGAGACTCTGGATGGGTGTAACACAGGTGCAACACACAAGCAAGCCACATGAATGCACAAAAAGTGTGGAACGATTTTAAAAGGTTGCATGTTTCCTAACAAGGGCAGAATTCTGAATTAGGAAAGGGTAGTCCTGTGTTTGAATCCCTGCTTGTGAATATCATTGGGCATCGCTATCTTCCAACCCAACCTGCCTCACAGGATTTCTGCGAGTATAAAATGGAGATGCCATCGTGCCAGGCCATTCCTATCCTTAGGCAGAGTGAAGCAATAGCCTCAAGAATCAGATTTGGTGAGGGACTAGTGGATATGTCCCCTCTGTAAAAGGGCAGAGCTGTGTATCTTGCACAAGCCTTCTGGACCATGTAAACTAGCCCTATCACTTCAGGAGGGAGGGTGTGCCATTTTGTCCTTTGCCTCGGGTAGCAAAATATCTTAGGTCAACCTAATCTATTTGGTTGGATATAGATGTAGAAAATATGAAACCACAAGATGTGAGAAACATGTAACTTGCTAAGCATGTCATCTTCATGTCATAACCTGCCCTCCCTACCCCGACTGAAAATGCGCTAGATAAACTTGATCCGGTTATTTTCTCTAGCTTGACCTACCTCACAAGACTGTGGTGAGGACTAAGCTGGAAGAGAGCCATGTAATTCTGCCTTGAGCTCACTGGATGAAAAGCAGAATATAAATGTAGCCAATAAAAATAATAATAATGGAATAGTGCTAAAATACTCAACTAGGCATAGACATTAAAGGAGGGAAAAGGTAGAGAGTGAAAACTTGACACAGCTGCTAGTTTTGGGTTTGGTTGGTATTTTATGTGGTTGTTTGGTGTTTTTCAAATATGTCCTTCCAGAATGTGACAAAAACATGCATCACACAAGCATTTGAACCCAAAGCTGAAACTGGCTGCAGGTGATGTGCCAGGATTTGCCCTTGCAGAATGCATGAAAGGGTTTAGTGATCAAAGCTGAAGCTGCATCTTCCACATCCAAATGCAGCACTCCGCCTGCCACACCCAGATGAAGCCTAAGAGGAGCCATACTGGATTGACCAACAGCCAGAGCCTGGAAAAGTTACTTTGGGGAGTGTGTGCAATTTCCATACCCTCAGCCCCCATGACCACTGGTGGGCAGGGAGGCATCTGGGAGTTGTAGTTCAAAATTAGTAACTTTCCCAAGCTCTAAAATTCTAATCCAACACCGTTTCCTACAGTGGTCAACCAGATACTTCTAGGGACCCCATCAACAGAGCATCTAGCTGGCTCCAGTGGTGGCTTCCCACAGAGCTGATACAGAGGCACGCTGCCTCACAACACATAAACTACATACAGCCACCAGGACTAGCAGCCACCAGGAATGGACTCATCCCTCTTTCCAAGGTGAAAGAGCCAGTGACCATTACCACACCATGTGGCAGGGAGTTCCATATATCCCTGAGCTTTAAAATAACACCAGGCAAAACACCATAGGAATCTGGACTGCTCCTGCCCTCCTCTCTCGCTCATCCCTAGAGTTACGAGGTGTCCCTTACTACAGATGTTGCTTATTTGGGGTTAGAAAGCTTGTCCCTTACAGGACTGGCAGGTGCCCTTATTATAAGGGATGCCCCCCCCCCATTTAAGAGTTGGAAAGCTCTCTCTCTCTCTCTCTCTTTTTTTTTTTTTTTTAGATAAGACTGAAAAAGCTCCCCCCTCCAAAAAACAAATCCTTTTGGGGTGTGGGTCCTTAAAGACCACGAAAATGTGCACAACATGGAATGTATGAAAGTGGGCCGCATGTTAATTTGACAGAGAAGCCCTTGGCTAAGTGAAGTGAATCATAAGAGCTGGGAGAGACCCCCAAGGGTCATCTAGTCCCACCCCATGGAGGGGAAAAACTTGTTAATCGCTACTACCTGGTTGTCAACCTTGCAATCCCTCATGGGCAGCCCTGCGGGTCTCCTTCTTCCCAACCCACCCGCCTCACCTGCGGTTCCACCAGCCATCTCGCCTCCTCCTCCTCCGGCTCCTCGGGGCCGTCCCGGGCCGTCTGGCTGTACCGAAAAGCCGCGTAGAGGGGGATTTTGTGGCGGGTGCTGTAGAGGGTGGCGAAGCGGGGCTCCTGCTTGTACTGCTGGCAGATCTTGGCGGGCCCCGCTTGCTGCTGCTGCCCTTCCAGGGGGACGAAGCCTTCGGGGGGGACCCTCTGGTAGAAGAAGGCGTCGCACTGGCCAAAGCCGGCTTCTCCTGGGCCCACCACCTCGCTTCGGGCCGGGCCAGGGGCGGCCAGCACCAGCACCAGCACCAGGAGGCAGAGGGGGGCAGGCAGGCAAGACGAGAGCCCCATCTGGGCGCTGGGGCTGGATCTCTTGGCCAGGAGGCGCGGGGCTGCGCTGGGGCGCAAAGAGGGGAGGCGAGCGGGCGGGCTTGCGGGGCTCCTCGGCGCAACCGGGAGGGAGGGAGGGAAGCCAGACACGCAGCCCCGGCGGCGCCAGAAAAGTCCTTTTGAGCCCCGAGCCGCGAAGGCGGGACAGGCGGTGACGCACTCGCCCCACGCGCGGAAATGGGGCGCTCTGCACGCGCTCAGAGTCACGGGGCGGCGCGGGGATCGTGGAGGGAATGATCACGGGTGGGGAGGAGGAGGAAAAAAATCGCCTCCTTGCTGCTTCCTACCTCCCCACACACACACACCTCTCCCTACGTCATGGGCTCATCGTCGTCACGCCAAGCCTAGGCTAGCTCGCTTGCTTGGCTCCTGGCCACGGCGGAGGGCGGAGAGGACTGCAATGCAGTCGGGATCGCACCCACCGCCAGCCCACCCCCAGCACGCCTGCAGGAAGCTGTGGCCACCCTCCGGCCAGCATTGCCTTCCCCCGAGGGCTTGCCCCCCCCCGGCCGCGAAAGAGAAGGCCGGCTGCAGGCAGATGTCCCGTTAAGCAAAGGCCATGTGGCCTAGTGGTTAGAGCAACTGGCCTAGGACCGTGGTCCGGGGACCCCCCCCCCTCCATAGGGGTCCGCGATGTCCTCACAGGGGGTCCCGTGAAGGCTTTTGAAGGCCTGCAGTGGAATGACAGGAGCCAAGGCAAAGGCTGACTGGCTTGGCCTGCACATTGCCATTCAATCCACCCCAAACTTGGAGGAAGAAGCAGGAGAAAAGTCTTCCCTCCCCCTCCAGTGCCTCTTAGGGAAGGTTTAATGGATGGTGTAATTGTATTAGTATTAGGTATTATTATTATTATTATTATTAGTGTTTTAAATTCTGAGTTAAGTCTTGGGGGCCCACAGCAACAAAAGATATTGAAAGGGGGATCCCTGGTAAAGAAAAAGTTAAGAGCCACTGGACTAAGATTTAGGAAGTTCAGATCCCTAACTGGCTATGGTGCTCACCAGGAAACCATGCAGTAGTAAAAAAAAAATTAAAATTCTCAGCCTAACTTACCTCATGAGAGCCAGAGTGGTGGCATGGTTTGAGTGCTGGAACAGGACTGCCAGAGACCAGGGTTCACATTCCCGCTCAGCCATGGAAACCCACTGGACAACCCTGGGCAAGTCACACTCTCTCAGTCTTCAAGGCAGGCAATGGCAAACCTCCCCTGAATAAAACTTGCCAATGAAAACTCTTTGGTGGGGTTCCCCTAAGCCCTAAAGGACTTCAAGGCACACTACAGCAAACCTACTTCATAGGGTTGACATGAGGATAAGATTTCGGGAGACACGCCATGAAACAAGATATAAGTGAAGGACATCTTTATTAGTTGTGTTTATACACTGCCTTTCTTTCTGGAACCAGTGTGATATAGTGCAGTGGGTCTTAACCTTTTCTTTTCCAGGGACCCCCTTTAAATATCTTTTGTTGCTGCAGACCCCCAGGACTTAACTCACGATTTAAAACAGCAACAACAATACAATTATACCATTCATTAAACCTTCCCTCAGAGGCACAGAGGGGTGGGTGGGTGGAGTGAAGACTTTTCCCCTGCTCCTTCCTGTAAGTTTGTGGCTGGAGCAGATTGAATGGTAATGTGCAGGCCAAGCCAGCCAGCCTTTGCCTTGGCTCCTATCATGTGGCCACTCCACTGCAGGGAGGAGGTGGGCCAAGCAGCCTTCAAGCCTTTGCGCACCCCCTGTGCAGACACTGCGGACCCCTTGGGGTCCCCGGACCACAAGTTAAGAACCACTGATGTAGTGGTTTGATTGTTGGACTAGGACTCTGAGAGACCAGGGTTCAAATCCCTGCTCAGGCCTGGAATGCCACTGGGCAAGTCGCTCAGTCTCGGAGGAAGGCAATGACAAGCCTCCTTTGAATCAATCTTGCCAAGAAAACCCTGTGATAAGGTCACCATTAGTCAGAGTCAACCGTGAAGCCAGAAAAGAAAAACAGCTTTCCTCTGGGGATGTCAAGGTGGTATACATAGCAGTCCAGCTCCCTGCTTTATCCTCAAAACAACCCTATGAGGTAGGCTCAGGCTGAGAGAGTGAGTCTAGCTGAGCAAGGATTTGATTAAAACAGTCTATTTCAATTTATCTGGGGAGGCAGAAAAGCAAGAATCAAGCGGACAACACTAATAATCAATCATAAGGAAGGAGGAGCATCCCTACCGGATTTGAAAATATACTATGTAGCATGTGGACTCAATTGGTTAGCAGATTGGATCAAACTAGAAAATAGGAGGATATTAACAATAGAAGGCCACAATATGAGATTTGGGTGGCACACATACTTAGGGTATAATAAACAAAAAATTAACAAAGATTTTGAAAATCATATTATTAGAAAATCTCTAATTAGAATTTGGAATAAGCTAAAGAATCAATTTTATTGTAAACTCCCCATGTGGATTTCTCCACAAGAAGCTTTCTTTGGGAGATGGGAGAACACCGAGGATTGGATAAGATACAAAGATCTGATAAATTATGAAAGTATCAAAGAAAGAGGGATAATAGCTATGCATACAAGAGAAGAATTGGAAAAAAAAGGAATAAAAATGGATTGGTTTAAATTTCTCCAAATTAAAAATAAATTCCAAGAAGACAAATTAAAATATGAATTTGAAATTTCAGAATCGGAATTAGATACGATAATTTGGAAGGAGAACGACAAATTGATATCTAAATGTTATAAAATTCTACTGGAAAGGGAGACGGAAATGGAGAAGATATCAGATGCAATAGTACAATGGGCGCAAGATCTTAGAGAATCAATATCTACGGAGGAATGGGAGAAGGCGTGGAGAGATACGTATGAATTTACGGCTTGTATAACCCTCAAAGAAAATCATTTCAAAATAGTAAACAAGTGGTTTACTATCACCACAAAGGCTTAGCAGAATCTACAAATTGAAAGAAAACAAATGTTGGCATTGTGAGAAAGACATTGGGACTTTGTATCATATGTGGTGGGGATGCTCCAAATTACAGAATTACTGGTGTAAAATCCATAAGAAAATACAAAAGATTTTTAAGACGCAATTCCCGATGGATCCAAAATTGTATTTATTAAACATGATGTCAAGTTTGCAAACAAACTTTGTAAAAAAACATGGAAGAGTACTGTTATATTTAGTGACGGCGGCAAGAATAATGATTGCAGCAAACTGGGAAAAAAAGAGCTACCCCCAATAAATGAATGGACATTAAGACTGAGAGAAATGTTTGAAAATGATAGACTGACATATATTATCAACAAGAAGAAGATGCGAAAATGGGAGGAAGAATGGAAACCAATCCGCGATTATTGGGAAGGGATATGGGACATTACTGTATAACCACACAAATACAAGTACATAATCTTACGAATGCATAGATAATTGAGGTTATAGAGTAAACTTATGATAAAAGGAAAAAGAACGGTTGCAATCAGGAGCATAAAAACTTATAATCTAAAGAGTACATTAAAATACACCAACTTTATTTACAATCTTCTTTAGCACGATGCTCCAAAGGGCTATGGCAGAGCCTGAAGAAGACGACGGCATCTATATACGCTACCGTACTGATGGTAGCTTGTTTAACTTAAGCCGTCTGAGGGCTCACACTAAGACTCTAAACTATCTAGTCCGTGAGCTGCTCTTCGCCGATGATGCTGCCCTTGTTGCCCACACAGAAGCAGCTCTGCAGCGCCTAACGTCCTGCTTTGCAACAGCTGCAGAGCTGTTTGGGCTAGAAGTCAACCTGAAGAAAACAGAGGTTCTTTACCAGCCTGCACCACAGGACGAACACCACCATCCCCACATTGCCGTCGGCAAATCAGTGCTCAAGTCCGTTCAGCAGTTCACCTACCTGGGAAGCATCATCTCCTCAGATGCCAAGATTGACAAAGAGATCGATCACAGATTAGCAAAGGCATATAGTGCATTTGGAAGACTTCACAAAAGAGTCTGGAGCAATAAACACCTGAGGCAAAGCACAAAAATCAGTGTGTATAGAGCCATCGTACTGTCTATCCTCCTTTATGGATCTGAAACATGGGTCACCTATCGCCACCACCTACGACTCCTCGAGCGCTTTCATCAGCGCTGTCTACGCACAATCCTAAATATACACTGGACTGACTATGTGACGAATGTTGCTGTCCTTGAACAAGCAGGGATCACCAGCATTGAGGCCATGATATTGAGAACACAGCTGCGCTGGGCAGGTCATGTTTCTAGGATGGAGGACCATCGCCTCCCAAAAATACTACTCTACGGTGAACTCGCCACGGGTCAGCGTAAGAGGGGCGCTCCAAAAAAGCGATACAAAGACTCCCTGAAACAACATCTCAGGCTTGGCCAAATTGATCACCAACAGTGGTCCGCCCTGGCCTCACATCGGGAGGCATGGAGACGCAATATCCACAATGCTGCAGCCTTATTTGAGAACTCACGACGAACAAGTCTTGAAGAGAAACGACAACGCAGAAAGAATCACAACCCAAAAACATCACCCAAGGAGTCCTTCTGCTGCGCTTTTTGCAACCGGACTTGTTTATCTCGGATTGGCCTTTTTAGTCATCAGCGCGCTTGCAGAAGGCGCGGGATGAGTCCTTCCTGAATCTTCGTTTGCGAAGAAAAGCCAGAGAGAGAGAGAGAGAGATTATGGAGGGATAGATAAGTAGAATAAGAAGGAAGGAATACAAGATTATAATAGGGGAATATAAAATATAAAATAAAATTTAAGGATGAGCTGGTAAATAACATAGCGGGACAAAAATGTAAATATAATGGTGTAAGGGAGATAATATAATTTATATATCAGTAATTTTTTGCTCAAAGGAGAGGAAACAGGGGAGGTCCAAATTGTGTGAGTGGGAAGAAGACTGATAGAAGAAAGAGAAGAAGAAGATAGTATGTAAGGAAGAGGAGAGAAAGAGAAAGGAGATAAAGAGATAAGAATGAAAGAGAGAGAATGAAGGAGGGAATGAAGGAGGGGTATTACAAAATTGGATGTAATACATGTAGTATATATAAGCTGTTTGTCTGTTTGTGTGTGATGAATTGGTTTGTGTTAAACTATAAAATAAATATTTTTTTTAAAAAAACAGTCTATTTCAGCAATCTCAAGCTTGTGGTGCCTTCTGCTGCCAAGCTAATGGGTCAGAGAGGATATTAATTATGAGGTGGCGAATGTTCTGAGTTTGCACTAGGCACTCAGTCCAAACCATTGCTTCAACAGTCCATGACAAATCCCAGACTCAGAATGATCTTTTGAAGCTAATCCAGTGGGGGAAAGAGGTACTCCTAACTGAAATAAAATCTACGGACAAATGCAGGTCATGGTCACAGAATGCTTGAAATGAAAAAGATCATGTACCTCACTTCATTCCTCGTACATTTGTTCTCTTGTAGACAAATGAATGACTCAACGCCATTGAAAAAGCATTGTGTAAGATTATATAAATGCTTTCTCTATGAAGGCACATTCAGGCATGCATGAAGGTATTTACCCAGCAAGCAATGACTAAGCATTGCTTCGTGGGGAATGTGTGGCCCTTCATGTGTTGGACCACAATTCCACACCAGTGCTTATGTTGGGTAGGGCTAATAGGAGTTGTAGTCCAACAGCATCAGCAAGCCACAAATTGCTTCTGTGGGTTTGTCAACAGTCTCTTAAGTCTGACAGGTCTGGCCAGTAGAAACTAAACTTTTAGGCAGCTGTCCTATGCACACACTTATCTATAGGATGCCTTCAAGTCACCTGCCGACTTATGGGGACCGCATGAATTTCATAGGGTTACCTGTGAATAAATGCCAACGAAAATTAGACTTACTTCGGAACATAGGTGTGCACTGTTATTTGTTTAATAATTTGCCATTCATTTGCATGTTAAACAAAAGAAAGGGCACTTAATCTTAGCTTGTTTTGTGACTAAAGAAATTAGTGGAACAACATACAGTTTTGTACACCAAAGCTGCAATGCATCATTGGGAGAACAGGACATCTTTGATTTTTCTTTTTAATTCTGTGTGATGATAATGGGTGGAACTGTAGCTCAGGGATGGAACGAACACATACTTGGAGAAGATGTTTCCCTAGGATCAATGATCTTCATTTTGTTTTTGTAAAGGGCTCAGGCAGGACCAGTTCAAGTAATTTTGCTACTAGAGGTGAAGAACAAGATGGCTCCCTCTCCTTTATGTAAAAGAGCAGGTGAATCTTTCTTCAGCACTGAGGATGGGACAATGTTCCCAACACATCTCAAGACAGCAGGGCAGCTTAAGGGGTGCAGGGTAGGCCACATGATACATGTTCTCTAACACCCCCACCATCTGCCATCTGAGACGACTGATTCACTCTGCTTAATGGTAGGGGACAGCCCTGGGATCAAGGCAGCAAGTGATGGGAGCTCTACTTGAGACCCTGGAGAGCCACTGTCACTCAGTCAGAGAAGATAATACTGCACTAGACAAATGGTACAAATCTCCTGCCCATGTTCCCAGATGGACCTGGGCCCCATTCACACTATAAGTTTATAGCACTATGATTCCGCTTTTAACTGACATGGTTCCATGCTATGGAATCCTGGAATTGGCACTTTAGGGAGGGGCATATAGAATTCCTAGCCAGTGTCCGAGAAAGCAGCCAGTGTCCGAGAAAGCAGCCAGTGTCCGAGAAAGCAGCAGTCTAATACACAGTTTAGAGGAGTTGAGCAAGATAAAGCTCAAAAGACCAGGAAAGCAGCCAACTCCCAGTGATAGCAAAGTCAATTAAGTGGAGCCAGATAAGGTTTGGAACAAGCAAGGTTCAGTTTCTTCAGAAGCAGCAAAACAAGCAGGAAGGCACACAGAGAAGAATCCAGAATACAGTCCAAGGGTCAAAGCTTACGGAAGGCAGCATAGTCCTGAAGTAGGTCCATGGGTCCACAGGGTCAGGCAACAGTGTAGTCAGGGTTGGTCTGAGGTCTAAGCAGGAGTCAAGATGGCAGGAACACAGAGTTGAAGAACACCAACAGGAAACTTTCGCCAAGATGATCAGTTGACCTCTGACAAAGCCTCCATAGCTCCCCAAGGCTATATATAGCAATCAAGGCTTTGCTAGGTGCTCCTTAATGAGCCGGTGTTTCTGATAAAGCTTCAGTGGTCTTCTTCAAGCTTCTTTTGGGATCTCTGCTGGCTGAATGATGGTGGAGGTAAGTCTGTCTCCTCTTCCTCTTCCTTATCTGAATTGGTAGGCTCTCTGCTGGGGCTGGGGCCAACCCACTAGGACAAGGCTCTTCTCTTGCTTAACCCTCCAGGTTGCAGGGTTCACTGCTCGCACAGGTGTAGATAAACCTGTGCCAGGGTCCATAGAGCCATTCCCTGTTGTGTCCTCTTCCTCCTCCTCTGATTCCATACCCTCATCAGATTCATGGGGCATGACAGCTGGAGCCTTCCAGTGGCTCACCAAACAACAAAACCCAGGATTCCATAGGATGGGACCCTGGCAGTTAAAGTGAAATCATAGTGCTATAAGCTGGTAGTGTGAATAGGCCCCAGGTCTAAGGACTCACCTAGACTGAAGATTTGTGCTGCATGGCTCTTCACCATATAATGCCACTTCTCTGTCCAAACCTTCTCCTGACTTTTTAAAAGAACCTCAATAAAAAGGCAACATACATTTTGGTTGATTTATGGGTGATTTGCTTGTGATGTGGTTTGTGATTTTAGATGTGAATGTGTCCAACCCCCTGACATGCCTCCTTTATTCCCAGTACCTTCTTTCAATTTTTATTTTAATTATTTTGATAGCAATATAGCAATAGCATTTATATTTCTATATTGCTTATCAGTGCAAAGCACTTTCTAAACAGTTTACAATGTGTTAGCTAGTTGCCCCCAACAAGCTGGGTACTCATTTTACTGACCTATGGAAGGATGGAAGGCTGAGTCAACCCAGAGCCCTGTAGGATTGAACTCACAATGTTGAGGCTGCAGTATTGGCATTTAACCACATAGTGTTACTGTTATAAAAGTTATTTTTTAAAAAAATCTCTAGAATTTTAGCGCTATTTTTATAAACTGCCGTGGTTGTATCACTGTATTTTTCCTTGGCTGTGACAAGTTTTTAACAAAAGTGCAACAGCACTAAAGTTCTAGATATATATATTTTTTAATTAGCTCTCTCCACAGATGAGTGATCATTTTCTCTAAAGATGTATGAGGTAATGGGAGAAATGAAGCAGGGACAGGTGGTAAGTGTGAAAAGTTAAAACTTACAGGCTGGTATCCTGTTAGTTACACATACAGGTATAAGTCCAGATTACACTTGTATCTATCTTCTTCATATCATTAAGAAGAAGAAGAAGAGATAAGAATTCTCTTCCTCCCTCTAAATGACTAAAGTACTCCAAGCTGCTATAGCCTCCACTCCATAGCTATTCAGTGGCAAGTAGAGAACAGGATAAATCAGAGGACCCCAGCAGATCTCAGCAGATGATGTTATTTTTTTGCATCTGGCTACAGGGACATAGCCAGGTGCTCCTCCAATTCCCCTCACTCTTTCACCAGCCACTGAATGGCTTTGGAGTGGGGGCTGTAGGAGCGAATGTCAAGGTGATGGGATATACAATCACTGGAAATTTATACTGTAAAGAGCTGGCATGGTATAATGTGCTACAGCCTACAGGGGCCAGCAATAAGCTGGCAAAATGCAGCTGGCTGGCATGTCTAGATTATGTCTGAAAGACAGCCGTGGGAAGGAAATGTGAAGTCTGAAGTCTTATCTGTAGGGAGAAATGTGCGTGAGAACCACTAACTGTATAACCCATGACTGTACTATATCTGTACTATATAACTAGATCACCCCACTCACTGTCTCTACACTTGCCTTGACTTTGAGTTAGCTCTTAGACTGTGTGCATTCAGTCTAGGCTGTACAGTGCAGGACTACGCTGTACATTGTGCTGTATTACGTAGGCTGTATGCTAGGAGTCTCAGGACCTTTTCGGACAAAGATAAAACAACGCTAGCAGCCTCGCCACGTTGTGAGGCTGCAGCACTGCAGGGCGTCCGTTTCGCATGACGCCCGTCCCTAGCGGTACTGTTGCAGTACCGCTGGGACATTTGAGCGTTATATTTCGGCGATTTTTACTCACGATTGTTGGGCTGGGAAAAGGTGAGGAATAAATGAAAGAAAGAAAGAAAGAAAGAAAGAAAGAAAGAAAGAAAGAAAGAAAGAAAGAAAGAAATAGATAATTTACTATGCCTCTAACACAGTAAAAAGTGGCTAAAGAACATTAAATAAAAACAAAAGTATGAGCTCACTTTTTATATGCATCTCACAGATACCTATCTGATTGTTGCATTTATGATTTAGTAGTATATTAAAATGGGATAAATATATGCACATAAATCATAGAATCATAGAGTTGGAAGAAAGCACAAGGGCCATCCAGTCCAACCCCCTGCCGTGCAGGAATACACGATCAAAAGCACTCCCAACAGATAGCCATCCAGCCTCTGTTTAAAAACCTCCAAAGAAGGAGACCACCACTTTAAGAGCTGTTCGGCAGTGGAATACCTTACTTCAGAATAAGTAAGGTATTCCACTGCCGAACAGCTCTTAATGTCAGGAAGCTCTTCCTAATGTTTAGGTGGGATCCCTTTTCCTGTAGTTTGAGTCCTTTGCTCCGTGTCCTAGTCTCTGGAGCAGCAGAAAACAAGCTTGCTCCATCCTCAGTATGACATCCCTTTGAATATATAAACATGGCTATCATGCTACCTTTTAACCTTCTCTTCTCCAAGCTAAACACACCCAGCTCCCTAAGCTGCTCCTCATAGGGCATGGCTTCCAGACCTTTCATCATTTTGGTCACCCTACTCTGGACACATTCCAGCTTCTCAATATCCTTCTTGAATTGTAGTGCCCAGAACTGGACACAATATTCCAGGTGAGGTCTGACTAAAGCAGAATAGAGTGGCACTATTACTTCCCTTGATCTAGACACTATATTCCTATTGATGCAGCCTAGAATCGCATTGGCTTTTTCAGCTGCTGCATCACACTGCTGACTCATGTTCAGATTGTGGTCCACTAAGACTCCTAGATCCTTTTCGCATGTACTGCCATCAAGCCAGGTGTCACCTATCCTATATCTGTGCATTTCATTTTTACTACCCAAGTGTAGTATCCTACATTTCTCCCTGTTAAAATTCATTTTGTTAGTTTTGGCCCAGCTTTCTAATCTGTTAAGGTCATTTTAAATTCTGATCCTGTTCTCTGGGGTATTAGCTACTCCTCCTAATTTGGTGTTATCTGCAAATTTAATAAGCATGCCCTCTATTTCCTCATCCAAGTCATTGATAAAGATGTTGAATAGCATTGGGCCCAGGACAGAACCCTGTGGCACCCCACTAGTCACTTCTCTCCAAGGATGAAGAGGAGCCATTGATGACTACCCTTTTGGTTTGGTTGATTAACCAATTACAAATCCACCTAACAGTTGCATTGTCTAGCCCACATGTTTCTAACTTTTTTGCAAGGATACAATGGAGGACCTTGTAAAGTCCTTACTGAAATCAAGATACACTGCGTACATCCACAGCATTCCCTTCATCTACCAAGTTTGTAACTCTTATCAAAAAAAGAGATTAGTCTGGCATGACTTGTTTTTGAGAAATCCATGTTGACTTTTAGTGATCACAGCATTCCTTTCTAAATGCTTACAGACTGCCATTTTAATGATCTGATGTAGAATCTTTCCTGGTATTGATGTTAGACTGACATTGTTTGGGTCCTCTCCCCCCCCCCTTTTTTTTTTTTTTTTTTTAAGATGGGGACAACATTTGCCCTCCTCCAGTCTTCTGGGACTTCTCCTGTTCTCCAGGAATCCTCAAAGGTTATTGCCAGTGGTTCTGAGACTAATAATAAATCGTATGTGAAAGGCATCCCCCAACTTCAGACTGTGGCAGGACCACAGCACCAAAGAATGTGCAAACAATTGCATCTGGTTCTAGATATGTTCTATAATTTAGCTCTAACCAAAAAATCCCCACCCTCTTTCTCATTGGTTTCATAGGTTGCTGTAGCAAGAATGGCATTCAGAGTATCAACATTAATAGTTGTTGCATTCCTGATCAAAGCTAAGGGAGAAGGAATCAAGTGTTGAAATAGAAGGCTTGAGTAATGACAATGCCGCATGACAATGTGGAGCCAGTTCAGATAGACATCCACATTGCTCAGTAGCTCACAACAATTATGACATAACTCAGTGACTTGCCTCTTCATGAATGCGTGGACCAACTCTTCTGAATGTGTCTGTGTTGACATCCGGTGATGTTTGTTCCATGGTAGCAGCTTTGTACATGCAAGTAATAATCTGATTTTGCCACACAGAATTTGAGATCTTTTTGCCTTTCAGAAAGTTTTGGACTACAAACCTCATAACCCCTTACCACTTGCCATGCTGACCAGAGCTCCTGGCTATTCAAGTCCAAAAACAACTGTGTGTGTCTACACTGCACAATTATAACATTTAAATACTATTTTAGTTGTAATGGTTCAGTCCTCTATAATATTACTCTATCTGTAGTTTGGGTGATATAATTAGAATTCTCTGATAGAGTACTCCAGCACTATAGTTCGGGGGAGCGCACCAGAGAATTAAAAAACCTCACTGAACTACAAATTCCAGGATTCCATAGGATGGAGCCATGTCAGTTAAACTGATACCAAAGTGTGATAATTATATAGTGTGGATAGATTCCCAGAAGACAAAAAATTCTCCAACAGCCTTTAAGTGATGAAAATAAAGTGTGAATTCAACTGAAAAAAACTCATTCATATATTCCAGACACAATTTAGCCACTACAGAAAAGGGTCTGTCTGGATGCTCAGTCCTTCATGCTAAGCGCTGTTTGCAAATGGCAGTCATATGGATCACCAGTCAGCATTGTCACATGCTTCTGATTACAGCTGGCTCAGTGACTCCAATGGGGAACAGATGGAGAAAAGTACTGTCCAGTTGGGTTCTCAAATGTCCAGGCCTGGCTCTGAGAACCTGGGTCTTCTTTGGTTTTCAGAGTGAGGGGAAGGAATCTCAGGGTGAGAGCACAGGATTGTAAGCATGTAATTTTTCATTCATTTCGTTTCCATAGGAAGCAATTAGTAATTTCAGCCATTTTTTCCCCAGCTGTCTTTGAAAACTGCTCAGTTTTCAAAAAGTATCAAAGAATAGTCATAGTCCACAACTTATTCTGCACAAAATTAGCATGTGGTATTTTTGTGTATTTTCTTGAGCATTTTTGTGCAGAAATATTTTCTGTGTATAATATACTGTTTTCTGCACAAGAAACATGCAAGTTTTGCACAGAATAAGCCCTGTACTGCAAAAATTGTCATCAGCCCAGGATCCTCCTCATCAGAATTTCCCAAAACTTGGGGAATATGATTTTATGACCATTTCTTGAATATTTTTTAATATTCTTTCCATCCCAAGTGTGTGTGTGTTCCTTATTACTTAAGACCTTTGAAAAATTTGAATGGCATGCTCTGTGCCGCTGTGGTTGATGCTTAATGTGTCATGCAGAATGACATCACCAGAGGCTGCCTCAAATAACATCATTAGGTCTTATTGCCTGTGACATCACAAAGGGTCATTCCTAGATCTCAGGTTTTGGCCCTGAGACAATCCTGACCTGGCAACTGTACTGCCCAATCTGGATGACCCACATGCCATGGTGGGGGCAGGCAGTGAATCATTTTGCAGCATTAATGACCCTACAGCGTCTTCTCTCCCCCTTCCACATTTTACCTATAGGGGGCCTGGTGGCTTGCAACTTTATTTATTTTATATATCACACCTTTCTCCCAACATGGGATACAAGCTTGCTTACAAGCTTGCTTTGATGAGTAGGTGAATCAAGTAACACCTCAGAAACAGCCCCCTGACATTTTATTGACTAGGGCAGAAACCTCAGGTGGTGATTAAAATGCAATAATAAAATAATTAATTGGCTGTCTGTTGTCTTTCAGTGAGGCCAGCTCAAGACTGCTTGAGGCCAGGCCACAATGGTGCTTTGTGAACCACACAACTTTGGCATCTAATAAAGGAAATTCACCAGAGCCTCAGGAGGAACAGTTGGAGGCTACTGCTGTTCCCAACATTTGGTGCCTAATGTGGTTGCCTCACTCTGTGTCTAACGGTAGGGACAGCCCTGTCTTGAACAGTTGTACCCTATGACGGACAGGTTAGTCAGGAGAGATACGGCACTGTATCATCAGATACTGCCACAGATATTTCCAAGGTTGAAATCTGGAAGCATTTCAGACTTGGAGGACTTCTTGCCAGTAGGGAAATAAGACTTCTCAAACAGTGATCTTCACCACCCAGACTTAATTCTGTTATGCAATTTGGGCTCAGATAGACAGGAGAATTAATTGTGGGAAATAGCGCATCAATTCACTATTGCAGCAGTGTTCAATTGTCCCCATGACACATTTGCAAGATCACTGGCATTGGAAGCTATCCGAGTTTGAAGTTCACAGAGAGCATGCCTGCGAGAAAAGATGGTGGCTACAAGTGAATTACCTGCATTATTATTCCCCTAAAGTTCCCTCCATTTCCCTTTTTTTTTGGCCTCATTAAATGAGAGACGCAGAAGAGTGTTCTTATGCTTAAAACCTTTTTTTTGCTCTGCCGCTCGAAAACAGTGCATGATTGCTTCTGTGAAAGGCAACAATAGCAGCTTTGGCCACTTCGTTGCCAGCAAGCCCAACCCTGTGCATGTCCGACCAATCCTGGATGTGCCCCAATTCAAATTGGTTGATCAAAAGGTCTGTAATGCACATTTTTGTGTATTTAAAAAAAAAGATTGCGAGAAACAGCTAAAGCTGTTATCACAAAGTAGTTGGAGTTTTCGGCTCCCCTCCTTCCAAATATGGAGAATCCCAGAGGGAGCTCATCTAGACAAAAGGTATTCCCCTCACATTCCTTGAGGATTTTTTTCACCATCTAGACAATACTCTTGTCTTCACATGAAACATAGGCAAACGAATCCAGAGGTTCATTACAAGAAGAGGTTTATTAAAATCAGTATAAGATAATGAAGGACAAACCAAGCTACATGAAAAGAATGAAAACATAAACTGACTATCTAAACAACACAGTATCAATGGTATTGAATTACAGTAATTAACATTCATGGTAGATTCACCAAGATATTCAGAACAATCTAGGTCTATTGATGAGCTGAAATTTCTCAAAAGATATTTAATTTCCCCCCCACATGCACACCCACTCTAGAAAAACAAAACCATATTTTTCTTTGACTACTACCCACCTTTCTGGGGTTTTTTGTTTGTTTGTTTGTTAGTGGCTGCCATTTTGTCCCTCCCACAGCTGCTAACACACATATGTGCATGCACACCCAGAGTGCTTTGGGTTTGATTTGATTAAAAAAGACAAGCTATAAATGTCCAAATGAGTACTGTTTAGCTTTCAACCCAGAGCAGGTCAAGCTAATGCAGGCTAAGAAACAGCACACAGCAGATGGAAGCATAGTCTTTTGCAATAGTTAAGTAGGAGTTGGCTCAAGCAGTAATCCCTAGACAAGAATAGGAGCACTGTAAGCTTGTCTGTTTTCATCTTTGGAAACCTGGAGGCAGAGCTTGGAAAAGTTACTTTTTTGAAGAGCAGCTACCAAATATCCAGGCTGTGCTAGCTAGAGGATTCCAGCAGGTATGGTTCAAAAACAGTAACATTTCCAAGATCTGACTGGATGTTTCCATGTGACTGCCACTTAAAACCCACTAAGTTGGAATGTCATCAATTCCTCCTTTAAACACAATTTTTAAGGATAAAAGAAGAACCCATTCCCCTCCACATTGGACTGGCTATAGTCTGCTTTCCACAGGAGAAAAGCTCTTGTTCGCACTGCACAGGTTTTCTGCAAGAGAATTGCAGCTTGCAAACCAATGTTTAAAAGGAGAAAGCAGCTAGGTTCACAAAGAAAAGTTACACGCTTCAGGGAACAGCAGAATCTAAAATAGAATTCCCTTTTTGACTGGTATCATGCCACACTTACCCTCTCCATAAACCAGGAGCTTACACCATGCTATGCAACCCAGCCATCAGGCAGAACAAGGCAATGGTCTCAGGTGGTAGATGTTGAGGGGCAGCAGTGGCAGGCCTACCTGGAGGACAACACTGTAGGTGTCACAGAGCCTGGCCTCCACCCCCTAAACTGGCCTTTGGCTGTCTTCAGATGTGCTAGAAGATCCTCTCTCGCTCTGCCTCAGTTGTGGTAAACGTCAACAACCAGAACACTGGCTTCCATGCATAGAATGGAAGGAAAGGGCTTTTTGCCCTTTGCCTCAGGCAGCAAAATGCCTTGGACTACTCATAGATCTGTTATAAAAATACCACTAAATCCCAGCAACAAAACTCCAGAATTGATTTGCCTTGTTTGTTTAAAGTGCTGGTTCTTACATGTAGCCCTCTAAACCAGTGGCTCTTAACCTTTTCTTTACCAGGGATCTCCTTTAAATATCTTTTGTTGCCATGGACCCCCAAGACTTAACTCAAAATTTAAAACTCTAACAACAACAACACCTAATAATAATACAATTATGCTATCCATTAAACCTTCCCTCAGAGGCATGAGGGGGAGAATTTTCTCCCCTCCTTCCTGCATGTTTGCGGCTGGACTGGATTGAACAGCAATGTGCAGGCCAAGCCAGCCATCCTTTGCTTTGGCTCCTGTCACATGGCCACTCCACTGCAGGGAAGAGGTGGGCCAAGCAGCCTTCAAGCCTTCATGGACCCCCTGTACACACATTGCGGACCTCTGGCGGGCTCCAGACCACTGGTTAAGAATCACTGCTCTAAACAATGTTGAACTGCAACTTCCCCAAGTCCTAGGCAGCATGGCCAATCAATCTGCAAAGCACTGGTTTAAAGAAAAGCCTTTTGTGTGCGTGTTCTTGTTTTGTTTTAAAGAAGTCAGTTTGGAGCTGAGAAAGTGTGTGACTTGTTCCCCTGCCTTCTATTTCAATTTCTCCCTCCAATCTTTGTTGTTGTGTGCTTTCAAGTTGTTTTCGATTTACGCTGATGCTAAGGCAAATCTTTCACAGGGTTTTCTTGGCAAGACTTGTTCTGAGATGGTTTGCCACTGCTTTCCTCTGGGGCTGACATACCCAAGGTCACCCAGTGGGGTTCTACAGCAGAGTGGGATTTAAACTTTGGCCTCCCACAGTCTTAGCCCAACACTCAAATCACTACATCACGCTGGCTCTTGATCTACCCCATCTGCTGGATTCTCCAACCTGCTTCCTCCCACTGGGTTCTAAATATAGTTCTAACATTTATTTAGGATGGGAAACACAAATCTGGAACAATCCAAAGGAGAAAAGTGGCTGTGGGAGCTGGAGGTATTTGGAAAAAGAAAGCAGGCAGGGAAAACTTAATCAGATTAAAAACACACACATGCAAACACACACATGGCTTTCCAATCCAAATATATCCTTTGAGTAGCATTCACCCATTCTTTTTAAATAACACTGGAAGTACTATATGTTTGTATACATCTTCCTGCATATTCTTATCCAAACCTTGAGACTGTCATCAAAGATCCTGTTCCAAATGCACTCGTATAGTGAGATACAGCAGCAGGTTACTTAGGATTCAGGAACCAGCCTTTTCAGTAGTAGCATCCTACCTCCTGACCCCCCTCTCTGCCTGGCTATGGAATAACCTCCTCAAACAGGTCCACCTAGGACATTATCACACAAGACTATAATTGTGCAATTACAATAGGATAGTAGCACAAATGGGCTCTCATTATCACACAATGCCATTGTCCTCCTGTACTCAGTCTGTGCTCCACCCATGCATCAGTCGCCACTTGTAATTAATGGGCAAAGCCCTGGTGGCGCAGTGGTTCAATGCCAGTACTGCAAGTCACCACATTGCAAGTTCGATTCCAGAGGGCTCCAAGGTTCACTCAGCCTTCCATCCTTTTGTAGGTCAGTAAAATGAGTACCTGGCTTTGTGGGGGCAATTAACTAACACACATTGGAAACTGTTTAATGCAGTGTAGATGTGTAAATTGCTATTGCTTAAAACAATTTTTGTAAGCTGCTCTGATAGCTTTTGTGGCTGAAGGGCGGGGTATAAATACCTAATTGAAAATAGCTCTCAATATTGCTCTTCTTGCAGTATTGACAAGTGTGCAAAATCATGTCCTGCTGTAATTGCGTGATTACAGTGTGAATGGACGGTCCTCTTTCCCCCTCCCCTTTCCCTTCAACTTCCAGGAGAGAACGTTAAGAGGACCAACAGGATGCTGTTTTAATGAACTGTTGCCTTTCCTTGGTATGTTTTTATGTTTAAGTGTTTATTTGTGAAGTTCTTTAGTTATATATTTGTTTTTGCTGTGTTTAAACGAAGTCACATCTTTCTCATGAGAACATCCGAAATCTTGCAAAATCCAGGAAGTAATAGAAAAATTTTCTTAAAGGGACATGCACGGGGCAGCAGGAAGCATTAATACTCTGTCATTAAAGGCAATGCGAAGACAAGTGTTATTGTAGTGCAAGCTGAAATCCCGTTCTTAAACCACTACTGGTAGAAATGCAGTAATTACTGTAATAATGCCACTATGTTTCTGATAAAAGTCCCTAGTGTCTACTTTTATTATCTTTCCAGTGCCAGGCAAAACCCTTTTTATTGTCTGGTCTTTTCTTCATCTGTACATATCTACTCCCATCTCATGCTCTGAAGTTGCTTTTGTCCCTTGATCCTTTTTTTAGATCTTCTTGCGATGCCTGTTTTAATTTGTGTAGCTTTTAATCAGTTGTTTGACTGAATTGCTTTTGACTTGATTTTTATGAATTCAGGATCTCATTTGTGTGTGTTTTTCTGCACACCACCCTGACAGCTATTACATACCCTCCAACATTTCATAGATAAAAACTGCAACACATGTGGCTGAGCAACATCAGGGGTTGTCTACATGATGAAAATACCCCTCACAGAATTCGCCTGGAATACGAGCTGTCTTAACGGAATCCCACATTGTCTTGCTGTATTGTGAAGGAGGGGGGCCAAAAAGAGCAAAAAGTACACGAGAAAAGCATTTGCGGCTTTTCCCAACTTTTTAAAAAAGCTCCAGCGATATGTGCATTTTTGCTCATTAAGACAAATGATTCGACATAAAACACTTCCCCATACAAAAGGAAGCGCAAACCTGATTGGCCGAATGAGCACAGGGGGCAAGGCTGGGTTACAGGGCAAGCACCCACTGCTGCCATGTTAGATTTTCACCTTATCGAGTGATCACTAAGGTGATAAAACAGGGATTTGTGTTATCTTCCCCCCCCCCCTCTCTTTTGGAAAGGTGAAATATTGCTTGTGGGCACCATAGAAATAGGTTTGTTGTTTTTTTTTTATACGTTTGATGGCAGCAGATTTAAAAACACAAGTTATTCACTCATAGCCGCCATCTCAACTACAGGCATGCAAAGTTTATGGGGAGCGTAAAACCATTAAGATAGGTCGCAGCTGCTACGAATTACTATTACTGTGGAGCAATCTGGGTTTTTTTTCCATGTAGAAAAACCCTCAGAGTGTGGTTGGGATGGCAAAAGGAAGCATACACAAGTTAGGAGAGACTGAAGAAATTTTCTTCTGTCTGAGTGTCCAGGCAAGGACAAGATTCCACCTCCCCCTCTCCTCCCACCTCTCTGCTGCATTAATTAAGTAGAAACAACTTTTGCACTTTGATTGCAGCAACTGAATTAAGCTGAGGACAAAGGGTGAAGGCGGGAGGAAAAGAGAAGAACTGGGACATTTTTAGACACAGGGGCGCCAGTTACACGACTATTTTTGTCACGGGGAGAAACGGGATACCCACATCCCAAGTTCGTCCCTTGTTGTTTACATGATTTATCACAGTAGCAGAAGTCTCGGTATTTTATAATTCTTGTCCTTGGTGCCTGCATCCCAGTATAGGGGCACACAGCTGAGAAGTATTTTGATTGGTCGGACTTTTGAGGGAATGGACTTACATCAGAAGCCTGGTAAGGCTGGATTTGCCATTTTGGAAATGGTCAAATCCACCCTGCCAGGCACAGTCCCCTTCTGCCTGGTGCAGCTTCCCCACCCCTTGCAGCCGCTGGGGGGTGTTCCATGACTATCAGTCACATAGAACACCCCTCCCACCCTGAGCAGCTCCCTCCTTCCCTTGCAGCCATGTGTGGTGGTGGTGGTGGTCTTCTGCATGACTGACAGTCAGAGAGAAGATCACCCCCTGCCCATTTGTGGCTTCCCACCCTTCTCTTTCAGCCGCGCGGGGCGGGGGGGGGGTCTTCTCTGTGACTGCCAGTGACAGAGAAGACCTCCCTCCCCCGCAGCTTCCCCCTTCCCCTTTTAACCACGCAGGGGGGTCTCCTCCGTGACTGGCAGCCACAGAGAAGATCAGCCCCCACCCCGTGCAGCTTCCCCCACTGCCTCTGCAGCTGCGCGGGGTGACTGGTAGCCACGGAGAAGCCCTCCCTCCCCACGCGGCTTTCCCCCTTCTCCTGTCAGCTGGGGGGGGGTCTTCTCCATGACTGGCAGCCATGGAGAAGCCCTCCCTCCCTGCGCAGCTTCCCCATTCTCCTTTCAGCTGTGCGGGTTGGGGGGGGTCTTCTCCGTGACTGGCAGCCACAGAGAAGCCCTCCGTCCCTGCACAGCTTCCCCCCTTCTCCTTTCAGCTGTGCGGGGTGGGGGGGACTTCTCCGTGACTGGCAGCCACGGAGAAGCCCTCCCTCCCCGCGTGGCTTCCCCCCTTCTCCCTTCAGCTGTGCGGGGAAGAGGGTTCTTCTCTGTGACTGGCAGCCACGGAGAAGCCCTCCCTCCCCGCGTGGCTTCCCCCCTTCTCCTTTCAGCTGTGCGGGGAAGGGGGGTCTTCTCCGTGACTGGCAGCCATGAAGAACATCACCCCCCACCCGTCGCGGGTGGAAAGGGAAGGGGTGGAAGCTGCGCGGGGAGGTAGGGCTTCTCCGTCACAGAGAAGAGTTTCCCACTCCACGCGGCTGCAAAGTGAAGGGGTAGAAGCCGCCACACAGGAGGGGTGATCTTCTCTGTGACTGTCAGTCATGGAGAAGAGTCCCTCATCCTGCGCAGGTGGAAAGGGAATGGGGGGAAGCAGCGCAGGGAGGGAGGGCTTCTCCATGACTGGCAGTCACGGAGAAGAGTCCCCCACCCCGCGGATGGAAAGGGAAGGGGTGGAAGCTGCGGGGGGGTGGGGGTGATCTTCTCCATGACTGTCAGGCACGGAGAAGACCCCCTCCACCACGTGTGGCTGAAAGGGAAAGGGGGAAGCCACGGGGAAGAGAGGGCCCTGGGGGCATAACAAAATGGTGATTTCAAGGCTTCCCTTGAAAGCCTGTCCCCTCCAATGTACAACCAATCAGAGAAGATCCCTTGTCCTGGGATGGTTCCTGGTTGTTTACACAACAATAACACAGGCTGTCTCGGACTTTCCTCACAAAGTCCTGAAAAATAGAGGGGTGGGAAGTAACGGGTTAAGTGGGCTTTTTGCTACCCCCTCCTTTTGAATAGCCCGTGATGTGTGTAAACAACCAGTGATTGACAGGAATTCTTCTTGGGCTTTTTTTGTCGTGTAAACGACACCAAGGAGATTAACAGACAGATAAATGTTCACATAACTTGTAATTTAACACTGTCAGTTTTCTTCAAGCATGACTTCTTTCACAGAAACATTTTAAATCCTTCCAGAATCAATAGTCATTTAGCAGTATGGGTACTGTTGTTGTTGTTAACTGCCTTTGAGTTGACTTTGACTCATGGCGGGCCTGTGAATGAGACAACTCCAAGACCCCCTGTTCTCAACTGCTCTGCTCAGGCCCTGCAAGCTCAGGGCCCTGGCCTCCTCAATTGAGTCTATCCATCTGATGATATGTGGTCTTCCTCTCTTTCTACTGCCCATTTTGCATGACGTGCTTTTGCATTTTCGTGTTGTGATTAACGCATTCTTTTTTATTGACGGGCCAAGCCATCAAGTAATTGGCCGTGGTGTTTTTTTTCGCATAATTGCGAGCATCTGAAAACAATGCCCCATTCTGCTGGTGTGATTTCAGTGTCAATGGGTGGTCCCCGCCAGAACAGGGTGAGAATGCGAAAACTACCTATGGGACTCTATTTTATGAACCTCCCTGTTTTACAGGCAAGTTTTTAAGCATATTTCAGTGCTTGTGTGTTCGAGTTTTTTAATTTAGCTGTTTTAAGACTTTTCAGCACTTTCATGTCTTCTCACAAGAACCACTGAGATACCACACACCTGCCAACATGAAAGTACGGGGCTACTTTTTCACGGTATTATAACAACGTTTGATATAAAGAGTTATTTTGCCTGCACACTTACAATTTAAAATATGGTGGGAAAGGAACATTTTTAGAGGTTTGTCTGATAAAGTCCCATGTCTTTCCACTTGATTCAACCCTCAGAAGTGGCAGCAAATGGACAGAGGTTCCTAAGGCTTCCTGTCATGCATCAGACAAGGGACTAAGTTCTCCGTTATGAGGAAGAATAGGTCCTACATAAACAGGCACATGGCAACGAGGGCTGAGAGTGTGTGACTTGCCCAAGGTCATGCACTGGATCTTCATGGCCAAGTGGGTATTAAAACCCTGGTCTCCAGAGTCATAGTTTAACAATCAAACCATGACATCATCATCATCGTTATTACCCACCTCTCCTTGTGGATTGAGGTGGGGAACAACAACAAATAACACAACACAAAACATCAATTAAAAGAGCATAAAAAACCAATATAGTTGTCCCTTCATATTCGCTGGGGTTTGGTTCCAGGACCCCGCTGTGGATACCAACATCGGTGAATACTCAAGTCCCATTATATGCGCTCTCTCTCTCTCTCTCTCTCTCTCTCTCTCTCTCTCTGGCTTTTCTTCGCAAACGAAGATTCAGGAAGGACTCATCACGCGCTTTCTGCAAGCGCGCTGATGACTAAAAAGGCCAATCCGAGATAGACAAGTCCGGTTGCAGAAAGCACAGCAGAAGGTTTCCTTGGGTGATGTTTTTGGGTTGTGATTCTTTCTGCGTTGTCGTTTCTCTTCAAGACTTGTTCGGTGTGAGTTCTCAAATAAGGCTGTAGCATTGTGGATAGTGTGTCTCCATGCCTCCCGATGTGAGGCCAGGGCAGACCATTAGTGGCATAGCAAAATGGTGTGCCTTATATAAGATGGCAAAATCAAGGTTTGCTTTTTGGATTATTATTTTTTAAAGAATATTTTAAAGCCGTGAATACTTAAATCCGTCAGTACCAAATCCGTGGATATGGAGGGACAACTGTACATATTAAAATCTCTCAATAAAAACTAAAAACCATAATTTAAAAATAATCTGGATAGGTCTGCTGGAAGAGACATAAAGATGAAGACTCCAAATTACTTACAAATTACTAAAAAAGTTACAGCTCAAGCTAGTGCTGGGAAAATTGAATAGGATCCATTTTCGTGGTATGTAGTTTCACACTATCTGATTCACCATTTGGGGTTCTTGCATGTACATAAGCCACGTCTCTGCATATCCGTTATCAATTTGGCTGGGGTCCTCATTCCATTACAAATCAAAAACAACAATGATGAAATCAATGATGATAGTGTTATAATAATAATTTACTGGGATTGGTTATTCTGCTATTATCCTAGAAGAGTCATCTGCCAGGGCTTGGTCAAAGGAGTCAGATTCTCTGGTCAGGGATGGGTGGCAGCTCTTGTCCAGAGAGAGGCTGGTCATGTTTCTACTCATTGCTTAAGCAACTCATCTGTCACAGAAAGACTGAATACTAGGAGCCCAACTGATTTCAATGCGGAAATCAGAAGGTCCCTCCTCCACATGGTAACCAAATGAACCTGACTAGGCTGCAATATAGCAAGTAGACCACAAAGACCAGGCCATATGTACAGTGGAATGTGGGTTTCCATCACTGAGCACAGATTCAGATCCTGGTCTTCAGAGCAGACCAATGCTCTACACTACACTGGCTCTCTCTTGAGGCATGCCATTCCAAATTATCTGATATTCTGTCAATTAGGAATGCTAGTCATAAAATCATAGAACTATAGAGTTGGAAGAGACCACAAGGGCCATCCAGTGTTCCACTGCTGAACAGCTCTTACTGTCAGAAAGTTCCTCCTAATGTTGAGCTGGAATCTCTGTTCCTGGAGCTTGCATCCATTGCTCTGTGTTCTAGTCTCTGCAGCAGCAGAAAACAAGCTTGCTCCATCCTCAATGTGACAACCCTTCAAATACTTAAACAGGGCTATCATATCGCCCCTTAACCGTCTTTTTTCCAGGCTAAACATACCCAGCTCCCTAAGTCTTTCCTCATAAGGCATGGTTTCCAGACCTTTCACCATTTTAGTCACCCTCCTTTGGATACGCTCCAATTTGTCCATATCCTTTTTGAATTGTGGTGCCCAGAACTGGAAACAGTATTCTAGGCGAGGCCTGACCAAGGCATATCCCAAATATCCATTTAATGGGCGCCTTCAGTCCATTACAGCCAAAAACATTGTATAACATTGATCTCCATTTGGTGCATCACTGCCTGTCTGTCAAGAAAGATCAGATGTACACCCACCAATACCATGGTACGAGAATGACTATGACTGTGGCTAACACCAACCTGTAAGTTGAGTTAATCAGTCATGACTCTCTCTTTCTCTGGCATTTCTTCGCAAACGAAGATTCAGGAAGGACTCATCCCGCACTTTCTGCAAGCACGCTGATGACTAAAAAGGCCAATCCGAGAAAAATAAGTCCGGTTGCAAAAAGCACAGCAGAAGGTCTCCTTGGGTGATGTTTTTGGGTTGTGATTCTTTCTGCGTTGTCGTTTCTCTTCAAGACTTGTTCGTCGTGAGTTCTCAAATAGGGCTGCAGCATTGTGGATAGTGCGTCTCCATGCCTCCCGATGTGAGGCCAGGGCGGACCATTGTTGGTGATCAGTTTGGCCGAGCCTGAGATGTTGTTTCAGGGAGTCTTTGTATCGCTTTTTTGGAGCGCCCCTCTTACGCTGACCTGTGGCGAGTTCACCATAGAGTAGTATTTTTGGGAGGCGATGGTCCTCCATCCTAGAAACGTGCCCTGCCCAGCACAGCTGCGTTCTCAATATCATGGCCTCAATGCTGGTGATCCCTGCTTGCTCAAGGACAGCAAGATTCGTCACATAGTCAGTCCAGTGTATATTTAGGATTGTGCATAGACAGCGCTGATGAAAGCGCTCGAGGAGTCGTAGGTGGTGGCGATAGGTGACCCATATTTCAGATCCATAAAGGAGGATAGACAGTACAATGGCTCTATACACACTGATTTTTGTGCTTTGCCTCAGGTGTTTATTGCTCCAGACTCTTTTGTGAAGTCTTCCAAATGCAGTATATGCCTTTGCTAATCTGTGATTGATCTCTTTGTCAATCTTGGTATCTGAGGAGATGATGCTTCCCAGGTAGGTGAACTGCTGAACGGACTTGAGCACAGATTTGCCGACAGCAATGTGGGGATGGTGGTGTTCGTCCTGTGGTGCAGGCTGGTAAAGAACTTCCGTTTTCTTCAGGTTGACTTCCAGCCCAAACAGCTCTTCAGCTGTTGCAAAGCAGAATGTTAGGCACTGCAGAGCTGCTTCTGTGTGGGCAACAAGGGCAGCATCATCAGCAAAGAACAGCTCACGGACTAAATAGTTTAGAGTCATGGGACTTTTTCGGACAAGCTAATTGTAGCACTAGCAGCCTCGCCAAGTTGCGAGGCTGCAGCGCTGCAGGGCGTCCCTTTCGGATGACGCCCATCCCTAGCGGAACTGTTGCGGTACTGCAGGGACATTTGACTGTAATATTTTGGTGATTTTTACTCACAATTATAAAAGGCTTATAAAAGGCTGGAACTCTTGGTAAATTTTACTTAACAATTGCAGATGGTTTTCTCAAACCCAAAATGATATTCTGAGAAACCCAGGACGCAGGGCCTGAAAAGAATCTCAAATGGTCACCTTGTTTATCTGTATAGTCCTTCTGCAATCCAAATACTCGAGACAGAGAAAATACTAGATTAAGTGTCAAATACAAAAACCCCATTATAACAAGTTTTAAAATGCATGTGTGTGTACACGCCTTTATGTTGCTGGTTAACGCTATCAAGTTTAACACTAACTTCAAAAAAGCCAGTTAGAACAAAATCATTTTAGAAATGTCTAAAAATACATGTTTTAACACATTTCCTAAAATCCACAGGTGTGACATAGCTATAGTAGCAATTCCTCTTGGCTCTAGGCATGGAAATAATGCCAGAATGAATGAAAATCAATGCCAGTTGGCACAGTGGCATTTTCCCATCTTATAGGTTTCCAGGCGTCTTAAGCTACAACCCTACCATCTGCAGCCAGCATAACCTTTGGGGGATGGAATTCAGCTGTGGAAAATGTATTCAGGGCTGACAACTTGGATGTCTTTAAGAGAAGACCAGATACATTCATAAAGGATAAAGTTGGCAATGGGTAATATTGATGATGGCTACATATTGCCTTCAACCAGTTCCTCCAGATGGGTATTTGTTGCTGTTGTTTCTTTCTTTCTTTCCTTTTTTTAATGCATCCAAGTGATGTTCCTATTGTCGTGGACTATTTTCTGGCAATTCACTGCACCAGCTGCAACATTTTATTCCCACTCTCAAGGGACGTTCTTTTTAATTCCAAGATGTATCAGAACAAAAAAGTATCCTTTGTTTCTTTTTCTCTCTTATTCAAAACGTTTTTATAGTTATAATGCATTAGTGAAATGGCACTGCTACAATATAGCACAATAACTCTCAAAATAAATTGTTTTATCATAGAGAAGAAGAAAATGTGTCCTTCAAACCATAGGACCACCTTGGCAAACCATACCTCAGTTTTAAAAGACCTTTGGAAGAGCCCTTGTGCTAATCCAAGAAATCACTACAAACATCCCTAAAGGGAATGGAAGGAGTTGTATCTCAGGAAGTCACACTTCTTTAGACTAATTTGGCACAACCTAATATCAGAGGCAGTATGTCTCTGAATACCTGTTGCTAGAGAACATGAGTAGGAAAGTGCTATTATGTCTTGCTGCCAAATTCTCCTGGGCATCTAGTCAGCCGTTGTGGGGAAAGAATGCTGGACTAGGTAGGCCTTCGGTCTGAGCCAACACAGTTCTAATGTTCTTATGAATTACATAGTTTAACTATATGCTTTTTGAAGCAGTATTTAATATGTCCTGAATCTTCCCCCACCAAGCTTTACTGGATGATCTCAGACTCTAGTGTTATGAGGGAGAAAAACTTCTTTTCTTCATGTGCCCCCTTCTCTCCATCCAAAGCTGCTCCTGAAGATCACGGGATAAGACCTAACGGGTCAGCTTTTAATAAAATAAGTGGGTGTAGAAGGAAGGAAACATCCCCAAAACAGGTGCACATATGAAAGCATTTTCCTTGTGTGCACGGGGGCGGGGAGGGCTTAGAGTCCAGCCATCACAAAACAACTCATAAAATCAGGTGCTGTATAAAACAAAATGTGCCTTGACTTCAGGCTTACAACTTTTAAAGGAACAGGAGCAAGGGTATTGATTATAATTATCACATCTGTCATACTCATACACATGCTGCTGTTAATGAATACTATACTCAGCGGAAAATTGGAAATGAACAGGCAGATATATCTCTGCCCCTTAGGAAATTCCAATTTAAAATCAATAAAACCAGAGGGGTTATAGGGAGAAGAGAAGAGAGCACACACAGTTAAACCTGTACATATGCTTGGTTACGGTTGGCAACAGGGATTAAAAGGGAAAAGAATGAGGCAAAAAACGTGGGCGATCAAGTAGCAAAAGTCCCAGTGGACAAAAGTGGATCTTAAGGTAGTAAGAAGAAGGGGAAGACAGAAAAGAAGAGGTTAAAGCAGGGAAAGAAAACACAGAGAAAATGGATGGAGAGGGGAGGTGCACATGATACAGAGCTGCAAGGATTAGCAAAGCTGAAGTTCCCCTGTTGATTTGGTATAGTCAGCCAAATCTTTGATGGGCAAACTCCTGTGTTATTGTTGGCTGCAGTTTTACAATGCTAGAGAATATGTGTATGAAGGTGCTATTATGTCCTGCTGGGCAGAATTTCATGCGTATCTAGTTGAACACTGTGGGACAGAATTCTGGACCAGATAGGCTTTCCTGGAAATTATTATGCTAGCTAGATCACTCAATAAGAAAAAGAATGCACACAGAATCTTTATGGGCTCTCTCATCAACATGCTACAGCAAAATTAGCCAACATGCCCCCCAACCCGATTTTTGCTCTGTTTGTGAAAATGATTTCAGTCACTGGACTTCTGCAGAAAAAGGCAATCATCCCTTGCTGTGCTAACTGGCAAGAGACGGGTGGGGTTCAGAACACACTTTCTTTCATTGACAGTTGTAAGCCTGATAGAACAAGAAAGGGAGGAGACTGGCGATGAAAGTGAACCGAAGCAACAAGTGTACAGAAAGCATATGGAGACTTGCCAAGAACTAGAGTTAGCAAAGGGTTTTAAAGATAAGCCCCACCTTTCATCTTGACTACAAAAAGCCAGTTTGGTAAACCAGTATGGCAAACGTTCACCATACTCCTCACCCTCAAGTAACTCCTTGCAATTAATTTAAAGTGTAACCAGAAGAAATACAAATGAAGTCTCAGCTCCTAATTCAGCAAAATCTGCAGAATCCAACAATACTGTTTTGTCTTCCCAATTACTTGGAGATCTTCATGAAACTGATCTTCCTCCGTTTCTTTTGCAAGCAGAGGGCATTGGAAACGTTACTGCATCTTTATGATATTTATGTAAAAGTGTGCAGGCTGAGTAGATGCAATCAATCAGGTGGGTCCTCTTGATCATATAACTGTGTTCCCTCATACCAAATCCTTCAACAGCAGAACATTCCTACCTATTAACTAAAAATAAAAAAGCCCCACATTTAGAAGAGAAGGGTCTTGAGTTCATTTCCAAATGTACACTCATATTCCTTGGTGTTGTCTCTGGAGGGAAGTGCCATGTTTTTAAAATCAAAGCCAAAGCACAAATCATATCCATCCACTGTGGTTTTGAGGCTATAAAATAAAAACTTTATTATCAAGCAGCTTCTGTACAAGGCCTAACCCAGGGAATAATGCACAGCTTTGATTCTATTTGTTAGAAGCAAGCACTTGGCAACAAACCGCAAGTTCATGTTTTAACAAAACTTTTTTTTTACTGTAGCTGAAACAAGTGACAATCTTTTCAAGGTTTCACAGAAACAAGACTGGGCTTGCATCATTTGTATCAACATATTTCAATTCTGGGAAAGTTCTGTAAAGAGACATTGCCAAAAGGGCATGGCTGAAATTTCTGAACCAAAACAGGTTAGATCACTTCTTTCCTTCCCAGTCTACCTCAAGAAATATTTCTGCCTTCTCCATCCAGGTCTAGCAATAAGGGAAAATGAAGTCCTCAATACTCTCTACCTTCCACTTAACTGTTCCAAGTATGCATGCTCACATATTTTTGCTGGGTGGAACTATTCATTTAGGAGAGATGCCAAAAAGGCTAGTTATTGCAGCAAAATGCACAGATACAGCCAGAGGATTCTGTGGCACCTTAAAGAATAAATTTATTGTGCCATAAACTTTAGTGGTATACACCTGGCATGGAGAATGTATGCCCCTCCTAATATTGAAGGAATGTACCTTCATCTTCACTCACCAATGTTATGCCAGCTGCAGGTGCTGGGAAATACTGTCCAACATCACCACAAGTTGCTGATCTTTCATCTAGGCACAAAAAAACAACTCCTTAAATGCATGGTGGTCTCATAAGCCAATAAATAAATTCACACTGAAGTACAGAGGTGAGAGCATAACATAAATTAAAATGTAAGAGCAAATAGTAGAGAAGTCACAATTCTATAAAGAACACAAATAAGTGAAATGAAATGTTTGTACGTTGGATTCAGACAGACAGCATTGTTGTTGTTGCTGTGTTCCTTCAAGTCATTTCTGACTCATGGGGACCCAAACTTACCACAGGTTTTTCTTAGCAAGATTTGTTCAGAGTGGTTTGCCTTGCCTTCTTCTGAGGCTCAGAGAATGTGGCTTGCCCATTCCACGACCAAGCAGGGATTTGAACCCTGGTCTCCAGGGTCAAAGACCAACACTCAAACCACTACACCACACTGGCCAGCATAGAACTGGTTTATTAAAGGAAAGTCAAAGTTAAGGAGGAACGCAGACAGTTTTATTATACTAAGTGCTTTCTAGCCCTACTTGGTGATACCAGGGAGTGAATCTGGGATGTTCTGCATGCAAAACAATGCAGCCCTGCCACTGGTCTGCAGCTCCTCTCCCAAATTTTTTTCTACTTGGGGTAGGTTTAGAACCCATATTCTAAGGAGAGCTCTGTATACTCTCTGCAAACCACCACCACCACTGAATCAGGGAGATATGGCAGTACAGTAAAAATGACTGCAAAGTATCAGCTGGAAAACAGGCTTGGCCAGAGGTGAAATTGATTAATAGCACCTATATTTAGATACAAGGTCTGTCTATTAAATAATGAGACTGATGCAATAATCCATCTTTATTTATATGTATTACAATTCTAATGCTTGTCCCTTCAATACATTCCCCATTCACACTCACACACCAATGCAGTCTTGTTTTCCACTGGTCGAAGGAGTGGAGCAGATCAGTTTCTGTCAGCTGTTTCAACACATCTGCCATTTTCTTCTTTACTGCATCAATTGACTCAAAACGTGTTCCTTTAAGCACCAATTTCACTTTAGGGAAAAGAAAAGAAGTCACATGGTGCCAAATCTGGTGAATATGGAGGATGTTCAAGTGTAGTAATGTGTTTATCAGCCAAAAACTGCTTCACAGAAAGTGCTGTATGAACAGGCGCATTGTCTTGATGAAGAATGAAACCATTTTTCCACAGTTCTGGTCTTTTTTTTAATTGACTCTTTCTCTCAGCTTTGTCAAAACTTCCTTATAATAATGCTGGCTCACTGTTCTGCCTTCTGGAACCCATTCTGCTAAAATTACGACCGTGATGTAAATAATAATAATAATGAGCGTGGCTTTGAATGTGGACTTGCTTTGACATGCTTTTTTTTCATTCTTGGTGATGATGGTGTTTTCCAGTGCATTGACTGTCGTTTTGTCTCAGGATCATACTGGAAGATTCATCACATGTGATTGTGATGATTTTTTTGAAAAAGGTTTGGGTCCGCCTCAAGTTACTGCAGAATGTCAGTGCAAATGCCCTTGCGGCACTTTTTGCTCTGGTGTGAGAACCCTAGGGACCATCTTGGCACAAACTTTTCTCATGTTGAGATCCTCATGCAAAATTTTCCACGTAATGTCTTTGTCAGTGTTCACGGCTTCAGCTATCATTCAGACACTAAGTCGGCAGTCTTCTCAAACAATCTGGCTGGTTTTTTCCACAATTTCTTTGGTTATTGAAGTGGAAGGTCATCCAAGGCATTCATTGTCTTCACATTCTCATGTCCTTCTCTGAATCTTTTGTGCCACTCAAACACATGTCCACGAGACATGCAGTCTTCCCCGTTGGCCTCAGTAAGCATTTGAAAAGATTCCGTTGGTGTTTTGTTCAATTTTACTAAAAATTTCAAATTGACATGTCGCTCAACTTCTGAACGTAGCATTTTCCTGGCACACAACAGACAACACAACTGCTTTAAACAACAACTGACAATTAATTGAATGGCCAAGAGTGTTGATGTTTGTCATGCAGGTTCAGACATGTTCAAGATCACCACTCAAGTGCTCACAATCCCTGATTTGTCTGAAAAGTAGAAACATAGTCTCACTATTTAATAGACAGACCTCGTAGTTACTTGTATAGCTGTCCTGCAAGATTCCTGAGGTTGAATATCAGACAAGCCTTCAAAATGTACTGTATTGTGATCCTAACTGCCTGAAGAGGTGGTTGACCTTTGCTTCCAACTACAAGGTAAACCAGATTTTAGTCTTCTCTTTGTTTTAAGGAAGATAAATCAAGAGCTGTAGTTAAACAGCACTCAATGTATAGAAATAATATACAGTATCCCTAAATCATAGATGGTCAACAGAGGAAGATTGTTGCCATCATGGCCTATTTGATATCTCCCTAGGACCAGACAAGACTTTTGGAGACAAAATGCTCAACTCAATGGGTTGGATCTAGAGAGAGGCACAGCTGGGCTGATAGAAAAAGCTTTCCCCACCTTCCTCTTTCTATAGCAGTCCCCTCAAACAATTCATTTATTTGTTATTCATCTTGCTCTCTTATAGGCCCAGCTCTGGCAGGTTTTACCAAATTAGTAAGGCTTCTTTTTTTAAAAAAAATAGTTTTTAAAATTAATTTTTTAATCATACATTATAATATCCAATCAATACTTATTTACTAAAGTACATAATATTATCATAACTATAACAATATTTCTATTAACTAATTCCAAAAGTTAACACAAGTTCTTTACTATGATTCTTTTCAAGAATATTAATTCTTGAATTAATATTCCCTCCCACCACAATGCTCCCCTTCACCGGACCATTAGCTAATCTTTCCAAAATCTTATTTCTTCTTGTGGAGGTAACCTCCCATCTTTTGTCTGTAATACTTTTTTAACAAATAATTTCTAAATTTTATCAAAATCATTTTCTTTCTATATTCCTCTTCTTACTTTAGTTCTACATGTTAACTTATCATTTATTGTCATTTTCCAAACTTCTTTATACCGTTCTTCCACTTGCACATTTATTTGCATTTTCCAGTATCTTGCTATAATTAATCTGCTGCCGTTAATAAATTTCTTATTAAATCCTTTTCTGCTTGATTCCCATTCTCTCCATTATAAATTGACATCAATGCTATGCTTGGTTTCCTTTCTATATTTATATTCAGAATATTCTCTATTTCTAAAAAGACCATTTCCCAAAACTGCTGTACATATTTACAATTCCACCACAGATGCATTGAGGGCTCACACTAAGACTCTAAACTATCTAGTCCGTGAGCTGCTCTTCGCCAATGATGCTGCCCTTGTTGCCCACACAGAAGCAGCTCTGCAGCGCCTAACATCCTGCTTTGCAACAGCTGCAGAGCTGTTTGGGCTAGAAGTCAACCTGAAGAAAACAGAAGTTCTTTACCAGCCTGCACCACAGGACGAACACCACCATCCCCACATTGCCGTCGGCAAATCTGTGCTCAAGTCCGTTCAGCAGTTCACCTACCTGGGAAGCATCATCTCCTCAGATGCCAAGATTGACAAAGAGATCGATCACAGATTAGCAAAGGCATATAGTGCATTTGGAAGACTTCACAAAAGAGTCTGGAGCAATAAACACCTGAGGCAAAGCACAAAAATCAGTGTGTATAGAGCCATCGTACTGTCTATCCTCCTTTATGGATCTGAAACATGGGTCACCTATCGCCACCACCTACGACTCCTCGAGCGCTTTCATCAGCGCTGTCTACGCACAATCCTAAATATACACTGGACTGACTATGTGACGAATGTTGCTGTCCTTGAGCAAGCAGGGATCACCAGCATTGAGGCCATGATATTGAGAACACAGCTGCACTGGGCAGGGCACGTTTCTAGGATGGAGGACCATCGCCTCCCAAAAATACTACTCTACGGTGAACTCGCCACGGGTCAGCGTAAGAGGGGCGCTCCAAAAAAGCGATACAAAGACTCCCTGAAACAACATCTCAGGCTTGGCCAAATTGATCACCAACAGTGGTCCGCCCTGGCCTCACATCGGGAGGCATGGAGACGCACTATCCACAATGCTGCAGCCTTATTTGAGAACTCACGACGAACAAGTCTTGAAGAGAAACGACAACGCAGAAAGAATCACAACCCAAAAACATCACCCAAGGAGACCTTCTGCTGTGCTTTTTGCAACCGGACTTGTTTATCTCGGATTGGCCTTTTTAGTCATCAGCGCGCTTGCAGAAAGCGCGGGATGAGTCCTTCCTGAATCTTCGTTTGCGAAGAAAAGCCAGAGAGACATATGCATGTATGTACCTATTTCTTGGCAACCTCTCCAACAATATTTAGAATTATTCTTATCTATATTATGCAATCTTACTGGTGTCAAATACCATTTCATATTCTTTTATGGTAATTTTATTTTATCCATATTGACATATTTTTAATTGTCTTTGTTTCCAAATTTTATCCCATTCATAATCTCCAATTTTTTGTATCAACTCTTCCTCCCATATTCTTCTTAAATATTCTACTTTGCCTTTATTATCCTTATTTTTTTACCAGTATTTTATATAATTCACTTGTAATACCTTTCAAACTTTCATTATTATCCATCTTTTCACCTTTTTTCACCAGATCTTCAAATTTTGTAAACTCCCTTATTTTTTTATTATTCTTTTTCCAATTTTTAATCCAGTGTTCTAACTGTATGCAATTAAACCATGAAATTTTTATCCCATGTAATTTCTCTGTTATACTCCCTTTCTCACACATCCATCCTATCCATCCCTCTATTTTCTCTAGTCCTATTTTCTTTAATTCCTTTCCCATTTTTTTCCTTCAAATTATTTGGGAATTTTCCCCCCATTATAACTGGTGTTAAAACTGAATCAATAGGCAAAAATTCTTTCTTATATTTATACCATATTCCCAATATATTTTGCAAAAATGGGTTCTCAATTAGTTTAATTTCTTTTTTCATAAAATTATCAAAAAATATATTCAATACTCTCTTATCTATTCTCCCTATATCTATCTCTAACCATTCTAAATCTTCCTGTCCTACAATTCCTTCTATAACATCTCTCAATTGATTAGCTTCATAATATCCTTTTATATTGGGAAGCTCAAGTTCTCCCTCCTTCTGTGATATATACCAAAATAATTTATTTAATCTTGTTCTTTTCCCTCCATTATAGTATTTATTCAACATATTTTGCCATTTTTTCAGTTCTACTTCTGATATTTTTATTGGTATCATTCTGAACAAAAAAAATATTTTAGGTTATATTTTCATTTTAACTAAAGCTACTCTTCCAAACCATGATAGCTGGATATTTTTATATTATTCCAACTTCTTTTCCATTTCTTTCCTTAATACCATAATATTTTTCTCTTCTAATTTCTTTAAATCTTTGGTAATGTTTAATCCTAAATATTTAATATTACTTTTACATCTTATTTCTAATTTTTTCTCTTTTATAAATCTATTTTCTTCTTCCTAAGTATAATTAAACAACATCATGTCTGATTTATTCCAATTAACCTGTAAACCTGTCATCTCCCCAAATAATTTTAAATGTTCTTTAATTTTTCCTATTCCATTGGTCAACTCCTTAATTGTTAACAGTGTATCATCGGCAAACAAACTTATCTTGTGTTTTGTTTCGAATCTAATTCCTTCAAATTAGTAAGGCTTCAAGGCTGGTCTAGGCAGCAAACTACATATCTTTTGTCTAAAGACCAGAAGGACAGAGATGGTCACCACCAAAAGGTTTCCCACCAGATATCATATTGGCCACACCAACTATGAACTTAATGCCAATGTGGAACAGCTACAATAGGTAAGAGAAAAGGATGCATTCCTTCACCCCCATGGAAACTATACAACTAGGGAACTCACTATCATGAGGTGTAATGATAACCACCAACCTGATGGCTTTAAAGGGAAGTTGGTTAAATTTGTGGAGGATAAGGCTGTTATATATTAGCGATGACCCTTATACTACACTGTTATAGCAGTATTATTCCACTTTAATTGTCATGGCAACATCCTATGGAAAACTGGGAGCTGCAGCTTAGGGAAGGGCATTTAGAATTCTCAGCCGGAGAGCTCTTGGGCCTCACTAAACTACAAAGCCCAGAAATCCAAAGGATGTTGCTATGGCAGTCAAAGTTAAATATAGCAATAGTGTAATAAGGACCTATATGTCACTTCTAGGATTGGAGGAATCATAGCTATCGATGCCATTTATTGGGGCACAGTAGTAGGAGAATGTTCTTGCCCTTCATGTCCTGCTTGTTGACTTTGCAGAGGCTATCTGGAGTGGCATAGTGGCTTCAGTGTTTGACTATGACTCTGGGGACCAGGGTTCAAATCCCCGCTTGGCCATGAAAACCCACTTAGGCAAGTCACACACTCTCAGCCTTAGAAAAACCCGTGCCTTAGGGTTGCTATAAGTCAGAAACTATTTGAAGGCACACAACCGGCTGGTCCAGGCAGCAAACTGCATATCTTTTGTCCAAAGACCAGAAGGACAGAGATGGTCACCACCAAAAAGTTGCCCACCAGATATCATATTGGCCACAGCAACTATGAACTTAATGCCAATGTGGAACAGCTACAATCTGCACTGATACACCAATTAAATCAAGAAATGTCAATGTACAGGCATACCTCAGTTAACAAACTCGCTGGTAAAGAAGCTTCTTTTCACAAACACTTTTTACCCCCACCTAGCCTTCCTTTTTGTCATCTGTCTAACTGAAAGAGGATAAATATGTACATAGTATAGATAATGCTATGGATGTCACTTTTACCTTTTCATCTGACATTGTTTTCATTTGCCATAAATTTAAAATTCCAGTATCAGTCTGAAACACTGATATCCTTTTGTACTGTCTTGCCCTCCCACAACCACCCACCAACACCCAATTCGGAAATGCAGTCAGAACAACCTTGGATCCTGGTCCAGCTGCACAATGATCTTCAAATCATTATCAGAGGAGCCTACATATACAGAACTTTGTTTTCAATTCCAGGTCTTAACGTGTGACAATGTAACATAAAGTTGGCATTACTGCACTTCTACAACCACATGGAAATCTGTGGCAAATAAAATATATCTCTATATATAAACAGAGCCCTGCTGGTGGTTTGGATCCAGGATCTGCATTACATGGACAGAATCACTCTGCTCATAGAGGCTACCTCTCACTTATATAGGAGATTTTCTTGTTCCTCTACACAGTGGTTTACCCCCACACAAGGCTCCCCAAAATGCTGTGTAGCATTATGCAGGGCAGTGTTGTGTAGTGCTTAAAGTGTGGAACAGGAACTTGGGAGACTTGAGTTCTAGTTACTATTAACTATTCATTGGGTAGTTTTGGGCTAGTCACATTTTCTCCACCTCATCTAAAATGTAGGTCATTTGTTGTGAAGATAAAGTGAGGAAGAAAGCTATTTATGACACCTTCAAGTGCAGGTATGCTTCAATTAACAAGGTAGATGTGTTTCTGGGCATTCCTTCTTTAATGGAGGGTTTGGTATCATAGGCAGAAATTACATGGAAAGAATAGTTGTTCCTGTGCTACAAAAAAAGAACAACAGTTCATTAAATTTTTATCTAAAACTAACAATATGCATATATGAAATGAAACTGCCAGGTCAGGTAAGCCTTGCATAAGTAAACAAAAACATGTTGAACCTTCTAGAGACCACTTGAAGGCTTTTTCCAAAATGCATCCAGGAATATCCAGGGGGGCATCCATACTAGAGAAATAATCCAGGTTGAAACTGGATTATTTGCATGTCTCCTTCCTATGGAATCCTGGGATTTGTAGTTTGGTGAGGCTTCAGCACTATTTGTCAGACACTCTTTCTCTCTGGCTTTTCTTCACAAACAAAGATTCAGGAAGGACTCGTCCCACGCTTTCTGCAAGCACGCTGATGACTGAAAAGGCCAATCCGAGATAGACAAGTCCGGTTGCAAAAAGCACAGCAGAAGGTCTCCTTGGGTGATGTTTTTGGGTTGTGATTCTTTCTGCGTTGTTGTTTCTCTTCAAGACTTGTTCGTCGTGAGTTCTCAAATCAGGCTGAAACCATTGGACTTTTCACTGGAGAGAGGCCTAGGCTCAGGAAATCTACGTCACACTACACTGTTATAATGGTATGATTCCACTTTAACTGCTATGGTTGCCTCCTCCTGTGGAATTCTGGGATTTGTAGTTCAGTGAGACCCAAGAACTCTCTGGCTGAGAATGCTAAATGCCCGTCCCTAAACTACAAATCCCAGGATTACACAGGAGGCAGCCATAGCCGTTAAAGTGAAATATTAGTGCTACAACAGTGTACAGTTGTCCCTTCATATTTGCAAGGGTTTCGTTCCAGGACCACCCTCCCGTGGATACCAAAATCCGTGAATACTTAAGTCCCATGATATGCAACGGCATAGCAAAATGGTGTCCCTTATATAAGATGGCAAAATCAAGGTTTGCTTTCTGTATTATTATTTTTAAAGAATATTTTCAAGTCGTGAATACTTAAATCCGTGGATACAAAATCCGTGGATACGGAGGGACAACTGTAGTGTGATAATCACTACAGTTGTCCCTCCGTATCCACGGATACCAAATCCGTAGTATAATCTTGATAATCTTGAAACAAGATTATCACACTACAATTGTCCCTCCGTATCCACGGATTTGGTATCCACGGATTTAAGTATTCACGGCTTGAAAATATTGTTGTACATTGTTGTGGCGCTTAGTATTCCACTTTAACTGCGCTGGTTAAAGTGACAAGAAGCCTTTTTTCTTTGGGTCTACTGGAAGTTCGGGTTTTGTGTCACTCTAGAGTTTCGTTTATGTAGGAATCACCTACTTCCTGTTCGTCCCAGGGTCTCTATGGTTCCGGGCGCGGTGGCTGCTGGGACTGTGGAGGAGTAATGGCGCCTCTTCCCTAGTGTTTGGGCGCTGGAGGGGGAGAAGGGAGGACGGCCGGCCGGCGACGGGAGGAGAGAGAGGAGCGGTGTTCAGGCTCAGTCAGACATTTCTTCCTCAAATGTAAGCGGGGCGACGAGCTCTTTTTGGCGTAGGAAAGGGGAGGTTGGTGGGGTTGGGTGGGAGAGTGAAATAAGAGCCACCTTCTCTGCAGAGTCACCGTTTCTTTTTATGGATAATAATGCTGTGCTGTACAGTTGTCCCTTCATATTTGCAGGCGTTTGGTTCCATTAACCCCCGTGGATACCAAAATCCGTGAATACTCAAGTCCCATTATATGCAATGGCATAACAAAATGGTGTCCCTTATAGAAGATGGCAAAATCAAGGTTTGCTTTTTGGATGATTATTTTTTAAAGAATATTTTCAAGCCGTGGATACTTAAATCCGTGGATACAGAGGGACAACTGTATTTACTAGGTAGTTCACTGACTTTAAGAAAAAAGCCATTGGTTGGTATATAATCTGTTGGTTCTTAACCTTTTCTTTACCAGGGACCCTAACATCCTAACAACAACAACAATAATAACTTATTTATATCCTGCCTCTCCCATCAGAATCGGGGTGGCAAGCATCATATAAACATTAAACAACAACACCTGATAATAATAACAATAATACACTGGAGGAAGAGGGAAGATTTTTCTCCTGCTTCTTCCTGCAAGTTTGTGGCTGGAGTGGATTGAATGGCAATGCACTAGCCGAGCCAGCCAGCCTTTGCCTTGGCTCCTGTCAAGTGGCCGCTCCTGTCACATGACATGGATGAGGTGGGCTAAGCCATCTTTAAGCCTTCATGGACCCCCTGTGAGGACATCACAGACCCCTGGGGGTCCTCGGACCAGAGGTTAAGAACCACTGTACTAGGTAGCTTACTGGATTTAAGAAAAAGCCTGTTGGTAATAAACTATAAACTGGTTGTGAAGCTGGACAGTGAGGAAAGCTGATAGGAAAACAATTAAAAATGACAGAGTAGTAAACTGGAAAGTGACAGCTGGGCATCCAATCTAATCGGGAAAATGTGGTGGGGGAGGAGAGTTTTGTGGATATCATGGGCTGCCAGAAAGCCTGATAAATGGATCTTAGAGCAAATGAAGCCTGACCTCTCCCAAGGCTATTGTGCTTTGGACATATCATGAGATGACATGACTCCTTAGAAGAGACAATAATGCTTAGTAAAGTAGGAGGCATTAGGGATAAAGACATGGAAATAGTTCAAGATTTTCCTTACTTTGTCTCATTCTTTAATCAGAATGGAGACTGAAGTCCAAGAAATCAAAAGAAGACAGCTGTGAAGAAACTAGATAAGATCCTGAAGTGGAAAGATATATAATTGCATGCTAGAGTTAGGGTTGTCCACGCCATCATATTTCCCGTTTCTATGTATGGTTGTAAAAGCTTATAGGAAGAAAATCCCCTCATTTGAAATGTGGTGCTAGTGAAGAATTTTACAGGTACCGTGGACTGCTAAAAAGAGAAATAAATGGGTCCTAGAGCAATCAAACTTGAATTCTCCCTGGAAGCTAAGATGACTAAACTGAGACTGTTGTACTTTGGCCATATCATGAAAAGACGTGGCTTGCTAGAAAAGACAATAATGCTTGGTAAGGTAGAAGGCAGTAGGAAAAAAGGAAGACCATATTCCAGATGGATAGACTTAATCAAAGAAGCCACGTCCCTGAGTCTGCAAGACCTGAGCAGGGCTGATGATGCTAGGGTGACTTAGAGGTCTCTCACTCATAGGATCACAATAAGTTGAAGTCTACTTGACAGCAGTTAACAACAAATTAGGAAAAGTGGGAAACCATATTAGAGATAGGTAAATTAGATCAAGAAAGTCACAACCTTGCGTTGGCAGGATTTGAGCAGAGCTGTTGATGACAGGGTGTCTTGGGGGTCTTTCATCATCATAAGTTGAAACTGACTTGTTGGCAATTAACAACAGCAATAAGATCGCTGTACCCACTACTCATTCATGCTTCTATGTGCTCTTGAAATCTGATGTATTTTCATCAGGAGTGTGAAGCTGATGGAAATGTGGTATAGGTTTATAGGGATATGCAGATGCATGCTACTTTCCTGCAATATAAAATTTAGGTGTATGCTAATTATATGATAAATTGGAATCACATCCTTCCTTCAAGGCAGATGTACAATGGTTCTTCTTCCATTTCACTCTTGCAACAGCCCTGCATGACTAGATTATGATGTCACAGTGACTTGTCCAATATTAACAGGGAGATATTGGAAATAAGTGTACCTGATGGATTTGTAGTTCTGATATGCTCTTTTGCATAGTCTTCTGGAGAGAAAAGTTTTGTCTTGCAAAATTCAAAAGGTTGTCATTAAAGAATACTTCATACTAGTTGTATTTTTTGTTTTTGTAAATTAGAAATGGAGGCCTAAATCCAATTGTTACCCCCAAGTTGCATAGCTCCATTAAATCAAATGGGAATCTGATAAAATTAACATGTATGTAAATGCTGTTAATTCACTGGGTTTATTCTAGTTGGGGCTAATAATTGGATTTTGGAAATTATAGGTTATTTTGGTTGTATTTCATCTTTAGGTATATTCTTAGGGCTTTATGGGGGGTGTAGAAATGAAATGAAGATATAAATATTTGGGAAAGTATAGTCCTAACTAAACAGTGTGCTGACTCTAAGGGGTTACAGTTAGATACAAGCCCCTTCTTTCAACGGAAATGGTTTTCTACTCGCATAACCTTCTTCTGCCAGCTGGTCTCAAAGATCTCCCAGCAGAACAGTTCTGCTGGATCATATCTGCCAGCAGAAGTGCCAAAAAGATGTGGGGATTGGGTGAAGCAAGGCAAGGGAAAAGCTGAGTTATGCCAGGCCCAAACCTCCTTTTGCCTAGGGACACAACTATAATGCCACCACAAAGTTAAGCAAGGGTGAGGATAGTTCTAAGAAATTTCCAAAACCTCAGGCCTGGTGGAGCTTTGGATTCAACACTGCTTTAACTTGTTCTTGGCCAGTTAGGATTTGTGCTTTAAAACTGCGATTCTATGCATAATTGTTTGAAGCCCTCTTTGATTTAGAGCAGCTTATTTCTAAGCAAATCTGTATAAAATTAGTCTGTGCAGGGGTGTGTGTTTTGCCTTAGTAAGATTTATTGTGCTTATTGGTCAGTTTTTTTGTTTTGTTTTGCTGTGATAGGATTTACTCTCCATCCATCATGTACATTTGATCCCAAACTCTTAAAGATGACTACTGCAGCAAGACCAACATTTGAACCTGCAAGAGGAGGGAGAGGGAAAGGAGAAGGTGACTTAAGTCAGCTCTCCAAACAGTATTCCAGCAGAGATCTTCCTTCTCATACTAAAATCAAATACAGGTAAATGGCAGTTAACATTTCTTGTGGAAATTTATTTTGGCAATAAGCCTTATTTTGCAGCAGATATTTTTTCCCTCCAAGGATTGTAAATAACCCCGTGTCCAGTCCCTGTGACAGACACCAGTTGCTACAGACAAAAATTCTGAAAGCAGACAAAGAGTTAGTTCTTTGTTTTGTTTCTGGCTGTTGATGTGTCACACATGTTAGCAGTCACAGTCCAATAGAAGTTGAGAGAGCTAATAACATCCATGGTTTTGCACATAAGTCTGGTTTTCCTGGCTGTCATAGAATCTCTTCCATGCAAAGAACTTCATAGGTGTTTAATAAAGGCCAAACATCTGCAAAGGGGTATGAACATCCAATCTCAACTAGACCTGGCAGGACATAGGGGAAAATACCCTGGTATTTTGGTAGATAATCTCTTGGGGGTCTTTCTCCTCTCCTTCCCCATCTTTCACATATAACAAAACTAGTAAGTGGATGGGCTAGTAATTTTTGCTGCCATAAAAGGTTAAGAGATACATTTCCTGTTAAGAAAATCTCTGTGTTGCAGAATTCAGATGTACAGGAAAGAATAATACCAGTTAACATCTTCTGGTATGGCTTCTTACCTCTGAAGTCCTACACAGCTAGAGCTGGGGCAGGGTATCTGAAAGGCCATTGAACCTACCTGGATGTAAAGAGAACTTTAGTTTAGAGTTTCACTGTAATCCTATCAGAAATGGTTTATGTAAATATGAAATATGTTTTATATTGATAACAATATTTTCCTTAAGGCCTCTAGCCTTTGAACATGATGGCGACTGAGGTTGGGGCCTTTTGTATTTTGGCACCACAGTTCTGGAATGCTCTCCTCTAGAGGATTTGTATGGCATGGAGTTTGATGTCTTAGGGAGAAGAATTCTTTGTTTATTCTTCTCGTTTTAAAAAAATCTGTCTTTTTATTGTGGGTTTTAATGTTTATATTTAATATTGTAATAAATATATGAGGTGCTTAGGAAGCCTCAAGAATGAAGATGGGGATAGTATTTTGTGAGTGTTCCATTTAGATGAGTTTTGAAATAGATGCTTTTCATCTCTTGCTCTTGGCCACTGTGCAGTGCTAGCTCTGAGGAAACCATTTCCCCACTCCTTGTTTCAGACAAACAACTCAGGATGCCCCTGAGGAGGTGCGCAACCGTGACTTCAGGAGGGAACTGGAAGAGCGTGAACGAGTTGCTGTGAGAGAGAAGAACAGAGATAGGCCAGCACGAGGTCTGTGGTGTTTTAGTGAGTCATTGTTGCCTTTTGCAGGTTGGGGTTGTGTGTGTCAGATTGTGGTGTATGAACAGTCAAGATCCAGCTATGTCTTAACAGCAGGACATTGAAGAAAGTTAGAATCAGAGTCAAATTTTAAAATGGCAGAGGAGGTGCCTGTTCAGAAGGCAGAAGAGAAGCTTCCCTAGTCTGCAAACAGTTGAGCAGGTGGAGATTTTAGTAACAGATTGTAGAAGGTGGGGGTAACAGAAGGTGAGGGTTCAATAGTGTGTCTGGGGTGTTGCAAGTGACAGGGAACATGCTGGCAGCAAAGGCAGTGGGGAAGATTCTTGCAAAACAATACCAAGATTGTAGTGCTGTTTTTACATTCTATACATTTTGTTAGAATTTTTTTTTAAGGGCAAGGGTTAAAGTTCAGTGTATCATCTTAATGTGGACTTTTCTCCCATTAAGGGTCACATTTCCTTGGGCAACCTGTCAGTTTATGAGGATAAAAGCAATGACAGACAAAAACAAAATTGAAAATAGGCAACCCTATTCCTTTTCTGTTTATTTCACCTACTTTTCTGTCTCCCTTGTCACCTGGTGGACTGGGACGTGAATGGATTGTGTGCACAGGGTTTTGAAATTAGGCTGATAACTGTGGCTTCCCTAGCCCAACTTTAACATTAGAGCCGTTGGGAAATCCAAGAGCAGAGATAGATGCTGACATACAGGCTTATCAATAGTAACCTGTCTGTAGCACATAAGAATTGCCTGCAAGAAATCAGGTGCAGATCTTTGTAAATTTAAAGCAGCCACTTTTCAGAACAAGCTCCAAATACTGACACACACTTGGTACTGAAATTAGTTTTTTAAAAAAAACACCCTGTGAGCTGGTATTTTTAGTATTCTCATTGAAGTAAGTTCAGCTTAGGACAGGTGATACTCCGTTTCAGTCTTTTGTTTTATCACACTTGGCCTTCTGAATTCTTACATTTTTTCTTGCATTTCTTCTGTAGAGCATACAACTTCTTCTTCAGTGTCTAAGAAGCCCCGACTAGATCAGATCCCTGCTGCAAACCTGGATGCAGATGACCCATTGACTGATGTATGTATTCGCAGTTGCTGGGGAACAGTACAGCAGAACACAGAAAGCTGCACTGTGCCAAATCATTACTCCATCTTAGAGCTTGGGGAAGATACTTTTTTGGACCACGGTTTCTGGAATTTCTCAGCCAGCATGTCCAATAGCAGTAATGCCTCAGTTACATAGCAGATGGACTGCTTACAGTGTGGTGGGTCGCCCTTGATGCAGGCCTGAAATGTTTGTGATGGTTTTGTGATGGCTATTTGTCTTTTAAAGGTTTGGAAAAATATGTCCCCCAAATCTATTAATGAGATCTCCAAACTCCCCACAATTTTTTTTCCTGAAAATGCCTCTTCCAGGGGGTCTAGGGGAGGCAATTTTGCTATCTCTAGAACTTCTAAGCTGTTTTAGTCACCAGGAAGTGAATTGGTGGTGACATCCAGTTTACTTCCTAGGTCTAAAAGCCCAGGAGGCAAGAAACTTGGTGAAATTCCACTCCACACTGTGTTGGAAGTGCATGGGGGCATTCTGAAGGTTTTCTTTTTAAAGTAAAGGGATTCCAAGTTAGGGCTCATCATGAGGTTGCAGCGTTCTGAGGTCCACTGATGTGTGCGTTCTCCTATGTGTCTTTCCTACTCTCACTGGGGCATGTGCTCTACCCTGTGATGAAGCCTCATTTGAATATTTAGGGAATTGACAGGTTCTGTTCAAAGACTCTAGTTTCAGTTAGTGTTTTCTCACATTGCTATTGATTAGGAAGCTCAGGAAAAGGAGGTATACCTTGCAGTGTTTTTCTGAGGAAAAACATCAGAACCTTCAACTTGTGTGACAGCTTTTTCTTATGTTGGGTATGCATGTGGGGATTGCAAATGGCATCGTTCATGACCATAGTTTCAAGTGTCGATGAGTTATACTGTATGCAACACTGAGTAGTGCCATGTAGGGAACTCTGGGTAGGAAACAGAAAGAGAAGTTAACTGTCCTTGCTGTCTTTGTAGGAGGAGGATGAAGATGAAGACTATGACGAAGAGAGCGATGATGATACCGCTGCTCTTTTAGCTGAGCTAGAAAAGATTAAAAAGGAGCGTGCCGAAGAGCAGGCCCGAAAGGTAAATGCACCAATTAAATCTTATTGAACAAACTACCTTACGTCAACACAGATCACTGGTCTGCTTCCAATACAATTCTGTGTCTGCGCAGAAGTAAGCTCTGGTAAGCTTAGTGGGGTTTATTCTCAGATGTTTGTGGCAGGGGTAGGCAAAATGGTATCCTCCATATGCTTTAAATGATAACTTCCAGCATCCCTGATCTTTGGCCATATAGGTTGTGGCTTATGAAAGTTGTAGACCGAAATATCTAGAGGGGAGGGAAGTCCCTGTCCCTGGTGCATAAGATTTTAGCGTCAACCTAATACTGTTGTACTTGAATGATAGTGGTGCTTCTTTTCATTGGCTAGGCATCTTTCCCAGTCCTTTCAGCTAGAACATGAAGACGTGACCAAGGGACTTTCTAATAGGCAGAAGTGTGTGCTTTGACACTTGAGCATGGGGCTTTCTTGTGGGGTTAGGCTTAATAGTTATGGATCTTGAATTCTGATCCACCTCAGACTAGGTGTTGGTAAGTGCTGAAAACATTTTTCACACATTTATTGCTACAACCAAATAGTGTGCTATCCATCTTTTTGTGGCTATCATAGTTTGCTATTTTGTTATAACAGGAAATGTGACTGGTGCTAGCTCAATCAAGTTCCAAGGCAGAGGACTTGGCTAGCTCTGCTGTTTCCTATTCTTTAAGCCAGTAATGGGAAACCCTTTTTCTACAGAGGACCAACCCACATAAAAGTCAATGCAGAGCCAAAAGCAGAGAAGGTTTGCATGGCTTTAGTTTCTTTTGCAGTACAGTCCCGCTATACCTCTCTTACATAGACACAAAATACATGTGCACATGAAGTGGAAGTGATCTCCAAAGAGAAATGGTCTGGAGGGCATGTGTGAGCCTGCAACATTTAGAGAGCCAGATTTTGCCAATGAAATTAGGCCAGGACTGTGGGCTGTAATTTCTCCATCCCTGCTTTATACAGACAGGAGTTAATGACGACACTTCGAAGTTTCTACATTCCAAGCATGTGTTCTTACAGTGAACAACTATGCTGCCACTCATTTTTGTATAGTGCTCAAGATACATTTAAGTACAAAAGAGTAAGTCCCTCCTCACAGATTTTCTGACAGCGAACCTTTCAAGTAATGAATAAAAGAAGTGGATTTCGTACAAGCCTCTTGCATAGGCAGGCAGCCGTAACTCCTTTGTAGTAATCAGTTTGTATGAAAAATCAAATTTTAGCCAAATTACTGTACATCAGATCTAAACAAAATGATATCACTGTATACTGCGCTGTTTCTGTGTCTGCTGTCAGTAATGGACTGGATGAGAATGAACAACTAGAAACTTAATCCAGACAAGACAGAGGTGCTCGTGGTCAGTAGAAAGGCAGATCAGGGAATAGAGATTCAGCTTGTGCTGGATGGGGTCACACTCCCTGTGAAATCTCAGGTTTGCAGCTTGAGTATGCTCCTGGATCCATATCTGAGCCTGGAAGCTCAGGTTTCAGCTGTGGCCAGGAGTGCATTTGTACAGTTAAAACTAGTTTGCCAGCTGCGCCTGCTCCTTGACAAGTCGAATCTGGTTATAGTGACACATGCCTTGATTGCATCTCAGTTGGACTACTGTAACACGCTGCACATGGGGCTGCTTTTGGAAACTGTACAGAAACTTAAGTGGGTCCAACAGCCAGGCTGTTGACTGGGGCTGGCTACAGGGATCATGTGACCCCCCCGCCCCATTGAAACAGTTGCATTGGCTACCATTCTGTTTCCGGGCAGAATTCAAAGTGCTGGTTTTGACCTTTAAAGCCCTAAACAGCTTGGATCCAAACTATCTGAAAGACCACATCAACCTAACAAGCCAGCATGAGTGTTAAGATCGGCAGAGGAGGGCTTTCTCTCAGTCCCACCACCTTCACAGGCGCAATTTGTGAGGACTCGAGAGAGAGCCTTCTCCGTGGCTGCTCGCAGACTGTGGAACTCCCTTCCACAGGAGATCTGGTTGGCCCCCTCTCTGCTTTCTTTTCATTGGCAATTGAAGGTGTTTTTATTTAGACAGGCATTTGAAACATAAATTTTAATTGTGCTGTTTTTTTAATGTTGTGTTTTTAACTATATTAACTAATAATGGACATTTAATTTACTGGTAATTCTTTTTAACTTTTGTAACACGTGAGGTTTTATTTTTATTTTTTAAGTATTATAACCCGCCTTGAATCCCATCTTGGGAGAAAGGCAGGGTATAAATTCAATAAATAAATAAATACCTTAAAGGAAACACTATAGATATGCAGTTTGGTGCCACCAGAGGCCACCAGCAACTGCTGAAGCTAGAGTAGTGTGCACAGTGTGCTGTCAGTCTTAATGAGGGTTCTCATCCTTTGCCAATCCCTTCCTTGTTTCCCCTCTGAACATAGGAAACTGCCCTATCTTGGGCCTTTGATTCATCTAGCACAGTGCTGCCTGCTGTGATTCACGGTGGCTCTCCAAACATAGCTTTTTTCCCTAGCCTTTTCACCTGTGACTGAACCATCACATTCGTGGGTGTTAGGGACAGAGCACCACTGCAAAAGTGAAAAAAACGCAAATGTTAAGCCTCATCCCCAACATGAATACTACACTACAATATTGTAGACTCCTCTCCCGCCAACAGGACTGCCGATACCTGCCACTGCAGTAACAACACCCGCCCCAGGCACACAATCCATACCCCTCACCCACACTCGCCTCCCTGCCAGCTCTCCCTCCATCTGCACTGCCAACAGCACAGCTCCATCTTGCTTTCTTACCTTGCACCAAAACAGCACCGCCCATTACTTTAAACCTTACTGTTTTAAATGGGCAGTGCTGTTGTGGTGCAAGGTAAGGAAGCAAGATTGAGTGTTTTGTTGCCAGGACAGAGGGAGGGAGAGCTGGGGGGGGAGGTGAGTGTGGGTGAGAGGCATGATTTGTGCATGGGTGGGGTGTTGCTATGGTTGCAACTTTTAGCTTTGGTTTGGGAAAGGAGCAACCTTACTGTTTTGAACAGGCAGTGCTGTTTTGGTGCAAGGTAAGAAAGCAAGATGGAGTTGTGTTGTTGTCAGGACAGGAGGAGAGGGGAAGAGGGTGGGGTCTTGGAGTTTGAGCTAGTTGAGCAGCAGCTACAAACTGCAAATGTGAAACATGCAAATGTGAAGGGACAACTGCAGTACCTTCTATATGCTTGCCCTCAACCTTTTTGTGCATATGCCAATATGTATCAGTTGGGACACTATGGTTCAGCTGCCGATACAGTATTGGACATGACAGTGGTAGTTAAATGTAGTTCCTCCATAGAACTGCTGTTTTAAAACTTTATTGATTCAAAGATTTTCTAGGCATCTTTTCAGCCAATGATTCCATGACAGCTGACAAAAAAACATAAAATAAAAAGTGTTTTTTAAAAAATAAAACAATATTAAAATGGCATCAAATAATAAAAATAGATTAAAGGAAAAGTACATTCTGAATTGAATTATTTACTGAGATGTAAACTACCAGAAAAAAGATGGCTGGGGTAGCCATATTTCCCCCCATACATCTATCAAAGAATGCCATTTAATGACATATATTTGCTTCCTGGAGCATTTTAACAAGCATTTTCATTCTGAGTGGCAGGCTTTCTAGCTATTCTGCATTGTCATTGTGTACAAAAAGAGAAAATAATAAAGGGGACCTCTAAAACCATCTCAAACTTAAGTAGGTGAGCTGTGTGTTATAAAGACTAAACCACATGCTTATGTTCCAGTCTGAACAGTGATCCAGGAGATGAGAAAACTGGTTAAATTTACCTAAGTTCATCTCCAAATGTGAAGCAAACAAAATTCTCACCCATCCTTACTTCCATAGGCTAATGATATACAGGTCGTCCCCTGTATACATGGGACCAGTACCTGCGGTTTCAGTTATCTGTCCTCTGAAAAATTTGGCCTCTAGGCAGTTCCTAGGTTCTCCAGCGTAACTCTTATGGTAACTTCCAGTGAAAGTACATAATTTAAAACAATAGAAGGTCCTTCATATGGCTGGAAAGGAGTCCTGCTTTTTGTGTTAGATCAGATTGGCCTGCATTTTAATCTCCTTTTAGCCACAAAACTCACTTTATGCTCTTTGGTTCCCTGATAGCTAACAACAAATTTGTAAGATAGGCTAGGTGGAGAAAATTTAATGCAAATGTGCGACTGATTAGGTTAGATGTAAAGATTAATTCCACATACATCTCATTGAACTCTTTAGATGAAGTATGTGATATAAATATGATTAAACAAAGTAATGCATATTGCTAAGTCAGAGGGTATGTAAAGTTCTTTGTCTCATTTCTGCTGAAGTTTTCACCCTACAAAGGGTTCTTCAATGTCTCCTTTGTCCCTACAGTCTTATGAAGCTGTAAGAAAAGGTGCTGCTAGTAGCCTGGGGTGCCTACATCTTAAATATACATTTCTTTCTTTTAAAAATCGATACCTTGTTGTAACATTTAACTGTGGTTGAACCTGCCCCCTGCCTTAGGGAATTTTTTAAATTAGAGCAACTGTCTGCACTCTGGGTTGTGCAAGTCCAGTCTTTTTCTGATCCAAACAATAAAATAAGCTGATTGACATTCTCCAGTCTCATAGTCTCATTCAAATGGCGCCCAGTTAAACCATTGTTCCTGTTCCAAGCAAAGTAGTATCAAACACTAAATCTTCTACTCCAGAAACTGAAGTTTCAAACTTGCTGCTGGATAAAGCTTACCTCCAAATTTGCTATGACCAGCATTTTAGTGGCTTAAAATCAGTTGTGTGTTTGTCTTATCAGTTATAAGGTGGGGAATTTAGTACTTGCCTTGCAAAGAAACTCACAGAAGTTATTAGCCTGCAAGAAATCTCCGTAACTTGTGCTCTTCAGCTGCTTGTGGAGGAGGACACACACTCCTTTATTACAAACAACATGGAAACACAAGCTACTAAAACATAAAGTTCCCTTCTACCAAGCAGCACAGTCCCTCCCCATTTTGCTGTGTCACTGCTTCCATATCAGATGTGGAAAAAGATGCTTTCTTTCTTCTGCATCTTGTGTAGAATGCAAGCAAGCTGGCAGAGGAAGGATAGAGTTTTCAGATGCTCCTCTACCAAATTACTCATTCATCTGCCTTGATTTCCCCATTAACTATAGCCATTGGGTTACTTGTTAAGTACAAGGCTGGCTCAGTATCTGCTATCTTTGCTTCCTGTCCCAAAGTCCACATCCCATTGACTGCGTGGACTCTACACTCCAAAATTCTTTATTTGAGGTAAGGAAGGATCAGAATTGTTTAATCTTCCCTACCACCCAGGTAAACCAGATTCTGCACTAAAAATGTGGTTCACAGCTGCATCACTTGTCTGTCATCGCACAACTTGTATGTAACTAGTTCAAATAAATACTCTTGATTTACATATTTTGGCAGTGTACAATTCTACAGAGTTCCTGCTGCTTGTGAGAGATCGAGGTGAACTAATCTGCCTAGCATTGGCACCTTTCTTTCTGACTGCTGGAAATCTTGTTCATCAGCCCTCTGATCTCACCGTGCATTACCCACCCTGTTTCAAGTGTATCTTCACATCTATAAAGGCTCAAAACTTGCTGTATATTATTATTATTATTATGATGATGATGATGATGATGATGGACCAAGTTAGGTCAGCAGCAACTGGGACACCAGAATGCCAAGGAGATGCTTTTGTATGCTAACAGCCTGCGATGTCTCTTAATCACTTTATATTTTGTTTTGGTATTGTTTTCAATCTGCTGTAAACTGCCTTTAAGAGAGTGTGTTCAAAAGGTTAGACACACATCTTTAAAATAAATGTATGAGCCAGTGTGGTATAGTGGTTTCAGTGTTGGACTACGACTCTTGAGATCAGGGTTCAAATCCCCTCTCGGGCATGAAAAACTCATAGGTATCCTTGGGCAAGTCACACACCCTCAGCCTCAGAAAACCCTGTGATAGGTTTGTTTTAGGGTCACTGTAACTCGAAAACAATAAGGCACACAACAACAATAGCAGAATTATTCAACTTCTCAGGAATCTGAGTTCTGCAGCATATACAGAGCTGTGTATGCAATGTCTGTTTAAAGAGTATTCCAGAGACAAGAAATCATCCTGAATTGAAACAAAAGGTTTGCTAGGGTTGGAATACAGCCTTAGCTGGAATGGATTTAGTTTGCTCTTGTGAATGTAAAAGTTCTCACAGGCATGAGCCAAGTCCATTTACCACTTCCTACCTACCCTCTGCCCAAATGTCTGTGACTAGAGAATGGTGGTTGGGCGTTGTAATGCCTGGCTTTCAGTCAGGTTTGAGCTGTGCCTGCCCTTCTATTTTTTTATTTTTAAACAGAGAAATCAGATCTGGTTGTGGTTAGGTCTGTGACTGAACTGCTTAGTGGAAGCACAGAAGCTTAAATCTGAAGGTCAGTTCTTTATTTTTTGGACTCATTGCTCCCTACTCTGGATATATGAAGCCAAAATCTCAAAGCAGTTTCTGGCCGCAATCAAGTTCTTTGTTTATTTCCAGAAAATATGATCGCAGCAACTTAAAACTGATACTTCTGATTTTTTTTTAAAAAAAATCCTAAATATATTTGAAAAGATGTCCAGAAATTGTTTGTGGCTCCAGCTCCCCTTCCATTAGGCTGAAAAAGAAGCTGAGCAGTTTCCTATAATCCTAACAGAGGAAGTATCAGACTTCATACAGCTTAGTACATTTTCACACACACCCCAATCTTGGTGCACTTTCTCTTTCTACACACAACCATTAACTGACCCAGGGGGTCTTTCTCACCTCTCACCTAATCAACTACCCCAGTTCTTTCCCTTTCGATACACAGGTACCCTTTCTCTTCTATCATGAATGCATCTTGGCACTCTTTCTTCTTGTTGGTCTTTCCGTCTATCCCTGTACTTTTTCAGTCTTTCCCCTGCTTACTCTCCTTCCTGTCCCCTTGCTAGGCAGCAAGACCTTCTCTCTCTCCTAACTTAAAAAATTTTAGGGCTCTGCAGAAAGAAACAGTAATCACACCCAGCACAACTATTTTCTTTAGCATACCTCTTTCCCACATTGAACTGTTTTAGAGGCCCTATGGAACAATACGTATAGGAAGCCTAACTACAGCTTCCTCTGTGTTAGTTAGGGAAATCTTCCATCTAGTGACTACAAGGTACAGGTAGATAGGAATTAATTAAAATCAGTCGCTTCACTTTAAAAAACAAATACCCCCAAAATGTCCAGCTGTATGATTTCTTTAGATGTCCAGCCTTGCAGTTATGATGCAGACAGAAGCACATCCTCTTTTGTTAGTATAGATGGACCCAATTTTTTTCATCTTGACAGGAACAAGAGCAAAAGGCTGAAGAAGAGAGGATACGGATGGAAAACATCCTGAGTGGTAACCCTTTGCTAAATCTTACTGGCCCTGTGCAGCCTCAAGCAAATTTCAAAGTAAAACGGAGGTATGGTGATGTTACTGTTTTTTTAATCTCTACAATATACTCCCACCTGTTCCCCATTCATTTACAATTCCAGAGCTGTTAAATTGAATTTTAATCACATTGTTCAAGGGATGCTTTTTAATCTGAGTGTCTAAACTATACAAAATCTGTAGGATGAATACATTACCCTGGTAGATCTAAAAAGGGGAAAGGTTTAGAGATGGAGAATAGTTGCTAAAAACAGAAGGTTAAGGAGAAGCGTATGCTTTACTAGAGCATAAGCCTCTCTGTTATTGCATGTGGCATATTTTATTGTTACTGTTAATTTGCAAGGCTGCTCTACAGAGACATGTAAGTATACACCTTTATAATAAATAATGCTTCTATAGAAAGTTTTACTTCCCACTTTTAGACACCGTTGGGGTGCATTGTATTTTCCAGGCATCTATTCTTGATTTAAATAGTTTGCTATAAATGTTCTAGACGTATACACCTTTATAATAAATAATGCTTCTATAGAAAGTTTTACTTCCCACTTTTAGACGCCTTTGGGGTGCATTGTATTTTCCAGGCATCTATTCTTGATTTAAATAGTTTGCTATAAATGTTCTAGACATTTTGTTCATTTGTCCTTGGGTTTCCAAAGTCAACTCACAGATGTGTTCACAGGAACAACATCATCCTTGGGATGTAAAAGGTTATATCTCTGGCTGGTTATATCCCTGTAACAATAGTAAACCAGGTAATACAGTAGTAAACAATAGTAATAATAATAGTAGTAAACAATAGTAAACCAAGATCCTTTGTGAGAGTTCATAGGGCTGAGCATTTGCCCTGCCAGTCTAAGTAGCATGGGAGAAGATCCCCTTTTTGGGTTGTGTTCTGGTCAGTCTGTTTTCTCTCAATTGTAAAGTCTCAGATGGATTCCTCAAGAGGATGTCCAGGATTCCAAAATCTTTGTCACTGAACTAAATGCTTCTCTTCTCCCTGCAATATTCTGTTGCTGACAGAGATTATTCCAGCAGTTTCTAAGCCAGGAAGATGATGAGGGACATCAGTCACTTGTCCGACTGCATTTCCAATCAACTGCAAACTCTGGATGTCTCTTCTCATGCAGCCCTATGCACATTTCTTTAGGATTAAGTTCCATTGCATTTAGCAGAACTTCTAAGTAAACTGCATAAGATTGTTTCTAGTCTTCTTTGAACATCTTACATTGTTACATAGTTTAATCTCTCTAGGTGCCATGAGACTGTTTTTGCAGCAACTGACTAATACTGGGAACTCTTTGAGTGAATGTGTCAAGCTTCATATGCTTGACCTTGCTGGCAGTCAGCTGGACCTCAGTAGTCAGGGCTGTCATAGAACTCCTTCGCTTGGCTGGAGATGGCAAGGATTGAACTAGAAGATGTCTATAGGCAAAGCAGTGGGCAGTGGCCCAAATACTTTTTCATGCCTACATGCACCAAAAGTAAAAATGTACACAATGCTGTTGGGTGGATTAATGTCGTATTTATGCTCATGTCGTATTATTTTTCCTGTTTAGTACAGCTGATTTATTTTACTTTTCCCTTCTTTCCCACTTTGTAGATGGGACGATGATGTTGTCTTCAAGAACTGTGCAAAAGGGGTGGATGAGATGAAAAAAGATAAAAGGTTCGTCAACGACACACTGAGGTCTGAATTTCACAAAAAGTTCATGGAAAAATACATCAAGTAATCCTTTTTAAACAGAAAAAGTGCTGTGATGCTAATAGACTGAATGAAACAAGTCATTTCCCTTCCATCTGAAAAATATCCTGGTTTAAAGTGAGAATTTGTCAACAGATAGCTCTAACCCAAGGTCACTCATACCTTTTTAAACTTAATTCCTCATCTGGAATATTTTGTGATTTTCTTGTTTCAACTGGACCAGCTTATTTCCCAAGAATGTTTTTGTTTTCTTATTACTATTAATTTGTTTCTCATGCCATTTCTGTAAATGTTTTAAAATTAGTTTGCAATAAATCCATCACAATGAAGTCTGAGTCTTCATTCAAATTAGAAGATATGTAGCAAAGATTTTATGAGAAAGATAATGCCTATAGCTTGGTTGCCTGAACTGTATCCTGCATCATGGGGAGGAAGAAAGGTGAACCAACCACTTCAATCTTTGGGTCTCACAGCAGCCAGCAAGTAGAAATCTTTATTCCCTGGCTGAATCCACTAACAACTTTTTGGTATGTGGAAGTCATTTAGTTGCCCAGCCATACTCTATACTAAAGAATGGTCAAGCAAGGTGATTACATTAAACAAAAGCAAGGCTTCAGGCAGTGTTCAGCCAAACCAAACTTTGCTGTGTATGTTTTGTATAGTAGTCATTTTAAAGTCTTATTGTATTATATATTGAGGGGAGCACACCAAATTTGAAGAATGTGAACCATGAGAGTCACATTTATTTAATTTATACCCCACCTTTCTCCCAATATTGTACTCAGAGACACTAATTGTAATGGGTTTAGTCTAAGCATGACTTTCATTTAGATTCAGCTCACTGAAAGTACTGGTAATATAGGAGTAAGCAATCTGCTAAGCTTAATCAACTTTATTACTCAGACCAGAGTGTATATGTGCCTTCAAGTCACCTACTGACTTATAGTGACCACATGAATTTTACAGGGTTTTCTTAGGCAAGGAATCCGCAAAGGTGGTTTTGCCAGTTCCTTCCTTTGAAATTTTGCCTACAGCATCTGGTATGCATTGATGGTCTACCATTCAATTACTAACCAGGTCTGACCCAGCTTAGCTTCCAATATCAGGCAGGATCTGGTGCCTTTCAGGTAGAGCAATAAAATAAGTTCTTCCTCTCTCACGTCATCTTCTTGAAGGCTAACCTTCTTTGTCCCAGCTTGCTCCTCCTAGCTTCAGCTGTTTCTCCAGCATTGCTATTTGCCCACCTCACTTAATATACATTCTTTTCACTTCCCTTGTTTCCAACTGTTTGTACAATCAAAAGGACAATAAAGTGCTGTTTAAGTTTTCTATTGTTTGTTAGGTCGCTTTTCCCTCAGGTTTCAGTTTCCTGGGCTGAAATTTTAGACCTCTCCTGACCTTTAGAGGCTGCTGGGTAGAACAGCTGCTGAAACAGAAATCAATCAAAAATATAATAAAACCATAACACAAAATGACCGAAATAGTTTCAGTCCTTCACATACTAATGGTAAACTCATTCTTCTAGTCCTCATTCTTCTAGTCATGTTAGCAAAATGACCATCCATACATATGAGGGAGATAGCTGTAGACTAGGCTAACTCAGGATATACCAGAAACAGGGGTGGTGGGGGGGGGGAGGTAAAATTAATTTAGGATGTTTGGTTGTCTTTTGTGAAGAAAACAGTAGGGGCAAGAAGGAATGTAATGGAGCTTCCTGGAAAGGGGCATGGCTGGCTGGACCCTGATATAAAGCAAGGATGGATGAGAATTTTGTTACAGGTAATTTGTTGATAAGATTTTACCAAATCTTGAAAATGTTTTCATTTCCTGTGTGAAGTAAGGTTGTAAACAATTCAGATATGGTACTAGCAGATTTGTTCATCCAGACCAAGAGCTTTCAGGGTTTAACCTTATTTAGTCAACATGTACAACATAATCCTTTCCATTTTGGAAATAACTATACCTGTTGAACTTATCTGGTGCAATTTGGATTTTTCTTTCAAATGCACATTTGTGAATATTCATATCTAGGATGAGGTTTAAAAACTCAAATTTGGGAGAAATTTTCCCATCTTTAGTGGGAAACATTTTGTTGCAGATCCCACTTAGATGAATATCCAAAGTTTTTCCACCACAAAGGGGCATTTATACAAGTAAATTCTCAGTTTTATTTATCTTGGCTGTATGAAGACTATCTTCTAAGTGATTTAAGGTTAGGATCAAATGGAAGGCACCAATGAAGGAAATAGTTGGAGAGGAAACATCCAAGGTGCACTAGAATAGAATTTTTTGAGGGCCCAATCCATTTTGAGCGGCTGCTGTTCTTTAAGAATGCTGCTGTGCCTGTGTTGGGCCTAATTAAAACCTGTGATGGCATCTTTGAGGTTTAATTTCTGACACCTAAAACTTCCAAGATGGATACAACTAAACTAACTGGAAATGTACCATTTTAGCCCTAATTGTCCTGAAGATCGTGTACTAAAACCTCAGTGAACTAATAGGATTACTGTTCTATATAAATTTGTGTCTGTGTGTTTGAAGTGCAAAGAGCTAAAGTGCAAGTATTAATTAAGAAAAATGTGTCACTGTCAGCTTGGCTTGATGTTGTTGCCTGTTAATGCTGTATTCCTTTCACAAAGGCTTTCAGTGGTGGACTATGTTATGTGCCTTCAAGTCGACTCCAACTTATGATGACCCTCAGCCATGAAAACCCATTGGGTGACCTTGGGCAAGTCACACTCTCTCCATCTCTCTCTGAACAAACCTTGCCAAGAAAACCCCATGGCCTTAGGGTTGCCATAAGTCGGAAATTTCTTGAAGACACACAACAACCACAGTCATGAGGTGGTCTTGGCAAGATTTATTTCAGGGGAGGCTTGCCATTGCCTTCCTCTAAGACAGAGAGAGTGTGACTTGGCCAAGGTCATGCAGGAGGGTTCCATTACTGAGCAGAGATTTGAACCTGGTCTAGCATCCTAGTCCAATGCTCAGACCATTACAGACTTACTAGCTCAGACTTACGCCTTTCTAATTAAAAACCAAACCAAACCACAAAGATCTCAGCAGGTGAGCAGAACTGGTTCTCTCTTTATTTGCTGAGCCTTTGTGAAAATTTTCCAACTTTGGGAAAAGTTTTAACAGCAATAATGAGGCAAGGCACTATAGTTGGTTTGGAAAAGTAGTCTGTGACCTTAGACTCACCACATGTTTTCAACTTCAACTCCCAGAATCCCTGACCATTGGCCATGCTGGCTGGTGAAGTCCCAATTATCAGCAGGGCCAGATGTTGAGAACCACTGGCCTAGAAGAGTCTTATCCAATCATTGTCCTCCAGAAGTAGTATCTCATACACTATAGCTCTCATTTTTCCCAATAATCAACATGGCAATAGCCCAACATGCTGAGGAAGGCTGGCTAGAGGAACCATAACTCCATCCTAAAAGCAAAACAGCTAAATCGTTTCACTTACTTTAGATAGGAATCAAACTGGGGAAAGAAGGCATGTTGTCAATCAATCCTGGATGGTTGTCTATATCCAGGTCAACCTCTCAGGATGGTCCATAAAAGCAACCCTCCTGCTAACAATTTTCAAAATGTAGCAAGTTACTTTTGATCTTTCATGTTTGAACTGTCTGCTGTTTTCACATTCCTTGTAAATGAAAATTTGGTGGCTGAGAATAGCCATGGGAGTATAGTGTCTGTCTGGTAACAGGCAAAGCAGCCTTGCACCTGCAGATTGTTTTGGGAATCAATAGGTGGAGTTACAACTGGGTGGGAATGGGGTGGGTGGATGATGGGTAACCAGTGGCTCAAGTGCCTGCCAGATTTTACCCGATTGTGAATACTTCTTATTTTACTGTATTTCCTATTAACTTAATTTGAAGCAAGTCTTGTAGTCATGACTCTTTGGTTTTTCTGTGGCAATAAAGCTTACTATTTAACCCTGAAGCTACTGTCCACTGACTCTGAAGAAGCAAATATTTGACAAACCTCCATATCCATGGGGGATATGTTCCAAGATCCCCCGTGGATACCTGAAACAGTGGATAATAGGGAACCCTATTATTTTCAATTAGACAAATGCTGGAAGTTGACCATAGAATTGCATTGGAGGATCTAGAACTATCTAGAGAAAACATTTTGGGGGGACATGGATAAGTGAAACTGTGGATACCAAATCGGTGGATCTGGGGGGGTCAACCTGTATTGTAAGCACTACTGTAATTCCGTGTGCACCTCTTCCTTTATTCCTTCAGGTTGTGCATCCAGTCTACTCAAAATGGTGAATGCTAGTGTTCACCTTCAATGATGTTTGCATTAGTTATATTTTCTACAGGCTTGTTTTGTATTTTAGTATGTGAAATTTGTTCTGAGACTATTAATACTAAGACAGGAGTGAAATTTCATTCCAAAAAATGATTTTTGTTTTTTAAAAATGCATAAGAGGAAAATTGGATGAGAATTACTGAGCAAATGACACCCACTTTTCTTTGAGTTTCTTAAAAAGACACATTTCAATGGGTCCTTGGATGAGAACGCCAGCGGCCTCTTCTATAAGGTTATAATAGCTTCTTCAGCACACACTACTCTAAGCTTCCATTTCAGTTAATGTAATGCACTGTAATCCTCTGCTCTTCCCTGCTTTTCCCATCACTAATCCATGCACTCCCACATTATGCTTCACTAGGCTAGAAACCGACAGCTGTCTTTGCTCACACCAGCGCCTGTAATCTTTGTTCCTCTTGTTAAAACCCTATTGTAATTCTTTTCTTGTCATTTCATGTATTTGGTGTAATTCTCTGTTCTGGACTCTGCTTTTGACTAGACGTGCCATTCGAACAGTTTTAAGGGGCACTCAAGAAAATCAAGAGGCAATGCTGGCTTGCATATTTCTAGAATGATGAGAGTAGGTGAAACAGTGCGCGTGCATATCTATGCTATGACCACAGCTTGGAAATGTTACTTTTTGTATTACAAATACCAGAATTGTTCAGACTACATGGCAGTTCCTTAGGAAATCCTGCAGTATTGATCATGAGATAGTGTCGCTTGCCAGGTTAAAAAAAAAAAATTCAAATGTTCCATAACCAAATCCTGGCCTTCAAAATAAGATCTAGGGCACCACCTTTCCAAAGTTTGGCTCAGATTCAGGGAACCCTTTGGTTCAGAGAGGGGGAAACATTTGGTTCTTCGATAGTTGTTGGACTGCAGCTCTCAGTATTCATCACTGTTGGCTGTACTGGCTGAGGCTTATGGGAATTGCAGTCCAACATCATCTGGATAGGTGAACATTCCTCACCTCTGCTTTAACATTTAATGAGCTCTAAGTCAGTTTTGCCAAATGGGTTCTGATTCTGCCCTAGTTCTTTTCTAAGAAGGAGGCCAAAGTGTTAAATGAAAATTTAAATCCTGCAAGGGAGATCTACATGGACAACTGGTACACTTGCTCATGGCAAAACACACTACTGTCCTTAATTAACTTGATGGTGGACCACCTGTAGCTCCTGGAGGCCTGCTTATTCTTTAGATACAAAAGATCCCAGGTACCAATCCAGTTATTATTGGGAGAAAGATTTGTGCCTGAAACCCAGAAAGCTGGCTGCCAAACAGACCATAAAATCAGACCCCTGTACCTGCAGGGGTTCGGATCTATCTGGGAAAGCAGCCAGTTACTGGCAATTAGTACACAGTTTAGGAGTTTGACCAAGATAAAGTTCAAAAGACCGGGAAAGCAGCCAACTCTCAGTGATAGCAAAGTCAGTTAAGGAGAACCAGATAAGGTTTGGAACAAGCAATGTTCAGTTTCTTGAGCAACAGCAAAAGAAGCAGGAAGGCACACAGAGAAGAGTCCAGATTACAGTCCAAGGGTCAAAGCTTACAGAAGGCAGTGTAGTCCTGAAGTAGGTCTGTGGGTCCACCAGGTCAGGCAACAGTGTAATCAGGGTCGGTCCAAAGTCTAAGCAGGAGTCAAGATAGCAGGAACACAAAGTCGAAGATCACCAACAGGAACCTTTCACCAGGAAGATCAGTTGATCTCTGACAAAGCCTCCATAGCTTCCCAAAGTGTATATATAGTAATCAAGGCTTTGTCAGGTGCTCCTTGGTGAGCATGTGTTTCTCATAAAGCCTCAGTGATCTTCTTAGAGCTTCTTTTTAGGATTGCTGCTACTTGAATGATGGTGGAGGTAAGTCCGTCTCCTCTTCCTTATCTGAATTGGCAGGGCTTTCTGCTAGAACTGGTGCCAACCCACTAGTACCAGGCTCTTCTGCTTGAGCCTCCAGGTTGAGGCCTCTAGGTTGGCAGGGCTTGCTGATAGCACAGGTATAGATAAACCTGTGCCAGGGTTCATAGAGATGTTTTCTGCCATGTCCTCCTCCTCATCTGATTCCATACCCTCATCAGACTCATGGGGCATGACAGGTTCCCAGGCTTACCATAGATACCGGAAACCATGAATAATAGTGAACACTGTTAAATTAATATAAAATAAACAAACGTACCATAGAGTTGCATTGGAAGACCTAGTGATTCCTAGAGAGGACACCTCCCAAGCACAACTCTATGGTATGTGTCCCTATTTTTTTGGCCACAGATAACAAACTGCAGGTATTGGTTATGTGGATATGGGGATCCGACTGTACTGATTAGGATTGCCAGTTCAGGATCATTCTAGGCCCTGAGGTTTCCTGGCCAAACCTTAGATCTAGGGATGGCCCTTGGTAATGGTTATGCATTAGGTATCAGCCACCGTTGCTCACAGCTTATCATTTGCATACACACGAACACACACCATATTTTCCTATTTGGAAATTAAGACATAAATCTTAGCTGAAGGGGCTGTTAATAGCTCAAGGTGAAATGAGGGAATTATTTCTTCTCATTTACTTTGGGAAATGGGATAAGGAACATTTCATCTAGCTCTCTTACTTCTAGCAAGAATATGGATGCAGAGCAGAGGGTGAGCCCTGGCACTACAACAACTGGGAGGGAAGGAAGATGCTAACTATGTAACTACATAGACCCCCCTGGAAAGTCTTTGCAAGTTGCAGCAACAAATCGAGCTTTGCGAAATTGCAGCAAGCTGTTGTTCTACTAGCAATGCTGGAGATTTGCAGATAGCCCTTTCCTCTAGCCTAGCAAAACTGGAGAACTTGCACCCTTATCTCCTTCTTGGAGATGATCCACAAAAGCTGGTGACCCAGGACCAGACACTGAGATCTAGCAACCCTAGTTACTGATGCTGATCCAGACAAAAGGCCCATTTAATGAGCAATGTGTTCCCCCTGTGGCCAACTAGATGCCAATGGGAAGCCCACAAGCAGGACATGTGGACGATAGCCATTTCCTGTTGTTTTCTTACAAATGGTAATTAATTGGGCTTACTACCTTGAAACATGGCAGTAGCATAGAACTGTCACAACTAGGACCCACTGGTGACTCTCCAGTAATTTGAGAACACAGGAGAACAGAGGAGCAGCTGTGCTGGATCAGGCCAAAGAACTATCTAGTCCAGTGGTTAACTAGTTGGGTGTGAGTGCATTGCTCCCACTTGGAACCACTAGATGCATGCAGCAAACCATGACTAGAGCTGGGTGGCATCCATTTTGTTTAAAAGTAAATCCCATTGCTTTCAATAGGACTTCTTAATTATTCCATAGAAAGATTGGGAGCAAAGGAGCATGGTTTCGCGAACACTCAGTCACAAACTGTTTGAAAGTATATTAAAAATATACTTCAAACCACAATTTAAAAAAACCGCATCTGTCCTTTGGGCTGATTTTTCTACTGCTAACTGTATGTGTTGGCAACCTAACTCTTCTATTCATCACTTTGGCTACTGGCTCTGGTCCTGTTTGAAATGTTCCAGAGGGGAAAACACTTTCTAAAATTCGCTGTACAATTGATTGGTGTTTTTTTTTGTTTGTTTGTTTGTTTGTTTAAAGAGGCCTTGCATTTCTATCTGGAAAGCAGGCCATGCTTTTCTCATGGTCTTTTGGCCCAGAAGAGCAAATCCCAAAGGTAGCTTCCATCCTGCCCCTTTTTGTGTTATTGCAGGCCAGGCAAAGAGACATTGAAACACATACCTCTTCACACACACACACAAAAGAAAATAAGAAAATTGAGGCTTCTGGCAACTTCTCACACTTTTCATTAAGTTGAGAAAAGGGGTGGGTTATGGTAAGGAGAATGGTGCTCTTTCTAAGAACTTCAGCAATCAGAAATAATGTTTAGGAGGAACTGAAATGGTTTAAGAAGAGACAGTGCCATTAAGGCTACAATGTTGCAGAAGCTTTGGAAAGCCAAAGTCCAGATGTTTATTTCTGATCCATTAAGCAGCATAAATTTTACACTGGGCCTTAGGCTTTTAACAGCTGCATAGCAGGCAGAGATTCAATCAGGGAAGATTTTTTTGCAGTCATTCCATCTCCACCATTGACTGTGAAGGAAGTGGATAAAAATGAGCAACATTGTTTATGGCAGCAGAGGACATAAGATGCCTTAAATATCTATACGCCTCTCTTGATACATTTTAAGGTACTTTAATGTTATCACCAGTCTCATAAGTGTTCTTCTTGCTGTATGGTGCAACCAAAGCTTGGAAAGATTTTTTTTTTTTTTTACAGTTGTCCCTTCATATTTGCTGGGGTTTAGTTCCAGGACCCCCCACCCCCCCGTGGATACCAAAATCCATGAATACTCAAGTCCCATTATATGCAATGGCATAGCAAAATGGTGTCCCTTATATAAGATGGCAAAATCAAGGTTTGTTTTTTGGATTATTATTTCTTAAAGAATATTTTCAAGCAGTGAATACTTAAATCCATGGATACAGAGGAACAACTGTATATTGTTTTATTTTGAGGTATTTATACCCCACTCTTCAACCACAAAGGCTCTCAGAGCAGCTTACAAATTGTTAAGCAACAGCATTTTACACATCTACACCGCTTTATAGTGTGCTAGGCACTAAGTGGCTTCCAATGTGTGTTAACTAATTGCCCCCACAAGTCGGGTAGTCATTTTACCAGCATACAAAAGGATGGAAGGCTGAGTGGACCTTGTGATAGAATTTGCAATGTTGTGGCTGCAGTACTGATATTTAACCACTGTGCCACAATTTTCAAAGTTGTGGATGCAGGAGTGTGAAACCAGTGGCTTCCAGATGTTGTTGGACTCTTACTTCTCATCAGGCCCAGTCAGTAGTCAGGGATGATAGGAGGTGTAATTCAACAGCATCTAGAAGGTCACATAGTAAGGGGATCTTGTAGCACCTTTGAGACCAACTGAGAGAATAGTAGCATAAGCTTTTGTAGACTTGGTCCACTTCCTCGGATGTCACATGTTCCTTACTTCTGGTGTAAAAGAATTCCCAAAAGCTTTTGGGAAATGTGTAGCTGTGTGGCTGTCCAGATGTTGTTGAACTGCAACTCCCAGCAGTCCTAGCCAGCACAGCAAATAGTGATGCATACTTAAGAGCTTCAGTACAACAACAGTTGGAGAGATACATTTTGTCCACCCTATGGTGCGAATGACAACTGAGTCTCAGTTCCTTCTTAACCAAGCACTCTGGTATGTGATGACTAGCCATTCATTCCTTGAGTCCAGCCTTATGTGCCATAGATGGTAGCTCTCAGTGCCTATTAGTAACAAGTATCAGTTCCCAGTGAGATCCAATGTGGCATAGTGGTTTAAGTGCCAGACTACAACTCTGGAGACCAGGGTTCGAATCCCCACTCAGCCACAGAAACTCACTGGGTGACCCTGGGCAAGTCACATGCTCTCAGCCTCAGAGGAAGGCAAGGGCAAATCCTCTTTGAACTAATCTTGCCAAGAAAACCCTGTGATAAGTTTGCCTTAGAGTCACCATAGGTTGGAAATTATATGAAGGCACAAAACAATCAGTATCCAGTATCAGAGGGAGTATGTATGCCTCTGAAGACCATTTACTTGGAAATACAAGCGGGAGGATGCTCTTGTGCTCTTGTCCAATCTCCTGTCATACAGGAAATCATGATCAAAGCATCCCTGACAGATGGCCATCCAGCCTCTGTTTAAAGACCTCCATGGAAGGAGAGCCTACCATGTGCCGAGGGAGTGAATCGCATTGGCCTTTTTAGCTGCCGCATCGCACTGTTGAATCATGTTCAACTTGTGGTCTACTAGGACTCCTAGATCCCTTTCACGTAGTCTCGTTCAGCCAGGTCTCCCCCATCCTGTATCTATGCATTTTGTTTTTCCGTCCTAAGTGCAGCACCTTACATTTCTCCGTATTGAATTTCATTTTGTTAGCTTTGGCCCAGCTCTCCAGTCTACCAGGTCATTTTGAATTTTGATCCTGTCCTCTAGGGTATTAGCTACTCCTCCCAATTTGGTGTCATCTGCAAATTTGATAAGTATGCCCCTAATTCCCTCATCCAAGTCATTGATAAAGATGTTGAATAGCACTGGGCCCAAGACAGAACCCTGTGGCACCCCACTGGTCACATCTTTCCAAGACGAAGAGCAGCCACTGCTGAGCACCCTTTGGGTTTGGCCGGTCAACCAATTACAAATCCATTTAACAGTTACCTTGTCTAGCCCACATTTTACAAGCTTGTTTGCAAGAATGTCGTGGGGAACCTTGTCAAAGGCCTTACTGAAATCAGGGTATGCGATATCCACAGCGTTCCCTTCATCTACCAAGCTGGTCATTTTATCAAAAAAAGAGATCAGATTAGTCTGGCATGACTTGTTTCTCTGAACCCAATGTTGACTTTTTGTGAATATGGCATTGCCTTCTAAATGTTCACAGACTCTCTGTTTAATGATCTGCTCTAGAATCTTCCCTGGTATTGATGTCAGACTAACTGGACCATAATTGTTGGGATCCTCTTTTTCTCCTTTTTGAAGATGGGGACAATGTTTGCCCTCCTCCAGTCTGCTGAGACTTCTCCTGTTCTCCAGGAGTTCTCAAAGATTATTGTCAATGGCTCTGAGATTACATTTGCCAGCTCTTCTGAGCTTCCTATAGGATTGGCCACTATGGACCAACTGACTATATAGCCCTTTAGTCTCAGGTTGCCAGGTGTCTCTTATTATAAGGGATGTCTCCAATTGGACAATCAGAAAGCTTGCCCCCTTATAGGGCTGCCAGGTGTCCTTTATTATATATGAATCCAGAGCACCCTAGTGGAGATTTCCAAAGCTTTTCCTTTTATACAGACTGAAGGAGGTGCCAAACAATCCTGTATTTGGGGTGTGGGCCCTTTACAAAGGCAGAAATGTGTGCATCGTGTAATTTATGAATGTGGACAATATGTTGATTGTACAGGAAGATACTGGACTAGATTAACTGAAATCAATACTTTCATTTGGTTTCCTAGTCATACCCTGGTATTTCCTGGTTATCTTCCTTCTTAGCACCAACCTAGTCTGATGGTGCTTAGCTTCTGAGTTCTGATAAGATTGGGGCTGGCATCCTGTTAATGGCATACGAAGACATAAGATGCTTGCATGTGTCTTTTTCTTCTGGTTGATGCAGAGGTTGGCATTCCCTACATCTGCACCAACCATTCCTCCCAGGACTTACTGTAGAGCAGCTGCAGCCCCCTCCCCCACCCACTCCATGTCTGGTGGAGAGCAGAGGAAGATCAGAAAATCATCAGGTTATGTTCCTGTAACCAGATAGAAAATAATTACATCATCTACTGAGACCTCCAAAGGATTGTAGAGGGCAAGTGGAATCATTTCATGTCTGGCTACAGAGACATAGCCAGATATGATCTCCCCCCCATTTCCACTAGGCATAGAATGACTGGGGGGGGGGGCTTCAGAGGCTCTAGGATAAGTCTGTGAGCAGATGAATGGTGAGCTGTAGGATAGTTCCACATGTGAAACCATTATGCTAAACTAAGCCATACCGGATGCTGGCCTGGGTATGTTCAGGGTTGTATGACCCACCTATATGTGAAGTACAGTAGGACCCCCATATCCACTGATTCATTATCCATTGATTCAATTTTCCGCAGGACACAAAAGAGCACACCTACCATTGAGTCTTCTAGAAAATGTGTCCTCTCTAGCCATTTTCTAGGTCCTCCCAGGCAACTCTATGGTATTAAAAACTAGAAGTCCCATTATTTTCAATGGTGTTCGCTATTATCCATGGTTTTCAGTATCCACACACACACACCCGAACCAATCCCCAGTGGATACGGGGATCCTACTGTAACATATAGCTCTGCCTTGAGTGCTTTCCATTCAAGTTTTGCCATTGTGGCGAATAGCAGTGTTAGCTTGGGGGGGGGGGTTTCAATCTGATCTGACCTGGAGATAGTGTGTCTCATTCCTTACTAGCCACCCTGTGCTGCAACCCCAGTCCAAACAAATATCCTTCTAGCTCCCATTGCTTTCACAAAAAGATAATTTGTGCCATGGAGCTCCAGTAGTAAACAAAATCTGGCTCCAACTTACCTCAAAGAATGTTGTGAACTAAAATGGGTCAGTTCCATATGGTGCCATCTTCTTAAGTTCCTCAGGGGGAGGGCAGGAAATATAACAGCAAGTGAGCATTGATAAAACCCAGCAATTGTTGGGTTTAGGGTAGCCAGCTTGATTCATACAATTTGTGTTCATCCTATTTTTCTCCTAACAAAAGACTGAGGGGAAGTCACAGATGAATGTCAGGCGAATGACATCTGGCACGTCTCTGTGACTGAGGTAATTCCTCTGTTGAGCAGAGAATGGAGTCACTCTTTCTGAAGATTATTCCACACACATGGTTTGCGTTAAAGAGTCATCTAGAGCAGTTGATTTGGTGCCCAAACAAACTTACCCCAGAGTCACTTGTCTTTAATATACAGTATAGCTTTTTGAAACCCATTTTGCAAAGATTTGGTTTTAAGGTCATGGTGGGGAGGGGAGAAGAGTGTGGGAAAGTCCTCTAGGTGTCCAACTTTACAGAGGATATATCTCTATGTGAAGGCATCCTCTCTTTGGAATATAAAAAGGAGGAAGGAGGGAAGGGGGGAAATGTGTCAGCACCTTCAAGATTAACCGGTTTTTCTCATGAGCTTTTATGGATATAAACGCACTTCTTCAGATGCAGTTCCGAGTAGTATTAAGGCCTTAGGTAGAAAGCATATTTATACAGTTGTGGGAGTGGGGTGGAATGTAACAGGATCCAGAAAGATGCAAATCATGACCCTTGCCCTAAATTTTCAAAGGGCTGGGTAAGGTGATACCAGTCTTTAAGATCTTTCTAGTGATCTGTTAGAGCTGATGTGTGAAAATAATACATCTGCTTACCAAAGGTCAGTTTCCCAGGGTTTGAAACTGAGAAGATTCCTTTTGTAGTATGTGCAGTAGTGAGGACTCTTGTAATATATGTAGTATGCCATGAAGCTGTTGTCTTTGTTCACAGCCCTGCTAATGGATTGGAATTTGTAGATATAATTCAATTCAGCAGTTTCTCTTTCTTGTCTTCCTTTGTACCGTAATTTCCTTGTTCAAGGAATGCAACCTATAAATCCTTTACTGTGTGTCCATGCAGGTTAAAATGTTCTGCAGCTGGGTTTTGGGTATTGCCATTTCTAATGTCAGATTTGTGTCCATTAATCCTCATGCATAGAGACTGTTCTATTTGTCCAGTGCAGAGTGTAGTGGGGCATTGCTGGCATAGGACTGTATATATCATATTGGAGGAAGAGCCAGTAAATGTATCTTTTAGGTTGTGAGCGATGTTATTGCTCCCAGAGTAAATGTGGTGACAGAATTGGCATCTGGGTTTGTGGCCTTTGTCCCTATATTACCATCTATGTTATGTATTGCATTGTGAGTAGTTGTTTCAGATTTGAAGGCTGTTTGTAGGCCAATAAAGGCCTGCCTCCCAGAACTTGTGCGAAGCCTGTGTTATTCTCCAGGATTGATTGATGTGTTGAGTTGTCTCAGCAGGAGACTGCAGGGGGCTAGAAGTGTTTTGTCATATTGTGTTTTTGGTCTATCTTGTAGTAAATGGTTCCTGGGTATAAATCTTACCTTGTCAATTTGTTTCTTTACCTCTTTAGGTGGGTATTGTAGTTTGAGAAATGCCTATTATAAATCCAAGAGTTTTGAGTCTTGGTCTTGTGGACCTGAGCAGATGATGTTGTATTGGGGGACTTGGCTGTAAACAATAGACTTGATTGTGTGTTCTGGGTGGAAACTGGAGGCATCTAAGTATGTGTAGCCATCAGTGGGGCTCTCTATTCCAATCCCAGTAGAAAGATATCACAAGAAAGGAGAAGAGGGACTTTGACATGGTCTATCAACAGTTTGCACCTGAATGGCAAACTGGGCAGAAGGCACACTGGCCACAGTCTTCCTCTCTACCATGAGATGCATTATACTTCTATTTAAGTTCTAGGCATTATGGCTGGGGATCCTATGAAAATCCTCTCTCTCTCTGCTTGTTGCTGAGGTTGGTATTCTCTTCCTCCTTTTGCAGTGGCCTAAGCCCCTCACCCAGGACTCAACCATTTCACTGTGATAGCTCCCCCTCCATGTCCATTCAGTGCTGGGGTGATGGAGGAGAAGGGTCTGACTATGTGCCATAGCCAGACACAGAATGATTATATCATCTGCTGAAAATCCAGCAGATGATGTAATCAAGGAGGGGATTATGCACAGAAAAACATAAGAGGACTCGAAGACTTTCACAGCTGGCATCCATAGATTTTCCTTGGGTTTTTTCTGGGCTGTGAGGCCGTGTTCTGGAATAGTTTCTTTCGGACGTTTCGCCTGCATCTCTGGCTGGCATCTTCAGAGCCACAGATGCAGGCAAAACGTCAGAAAGAAACTATTCCAGAACACGGCCTCACAGCCTGGAAAAAAACCAAGGAAAATCAATAAGAGGATTTACTCCTTTGGATTTACATTTTTCTGTTCCAGTAACAATTCCATCACACACAAAAGGGGAACTCAGGAAAATAAAATGGGGGGGGGGAGGGAATAGTAAATTCCCTCCTGTTTCTGCTATGTCTGCATCTTGCCCAGTTTTGATAAAAAATGAACACTGATCGCTCCCATCTGTGAGTTCAAGGATGAGATTGGATAGGTTCTATAACAGGTGTTTCTCAGCAAGTAGTTCAGGTTCTTAAGCCTAGTGTTCTTCCAGGATGGCTCCTTAGTCAAAAGACCCTGGACAATTTTCTCCTTAATGTCATCCTTACTTTGTGTGTGTGTGTGTGTGTGTAGGGATAGAACAAGCAATTGCAAAACATAATACAATATTGCTTGGGCATACACCAACTGAAGCTGGGTGATTGTACATGCATCAGAAAATAATGTGGAAAATCTGTCAAGATGATAAGTTTCTCATTTCTTCCCAATACATTTCACATAGAAAAGTGGGAGGAGGCAGTTGGGGGGGGCATTGTACACATTTATTATATACAATATTAAGGCACAAATTTAAGCAGCGAAAATGGGAAGTCTTTGGCTGGCCGAGGGCATCAGTATTTCTTGCTGGGGATGTTACACTCTTTATTTTGTTCCCCCGTGCATCTACTAATACATTCCAGCTGTACAATGTTCTGCGCCAGCCATTCTATATAACAGGTGGACAACAGGTGGGAAAGGGAGACAATATCTTACAACAAGTTTACCTGGAACACAACTACACAATACAAGTGTCATATAGCACAACACTATAGCAGACCAGAGAACACTTTGCTGCTGTTAAGCCACTACTTTTATCAATAGCAGTATTTTACATAAACTCTGTTCTAACTTGGATTGATCTAGGGCAGTGCTTCTTAGCTTATCAATGTTGGGGACCACCAATTATTGTTTTCCAGTCTGCCAGGAACTGGCACTTGTCCATTGAATACAATTGTTTCTCTCTTTTCTGGAAACATGCCAGGGATCGGCACCCGTTCAGGGAGCAACACTTTTGAGTAGCACTGATTTTTGTGAGAAGCTTTGAGCACAAGAATCAAGTACAAGTAGGCTAGCAAAAATTCACCATCTTGATCCTTTTGGCTATACATCTGAAAACTTTCTGCAGTTTTTGTACATGCAAGATCTGTAGTAAGTTGCCTTTGGTATTCAAATGAAGTCTTAGGTGTAAATTTACCTTTGGGATGTTAATAAAGGAGGGACTGGGGCTGAATCCCATGCCATGATCATATATGACTACAAATTATAAATATAAAAAGGAAAGTGTATACTAATTTCCCAAAATGTGTTGAACATCAGAAACACTGCTGATAGCAAGCAAACACTGTTATGGTCCACATGTCAGCCCTGTAGCATGGAGATGAATTTGAGAAACTGAGCATGCCAGTTGCCAAAAGAACCACAGTTAGCAATGCCTTGAGATCAGTCTTGTAAATAAAGAACATTCTCTATGTCATACACCAAAACATCATCTGGAAAGATATTTTAGCTGATCCTATGGTCAAAAAGACATAAAGATGAAGTAAATGTAATATATGTAATCCCTAACATGAGAGCCAGTGTGGTGTAGTGGTTTGAACGTTGGACTAGGACCCTGGGAGAGCAGGGTTCGGATCCTCGCTCAGCTGCAGAAACTGATGGGTGACTTTGAGCAAGTCACACTCAGCCTCAGAGGAAGGCAATGGCAAACTCCCTCTGAACAAATCTTGCTAAGAAAATCCCATGTCAGGTTTGCCTTAGGGTCGCCAGAAGCAATTTGAAAGTGCAAACAACAATCCCTAACACCTGTTATTTGTACCATATGCAGGTCCCTCCCCCATCTGTGGAACCAATATCCACGGCTGAAAAAACAGGGACACATATCTTAGAGTCATGCTGGAAAATGCCTAGAGATGTGTCCTCTCTAGGAATTGCTAGGTCCTCCAACGTGGCGCTATGATATGTTTGTACTGGAAGTCCTTTATTTTATCAGGGTTCACTATTATCCACAGTTTCATTTATAAATAGTAAGTCTGAGAATGTACCCCCCACAGATATGGGTGGGGGCACACCTATAGTACAAATGGTAATGATTCTAATTTCTTCTTTCCCCCTTGTTTTTATTAACACAGAATGTAGCACCACATTGTTTCTTTTAATTTCCTGACTTGTTCTTCGTTTTTAAAAATATATATATTAAATTTAAATAATAATAATAATAATGTTAAAATAGAGATCATTCTTACAGCTATTTACTTGCTCCACCTGTGGATTGTGTAAGACCCCTGCAGTTGTTCACAGCACTATGCTTCTTTTGCTAGAGCAAGAATGACAAACACGTAGCCCTCCAAATGCTGAACCATTGGCTATGCTGATTAGGCTTCATGGAAATTGCAGTCCAAGAGTTTCTGGAGGACTCTACCATCCCTACCCCTGTCCTGGGGCAACACAGAAATCTCTGCCCTGGACTGATTTCTCTCTAGCAAAAGGAAGCAAACATGCTGTCCTTACCTGAAGAATAGAGAAAGGAGAAATGGGGATCTCAGATCACTGCCGTCATAGTGACTTTGGAGACTGGCAACTACGACACACTTTAGGAGGCATTTTGACATATAAGAGCTTATTAAGAAGTAAAAGAATCAGAGTCAGTACAAAGCTGTACTGTCATGGAATACAGCATGACTAGCAATGTACAAAATCAAATTAAGCCATTTGTTCAGAAAGAATACAGCACTGGTAGCACTACATACAAAAGCTGGCTACTACACATTTTAGATCTCTCAGATAACAGGAAATTACCTTTAAAAATTAATTCATTATGTCACTTGTTACAATATGCTCTCCCCCCCCCCCCAACAGCTTGTTAACATTAACACTGGAGAAAAAAAAGTAATTGGCTGCTTGTTGCATTGTTCATTTCTTTTTTTAAAAAAACCCTCTATCTTAAAAAGGTAGAAAATGACCTAAAATTTGAAAATGGAAATCCCTCAAATAAATCTGTAGACCTCCTCTCAAACATATGAAAAAAGTAATAGGAGTGAGTATGGGAACAATGGTGTTACAGGTTATTTTTGTGCAAAAGAGCTGTCATTATGCTCCCATTACCCTGCCCTCTCAAACTAATACATTATAGGTACCAATATTATTTGTGATGGGTTCTTTCCAAGCTCCTCTAGAGATGGATCACATATACAGACCAGATATATGAATGATACACATCAACCCTGATGGATGCGTCCTTATGCAAAACATCCAATTGTTACTTCTATCTACATGGCACAAAGTCTTGGAACCAGGATGCAAATACATATCCCCAATCACAGCCCTGGTCCAGAAGTGATACACAACACACTGTTGCATGTGACTAGCTCTGTGTTGTTGATCATTAAATATCCTGTGTCTGTGTGCAAAAAGTTAATGAATTACAGTAGTTAGACATGGATCCCATTAAAAATCAATAGGTAAAATTAGTCATGACTAATACTCCATTCAGCTGTTCAAAAAGGAATAAAAAAATTACTATGAGTAGAGGGAGCAGCCTAGCCCCTCACCCCCACATTCTCACTCTCTTCATGTGGAGAGCAATTGTCTGAAAAGGAGAGCATCTGCTATGAGTGGAGGCTCTCCATATAACTGGAACCAAGGATTACTAATCATTGGAGAGCCTCTATGCACAGCAGAGGCTCTCTTTTTCAGACTACTTCTCACCACATGAAGACAGTGATGATGGAGGAGGGGGCCAGACTACTCCTTCTTACTCACATATTTTAATTCCTTATGATAGGGCTTCAGTCAGGTTCCCCTGATTTCAATGGGAGCTAAGTGCAACTATCATAGACTGGATCTAACCCACTATGTGTCAAGCAAAACATATATGATCCAGATGAACTGAGAATGGTTGTGTCATCCTGCTTCATGTTTGTGTGGTCAGACAAACATACTTGTAACCCTTATAAGCAACACTACTATATGTATAAGTTATTCCACTTACATTTCAATCGAGGGTACCATTAATTTGATGGTGTACAGAAATATCCTTACTAGCAGGAACAAGCCTATCGATGGTATACCAATACATGTAACTTGCACATGGATCAAAAGGTGTGCTTTTTAAAATGAAAAAAGTATTATTAAGCTATCTAATCTTTTAATACAATTGCCACAATACTGAAAACCAATGCTTAAAACACTTGCAATATATGTACTGCTGTGATGTGTACTTTGTATTCTTTTGTCAAACTGGTAAAAAAAGAGGAGGGGGGATGACCGTAAAGCAAAACTGATTATACAGAATATACAGCAAAAACAAATGCACTTTAGAGGAAGTGCTTAAGTCAGTTTACAAGTTTACAAGTTACACTAAAAAGAAAACAATGAACACTTTTTCTTTATCTGCATCCAAAATAATGTGACAAATGGAGCTTGTAAATCTCACTCACAAACACATAACATGGAACTTATGAAGACTGGAGAAAATAGATTATCATTCTTTTCATAGAGATTTGATTGTATGGAACAGAGTTAGTTCATGGAATACACTCATCCCACTTTCACCCCTGACAAATAGATTCAGCAGGTTTTTACGTGGTTGCAAACTGCAGTACTACCTATTTAACCAGAGACAATAATAATGCATGTAGTTCTCCAACTTTGGTTCTCTAGATGTTTTGGACTTCATATCCCAGAAACCCAAGCCAGCAATTTCCAGAAGCCACAGAATTCTAGGAATTCTGGGAGATGAAATCAAAACATCTGGAGGACCAAAGTTTAATTACAACTGAATTATAGGAAGCAATGTCTCTGGCAAACTATTAAAAAAACAAAACCCAACTCTTAAGAACTAGTACATGTTTCTAGCTTAATCTGATCTTGCAGTGTGTGTGTGTGGGGGGGACATTTCTTGGTGCAGCTCAGCTATTACATTTTTTACCTCTTACCATAAGAATCAAGCACATGTACCACAACTGCATAGAGGCAGCTGGCATTAGGGGCTGGGGAAATGACAATAAAACAGGCAATAAGACTGGGACTGGCAAGACCATATGAAAAGGGGAATCAAGCTCTGTTCTTAATATGCTAGCTTTCTATGTCCCAAGAGGATACACACACGCAAGACTGTGCTATTTCAACATGCAGGTGGAGTTGGGTTGCCTGTTTGAATGCACTTTTAAAAGATCCCCTGCATATAGAAAGTTAGCATGTGATGGAGCAGGATTCTAGCCTAAGCTGGTCTTTTCCTTATTGTGAATAAATGTTTGCATTCAAGGTTTCAGAAAAAAAGTGAAGTCAGGCACAAAAAGAGACTGGCAGATGCAGCAACACTGGTCACTTCAAAGAGGTAGGAGCCACAGCGATGTCACAGGCAAACAGACAATAGGACAGGATGGTGATACACTGAGATTATACAGGAGGGAAGGCTACTACAGACTTTCTAAACATCCCTCCAGCCAAATAATCTCTAGTTTATGAAAGCTCATGAATTAGGCTTCAAGATGCTGCAGGACTCTTTGTTCAGCTGGTTGGTTGGTTTCTTGCCCCCAAAATACAAGCATAACTGTGCTTCTGGAAGGGTATTTAATTACAGCTATAACATCTTTAGTATCTGGATGTTTGATTCAAAACCAGCCTGCCCTTACTTATTGCCTTCTAGGTGGGTTGAACTACAACTTTCATCCTCCTCCTGCCAGAAAGCCAATGGCTGCACTAGCTGGAAATGATGAGATTTGTAGCTCCGTTCATCTGGAGGGCAACAAGGTGTTGTTGAAAACCCTCTCCACAAGGACCATGCTGCTTCTTTGATGCCAACAGCAACAACTATACAGTTCTTGCTTAATAAATATTAAATACAGGTTCAGAATGGCAGAAATCTACAGAAAGGATGTGTTATATGCTTCCTACAGCCTGTCCCCCAAATAGCAAACATGTGCATGTCTCCAGGGCTTAGAAGCATCAGAGAATAATGGGGAGACTAAAAAATAGGCAGGAAGAAGGCAGTAGAATCATATTTAAAACTGTATCTGGAGGTCCTGCTCCCTCATCCTAGATAAGTATGCAGTATAAGACATTTCACATGGAGAATGCAGCAGCTCTAGTTAACCAGCAAGTAATGCTACTGTCTTCATAGTTGCAGAAGAGTATTTGGCACACTGGTTGTGCCTTCCCAAAATGCTCTGTCTTCATAACAGAAAATGCAGTTTCATTCCTATGTTTTGTTGCCATTGCTTTTTCAAATCCACCACATCCCATTAATTAAAACGTTTCTGATTGTACGTAGCAAACATTCCAAACATCCATTTCCGACATCTCACATCCCTCTCTTTGCTTTGTATCAAAAAATCAAATTCACCAGGGCTTTTCTTCTAACATTTTCTTGTTACACCTTCATGCTGTTCTCCAGAAATTCCTAAGTTCTGCACAGCAACAAGAAAAGTCAGCAACAGCAAACCTCCTCTTGGGGTTTGTGGGCACTTGCATAAAAAACAGAAGAAGCTGCCATCGGTTCAAATAAGGACCTCCATCATGTCTGGATCTGGGAATTCAGGCTTGTGAAGCAGACTGCTTACCCTGCCTTTGTTCTCAGGTAGCTTCCCATGGCTGGGAGAATTCTCTGTGGAGAGAAAGTGGGGGAAGCAAAGAATGAACACTGATCTGAGAGCTGCGTACAGCTTTACCATTCTTTCCCTCAACTGTTTTCTGTTTAATTCTGTTTCTCTCCCTCATCAACTCAGAGGCAAGAAAGCGGGAGCTGTTGGTGCTATTTTGAGCAGATCAACCAACAGCTGCCTAGGGAAAGGTGAAGCTGACTCTGCAGCTGCTTTCCATTTTAAAGAAATCATAGAATCATAGAGTTGGAAGAGACCACAAGGGCCATCCAGTCCAACCCCCTGCCATGCAGGAAATCACGATCAAAGCACTCCAGACAGATGGCCATCCAGGCTCTGTTTAAAAACCTCCAAAGAAGGAGACTCCACCACACTCCAAGACAGTGTATTCCACTGCCAAATAGGTTTTACTGTCAGGAAGTCCTTCCTAATGTTTAGGTGGGATCTCTTTTCCTGTAGTTTGAGTCCACTGCTCTGTGTCATAATCTCTGGAGCCGCAGAAAACAAGCTTGCTCCCTCCTCAGCATGACATCCCTTCAAATATATAAACATGGCTATCATGTCACCTCTTAACCTTCTCTTTCCCAGGCTAAACATACCCAGCTCCCTAAGCTGCTCCTCAAAGGGCAGGGCTTCCAGACCTCCCACCATTTTGGTCACCCTCCTCTGGACATTCCAGCTTGTCCATATCCTTCTTGAATTGTGGTGCCCAGAACTGGACACAGTATTCCAGGTGAGGTCTGACAAAAGCAGAATAGAGTGGCACTTTTACTTCCATTGATCTAGACACTATACTCCTATTGATGGTAGAAAGAATCATGGTAGAAAGAATTATGGGACTTGCATATACAGCATAGACCTTGACCATCAGAGGTAAGCAAAGTTCCCCTGGTGTTCATCTACAATACCTGTTGATGAGGTGGGGGAGAGAGAAACAGCATCCTGATGCTCTAAACCAGCCTCAGGCCATGGAAGCAACCAATAACCTGGGACTTCCATATGGCAAAAACAATGATGGGGACTGATCTAGTGACCTCTCCTTTTCTTCCCATTAAAACACCATCCTCACACTGCTTAGAATCAAATTCTGCCTCCTTCCTGCTCTCTCTCACAATCTGAATTTCTAAAAGTTCAGGTAAGGGAGGGCATTTCAAAACTGAAAACTGTCATGGGGCGGGGGAAATAGAAAGCTTTGAAAAGTGACTCTTTGAATTACAATGTCCAGAAGGTCTCACCCAGGATGGCCTCTGCAATTTTCCCAAGCTTTGGGAGGAAAAAACCCCAAGATTCTGTGGTTCAATACCATACCTCCAACAGAGAAATCAACTGGAGGAGGGCTTGAACAGGAGACCTTAAGACAAGGGAAAGCTGAGATAACAAGGCAAAAATGTGCATCACAATGTCATTGTATTGTGAGTTTCCCTGCCCACTCTGTGTGCAGGAGGCAATGAACTGGGATGCAGCATTGCAGCAGGAATGTGAGTCCAGACAAGTTTCAGAACCAGAGCCACCCATTTAATTAAGTGGGAGGCCTGGTTAATACTTGGAAAAGAAATTGCCAGGGAATGGTGGGTGCCTTGGGGTATATTTCAGAGGAAGGCAATGGCAGACCACCTCTGAGTACTCCTTGCCTAAGAAAACCTTATGAAATTAACAGGGTCACCATAAATCGACGGGCAAATTGAAGGCACATACATTACATTATGCATGTACCTTGGGTGGCAGAGTGAGAGGGAGGTGGATGATTTATACATTTACCCCCAGGGAGGGCTCATAGCACTACTCTGCAGAGCCTTGCTGTCCACTTTTGGGTGGCAGCAAACGTCACAGTGGAGAATGTTTGCCAGGCAGCTTTCCACAGCTGGCTAGTCTCAAATGCCCGGCTATGAGGAGTACTTCCTCGGAGCCAGGTATTGTGGTCAGGGTGCCCTGGCAGATTGTCTGTGCTGTAGCAGCACAGAAACTCAATTAGTGCCCCTCAGGGTGAGACAGAGGACTGGGAGACTCATATGTTCTTTTTCTGATGACAGTTTCCCCCATTTCTGGATTCTGCACATACACCTCTACTCACTCTCCCCTTCCCCCCCCTCCATTCTCAGAGCTGATCATGTCAGCCACCTTACCATGTCTCTCTCCATTGCCTTTGCTTCCAGTGTGCCTCAGTGCTGGACTTCCACCTGGAGTGTTACTCAATTTTCCTCGACCTGGAAAAGAAGCTGTGTTCGGCCAGAAAAATTCAGAGCCCTTGTCCGTCTGAGTGCTGCTGTCTTTACTGCCCATTTTTGTATGGCAGACAGTCACAGGCCATGAAGGTGTTGTGGACAGCAAAGTAGGAGGTGGAGGAGGAGGCAATGACGGGATGGACAGCTGTTCATTGGGGTCCTTCCCTAAGAGCAATCCTTGAAGGAAGAGGAGGAAGAGAAAAACACAGGGACAGAATACTTTTCAGTAAATTTAGTTTCACTACATTTTTGCCCTACCGTCCGAAAATTCCAAGTGGCTTAAATTAGTCACACACGATCTTACAAGTTAAAACAAATGTGGCAACACATTATATATAAGCCAGAGAACTGTCCTTTCCCCATGTTTTGTTTTTCTTTAAATAAAATATTTCTCAGTCAAGCAATTCATTTTACAAATGGCAATGCTGTTGAAAATAAAAAATGCAATTTGGTGGCGCCTAAAAACATAGAAGCAATGGTTATGAAAGAATCAGGAAGCTTTTGATGTACAGTTCCCCACCACCACCACATTTGTGGCTTTCACTTTCACAGTTCCGCCTATTCGTGGTTTGCTCAGCAAGCACCCCATTTAAATCAGCTTCTCTCCCTCACGCACAAGGGAGTGGAGCGGATTTAAACGACGGAGTGCTCCCCAAGCAAACCGCATGCCCAACTCCCTGCTGTCCTGGGGGCTGGCTCCATTTGGGGTGGAAGGCTAAGCCCCAGGAGAGTGGGGAGTTTGGGGCTAAGACCTTTTCAGCCACTCCCCCACCCTTCCCAAGGCAGCGATGGGGCTTTTCAAGCCTTGTTGTGACTTTGGGAAGCACGGGGAGGGGGATGACTGAGAAGCCTCTTGCCCGCCCAGCTGCCACCCCCAGGCCCTTCCTGAAGCGCAGGGGAGGGTGGCTGAGAAGCCTCCCGCCCACCACCCCTCAGCCCTTCCCAAAGCGGCTGTGGGGCTCGAGAGCCCCATAGCTGCTTTGGGAAGCACAGGTGTGTGTGTGTGGCTGAGAAGCCTCCTGGCCGCCCGGCCGCCACCCCCCAGCCCTTCCTGAAGTGACTATGAGGCTCAAAAAGCCTCGTTGCCATTTTGGAAGGGTGGGGGGGTTATGGGGGGGTGGGCTAGGGTACTGGGACTATGGAGTTTTTATATTGTAAGCCGCCCCGATTGCGTTGCAGAGGGGTGGGATAGAAATAAAATTTTATTATTATTATTATATTATTATTATATGGGCATGTGGGGGGAGGCATATTTTTATTCTCAGTTTTTTCACATGCGAGGGGGTCTTGCGCCCCTAACCCCCGCAAATGTGGAGGCACAACTGTGTTTTTTTTATTTAGTTATTTATACCCTGCTCTTCAGCCACAAGGCTATCAGAGCGGCTTACAAACTGTTTTAAGCAATAGCAATTTACACATCTACACTGCAAGAAGCCGCTTCCAATGTGTGTTAGCTAATTGCCCCTCACAAGCTGGGTACTCATTTTACCGACCTACGAAAGGATGGAAGGCTGAGTGAACCTTGAAGCCCACTGGAATTGAACTTGCAACATGGTGACTTGCAGTACTGGCATTTAACCACTGCGCCACCAGGGCTCCCTGTATATTAGCTGACTTGGTCTGATGACACAGAATATTCACAAACATTCCCAACTGCTGAGGGAACAAACTATCTGTTTGCACTGCAACTCCTGGGTGAGAAGGGGTGAGTAAAGACTCACACAGGATCTAGGAATAGTGGTAAATTTGTGAAGCAGACTCAAAAGTCCCATACAGTTGAAAAACTAAGAAGTAGGGAACTGCAAGCAAAGAATAGGAAACTGAAACCTAAAGAGTCCACTAGGGCCAAAAAACAATGGAAGGTAGAAACTAAATTTCACCTTCTGATTTTCACATCCCAACAGGCTTCTACTCAATGTCTACCACAAATAAAACTAATAAATTTAGCTCCTTGCACCACTGATGACTGACAATGCTGTGCATTTAGATTTGTCATTCAGTACATTTTGATTCCAGTCTCAAAATTTTACCAAAGCTTGGAAAATTATATTTTTGTGGCTGTGCAGGTTGAGGGATTTTCAGAGATCCCACTGAAAAAAGTAACATTTCCAAACTCTGACCATTATAAAGCATGAATCCCTATATACCATCACCATAATGGAACAATTTTATTTTGCTAATATCTTATTTTTTAAAAATCTCATTTTATTTCTTGTCATTTTTAACCCCCATCCAGTCTGTTCAACCTCAGGGTTTTCCAGATCAGCTTACAATGAAACAAACTTTTCTAAAAACAACATCATGAAACTTATCAGTCTCAATATACAGTAAGCAAGAAAACCATCTCAGCAACCATGGATGTGGAAACCCTATATACCAACATCCCACACAAGGATGTACTACAAGCTGTCAGGAACATAATTCCAGATAGGCCCATAGCAGATCTAGCCACCAAGGTCTGCCACTTTGTTCTCACACACAACTACTTTACTTTTGATAATAACACATACCTTCAAGTCAACGGTACTGTCATGAGCATACACATGGCACCACAATATGCCAACACCTTCATGGCTGACCTAGACCAACACTTCCTTAACTCCTGCACCCTGAAACCTCTGCTCTACCTGAGGTACACTGCTGATATCTTCATAATTTAGACTCATGGAGAGTACTCACTCAAGACATTCCACCAGAATTTCAACAACTTCCTCCCTACCATCAGTCTCAGCCTAGAACTATCAACAAAACAAGTCCACTTTCTGGACATCACCCTATAGGTACATGGTCGACATCTGAGCACCACACTATATTGCAAACCCACTGACTGCTACACATACTTACATGCCTCCAGTTTCCACCCTGAACACACTACCAAATCCATAATTTACAACCAAGCCCTCTGATACAATCATATCTGCTCAGACCCAGACCCACAAGACAGGGACGCCAAACTCATGGAATTACATCAAGCTTTCCTCAAGCTACAGTACCACAATATGAGATTTTTAAAAAACCCAACACAAATCAATAAGGCAAGACTTGTACCTAGGACTAATTTATTACAGAACAGACTGAAGACAGGAAATGACAGAACCCCACTAGTGATCATATACAGCTCTCTACTGAGACCACTCAGACATATCATCACTGAACTACAACCTATTTTGGACAACAATGCTGCCCTCTCAAAGGCTCTTGGTGGTAGGCCTTTACTTGCCTAAAGAGAGGATCCTAATCTCAAACAGTTGCTTACTTACAGGAGAATGCACAACACAGATGGGGAGAGGGGTACAAGACCTTGCCACAAACCCAGATGCCAACTCTGCCCACACATCTACTCAAGAAATGTCATCACAGGACCTAATCACATCACCAACAATATTAGAGGCACTTTCACTTATTCAGCCTCTAATGTGATATAGGCTATCCTCTACCAACAATGCCCTTCAGCACTCTACATTGGCCAAACAGGGCAGTATCTGTGCCAGAGAATAAATGGACATAAATCAGACATTAGAAATGGGAATACACAAAAACCAGCTGCAGAACACTTCAGTCTTCTTGGGCATTCCTTCTCTGACCTCAGCACAGCTGTCCTTGAACAAAAAAACTACAAAGGAAGATAAGAAAGAAGAACAGCTGAATTGGAATATATCCACAAATTCCATTCCATCAACAGTGGGTTGAACAGAGACAATGGTTTCCTGGCATACTACACATATTATAACACCAGTTAACATCCCAGCCTTATGAGGACTCTCTTGGCCAGTTTAGCACAGTTCTTTTCTGGTTCCCAGCCAGCATCGTGCTACATCCCATAACTTCCTGCACCATTCATATGCTCATCCACCCACCTTAGCTTTAGGCAATATCTTTCCTCCTGTCTTTGTCCCTCAATGACCATACAGTTGCCCCTCCGTATTCAAGGATTTGGTATCCACGGCTTGAAAATATTCTTTAAAAAATAATAATCCAAAAAGCAAACCTTGGTTTTGCTATCTTATATAAAGGACACCATTTTGCTATGCCATTGCCTATAATGGGACTTGAGTATTCACGGATTTTGGTATACATGGGGGTTAATGGAACCAAACCCCAGCGCATATGAAGGGACAACTGTAATTAAAACTGAACTTGTCAACTCATCACCATACCCACATGTTTTGCATTTCTATGGTTATTCACACAACCTGCTTATAAGGTCTGTTCCTAGGCACTGGTTCACTCCATGCATCAAGTCTGTGAAAGCTTATGCTCCAACTTCTTTCTCTGTGGTCGGATCCACACTATCCAAATAAATCAGTTCCACCTTGCATTATCCTGCATTGGTTTGACTCCCTTTGGAGTCACATTTAAAAGTCATGATCCACATTGAATGTGTATTGCCAGTTCTCCCCCCCCCCAAACTCACTTCTTTGCCTGTTAATCTTACCACCCAATTTTGCCCTCTAATTGGATGGCTCCCCATCTAATCCCCTCCCTCCCTTCCGCCCCAGCTCTGAAATGCCATGAAGCTCCACCAAGGTACTCATTTTGGGTGTGAAAAGGTGGTGAGGGGTGGAACATGAGTCTCTCCTGCAAGTGCCACCTGTCTCTCTGGTGCCGGCAAAAACCCAGCCCAGAGTCGAAAGAAGAAATAAGATAAAAATGAAGGCAGTCAATTTTACAGGCTCCGAGGCTGGGAGTTGAGAAAGGCGAGTGTTATTTAAAGAGCCAGCACAAAAGTGGAACCGCCAACCCAGCACCCTTAATACCCCAAAGAGCCCGCCCTCTACGAGAGAGGCACATCCTGGGGTGGGCGGGCAAGAACAGGGACATTTGGCGAGCAGACCTTGGCCAAAAAAGAGGCCAAGGAACTGGTGGAAGGGGAGCAGGCTGTGTGTTTGTGTGTGTATAACATGCCTACAGCAGCATGGAGAGAGTTGGCAACAAATGGCCACAGCTACAACATCTGCATAGCTCCTAAGGCAGCCAATCAGTCTGCCCCCAAATTACCCCATGCCACACCGATCCAGAAGGATGCACCTTGCAAAAAAAACAAACAAACAAAAAAAAAACAAAACAAAAAAAAAAAACAGGAAAACTTGTTTTTTCCAGGAAAGTTCAGAGTAAACAAGGACTTTAAAAAAATTGCATCAGTTCCTACAAAATGAGGATTTACTCTGAAAACGGTTGTATGTCGTGTATTCTAAAAGTGCCAGCATCAAGGTGGGGACAGATTTCTTTTCCAGTGTGGATCCAAGATCAGTTAGTCTCAAAGGTGCAACAATATCCTTTTGCATACTGATATTCCAGACTAACATGACTATGTTTTGAATTCAGTAGAGCCAATGTCATCCAAGAAAAGAAGCAAAGAGCAAACAAACAGACAGAGCAAAGGTATTGGGAGGTTGTGGGATTTACTGCTGTAGTTCTTGGTGTTTGTTTAAAATAGCCAAATTCTATTTCTGTTATTCTGGATTATTTTGTGGCAATTCCAGCACCAGCTGCAATATTTTATTCCCTCCTTTGGGTGGGTTTCCCTTCAACCCTCACCAAAACACAAACCCAATTAAAAAAAAAAATCTTTGGAAGTGCCCCTAGTGCAGATTCATGAAATTGCTATGAACAGAACCCCAAAAGAATGGAATAAGCACATATGGAAGAGATGACAACCAGCAAAACCTGAGGAACTGTAATGCAAGAACTCACACATCTTTGGATCACTCTGGAAGAACCCCAAACAAAAGATTAGCAAAACCAGAGCCAGCATGAAACAATGTTAACTGTTAATCACAATTCAAATTGTGAAAAATTGACATCTTCATCCTACAAACAAACTCCACATGAGATAACACTGAAGAATGAGGGAGGAGAGGAGAGGAGAGGTCTGGTTTGCATGGCTAAACTCACCAATGCTCCCCTTCCAGGTCTTGTCATCTTTCTTCTCCTCCGCCATTTGGTTACTGGTGAGAGAAGTTTGGCGGGAATGAGTTCCAGTTGCTGCTGCAGCAATTGATGGAACTGAGCGAGCAGGTCGCAAACTCGCGGTATCAGTTTTGCCAGGATCCTTTCTGGACCTCTGCTGGAGGACTTTGATCATGGCATCTTTCTCAATTATTTTTGCGTGCAGATTCTTTATCCTATGAGATAGATAGGTTGAAAGATTCCAGAGGTGAGACACAACATGAAAAGACATCATCTAGTCCGTTAAACTTTCACAGAATACTGTCCAGCAGTATTAATAGCATCCGTTTTTAAAAGTGTTGTAACTCCTTCTACTAGAAGTTACAGAGTCAGCCTTACTAGACTTGCTGTATGATTTAATTTCCTGTGCATCTCATGTACAAAAAGCATATTAGGCGAGCCAGTGACATGTAGTGGTTAAAAGTGCTAGACTGGGATTTGGGAGACCCAGGTTCAAGTCTCCACTGAGTAATGAAACTCACAGGCTGACCTTGGGCCCATGAGTTCATTAGAGGAAACGCAGGCTATCAGTATAACAAGCAAACACCTGCCAATTGTACCTACTTGCAAAATCAATATAAAGGAAGAAATTTGCCCCATTTATTTTTTTAAAAAAACCCATACATTTACTACATTCCTTAACTGACAATTTTCTTCTCATGTCATTTAATGCTGCAAGAGGGGAAAGACAGGGCTAATCTTCCTGGGTCTGCCTTGCATCTCTTGCCACTATCCATGTATGGAATGGGGGAATGTCTGAAGAGGGATGCCAGTTCTATATTGCACAGACTACCCACATGACTAAGAGACACAGCTGAGTAAAGTTATGGTTCAACTCTAAAAGCATTCAGTCTTGTTTGATTTTCTACCATGTTTGGAGGCCCCCTGGATCCTCAAGGGGTCAAAAAAAAATATGAAGTTCAAAAAATGTTTTGCCCCTAAATGCCCTGTAAGGAGTGCATGGGGCTTTTCTGCTACATTTCAGACCACCCCCAAGCCAATTAAGGCCCAGGGGACACCTTTTTTGAATCAGGAAGTGGACAGGAAGTAATTTTTGCTCACTTCTTGATGTTTTAAAAAAAGGCTTTTCTTGGCCCTAAAATGGCCCAGGAAGGTACCCAAATATGGTCAAAAAGCTGCCATGTGCCCTAGGGTGCATTAGGGAACAATTGGGGTGGGGCATTGTTTTTGTTTTGTTTTGTTTTGTTTTGTTTTTGCAAGAGTGTGAGTTGTGGGGTATGCAACCCTCAAAGGTTTCCTAGGGGGCTAACATAGCCCCGTAGCCTTCCACATTTGCCCACCTCTGGTGTAGTGATTTTGATTGTTAAGACTGGGACTTTGGGAGACCAGGGTTCAAATCCCAATGCAGCCATGGAAACCCCCTGATGATTTTGAGCAAACCACTCTCTCTTAGCATTAGAGAAAGGCAATGGCAAACCACCTCTGAATGAATCTTGCTAAGAAAATCCTTTGATAGGGCCACCGTAAGGCAGAGACAACTTGAAGGTGCATTACAAAAGCAATATCTAATACTGTATATATTTTAATAAGTATTAATTCATAAATAATAAATCCCACAGTAGGCCTTTTACAACTTGTTTCTTACGTGTATTCCATGTCCTGACACCTCCGGTTGGCTTGCATTATTTCCTCTTCCTCTTGCCACATACGGACCTCCAGGGAACTCTCGCTGTAGCTGCCATTCCGTGAGTGATTAGTGGTTAGTGTTTCCCTGGCAACAGAAGACAAATTTCTTTCACGCACATATACATCCATCATATTTTCCCATTTGATTTGATCAAAGGGACACTGGTGGCGCAGTGGTTAAGTGCCAGTACTGCAAGTCACCACGTTGCAAGTTCGATTCCAGCGGGCTCCAAGGTTCACTCAGCCTTCCATCCTTTCGTAGGTCGGTAAATTGAGCACCCAGCTTGTGGGGGGCAATTAGCTAACACACATTGGAAACTGTATAATGCAGTGTAGATGTGTAAATAGCTATTGCTTAAAACAATTTGTAAGCCGCTCTGATAGCCTTGTGGTTGAAGAGCGGGGTATAAATAAATAAATAAATAAAGGAAACTGCCTTATGGTTAGTTTGGTTGCCCATCTTGCCCAGTATGGTCTACTGGATATATCAGGAAACTGGACCTTCTATGCGCAAAGCATGTGCTCCTACCACTTGGGTATGGCTCTTCCCCAACAATATATATGCAATCATTTGTCAACCAGGGGGTGGGTAACTTTATGGTGGCTAAAGGCCAACCCCCCATTCAGATCCTGATGCAGGCTGCTTAGGCCATACACACCAAGCTCAAAAAACTTTGTTTTCCTTTGCAGTCCCTCTCAAAATGGCAGGAGGAAGTGATGCCCTGTCACTCCCTGCCACCATTTTGAGAGAGTCTGTAGATGAAAACAGAGGTATTTGGGGGGTAGTACATGGTTCGAGGTTGCTTGTGGAGGAGCATTTTCATGAGTTTGTGTTTGGGGGATTATTTTAAAAACAGCGGGGCTGGACGAACTGGTGGGAGGCTTCAGGGGCCACAAAAGTGGGGTGGAGGTGTAGCATCTGGCCCATGTTGCACACCTCACCCAAACTGGTGGGAAGCTAATCTTGAACAGCAGATATGAGCAACTGCAGTGGATCTGGGGGCCAATTTTCTGCCCTGCAACCTTTCAGGAGACCACAGGAATGAGAAAAAATGCAAACAATAAAACCAAAAGCAGCGGAAGTCCATTTTTGGTTCTGGAAAATGTATATTTTTGATGTTGAACACTGCAAAAAGACCTGTAACTTCTTTAAAAGGTAAATTTAAATTCTTGACATATTTGAGAAGAGGCAAGCTACCCCTTTTTTGGCCAGGAAAAAAAAAGGCAATCTAGAGAGCATGAGAGAGCCAAAGTGGTGGTATAGTTGGCTGAGTACTTAATTAGGAATCAGACAGACCAGGATTTGAACCCCTGCTGGGTGACCTTGGGCAAGTCACACTCTCTCAGCCTCAGAGTAAGGCAATGGCAAAACCCTTCTGACTAAAGTTTGCCAAGCAAACACTAGGATACGGTTGCTTTAGGGTTGCCATAAGTTAGAAATGACTTGAAAGCACACAGCAGCAGCAGCAACAACAACAGAGTATGAAGGGACTGAAGGTCCAAAAAACAGCACTGAGATGCTGGATGTGGGCCCAGGACTGCACTTTGCCCATCCTGAGTCTTTCACACAGGATGCTGTTTTTTTTAAAAGAAACAATAAATCTGCACCTGATCAGAAACCCAAAGTAAAAGCCAAAGTTAAATTCTCAGTACTAGGCAGGACACTATGGACTTTAACTTTATCAGAAAAGCCTCTAAAAATGTTTTTGTCACCATCTTTTTGTGTCAGCAAAAGAACCCTTTATATCAAATGTTACAATGAGCATGTGAAAAAGCAGCCTCATACCTCTGCATTCACTGCCAAGTGCTCGGCAGCTCTCGCGAGAAGATGCGAGCACGCTTAAAAGTAAAAAAAAATGCCCTCAATCACAGCAAAAAAACACCACAACCAATCTATTGATGGCTTGGCCCATCAATAAAAAAGAACGCCTTATTTACAGCACATCATTGCGAAAGCACAACGTTGTATAGTATTGGTGCCCTTTCATGTTCATTAGGTGTCATTATGACACCGTATTTGCTACATCTGATAAAGTCCTATGTCACTGCTTACAACAAGCTTACTGTGGTAAGCTACCACCAGCTAAACAGTTACATAAAGAAGACAGCGCAAACTTGTTCTCTCTTGCTCCAGATGGCTGGACTGTAACTAAAGGAGAGAAATTGCAAGGAAACTGATTTCTGCTAAATGTTAAGAGAAACGTTTGAATGTCAAGAACTGTTTATCAATGGAACAGACTGCCTCTAGGGCTGGTGGGCTGTCTTTCACTGGAGGTATTTAAGTACAGGCTGGACATCCATTCATCAGGGATAATGTAGTTGTAAAATTCCTGGTCTGAGCAGGAGGTTAGACTAGATGCCCTCCAATGCACCTTCTAGTTCTGACATTTTACAATTTTATGACATATATATTCACTTTAGTTGGATTTCCAAGTCTTCCAAAGCAGAGCCTCTGTTTGCTGCTTTTTGCAGGAGATGTCTCACCTCATTCCTCCCAGAGGAAAATTCTGTGGAATAATAAGATCTGATTTGGGTGATCATATTTCAGCTTAACAAGCTGAGGTATGAACAAATTTTGTACCAATGTATACAGCTCCTATCTTTCCTCTATAGCATGAGCAATCAAACCAGGAAGACTCTAATGAACCAGTTTTCCATTTCATGCAAACTAGGAAACTACAATTATCAGCTTCAGAAATAATTAGCATGCTTAACCAATTTCACCTTAGTTTAAGATCCTAACTTGTTGTGATGCTGTTAACCATCTTTTTGCAGTTTAGTGAAAATGGGAAACTATCATTTTCCCTTTTAGAAAAAAATGGGAAATTATGGTTAGAGACTTCCTGGTTTAATCGTTGCTTGGATGAAGAGAACAGCAGACGGGCTATGTGCCTGGGGCAAAAACTTCACTCATATTGCAGCTTATTAAGCCACAATACTACATGAATGTATCAGCTTATCCAATTTTTGTGATAGTCTGAAAGATGTGAAAGATTGTGTCTCCCTCTACGAACCTGCAAGGGTTTTAAGATGTTCAGGGGAAGGTTTTCCCTCTGTCCCACCACCATCATAGGCTCACTTGGTGAGGACGAGAGAGAGAGAGAGAGAGAGAGAGACTTCTCTGAGGCTGCTCCTACCCTTTGGAACTCCCTCCCACAGGAGGCTAGGTGGCCCCCTTCCCTGTTTTCATTTCATCAGCAGGCAAAAACATTCGTATTTAAGCAGGCCTTTGATGTATAATTTTGGCTTTTATCAGGGTGTGTTTTTATGTAGTTTTTATTTTATTTTTACTTTGTATTTTTTTAAGTGGTTTTAATTGATTTTAATTGTGATTTCAACTGTTCTTGTGAGCCATCTTGGGTCCCACTTTGGGAGAAAGGCAGCATAGAAATGGCACAAATAAATAAATAAATAAATAGTATACATAATTTTGGATTGTATGCCTATCCTCCTTTTTTTCACCCAACAGACAAACAAAAAGCATGCAAATAGTGGCCTTGTTTAGCCATGTCCTACTTTTCTGTTGCAGTAGTAGCTGCAGCATTCATGGCAAAGTGTCGGATTGCACTCTCCTCTAGGTACTTTTGCTCCCATTTGGTCATGTCAGCTTCCAGAGCCAAAATCCTCTCCTCCTTCTCTCGCACTAACTCCATTAATGCAGGCACATTGTACTCTGGCAAGGTGGCAGCCTGGTAGTTCCCCTGCCTCTGGAGTAAAACAAATGAATATTCAGTTTAAAAGGTTCATTCTAAACATAACACAAGAAGAGACCCGCTGGACCAGACCAGAGATCCATCTAATTCAGCATCTCACTTCCCAGAAACTATGGTTTGTATTAACTGAGTTTTGTTTTAAAGCCATTAATTCCACAGAGATGAGCAAACAAACCCTTTCTGGTTTGTTTTTCTCCTGCCCCTTTAGTTAGCTCTGTTTTCAGACTGGGCAGGAAGTTTTCAGACTGGAGTAGGAAGCTATGGACAAATTATCATTGCAGATTTAGGTATCACACCAAGACACGGTTTAAACAAGCCACCGTTTATAAGCTAACATAGGTTCAGAGTATGGTTTGTAACTTGTTAAGAATCTATGGCTTGTTAGCAGAGGTGGCTTCATATATGACAACAAGACAGATTTCAACAAAATAAACCATGGCTTGTTGTGACAAGTAAATGCAGTCATTGCTTTTTGCATCTTGAAGTTTACATTTATGAGGCATTATTTACACACACACACACACACACACACACACAGAGAGATGCATTGGATATTATCCCCATTTAGCAGAGAGGTATGCATGCACACACAATGATGTAGAAAGGTGAAAGGTCTCTTGGAATAGGAAGGGTCAATGTGAAAAATGTAAAAAGTCTGTGATAATTCAATTAAAGCTTAATGAATTTACCTGAGACAAGTTCACTACAGCAGTAACTGGTCATAACAATAATCTTAGCATTGCTAAGTAGAATCATAGAATCATAGAATTGCAGAGTTGGAAGAGACCATCCAGTCCAACCCCCCTGCCACGCAGGAAATCTTGATCAAAGCATCCCCGACAGATGGCCATCCAGCCTCTGCTTAAAGACCTCCAAGGAAGGAGACCCCACCACGCTCCGAGGGAGTGTGTTCCACTGCCGAACAGCTCTTACTGTCAAAAAGTTCCTCCTCATGTTGAGGTGGAATCTCTGTTCCTGGAGCTTGCACCAATTGCTCCGTGTTCCAGTCTCTGGAGCAGCAGAAAACAAGCCTGCTCCATCCTCAGCGTGACATCCCTTCAAATGCTTAAACAGGGCTATCATATCGCCTCTTAACCGTCTTTTTTCCAGGCTAAACATACCCAGCTCCCTAAGTCTCTCCTCATAAGGCATCATTTCCAGACCTTTCACCATTTTAGTTGCCCTTCTCTGGACACGCTCCAATTTGTCAATATCCTTTCTGAATTGTGGTGCCCAGAACTGGACACAGTATTCTAGGTGAGGTCTGACAAAGGCAGAATAGAGTGGCACTATTACTTCCCTTGATCTAGACACTATACTTCTATTGATACAGCCCAAAATCGCATTGGCCTTTTTAGCTGCCGCATCACACTGTTGGCTCATGTTCAACTTGTGGTCTACTAGGACTCCTAGATCCCTTTCGCACGTAGTCTCATTCAGCCAGGTCTCTCCCATCCTATATTTATGCATTTCATTTTTCCGCCCTAAATGCAGTACTTTACATTTCTCCGTATTGAATTTCATTTTGTTAGCTTTGGCCCAGCTCTCCAGTCTATCCAGGTCATTCTGAATTTTGATCCTGTCCTCTAGGGTATTAGCTACTCCTCCCAATTTGGTGTCATCTGCAAATTTGATAAGTATGCCCCTAATTCCCTCATCTAAGTCATTGATACGTAAATAAGTAAATCAACAACTGTGGGTTATGGATGAACAAATAAAAAAGAGACACCGAAGAATTCTTCAATATATGATAACAGTGGCTAGACTTGTCTATGCTCAGAAATGGAAGGGAATGAATACACCGACTTTGGAAGACTGGTTAAACAAGCTATATGAACTTTTAGAAATGAACAATTTAACAAAGTCGATCAAACAGAAATCGCTAAAGACTTATTCAAAAGACTGGGAAATGTTTATTGCTTATTTACAAAAGCATTGAGGTACAAACTTTGTTATCAGCTTAGAGTGTTGAAGATATACAAGGTTAATCAATTAATTATGGCTTTGAATAGCAAAAGTATTAAGACTTATTTTCTTGCTAACCAAGAAATGTAGAAGATTTTTGCTTTTAAAAAAGATTCCAGCTAGGGGAAAGGAAGTCACTGTAGTACATAGTAGGTAGTTTGTAGTAATTTCGTTTCTTTTTATGTTTTTTCATGTGTTTGTGCATAGTTTTTCTTCTTCTTTCCTTCCCTGTTCTTTTTGTAATATGTAGTAATTGTATCTTAGATATGTAAAATATGCATTTAATAAAAAGTATTTTTTTAAAAAAAAACAACAACTGTGGGGCGGAAAAGCATTGTGCCTCTTCAGACCTAAATAAACATAATCCATTATTATTATTATTATTATTATTATTATTTACAAGTTAAAAACATTACAGTAAAAATTAAAGTACCTTTTTAAAAACCCTTAATTTTTTTAAAAAACCTCCCCAGACAGGCACACTAGCCCAGCCTTTGTTGGTTCATAAAAAAAACCTGGTGGCATAAAAATGTCTTAACTTGCCCCTGAAAGGAGATCAAAGATGGGGCCATCCTAGCCTCTTTGGGGAGGGAGATTCACAGTCTGGGAGCAGCCACTGAGAAAGCCTTCTCCCTTGTTCCCACAAAACATGCCTAAGACGGTGGTGGGACAAAGAGAAGGGCCTCTCCAGATGATCTTAAAGTGCTACTGAGTTCATACAGGGAGATGCAGTCCTTCAAATCACCTGGACCCATGCCATATAGGGCTTTATAGGTCAAAACCAGCACTTCGAATTGTGCCCAGAAATGAACTGGCAGCCAATGGAGCTGTTGCATCAGAGGAATTGTGTGCTCCCTGTAGCCAGCCCCAGTTAACAACCTGTTAACAACCAATTCAATTCAACTGATACCAATTCAATTGTCACAGTTCCATTCTACAGAATCCTGGAATTTATAGTTTGGTAAGGTATTTAGAATGCTCTGCTAAGGAACCAAGTGCAGGGGAGTGTAATGGAGAGCAAATCTTTATTATTAGTTTATTAAAGTCTTTTTAAAAATAAATAAATAAATAAATGGTACCACCACAAGGGAGAAAGACCCTTTCTGTGGTCCAGTATTTACCAGGCAAACACCAATCAAGGCAAGTACAGTTCACTGAGTTCAATTGTGCTTGCTCCAGAGTAGACACAAACAGGATTACACTGTTAATCAGAACTCACTTTAAGTGGACAAAGACCTGTTGACAAAATTGGTCTGGGTGAAGAGCTGGAGATTGTCTTATTTTGTCTTATTTTAACATGCTGAGTGCTGAAAAGATGCCTGCATCTTATCTTGTGGTTATGGATATGCATATCCTCGAGTGAAACAAATTCTGAAACAGCTATTTAAATGCTCTTCTATTTATGTGCAGCCAGGTCCTCAGCAGGCCTCACTCAGTAAGCCAAAAATACTTTCATGTGTGCTGTTTCCCCTCACCTTTTAGACAGCATGTAAGCACTCTTTCTGTTCCTTGTGTAACTAGCTGGAGACACCAAGCAGCACACTGGAGCAAAAGACATCTATGGTTGCCAGATATGTGTTAAAGCCTCCTCAGAGAGGGTTGTCTTTTTAAGGATCCATTTATGTTGATAGATACCTTGAACACCTGGAATCCTGTCTCTTTGGTGTGTTATGGCACTCTGTCTATATGTGCCCATGACATTTTGTTGCTGAAGGCAGAGATGGTGCCCCTCTCCATTCATTTATATAGAAACTGACAGGACTGGAAACTGAATCTTACTTCAATGTTCATGATGGGGAAATTCCTTCTACCACACTTCAGGCCAATGGGTTGGTTTGGGGCACAGGGTAGGCCATGTGATACACAGGCCTCTATCTTTCAAAACTCTTGGCCTAAATCATGTGTGGGAAACATGCAGCTCTTCATATATTGATGGACTGCAACTCCCAGCAGCCCTAGCCAGTGTAGCCAATGCTGAGGAATATTGGGAGCTGCAGTCCAACAACATCTGAAGATGCATATGATTTACACCCATGGTCTAAATTTAATGCTAGCCCCAGCTAGAGTAGACCCACTGAATTAACTCTCAACGATCCCAATAACCCTTGTGTAAATCTAAGTGAATCAATGGGTCTACTCTGGTTAGGATTAGTAATTGAATTTAAATTCTTGTTTCCATTCTCTACAACCCAGTCCCTGCTCCCTAAGATAGTATGACTGAATTTATTTATAGGATGAATGTCTTCAGGTATCTCTTCTAGGCCCAAACCTCATATATGTAAATTTCAATATATCTCATAATCATGCCCACTCAGAATAGCAGAGGATATTTGCTGAAGGGGTAAAATCTCAGTGAGATCAAAATTCTCCTTAAAGACAAACTTAGAACAGATCTAACATACAATTTTTCAAAGATGCAAAGAAATTAATCAGTATAAGTCAGTATCCATACTGTGCACTATCTCATTGTAAGAGCATGGAAAATTACTTTTTAAAGTTATTATGTTATACTACCAAGGTTAAAAGCATGTAGGTCTCTTTCACACTGCACAATTATGTTATTATGTATCATCAAGTTGATTCCAATTTATAGTGACCCTATCCTAGGATTTTCTTTGCAAGAGGAGGTTTGCCACTGCCTTCCTATAAAGCTGAGAGAGTGTTTAAGACTACTCAGTAGGTTTCCATGGCCTAGTGGGGATTTGAACACTGGTCTCCTGTAGTCCTACTGCAACACTCAAACCAGGTCACCATGCACATTTATAGCACTTTGATACCACATTAGTTGCCATGGCTCTGTTCTATGTAATCCTTGGATTTTATAGTTTAGAGGAGACCCTAGAGCACTCTGCCAAAGAATTCTAAATATTTCATAGAACTACAAATCCCACGATTCTAAAGTATGTAGTTATAACAGTTAAAGTCTCATTGAAGTGCTATAATTATGTAGGGTGAAAGAGATTTTATTTATTACTACTGTTGCTATTTTTACAAAGTAACATTTTAGTTTCCCATTTCTCAGAATGACTAAAGGTTTTATGGCTTGGTTATTTTTTTTTACTCAGCATCAGCAAGCACCACAAAAACCAACACCTGAACTGTAAAATATTCTACTCCTATCATTTGGTGAGGCCCACTCCTTCATAACTATAAAAGTAACATAGCAGTTACAATTGCAATGAAAAAGGACAGTCATACCTCATTAAGTTGTAGTTATAACATGCTGCATTTATTCCATCGTTCTTGGAAAAGGGAATTTATAACTAGTTATTATCTGTAACTCCCAGGAACTTACTAGTAAACTGTTATTTTTATTTTTAGTTATTTATACCCCACTCTTCAGCCACAAGGCTATCAGAGTGGCTTACAAATTGTTTTCAAGCAATAGCAATTTACACATCTACACTGCAATAAGCAGCTTCCAATATGTATTAGCTAATTGTCCCCACAAGCCAGGTACTCATTTTACCGACCTATGAAAGGATGGAAGGCTGAGTGAACCTTGGAGCCCTCTGGAATCAAACTTGCAATGTGGTGACTTGCAGTACTAGCATTTAACCACTGCGCCACCAGGGCTCCCAGGGTGTTCAACAGGACAGATTTCTTTGCATTAAAAAAAAAAAATCCCTAAAGCATCTCTTAAATTCCAGCTTGGCAGCTGACAATGAGATTCTTATAAAGTCATTCCAAGAAAAGCCCTTTAATTGAATCAATGGAGCTTTTTTTCTCAAGCCAAGTAATTGAATTGGTAGAATTTGCTCAGAAAAACTTGGCTTCAGGAGCCTCTCTTCCAGCACATGGATTAGTATAAGGATATGCCAATAATTAAATAAACACAGGTAGACTCTTGTCTCTAAGAGCTTTCCAAATTTGGTTATTAACCCTGAATACTCCTAATATGGATTTTTTTAAAAAATATTTAAAAGACCACAATTTATTGTTCCATGAAAATACTATGATGTGGTATTTTACACAAATTAGTAAATACACACTAGTTTCTAAATTTTCAAAGACATACAGTTTCCAAGTGTATGCCAAGTGTTTTGTTTTTTTAAAGTATACCAGAAACCTACTCTGCTTTCAAAATGAACTTGAGCCAAGTGGATTTTCCAGATGCTAGAAAATATCCTGGGATCACAGTTGCTTTTTATCTTACCACATTTTATGCAAGTTTGAGGTATTCTCTGCGCTTTCTGGGCCAAGGTCTAAATGCAACTACACTGATTGTTTTGGTTTGTATGAGTCTGTACACATGTGTGCTTAATAATACTGTACTTGCAAATATTTTTTTTAATTCTTCAAAAGTGAATATCAGCAGTCCCAGCTGAGCATGAGACATGACATTATAAAGCACAAGTCAATACTTTCTTTTGCTGACAGACAGTGGACAAAGCTTCTCATCTGACTCAGAAATGACCATATATTATTGCATGCTTGTCTTATATTGTTTCTTCCATCATTACCACTACCACCACACACACCTATTGTAGTCTCACAAGGACACTTTGATGGTGGTGGTTGTTATTATCTCATTTATGTACATTATGCCTTTTCCCCAAAACTAGGATTCAGTATGTCTTACAAATTAAAAAACAAGTAGAACACAGTCAAAACATTTTTTATAAAAAGCAATATTAAAATGGGATTAAACTATTAACAACACTAAGAACTACTTAAAACATACAAGTAAAATGTTTAAAAGCAATTTAAAAACAGTACAGAATATTTCCAAACACTATTCAAAAGGAGTCCTACATAGAGTATATTACAGTTAACCAAACGGGATGAAACTAAAGCTGCTGACACACTACAGAAATAATGCAGTTTGAGACATATTTGAACTATCATGGCTCCATCCTATGTAATCCTGTGATTTGTAGTTTGTTGTGGCACCAGAGCTCTCTGACAGATAAGGCTAAATATCTCCCAAAACTACAAATCCCAGAATTCCATAGCATTGAGACATGGCAGTTAAAGCAGTGTCAAACTGCATTATTTCTGCAGTGTGTCAGCCATCTAGTTGCCATGACCAGTTCAGGTGTCTCCAGGAACAGGGCACAGTGGCACACAAGTCTTAACTGGGCACATGCATTTCTGGCCACTGCAGAAACCTGGATTTCCATAGTACAATGCTGAGTCCTGGGGGCCGTTTACACGGCAAAATAAGTCGTGTAATAATTCGGCAAGACGCCTGATAGTTCCCACGTATTTCGACGCAGTATCGCCCTTTTCAGAAGGAGGGGGTGTAAAATACCCGTAAGTGGCGCAACTTTTGACTGCGCTGATTTTCCACTCTTTTTTAAAAAGTTCCACAGTATAGCGCACTATCGATATTGTGAACTATCCAACATCCACTTTCGCAATTTTTTCATCTACCGGAAATTAGGCGGATCCTTGGGAGTGGCTCACTAAAGCATCCCTCCCACCAAACAAAAACATCACGCAGGCAGGGAAGCACCTCTTCCGCAGCAAAAGGAAGAATATATCTTGAGAAAAAGGGACATTGCTTTGTGATGACTTGTTCTATGAAGGATCGCAGCTGCCTACATCTATTCCTTCTCCTAATACAACTTCTGCGGCGATAAGACCTGCATGCATCCTGAAATGCAGCAATTGTGGCTATGATTCTGAACATCAACAAGAAGCAACAAGAAATAGTTGCTAAAGCCTCCATCTTTAAATTGAATAGGTAGGGATACCCTAACGATGGTGGGCGAACGATGAGGTGCACCAGGTATAGGTATGCCCAATCAGATTTCTTGGAGTGGGAAAGTTTAATAGAAACTGTTAACCAATAGGAATAAGAGTGACGGGAGCACAGAAAGGAAGTTAACCATAAAGGAGTGACGTATGCCGCTGATTGACAGCTATGGTACTAGCTAAAATGCGAAATGTCGATACTGTGGGAACTAAAAAAAAAACCCGAAATCGAATAATTCGTAACTTATTTAATTCCACATAATTGCATCATGTGAACTTTGATTGCGGCGTTTCACAAAAATTAATGAAAAATCGTGTACACTATACGACGCTGTATCGAAAGTGCGATATTGCGATACATTGCGGGGAAAATATTGCCGTGTAACCGGCCCCCTGGAGTACACCCAAACTGTGAACCTACGTCTTCAGCGTGATCCTATCTAGCACTGGTAGAATTCCTATTATGAGTCTCTGATCTACCTTTCAACTGACCATAAGCAACTCTGTCTTGTCTGGATTAAACTTCAATTTGTTCAGCCTCATCCAATCCATCACTGATGACAGGCACCCATTTTCCTTGGAGTTTGGTGGAAAGAAGAAATTGAGTTGGGCACCATCAGCATACTGGTGACACTTTCAAAGTTCTGGACAAACTCTCTCAGAAGGTTCATGTAGATCAGGGTGGGCAAAGTGGTCTGTGGGTTGCATGTGGCACCCAGAGCTGTTCTTGTAGTCCCCAGAGGCCAAGTTCTTCTTCTTTTTAATTTTTTTTGCTCCAAAATGTCCTTTAAGGACATGGTGGACGTTTTTGCCACATTTATGGCTCCCCCAGGCCAACTGAGGCCCAGGACCTTTTTGAAACAGGAAGTGAACTGGAAGTGACTTCTGCTCACTTCCTGTTGGTAAAAAAAGGCATATCCTGGGCCTAAAATAGCCCAGGGAAGCCTAAACCATAGCAAAAATGCCCCCTAAGTGTCATTTGGCAGCATTTGGAGCCAAAATATTTTTTTGACTTTTTTGTTGGTGGCATGGTCCTCCAAATCTCCTGGCCTTCCATAGTTGCGCACCCTTGGTGTAGATGTTGAATACTATGGGGCCAAAACAGAGCCATGAGGGATGCCAGATGCTGAAGAGTTGAACAGGAATCCCCTGCATCACTTTCAGGCTCACCCCTCCAGGAAGGTATGGAACCCACTGTAAAACATCTCAGGAAGGCAGCCCAGGAGGACACCATGGTTAATTGGGCCGAAAGCCACTGAGATATCTTGCTGAACCAACAGGGACTGGTTAATACCAGCAGATAGTGACAGACCTCAAGTGATCTAGTAGTGTTCAGAAAGTAAAGAAAGAAAAGACCAAGCCATAGCCTTCACTTCTTAGGCAAAAGGAATTCTGTTTGCAATTAACAGCCTTGTGGAAGTAGTTTCCCCCCCTCTAGTAGGTATGAGAGTGAAGTAACATCAGCAATATGCCATCCAACTTAGGCATTTCATTTCATTTGACAATCCAGAAACAAACAAAAGAAGATCTATGCACAAGTGAAAATGGATAATTCACGGGCAAATGCACACCTCCCCATTTCTTTTCTGTCCTTAGCAGAAGCTGGGTTAGTAGCTTCTCATTTAATAGAAATGACCAAATGTGACCCACAATACAACACATATCCACAACCGTAGGGTTTGACTAATTAGTGCTGTATGTGAGCCCAATGAGAAGGTTAACAGGACAGGCCTGCCCTACCAGTGGCCTTGATGTGGATTGCCACAGATCTGAACTGAGCCTTCAAAGATCCTTTAGGAAACACACAGTCCTGGGAGCCCCGAGTCCACCTCACCTGCTGGAGCCTCAAGGATTCCAGCTCTCTCTCCAACCTTGTGCGAAGCCGACGCTCCATCTGTTCTCGTTTCTCGTAGGCTGCCTGAAGCTGCGTCAGTGCCTGCTGAAGCTTCTCTACCTTCTCCACATGTGCTTGCTTCTTCCGTAGCTGTGGGCAGAATAATAGAATTTCAGTGTTGGAAGGAAGCTTGGAGATCCACAATGCAAGATTTACAATGAAGAATGCAAGTACAGCCTCAGCTTTGCTTAAACAATAGTAGCTGGCTGTCTATCTAGGAAGCTCCTCCTAACTGAAATCTCCTTCCCTGAAATTTCCATCTATAGGTTCTAGAGCTACCCTTTGGAGAAACAGGGAACACATCTGCTCCATCTACTTCATGGTAGCTCTTCAGATATTTGAAATCAGCCACCTGAGTTGCAGCATGGGAGGAAAGGGTTAAATCTTCTCTCCCAGCTTGCAGCAATCCCAATACTGAATTGTCCCTTGCACCCTAGGAACAAATCTTTTAAAATGTACACTTTAAAAAGAAGACCTGTATATTAAATGCAAAGGTACATTTCACTTGTAGTGTGGCCCTGAATCATAATGAGAAATTCAAAACAAAATTACATGCCTTCTTGAAAATGAACTCCATTAAAATCAATATGACTAACTCTGCAGAAAGTATGTCTGTGCTGGAAGCACAAAAATGTAATATATCCAAGGTTGTCTTCCAGAAATTTAACAGTTGGAACAAAGCTTTTACTCCTCTCTGTCCACCCAAATTTACTTTGCTTCTTTGGTGCCCCCCACCTTTTAATTCTTTTCTGGCATTGCCACTCAGAAATCAATTCTCCAATCCTTCTCCCAAGACTGTTCTTTGACTCTTAATTTTCCTCTTTTGCTAGTTCTCATGTTATAAAGAATGACAACTTGGGGGAGTTTCCATGATGAAAGAAGGGAACTACATTGCACTGGAGGGTGCTACACACACATCATCTGAGTCTTCACAGACCTCTCACCATGGGGAAGCAAGAGTTCCTATTCTGTCTTAAGAGTTTTCCTACTCTTGGTTCCTGGAAACCACCTCATGTGTTGAAAAATATTCAGGAACTGGTCCAGACTGCAATCCTAAAGATACTAAGGAGATTTTCAGACTACACTGTTATAGTGTTACTATTCCGCTTTAACTGCTCTGGCTTCCTCCTGTGGAATTCTGGGGTTTGTAGTTTACTGAGGCCTAAGAGCTCTCTGGCTGAGAGTTGTAAATGCCCCTCCCTAAACTGCAAATCCCAGGATTCAAGAGGAGGCAGCCATAGCAAATAAAGTGGAATAGTAACACTATAACAGTGTTGTCTGAAAATCTCCTTAGTGTCGCTGAACTCAGCAGTATTTCTTGGGGGGGGGGCACTCAGGATCAGTCTTTAGATGTGACTGCTAATAATAAAGTGAGTTTGTGTACATAGTGTATGTGTGTTGGGGGAGGAGAGAAAGAGAAAGACAGAGAAGTGTAAAAGGTTCTCACCTCTTCTTCCAGTTTGATTACTTTGGCTTGTGCACTATTCAGAGCCTGGTCCAGGAATTCAATGTGCCTTCTCTGCTCTTCGTTGGTCAGGCGCATGGCCGTCAAGTCCATTTCTAGTTTCTCTTTCTCTTTCAGGTACTCTTTGTCTGGAAGGATGACAAAAGGCCAAGACCAACTCCATGTATTATAACAACTCCATACCACATCATAAAAGTACATTCAGAGAACCAGTATGGTATAGTGGTTAGAGAATGTTAGACTTGAATGAGGAAAACCCAAGTTTAAATCTCCCCTCAAACTGTAGGCTGGAGACCAACCAGCAGGCCTCAGGTCACTTTTAGGTAGGCCTCTGTGCCTCAGCCCATCCAGTATTTCCAGTAGGAGGAAGGGGTGAAATAAATTGGCAGTGTGGGGGATGGTTTATATAAGTTAAGTGTGAAAGGAGAAGGGCAGAAGAAATGGCAGGGATAACTGAGCCACCATAGTCCAGGACTGGTAACTTCCCAATTAGACTACTGTAATGCACTCTATGTGGGGCTGCCTTGAAGAAGACTCAGCGGCTACAGCTAGTGCAAAATGCAGCACAAAGATTGCTGAACATACAAAGTCCCATACAGGCAACACAAACCACAGTCTTAAAGGAACTGTACTGGCTGCCAATTTGCTTCTGATAAGAATTCTGATAAGAATTCAGGGTGCTGATGAAGACCTTAAAAGCACTAAACAGCTTGGGACGTCTCCTTATATATGCCTGCTTGAGGACTGAAATCTGTCGAAGGCCCCCCACTATGTCCCACCAGTGGTAACAACATGGGAGGACACAGGAGCAGTCCCTCTTGGCTGTGGCACCCCATTTCTGAAATACCCTCCCGTTGGAGGCCCAACTGGTACCAACATTGGTTTCTTTTTGGTGTTAGGTCAGGAGGTAGCTTTTTTATTAAAACCTTTGGAGCCTAATTTACTTATAAGCATGTACTGTACGTGGTTTTTTTAAAAAAAAAACTCCTTTAGTCTTTTAAAGCTATTTTAACTTGTTTGAGTTGTTTTATCTTATATAAATTATTTACCGATTTTTTTAATCTGGACTTGTTATCTTGTTTTATCCTGTTGCCAGCCTGAGATGATACGACTGGAGTCAATGAGTATATAGTACTATGTCTATTTTTTATTTACAGTGGGTCCTCTGTATCTGCAGGGTTTGGTTCTCGAACCCCCCCCCCCCATGGATAGCAAAAACCGCAGATGTTTAACGTGCACCGTGATTTTAAGTATGAGCACCACCATTTTAAGTATGGGTGTCACCATTTTAAATATGTACCAACGATCTACAGACACTGGAATTGGAAGATACCAAAGCTGTGGATATGGAGGGCCCACTGTATATATCCAGGGATAGACATATTGGCTATACAGCAAAATACAGTTGGACCCCCATTTCTGCTGATAATAGCAAACCCTATTAAAATAAAGGACTTCTGTAAAAACATTCCATACAGTTGCATTGGAGGACCTAGAGAGATACCTAGAAAGGATGCCTCTCTAGGCATTTCCCAATATGACTCTATGATATGTGTCCCTACTTTGTGTCTCATGGATAACTAAACCACAGGTATTGGTTCTGTGGATATGGGGATCTGACTGTATAGCATAATAATAATAAAAAAAAACACTTTGCTGTGATACCTTTATTAGACCAAACAAAAGGTACAAAATACATTACATGAGATTTTCAAGTTTACATGCTTTTTGTTCACACACGAATGTTAAAAGTCATTTTAAGGGAAGAAATGTGATGATGAAGGGCTGAAGAGATGCATTTTGATTGAAATGTTAAAGCTGATTTTAAGATAGTGTTGGAGGGAGGTTTGAGGCAGATAAAGGCTACCCTCCTTGCTGGCCATGAGGTATTTGGGACACAAAAGCAAAGTAACTTTCCCCCCACTGTTAGATACAAAGGCAATTTCTTTGAGATCTAGCCTGTATGTGTCCTGTGAAAGGCTACAAGCCCCTTTGTAGGCAGAATACACTGAGTCCCTTCTATTGCTTGTTTATAGTATTTATAAGCCACTTTTCTAGGCCCCCAAAGTGATGTACTATAAAATCACACCATAAAAACAAAACAGGAAACAAGACATTCTTTTAAAAACAGACTAAAAACAATCTTAAAACATAAAGGGCTGACAGAATAATACTGTATACTTTTGGCTGCCTTTCGGAAGCCCAATAAAGATGGAGCCAGATCTCCACAACTCAGGGGCTGCTACATAAAAAGCCCTGCAATGCGTGCTCAGCAGCCTAATCTTTCACGGTAGTGATTAGACCAAAATGGCTCCTACCGTAGAATGTAAGAAACAGTGGTGTGGCCTTTTATACTTGCTCTTTTTATACCAGCTGTCAATTCTAAAGCTGTTTCCTAGTACCAACATCCTTTTTTTCAGTGGGTGTTGCTGTTCTTTATTTAGCCTCGCACCATTCAAGTGAGCTTTGCTGTGAATCATCTAAATGCACAGGAATCCACATAGCTTCAGCTGTTGCCAAACAATTCAGCACAGCTCTCATGCTCTGGAATGAGCTGTGGGTTACAAGATATATACCTCTGCCTGCTCATTCAGCAACAGATGTTTATTTGAAGGCCTCCTGACCTTGACAAAATGAAAGACCTCTCAGCAGGAACATGATGATGAATGACTGAACACTGAGAGTTCAAAAGGGGTTGCCTAGGATCCCTGGGTGAGCAACAACCCTGTTTGTTGACAATCAAGCCTCTTCCTTTGGCCCACCAAACCTCTTCCCCCTTCAACATTGCCACTACTCCTCTCTCTGAAGAATTTTGGTGTTGGGTTTTTGTTTTGTTTTTTGCAATAGGCGCCCATTCACCAAACCGAGTGGCCATGTGTTTCCTTGTGATACACAACATGCGTACCTATCTGAACACACTTTTCCTTAATTTTCACTCTATGCCACAGCCTCCCTGCCATCTCCCAGATGTGTTGGAAGACAATTCCCACACTACTAGCCCACATGGCCAGTGGGATGATGGTAACTGTAGTCCAACACATCTGGCAGTGGCTCCATTGCAGACTCAATACAATGCACCTCAGAAAATAGGTTACGGTAACTATGCTACAAGGGATTTGATATTCTGCTAAAATTTAAGCTACATTAAGCATAAGGATTTTATATATATATATATATATATATATATATATATATATATAAGCCCACTGTTTCAGTTCTCAACCAGTTATTTTAAAAGGATTCTTCTGAAAGCTTCACTATGATTAGGGCAAAGGAAATGGACTTCATATTAAAGATGGAGCAAGCTTGTTTTCTGCAGCTCCAGAGACTAGAACACAGCACAATGGACTCAACCTACAGGAAAAGAGATTCCACCTAAACATTAGGAAGAACTTCCAGATAGTAAGAGCTGTTTGGAAGTGGAATACACTGCCTCATAGTGTGGTGGAGTGTCCTTCTTTGGAGGTTTTTAAACAGAGGCTGGATGGCCATCTGTTGGGGGTGCTTTTATTGTATATTCCTGCATGGCAAGGGGTTGGACTGGATGGCCCTTGTGGTCTTTTCCAACTCTGTGATTCTACGATTCACCCATGAAATGCGCCTCTCCCTGCTGAGCAAAACAACATGGTCACATAATCAGCTGATGCAGCCTCTTTGCAAAAACATCTCATTGTTGTCTAATGGAGCAGTGGCAGCTGCTGGCTTCCATCTCTCTCTCTCTCTGGCTTTTCTTCGCAAACAAAGATTCAAGAAGGACTCATTCCACACTTTCTGCAAGCGCTGATGACCGAAAAGGCCAATCCGAGATAAACAAGTCTGGTTGCAGAAAGCACAGCAGAGGGTCTCCTTGGGTGATGTTTTCGGGTTGTGATTCTTTCTGCGTTGTCGTTTCTCTTCAAGACTTGTTCAGCATGAGTTCTCAAATGAAGCTGCAGCATTGCAGATGGTGCGTCTCCATACCTCCTGATATGAAGCCATGGTAGACCATTGTTGGTGATCAGTTTGGCCAAGCCTGAGATGTTGTTTCAGGGAGTCCTTGTATCGCTTTTTTGGAGTGCCCCTCTTACGCTGCCCCGTGGCAAGTTCAGTGTAGAGTACTATTTTGGGGAGGCGATTCTCCTCCATCCTCAAAACGTGCCCTGCCCAGCGCAGCTGTGTTCTCAGTATCATGGCCTCAAGGCTGGTGGTCCCTGCTTGCTCAAGGACAGCAACATTCATCACATAGTCAATCCAGTGTATATTTAGGATTGTACGTATACAGCGCTGATGAAAATGTCCGAGGAGTCGTAATTGAAGTGATAAATCTGTTCCACGTTTTATTCAGAACATTAAAGGAGGGTACTAGAAAAGGAGATGATTTGACTACAGCCCTTTGGCAGGGATATCTGTTTTCACTGTTGTTACTATATAATAAAATAAAATATAGTGTTATTAATAATAATAATAACATTTCTATTATTTTTCCAAACTGGATCAATGGCTTTTAAAAAATAATATCTGCCTTACTGTGTAGTTGATAGTAGGCCACAAAGCTACCTAACAAAACTTTTTAAGTCCACACATTGACAATAAACAGACATTGTTATTCTCCTGCTGCCCACAAATAATAGTCAAACCATTCATTGCTTGGAAAGAATCTCCAAGATGGTGCCAGTACCCTAGAGGGATATTGGTAAGAGATCTTTACAGCAGAGAAATCTTATACAAAATGTGCTTGCCCCAGGGAAAACTTAGCAAACACTGCAGAATGCTAGCCTTCCCTTTCGCATCAAGGGCTACTTATACATGACACATGCCAAGCCCTGTGCCCATTGGTATCTTAGCTATAAATAAATGCAACCTGCTTAAGGAGGTCCTGTATAACCCTTTTTCTATTCTTGGAAACATTTTATCTCCTATTTAGAGCACTGAACTGTCTGGCCTAGATGCCAACTATCCTTGCTATTTCATATGACCCTATTTCAAGGAACTATATTGGCTTACATGCTGTGAATTGATAGTACAACTAGGCCAAGAGTGGTGAAGGTGGCTGCACCAATATTTTTAGTGATGTGTAAACAAAAGCATACTTCAGAATTTTTCTTGTGGTGCCCAAAAAGCATAACAGCCAGACAACACTGCATTTAGGTGAAGTAGGATTTATTCTATGAGAACCAGGACAAAATGTCTGTCATAAATCCCCTTCACACAATTCAAGAGGAGTCACAGAAAAATATGCTTTACTGTACAAATACGCTTTGTACCTGAGACCTTAATACCACTTGGTATTGTATCTGAAGAAATGGGTTTCTATATACAAGAGCCCTTGCTAAAATGAAAACCAATTAGTCTTAAAGGTGCTGCCACGTTTCTTTTTTCTCTCCTCCACCCTTCCTCCTTTTTAAGCTGCAAGAGGACAGCTACTTCTTTGAAAATTGAAACTCCAGTAACCCACTGGGGTTGCACCACTATTGTTGAAACCTGGCGGTCATACAGAATCTTTACAGAATCTTTACAGATTCTGTATGACCATACATACAGAGTCCAAAAGATCCACAGGGCTATCTTGTCCAAACCCCTGCTGTGCAAAAATAATCAGCTACATAACTCCTATGGATGGCCATGCAACCTCTTTTAAAGACTCCCAATGAAGGAGAGCTCAACAACCTCTTAAACAGTCCATTCCACTGTTTAACAACTCTTAAGATCAGGAATTTCTTCCTAGTCTCTGAAGCAGAAGAAAACAAGCTTGCTCCTTCACCTACATGACAACCCTTCAGATATTCAAGGTGTTGCTACAGATTTGGTGTTAAAATCTGAGCCACTCTTAACGGTGCAGGAGGGTTCCAGAGCGCCTTCATGAACAATAGAGTTCTGCCAGTGTGTAGGGCAGAGAGGCTCCTTCCCTTCTAGAAGGTAAAGGAAGATTTTTTCTCTCTGTGCTGCCACCAGCAAACAGGGAACAGCATGGTCCTAAAACAGCCTACAAGGAGGTCACCCATGAGCTGCAGCCTGCCTTTTGTCTGCCTGTTTTAGTAGCACAAGGGACCTTCTCATTTTAATTACAAGCCTAGGATAGTTTAAAAAAGAAAGTGGGGTTATAAAATCAAGACCTTCACAGGCCACTTTACAAAGCCCCACACTGTATCCACTGTGACTGGTGATAGATGTGAATACCCAAGAATTCTATATAATCATATTCTCAAGGCTGTACAGAGCTGATATTTGAGTCCACATCTCCAAAGGTCCTGAAGGAGCTGACATACATAAGACTATTAATACATTTTGGGGTGGTCTATACAGTGAAAATACTCCTAGAATCATAGAATTGTAGAGTTGGAAGAGACCACAAAGGCCATCCAGTCCAACCTCCCATCATGCAGGAAATCATGAGCAAAGCATCCCCGACAGATGGCCATCCAACCTCTCTTTAAAGACCTTCAAGGAAGGAGACCCCACCACACTCTGAGGGAGAGTGTTCCACTGTCGAACAGCTCTTACAGTCAAAAAGTTCCTCCTAATGTTGAGCTGGAATCTCTGTTCCTGGAGCTTGCATCCATTGTTCTATGTTCTCTAGTCTCTGGAGCAGCAGAAAACAAGCTTGCTCCATCCTCGATGTGACACCCCTTCAAATACTTAAACAGGGCTATCATATTACCACTTAACCATCTTTTTTCCAGGCTAAACATACCCAGCTCCCTAAGTCTTCCTCATAAGGCATGGTTTCTAGAACTTTCACCATTTTAGTCACCCCTCCTCTGGACACACTCCAATTTTGTCAATATCCTTTTTTGAATTGTGGTGTCCAGAACTGGACATAGTATTCTAGGTGAGGCCTGACCAAGGCAGAATAGAGTGGCACTATTACTTCCCTTGATCTAGACGCTATGTTTCTATTGATGCATAAAAAGTCGTATTGGCCTTTTTAGCTACTGCTTCACACTGTTGACTCATGTTCAACTTGTAGTCTACTAGGACTCCTAGATCCCTTTCCCATGTAGTCTCATTCAGCCAGGTCTCCCCCATCCTATATCTATGCATTTCATTTTTCCACCCTAAGTGCATTACCTTACATTTCTCCATATTGAATTTCATTTTGTTAGCTTTGGCCCAGCTCTCCAGTCTATTCAGGTCACTTTGAATTTTCATCCTGTCTTCTAGGGTATTAGCTACTCCTCCTAATTTGGTGTCATCTGCAAATCTATTAAGTATGCCCCTAATTCTGTCATCCAAGCAAGTCATTGATAAAGATGTTGAATAGCACTGGGCCCAGGACAGAACCCTGTGGCACCCCACTGGTCACATCTCTCCAAGATGAAGGGGAGCCACTGCTGAGCACCCTTTGGGTTTGGCTGGTCAACCAATTACAAATCCATTGAACAGTTAACTTGTCTAGCCCACATTTTACAAGCTTGTTTGCAAGAATGTCATGGGGAACCTTGTCAAAGCCCTTACTGAAATCAAGGTATGCGATATCCACAGTGTTCCCTTCATCTACCAAGCTGGTCATTTTATTTAAAAAAAAAAAAAAAAGAGAGAGAGAGAGAGATCAGATTAGTCTGGCATGACCTGTTTCTCTGAAACCCATGCTGACTTTTTGTGATGATGGCATTGCCTTCTAAATGTTCGCAGACTCTCTGTTTAATGATCTGCTCTAGAATCTTCCCTGGTATTGATGTCAGACTAACTGGACGATAATTGTAGGGATCCTATTTTTTTCCCTTTTTGAAGATGGGGACGTTTGCCCTCCTCCAGTCTGCTGGGGTTTCTCCTGTTCTCCAGGAGTTCTCAAAGATTATTGCCAATGGCTCTGAGATTACATTTGCCAGTTCTTTTAAAACCCTTGGATGTAGTTCATCTGGTCCTGGAGATTTAAATTCATTTAGATTAACAAGGCATTCTTGTACTACCTCTTTACTTATTCTGTGCTAGATTTCATGGAATGCAAGGAGAATCCTACCTGTCTTAATGGGATCCTGCATTGTTTTGCTGTATTCAGAAGAGTGGGGGGCAAAAATGCCAAAAACTCCAAAGGAAAAGTCTTTGTGGTTTTTTCTAGAGTTTTTTTTAAAAAAGCACACGGGGGGTGCATTCCTGCTTGTTGGAACAATCAACTCGCTTTGAAGGCAATAAAACGGGGTGGGTTTTTTTCCCTTTCAGTAAAGGCACATAAGAATTAAAAAAAAAGTTCAGCAGCAGCAAATTCAGGTAAGTTAAAACAAGTAATTCACTCACAGCTGATATCTTCATTTGCAGGCATGCGATGTTTATGCCTGCCAAAAAAAAACATTAAGACAAATCACAGCTGCTGCAATTTGCCATTACTGTGGAGCAATCCGGGTGTTGTTGTTGTTGTTGTTGTTGTTGTTGTTGTTTTTTGCCTCATATAGACAAGGCCCAAGTCTAAAGCAACTAGTCAGGTTCTCTAATGCCTTTCTCAGCCCTGGAACCTGAGTCCTTTTGCTGGAAGTAACCAGGACTGAACCTCAGATATCCTTCACCAGGTTTGCACAACATTTTATCATCTACCAAGCCATTCCCATTCAAATGCAAGCCAACTAAAAATTACATGGATACAAACCACCTCATTCACCTTACCCACATAGGTTCCAGGAGCACAGTGGAACAAATGATCATGAAAAGTCATGGCTAAAAAAATCTGGGATGACCACCATCTCAGATGGCTTCTTAACAGGATTATGAAAGCTCACATCAGAAAAAAGGATCAATGGCTTTAAGGTATGATTGCTACATGCAGTTGGCCCTTGATATCCACTGGCATTTGTTTCTAAGATCCCCCCATGGATACCAAAATCCATGGATACTCAAGTCCCATTATATACAGTGACAAAGAAAATTGATGTCCCTTATATAAAATGGCAAAATCAAAGTTTGTTTTTTGGATTTTTTTGGGGTGTGTGTGAATATTTTCAAGCTGTGGATGACTGAATCTGTGGATATAGAGGACTGACCGTACATGGAAATTAGAGGGAGTATGTGTACCTGGGAATGCTAGAGGCATACAATGGGGGAGGACTATTATAATCATTCTAGAGCTAAAGGAAATCCTTCTACACTTTCATTTTTCCATTAGAAGATAACAAAACCTAAGGAGCAGAAAAATTTGGGATGATTCTTTCTTGTAGGAGGGAGGCAGAACTCTACCTCTTCCCAGTGTGGAAATATCCACAACAGAGACCTTTTGACACCATGTTGTTATCTCCCTCTTGGGGCTTTTGGGAAAGGAAACTGGCCAGAAACTGCTGGGAACAATTCTAGGTTGTGAAAATTAATGGGGGAAGATGCTCATTTAACTGTTTGCACCCCCACAGATTTGAGCCAAGAGTTCTGGGTCTAACCTGAGAACTTTCAGCTCAGCATTAATTTCCTCTGTATGAATGCATCTAGCTAACCATGGATGGAAATAGTTATCTGGACTATATGGATCCAGAACGGCAGTTTTTACGTTCTTAGGGTTCCTTCCCCTAGATTAAGGGATCCCATGGGCCAAATGCAAACCTCCAGGTCTAACATTTTTGACTTGGGACTCATCCCAAGCCACACACCCTCACCAGCCCTGAACCAGTTTGCTGATATTACTCACTCTTGCTCTGTCTCCTAACTAGAAAACTGATGGAGGGAACCTTTTTTTATGTTGGGTAATGCACACCTGGGTGCAAAAGTTTTTTCCCCTTCATTGCAGACTGAAGAGAGTCTGGCCTCATCCACTTTTGCTTTGACTACACCCGCTGCCATCATATGGACCCATCAGGTTTTGACAGAGGTAATGCAGATCTCCAAATGACAGGAAGGTTTCCCCATCTCTGAATATGGATTTCAATAAAAAGTCATGTGAAGGAACTTCAGAGAAATAGATCCCATACTCCTATGGAAACATAAAAGAAGGCCTCTTCAGACTCACGGAACAAGAAGCTACATTCTCTTTTTATCTGAATTTGAATGAACTCAGAATTATCCAGAAAAGAGAAAATTCATCTCTCTCAGAAGTGCATTTCTCCTGAAACTCTTCATTGACATCAAAATATTTATTCAGTGTTCCCATTTCTCCACCCACCACCAACTAAGAGCTGCAGCATACTGTAAAATAAGTCTATAGAAATAAACCAGCCTTCAGCTAATAAGCTGCTAAGAAATTATGTGAAACCACATACACACAACATATATACCTTCAGTGCAGATTAATGTGGTACTCACTCTGAGAAGCATAAAGGCCTTCTGTTTCCTTATCTTCATGTCCATCGAACTCTCTGCATGCAAGCTGCCTATTGGCAGTCTCTAATCGCTCTACACAGAAATTGGAAATAGTTTAAGAAGAAAAATTTATATGCATGGGGCAGAAGGCCAAATATAAAATAAAAGACATACCAACAGAGAGCCTCAAACTCATGTGGAAGGGGGCCAATTCATATAGCAACAAATAACAAGATTATGCAGAAGGATGTATATGGCCAACCTGCATTTTGAAGGGCCCCAGTGACTTTCATAAGAAATATCTGTCTCCTTAAAGAATTGCTAGGCATCCCTTTGGACATTAGTGTTCATCTGGAACCAGTGATTCGGCACAAATTAAGGACTGCCCAATAGGTAAGAAGTCTCCCTGCTGTGGCCCCTATTACTCAAAAATATATTTCAGGTCAAAACATGGCAGCCTACTTTACTTTGCTTTAAAATCACCTCTCTTTTCAACATGCTTTCTCTCTTTTCTACATCACATCTATTGGATGTTTCCAGCTCTCTTTGCTTTTGTCACCCCCTTTTTTCCTTCTTTCTTCTCTCCTGTTATCTCTCCCCATGCCAAACTGGAAGCCTGAGAGATGCTTCTTATTATTAACTAACTAGCATTTTCTCATTTTCCATAGGTGGGTTGAGGGTGAGCCTAAGGCATTTTGCCGCTTAAGATTGAGCAGCAAAATGTGCCCCACCCACCCAAATGAAGGTGCATAGTTCTCTAAGCCAGTCAAGTTCTTGCAGCATATTAGGCACAAAAGCTCACATGTGTTAAAAATAATTCTATAATAGCAATATAAATAACACAATTTGGTGGCTTTTCATGACACTCAAATCCTGCTCCATAAGATGGCTGCCTCACTCTGCCTCCAACAGAACTGGTCCTGCTTGCTATCACTGTAAATCATGACACTATTCCCCCCACCCCACCCCGAAAGCTCACCAAAAGATATCTATACTTTTTGTACAAAGAACAGATACTGGAGGTACACAAACATTACACTATTTGCCTATCTAGCCCTAGTATTCTGTATTCAGAAGTCAGAATCCCATGGTGAAAGAAAGGCAGGACAAGAAAGAAAGAAAGAAAGAAAGAAAGTCTAGAATTCTGACTTGCAGCCATTCTCTTGGGTCTCAGGTTTTGTTAGGCGCATTCCTTCTGCTCCTAGAGACCTAGATGGATTTGGAGATCTAAATGGAGATGCCTGGGACGAAGTCTTCCAGGCGCAAAACTGCATTCGATTACTACACTAACAGCAGTATGAAATGACAAAATTCAGAGCTTAGTTAGTGACAGAACTTAGAAAAGTTATTTTTTGGCCTACAACTCCCACAATTGCATAGCAAACAAATTCAGTGGACATGCTGGTTGGGGAATTCCATGATTTATAATCCAAAATGTAACTTTTTCAAGGTCTAGTGGGGATGGGGGTGGTGTTAGAGGTCTGACTCCCATGCTGTCTTTTTGCATCTTATTTTTAATTCAGATTTTAATCTTTTAACAATGACACTTTTGAAACATTCAATAGTATCTGCAGTAGGCTAAAGGCTGTTCATTCCATGCTAAATAGAGATGGCAACAGAATGAATTTTTACCTACAACTCTGGATTGTTTGGTATTCTATGCTTTTGAGACACATGTGTTTTGCTGTTCTTTTTTTGTTTGTTTGTTTGTTTAGTTATTTGATTATATCTAGATCTAATTTTATAAATCTGTTGATGGGTTAAATTGGGAGATAGAATGAGAGGGGAAATGGGGCTTCTTTGTTTATGTATATAATCAAGAAATGTTCAGTAAAACATAACTAAAAATAATAATCATAAATGTAATACAGGTTGCCTCCCCCATATCCATTTGGGGATATGTTCCTGGACTTACTTTGTATAAGTGAAACCATGGATAATAGCAAACCCTATTAAAATAAAGGACTTTCTGTACAAACATACCATAGAGCTGTGTTGGAGGACCTAGCAATTCCTAGATAGGACACCTCTTTAGGCATTTTCCAGTGCAACTCTATGGTATGTGTCCCCTGTTTTGTGTCCCTTGGATAACTGAAACTGCAGATATTAGTTCCACGGATGGGAACGACGACCTGTATTCAACTTCCTTTCTAAAACGATACACCAATACAGTGGCCTGTTAAAGTTATTGTTGTTGATAACAATAATAATAATAATAATAATAATAGGAACAGCTGGTCTAGGGGGAAAGCCAACTTGGAACAATTGTTTGCAACCCTGTTTGCTCCGGCTAAACCATTGTTAATATTTTTTGTTTTTAAATAGATTTTATTGATAAATTCAACAATGTATTAAAAATTTACATTGTTTGTTCTGGGAAACAATGTAATTACAATAAATAACATAAAACAACATGAGCAGGGTGTGAGTCATTATTTATCTGAAGAGAACATTAATTGCTTTAGTCATTGACATCTGTTCTTGTCCCCGATGGGGCCTCTAGTATATCTAATATATCTAGTATATAAACCACTGTTAATATTAAACACATTCCTTAGCTTAAATGAAACAAGTCACTCCAATCTCTTTGAAGCTGGGGGAACAGCAGGGGAGAAAGGGCAACAAATGAACTTGGCCACCCTCCTTCTCATAACACTAAACCGTAGTTTAGTGTGACATCCAAATGTAGCCACTGAAGGTACCACATTCCAGAGTGTACAACAAGGAACAAGTTAAGTAGAGCAAATCCTTAAGGCTGCCCTACCCACAATAAATAACTCTCTAAAATCCATGACGGAAACTAGTTTGTCCAGTATCTTATGGGGCAATCTGGAATTTAATCACTCAGGAGCACAATATAAATGCAATGAAAAATGAAAAGACCTTTGTAAAAAGGCATACCACGCAAATCCCTGTTGAAATCATGGAGTCTCCTGATTTCCCCTTCAAGTTTGTTACGCATTGCCTTGTCTAATGACTCTCTCTTGGTGGTGGTCTTCACCAGGTCCTCATAAGCTTCTGAAATCTTCTGGATTTCTAGTTCAAACTGGGTGGGGTAGGGGAGACAGAGAAGAAACCAACATTCCATTAGAAGCTGGACAGGGAAGCGTGTCAGTCATTGGCTCAGAACTTCTGAAAGAAAGTTTTGTGTGGCAGCCAGAAAGTTCAGTGCCAACTTTCACACCAGCACAATTCTGCAGGAAGAATTCTCCTAAAGTGAAGCCAAAGTGGAAACTCTTCCACAGGCATTCATTGTCCTACTACTGCTGAAAGCAATCAACTCCCTATTCACCACAGAAGTTTGCAATCACACCAATGGAAGGGCAGACTTTCTGCAGCACAGCAAGTGCTTTTCAATCCCCAAAGTCCCAGATTCAGTACCTTGCATCATCAGGTAGGACTGGGGATAGACCCCATCCAAAACTAAGCCAAAACTAGATAGACCCCGTCCAAAACTAAGGTAGCATGTTACAAATAAAAAGTTTCCCAGTAGCGTGTTAATTTGAGTAGGAATAAAGAAGTTCCTTTTGAAAAAAAATCTAACCAACTGGCCACAATGCATTTGATGAAGTAGACTTAAGTCTACAAAAGCTTATGCTACCAGCTTCTTTCTCTCAGTTAGTCTCAAAGGTGCTACACAATCCCTTTGCATACAAGATGTCTTTGCATTCTGATCCAATATGAACTGGTCGCACTGTTATTTCCCTAGATGATAGTAGCATTTGCTTGTCACTTTTATTCATTACTTATTCAAAGATAAATGCTTTATATGCTGTTTTCCATATTCCTGGAGTCTGAAGTATTTAAAAACAAAAACAAAATAAAAACAAAATCACAATTTTCAGCAAGCATGGTTATGTAGTGGAATATTTTTTCAATTGAAAATTGTGGTTTGGTTTTTGTTTTGCTTTTTTAAATACTTCAGGTCTTCAGGGATATGGAAAACAGTATGTAAATATCTAGGTAGATTCTAATAGAAGCTTATTATCTCATGAGGCAGAAAGTCGGTGAGTGACAGGGAACTAACTGGGCACTTTTAAAAATTCTGCATGAGGGTAATCCAAATCCTGCAACTAGTAAAACAAAAATCATCCAAATTTGCATACATTTCTCATTTTGTATACATTCTGCTGCTTTAGCAAACCACGACAAGGAGCAAGCAGCTATGCACTGCACATAAGATCCACATTGCATCCTCAAGCTTCTGAATTTTGTCAGGCACACTCCAAAACATTCCAGAACAGCTTTTGCCAACATAAAGACTAGCAACTTGTTTAAAAAAATACATAAAAGTGAAGGTTGCATCCTAAAGTCTTGGTCTTAGAAGCTTCTCCTGCCTGGCTTTCAGCAAGTTCCCTCTTCCATTATAGTTGCTCCTTATGCCACATTTCAGGCTTTCCCCAAGGAGACCCTCAGAAACGTTTTGGACTGCAGGAGGGAGAAAAAAGCAGGAAAGCCCTGTTGCACAGTGGTCTTCCACTTGTACAACTTGCCAACACAACTTGAAAGACTCTAGAGGCTGAATTCTATCCCTGCTACTACATTATGTACTTTGCACTGAATCCAGAATAAGTTCTCCTTGTGTATAAAGACATCACAGGCCTGTAATGCCATCAGGATAGGAATGTAGGGTAGAAATCCCAAAGCCCCCTCACCAGAATAAGAAAGATCTAAATGCAACAGGGCTGGGTGACTAAATTTTGATATGACATATGGTTGGACCTCCGTATCCACACAATCAATATCCACGGTTTCAGTTATCCGCAGCACACAAAATAGGGACACATACCATAGAGTCGTGCTGGAAAATGCCTAGAGAGGCATCTCTCTAGGCATCTTCTAGGTCCTCTAATGCAACTCTATGGTAGGTTTTTACTGGAAGTCCTTTATTTTAATAGGGTTTGCTGTTATCTGCGGTTCACGGTATCCATAGTAAGTCTGGGAACCAAACCCCTATGGATACAGGGGTCCAGCTATAATATGCCTTTTCCTTTAAAGACATGCTCCCTTTTAAGAGTATTGAGTCCAAAATCTAAAATTACTAATTGCACTACTCTTAGAAGTTCAGGACATTTTGCTGCCTTGATCCATTACTAAGGACATGAAAGGCAATTACTATCTCAACGAAAACCCATTTTCTACCTCTTTCTTCCTAAGGTTTTCATGACACCAGACAGACATGTTGGAAAATTTCAAGCAAAATGTGCTGCCTCGAGTGTGGAAATATGAAACTGGACACTTCCAATGAGTTAAGAAGCTATAATTAAAAAAAGTGGCAGCCAAGCTGACAAAGGGAACTCTCTGACAGCTAGTTCAGGAAAGAAAATCATGTTGACAAGGGCTGAGGACCTTGTTTTTGGCATGGAATAGCCCATGGCTATATAAACTGAACAAGCTGTGTTAAAATATGGCAAGAACTGGGGAAAAACTGCCAAAAAGAAATGTAAATTTTATAGAACAGCATAACAGCAAATTTGCTATGGGTCAAGTCATCATTGTCACCATCATGTTTATGTAGCATTTGAACAATTCAAAGCAGATATTATTAATAGTAAGCAACAGCAACCCTGAAAGGCAGAGGAAAACACAATGTACCTTGCCCAAAGTTAATTAGAACAGAAATAGGGAATGTGAGGCGCTTCAGATATAGATGGACTGCAATTCCCAGCAACACAGCCAATGGTAAGGGATGCTAGGAAACTGTTGAAATGAATTAAGTCTATGGTAACCAGAAGGGGATTTTTGTGTGGAAGAACTGTGAACTCCATTCAGTTCTGGTGTTCAAAAACAAATACCTCAACTCAAAACTCTGATAATTTTACATGTATGCCTTCTGTAGATGGCTTCTCTTAATGGAGCTGAGGATTCTAGTAAAACACCAGAGGTAGATCCCAGAACCCTGAAACTGGACCAACCCTATCCTGGACCAACCCTATCCTGGTCTCAACTTGCTGCCTCCCAAAAGTACATACATCAAAGCTTGCTTTACCAGTCATCACACCTAACCTCTGGCAATACAACTCCCAGAATCCTTGATATTGGCCATGCTGGCTGGGGATGATGTGAGTTAGAGTCCAAAACACTGGAAAGCAGCAGATTAGGCAAAGCTGAACTAGGACCTGCTGTTCTTTCCACCAAGTAAGTTAAATGGTACTCCTTTACCATATCACTGAAGAGCATCAGGAACACAGGAATATAGGAAGCTTCCTTATGCCAAGATTCACCAGTATATTGTCTACACTCACTGGCCACCATTCTCCAGGTGTACCTGGATTGAACCTGGGACATTATGCATACAAAGCATGTGCTCCACTTCTGAGCAAGCCCCCCCACCTCTCTCAACCATACCACACACCTTCTCAAGCTTGTCGGCTTTCTCGTAGTAGCCCTCCAACTCCTTCTGCAAGGCCTCATTATCTTCTGATAGCATCTGCACCATTTGCTGGGCTCGCTGAACTATAGTAAATGCATCTGGTGTGAGCTGCTGCTGTTGCTGCTGCTGACTTGGTGGCGTGGCAGGCAAAGACTGGGATGCTGTGGCCATTGAGAGAGGTGGCAAAGATGAAGAATGCAATGGTCCACTAAGGGAAGAAGCCTGGGATGACATCGGACTGTGCTGCTGTTGTGATGGCAATGATGGGAATGACGACTGGCACTGACGGCTAGGTGGAGGAAAAGGCAAGGAGGAATGGGATTAATTGGACGATCAGTTTTCAAGGAGAAGAACATATGTATTTATCCTGCCTTTTTGCCATTATAGAACCATACAAGTTAAAGCAAAATTCAGCTAAAACCAATCAGTTATAAATGTAGAGAACAAATTAAAAAGCCTTTACAGAAATCATGTGGAAACTAAACAACTTAGAAACATTTAAAAATATAAGAAAAAAAGGGAAAGGAGTACAATACACACACACTCATTAAAATACCTGTCTGCAACAACCAGTTAATGGCCAAAAGCCTATCTGGAAAAAAAAATTGCCTACTAGCTGAAGTAGAGTAGAGAGTGGGCCAGGCCAGCCTCTTGTAAAAGGGCATTCCACAACCCGGGTGCAGCAACCAAAAAGGCGCTCTCTCTGACCATGTCTGTGTAGGTGATAGGACCAAAACAAAGCATTCCCCTGAAAATCTAAAAACTCACGTAGGTTCATATGGGGAAAGACTTTGACTTGGTCCCATTACTCACACTGGCATGTGAATAAAAAGCCTTCCAGAAGTGTTATTTGTTACTGATACTGTAATAATATTTCATAGGGAGATTATTATTATATAGCCACCATGTATGGTGCTTAAAGACAGGGGCAGCCCTAAATATTATGCGGCCTGAGGTACCACAGCAAATACCATTGCCACTCCATCAAGTCAAGGTACAAAACATCTAATGCCAGCCAAGTTATTTTGGTAGATGAACCAGAATATCCCACAAGAACGCTGCTGGATCCACCCAGCACTAAAAATACTAAATGTTGTTATGTTTATTCTAGTTGACTCCAATTTATGGTGATCCCATCATAGGGTTTTGTTTGCAAGACTTATTCAGAGGAAGCTTAATTTGCCTTCCTCTTAGGCTGAGAGAGTGTGACTTGTCCAAGATCACCCAATGAGTTTCCCCTGGCTAAACAGGGATTCAAACCCTGATCTCCTGAAGTCCTAGTCCAACACTCAGAACACTATTCTACTTTGGCTCTACAATAAATAAGTCAATAAATACTGTATAAAGACAAATTAGATGTGCTTGGATCCTAATTCCCTTAATCCCAAATTGTTTAAGAGGCTGGCTGGGACAGATGGGCACTGGAGTCCAATATGTAATATCTGGACAGATGGGCACGAGTCCACTGATACCTGGAGTGCCTCAGGTTCCCCACCCTCTGCTTTAATAACGTACAGTATATCCCATATGGGCCCTACAATGAAGCAGGTTTCCTGAGGCAGATACTGGGTGCTGATTAAAGATTGTGTGTTTTCAGTTATTTCTTACTCTTATTTATCACTGCCACTGTAGGAGCTGTCCAATAGTGGCATAGACTGTATCAAAGGTAGGTGGACTCTCCTTCTTTGGAGGTATTTAAAGAGGCTGTATGGCCATCTCTCAGGAGTGTTTTATTGGATGGCCATCTGTTGGGAATGGTTTGATTGGGTATTTCTGCATGGCAGAGGGTTGGACTAGATGGCCCTTGTGGTCTCTTCCAACTCTATTATTCTATGATTTGTATAGTCTATATATACCTAACAACTTATTGTTCTTATATAACAACCAAAAATATGCTGCTAAAGAGAGTGCTGTCCCAAGGCTTTACAGTTTTATTTTCAACAGTGGAAGAGAGGGGGAAAGGGAAAAAATGAATGAATGAGTATCTTTGAATACCAAGCTCACAGTGATCCATGCTGTTGCTTTTCTAAATTCTGTGTATGGATGTGAAAGCTAGAGAATGAAGAATTTCTACCTGACAGGAAGAAAAGCAACATATTTGAAATGTGGTGCTGAAGGAGAGTTCTGCAGATAGCATGGACTGCCAAACCAATAAACAAACAGGTTCTGGAGTAAACCAGGCTTGAACTCTCCCTAGAAGCCAAAATGATCAAACTAAGACAATATTTGGGACATAACATGAGATGACATGACTCATTAGAAAACACGATGAGGTTGGTAAAGTGAGAGCAATAGGAAAAGAGGAAGACTGCATTACAAGGAGACAGATTCTATCAAGGAAGTCATAGCCCTGTGTTTACAGGATTGGAGCAGGACTATAGATGACAGGATGTCTTGGAGGAATCTCATTCATAGGGCTACTGTAAGTTAAAGCTGACTTGACAGCAGCTGATAACAACAAAAGAGAGATGTCAAGGTATAAGAGACAAATTTGTGTGGAAGCCATTAACACTTACTTTTCACTGCTTCATGCAACTTCCTTCCTAGCTCTTCCTTTCCCCACTCAGGGAAGAGGTAGAAGAAGAAAAGCCAGGAAGAAAACAATCAATGGTCAAAGACAGAAGGGATTCATGCTAGCCTCATCCAGTTGCAGCTTTCTGCAGACCTCTTTCCAACTCCCCTGAGCCTCCCTTTGTCTGGCAAAAAAAGTGTACCGCATTTACCTTTCAAATAGGTCAGAGCCCCCCCCCCTCCCTACACTGTTTAATATACCCTGACTGGCATCCTGTTAGATATTTACATCATTGCAAACTGAGCTATGATCACATAAAGATTAATTGCAACATTGCACAATGCTCGTGTTCTCAGAAGGGGAACAGAGATGTAGCTACATGGGCATCAGAGTGATATGGGACTAAGTGCACAATGGACACCAAAACACTGTGGGACTCATTACACAATGAAAATTCCTATGTACAGAAGGACATCACGCAGGACTTCCCAATACGCATCATCATAATTCACTAGAATTACGTGTCCTGTCAGGGATGTAACTACAATAATCATAAAGTTACACATCATAGCCTCTGATGCAGGAACTTGAAAAGTTGCCTGAAGGGGGGTAGCATAACCTTTTTCAAAATGAGAAGTGGACTTTTGGCTGCTTCTGATTCTGTGGATTTTTGGTTTGGTTTGGTTTTTGGCATTTTTGGAAGTCTGTGCTACCCCAGAGGATCCAAGAGGCCAATTCCCCCCCCCCCCTCACACTTTCCACCCCACCTTTATCCTGAATGTCTGGATAACTTTCACCAATTGCTTCAAGTAGATCAAGGTGCAAAACTTTTTTGGCCCTCACCACCACCATATATGATTGGTATGGGGACCACACACATGCATACTCATAGATGTATGCTAGGGATGGGCAACTGTGGAAGGCTAAGAAGCCACATTAGTCCCTTAAGAGAACTTGGAGGGGTGCATCCCTACACTGTTGAAGTACTGTGTCCAGTTCTGGGCACCACAATTCAGGAAGGATATTGAAAAGTTGGAACATGCTCAGAGAAGGGCAACCAGGATGGTGGGTGGTCTGGAAGCCAGGCCCTATGAGGAGCGGCTTAGGGAGCTGGGCATGTTTAGTCTGGAGAAGAGAAGATTGACAGAGGACATGATAATCATGTTTAAGTTTTTTGAAGGGATGTCATACTTAGGATAAAGCAGGCTTGTTTTCTGGTGCTCCAGAGAATAAGACACGGAGCAGTGGGTTCAAACTACAGGAAAAGAGATTCCACCTAAACATTAGGAAGAACTTCCTGACAGTAAGAGCTGTTCGGAAGTGGAATGTACTGCCTGGGAGTGTGGTGGAGTCTCCTCCTTTGGAGATTGCAGAGGCTGGATGGCCATCTGTCGGGAATGATTTGATTGTGTATTCCTGCATGGCAGGGGGTTGAACTGGATGGCCCTTGAGGTCTCTTTCAAGTCTATGATTCTATGAAGTCTCTGCAGGCTTCATAGAAAACCTCTTAGAGTGGGCCATGAGGAGGGGCAAAAACATGTCGTCCCCTAGAGGGCATTTGGAGGCATTCTGTGGCAAAAACATATTTTAAAATTGACTCCCAGGGGCCCCTGGGACACCACAAAAACAGCCCTGGGGGGTCCATGTGACTAAGGGGCTCCATTTGGCCCACCCCTGATGCACGCCTATAGATATATGCCTCAGATATCTTCTTTCCTTACTGAGAGAGTAACTGGCTCTGAGACACTGTTTATAACATGTCAGGGGGCAACATGATAAAATGGTGGCCTGGTGAGCTCTGCAATTAAACATGAGGAGGGAAGAAAGCTAAATTGTCCAATTGCCTGGATGAGGGTTAACAATTGCAAGAAGAAGTAAGGATTCTAAATTACCTGGTCAGACCATATTCTGGGGGAGGTTGATAGCGGACAATAGCGACTTCGCTCCTGGCGGGTTGTGGAGCCACACAAGAGGGATTTGCGCCTTCTTGGATCATTCCGGAATGCTGGTCATTAAAAAACACCCCATGCTCTTGAGTTTTGCTGAGGGGAGAGACCACCTGCTTGCTTTTGTATGGATAGTCTGGTGGTGGCCCCCTCAGATCCAGGCCTTTACTGGCAGCCTGAGAGGAAGGTGGCCCACCCATTTTGAACCCTTTGCCTCTCCCCAAGGAAGGGGGCTGCTGTTTGGCGCCATTTCTCTCCAATGACAACTGCATTATCCTCTCGCTTAAAGAGCGGACATGGCCTTGCTTCAGCTCCTTAAGTACTTCATCTTTATGTGCCTGCCCGCTGTTGGCACGGGCCAAAGTCGGCCTCCCTTCTGTTCTAGATTTTGGACAAGAGTTTCCAGCCACATAAAAATTGGATCCAACAGTGCTGGGCGGCGGCTGCTGCTGTTGTCCCCTGAAAAACTGAGACTGGGCTTTGGCCTCCTCATAAGTTGGTAATTCCTCATTGTTCTGTTGAGGCTGGGAGCCCCTGGACTGCTTCTCCATCACAGAATTATCTCCTTGGTGCTCCTGGCCCTGTGGTTCCTGGCGCGCTGAGTGCTGGACCATTTGTGGGTCTTCCAGTACCAGGTTTTCCGTGGAAGAAGAAAGTGTGCCGGCAGTGGAGTTGGACGGTCCTACGCTCCCTGTGGCCTGCTGCTGGATAGCCAGCAGGTTCATGTTCTCATTTGGGTTGCCATAACGCAGCTCCTGGATCAACCGTTGTAACACAGTGCCAGGAACAACATCCTCCGAACCTCTCATTTCCACCTCTGAGACTTGGAGGAAGCTTGGAGGGTCGAAGTTGCACAGAGAGTCTTCAGCTAAGGCAAAGGAGAAGAAGTCAGACAGACAATGAAAGCTCAAGGGTTTTTTTTTAGGAATGAACTCAACTTTTTAATGATGCATTTCCTCTCAGTTATGATGTTGTTAGCCATCTGAATACAAATCCCAGATCAACCACTAAGGGTCATTCTAAGAACATTAAGAGTTCTCAGATTAAACTATCTCACAGGAATGTAGTAAACATAAAATAGAAGAATTCCAAGAACAACATACAGTAGGACCCTCATATCTTCGGGGGATTGGTTCCGGGCCCCACCATGGATAATGAAATCCGCTGATAATAGTGAATGCCATTGAAAATAATGGGACTTCTGGTTTAAAATACCATAGAGTTGTCTTGTAAGACCTAGAAAATGGCTAGAGAGGACACATTTTGGGGAAGACTCTATGGTAGCTGTGCTGAAACTGAAACCACAGATAATTGAATCAGTAGATAATGAATCAGTGGATACAGGGGTCCTACTGTATTATACTTACTGGGAAAAGCAAGGATGGGAAACTGTTAGAGGCTAGGGGGCTGCATTGTTCTCTCTGGATCCCCTGCTGCACCCCCTTGCCAAAAAACCCTACCCAAATCTTTGTACCCAAATACACTTTGGAGGCACAGGGGTGCTTTCAACAAGATTCTGCCTCCTTGGTCATATCAGACCCAGGAGAAACCTTTTTTTACAACATGAAGTGACAGAAAAGTCACTTCCTGTTTTAATAAATGCCTTTCCTGGGCCTAAAATGGTCCAAGGGCATCAAGAAATGTGACAGAAATGCCCTCCATGTCTCCTAGAGGCCATCTGGTTGGCTCCTCGGGGCTGTATGTATCACACTTCGACCACCCCTAAGATAAAGATTAAGAGGCATACAAATATTGGGGGGGGGAGGAATAAAGGGGGGGAACCCAATGAAGAAAATGGTACTTCTTGTACTGGCCACTTTGTTCTTTATCGTCATCATCACCACTACCACCAACATCATCATCTTAATTTACACCCTGCCTTTCCCTGCAAACCAGGGTGGCCCACAAACTAAAACAAGTGAAATGTTAAAATTATTATATTATAATATTTATTTGCATATTATGTATATTGTATATTCAAAATACAATAAATCAAAGCAGACTAAAATAGACAACACTAAAAAACTTTAAAGCATACCACTAAAATGTTTAAAAGCAGTTTAAAAGACAGTGCAGAACAATAAAAAAAATACAGCACACTCTTAAAAGCCCTTTTCTTTAAAAAAAAGTTCTTTTACACCTCTTATGCTTATTTCCAAATGTCCCTGTGGCCACCCATCTCTCACTATATGCTCCTCCTCAGAGCCTATGCTGCAGTCTAGAGGGATCAAATTGTTCCTAATCAAGGACTGTCATCTACCCCACCCTTGGCATTCCTAACACTGCAAAGCCTTTCCCATCTAACACCTCTGGGTGAAATTATAAACTACACTAAATTGGTGCTAGCAAGTTGATCAGGAGAGGAGATTTTCACACCCGACATCCATAGATTTTCCTGGGTGGCATGACTTGCCCACACCATTCTCATTTAGCCTGCACACATCTGTCATGTTCTGGTCCTTCCTGCTTCAGCCACACAAAGAGCATTAACTTCATTTCTACTGTACAGCTGAAGTCCTCAGGTTGGCAACTGACATCCCAAGAACTCACCTTCAATATCACTGACCACTTCAAGCATTAATGGGGAACCATCTTGTCTGTTGTCAAATAGTTGTGGATCAGTGTTAAGACAGCCACTTTCTTCCAGTATTTTGGCAGGAGTACTGGAAGTATAGCAAATTGATGGGAGCCCTTTAAGGAATTAAAAAGAAGAACAAAAACTTATTTAGGAAGAAAACAACAACAACAAAAGTCCACTAAAAACAGTGATTTGGGTTTTTCGGGGGGGGGGATTCCAGAAAATTTTCCAATACTGTAAATAATTGTATGCGATTTAGCACATTTTGGGTTAAATATTATATTCAAGCACATCCAAAGTGTTATGTGGAGATTGTTTTATTGGAATAGTTGTAGTAATGTAAAGATAATGGCATATACTCTCCTTATGTTTAACAAAAAATGACTGCACTTAAAGAACATTTTTAAAGGTTACATACAAGAGAATTGTACCTCATTTATTTTATATCAACAGTTTTACTGAGGTACAACTACAGTACCTTCAGCTTTACTCACTGTCTGAGCTACTTATCAGTTTCCATTTCAAGGTGAAAAAAAACATGATTCAGTACCACTAGTCACACATTTTACTTCACTAAAGGATATACTGTATGTGGGTCTGTGGACATGTGCTGACTACTTGTATTTGTGACTCATCAAGATGCAAGAGATTTAGTGAAACAGCAACAACCTTAGCAGTGCATTCATTTGGTAGTCTACTCCTCAGAGCACTGGGGTTTGTCAATGCTTGTCTCCTTAGAAGAATAAATATTCATATCCTATATTTAGCCCATCTAACATGATTGACTGCAGTACAAAATAACAGACAACTATGAATAAACATTGTTAATCCATAAACTATCCATAAAAAATAAACAGCACCACGATGTGGAAAATTGTCCACAGAAAAAATAGCACTGGAAAATTTTCTAGAAAATTTTCCATCACACATCTCTGAATAAAATATTCATGTTAATTTTCTTTTCCTGTTGTGAGTCACTCTTGTGGCTTCTGAGTTATGTTTAAACATAACTGAATGAGTAAAGAAATCCTGAAATATGTATCCATTGCCTACACTCTTTTTAGTGATTCACATCTTTTCAAATGCACACCTACACATGGGACTGCGTATGAAACACATCTTAATAAAAGAAGGATGAAGTTTAACACAGTTTGCTACAGAACTGCAACACAGATGAAGCCCTAAGGAAGGCAGCCCCACCCTGGTGCCTGCCAGATGTTTTGAACTACAACTCTCAGAATTTCTGACAATTTGCCATACTTGAGGGGTTCATGAGAGTTGAAGACCAGCAAGCAAAAGGGGTTCCCCTCCAAAGAAACATAAAGCCAAAAAGTGATGATGTGGAAACCAGAATAAAAACAAAATATAAAATGATCTGACAGATATAGATAAAAACCTAGATGTGTTTTAATAAATATAATATACACACAAGGCACCTGCACACGCAAATCAATTAGTGAGATAAATCAACCCAATGCTGGATGATACATGAACAAGCAGTTCTGGTAGTTTTTCAACTAGAAATTTTTTTGTTACTTGGCAAGTGAAGAGCCCATATTTCAAGATAACTTATGATTTGTACTTCTCTCTTGTAAAGCAATACATTAACCTTCTCTCTATGTCCTGTATCTATCTGTTATGTAGATCAGATTAATTCTAAAAAATATACATCAGATTATTCAATATATCTTAACAGCACCAAGATGGGGAAGGTTTTCCCACGGACTATGGTCTTGTCTATGGGAGGGGGGGATATGAACACATCTGAAAAAACAGGCACTTGCAATTTTGCAACCTGTCTATATGGTGAAAAGATCCCCCCTGAACTTCGCATGACCCCCTAGCCAAGATGGCAGCTGTGAGTGATTTACTCGCAATTTTAAATCTGTCACCACCATTTTTTTTTTAAAAGTTTCCCATTGTGTGCACTAGCAAAAGTTTGTATTTACAAAAAAAGAAAGAAAGAGTATAATATCGCTGTGTTATCAACTTACCAGACCCTCACTTAGCTGAAAAATTAACATGGCAGCCACAGGCGCTTTCCCTGTTTGCTAGCCCCACCCCATGCTCATCCAGCCAATTAGATTATGTTGCCTGTTCCTATCTGTGCAAATGTGAGTGTTCAAATGATTGCACATTCACATGTCTTACGGACCTTTTTTAAAAATCTGGACGAAGCCCTGGAAAGTGATGCACACGGACTTTGCAGTGGATTTGGCTGCTCCCCTTCCAAATGACATGTATATATCCTCATGTCTGTATGAACGGATTGCTGTACACTTGCAGCCCTTTTGTATTATTTTGACCAAATAGATAAGACCTATGAAACCACACATACAACTAGTGGCAAAGCATGACACAGAGTATAAAGCCACCTTGTGTAATTTAAAGAAGTTACATAGTATGATTTTTAAAAAAACACAAGTTGATCCACTGCAATACAAATTTTGTTTGTTTCTCTTCATGCCATTGTTGTGGCTGCTCTAATATTATAGGATGGGGTTTTTAGGTAGTCTGTAGAAATTTTTAGGGAACTTTTCTTTTTATTATGAAAAATATTTTAAGGAAAAGAAGACAGAACAGTTGCACATAATGCCTTTTGACCAGTAGTGTTAGTAGGAATCCTCTCTCTGGAACCCCATCCTCCAACTGGTTATGATCTATAATGGTCACTAGTGTGGGCTAATTGTTACATTGCTGGCCTGGGATATAGGAGATCTAGATTCAAACCTTCAATGAGCCTGTCATTTTCTCTCAAGAAGATTTACCTCACCAAATTGCTGTGTGGATAAAGTGGAAAGAAGGTTGGCTACAAATATCATCACCCACACATGCTGCATGTGTCTAGTGACATCATGCCAGTCCACACCATACAAATTCAAAACTTAACATTTCTTTAAATGCTTTCTATTTTCTAATGTAAAAGGAGCTCTATTCATCTGTGGCAAAAAGTGTGTTAGATAGCAGATAATACAGTACAGTTATCCCTCCACATTTACATTCACAGATTTGATTATATGCGGATTTGGTTAATATGTCCTCTCTAGGCATTTGTAGGTCCTCCAGCGTGATTCTGTAGTAAACTTTCACCAGAAATTGACCACAGAATTGCTTTTGAGGGCCTTCAATTGCCTAGAGAAGTGTTATTTCAGGTTAAAAAAAAAAGTGGGCCAATATTTGTGGTTGTTTTTTTTTAACTTCTGTAGGCCTGCTGCACTCCTAACCCCCACAAAATTTGAGGGCCTACAGTATATACATTATTACAGTTGTCCCTCCGTATCCATGGATTTGGTATCCACGGATTTAAGTATTCACTGCTTGAAAATATTCTTTAAAAAAAATTAATCCAAAAAGCAAACCTAGATTTTGCCATTTTATATAAGGGACACCATTTTGCTATGCCATTGCATACAATGAGACTTGAGTATTCACAGATTTTGGTATCAACGTGGGGTCCTGGAACCAAACCCCAGCGAATATGAAGGGACAACTGTATAACTCATTGGTTTGAATTATTCCATACATGTGCTGATTTGGCAGGGAAAGTCCCTATTAATCCCCTGTCATCCCACTTTATTAGCTGCTTTTAAAATGTCACAGTTTCTCTTTCCTCTCCGCACTTTCCTACTTTGTCCTCAGCTTACTTCCAATTGCTGAAAAGTGAATTAAAAGTGAAAAAGTAGTTTGCACTCAAGTTAGTCAGGAGTGGGAGAATATAAGAGGGGGTGGAATCTTGCCCTTCCCAGTAGGTTCAGGCAAAAGCAAACTGCTGCAGCCTCTCCCACCTGGTCTGCTCTTCTGCCTTAATAACTTATATCATCTTGACCACATTCTGAAGTTGCTTGGCCACACATGTCCAAGTTCTCATCTCTGAAATTTCAGAGGGTATGTTATTCATACACATTTCCTGCTTGACATTTTAGTTTAACCGAATTAATTTTTTTTCAGAATTTTTTTTTAACCCTTAGGGGATAAATGACACTTTTAGCATCACTTGTGAATGTACTCTTAGCTCCTATTTGAATGCAACCTATCTATGTCATTTTTTTAAAGGATGAAAAAAGGAGAAACAACATTGCCTCCAAATCCTAAATTTCAAAGGCCAGTTATTGAAAAACTTGAAAAACTTACTTTTTTAAAAGTACAGTTTTAACAATCACCCAGCCAGCTTGGCTAGGGAAACTGTTTAACTGCCATGGCTCCATCCTACGGAACCCCAGGATTTGTTGTTTGGTGGGATACTGAAATGCTCTGACTGGAAATTCTAAATACTCCTCCCTAAAAGTGCCAAGTTGTATCACTGAATACCAAAGTCAGGATGGAGCCAGCGTGGCGTAGTGGTTTGAGTGTTGGATGACATCTCTGGAGACCAGAGTTTGAATACCTGCTCAGCCATGAAAACCCACTGGATGACCTTGGGCACCTCACACACTCTGAGTCTCAGAAAACACCATGATAGGGTCGCCATATGTCAGAAACAACTTGAAGTCACACAACACCAACAACAGTCAGGATTACCCATGCCACTATTTTTCCAATTTCTGTGTATGGTTGTAAAAGCTCAACAGTGAAGAAAGCTGATAGGAATAGAATCAACACATTTGAAATGGGGTGCTGGAGAAGAGTTCTACGAATACAACTGACTGGTAAAAAAAAACAAATAAATGAGTCCTAGAGCAAATCAAGCCTGAACTCTCCCTAGAAACCAAGACGACCAAAGTGAGATTGCCATACTTTGGACATGTTGTGAGAAGACAGGACTCATTAGGAAAGACAATAATGCTTGGGAAGGTAGAAAGCAACAGGAAAAGAGGAAGACTGTACAGTAGGACCCCTGTATCCACTGATTCATTATCCACTGATTCAGTTATCCACAGGACACAAAACAGCACACCTACTATAGAATCTTCCTAGAAAATGTGTCCTCTCTAGCCATTTTCTAGGTCCTCCAAGGAAGTCCCATTATTTTCAATGGTGCCCACTATTATCCATGGTTTTCAGTATCCATGGGGCCCCCACAACAAATCCCCAGCAGGTACGGGGGTCCTACTGCATTACAGGTGGATATGCTATACTCAATGAAGGAAGCCACAGCCCTGAATGTGCAAGACCTGAGCAGAGCTGTTAATAACAGGGTGACTTGGAGGTCTCTCTTTAATAAAGTCATCATAAGCCAGCATCTACTTGACAGCAGCTAACAACAACAAAAACTGCCAATCCCAGGATTGCACAGGAAGGAACCACAGCAGTTAAAGTACTGTACTATATAATCATAGTGTAGCGTGAAAAGGCCCATGGGAGTTGTGGGTGTTTTTTTTTTTTAGTCCAAGCTTTTCTTCTGAAAGTTCATAATTTAAAACAGCCCCAAGTAAGTATTCTACGAAAGACATCCCTCTGCCAATTTCACTCTTGATTATAGTCACCTTGTATTGTTTAGTCCTGGAAATTTTGATGAAACATTATGGTGAAATCACACAGACAACATTCGCTTGTTTGAGTGAAAGAGATAACAATGGCTTTGAAAGTTCATTGCTTGGCAAAGGGCCACAGCTCAAACTATGCAGAAAAATGCAAACATGGAAGTTAATTTTAAGCTCAATACAATAAATAGTGTAAAGGGACAGAGAAAGTGTCTATGTTTGTTTGCTCTGGGATTGTCCACAACTTTCCCTTCCTCTGCTCAGATGCCTACTCCATTATGTTCCCTGTTGCCAAGTTAGCACAATCCCAGCTGCTGGCTACTTCGAATGGGAGTTTTCCACCTGATGTAAACAGCAGTTGGTAGGGAAATTTGTATTGGGACAATGCACTAAAGCCCCCTTTCAATTGCATGATCCTAATCTCTCCCCCCCCCTCCACCACCACAGTTATTTACTTTCAAAAAATCACTTTCTAATTCGAGCCAAACCCAACATCTGGCATGATCTTAAAGCAGAGTTAAGTCTGCAGCCAGAGAATTCAACCCATTTAAGATAATGAATGTGACAACAGCACATATTTTCCCTATCCTTTCTTGACCCAGAAAATTCAGAATATTCATGAACATTCCATAGCACCACAGAACCTCAGTTTATGGCTAGGAGGAGCCTTAAGAAAGGCATTAACCTGTTGCACCAGGCACTGTATTTATTTTAAGATGTATACACTATCTTTCTGAGCTTTGGAAGGGTATCAGAAAGTCACCAGTATGAAGCACCTGCCTATGCTGAGGCTGGATCCCTTATTCATCAATAGCATGCATAGCGCTACTCAATAAATCATATATTCTAGGCCTTACTCCCCTTAATTTCTCCTACCACAGCAAAATCAATTAAAGGAAAAACAGATGGTATGAAGGCATCCCCATTTACACATGAAAGTGAAACATCCTGCCTCTTAAACAAATAAGAGTTGACATGTTTAGTCTAGAGACAGGATAAATAATTGTCAATGCTGGTCAGAACAAGCTCTCTCTAGCCTGGTGCTCATACCCTTCAACATTTCCCAGATGAAAACCAGGATAGATTTGTCCAAGCAATACTGAAGTATGGTCACAATGGCAAAGGTTATTAATGAGGGGAAATATACAAATTAGTAGATGCTGCAGCAGTTTGCTTTTGCCTGAGAGTACTGGGAAGGGCAAGAGTCTGCCTTCTCCTTGCCTCTTCCTTCTGCTGAATTAACTGAACTCAGTTTGCCACAACAGAAATGAACTGAGGACAAAAGGGAAAGAAGAGAGAGAATCTGGGCCAGTTTAAATACAGTTAGAAAAGTGGGACAATAGAAGATTAATTGGGGGTGCCAAATTGGGACCGTGGAAAGTATGGATGCTCTTTTTCCAAAACTGAGTAGAATAATGCCTCTGGCCTTTCACAAATAGTGCATGATGATGGTGATTATTATGTTGTGGACACTCCTCCAACTTCTGCCATTTTACATATGAGGACTTAGAACATATCAAATAATATAGCACAAAAGTTTGCAATAAAAAAAAAGTGGGGGGGGGAGATTAGAGCAGCAGCTGCTACCGGTACTTCTCGAAAACCATTTTAACCATTCCAGAGATAAAAATGAACATTAGAGAATTCAATTCAATTATTGTCCTGCATATTGCTACCTGCCCTGACACCCACACGCTTCCAATAATTCATCAATTGGCTATATTTCATAAATTGGGTTATTTATTGACACTTCACAAGGTTAGCAGTAGACCCAGACTTCCCCCAAAACAGGGACCAAGCTAAGGTTTGCTCAAAACCTAAGGAAGAGGTATTTTCAAATTCCCAAAAGACACGCCTGGGTAGCAATTATGTAGTGGGTCCCTTGGATAGGTAGTTGGGGTGGAATGTGCTAATTCTCTTGGACGCACCTTGAAGTGAGTCATTCACTAATTCAATCAAGTGGCCAAAACGCTCATTACTCTGCAAACCGGTTTTCCTTTGCACCCCCTCTCCTCAACAACAGAAGATTGCCTGATGCCCATCAGTCTTAACGTCTCAGCCATTAGTGATCGTTAACATAGCCAGAGCTTCCATTGTCTAATTGTGGGAAACACAATCTAACATTGTATTCCACTCATAACACCCTTAAGGGTAAATATTGGGTATAAATATCACCCCAAAACACAGTCAAATTGTTCATAGCTTCCTGTATCCCATCACTCTGTCCATCCCCTGTGCAACCCTCTGAGTATCTTCTGCTGCACAAATCTCTGCTTGTGAGACAGGTACAGGTACAGTATAGCCCATCATCCCAAACTCCATTCCTCTATCCCAGTACTTCCTCCTATCTATTGTTAGCCTTGTGCGATTGCTTGAAGCCTGAGTGTTGGTGTGCATGCTTCCAATATTATTTTTCAATAAAAAACATTCTATTTTATTTCCTGGCTATGAGTCTTCTCGGTTAGTACCTGTTTACATAGGTCAAAAGGTCCCATAGTTACTCAGCCTCTTGCTGCCATATTGAGCTAATTAAATTTCCCCATATTAATATCTAGACATGAGTGGGTTCCTCCCAGACTCCACGCAATTCAGGTAACAATATATGTTAGGAAGCTAAATTACTGTAGTTTGTTTCCACCAATCAGAATAACTTGCAGCTAATCTAACACAAAAGCCACCTTGGGTCCTATGCTGGCAGATAGATAGAATATAAACTAAATTAAAATAAACTTTTAAAAAGCTTCCAAAGTCAGGGCAGGGAACAAATTGCACAGAAAGGGATCATGTCATGATGATGGTACCAAAGAGAGGGTGCATTTGTGTATCAGTTACTCCCTAATGCAAGGATGGGAAACCTGTGGCCCTCCAGATTTTGAATTATTCCCACCTGCCCACCCACCCACCCACAGAATTTCAGTATAAAAGCAAAGTCGGAAACGGATGCATATGGGTCTCTTGCTTTCCAAAACTGATTCCACTCCCCACTCTTGCTCCCTAATTACAACAGCCGGTCATTTTATTCTTTACCCACCTGATGAGAAATTGAAGACACACTGAATTCTACTCCAGCACTTTTTTTTTAAGCTGAGAATTATGGAAGAAAAGGCAGGACTGGCATACAGAGAGACAGAAATAAATCCAGCTCAAACTGACTCATATCCTTTTTGTCAGGATTTTAATCTGGCTGGGAGACCCACCTCTCCTAATGCCTCAGGGGGTTTAACCCTTGATTTGCCTTATTCCATCACAAACAAGGAAGGTGTTATTTGCGGAAATATTCCACAGTTGAAAAGGCAGCCCATTTCACTAAATGCAGCTGATTCACTGGGAAATTAATGAGAGAAACTCTCATTATCTCTCCCCTTTGCCAGAAAGCAGTAAAATCAGTCAACTTGGTCAAACGCACCTGATTGTCTCTTTCAGGAAAAAAACCCACATATAGGTCTGTAGCATATATAGTTACACCCTAAAATATTTCCCTGGGTACAACTACACCCAAACACAAACAATGTTCCTAAATTAAGATATCCAAATACCTTAAAATTATAACCTAATGCCCACCTAGCTGGAAGGAAGCCCCATTGTACACTACAGGATTTATTTCTTAGTAGGCATGTGTAAGATTGTGCTATTACTTTTTGTCGCATGAGCCCCAGAAAAGACTACAGGTTGAGTTTCCCTTATCCAGAATTCCCAAATCCAAAATATTCCAAAATCTAAAATGTTCACAAGGGTGGCTGAGATAGTGACACTTTTTCTTTCTGATGGTTCAGTGTACACAAACTTTGTTTCATGCACAAAATTATTAAAAATATTGTGTATAAAAATTACCTTTATGCTATGTGTATACGGTGTATGCGAAACATACCAGTAAATGAATTTCTTGTTTAGACTTGGGTCCCATCTCCAACATATCTCATTATGTATATGCAAGCATTTCAAAATCCGAAAATATTCCAAAATCCAAAGTACCTCTGGTCCCAAGCCATGTCTCCTTCCCTGAGAATCACTCATGCCAGGCTGGATGTTTCTTGCTAACAAGAGAACATTTATTTCGGATAAGGAAGACTCAACTTGTACCTCATAAAAATGTGTCCTTTATATCATTCTTCTCTTGTTCTCAGAAACTTAATTTAATTTAATGAATTCCACCATTCTCCATTAACAGATCATCTCTGGCATGCATTTCTATTAACCTCCAGTAATTTTTCTCTTCTTTGGATATTGGAAGATTTATAATTAGTTTTATAATGAATTCTTTATTTCTTCTTTATCTACAGCAATACCTTCCCAAGCAAACCAACCAAAGGTTTCAAGAAGACGAGGAGCTTTCTGATCTTTATTTCTCCATGTTTCATTCTCCTTCACATACTTACACATGGACATATGCCTCTGAGCCTACAGGGATAGGATAGGAAAATAATTTTGAATAAAATATGGAATCTGCCCACCAAAATGCTAAAGATCGTTGAATCCAGGCTGGCAGAAAAATGACTGGACAGGCAAAGTTCTAGCTGATACGTTTTCTCTACAGTTAAATATCTGGACTTTGCACTGTGTCCTACAGTATATTATTTGGAAAAAATAATTCTTTCTTGAGTCCTATACATAGCACAACAGGGATACGTATGTATATGTAGGTATTTAAAATCAATCAAGCCTCCTTCTGCCTTTCTGACTCACTCTGGCTACTTGACAAGTTCTTGCCTTCATAACAGAGTTGCCAGAAATCTTGGCCCCGTCCTGGGTCTCCAGTTTTCATGGGTTATCTCAAGGAAGGAGACAAGGGTGCAAATTCTCCAAAGTTTGGTGGGCTCAGGCAAGAGGAAAGGGTTATGTGCACATCTCCAGTTCAGTTAGTAGAGCAGCAGCTTGCTTCAATTTGCAAGGGTTAATTGATTCGTTGCTGCTACTTCCAAAGACTGGAGGTGAGTGTCTATGTATTTACAGCCCCCCCCAATACCTGCGGGGGTTTGGTTCCTGGACTTACTGTAGATACTGGAAACCACTGATAACAGCAAACCCTATTAAAATAATGGGACTTCTGGTTAAAATACCACAGAATTGCATTGGAGGACTTAGAAGATGTCTAGAGAGAATGGCTCTCTAGGCATTTTCTAGGAAGAGTCTATGGTATGTGTTCCTGTTTTGTGTCCCGCGGATAAATGAAACCGCAGATATTGGTTCAGCAGATACTGGGGTCCGACCAAGACCCCAACATCTTGAAATGACCCCCCAGACCAGCATCTTTGGCAGGCCCTCTACCTACTGCTAAGGTTAAGAGCAGTGAGATACTCTACAAGATTTAGGATAAAAATTAAAATAAGTCAGTTTAAATTATGACACTAAAGTAACACTTATATTTATGTCATGCCCCTGTAAGCCTGATGAGGTTATAGAGTCAGAGGAGGAGGAGGACATGGCAGGGAACAGCCCTAGGGACCCTGGCACAGGTCTCTCTACACCTGTGCCAGCAGGGAACCCTGCCAACCTAGAGGCTCGAGCACAGAAAGAGCCTGGTTCGAGTGGGTTGACATCAGTCCCAGCAGAGACTCCTGCCCACTCAGAAAAGGACAAAGAAGAGGAGAGGGACTTACCTCCACCTTCGTATACCCAGCAGCAAACTCAAAAGGAGGCTCAAAGAAGGTCTCTGAGAATTAATGGGAAGAAATTGCTCATTAAGAAACACCTGGCAAAGCCCTAATTGCTTTATATAGGCTTGAAGAGGCAATGGAGGCTTTGTCAGAGATCAACTGATCTCCCTGGATAAAGTTTCCTGCTGACTTTAGTGCCTGAATACTTGCTGCTTTGACCTTGGACTGTTCCTGACCATCTTGTTGCCTGATCCTGCTGACCCACGGACTGACTTCTGGACAACGCTGCCTTCTGTAAGCCTTGATGTGATGCCTGGCGTCCTCCTAGTGGCATGAGGGACCTTTCCAATCCCACCACTGCCACCACTTTGTGGAGAAGGGGGGATTTCCACATCCTACCCTGTCACCACATTGTGACGCCAGACCTCCATGTCACTGCCGAACTACGTCTCCCAGTGGTATAGCACAAGCACTCAGGTGTGGCTATGTATTCCTGGTTATGTCTCCTTCCCTGAGAATCACTCATACAAGGCTGGATGTTTCTTGCTAACAAGAGAACGTTTATTGTCAAACAAATAAAACATGTAACTGTAGGACAAAGTTGTTGGCCTGCACAAACATTTGCTCTTTATCTAAGTCTCTGACTGTCTTGGATCACTCAAAGCTTCATCTCAGCCATCTAAACTGAAAAGCTCCACTTCAACTCTAACTTAAACTCACTCTCTCCTGCTTTATCACCTCCAGAAGCCCCTCCTCCTTCCACCTCCTCACAGAGGATTGGCTCCTGGAGTACCAGGTCCTCATTGGCTCCCTGGCTGTCCATCACACTTGACCTTTGGACTGTATTCTGGACTCTTCTCTTGTGTGCCTTCTTGCCTGTATTACTGCTTCTCCAAGAAACAGAACCTTGCTTGTTCTGAACTTTTTCTGGCTCTCCCTAATTAACTATCACTGGGGCTTGGCTGCTTTCCCAGCCCTTGTTTATCCTGCTGGCATTTTGAGCTGCTTTTCTGGACAATTTATTTTAAAAAATTAAATGGATTTACATAATAAAAACTTACAATAATATCACACTGGGGGGGGGGAGTTCCTAATCCTGGACCCCCAGGTCCCCAGGCTAGACCCCTGTTAGCTCATCCTTGTGGTGTCCAACTGTACTGAGTTAGCTTGCTCTTTCCCTCCCAGTCATTGAGACACCAAAGATCACCCTCCGTTCTGCTATGCATCTACCTTCTGGCTAGAAGCAAGCAGGCTAAATTAAAGGTTCCATATCTCATCTCCCCTATGTCATTGAGAAAGATTAATCCCCTCACTTCACCTTGATCTGGGAATAGCCCTTTAACTAAGATTTCTGGCTTAATTTCTAAACAGGAAAATATTTTCTCTCTCTGTATCTTTATGTGCAAGTGTGACTGACAAGCCGTAAACAACTGTGGTTGGTACTAAATGCGTAACTTTTAACGAGATCACTAGGGGCTGTCTCAAGTTTTGGTCCAGAAACTTCATGGTCTGGGATGATTCTGAGCTGGCAACCCTACCTTACCCCAGACAGAAGGTTAAAAGTATGTTTAGCAATCCAGACACTGTTGATCTGCAACTCTCATCTTCCCCGCCATTGCCTATGCCAGCTAGGGCTGATGAGCATGATAATCCAACCACCTCTGGAAGGCCACATACCCCCTGTTCTAGTTCCCACAGCTGCCCATATGGTGCTTAGCTTCCCTACCAGTTTCCTTGGTTTGAAATGCTGCCGTCTCTTACAGCCACAGAGCAACACTACACAGAGAGTATTGGGGGGAAATTAAAATAGCAGCCACAGAGTGAATGCAAAATTACAAGGGGTCCAGGGTCTACATTAACATGGGGGCCTGGGGAAGAACTAGAATCCCCAGGAGCTGCTAGAGGATGCTCCATCATGGTACAAGAGGGAACAGATTCTATTGTGTGTCATAATCTTATCATTCCTTCAAATAGCTCACATTCAGTTCAGCTAGGCCTATGTGGGCAGACTTCTCACTACATTGCATCTAAGGCTGGGATAGGAATTCATTCTGTTTGCATTTTGACAAGAAGTTAACTAATTTGCACTTTCCAACCCCATAAATCAACCAAAATGCATCTATATTTTGATATTTGCAGTTTTCAAGTTCTCAGATCAAGGCATACATACAAAATGCATACATTAGATGAAAGTACACGCAAAGATAGGTATGATTATGATCACAATCTACCATAATGTATCATACTTAAGATAACTAATTGGGAAAATGTGGATTTTAGGCAAGATAGTATGCAAACAATTCCATATGTTCAGGAAAGTGCATGCCAAAAATGTGTCTGAATTTGCCTCTGCATTTTTAAAAAAATCACAAATTGATGCAGAAATGGGACAAAACAAACTTCAGGTTGAAAAAGGTGAAACTGACCAATTCATCACTAATTGCATTTCATGTTAAAATCACGTGTGAATTGGAGATGCTGCCTGGATTTCCTACTTTAGGCACTAAAAGCTCTCCAGTCAACAAAGTGCCCACCAGGCTCCATATGGTGAGATGACACAGAGCCAGGAGTCTTGCTGGCTCCCATTTGTCAATCTGTTGTCCATTTATATTTGCTCTTAGGAAGAAACAGGTAGAAATGGCTTACTCATCTATGAAAGTTGGTAAAAAAAACTTCAGAAAAAAACAAAAAATGCTGTGTTAGAGAGGTTATTGCAAAATTCACCGTGATCAGCACAGAAAGAAATGGTCCCATTCAAATGACATGAAAATACTGTTTGCTGGAGCTCAGTGAATATCAACGGTATCCCACACTGGCGGGGATCTTTCTAAGCAACACCAGCCCTGTTATTTGGCAGGAAATTATAGCAAGTTGTTAGGTATTCAATGTTTTATTATTTACCTCCCCATTGATGCCCCCTTGTCGTGGGAGAGAGGCTTGCGTACCCTAATGAAGTTTTGAGCTATGCTGGCGGTGGCATAATAGCCACTGGTAGGGTCTCCCATGCCAGACAGGTCAAAACCGAAGGGTCTGACAAAGAGCGTCAAAGGGCAGGATGGGCTCTCTAGCCTTGTGGCAACCGTCCTAGGAGAAGGAAAACTCTAATCCCAAACCCGGGCAGATGGTGCTCGTCCAACCCTGTAAGGTCAACCATCTAAGAGAAGGAAACTCTAATCAAACCTACGACCTGAGGACCTTGCTGCTACCGTCCATGCTTGCAAGGCCACAGCAGATGAACCTTTGGTTTAAAGGGTGAGGCCAGTTCTGTGCACACTGGGCTCCACCAGAAAAATTCATTGCACAGGTCGAAGGATAAATCCAATTCCGAAAAAGTCCTGTAGTGATAGGCAAGGGACAAAATGGCAGGTGTAAAGATGTACTAGAAGCCGCAGATCCAATCCTGCATGCAGGTGGCTCAGGACTTTTGTCACTCGAGGCTGACCCGGGAGATGACAGTCTTGTTTGGCAGCATGCTAAACGACCAAGCAGTCTTTTTTAAGGAGAGCACTGCTTGCTCCATATGGAGAGGGGCCTAGAAAAGGTGGCCTAACGAAAGCTCATCCCCAACTACCTGGTTGGCTAGCCGCGGCCAACGGACATCTTCTGATGCAGTCAAACCAAGGCAAAGAAACAAAGGCACGCACCGGCCTCCAAAGGTGTAAATAAACTGACGCTTGCATGCTGGAACATCAGAACCATGTGAGACTCTACAGATAGTGGACGGCCTGAGTGTCGCTCTGCTCTTAATAGCCCATGAACTATCACAACTTAATATTGACATCGCTGCTCTTAGTGAAGTTTGTCTCCATGAGGAAGGCAGCTTTAAAGAACACGGCGCTGGCTACACACTTTACTGGTCTGGCAAACCCAAAACTGAAAAACATCTTTCAGGAGTAGGCTTTATAATTAAAAACTCCATTACCTCCAAACTCAAAATCTTGCCAACAGGACACTCTGATTGCATTATTTCCTTACACCTCCCACATGTTGTTCTCTTCAGTATAGATGCCCCAACTATGCAAGCCAACCCTGTCTCTGTCTCTCTCTGGCTTTTCTTCGCAAACGAAGATTCAGGAAGGACTCATCCTGCGCTTTCTGCAAGCGCGCTGATGACTAAAAAGGCCAATCTGAGATAAACAAGTCCGGTTGCAAAAAGCACAGCAGAAGGTCTCCTTGGGTGATGTTTTTGGGTTGTGATTCTTTCTGCGTTGTCATTTCTCTTCAAGACTTGTTCGTCGTGAGTTCTCAAATAAGGCTGCGTCTCCATGCCTCCCGATGTGAGGCCAGGGCAGACCACTGTTGGTGATCAATTTGGCCGAGCCTGAGATGTTGTTTCAGGGAGTCTTTGTATCGCTTTTTTGGAGCGCCCCTCTTACGCTGACCCGTAGAGAAAGACAAATTCTACACAGACCTACGCCACCTCATACAAAAAGTCCCTGTAGAAGATAAAATTATTATCCTTGGTGACCTCAATGCCAGAGTCGGAAAGAACTCCGAAGCCTGGAAAGGTGTTTTAGGCAAGCATGGTGTTGGAAATTGCAATGATAACGGACACCTCCTGCTAGAGTTCTGTGCAGAACAACAGATGACTACTACAGAAAGATAACTTGAAGACAACCTGGATGCATCCCCGATCTAAACACTAGCACCTCACTGACTATGTTCTAGTCTGCCAGAGAAACATTTGCGATGTCTGTCATAGTCGAGTGATGCCAAGTGCAGAATGCCAAACAGATCATCACCTCGTAAGGTGTAAATTAAATCTTCATCTTAAGCTCAAATCTAAGAGGGGTGGTATCTTGAAGAAGAGACTCCAAGCCAACAATCTTCAACAAGCTACCATGAGAGACAACTTCCAGGCAAATCTACAAACAAAACTTGAAGACCATCCTACAGATCCTTCTCCTACAGTGCTTTGGCAACATATCAAAAACAGTATCCTCCAGTCTGTGGAAGAATCTCTTGGGTTCTCCCACAAGAAAAACCAAGACTGGTTTGATGAAAACAACCAAGAGATCCAGGAGCTGTTGGCAAAGAAGAGAACTGCTCACCATGCATACCTCGCCCAGCCAACTTGCTATGTAAGAAAAGCGGCTTTCCGCCTCACATGTAGTAAACTTCAACAAAAACTCTGAGACATGCAGAACAAGTGGTGGATCAATATAGCAGAAAAGACACAGCGCTGTGCAGATCTGTGTGATCTTAGAGGATTTTATGAAGCTCTTAAAGCAGTGTTTGGATCTACTTATCAGGTCCAAAGCTCCTTATACAGTACAGATGGTCAAACACTAATTACTGATAAAGCCTCCATCCTGAATCGATGGGCTGAACATTTTCAAAGTCTCTTCAGTGCCAACCGAGTAGTCCAAGGCTCAGCTATCCAACATAATGATGCAAAAATTATGTGATGCAAAAATTATATGATGCAAAAATTATGGAGCCCTGGTGGCGCAGTGGTTAAATGTCAGTACTGCAAGTTACCACGTTGCAAGTTCAATTCCAGCGGGCTCCAAGGTTCACTCAGCCTTCCATCCTTTCGTAGGTCGGTAAAATGAGTACCCAGCTTGTGGGGGCAATTAGCTAACACACATTGGAAACTGTTTAATGCAGTGTAGATGTGTAAATAGCTATTGCTTAAAAAACAATTTGTAAGCCGCTCTGATAGCCTTGTGGCTGAACAGCAGAGTATAAATAAATAAATAAATAAAATTTTAAAAATTTTAAAACTGATGAAAAATGAACTGGACATAGCTCCCACTTTGGAAGAGACCCTTAAGGCCATACAGCAGATGAAAAACGGCAAGGCAGCTGGGATTGATGGAATCCCACCTGAAGTTTGGAAACACAGAGGTCATGTACTCCATGTTACATTCCATGAACTCCTTGTGAATTGCTGGGAAAAGGGGGGACTGCCATCACATCTCCGAGATGCAGTCATCATCACCTTGTACAAGAAAAAAGAAGCAAAATCTGATTGCTCAAACTATCGAGGTATAACACTGCTCTCTATTGCTGGAAAAATCCCTGCAAGGATACTCCGGAACAGATTAGTTCCTGCTATTGCAGAAGAACTTCTTCCTGAAAGCCAATGTGGCTTCAGAGCCAACAGAAGTACTACAGAAATGGTATTTGCCTTTAGACAACTGCAAGAGAAATGTAGAGAGCAAAACAAGTGTCTCTATGTAACATTTGTCGACCTCACCAAAGCCTTCGACACTGTGAGTAGAAAAGGTCTGTGGCAGATCCTGGAAAGACTAGGATGTCCCCCCAAATTCCTTAAAATGATTATCTTGCTACACAAGGGCCAGCACAGTCAAGTCATATATGGTGATGCTCTTTCAGAGCCCTTTCTAATAACTAATGGAATGAAGCAAGGTTGTGTTCTTGCTCCAACTTTATTTACCGTAGTGATAGTAGCTTGTTTAACTTAAGCCGTCTGAGGGCTTGCACTAAGACTCTAAACTATCTAGTCCGTGAGCTGCTCTTCGCTGATGATGCTGCCCTTGTTGCCCACACAGAAGCAGTTCTGCAGCGTCTAACATCCTGCTTTGCAACAGCTGCAGAGCTGTTTGGGCTGGAAGTCAACCTGAAGAAAATGGAAATTCTCTACCAGCCTGCACCACAGGACGAACACCATCATCCCCACATTGGCAAATCTGTGCTTAAGTCTGTTCAGCAGTTCACCTACCTGGGAAGCATCATCTCCTCAGATGCCAAGATTGACAAAGAGATTGATCACAGATTAGCAAAGGCATATAGCGCATTTGGAAGACATTACAAAAGAGTCTGGAGTAACAAACACCTGAGGCAAAGCACAGAAATCAGTGTGTATAGAGCCATTGTACTGTCTATTCTCCTTTACGGGTCTGAAACATGGGTCACCTATCGCCAACACTTACGACTCCTCGAACGCTTTCATCAGCGCTTTATACGCACAATCCTAAATATACACTGGATTGACTATGTGATGAATGTTGCTGTCCTTGAGCAAGCAGGGACCACCAGCCTTGAGGCCATGATACTGAGAACACAGCTGCGCTGGGCAGGGCACGTTTTGAGGATGGAGGAGAATCGCCTCCCCAAAATAGTACTCTACACTGAACTTGCCACGGGGCAGCGTAGGAGGGGCACTCCAAAAAAGCGATACAAGGACTCCCTGAAACAACATCTCAGGCTTGGCCAAACTGATCACCAACAATGGTCCACCATGGCTTCATATCAGGAGGTATGGAGACGCACCATCTGCAATGCTGCAGCTTCATTTGAGAACTCATGCTGAACAAGTCTTGAAGAGAAACGACAACGCAGAAAGAATCACAACCCGAAAACATCACCCAAGGAGACCCTCTGCTGTGCTTTCTGCAACCAGACTTGTTTATCTCGGATTGGCCTTTTCAGTTGTCAGCACGCTTGCAGAAAGTGCGGGATGAGTCCTTCCTGAATCTTCGTTCGCAAAGAACAGGCAGAGAGAGAGAGAGAGAGAGAGAGAGAGAGAGAGAGAGAGAGAGAGAGAGATTTACTGCCAGGGATGCTGTTTGAGGGTCTCCTGAATTATGGACCATATGCACCTTGATCTGGAGCCCTTTTACAGTACGCAATGATAGCACTATGATTCCACTTTAACTGCCATGGCAACATCCTACGGAATGCTGGGTTTTGTAGTTTAGGGAGGCACTAGAGCTCTGCAGTTGATAATTTTAACTACCCTTCCCTAAACTGCAAAACCCAGGAATCATACAGTCATCAAATCCTAGAGTTAGAAGAGACCACAAGGGCCATCCAGTCCACCCCCCTGCCATGCAGGAATACACAATCAAAGCACTCCTGACAGATGGTTATCCAGCGTCTGTTTAAAAACCTCCAAAGAAGGAGACTCCACCACACTCCGAGCTAGTGCATTTCACTGCTGAACAGCTTTTATTGTCAGGAGGTTCTTCCTAATATTTAGGTGGAATCTCTTTTCCTCTACTTTGAATGCATTGCTCCGTGTCCTAATCTCTGGAGCAGCAGAAAACAAGCTTGCTCCCTCTTCAATATGACATCCTTTCAAGTATTTAAATTCCATAGGATTCCATGTGATAGAACCATGGCAGTTAAAGTGGAATGATAGCTATAAATTTATTGTGTGAAAGTACCCGTGCATGTTTGGAGGGCAACAGCAAAATGTCTTCGGAATGCTCTGTTCCAATGATATGTTTAAAGACATGGAAGGAAAGCTTTTTATCCCATCTGCTCTCCCTTGCCTACCTGTCACCCCCACCTCCACAAAATCCTCTCTGGAGGGTCAGAGGCCCTCCTAAGCAATATGCAATGGTGTGTGTGATGGGGGTTGAAAGAGAAAGAAGGGAATCAGAAACATTCCTCTCATGAAGTTCCAAGAGTTCCCTTACTTTTAATATCAGTCCACAAGTTTTTTGCCGTATGTGCCAAGGAATAAATCCTCCAAGTAACCTGGTAGAAATTTTCTGCTGAAACAGTCAAGGGTGAACCACATACTGAGTGATGAAAGCAGCCTTCGTGTGTGATCAAGACCTGAAAAATCTTGCATTGCTACATTAATACAGAGAAAGCCAGCATAGTGTAGTGGTGAGTGTGGGACTAGGACTCTGGGAGACCAGAATTTTAATCCCCACTCAGCCATGAAAACCATAGAGTGACCTTGAGTAAATCATATACAGTTGTCCCTTCACATTTGCTGGGGTTTGGTTCCAGGACCCCCCGTGAAGACCCAAATCCATGAATACTCAAGTCCCATTATATGCAATGGCATAGCAAAATGGTGTCCCTTATATAAGATGGCAAAATCAAGGTTCGCTTTTTGGATTATTATTTTTTAAAGAATATTTTCAAGCCGTGAATACTTAAAACCGTGAATGCCAAATCCATGAATGTGGAGGGACAACTGTGCTCTCAACCTCTGAGAAAGGTGAAAGCAACCCTCCTCTGCCAAGAAACCCTATGATAGGGGTTTTGCCTTCATCCTTTCTGAAGTTCCAGAAGGCAGCTAAGACTTCTACTTTGCTTGATGTTTAATTCCTAAAATTAGGGATAGCTGCTCTGGTACCACCTCTGGAGCCTAGTGGGTCAAGAGATGGTGGACAAAGGTCACAAATAAAGCAACATAAAAATTAATAAGATCTACAAGATGGATGGTGTGAAAGAGAAAACCAACATCTCTTGACATCACCTGGGACCTTTTCACACTTCACAGTTATTGCACTATGATTCCACTATGGAATTATATTCCATCCTATGGAATTATGAGATTTGTAGTTTCCAGGACCTCTCATGGATACCAAAATCTGTGGATGATCAAGTCCCATTATATTCAATGGTATTCAATGGTCCTTCCGTAGGTGAGTGAAATGAGTACCCAGCTTGTTGGGGGCAATTAGCTAACACACTGTAAACCACTTAGGGAGTGTTTTGCACAGAAATATAAGTGCTATTGCTGTGTAGGAAAGTGAGTGATGTATGTGGGACAATCCCTATGCAAACAAAGTGGGGTTTCCTCAGGCCATGATCTGATCTTGGTGGGAACTCCCATGGGCTGGATTAGATTTGGGCTGACAGAACTCTCCCCTGCTTTATGGAAAAGAGCACCCACACTAGGCTGTAATCCCCACATGATAAGAATCAGCTGACTCCCTAGTTTGAATATTGTCAGCTGATTCTACAAGCCCATCAAAATACATCAGGCCCTGTGAAGCCTTTGCAATCAAGCCAGCTATTTCAGTTAGATCAACTTGTTTTGAGTGGCAACACTGCCTACTTTCCTGCTTCCTCTTGTAATTATCTGGCACCTTAGATTATGACACCCGCCTGCCTGTCTTTAACCTGCTAGCTGTTTCTGCCTCCTGAAACCCTCTACTGCTGCCACAGAACTAGGCCACCTCACATGGCTCTGATTCCTCTCAAACTTTCCACCCCACATCTTCCTGATCCAGTGCCAGAGCTGACCTCCCCATGAGGCAGAATGAGGCAACAGCCTCACAGAGCAGATGCATGAGGTTAGCAATGAATCTTCAGCTGGAGAAAAGAGCTATGTGTGCCAGCTTACTGCCCTAAGGCATGGTGGTTGGAGATAAAAATAACATAAGATAGAACAGTTAAAATAAAGTTAAAGTTAAAATAAGCTTCAAAACCAGACTGTACATTCATTACATTCAGCGGGAGGGTGGGCTCTTGACTTTAGGCAGCAAAATTGAAACAGGTGTGCTTTCCCCACCCACCCCCACCCCAAGGGACTGAGGTTCCTTGACACTTGTCAACTAATCTGGATTCTGCCTGGGTTTCCATTATCACCTTCTGAACACTTGAGTGCCCAATTTGTGATGGTGATTAAAACCAGACAGGCAGAGTTAAACATCAACATTCCTCATAAGCATTCTTAAGTATTGGAATTGCTTACATTCATAAGCATCTTAACAGGCATCCATTGCAATCATAATGGGACATGCATCTGTTTTAGGATAGCCTAATTGGTACTTACCAGTACTATCTTTCTCTTACTGGCATGGTCTATCTTTACCAGCATGTCTGGGCAGTTTATTAGTTATCAGGAATAGGATGGCTGTTCTGAACAGCGTTCATCAGTGCAGACTGCAAAGCAGTCTGATTTTTAGGTCTACCTCAGCTCCTTTACTCTCTCCCTACTCTCACCCAGGCCATCAGTTGCTCAATCAAAATAAATCAAAACAAAGGTTCTAACTGTTCCTCACTTATGATATCCAATCAAAACAAAGATCTTAGCTATAACCCTGCCTGTGGTACTGTTTGGCTGCCTGCCATCCTAATTACATCAGCTATTACACCTGCTAGATAGTTATTATAGGTCACATCTGCTCACATCTCACAGTGTTGTTAGAAGTTTCAGTTTTCTCATCTGCTTTCTTATTTTCATTTGAGGAGGTGTTTTGCCTAGACTTAAGCTGTTTCTAGGTCCTCAATAACACACACACACACACACACACACTCTAATAGATGTAGCTTTCTGCATTATATCTTACACCCTATATGCTATACTCTGTAGGTTATACCAGGTTACCCTCTGTACTTCACTGATCTCTTCCCAGGCTGCAAAGCTGGCAACTGAATAAGCCTGTTGTAATAAAATGTCTTCTGCCAGCCCTGTCCAGTGCCAAGCATCCATTCACAACCATGTTCCTGCTTTCTGATCCTTATCTGCATATACCAGGTGGGAACCATATGACTTTCTAGATATTGTTGGACTACAATTCCCAACATTACTCACCACTGGCTAGTGTCTAGAGCTGCTAGAACTTGCAGGCTAATAACATCTCAAGGGTCACCTGATTCCCACCCCTGGCTTACACCCCAACCAGACCTCAGCTGGAGCCTGTCCTTGGACATAGGCAACTGCACAAGGAACTCGCACTCCAGTTCACTTACCAGCCATTGCTAGTCTGCTCTGACTTCTGGGACGAATAACAAATTTTACACTTCTTGTCACAAGCAGACAATTAAGTGCAATGCTCCAGTTATGATTAATACTATCCTCGCAAACTTGAAGTTACCACAGTGGGCTCTTGGTATCCTCTAGGGTTTGGTTTTGCTTTTTGGATTATTATTTTTTTAAGAATATTTTCAAGCCGTGAATACTTAAAACCGTGAATGCCAAATCCGTGAGTGTGGAGGGACAACTGTACTCTCAACCTCTGAGAAAGGTGAAAGCAACCCTCCTCTGCCAAGAAACCCTATGATAGGGGTTTTGCCGTTATCCTTTCTGAAGTTCCAGAAGGCAGCTAAGACTTCTACTTTGCTTGCTGTTTGATTCCTAAAATTAGGGATAGCTGCTCTGGTACCACCTCTGGAGCCTAGTGGGTCAAGAGATGATGGACAAAGGTCACAAATAAAGCAACATAAAAATTAATAAGATCTACAAGATGGATGGTGTGAAAGAGAAAGCCAACATCTCTTGACATTACCTGGGACCTTTTCACGCTTCACAGTTATCACACTATGCTTCCATTTAACTGCCATGGCAACATCCTATGGAATTATGAGATTTGTAGTTTCCAGGACCTCTCATGGATACCAAAATCTGTGGATGATCAAGTCCCATTATATTCAATGGTACAGTAAAAAGGAATCCCTTATATAAAATGGCAAAATCAAGGTTTGCTTTCCGGATTTTTTAAAAATGTATTTTAAAACCGTAGTAGGTTGAATCCATGGATGCAGAATCTGTGGATACGGAGGGCCGAATGTATTTTCAAAGTGTCATTATTTATCACAGTATGTTGCTTCACTTGGGCAAAGAGTGGAGGTATGCTACTCCTATAGCATAAAATTAAGACAGCCAAATCCAACTGTTAGTCCAAACTAAAGCAGAAGCAATGAAACAACAGAAACATGGTGAGAAAACACTTAAGTTCCATTGAGTCTATGGATGTACTCTAGATGGGACTAAGCCAGAATACTTTTCTAAAATCTATTTCCCCCACCCCATCCAAATATGCAGCTGGCTTCTGTTCTAAGAAACAAATGTAAAAGTGGCCTTTTGTAGCAATTCATTTAATCCACCCACACACCAACTGGGATGGGTTTTTCAATGCAAGCTATGCCAACATAGTCCCAAGAATGCACCCTGTGGTAACATCACAATTGCCTCTGGGAAAAAAATGGAGGTGGTGAAGGTCACCAATTTTGACAGCTTTAACATGAGCTTTGATCAGTTCAGGGAGGGAAAGACTATCAGTGGTTACCAATCATGATAGATATATGCTGTCTCAATCAACCCATTCCAAATGTAGTACTGGAGGAGAGTTCAGTGGATACCATGGGTTGCCAAAAGAAGGTCAGAGAAAATTCAAGCCTGAACTCTCACAAGAAGCTGAACTTAGTTAAACTGAGGCTATTGTCCTTTGGACACATCAGGAGATGACATGAGTCACTAGACAAGACATTAATGCCAGATAAAGTTGAAGGCAGCAGGAAAAAAGAAAAACCCAAACAGAGGTGGATAGACTCAATTTAGGATGTGATGGCCATCAGTTTGCAAGACTTAAGCTGTTTCTTAACAGGGTGTCTTAGAGGTCTCTAATTCACAGGGTGTCTTAGAGGACTCTAATTCACAGGGTGACAGTAGGCCAAGGCCAACTTGATGGCAATCAACAACAACAATGCTCCTGTTAGGTGGATTTGTAAATGGTTGACTGACCGAACCCAAAGGGTGCTCACCAATGGCTCCTCTTCATCCTGGAGAGAAGTGACTAGTGGGCTGCCAGAGGGGTCTGTCCTGGGCCCAGTGCTATTCAATATCTTTATCAATGGATGAGGGAATAGAGGGCATGTTTATAAAATTTGCAGCTGACACCAAATTAGGAGGGGTAACAAACACCCCAGAGGACAGGTACAGAATTCAAAATTACCTTAACAGATTGGAGAGCTGTGCCAGAACTAACAAAACAAATTTCAATGGGGAGAAATGTAAGGTACCACATTTAGGCAGAAAGAATGAAATGCAGATATAGGCTGGGTGACACCTGGCTTGACAATAGTACTGTACATGCAAAAGGGGTGTAGGAGTATGAACATGAGACAACAGTGTGATGAGACAGCTAAAAAAGCCAATGGGATTCTAGGCTGCATCAATAGGGGTATACTTTCTAGATCAAGTGATGTAATAGAGCCAGTCTATTCTACTTTGGTCAGACCTCAGCTGGAATACTGTCCAGGTCTGGGCACCACAATTCAAGAAGGATATTGATAAGCTGGAACATGTCCAGAGGAGGGCAACCAGAATGCTAACTCAATAGCCATGTTTAAATACTTGAAAGAATGTCATATTGAAGAGAGAGCAAGCTTGTTTCTGCTGCTCTAGAGACTAGGACACATCAATGGATTCAAACTACAGGAAGAGAGATTCCACCAAAACATTAGGAAGCACTTCCTGACGGTGAGAGGTTTAACAGTGGAATGCACTGCCTCGGAATGTGGTGGAATCTCCTTTTTGGAGGTTTTTAAATAGAGCCTAGATGGCCATCTGTTGGCAGTGCTATGATTGGGTATTCCTGCAAGGCAGGGGGTTGGACTGGATGGGCCTTGTGGTCTCTTCCAACTCTTATGATTCTAACACATAATGCTATCTTCAGGATCAGTAGCAGCAGGAAGAATCTGCTGCTCTCACACCCTGCATGTGTGCTTCCAGAAACATCCAGTTGGCCTCTGTGAACTTCGGTCTGATCCAGCAAAATTCAATTTTAGGTTCTCATGTTTCACACGAGTTCAAGAATGCTGCTTCTGGAGTATATCAGAATGAGCTGGCAAAGAACAAAAATGCCATTTTTTAATTTAACAGCTTTATGCCTGCCTATATGAAGATGTGTCCAAATCATGACTTGACCAATCTTGATCTGCAAACTACTCATCTAGAACTGGTTACAAAAATTTAACAACAGGATTAATAAACAGAGTTTTTTTCCCTAGTAAATGTTTCATTTTAAATTACCATTAAATTAAATGGATCCTACACACAATACTTCAGTTTAAAATTAAATCTGGATTCAGTACAAAGATTTTGATGTCTACACACTGTTTGGCTGTACAGTAATCCTATACCCACCACAACCCTGGGAGGAAGCTGCAATGAACTGAATGGAACTCACTTCAAAGTAGAAATGTCGAGGACAACACTGTTAATCTCTTACAACTAAATCCATGACACTCTTGTCAAGGACACTGGGCTGGTTCCCAAGTAATGTGAATGATCTTCATGCTCATATACTCTCTCCTCTCCTTATTTGTTCTGATCCAATGAGTTACCTCTTTAGAGCAAAGTAGTACAGTTGTCCCTCCATATCCACAGATTTGGTATCCACGGATTTAAGTATTCACAGCTTGAAGGATATTCTTTAAAAAATAATAATACAAAAAGCAAACCTTGATTTTGCCATCTTATATAAGGGACACCATTTTGCTATGTCATTGCATCTTCGTTTGCGAAGAAAAGCCAGAGAGAGAGAGAGAGAGAGAGAGCATATAATGGGACTTGAGTATTCATGCATTTTGGTATCCACGGGGGTCCTGGAACCAAACCCCAGCGAATATGGAGGGACAATTGTAGTTTGCTTGAGGACGTGTTTTGCCCAGACTTAAGCTATTGCTAGGTCCTCAATAATACATATACACACATTCTAATAGATGCATCTTTCTGCATTATATCTTACACCCTATACGCTATACTCTGTAGGTTACACTAGGCTATACTCTGTACTTCACTGATCTCTTCCCAGGCTGCAAAGCTGGCAACTGAATAAGCCTGGCCTGTAACAAAATGTCTTCAGCCAGCCCCATCCACTGCCAAGCCTCCAATCCATTCACAACCATGTTTCTGCTTTCTGATGTGGCAAATGTAGCAAATGGTCAGAGAGTTCAGGAATTGTATACAAAATATGTGAAGGCCACTGCTCTTATCCAGGGTTTAAACATTTCCCACTCACAGTCCCTTTTCGCCCGAGAAATTTTTACACGACCCTAGGTGTATAAGTATATAAAATAGGTATATAAATCCTTTTACTGTTGCCAATTTTTTTGCGACACCCACATTCAGTTATGCGACTCCATATGGGGTCGCAACCCACAGTTTAAGAAGCTTTGCTCTAATTCACAGCTTTAGGTAATCCAGACATATCACCAAATCACGGATGTGAAAACTACAGTTCGTGAGAACTGGTTACAATCAAAAGAATAGTTTCAGATCCTGGCTTGTTCTCACTAACCATGATTATTGATAACAAACCACAGTCTCCAGAGTTCAGATATCATGGTAAACTGTCATTAGTTGGAAACAGAAGCAGCTGCCTCCAATTACCTTCCCCAGTACATGCCAAAGAACTTTGCAGGCTTTAAACTTGCTGCAGTTTATGCACCAAGCATTTCACAATCTGTCCGAACCAGGCAGGGCACTGTACTAAAGCCTGCTTTCTGAGTAGAACAATAAACAGAACAATAAACTAAATGTAATAATATTTGACTTTTGGAGATAAACATTATAAATGACACAATAAGTCAGGTATATTGGAATTTGTACAACAGGAATATTTAGAATGTCAACTAAAGGGCATGGATGTTTTACTTTCCCCTCATGAAATAAAAACAACCCACTGTTCTGTTCAGTAATTACTAGATCTTGCTTTTAGAAAGTTTTAGGCATGTGCAATAGAATCTCATGCATGTCTGCTCAAAAATGAAACCCCACCAAATTCAATATCCATAGATTTACCTTTATGACCTCAATTTCTGTTCCTGAGTATATGCTCTGTTAATCTTTGAGTATGCATTCTTGCTTTGCATTTTTGAACATATTTAGAGAAAGCCAAACAAAAATCCTTAATTTCAAAAGTGTTCAATTGTGTATAAGCATATAAATTCTTTATGCTTTATATGCATAATAAGCATATAAAAAAAGCGATTTGGGCTGCCTGACCACAGGTTAGTGGAAAGGAGTCCACAAAAGCTTTGCCACACAGTTGTAATCCCTTACATTGTAATTACTAAGTCTGAATCCAACCCCTGGCAATAATTTAATTTAAATCACTCCATCCTATTTATTAATAAACAGTGTGATTATATTACTACCACCAAACTATTTCCCGCCTTCCTTCACACACAGAGTACATTGCAATACTTTTTAATTCACTATCAGCACTGAACTCCATTGCTTTGTACTGAACTGCAGTCTGTGGTCCCTTTAACCTCAGCTGCAGTTTCCAGCAGGAAAGAATCCTGAAAGTAAATAATAGAAGATAATCCCTCTTGTATGCTTGGCATTTAGAGCAGTCAACACACAATTTGCCTGCTCTGTTCTCTCTCTTTTTTCAGGCTGTTTGCCAAGGAAAGACCTTTTAGGATCATTTACTTAGAATTGTTCATACAATTAGCCGGCCCATTGTTAACACCAGTATGTGGTTTTTCTTATGCAAACCACACCATGCTGGCTGGAGGTTGTTGGGTTGTTTTTTTTTTAATGTAACCTTTCTCATCTGACTGTTCAAAAAGGATTTGCTACCTACTATTACAGAGCCTAAATGCCCTAATAGCACCAGGTCCCATCTGATCTTGGAATCTAAGCAAGATAGCCCTGGTCAGTACTTGGATGGGAGACCACCATGACTACTAGGTGGTGTAGGCTTTATTTCAGAGGAAGGAACCACCTCTAACTATTCCTTGCCTACAACTGGTGTAGCAGGCGACTTGAAGGCACATACACACACATTACATTAACTATGTCTAAACAAATGTGCGTGCATATGTAAAGTGACAATTCCTGTAATAATCTTGGTGATGAAGGTGGTCTTGAATTTTGTTATAAAAAGCAATCAATAACTGTGACAGTAAACTATGCAACATGTACTAAATTGCTTACATTGTTCTGCTTGCTGAATAAGAGGATTCTGTGGTATATGGAAATAGAGTGCTAGAAGCAAAGGTTTAGGGCATGCAGAACACTCTTCATTACTAGGATAATAAAAATGCAAAAGCAGAAATAGCAGTACAGTATCAGGATACAGCAATATTTCCCTAATCTGACTCCCTCCCTATATTTTGGACTACTACTACCATTATTCCGGACAATTGGCCATACACACTAATATGATGGGAGTTATAGTCTAAAAAGGCCACGGCAGATGAATCTCTGGTTTAAAGGGTGAGGCCAGTTCTGTGCACGCTGCGCTCCACCAGAAAAATCCATTGCACAGGCTCGAAGGACAAATCCATTTCCAAAAAAGCCCTGTAGCGACTGGCGAGGGACGAAACTGGCAGGTGTAAAGATGCACTGGAAGCCGCAGCCCCAACCCTGCATGCAGGCGGTTCAGGACATTGGTCGCTCAAGCCTGACCCGGGAGATGACAGTCTTGTTCGGCAGCATAGTCTAAAATATACAGAGCAGTCTAGTTTGTGGAAAAAGAGCCAGCATGATGTAGTGGTTTGGGTGTTGGACTAGGACTCTGAAAACTAGGGTTTAATTCCCTGCTCTGCCATGGAAGCCTTGGGTGACCTTGGGCAAGTCACACATGCTCAGCCTCAGAGGAAGGCAAAGGCAAACCCCCTCTTGCAGAGAAAACCCCATGATGTGTTTGCCTTAGGGCCACCATAAGTCAGAAACAACTTGAAGGCACCCAACAACAACAATTTGCAGAAGGCTGGCATAGGCATAAAACAATGGGAATAGCCCAGAAGGGCCATCTAGTCCAGCCCCCTGTCATGCACGAATACACAACTAAAAGCACTCCTGAGAGAAGCTCATCTCTCTCTGGCTTTTCTTCACAAAGATTCAGGAAGGCATCATCCCGATGGGAATGGCCCAGAAGGGCCATCTAGTCCAACCCCCTGCCATGCAGGAACACACAACTAAAAGCACTCCTGAGAGAAGCTCATCTAACCTCTGTTTTTGCTTTCATTTCCCAAGGTAGTCTATTCCACTGCTGAACAGCTCTTACAGTGAAGACTTTCTTCCTAATGTTTAAGTGGAATTGTTTTTCTTGTAATTTGAACTTTTAACATCCTGTATGTCAACCTTCTAATAAAGCTGGATTCCCATAACAATTTTCCTGTGCACAGATTTTTTTTTCTTCACAGAATGCAGAGATCTTCCATTATGATAAAAATTAGCACTTTACATTTCCTTATTATGTATTTATTAAAATGCCTATCATTCTATCAGAATCATCCTGAAGGACTTGGCTACTTGAGAGAGAACAACTAATAGCTTCTGCACTCCCTACCTCCCCTCCCAAGTAGCTGAACTGTAGAAATGGAAGAGTCTCCAAGGGGCATCTAGTCCACCCCACCAGTGCTTATGTCAAAGTACAGTACATTGTTTCAACACAACCTGGGTTGGTGTTTAAAAACTAAAGTAAAACAATTTTATACACACAGAGAGAGAGAGAGAGGGGGGGGGGAATAAAACAAACAACATCAAGCAAATCAATTAGCCAATTATGAACAACAAAAAGGTGTGTTTTACACACTCTCCAGATCACTAGAGAGCAGGACTTCCAACTCTCAGAGGAAGGTTTGTTTCACAGGCTGGGAGCAACTGAAGTAAAGGCCAGTGTTCTTGTTGCTGTTGTGCCTCCATTTCTCCCTCTTACACACAAATACTGCTATAGAATGTCCTCACAGAGTCCTCAGACCATCTGGATAAAGTATTTATCATCACATGATGTGATATCCCTATACAGTCTCCAGCCAGCACAGGTGAGCTTATGTGGAATTATCTAATTTTTATCCTCGGAAGAACCTGCGGTTAGGCAAGGCAAGGCTGTCACTTGTCCAAGGTCATGCTATCTAGTCACAGCAGCATGGATTTTTCAACCATCCAAAACCAACACAATGAAACCTAGACTCTCTCAAACCTCTGTCCACAGAAATAAAACATTTTTTAAAATCCAAACTATCAGGGGCTCACTTCCAGTTTAAACGTCAAAAATTCTACTTTTAAATATGTGCACAACAATGAAGGCTTGCCTACTCTTAGACTTAGAGGAATTCTATCTCTGTGCTTACGTTTAAGTCCCTGAGATATAAGCACGCTTACTGATAGGAAAGAGGACAGCTCATGCAGAGATCTGACAAGAGCCCTCCTCTGCCCTGTCTTTGTGCTTCATTCTTACACCTGATTTTCAGCAGTGAAGCAGAATTAGGCAGACTTGTTAAAACCTAACTGGAATGATACGATAAAAATGTAGACACTGTAGAGGATAGAGGAGATGGAATAAATCACCTGTAAGAAAAGGTTACATACAACATTTGGGACTCTGGCTTAGAGAAAAGACAAAAGGAGATGACAGAAGGGTATAAAATTATGCATGGTTTGCAGGGGAAAAGAGAGTTTTTCTCCTTCTCATTTAATACTAGAACTCTGGGTCACTTGCAGAAGTTAAATCATGGGAGACAGATAAAAGAAATACTCCTTCACAAAGCATGTAGTTAAACTGTGGCATTTGTGACCACAAGGTGTATGAGTCTGTCCAAGCTTTAAGATCTTTGGGGAAGCCCTTCTTTTAGTCCCACCATATTCCCAGGTACATATGGCGGGTATATGGGAAAGGGCCTTCCTGGTAGCAGACTTTGGAAGTACTTCCCTAGGATGGGTTCCCTCCTTGCGCTCTATCCTCCGCCAGGTGAAAACCTTCCTATTTCAAAAGACATTTAGGGACTGACTGCAATTTTAACAGTGTGTTGTTGTTTTTTATATCCTGTCTTTTTTAAAATGGTTTTAATTCTATAAATTGTTTAACTGTTTTAGAAAGGAAGCTTTATATATTTTATGGAAGATTCTGTATGACATTAATCTGTTCTGGTTTTAATATGCTGTAAGCAGCCTGGAGTCCCAATATTAGGAAAATGTCTTGATCTAAATCAGTGGTTCTTAACCTGTAGTCCGCAGACCCCTGGGGGCCACAATGTCCTCATAGGGGGTCCGCGAAAGCTTCAAAAAGCCAAGGTAAAGGCAGGCTGGCAGGCTTGGCCTGCGCACTGTCATTCAATCCACTCCAGCCACATAACTGCAGGAAGAAGCAGGAGAAAAGTCTTCCCTCCCCCTCCAGTGCCTCTGAGGGAAGGTTTAATGGATGATGTATTATTATTATTATTATTATTATTAATCTTGAGTTAAGTCTTGGGGGTCCCTGACAACAAAAGATATTTAAAAGGAATTCCTGGTAAAGAAAAGGTTAAGAACCACTGATCTAACTGAATCAATGAATAATGATGACGTGGTAATGATCATCATTTTGGAGAGATTTAAAAAGGGATTTGACAAATTTGCAAGATAAATGGCTATGGTTCCTTCCAATGGAATCCTGGGATTTGTAGTTTGTGAGGCACCAGCACTCTTTGGCAGAGAAGGCTAGACCTTGTAAAACTACAAATCCCAGGCTTCAATAAGAAGGAGCCATGGCTCAAGATCCAGAAATTCTCACAATAAACACAACTGCACCCTAAGGTTCCATAGAAGAACACCAGTACAGGAAAGCCCGCCATATCTGCAGGGGATATATTCCCAGACTTATCGCAAATACTTGAAACCACAGGTAATAGTGAACCCCATGGAACTGCACCAGAGGACCTAGGGAATGCCTAGAGAGACACTTCTCTAGGCAGTTCCAGCATGACTCTATGTTAACTTCCAGCAGAAGTTACCATAGAGTCACACTGGAAGACCTAGGAGATCCCCCTAGAGAGACCATATTTTTCAGACAACAGATAACTGAAACTACGAATACCAATCCCGTGTATAAGGAGTGTGTGACCTGTATACATATGCAGTGTAGGGTGAATACATGTGGATGAGAATGTTATCCCATGTTAGACCACTGAACTATTTATTTAGCCCAGCTTTGGCTCATGGTGGCTCTCCAGGTTCTGAGCTAGAGCATTTACCTCCTTTCCTGCTCCTTCTCTTTTTTAAAAACTGGAGATGAACACTGTAATAGAATCTCAGAAGCACAAAGTTGGGAGACACTGCAAGGTCCATCTAGTCTAACATGCAGGAATATATAAATCATAGAATCATAGAGTTGGAAGAGACCACAAGGGCTATTCTAGTCCCAACACCTTGCCATGCAGGAATACCCAATCAAAGCATTCCCAACAGACGGACATCCAATAAAACACTCCTGAGAGATGGCCATACAATCTCTTTAAAGACCTCCAAAGAAGGAGAGTCCACCAACTTTTGATACAGTCTATGCCACTGTTGAACAGCTCCTACAGTGGAAGTGATAAATGAGAATAAATAACTGAAAAAGCACAACCCTTAATCAGCACCCAGTATCTGCCTCAGGAAACTGCCCTACTTTGTTCATTGTAGGGCCCATATGGGATATACTGTATGTTAACAGTTCACCTACCTGGGGAAGCATCATCTCCTCAGATGCCAAGATTGACAAAGAGATCGATCACAGATTAGCAAAGGCATATAGCGCATTTGGAAGACTTTACAAAAGAGTCTGGAGTAACAAACACCTGAGGTGAAACACAAAAACCAGTGTGTATAGAGCCATTGTACTGTCTATTGTTCTTTACGGGTCTGAAACATGAGTCACCTATCGCCAACACCTACGACTCCTCGAGCGCTTTCATCAGCGCTGTCTAGGCACAATCCTAAATATACACTGGACTGACTATGTGACAAATGTTGCTGTCCTTGAGCAAGCAGGGATCACCAGCATTGAGGCCCTGATATTGAGAACACAGCTGTGCTGGGCAGGGCACGTTTCTAGGATGGAAGACCATCGCCTCCCAAAAATAGTACTCTACGGTGAACTAGCCACAGGTCAGCGTAAGAGGGGTGCTCCAAAGAGCGATACAAGGACTCCCTGAAACAACATCTCAGGCTTGGCCAAACTGATCACCAAGAATGGTCCGCCCTGGCCTCACATCAGGAGGCATGGAGACGCACTATCCACAATGCTGCAGCCTTATTTGAGAACTCACGCCGAACAAGTCTTGAAGAGAAATGACAACGCAGAAAGAATCACAACCCAGAAACATCACCCGAGGAGACCTTCTGCTGTGCTTTCTGCAACTGGACTTGTTTATCTCGGATTGGCCTTTTTAGTCATCAGCGTGCTTGCAGAAAGTGCAGGATAAGTCCTTCCTGAATCTTCGTTTGCGAAGAAAAAGCCAGAGAGAGATTAAAGCAGAGGGTGGGGAACCTGCAGTGCTCCAGGTATCAGTGGACTCCAGTGCCCATCTGTCCCAGCCAGCCTCTTAAACAGTTTGGGATTAAGGGAGTTAGGATCCAAGCACATCTAGAGAGTCGCAGTTTCACCATACCTATATTGAACAAGTTTATCATTTGGGCTAGAGCTCTGGAACCTGTTTTGAATGCCACAGATGAGCCCGAGGTACATTGTGAGGTAAAATGAAGAGACTACCTCTGAGCATGGGAAGAGTACACTTTTCTCTGGACTGAGGAAACGTATCCAGATTCTTATTCACATCTAGAATAAGAGGGAAAAGCTGCTAGAAAAGCAGCACAGCATCTTGGCAGGCCTAAGGAACCCTGTTTGTTGTAGAAATTAAGCACTTATCACTGTTATTTCTACTTTTTTCATAGGTTTAGCATCTTTTCCTATGGACATGCTCCTTCGTGGAAAATGCCTAAGAATTTGTCTATCGAAACAAAAAGTGACAACCTTACCTTGAACCCAGTCTGACCACACTCTTTGTTTCGAAAGACCAGAACTTAAAATGACTGCAGGTGCAGTCTCATGCTTACTCAGAGTAAGCCCCACTGAAATCAGGAGGGTTTACTTCTCAGTGGACATGTATAGGACTTACACTGTAACTTTGGCAACTGGGGATCAATCCAATTTATCTTTGAATTTATTCACAGAGTCAGAAGAAAATCTCATTATATGATGGAACCATTTCTGAAAACAAAATACATTTACACACTGCAAGGGAAGGCATGGACTAAAGCAATCTTCAAATGCTAAAACAACCTCATCTAAAAGAATAGTTTTCAACCACTGGAACATGTAGTACCAGTGGTACATAGCAGCCGTCTAGGTGGATGCTAGGCTCTGATAATAATTACTAAGAATTTGCTTTCCCTCCAGCCTTGTATCTTCATGTAAGTGAGACATCCATGCAACATTATATCTTTTTTGTGCTTTTGTTGTTCTGCACCTTCAAGTCATTTCTGACTTATGGCAACTCTAAGGCCAACCTTGCCACAGGATTTTCGTGGCAAGATTTGTTCAGAGGAGGTTTGTGATTGACTTCCTCTAAGCCTTAGAGTGTGTGACTTGATCAAGGTCATCCCTTGAGTTCTTACGGAAGAACAGGGATTTGAATTCTGGTCTCCCAGAGGTTTAGTCCAATAGTCAAGCCATGCTGGCTCTCTTTGTCTTTTAGGATTATCAAATTAGAAAATGGTACAGTACTCATACAATTTTCAACTAGTAATTGAACTATTATTTCTGTTCATGTTTACTATGTACAATACCACTGCAATTTTTAAGTGCCCTTAATAATTACCACTGATTAAATATGTAATAATGGTATAATAACAAAATGCCTGCAAACATACGAGAGTGACTTTCTCAGAAAAAAATTGGTTTTGGGTTTCTTTTCTAGTGGGGCCCAAGTTCTTTGATAGAGTGATTGCTTAGTCAGAAGATGTAAGGTAGAGAACCACAGTCCCGAAGGAACCACGCAGATATATATATACTTAAGATATAAAAAGATATAAGAAAACCCTGTAGCGCCTGTGTGAGACTGACTGAGAAAAGGAAATTTCTAGCATAAGCTTCTGTGGACACCAGTCCTCTTCATCAGATACAATCAGTGGACTGGCATCCATGAAAGTTAATGCCAGAAATTTCTTTTTTCTCCATTAGGGGACATGTGCTCCAGCCAGCTAGGACTAGGTTGGCAACTGCTACCCAGAGGACTTTTTCTTCAGCTGCCCCTAGACTCTGGAATGGCCTGCTGGAACAGATACGACAGGTTGAATACACTGTTGGAATTTAAAGTAGCATTAAAGACCAGTCTCTCCCGGCAGGCCTATCTAGATTATTTTAAATTGTGAATTTTAAACTGTGTACTGATTGTTTTAAAATGTCTTAGTCTTACTTGTTTTTTTAAATTGATACATTTCAACTGATATGCATTTTTAGCTACGGTAATTTTATGTTGATGTATTGATGTATTGTTCCCCACCTTGCTCCACAGGGAAAGGCAGGTAAGAAATAATAATAATTATTATTATTATTATTGGTGGTGGTGGTACAGGATTTCCTTATATTTTTTCATATAAAGACAGGGTGCCTTGGAGGTCTCTCATTCACAGGGTTGCCATATGGTCAAAGCCAACATGACAGCAATTACAAACAACACACACCTAGCTCTTTAAATAACACGCAAGGCCATTATGGATACAGTAGGACCTCTGTATCCACTGATTCATTATCCACTGATTCAATTATCCACAGGACACAAAACAGCACACCTACCATAGAGTCTTCTGAAAAAAATGTCTTTTCTAGCAATTTTCTAGGTCCTCCAAGGCAACTCTATGGTATTTTAAACTGGAAGTCCCATTATTTTCAGTGGCATTCACTATTATCCATGGTTTTCAGTATCCACACACCCCCAGAACCAATCCCCAGCAGCTATGGGGGGTTCCAACTGTATAATTACCCCCCCCTACTACTTTCTTTCTAGCATGTAACAGCAGGGTTGCTCAGTTGGGATTTTTTGTTTGCTTTCTTTCTTTGAAAATCCTTAATTCCAGAAACAGTCCCCCACTTCCATCAGCCCACCCTTGATTTATTGATTCATCCTGAGAAACTGAAATAGCAAGACTGAATGCAACACTTACTGTTACAACTGTGTGTGTGTATGTGTGTGTCCATGGTCCCCACAAGGGGGTGGCTGACAGGGTGCCTGGGATTATGAGGGGCCCCCCATGCGATATTGTTATTATGTAAATTCATTTAGTTGCTTAAAAATAAATATAAATATGTTTAAGAATAATGATAATGTTTGCTGGAAATGTAGAAAAGCAATAGGAAATGTTTTACATATGTGGTGGGTTTGGCTTATATTCTGGGTCATGATAAGGTCATTGATCCAAAATATATTACAGAAGAAGTTTGATTTAAAACCAGAATTTTTCCTTTTAGGAATTTCTCCTTTTGAAAGGAATTCAGGAAAAGAAATAGAGAGAGAATATTGGTTTATAATAACTGCAGTGAGAATACTTTTCACTAAATATTGGGGATCTGATGAGGTGCCAAAAAAAGATGAATGGATAGAGAAAATAATAGAATTAGCAGAGATGGACAAACTTACACATAAATTGCAGGGTAAACCAAGCAGAAAGTTTGTAAAAGACTGGGAATTACTATGGAAATATTTATTCAACAGCTATGGGGAAAAGATGACATTTGGATTTAAATATTAAAAATTCATTTAGATTATTCATATGAACTATGCTGCACGGTGACTGGGGAAAAAAACTAAACGACAGAAGAAGGAAATGAGGAAGAGTGGATTTCTCTGTTAAGACAAGACACTGAAGGTTATTGGAGGGGAGTTAGAAGCTGAAACCTTGATTCATGGCAAGAACCTATGTATAAACAGGATGAATTAAAGTGTTTGTGTAAATGAAGGTGGGAAGGAATATCAGAGAGAGAGAAAAACTATAGCTATTTTGTAAATACATGCTCTGAAAGTTATGCAATTTGATTTATTATATTTTTGAGCAATGGACGATGGATGTTGTATGTAATTATAGTAATACAAATATTTTTAAAATAAATATAAATATTACTTTGGTGTCATCATTTAAACTGACTTACAGTAGAACTCCTGTATCTGCTGGGGATTGGTTGGGGGGGGCGTGGATACTGAAAACCGTGGATAATAGCAAACACAGTTCAAAATACCATAGAGTTGACTTGGAGGACCTAGATAATAGCTAGAGAGGACACATTTTCTACAAAGACTCTATGGTAGGTGTGCTGTTTTGTGTCCTGTGGATAACTGAATCAGTAGATAATGAATCAGTGGATATAGGGGGGTCCTACCATATTTGAATTTTGATCTAAATCCCCCCTGCCCTTAACCTTAGCAGTGGGTAGGGGGCTCCACCAAAGGTCCTAGCCTGGAGGCCCACTTCAGGATCTGGAGGCGCTGTGTGTGTGTGTGTGTGCCTTCAAGCCGCTTGGTGACTTATGGTGTCTCCATGAATTTCATAAGGTTTTCATAGGCAAGGAATACTCAAGAGGTGGGTTTGCCATTGCCTTCCTCGCCCACCGACTTTTGTAAACCCACCCCTCAAAGGAATAACTTTGATTTTCTTTTCTTTTCTAAATAGGTATAATTGAAATGTGTACATATCATGTGATTATAGTGTGTTTAGATTAAGAGGAAAAATGTATTAGTGTTAGGATAGTTTTATTTTTGTATTACTGTAGTAAGAAAACTATTATTATTATTATTATTGCGTTATTGTTACGCCTTTTGCGGTCGGGTGTATTTTTCAGTAGAATGGTCTTATTCCAATAAAAAAATTCCTAACCCCCCCCCCAAAAAATCCTAATCCCCTCAAAGGAATAACAAGAATCTGACTAAGTGTCTGGACACCCCTAAGGCGGCTGGCATTTCAGGAACCTCTACATTTGGGGGGCAGGCAGGGGAGAGACAGGAATTCCTAAAACTGGGAGGCAAGAGGCGCCTTTTCCCTTCTCCTCAGAGAGGCAACCCCGGCGCCGGCTCGCTCTCGCCCTGGCTTCTTCTCCACAGAGCCCCGCCAACTCTGGGGTGGGTTTCCCTCTTCTTCCGACACCGAAGTTGGTTGTGGCGGAATCGACCCCCCTCCCCTCGGCCCCGTCTGCACGAGTCTCCTCAGGAAACCAGGCTCCGCTTGCTTGCTTGCTTGCCACCCCCCACCCTCCCCACCCACCCCAGAGGTGGTGGTGGTGGGGAGGTTGAGGGAGAGAAAAGGCAAAAAGCAGTTGAAGCTCGACGCTTTGACAGGCTGCGCCCGGAGGTTTTGGCAACCCCTGCCAGCCCCACCAGCAAAGCGAAAGGAAAGGGAAGGGAAAGAGAGAAAACAATGCTGGAGGACCCCATTTCTTCCACTGGAATGAACGGAATGTCAGGGAACTTCCCCACCCCCCTTCTTTACCTCCTGCCCAAATCATAGCAACTTCTCCGGGTCCTAAGGTTGGCCCATGGGTGCGCCTCTTGGCTCCCTCTCGCCAGACCTTCCTCCTCCTCCTCGCCACACAACAGCCGGTGCCTGGAAAAGGGCTGCGGCGCAGGCAGAAGGGACGGACGGACCGACGGACGGACGAACTCCGCCGCCAGCCCCACACTGACTTCGGAGAAACACACACACACCGCGCCCTCGGGGGCGGCTGGCTGCCCGGGTCCTAGCGCGCTTCGGGTCACGGCCAAGGTCTGGGGCTCCCCCAAAGGGAGAGAGTGCCAGCAAGGCCGAGGCGGAAGAGTTCGGGTGGGAGACCCTGCCCCTAAACCGCCCCCACAGCCACACGCCCATCAGAGAGAGCCCGGAGAACCCAGAGCCTGTCAATAGAACTGACAGGGGTGGGGATGACTCTGTGGACTGCAGCTCCCAGAATCCCCCAGAGAGCTGGTTTGGAGATTCTGGGGGTTGTAATCCAAAAGATTATCCCCCCCCCCCAGTTTTGCCACCCATCCACCCTTCCAATACCCGGCGACAGAGAGAGTCATAGAATCCTAGAGTTGGAAGAGACCACAAGGGCCATCTAGTCCAACCCCCTGCCATGCAGGAGCACACAGCCAAAGCATCCCTGACAGATGGCCATCCAGCCCCTGTTTAAAAACCTCCAAAGAAGGAGACTCCACCATACTAAGAGGCAGTGCATTCCACTGCTGAACAGCTCTTACTGTCAGGAAGTTCTTCCTAAAGTTTAGGTGGAATCTTTTCCTGTATAGTAGTTTGAACCCACTGCTCTGTGTCCTAGCCTCTGAAGCAGCAGAAAACAAGCTTGTTCCATCCTCAGTATGACATCCCTTCAAATATTTAAACATGGCTATCATGTCCCTTCTTAACCTTCTCTTCCCCAGGCTCCCTAAGCCCTTCCTCATAGGGCATGGGAGAATGGAAAAGGTGTGTAAATAGAGCTGGGGGAAATGATGGTTTGAACTGCAGCTCCCAAAATCCCCCAGAGAACTAGCTTGGGGATTCTGGGGGTTGTAGTCCAAAAGATCAGACACACTCCAGTTCCGAGCAAAAGTCTGGGGCTGCTATGGAGACCCAGCAGATTCACACGCCTAGTTACACTTGACAACGTGGGCTGCCTCTATCCGAGTACTAGTGAGTCTTTTAAGATTCCAACAAGATTCTTCATTGCCTAGTTCAATGACTCTTAACATTTTCTTTACCAGGGACCACCTTTAAAGATCTTTTGTTGCCACAGACCCTCAAAACTTCACTCAAGATTTAAAACCCTAACAACAGCAACAGCATTGATATTTATATACCGCTTATCAGTGCCAAAGCACTCCCTAAGCAGTTTACAATGTTGTTGTTTTAGCTAATTGCCCCCAACAAGCTGGGTACTCATTTTACCCACCTAGGACCTAATGAAGAATGGAAGGCTGAGTCACCTTTGGAGCCCTCTGGGATCAAACTCATAACCTTGCAGCTTGCAGTACTGACATTTAACCACTGTGCCACCAGGGCTCCAACAATAATAATAATACCTGATGATGATGATGATGATGATGATAATACAATTACACCATCCATTAACCCTTCCCTCAGAGGCACTGGAGGGGAGGGAAGACTTCTCTTCTGCTTCTTCCTGCAAATTTGTGGGCTGGAGAGGATTGAATGGCAATGTGCAGGCTAAGCCTCCCTGCCTTTGCCTTGGCTCCTGTCATGTGGACTGAGCAGCCATCAAGCCTTCATGGACCCCCTGTGATGACACTGTGGCCCCCTGGGGATCCATGGACCACAGATTACCAACTACTGGCCTAGTTTCTTGTTTTTTCTCTTGCACAGAACAACCCGGAGGCTTGTGGTACCTTTTAAAGAACAGATATTTTTAGTTGCAGCATGGACTGGCATGCACCTTTTAAATATGCTGCTCAGTTGGCCAGCCAGACCCTCTTTCAGCAGGCTCCATTCCATCTCTTCCACCCGTTTTGCCCAGCCAAGAGATATTCAGCATCCTATGATGACTACTAAGCATGCCCAGTCCTAATTGGCCCTTCCTTTTGGTCCCCTTTCAGTGTTTTCCTTCTTATTTCTCCATTAAGGAAATTTTGCAATTTGAAGATCCCTTTAAGCATCAGTTCTGTTTCTCTGTGTGATCCCCCATTTTGGCCATAATCCTGTCAGTATTCATCACCTGAGTTCATAGTTAGAGGGAGTGATTCTCAGGCAAGGTTTAATGGCTCGGGACCCATTCACACTACACAATTAAAGTGCTATTGTTGTTGTTGTGTGCCTTCAAGTCGTTTCTGACTTATGGTGACCCTAATGTGAGCCTATCATGGGGTTTTCTTGACAAGATTTGTTCAGAGGGACTTTGCCTTTGCCTCCCTCTAAGGCTGAGAGAGTGTGGCTTGCCCAAAGCCACCCAGTGGGTTTCCATGGCTGAGTGGGGATTCAAACCCTGGTCTGCAATGTTGTAGTCCAACACTCACACCACGCTGGCTCTGTACATTGTGTTATTATCCTTAATAATTTATTTACAGTATTCATTTATTTATATACCTCCTTTCTCCTTATACACGACCCATGGAATTCTGGGGATTTGCAGTTTAGAGAGGGATATTAAGAATTCTCAGCCAGAGAGCTCTGGTGCCTCACAAAACTACAGATCACATAGTTAAAGTGGAACAGTGGTGTAATAACTGCAGTTTGAAAGGGTCTCTGGCTGTAATATTCATACAAGCTGTATTCACTTTGATTGCTTGGATATTGTACGGACCTGAGCTGGGGCTCTTTCATACTGCACCATTATAGTGCTAAAAAGACTCTGAAAATGTTCACACCTGAGGTAAACCACAAAAATCAGTGTGTATAGAGCCATTTTACTGTCTATTCTCCTTTATGGGTCTGAAACATGGGTCACCTATCGCCAACACTTACGACTCCTCGAATGCTTTCCATCAACGCTGTATACGCACAATCCTAAATATACACTGGACTGATTATGTGACTAATGTTGTTGTACTTGAGCAAGCAGGGATCACCAGTATTGAGGCCATGATATTGAGAACACAGCTGCGCTGGGCAGGGCACGTTTATAGGATGGAGGACCATTGCCTCCCAAAAATAGTACTCTACGGTGAACTTGTCACGGGTCAGCAATACAAGGACTCCCTGAAACAACATCTCAGGCTTGGCCAAATTGATCACCAAGAATGGTCCGCCCTGGCCTCACATCGGGAGCCATGAAGACGCACTATCCACAATGCTGCAGCCTTATTTGAGAACTCACGCCGAACAAGTCTTGAAGAGAAATGACAACGAAGAAAGAATCACAACCTGGAAACATCACCCAAGGAGACCTTCTGCTGTGCTTTCTGCAACCGGACTTGTTTATCTCGGATTGGCCTTTTTAGTCATCAGCGCGCTTGCAGAAAGCGCGGGATGAGTCCTTCCTGAATCTTCGTTTGCGAAGAAAAGCCAGAGAGATTATAGTGCTATGATTTTAGGCAGGGGATGCGACAATCCGTGGTTCAAACCACAGATCAGGAGGAGCCCATGGATTGGGAGGGCCCACTGTAAGGTTTTTGCAAGCAGTTCAGTGCTGTTTACAGTAACAAAAATATGATTTAGAACAATATAATAAAGGAGATAATATGTTATTATACAAAAGCAAGTGTGGTGTAATGGTTTGAGTGTTGGACTAGCACTCCAGGAAACCAGGGCTGGGATCCCTGCTCAGCCATGGAAATCCACCGGATAACCTTGGGCAAGTCACACTCTCTCTGCCGAGGAGGAAGGCAGTGACAAACCTTCCCTGAATAAATCTTGCCAAGATAACCACAAGACATGTCAGAGTCAACCTGAAGGCATATATTTAAAAAAAAAAATTACATTAGTGGCTCTTAACCCTTTCTTTACCAGGGACCCCCTTTAAATATCTTTTGTTGCCACGGTCCCCCAAGACTTAACTGAAGATTTAAAACCATGATGATGGTGATGATGATACAGTTACACCATCCATTAAACCTTCCCTCAGAGGCACTGGAGGGGGAGGGAAGACTTTTCTCCTGCTTCTTCCTGCAAGTTTGTGGCTGAAGCAGATTGAATGGCAATGCGCAGGCTGAGCCAGCCAGCCAGCCTTTGCCTTGGCTCCTGTCATGTGGCTGCTCCACTGCAGGGAGGAGGTGGACTGGGTGGCCTTTAAGCCTTTGTGGACCACCACCACCCATGAGGACATCATGGCCCCCTGGGGGTCTGCAGACCACAGGTTAAGAACCACTGCATTATATCACAACAGAAGACGGTTGCTTTGACACTCCACTGCTTTTTAATCTTTATAATAGCCAACTTAGATAGTGACTCCCTATACAATAGCAGCTAAAATGGGGATGCTGAGAATCAAGAGAGAATATGAGTACAAAATAAATCCTTAGAAAAAATCTAAAAGATGTCATCTCTGACCCATCCACAGCACACAGACCAATGAGGACTGAGCATGCTCAGTTGTCTTGTCGTGGATTGTAGAATGATAGCTGGGATTGAAAGATGGATAGGGGAGAATGAATGGAGAAAGCAGTTCTTTTAAGAGGGAGGAAAAACAGCAGAGCTTTGTTAGAAATGCCTATTGCTGGACCTCATAATAACTATAGCAATGTCATCAACACTAATTGAACTTGTATTTAGCATAGATATGTGTTACACTGACTCATTTAATTGTTTGTAACAAACAATGCCCTGCACCCACATGAGAACAAGCCCAAGACCTCTTAGTGTCTGAGGAAGAAAACAAAAAATAAATGGCATTCCTTCATAATTAATTGATTGATCAAAATTGATTAAAAATTAATAACTAATTGACCATTAAGAGATCTGGTGTAGTGATTTGAGTTTTGAACTGGGACTCAGGAAGCCCACTCAGCCATGGAAATCCAGTGGTTTCAGCCTCAGAGGAAGGCAATGGCAACCTCCCTTTGAATAAATCTTGCCAAAACTTGGAGATAGGTTTGCTGTAGGGTCTCCATGAGTTGGAAATTATTAGAAGGCATACAACAGCAGCAGCAGCAATGTTCTTAAAAGAAATCTCCAAAATGTCTGACTGAGTTATACATAAAGAGGTGGCCAGACTTGTTGGTTGCATTCCCAGGGAGCCCTAGCAGAATAGAACCACACCCTCAAGACATACCCTATATCTAGGGCTGACCTGAGATATTTAGCTACCTGAGGTAAAGGGCAAGATAGCACCCCCGTCCTATCCATTCTATGTAGAGAAGTTGACTTGGGCTGGCAGCTGAAAGCTTCCTTCCCTGAGGGTGATGGGATAGTGTAATCCATTTGCCCTGAGGCAAAAGAGAGACAGGCTATAATAATAATAATAATGATAATGATAATAATAATAAATTTTTATTTTTAACCCGCCCCTCTGCTCGGCAACCGGGGTGGCTTACAGCAAGATTAAAACAACATCAAACTAAAACAATCCTTCCCCATCTTACCCTCCCACCCCTTAAAACTAAATTAAACTAATGGAGAGTTAAAACAATGATAAAATACAATAAATAAATAAATAAATAAATAAATGCAACGGCGGCGAGGGGGTGGGTAGCAATCAGTCCACTTGAACCGGGAAGTTATTTCGGGAAGGCCTGCCGGAAGAGATCCGTCTTTAGCGCTTTCTTGAAGCTGTTAAGAGTAGTGATAAGACGGATCTCATCCGGCAGGCCATTCCAAAGTCTGGGAGCCATAGAAGAGAAGGCCCTCTGGGAGGTCTGCGACAGCCTAGTTTTCATAGGCTGCAGCAGGTTCCTCCCAGAGGACCGAAGGGTGCGGGGGGGGGGATATGTGTAGGGTTGCCAGGTGAAATAAAGGGCAGACCTCTCATGACTTTAACAGTTGCATAGAAGGGGAATTTCAGCAGGGTGCTTCTCATGCAAGCAACACCTGCTGAAATTGCGTAGTAGTTTGAGCATTGGACTATGACTCTGGAGACCAGGGTTCAAATCACCACTCATCCATGGAAACCCACTGGGTGACCCTGAGCAAGTCACACTGTCTCAGCCTCAGAGGAAGGCAAAGGCAAAACCCCTTTGAACAAATCATGCCAAGAAAACCCTGTGATAGCTTCACCTTTGAAGGCACACAACAACAGCAACAACAACAACACATCCATTAAAGGTACAGGAGCCCTGTCCCTTGTCGCAACTGGTCGCACACAGCTCTGGTCTCTGACAGTATGAACCTGCTGTGAGGTGCATGAGGTACTGTTTGGGTACTGCTACCTCACCTCCACCCCTAGCATCTGCAGCCTGTGGTGGTCACCTCACTCTGCCCTGTGTAACTAACAATAGGCATATTTCTAGTCAAATCTATATTATAATTTAAAGGGTTTGCTATTCCAATCCACATGCTTGATCACAGAGTTTCCAAACATGGTATGTCAAGATGGGCTCTGGGGTCATTTGTGTTTCCCAGGGGTATTTTTGTGGCCCTTGACACCTTCAGAATCCCCTGACCGACCTTTTCCTTGTCCCCAAAAGAGGGTAAACTGCTGGTACTAGAAGCTTCCAGGTGCAACAATTTAATTTTTAAATATGTTTCAAGGTCTCCTTGTGCTGTTTAACATTAAAAAATCCATTTTTCTGGAACCAGAATGGGACTTCTGGACACTTTGGTGGTTCTGTTTTATATTTTCTAGTCCATGCAGCCCCCAGAGGGTCCTGGAGCATAAAACTGCCCCCCCCCCCATCTGCCACAGTTGCCTAGCCCTAATCTAATGGGACCCAGCAGGATGTGGTAAGGTTTTAGAACCATTCCAGCAGCTACTTTGGGTATCTTCCACTTTTGATGTTTTTGTTCTAGAATACATATTGATATGAACTGATTTTGACCAAAGTCACTATTCACCCTTATGTTGGCATACTGAATATTGTTGTGAAAATTCAGAACCAATTGGTAAACATTGCTCTTTGGGGTGAGTTGTAAATTGCTTTTTTGGGGTCCATTTTGCATGAGACTTGGTTTTAAACAAATCTGAAGGCATTCTAGGTGCACCTAGTATAATGTTTGTTTCATTCATAAATGCAATCAGCAACATCACTCTGGGCAATGCCAGGTATATTTCTTAATTTTTAATAAAAGAAGAGAAAGAGAGAGAGAGAGAGAGAAGGAATGAGAGTAAGAGGACACTTACCATTCTTTTGGTCTCATTACATGAATGCCAAATGAGCACAGCAAGTTTCTATTAGGTTCAATCTTCTTTCCTCACTCCCCACCCAGAAACACAGTCTGTCACTGTAGTGCATGCTTGGAGTTAAGTTAGGAGCAAGCAGCCTGCCAAAATGGGTTTAATAAAGAGAAGTAGCTCCTTGTTATACGCTCTAGTTGACAGCAGTTGCAAAGTTGCATCTTTAAGATGAGTTTAAAGCAAATCCTCACCACCACATGGCCTCTCGTCACCACAATTTGGTACTAGGCACTGAAAGAAACCTTGTTTTCTATCCCCAAAATTAATAGGCACCATGAGGATCTTTGCCATGGTGATGAATGTACATATTTATAACAAATTCCTTGGTGCATTTTCTTCAATGTACAGGGCTGCAGTTGAAAAAAGCACCAAAAATAAAGAGCCACTCCACATCTGTTTTCTCTATTTGGATGAAGAGCACTCAGTCTTTCTTTCCTTTAATAATTTGACCTCTTTTGTTTCTGACAAGAGGATGCTGTGAGGCAGAGCTCTCTGGCTCCTTGGATTCATTCCAAGCTCAGATGAGGTCAGAAGGGGGGGAGAGAGAAGAAAAAGAAAATGGGGCAGGGGGGGGCAGTTCTCACAGCTGGATTGCCACTAAGTAATCTGGACAAATATTTTGGGGATTTTGTTTTTAAAGAGCATCAAATGGCTTAAAGATTTCTCGTTGTAATTGTAGCATGGCAGATGTTTGTTGTTAACTACTGTCAAGTTGACCCCATGAAATGGAACCTTATTCATGGAGACTTCATGAACGAGAGATCTCCAAGTCACCTGTCATCATCAGTCCTGCTCAAGTCTTGCAGAATCAGGGCTTTGGCTTCGTGGATTGAGTCTATCCATCCATAATGCGGTGTTCCTCTTTCCCTACTGCCTTCTACCTTACCAAGGACTTTATCAGATGCAGTAAATATGGCGTCATAATGATGCCTAATGAATACGAAAGGGTGCGCATACCAGATGATGTCATCATTTCATGATCATGTGTAGGGAATAAGGCGTTCTTTTTTTTGTTAACAGGCCAAGCCATCAATAGATTTCCTGTGTCATTTTTTTGCCAGTATTGGCAGCGTTTGAAACCTCACACCATTGTCCTCTCATGATTTCAGTGTCAATGCCAGAATACTTCCAGGTGAGAACATGAAAGCCAGGTAGGGGATGCTCTTTTTATGACCCCCCCAAGTTTATTTTTAAATTTTAAAGTGTGTTTCTGTTCTTGTGTGTATGTTTTGTGTCTTTCTTTTGGTGTATTTTTAAAATTTACCATGCTTGCATCTTCTCATGAGAATCAGCGAGATCGCAAATGCAGAAGTAAACAGAGCTCTGTCTGTGCTCTGTTTATGCTGGGGCTGTCTTTTAACCCTACAGAAGGTAGGTGTGAAAGAATGGGTTCTTTTGCCAGAAGAAAAACAATTTAAAATATGGTGGGAAAGAAACATTTATGGAGGTTCATCTAATAAAGTCCCAAGCATTATTGTCTTTTCTAGTGAGTCATGTCTTCTCATCATATGTCCAAAGTATGACAGTCTCAGTTTAGTCATCTTGGCTTCTACGGAGAGTTCAGGCTTGGTTTGCTTTAGGACCCATTGATTTGTCTTTTTAGCAGCCCACAGTATCTGTAGAACTGCACCACATTTCAAATGAGGGATTTTCTTCCTATAAGCTTTCTTCATTGTCCAGCTTTTACAACCGGACATAGAAATGGGAAATACAATGGCATGGGCTGTCCTAATTTTAATATTCAATAATATATCTGTACACTTCAGGATCTTGTCTAGTTCCTTCATAGCTGTCCTTTACTTTTTTAAAAAAAATAATTAGGTATTTATACCCTGCCCTTCAGCCACAAAGCCTATCAGAGCGGCTTACAAATTGTTTTAAGCAATAGCAATTTACACATCTACACTGCATTAAGCAGTTTCCAATGTGTGTTAGCTAATTGCCCCCACAAGCCGGGTACTCATTTTACCAACCTACGAAAGGATGGAAGGCTGAGTGAACCACCCCTCTGGAATCAAACTTGCAATGTGGTGACTTGCAGTACTAGCATTTAACCACTGCGCCACCAGGGCTCCCTTCCATGTTCTAGCCTTCTTCTGATTTCTTGACTGCAGTCTCCATTCTGATTAATGGCTGAGCCAAGGTATGAAAAATCTTGAACTATTTTAATGTCTTCATCATCTACTTTAAAGTTATATAAATAATCTGTGGTCATTATTTTTGTTTTCTTCATGTTCAACTGTAAACCTGCCTTTGCACTTTCTTCCTTCAATTGCTCCAGTAATCGTTCCAAATCTTTGCTATTTTCTGCTAGTAGTATGGTGTCATCTGTATATTTTAAATTGTTGATGTTCTTTTCTTCAGTTTTCATGCTTCCTTCCTACAAGTTTAATCTTGCTTTATATATGGTACATTCATCATACAGATGATACGTATCATACGTTCATCGTACAGATAGGGTAATAAAATGCAGCCTTGCCTGAAACAGTGATAAAAAGCAAGCCTTGCCCCTTGCCAATTGAAAACCATTCTGTTTCTCCATATTCTGTCCTAACAGTAGCCCCTTGTCCTGAATACAGGTTACGCATCAGGATATTTTAATGTTGTGGCACACTTATTTCTTTAAGAGTGATCAAAGGTTTTTCATGATTTATACAATCAAAGATGTTGCTATGATCTACAAAGCACAGACAATTTTCTTTTGAAATAATTTGCTGCGCTCCATTATCCATTGTATGTTTGCAATATGATCCCTAGTGCCTCTTCTTTTCATGAACCCAACTTGGATAGCTGGCATTTTTCATTCCACAGATGGTAAAACTCTTTGTTGTAGAATTTTGAGCATTACCTTGCTTCCATGAGAAATTAATGTAATGGTCCTGTGGTTACTGCAATCCCTTGTGTCCCCTTCTTGGGGACTGGAATGCATATGGGCCATTCTTTTGTTTTCCATATTTGTTGATAGATTTTAGATTCTGTTTCTGTAGACTGAAGCAGCTCTATTGATATGCCATCTGTTCCTGGTGATTTATTTCTCCCAAGTGCTTTGAGTGCAGTTTCCATTTCACTTTATAAAATAGGAGGTTTGTCTTCATGTGTTCTTCCTCAAATGAATTTGTCACCCTTTCATCGCTTTTATATAGTTCTTCCATGTATTGTTTCCATCATCTTTTTGTTTGTACTTGGTCATGTAATGTTTTCCCCTGCTGGTCATTTAGAGCATCCCCACTCTTGATTTAAATTGTCCTTTGATTTATTGGATCTTATGGAAGAGGTCTCTTGTTCTTCCTTTTTTGTGGTCACCTTCTTTTTCTCCTTGTCCCTGCGCACAAGTCGTTGAACAGTTGCATACAGAGTTCTGACCCCATTTCTGTCACCTTTTGCTTTTGCTTCTCATCTGTGCTTAACTGCCTGAAGAATTTCATCTGTTATCCATTGAAGCTACTCATTCGTTTTGGCTGCAAATAGTGTTTTTTTGTATTCCTCCCTGACAGTGTCCTGACAATGTAAAGTGTGCACTGTGGATAAACTACAAAAAGTGTACATATGCCAATTTACATGGGCAGGGTCCAATTCAAATATAGTTACTATCCTTTAAACAAAAGTATGTCTCACTGTAGTGAGAATGAAGGTGACCTTGGTGCCTGCTTAGTCTGCCCTTTTTTGTTTGTGCTGCTCTTTCCTCTGGTGGTTCTTGATCCTTCAACCAGAATTGACCCAGGAAGCCATTCAAATAGAGAACATCTTCAAAACAGAGTGTCCTCTCATAGCTCTTCCAATAAAGGACTGTTCTCTGCAAAGTAGGGTACCTGGTAGGACACATGGCCATCTCAGAAATGAAGAAGATTGCACAGTATTTTTCTTTCCCCTGAGTCCATGTTCTTCCATAGATGGAATTCCTGCTATATATTTCTAATGCTCTTGCTATACATTTTTCACAATTGGAAGCTGTTATTTATAGACATTTTCTCCTTTCAGACATAAAGAAGAGGTTAGATTAGGGATGGAAAATAATTTGTTGGGTTTGCCCAGAGACTGAAGGTAACAAAATACAAGTAATGTTGTTACCTGTAATTAGTTACTTTGGGGGTACCGAGAGTATAACAAAATTACATTTTTAAAGCAATGTAACAAGAAAGTACAAGCAGCAAATAAGTAAGTATTGAGGTTACAACAAAGTGTTAAGGGTTACGATCAGCAGGGAAGGGCTTTTTCTCAGTCCCACCACCTTTGCAGGCGAGGTGTGGCTGCCCCCAGACTGTGGAACTCTCTTCCATGGGAGGTCCAGTTGGTCCCATCCCTGCTTTCTTTTCGCTGGCAGGTGAAGACATTTTTATTAAGGCAGGCTTTTGAACTGTGAATTTTAATTATGGAATTATGTTGTGTGTGTGTGTGTGTAACTGGTTTGCTGTTTTTAAAATGTTTTTAACTTTTTATTTAAACTATGGGGTTGTTCAGATGACCAAAAAAAATCCACAAACAATGCGGGCAGAATACCTTTTGTTTAGATGAGCTCCTGCTGGGATTCACCATATTGGGAAGGAGGGGGGGTGAAAACTCCAAATAGTTTTCAATAACAGCATTCATTGTTTCTTGTGATTTTTTAAAAATTATGCGAAAATGTGCATAACTGCCTGTCTGAACAACCAATTCGAATAGGGGCACATGGAAGAAGTCAAACGTGATTGGTCGGACCTTGGCGGGGGCAGGCTTACAAGGGACGAAGCAGCTGGAGCCACAATTGGGTATTTTTTTGGGTGGACAATCATGTGCATGATCATTCAAGTGGAAGAGCAAAAAATAATGTTTTTTTTTCAGCAGAAAATCGCTCTTCCGCATCTGTCATTTAAGGACAAAGGGGGGAAGAATGGAGGGAGGTTTTCAACAGGCAATTCACTTGTGGCCACCATCTTTTCTTGGGGTATGCTCTGTGTGAACTGCAAACTCGGCTAAGTTTCCATGCCAGCAATCATGTGAATGAGTCATGGGCACAAATGAACACTGCAGCTATAGGGTAGTAAGGTGCTATTTTTTCCTATTAATTCTCCCATCCAGCTGAGCCCTATGTTTTTAACTATGTTGCGTTTTGGTTGTATCCTTTTAAAATTATTCTAAGTCACCTTGAATTCCATTTTGGGAGAAAGGTGGGTTATAAATCCAACAAATAAATAAATAAATAATATTTAATTGGCATAAAAAGTAAAGTCTAGTAATTTTCAAAAGTTACTTTAAGGGCATCTAAGAAGCATATTGACAGGATGTTTTTCTGTTTTATGCGATTTTCTTATCAATCCTAAGATTTTTGCCCCCTAAAAAAATCTATCTGAAAATAATTGCGAAGTAAGAAGTAGTACAGTTTTTTTTTCATCCTTATAATGAGTAAGAGGAAGGGGTTTCTTAAAACGCTGAAATAAATAACAAAACAAAATAGTTTTGAAAAGTAACTTTCCAAGCTCAAGGCTTTTAAAGTCTTGTATGCAATTAATTTTTAACTATGTTTGTTCTAACTGTTGGAAGCCACCTTGAGTCCCAAACTGGGAAAAGCTGAGATGATGATGATTGATGATGATGATGATGATAAACTTGCATTTCCACATGAAAATATGCATGTTGCATTTCTGAGATGGGTAACAGAACAGAGGACATTTGGCCTCAAAAATCCATACGTTTGTAATGTTTGGTGGTACATTTTGGATAATGAAATACAAACAGAGCAATGTATACATTCCTCAAAGGTGCACAAATAATCCTACATACATTTGAAAAATGTGTACAGACACGTTTTCATCAATGCAAAGAATGTGTTCAAACATCCCACTTCCAACTGAACAGATGCAAAAAATGCCCCAAAAAAGGAAAGAAAAAAATGGCAGTGATAGAGACTGACTAATTAAAGTCTTAGAAATTTTCTAACAAATGGGACAACTTACAGTATTTCTAAACTCAATTGATTGACTTAAATAGGAATTTCAGCAGGAACCTAATAAGTTATTGATCAAGTTTATTTTTACATGAGACATTTAACTAAAGAACCAATGAATTCTATATTTCCCAGCTGATCCTTTACTCAAACCATAATTCTCTTGGATTTTTTAAAAACTGTTTCTTGTTTTTTGTTAGTCTGATATAGTTGGGGAATTACAAGGTATAAGTCACAAAGATGTAAATCGCTTACTCAAAAGTAGTTACAGTGGGATAAATTGTGTTAAGGGCTTAATACCTGATCTTCCTCCATTCCTTACACTATCTCTAAATATAATAAAAGATCTGTATTATTAAAAACAGACATTTTTTACATCTATAAAATGTGGAAGCTTTCTAAAAAGTGGTAGAAACACTTAAACTTTGTGGCTGAGATCTTACATTGTGCTTGGGAAGTATAAATCTACATTCACATAGATCTTATCTACACTAGCCAGGATACATTAGTTCCCCACTGGCATATCCTGGCTGTAGAGGTGGCCCGATTCCCCACCACCACCACCAGTACCTGTAGAAGATGGGCTGGAATCCAAACAGGACGCTGACCCATTGCTGAAGCCACCACCACTGCCATTTTCTCACTAATGTGGAAGCCAGGCAGGGGTCCTGCAACATGTGATGGCAGGCCTCCTGCATGTGATCAGCCTCAGTCACATGCTGCAGGACCCCTGCCTGGCTTCTGGAAAAGCTAGGGAGCTAGCAGTGGCAAGGAGGAGCAGTGTGCCAGATGGGCTTCCATAGACATGCAGGACCCAATCTGGTGGAAACAGAGTAACCTGGGTATTATATCATGGTAAAGGGACCTATCCTTGCTTGCCCTGTTCCAGCCCCATATCTGCCCTGGGGGTCGTCTGGACTCCTGGGAGAAAATCAGGGTAAATGCTCTGCATTGTTTGGACTGCAGGACTCTGGAACAGAGGCAAGCTGGGATATTTGGCCAGCGAGACAAGCCCATCATTACATAGCGGTTGCACTATACAGTACTGCCATTGTACTGAATACTAGACTTGGTACAGCCAAGGGCATATCTGTCAATGTGTTTTGCTTCTTGTCCCCTTGTACAAGGAGAAAATGTTTCTGCAATCCTGGTGAAGAAAAGGGTTTAGTGAAGGCATTGTGAAATAGTTATGCACCATCCTGGACTATTCAACTGCATGTGAAATGGTGATGCTCATACAATCATAAAGTTGGAAAAGACCACAACGGCTGTCTAGTCCAACCACCTGCCATGCAGGAATACACAATAAAAGCATGCCTGACAGATGGCCACCCAGCCTCTGTTTAAAAACCTCCAAAGAAGGAAACTCCACCACACTCCAAGGCAGAGCATTCCACTTCCAAGCAGCTCTTACTGTCAGGAAGTTCTTCCTAATGTTTAGGTGGAATCTCTTTTCCTGTAGTTTGAACCCATTGCTACTAGTCTCAGGAGAAGCAGAAAACAAGCTTGCTCCATCTTCAATATGACATCCCTTCACATATTTAAACAAATTGAAGTAAAAACCAAAAAGGAGGGGAACAACGGCATGGGGAGAAAGATCATTGATGACATTTTCCAGCATCATCCAGACAAAGCTTAAGTGTTCCAAATGTTTTTGAATCTCAGCTTTCAAAATGGCTGACAACTGGCCATGCTAGTTAGGGCTTTTGAAGTTTGAAGACCAAAACATCTAGATTGCAAAAATAAAAAAATAAAAAATAAAAAAATTGACAACCACTGGTCTCATGAGTGCATGTCTATCTATCAATACGATATATATGAACAAAAATGTTAAGTCACCTAGCTTGTTTGTTTAATGAAGATGAACCTGCAAGATAAATGGACTTTGTATTATTCTGCAATGCAAAAAGTTAGAAAAATAAAACTTCAGTAAGTCTTCTTATACAACCTTTGCAGTTATTTTACTCCAACTGAAATTTAAAACCAAGAAACAGAAGAATGGCTGTATTATTATAACATAGTCTTCAAGATTTGCAGCACAAAATCATCAGAAAAAGGATAGGGAATGTTTGTAGGAGCCAGAGTGGTATAGTGGTTTGAGCGTTGGCCTACAAGAGTGGAGAACAGGATTCGAATCCCCACTTGGACATGAAAACCCACTGGGTGACCTTGGGCAAGTCACACTCTCTCAGCCTGAGAGGAAAGCAGACAATCCCACTCTGAAAAATCTTGCCTAGAAAATCCTGTGATAGGGTCACTTTAGGGTCACCATAAGTTGGAAATGGCTTGAAGGCACACAAGAACATTTAGAGTCATTACAAAAAAGCCTCAGTATGGGCTATAGTATAACTCTAGAAATAAAGAATTAAAATTGATTTTCTTCCTTTATATCAGTCATGAGGTTATATGTATGGAGTGTGATTATGATTACTGTGTGTGAGAGAGAGAGAGAAAGGGGGAAAGGGAATGCCCATGTACAGTTGTCCCTCTGTATCCACGGATTTAGTATCCACGGATTTAAGTATTCACAGCTTGAAAATATTCTTTAAAAAATAATAATCCAAAAAGCAAACCTTGGTTTTGCCATCTTATGTAAGGGACACCATTTTGCTATGCCATTTCATATAATGGGACTTGAGTATTCACGGATTTTGGTATCCACGGGGAGGGGGGGTCCTGGAACCAAACCCCAGCGAATATGAAGGGACAACTGTATTCAGGAATGCCCCCATATTCAGCGCATTCTCACTGAATCAGGTTTGGGAACCCTACAGTTATCTCCAGTCAGTGATTGGAAATAACAAAGTATTTAACTGCATTTAAACTTTAAATATCCTGCTCTTTAAAATACTTATAAATTGATATTTAGACTTCTGAGTAGACCAGGTGGTGCTGGGGGAGTGAGCCTTGCTTTGTATACCTTGAAAGCTGTTACATGGCATTGTTACACATTATTCCTGAATAGACATGGCTAGAACTGAGCTGTGTTTTGCATGCCTAAAACCTGTCATACACTGGATTACTCCTGTGTAGCCATGGCTAGAACTGAGCAGAACCTTCTAAGTTGGCCAGGTGGTAGAAATGTCTAGATTGGTAAGAATCACATCTGCACCTACCGTACTTGCTTTGACCCTTTTTACTCTTATCTTTGGCCCTGTTCCCATGTCTTTAATTCCATGCTCTCCTAGAATGAAGCCCCCTAACCCTTTTGAAATTAGTATTCCACCACAAGACCAAATACCCTGCTCTAATATCCTTTTAAAGCTATCAGTGTTGCTGGCCATCCCTACACATCTTTTAGCATGAATTCCACAGTTTAGCAAAACACTATCTGAAGAATTACATAATTATCCATTCACTCAAGGCCTGAAACAAACAATATGTCTTCACTGGAAAAGTTGGAGACACTCACATACCTCATATGAAGTTAACAGTTGTTTCTAAAATGATGATTATGATGGATAGCATCAACATGTACAAAAACATTGTATGATTTAGTCAATGGTGATGTATCACTGTTTGGAAAGATTAGGAATATAATTTTAAAGAATCAGATATTAAAAACTGGAACAAATCAAAGAGCCCCTGAAGATTTGTTTGGGGTGCCAACTGATTTAGAGCTGATTGTGACCAGGACTCCATTGGCCCATTTCAAGTAAGCAACAGTTCTGTATTCATGACCTCTTTAAGAAAGCGAGATACACATGCAACCTTCAGCATGGGTGACTGCAAAAGTCAACTCACAGGAGTGGCAATCTCATAAAGACAAATTATGTTTTTTTAAGCCAGTGGTACACCATAGCACTTATGGAGCAGGAAATATGTATGGAGCTAGCCTATATTTGGGTAATTTGGATAATCATAGTTTATATCCACCCCCAACAAAACTGCAGACAATTCCAAGGCTCTTGACTAGACAATACAATCTGCATTTACTGTACTTACCCGATTGACGGGCACCAAAAATTGCTGGAACACCTTTGGAAATCTCCGTCTCTGTGGGGAAAGAAAAGCAAACCAATCTTCAGAATGACAGCTTGATTCAGAAACAGAAACTGAGCAAGTCTTAATCAATTCCAAGTGGCATTTTCTAAGGTCTTCCTCCTTAACTGCTATTTGGTATAAGGATGCTTTGCCTAAATTCAGTATTTGATGGAGATGATGGTGGTGATGGTGGTGGTGATGCTTATGATTGATGGTGGATTGATGTTGCTGTTGAAACAGACTTTGAATCAAGTGCACAAAATGCTCTATTGCATAGCGATGCTGTTGGGTCTCACCAGCCCACAAACTTTGCTCTGGCTAAGTCTCAGAGGCTGACTCAAAGACAGCTGGCTTGATCAGAATCCTTGCTCCCTCTCTCACCTCTTTATTTTGACAATGCCTCTCCAATCCCATCTTCTTTCTTTACCAGAAGCCAAAGTTTTCCCTGAAAAAGCCGCTCATGGCTTCAGAAACAAGAAGTGAAGGGAGCATTCCAATCGTGCATCCACCTGAATTGACACAGAGCTACCTCTTCTCCACAATCCCCTTCTTCTTTGCAATCCAGGCTGCCTCACATTGGTTGCTAGGCAACAAAGCAGGCATATTCTACCAACGTAATAGACATTAACTCTCCATCTTTTCATATATTTTTTTTTTGGTTGCCTTTTAGAAATGTTATTCATGTGTGTAGTGACTAGATCTAAATTGAATAAATCAACAAAATGTTACACTTCTCAAAATGTATAACCGGTCACAAAAACAGCCCACAAATTCCACAGAGAGAGCAAAAGTTCCTTTTTATCAGTGGTTTAGGCAGAATGTTAATTTTTATTCCCCCCACCCCATATCCCAAAAGGTCTTGAATCTTCCAGAGCTGATATCCCTTTTTTAAAAAGTAAGGTTTATCCTGTTTTCCTCTCTCACTATGTGAAGTAGGTTGGACTAAAGGTGCATCTACACTATAGAAATAATGCAGTTTGACACCACTTTAACTGCCATGGCTCCATCCTACAGAATCCTGGGATTTGTAGTTTGGTGAGGCACCAGCACTCTTTGACAGAGAAGGCTAAAGGCCTTGTGAAACTACGAATCCCAGGATCCCATAGGACGGAGCTACAGCATTTAAAGTGGTGTAAAACTGCATTATCTCTACAGTGTAGATGCACTCTAAGAGAATATGCTTGGATGAAGTCACCCACCAAACTTCCTGACTGCTTGTGCTTTTAAACCAAACTAGACATTTGCCTACAGCTTCATAAACCATAATTATGAAACTGTGGTTTAATGAAGATGGAGAGATTCACTGTAGTTACATAGTCTTCTGCCATCTCTCTCTCCCCTTCCTGTTGCCATACCCGCCTGTTACCTTCCTGTTGCCATACCCAACATTTCACAAATGAAAACTGGGATACATATATATGTGCAGGTCCAGGGTGCTGTAATTCCAAGAAGATGTCCTCAAAGAATGTCCCTATTAACTGGCAGGGCTCTTCCTTCCCTTGCTTTTTATAAAGTGCTTTTATTCATTTTGCTTAGCTCAAGTAGCAATTTGGAATCACACAGCAAAATATATTCTGTTCCAAAGCTAGGGAAAAGTACAACCTCCTCCTTCCCTTTCTCTGCTGCTAGGTTAACTGAATGCAAACTACTTTTGCACTTTGAATTCAGTTTGCAGCAGCTGAACTTAGCCAAGAACAAAGGGAGAAAGTGGGACAATGAGAAAACCCAGGACATTTTAAAAGTAGCTGAGAAAATGGGAAGGCAGAGGATTAACTGGGTCTGTCCCTGCCAAATCAGGATAAGTGGAGGGTGTGTGTTGTGTGCATTTTGATTTACATTAAGCTAGTGTTCCCCTTTATTTCCAAACCGGGGAATTCTGATTTAATGTTGATTAAGTGGACAGGATAATGCAAGCCAAGTTCTCTGCATTAGAGCCACCACACCAAGAGAGGCAAGAAAGTGAGAGGCAAGGAAGGAAGATAAAGCCACAGACTACACAGAAAGACATGGCCTACCATGCCTATGAACAAATGTCCAAATACAGGCTTTTTCTGCTGAACCAGACAAAAATCTCTTCACTTGAGAAAACCAGGTCTTACTACATGTACACTGTTGTAAATCATCACATAGTCATTGTTTGCATTCACCCATGGTTTACTAAAAATGAAAATGCTTCTCAGACTACTTAAATGGGCTTAATAAGGGAGACGGTGACCATAAACAAATCTATGTACAATTGGACACCCGTATCCACAGGGGTTCAGTTCCCAGACTTACCACGGATGCCTAATACCACAGATAACAGCAAAGCCTATTAAAAACATGGGCTTCTGGTAAAAAAAATACCATAGAGTTGCCTTGGAGGGCCTAGAAGATGGCTAGAGAAGACGTCTCTCTAGGCATTTTCTAGCATGATTCTATGGCGTGTGTCCCTATTTTGGGTCCCACAGATAACTGATAACTGAAACAGATAACTGAAACTGCAACGGTATATAATTGCATAATGCTTAAACAGTAAGCAGGATTAGCAAAGGCCCATATTTCTCGATGTGTCCTTTTAGAATCCTTCCCTCTAATCAATGCAGTGTGGGTCTTTAGTTCCCACCCCAGTTCACTTTCACTGCAAAAAAGCCCCTTTCACACACAAGGTTTTGTATATTATTGGTGACTTACTATTCTCATTCTTGTTCTTAGCAGTAGTAGTTACACCATCAGTCTGTGGGCCTGTATAGTGTGTTGTTTGTTTGTTTGTTTGTTTGTTTGTTTGTGTGCTTTCAGATTGTTTCCAATTTACGGCAATCCTAAGGTGAACCAATCACAGGGTTTTCTTGGCAAGATTGTTTCAGAGGGAGGTTGCCATTGCCTTCTTCTGAGTCTAGGAGAGTGTGACTTGCCCAAGGTCACCCAGTGGTTTTCCATGTCCAAGTAATGATTTGAACCCTGGTCTCCCAGGTTGGCTCTATATGTGATTCAGGTCAAATTCTCTGATCGGAATGTCTCACATCCGTTTGTTTGATCTTTATCCCACCTTTCTCCAAGAACTGGGACCCCATGTGGCTCACAGCGTAACTAAAAATAGGTACATTGTTTTGTTTTATTGTAATATCCATGTAGGGACTATCAGATAAGCAGTTCTCCAGTAAAGGGTATATAACCCTTTATTTTCATTAATCTATCTGATCTAAGGGCCTTTGCACACTACATGTTATAGTGCCATGATTCTATAGCTCCATCCTATGGAATCCTGTGATTTGCAGTTTAAGAAAGTATTTAGAATTCTCAGCCAGACAGCTGTAATTCCATGCCAAACTACAAATCTCAGGATTCCATAGGATTTAGCCATGACAGTTAAAATGATATCAAAGTGCTATAATTGTGTCACATGTAAGGGTTCCAAATACCTGTACCCAAGCTGCTCTTGGCTCTAGGAGACTGAAGACAAGTCAGAGCTAATAGCCACCTTTAAAAAAAGTAACAACTATACATACCTCTTAATGCATTGACAAAATGAAGAATCTCACTGTGGGTCAACCAGCTGATATCATACAAGTTCCATTCTCCACTCAAGTCCATCTTTCTGTGCAAGGTCAAGTGTTGACTTGTGAACAGTTACAGCTTCACCAGGTGTCAAGAAATAGGCAGCAGCTCCTTCCAAAGAAAATAGCACAACATCTTAACTACAGTTGCCATTCATTTCTAGATATGAAAGAATGGAGGGTTGCCATAGAAATGGAAATACTGTAATGTATTTCAGGCTTTCACTTTATCGCAAAGGCTGGTCACATTTTATCAGCAGTGTAAAGTAAGCCAAAATAGATCTTCTTCATATCCCTCCTCCTTCAAGCATACACAGGATTGACTGTGCTGTTTTTTAAAAACTGACTACAATATTAAAATGTATTGCATCACATCGCATGACTACTAATAGTAAATAGCCCTTAGTTTGATATTATGAAACCTTCAAGCAAATTTAAACAGTTGTCAGAATTGGGTACATTGTGTCTGCCTTGCCTGAATGGAGCCTCAGACTGGTGCTATAGTGCTCCACTACAACCCTGCAGAGGGATTGCCCCTACAGCAGGGAGGAATGGACTGTGCTATAATTCTGTCCCTCTGAGTATTCTCCTATCTTCAAATGTATCAACTGTAAAAAAATTTAGTTAAAAATGTGGAGGGGGCCCATGTATACCAGTTTGAGCTTATTCAAGCATAAGGAAATAAACAAAACAAAACAAACCTATCACTGGTTAGGGAAGCCTGCCACCTTGTGACCAAAAATGGTATTTTAGGTGCTGAAAATGTATTCACACATTTAAATTAATTATAATTAATTAACACATTTCAAAAAACAAACAAGGCACCATCCAAGTCCTAACAAAAATCTGACAACGAATATGGAAACATTTAATATACGTTCCAATTCCCAAGAAAGAGGGCAACAAGAATTGCTGTAACCATCAGAGTATTGTATTAATCTCCCTCCCATTGCATTCTATCCTATCTGTTTAATTTATATGCAGAACACATCATATAGAAAGCAGGATTAGACTGAGAGGAAGGAGGTGTGAACATTGGAGGAAGGAACACCAACAATTTAAGATACACAGATAACACCATATTACTAGCAGGAAACAGCTCAGACTTGGAATAACTATTGAGGAAAGTTAAGGAAGAAAGTTCCAAAGCAGGAGTACAGTTGAATGTTAAGAAAACAAAAATAATGATCATGGATTATTTACTTAACTTTAAAGAGGGTGATGAAGACACTGAAGTAGTTAAATTGTATACCTTGGCTTAGTCATCAATCAAAGTGGAAAAGTAGTAAAAACAAAAATCAGAAGACTAGGACTTGGAAGGGTGGCTATGAAGGAACTATTTAAAATTTTCAAGTATAAAGATATATTATTGAATACTAAAGACAGAATCATCCATGCCATAGCATTTCTGATTTCTATGTGTTACTGTATTGTTAAAGCTGGACAGTAAACGAAGCTGACAGGAAGAGAATTAACTCATTTGAAATGTGGTGCTGGCGGAGAGGAGACCAGGAAAAAACATTTCTGTGTTGGGAGGCATTTGCACTCTGAGGTGGGCTAGACTTTTAAATGCTGTATGCTTTGTATTTTAAAGTGTTATATATTTCAATCTTTTAATGTCTGTGAGTTCAACTGTGTAAATTGTTTAATTTGTTTTTAAACTTGATATTTATACTTTTAATAATTTGTATCGTTTTTAGCTTGGACTGTTTAAACACACTGTTAGCCACATTGAGTCCCTATATTGGGAGAAGGCGGGATACAAATATAATAATAATAAAGATAATGATAATGATGATGGACTGCAAAAAAGATAAATAAATGGGTCTGAGACCAAATCAAGCCTGAACTCTCACCATGAGCCAAATTGATTAAACTGAGGCTAAACTGAAACAATATGACTCACTGGAAATTATAATAATTCTTGGTAAAGCTGAAGGCAGTAAGAAAAGAGGAAGCCCACAGCACAGGTGGGTTGACTCAATCAGGGAAGCCACAGCGCTAGCAGGGCTGTTGATGACCATGGCTCTTGGAGATCTCTCATTCATAGGATGCCAGTAAGTCAGAGCTGACTTTACAGCAATCGACAACAGTAAAAACTCCAGTTGGACACCATGTCCCCCATAGTATGCAAGTCAAGGTTCAGGTGTATAGGCTTAAAAGGACACAGAACTATGGCTCTGACAGACAGACATCCTATTTCATTATTATTACAGACAGTTTCTTCTGTTGCATTGTAATGCATTGCACTGGCAACCTAGATTATATGTGTACAGTTGTCCCTTCATATTCGCTGAGGATTGGTTCCAGAATTTCCCGTGGATACCAAAATCCATGAATACTTAAGTCCCATTATATGCAATGGCATGGCAAAATGGTGTCCCTTATATAAGATGGCAAAATCAAGGTTTGCTTTTTGGATTATTATTTTTTTAAATAATATTTTCAAGCCGTGAATACTTAAATCCATGGATGCCAAATCCGTGGATACAGAGGGTCAACTATATGTGCCTTCAAGTCTCCTGTTGACTTATACTGACCACATGCATTTCATATGGTTTTCTTAGGCAATGAATACTCAAACTGGTTTTGCCAGTTTCTTCCTCTGAAATATAGCCTACAGGATCTAATATTCATTGGCCAATTCCACCCAAATATTGCACCAAATATTGTTGACCCCTTAGAGTAGAGGGAGGGAAATCCAATGCCTCATCCAAATCATGGTGAAAATATTACAACCCAGGCAACCAGGCATGAGGTCTATCAGGCGTTTTTGGGGGAGTTTTTTAACAGTGTATGGTACACTGGGTCCAGCTAGTTTTATTTTTAAAAAGCTAAAGTATGAGTGCATCTACACTGTAGAAATAATGCAGTTTCACACAACTTTAACTGCCATGGCTCCATGCTACAGAATCCTAGGATCCGTAGTCTTGTGACACATGTCAGACAGGAGCTGACCAGACCACTGGCTCTTAACCTTTACTTTACCAGGGAACCCCCTTAAAAATCTTTTCTTGCCGTGGACCCCCAAGACTTAACTCAAGATTTAAAACCCTAACAACAACAACAACAACACAATTACACTATCTATTAAACCTTCCCTCAGAGGTTTTTCTTGGTTTTTTTCCAGACTGTGAGGCCGTGTTCTGGAATAGTTTCTTTCTGACGTTTCACCTGCATCTGTGGCTGGCATCTTCAGAAAATGGTTGGGTAGGAGTGTGTGTGGAGTTTATATATTGTGAACCCCTGTTGGGGAGTATATGTAAATTTGTGTAATTTCACAGCTGCAGGAGTTTACCGCATACCATGCAGCTGTGGACAAGTTTACATAGGGACCACTAAACACAGTGTGGAAACATGAATCAAGGAACATGAGAGACACTGCAGATTGGGCCAGCCAGAAAAATCAGCAGTAGCAGAACATGTTATAAACCAACCTAGATACAAAATGTTATTTAAAAACACAGAAATTCTGGACCAGGCCAACAACTATCATGTCAAAATGCACAGAGAAGCTATTGAAATCCACAGACACCTGGACAACTTCAACAGGAAAGAAGAAACCTTAAAAGTAAACAAAATCTGGTTTCCAGTTTTGAAAAACAATAGACTCAAAACTCAACACTTACAAAGGAATTCCACCCAGGGACAAGGGGATTTCCAGCAGATAATGGTCCATCAACCAACCATTAGCCAAACAGACACTAATTATCCTTGCATTTCTATACCCAGAAACTAACCATTCAATTACACAAATTTACATATACTCCCCAACAGGGGTTCACAATATATAAACTCCACACACACTCCTACCCAACCATTCTCTGAAGATGCCAGTCACAGATGCAGGCGAAACGTAAGAAAGAAACTATTCCAGAACATGGCTTCATAGCCCAGAAAACACCCAAGGAAAATCTATGGATGCCGGCCGTGAAAGCCTTCGCCTTTACTTCCCTCAGAGGCACTGGAGGGGGAGGGAAGACTTTTCTTTGGCTGGAGCAGATTGAATGGCAATGCGCAGGCCAAGCCAGCCAGCCAGCCTTTGCCTTGGCTCCTGTCACATGGTCACTCCACTCCAGGGAGGAGGTGGGCCAAGCAACTTTCAAGCCTTCGCAGACCCTGTGAAGACATCATGGACCCCTGGGGGTCCCTGGACCACAGGTTAAGAACCACTGGACTAGACTACCAAGTGGATGATGATGACAATAGAACAATATCTACCACACCTAAGAGCAGCAAAGGAGTTTATAGAAATAGGAGCAGCTGTGGTGTGTATATGCTGCTCTGTCCTCAAAGAAAGGGGATCAGCCAGAAGGCTCAGAAGGATTGGCCTTGGATTACCATGCCTGCTCTACAATCCCTGCGTCCATTCACACCACCCATATATAGTATTATTATTCCACTTTAACTGCCATGGCTACATCCTATGGAATCCTGGGGTCTCTAGTTTGTTGAGGCCATGGAGCTCTGAGGTGGAAATTCCCTCAACCCATCCCTCAACCGCAAATCCCAGGATTCCATAGGATGTTGCCATGACATTCCAAGTGGAATAATAGTGCTATAATTTTGTAAGTGTGAATAGGCCCCCTCCTGCCTGATATGGTTGCTTTACTCTGTCTCATATTAGAGCTCCTCCTGGAAGTGGCACACATTAAGCTTTGATTCCAGATCTCATACAAATTCTTTAAAACCAGTTTTGAAAACCAGATAACTATGTCAGCTTAGGTTATAAGCTTGCTAAGTAAAGAGGTTTATAGGCAAGAATGTAACCAGTGGAACAAGAATGAACAATCAAGTACCTCCTCTGTGATTATATATCAGATGAGGCAAAGCAACTCCTCTGCTTCTTCTGCCTTGTAAACAGAGCGCTGTCTGCAAGCTATGTTTGCCAGAAGGCCTGGCACTGCTTTGGAGTGTTGCTCATTTTCTCAGCTGCGTCACTTGGTGAGCACAACTGATTTGGAGCCATCAGGGATGACAGGAGTTTCCCCACCTTTATCACTAGCATGTCAGTAGGTTCAGAAGGAGTGGGGAAGTTTGGACAATATGAGGGTCTTGTTCTAAAATAACACAGTGGCAAGGCTTTAAAGATACCCATCTGTGAGAGAGATGGGAATTACCCAACAGTTCACCTTATTGAAAGAGCCCAGCCCAGTCATATGATAGAAGAGTTTCCTCTTCCACTTCCTTTGCAGGAATTTGGGGTAAGAGACAAAGAGTAGTGGAGAGCTAAGCAGATGGTGCACTTTTAGGCTGAAAAAGATAATGAGATAGAAAGTGATCCCTTGTCCCCTGTAGGAGCTTTCCCCCCTGCAATAGTAACCTGGCCCAACACAAGATGTTTTGCTGCCTGAGGCAATGCATTTCATGTCCCATTCCATATACCTAATTCAGTTTTCCTTACCGCTTCTGAGGTTGCCTAAATGGTGAAAAAAACCTCATGGAACTTGCTGTGATTATGACCAGTCTAAATTGGATCCCACATCAATCCACAGTATTCGGAAGGAGGCGGGGGCAAAATGACAAAAACAATGCTGGAAAAACTGTGAGGGGGAGCGCACATTCCTGCTTGTTAGGACAAGCAATTCACTTTGAATCACTTTCCCATACAACTGGATGAACAAAGCTGATTGGCTGGGTGAGCGCGGGGGGCAGGGCTTGCTAGCAGGGCAAGTGCCAGCTGCTGCCATGTTGAATTTTCACCTTAGCAAGCAATCACTAAGGCAATAAAATGGGGTGTCCCCCCCCGTCCCTTTAGGTCGGAAAATCTTCCTATTGCTCCAGCACACCTTAGACACAATTTTAAAAAAAAGTTTGGTAGCAGTGAAGTACTAACACGTGTAAATCACTCACAGCCACCATATGTCATGTGAAGCTTCTGGGGGCTTCTGGGGCCAAAACCACTGTCAAGATAAGTCTCTGCTGCTGCGAAATGCCATTAGTACTAGGCACTCCATTTCCTCCCTCATATAAATGGGCCTTTTGATAGTGCATGGTAGGCAGTTCCTAATTTTTACTGTATTTGAAATCTCCTTTTTTAATAATTTGAATCCATTGGTTTGGGACCTATCCTCAGAAGCAGCAGAAAACAAGGGCCATCTTCTAGATGACAAACCTTCAGCTGTTTAAAAATGGTGACTGGTATTCTACATCAGCTACTTAGTTATGTATGCATAACTAAGTAACATTTCCTGGCCTGCCCACCCCTTTAAATAGCCAGCAGCCACATCTCAGTTCAGTTGCTGATCAAGGCCCAAGGAGGAGGAGATTTCTGGCCCCTGACCACCAGCAAGTGAGGCTGTGGTAAGGAATTAAACAGGAGTCCTGCTTCTGATTGTTGCAAGTCTTGCTTGCAGGCAGGTGGAGGCTGGAAATGTTATCCTCCTTGTGTGCCAGCTGACATATGAACAAACCTCCTTTGCCCAATATGGCTGCAGGCTCTTAAGGTGGGCTTGAGGACATTTACATAGTCATATAGTATGACTACACAGTTTTACTGAATAGGAGGCAGTTACAAATCCATAAGTCTAGGTTTTGAATCCGTAACTGTAATACAATATGCCAGCTGGTGATCATGTCTTCTTTTCTTCTGGCTAAGCATACCTAATTCCCTCAACTCTTCCTCACAGAGCTTGATTTTCATACTCTTTATTACCTTGGTCACTCTCCTCTGAATATGTTCCAGCTTACCAATATCATCTTCAAACTGAGGTGCCCAGAACTGGACACCAAGTGAGGTCTGACCAAAGCAGAACAAGTTTCCCTTGAACACTATAGTTCTGTTGATATAGCCTAGAATTACATTGAGATTTTTTGCTACCACATACCACTATTGACCTATGTTTAGTTTGTGGTGTACTAAAATCATGTTCACATGTCAAGTCAGGTGTGACCAATCTTACACCTGTGCATTTCATTTTTCAATCCTCTCTAATATCTTCCATTTATCCCTGTTGATATTTTTTAATTTTGCTAGTTTTAGCTGAGTTCTCCAATCTGCTAAGGTCATCTTGAATCCTGATCCTATCTTCTGAAATATTAATTATCCCTCTCAGTTTGGTGTTGTGTCATATGTAGATCTAGGCCTTGTCTATACTAGTGATAAAATCTGAACCCGCCCCTAATCTAGCCTGATAACCTCACACGACGTGAGGCCTCATCCCCGAATCTGATGCGATAGTGCTACATGACACACGGTCCTATCTGCACCAGAATCACCATATTCCACCTATAACCTTCCTCTGACCCTCAGAACAATTGGCCATATGTTGGGAGTCTGCCTTGTTAAAGAGTATCCATGAAGCTCTTTGGGAAGAGGTGCCTGGCTAGGCAGCAGCAGTGGATCTACAGCAGGGAGTAAAAATCCAGTGGGGAGATTCAGACTTTTTGGTCAGGTAGGTGTGGCTCTTAAATCCAGACCAGAGTGGTCTGAATATTGTGCGGGGAAGGTCCGGCACAGCTCTGGGCCAAAGAAGTCTGATTTTCAATTGGATTTTTTAGCGCGCACACACACACACACACACACACCGTCTCCGTGTAGTCAAGCCCCTGATGAGTGTGCCCTCTACTTCTTTGTCCAATTCATTTATAAACAGATCAAACAATACTGGATCCAGGACACTCCCTCACTTTATGTTGCAACTCCCTTCACAAAGCCAGGGGCAAAAAAAGTGCTAATTGAGGTTGTAGATGTTAAAAACCTCTCACAGTGGTCCCTGTCCAGATTGGATTCTTTAGCACTTTCACAAAAATGAAAAAGAAAGCAAGGCAAAGAACGAAAGACTTGACCGCACACAATGGGTAGAAGTATCCTATTAGTGATGTACATGCATGTGTTAGCATGCCCTACTACCCCTCCCTGTGAGATTCCATAACTGGACACTTTTCAATGTCATGTTGGCTTAGGCTTGGAGGGTAGTCAGAGGTCACGATGACCTGAGATGTGTCTAGAAATATGATGGTGGGATAGCCCAAATTGGGATTATGCAGAAGGCACCTGTAATGGCTTTATGCTAACAAGCCAGTCATTAAGGGGATATATGTTAATCCTTTCTCCCAGCCCTGGGCATTTCAAGCAATAATTAAATCATGCAAACAAGTGACCTTTCCTCAATCCATGTCCTACAGAAATGTCTCCTCACAGCCCCTCCTGTCCAACCTTGCAAGGTTGTCGCAAGCCAATCAATGTTTTATCACTCCAGAACTAAAGCAATCAGTTAAGTTTTGGTCTCTTTTGTCTATCCCATGGGAAAACCATCCAGGCTTTTTTATTACCAGCACACTCCTCCAAGGCATGAAATATATTATAAAAATCATAGCTCCAACCCCAGTAAGTATGTGCCACAGTGTACGGACCCAGACACTCTCTTGCTCAGTGTGCCACAGATCAAAACCTCCTGTGCCACCCTCGGAAGCCTGTCTGAGCATCGTCGCTGCACAGAACTGTCTTCTCCTCAAGGCTGGTAACTATCACCCTATTTTCCTGGATCTCTCTCTATCCAACCTTTCTGCCTTACTCTGCTATAGCCTTGTATGGTGCATAAGAATGTATATTGTGTATATTAGTTTAGCTTCTTTATTATTCCAATAAAATAATTTATTTTATTTTAACTGGAGCCTCCTCTACAGTTAGTGCTGGTATACGTAGATGGAAAAATCCCAGATGTTACCGTCCTCTCTCAGGCCTCCTATCTGAGCTAATATTTCCCCCAAATATTAAAGGAGATTTTGGCATCATGGGTGGGACTCTAATGTACTCCCATCTCTTAGGGTAACACACGTAAATAAGTGTGGCTTACACAAATGTATGTTTCCTTTGGATGGGACACAGGGATCTAATCTCTAAATGTCCCCAACCCCACAACAGCTATCAACTGCTTACTGGTGGGGAGTGGAGGGAAACACAACACGAATCAGAAGATGCAGCTGCTCTGGTCTCTCAGGGGAAGAAAAAGAAGGGTGCATGTCATCTGTGAGAGCACTCTCATTTCCTCCTCCCTCTGAGCCAAGACCAGTGGTGTCTTAATTGTCTGAACTGCCTCCCTTCCTTCCCAGCAGCACCAGCAGGGGCCCTTCCTAGCATTTTACAGCTGCCAGGGTAGCGGTGGGGGAGGAAGAAAACGGAACTGCACAAGCAAATGCTCAATGTAATCTTGGCCTATGTATTTAGGGTGTATTTGTGTGCAGGGAGTACCAGGTTCAGGCCACAACATGTCCAGATAAGGCTTGAAAAGACCCCCTGTGGAAAGCTCCAGAGCAGTGGGGCACTCCAGGTGTTGTTGAGTTGCAGCTCTCTGGAAACTATGCTCTGCCTACCCTTGCCAGCAGAGTCAGTCTCTAGGGATCCTTTGTATATTGCCTGGATCAGTTCAGTAGACATCCTGGGCACTGAAAAATCCTCAAAAATGGGCGGCCCCATCTGAACCTGCAGCAAAGTTTCTCCTCCAGTATAGAGCTAGAAGAATGTCATTTTCTTATTCTTAGGGCACCCAGGTTACTATTTTGTGGCTGGCCTATAAAGCTGAAATGTCCTAAGATCTGCATACCAGCTGCCAGTAGCCTGTCCCTTGCTGATGAAAATAAATCCAACAGACATGAAATCACCACTTTCTCTTCAGCAAAATATTTCAAGTGCAGTCACACAAGCTTCTGGCTTTGTTGCTGCATGTGAGCTGCCTGCCAATAATTCAGAAAGCAGAACCCTCCACAAAATTTATTAAGCCAAATCCCAGCAGGCAGCAAGAAACTACAGGAGAAAAATGGGTAAGATCAAAAGGAGGGCAGAGCACAATGCATTTTCTTTAAACCAGAGCTCACAGAAGTGGAAAAATTATGTAACTATTTGGGATTATTTGGTGAAGGTGAAAATGGATCAGATAGGATAGGCTATAGGCATTCTTGGGCTCTCTAAATCCATTCATTGCAAAGCACAACATGAACCCCTTTGTCTACACTACAGTGGCCTCCAGAAGAGTATATTTAGAAACTATGATTGGATATCTACCCCCCTCTCCCGTAAAAACGAATGCAATCCAAATGCTTTCATCCAACACCATCCTTTTCTCTTTTAAAGCAGCTTTCCATAAACTGGTGTTCTCCAGATGTGTCAGATACAAATTCAATTGCCCTCAACCAGCATATGTGGGGAGATGATGGGAGTTGTAGTCAGTCACGCACACACACACAGAGCCTGCTAAGTTGGTGAAAGCTGCGTTAATGCCACCCACAACCTTATCCTTCCTCCCTCCCAACCATTCTTTTTTGCCTTGATGTTCCTGCTTATGAGAATTTCACTCTGTAGCTCTGCCACACCCAACCACTCAAGTGCTGTCACTACATTTAAAGAAGTCTTAGTTGGCTGATGGAATGCAAGTGATGAAGCAAGGAGGCAATTAATTCTGCGCATATTTGCATGCTAATAAAACAATATAAAACAAAGAGAGCCAGTGTGGTATGGTGATTTGAGCATTCGTCTATGACTCTTGAGAAGTTCAGGGTTTGAACTGTCGCTCAGCCATGGAAACCCACTGGGTGACCATGGGTAAGTCACATTCTCTCAGCCTCAGAAGAAGGCAAAGCCAAACCCCCTCTGAACAAATCTTGCCAAGAAAATCCCATGATAATTCCTCTTAGATCATAAATCACACACACACACACACACAAAACCCAGTGGCTCTTAATCCTTTCTTTACCAGAAACCCCCTTTAAATATCTTTTGTTGCCGTGGACCTACAAGACTTAACTCAAGATTTAAAATCCTAACAACAACAACAACAACAACAACAATAAAATTTATTTTTACTCCACCCCTCTGTTAAAAACAATTGGTACGGCTTACAACAGTTAAAATACAACAATACAACAAGACTAAAATAAAATAAAATAAAGACTAAAACAAAATACAACAAGACTAAAATCCCTAAGCCCCAACCACCCCACCCTCCCCCATAAAAAGATATTAAACTAGTATCAAATTAAAATCCACCTAAACTTAAAATCACATAAACAAACAACAACAACAAATAACTAGCTGGACCCAGACCATATGCTGTTAAAAACTCCCCCCCCCAAATGCCAGGTAGACCTCATGCCCAGTTGCCTGGGTCCCATTGCAGCGGTGTCGGCAGCGTCCTGTTATCAACGCCAGCGCCAGTTGACTGCCTGGATCCTGTTGCAGTGGCGACATGGCTTCCTGCCACTGCTGCCAGTTCACTGCCTGGGTCCCATTGCAGTGGCAGCAGTGACATCCCCCTCCACCCCCGCCGCCAGTTGACTGCCTGGGTGCCATCACAGCAGGAATAGAAATGATATTAGTGTGTAGACTTAAATCATAATCGAGAATTGTGCAACCCTGAGACACTGGTGAACTGGAAAGGCCAGCAGCCTTAGTAACTATAGCCAACACTGTAGCACATGGTTTGGTTGCTCCCAGTATGCAGATTGGTCATAAGTGGCAGGAGTGGATTGTGAGGTGGAGAGGGAATTTGCATGTGGGTTGTGATTAGCCGCGCCTGTCACTCCCTCAGCCAATCAGCACACTGAAAGATGCAAAATACCTAAACCCATTGTACATACCCCAAAGGCAACATACAATAATAATAATAATAATACAATTACACCATCCATTAAGCCTCCCCTGAGAGGTGCTGGAGGGGGAGGAAATACTTTTCTCCTACTTCTTCCTGCACGTTTGTGGCTAGAGTGGATTGAACAACAATGCATAGGCCAAGCCAGCCAGCCTTTGCCTTGGCTCCTGTCACATGGGCTGAGCAGCCTTCAATCCTTCGCAGACCCCCTGTGAGGACATTGCAGCCACCTGGGGATCAGTGGACCACAGGTTACGAACCACTGCACACACCAATATATCTGAAGAACAAAATATTTTTTCTTTGAGCTTAGCAGATGCATACAAAATGTCATAACAAGCATCATCTCAAGAGAGACATTCTCTCCAATACTTGAGAGAAAGAAAAACAGTTCTTTTTAAATGGCAGGGCCAGCTCTACCATTGGGCAGAGAGAGGCAACTTCCTCAGGCACTGGATGCCAAGCAACAGGAAGGCAGTCAACAGAAAGGCAGTCCTCTTGAGTCCCCCCAACCATTCCCCTGTCTTAAAGATGATGGTGGTAGTAGTGGTAGTGATGATTTTATTCAACCCTTGCTCAACATTCGTGGCCTCCACACTTGTGGTTCCGTATATTCACAGTTTGCCGCAAGGGGAGACTGAGGAAAGTGGCAACGGGGCCTCTGAGGCCCCGTCACCACTTCCAGGAGGGAGGGGGAGGCATGGGGAAGCGACTACGGGGCCCTCCAGAGGCCCCGTGGTTGCCTAGGGAGGGAAGGGGGAGACGTGGGGAGGTGACTACAGGGCCTCCGGAGGGCCTCTGTGGTCGCATGGGGAGCCATGGGGAGGTGATTACGGGCCCTCCACGCCTGGGGAGGGCGTGGGGAGGTGTGGGGAGGTGTGGGGAGGTGAGGCGACTACTGGGCCTCTGGAGGCCCCGTGGTTGCTTCAGGAGGGCAGTCTTTATTCATGGAATTTTCACATTCGTGGGGGTCTGTGGAACCTAACCCCTGCGAATGTGAAGGAACAACTGTATATCCTGCCTTATTACCAGTAATAGGACTCAAGGCAGTTTACACATTATTAAAATGGGGTGGGGGTGGGGTCTCCTTCCTTGAAGGTCTTTAAACAGAAGCTGGATGGCCATCTGTCAGGGATGCTTTGATTGTGTATTCCTGCATGGCAGGGGGTTGGACTGGATGGCCCTCGTGATCTCTTCCAACTCTACAATTCTATGCTTCTATGATTCTATGAAAAGCTGTATAGATTAAAAACCATACAAAAGCATCAGTAAAACATATAGATGGATAGACATAAACGTTATTTTAAACACAAACAATCTGCAAAGTTAAAGAGATAGCTATGAGTGCCACAAGGTGTATCCTGCAGTGTCTCAGCCTCTCAAGGGCCCTTTCACACTGCATGATTATAGTACTATGATTCCATTTTAACTGCTATAGCTGAATCTTATGGAATCCTAGACTTTGTAGTTTGGTGGGGCACTAGAGCTCTGTGACTGAGAATGCTAAATGCCTCTCCCTAAACTTCAAATCCCAGGATTCCACAGGATGCAAGCATGACAATTAAAGGGGAAGCATAGCACTATCATTGTATAGTGTGAAAGGGCCCCAAGTTACTCTTAAAAAGTAATGAAGAATCACTGTTTTGATGGACCCTCCAAAAGGGGATACCATTATTGCTGCAATTTTAAGAAAGGGCAACTCTTTACTTGCCCATTGCTCAAAAGTAACTAAAGTGGAAGTTTTTAGCTGTTTTAAAAACATCTGGATGTTGCAATATGCTAGCCTGTGGTATAAAACATGCTTCCATCCCATCCACTCTGTTGTCACCTTAACACCCTTGAGCAAGAGGCAACAATACAACTAGCCTACTGTCCCTGCCCCAGAGGGGGAATAGGCAACTGTTTCAAGATTCGATTGCTAGTCCAGTTTGCTTTGTATATGAGGTCTGTCAATTAAATAACGAGACTGTATTTCTACCTTTCAGACAAATCAGGGATTGTGAGCACTTGAGTGGTGACCTAGAACATGTCTGAACCTGCATGACAAACACCAATGCTCTCGGCCATTCAGTTAATTGTCAGTTGTCCTTTAATGTAGCTGTGTTGTCTGTTGTGTGCTGGGGGAAAGTGTCAATCTGAAATTTTTAGTAAAATTGAACAAAACAGCAACAGAATCTTTTCAAATGCTTACTGGGGCCTAAAGGGAAGACTGCATGTCTCATGCGCGTGTGTTTGAGTGACACAAAAGATTCAGAGAAGGCCGTGAGAATGTGGAAGATGATGAACCCCCTGGATGACCTTCCATTTCAGGAACCGAAGAAATTGTGAAAAAAATCAGCCAGATTGTTCAAGGAGATGGCCAAACTCAGTGTCCGAATGATTGCTGAAGCTGTCAACACTGACAAAGACACTGTGTGGAAAAATTTGCATGAGGATCTCAAGATGAGAAAAGTTTGTGCCAAGATGGTCCCTCGGGTTCTCACACCAGAGCAAAACGAGTGCCACAAGGAAATTTGTGCTGACATTCTTCAGTGACTTGAGGCGGACCCAAACCTTTTTCACAATTTCATCACTTGTGATTAGACCTGGATCTTTGTATGATATTGAGACAAAACGACAGTTAATGCACTGGAAAACACCATCATCACCAAGAATGAACAAAGCACGTCAAAGCAAGTCCACATTCAAAGCCATGATCATTATTATTATTTTTTACATCAAGGGCGTAATTTTAGCAGAATGGGTTCCAGAAGGCAGAACAGTAAACCAGCATTATTATAAGGAAGTTTTGACAAAGTTAAGAGAAAGAATCAGGGAAAAAAGGCCAGAACTGTGGGGAAATGGTTTAATTCATCAAGACAATGTGCCTGCTCACACAGCACTTTCTGTGAAGCAGTTTTTGGCTGATAAATGTACTTGAACATCCTTCATATTCACCAGATTTGGCACCATGTGACTTTTTTCTTTTCCCTAAAGTGAAATCAGTGCTTAAATGAACATGTTTTGCGTCAGTTGGTACAGTAAAGAAGGAAATGGCAGATGTGTTGAAACAGCTGACAGAAACTGATCTACTCCACTCCTTCGACCAGTGGAAAACAAGACCGCATCAGTGTGTGAGTGTGAACATGGAGTATATTGAAGGTACAAGCATTAGAATTGTAATACATATAAATAAAAATGGGTTATTGTATCAGTCTCGTTATTTAATAGACAGACATCATATGTGCATACCCTCCAACATTTCACAGATGAAAACCAGGACATGTGTAGCCGAAGCAACATTAGAATGTGTTCAAGATGGCAAACATTATTAATAAGGAAGAACACACAAGTTAGGAGAGGCTGCAGCAGTTTGCTTTTGTCTGAGCCTACTGGGAAGGGAAAGGTTCTCCTCAATCCTCTCCTCTCCCCCTGCGAACTGAGTGCAAACTACTTTTGCTCTCTGAAAACTAGCAGCAATTGAAGTAAGCTGAGGACAACGCGAAGTGGGAGGAGGAGAGGGAAACGGGGACATTTTAAAAGTAGATGAAAAAGTGGAACAACAGAGGATTTATCAGGACTGTCCCTGCCAAACTGGGACAGCTGGAGGGTATGTATGTGGAATGGGGGGGGTTGTCCTTTGCCTCAGGTAGCAATATGTCATTGCCCAGCCCTGTAGGAAGGTGTCTACTATAGATGAATTTTCAAGGCCTTTATATTCGAAATAATTAGTAAATTTCTTTAAAACCTATTGTCACAACCATCAGAAGCAGTTTTGATTTTAAGCAATTAACTGATTCAAATTACCAATTAAACAAGACATTTCTTTTCCCCCATCTTTCTTTTCCTTCCTTTCTTCCTCTTCACCATTTGCTTCCTTTTCTCTGTACAAAAATTACTGTAGTGTGCACATTATTATTATTCTAGCTGCATTTTTCTAAAACCTCTAATCTTTAAAGAACTGGATTCCAGGGGACAAAGGTCAGCTAAGCTTTGGCCTGGAATGTCTCCAGTTTAAAACAATCTGCAGCTGCTTCTATTCCCTAGACAGGAACAGCTGTGCCAGAATTTTGTTAGCCTTTCTGCACTCTGTTAGTTTCACACATTGTCAGAAAAAGGAGATGGGAATAGGGTGAGACCAGCTCACACAAGCAAGAAGAGTTGTGGATAACACACAAGCTAGGGGGGTTCGATTTTGCCTGAGCCTAAAATGAAAGGCAATATTCCACCCCGCTTCACTCTCCTTTGCTGAGCTGAGTACAGTAGGACCCCCGTATCTACTGATTCATTATCCACTGATTCAGTTACCCATGTCCAAAAATATATGTTCTCTCTAGGCATTTCTAGGTCCTCCAATGTGATTCCATGGTCAACTTCCAGTGTTCATCTCATTGAAAATAATAGGGTTCCCTGTTATCCATGTTTTCAGGTATCCACAAGGTGTCTTGAGATGTATCCCCCATGAATATGGGGGTCAACCTGTACAAACTTTGCATTTTGAAGTCAGTTTGCAGCAACAGAAGTAAGCTGTGGACAAAGGCAGAAAAGTGGGAGGAGGGGAGAGAAACTGGAACATTTTAAAAACAGCTGAAAAAGTGGGAGGACAGAGTATTAATCAGGACTGTCCCTGCCAAATCAAGACAGTTGGAATGTGTGTTAACATGTTTTCAAAACTGGGCTGAACAAAGACCAGGGATCCAAGCCCACCTGGGTAATATTTCACAAAATAGCTTTTCCACAGCACCATGAAGATGGGAGTGGATGACTAGAGTGAAATCCAAACAGAAAATAAGAAAAATATTTTGTCCCATCACTAGCCACATGGTCTGAGAATCCCTTCTAACGGTGAGGACTGAGATCACATCCTAAAAGAACTGCGACAGATGTCAGCTCAAATCAGCCTTGAGGTTCTTAAGGTCTTTTCAGGTAAGATGGGGAGGGGGAAAACCCACACGTACTCATCTCTTCCAAAGAGGTTTAAATTAGCGTGAGTGCTTATGTACTATATAGCTCCTTCGAAGAAGCTCAAACACTAGTAGGCTGACACAAAAATGACAGGGGAAATTTGCAATTGAGGGCTCAACCTGGACTGGTGAAAAGCCTCAGGATTTGGCAAGTACTTGTTCTGGTCAGTACATGTACACATACACACACATGCACACTGTGTGTGTGTGTGTTTATATCAGATAGATAGATAGATAGATAGATAGATAGATAGATAGCTAAATGACATTATTCATGTCCCACTGAGAATCATAGAATCATGGAGTTGAAAGAGGCTAAAAGGGCCATCTAGTCCAACCCCCTGCCCTGCAGGAATACACAATCAAAGCACCTCCAACAGATGGCCATCCAGCCTCTGTTTAAAAACTTCCAGAGAAGGAGACTCCATCACACTCCAAGGCAGAGCATTCCACTTCCAAACCGCTCTTATCATCAGGAAGTTCTTCCTAATGTTTAGGTAGAATCTCTTTTCCTCTAGTTTGAGTCCAGTGCTCCATGTCCTAGTCTCTGGAGCAGCAGAAAACAAGTTTGCACCATCCTCAGTATGACATCCCTTCAAATATTTAAACATGGCTATCATGTCACCTCTTAACCTTCCTTGTGAATTTATTCCTTGTGAATTTCCAGCATCAGCTGCAACTTTTCAAACCCAGGGCAAATCCAATGGGTCTTCCTGGGGGTGGGAAGCCTTCTTTATGGATTTTTGGAAGAACATAAAACATGTTACTGGCTATCATGTCACCTCTTAACCTTCCTTGTGAATTTCCAGTATCAGCTGCAGCTTTTCAAACACAGGGCAGGAGGTGTTTTTTCCACTGCTCCAGGTGTTATTTGAGGCAGGTGGGGTAAATTTCCCATATCCATTATTCCTTCTGAACTTCTGGGTGGTCTGATGATTCCCACAGATGATGTGTTGCATGGCTGAAGATTCGGAAGGATGGAAACTCTACCTACACCACAGTTAACCTCATCTCAAGCAGGACAAAGAAGATGGTTGAAAGCCCAGTATATTTATGGCATAACTGGAGGCGGTGTCAAGAACAATCACTACAACGCATACAAACAAGAAACAGAATAGCCCAACCTTTATCTGGACGATTGGCTATCTGGAGGGGCTCTGAATTTCTCAATCAACCCTGCACTTAGTTTATAGCATCTGAGTGCTACACACACACACGCACACACACACACACAAAAACTAATGTAAGACACACAAGGGAAATAGGGTTTCCTATGTTGTGTTTGTAGCCTCATCCTCACCAGCCCCACCCCAAGATTGGCTAATACAGTTGTCCCTCCATATTCACGGATTTGGTATCCACAGATTTAAGTATTCACGGCTTGAAAATATTTGTAAAAAAATAATAATCCAAACAGCAAACCTTGATTTTCCATCTTATATAAGGGACACCATTTTACTATACCACTACATGTAATGGGACTTGAGTATTCACAAATTTTGGTATCCACAGGGGTCCTGGAACCAAACCCCAGTGAATATGAAGGGACAACTATATTTTGATTGGAAAACTGTTTGGGGGCAAGGGTTAACACAAAACCCCTTCCAATACACTGATGTAGATGCTTTATAGATTTCTGTTCCTATGGCACAGCTGTTTCAGCCTTTTATTCTTAACAAAATCCATATCCTGAAGCGGGCCCTCAGGCCAGGATCTTTGGCGGGCCCCCTACCTACTGCTAAGTTTAAGGGCAGTGAGACGCTCTACATGATTTAGGATAAAGTCAGTTTAAATGACACCAAAGTATTATTTATATTTATTTTTTAAAAAAACTAAACGGATTTACATAATAAAAACTTACAATAATATCACTCTGGGGCCCCCTCCTAATCCCAGGTGCCCAGGCTAGAGCTCTGTCAGTCTCCCCCCCCCCCGGGGGTGGCATGCACGAGCAGTTATAACTTTATTAGACCACCAAAAAAGCACAAAATACATTGTGCTAGCCTGTGAAGCCAACTGGCTTCTACAGCAGCCAAAAGATGTTAAAAATCACACAGCAGAAGAAAAGTGACAGCTATGGGGTCACAGGAAATAGCATGGAGACCTGTGATTCCAACATTGTCACTTTTCTTTATTTTTTAAACATCTTTTACCTGATGAATTTGAATATGCAAGCCAGTAGAGCTTCGAAAGCTTGCATCATGTGTTTTGCACTCTGGTTGGCCAACAAAGGTATACTTTTTTGGGTGTGGCCTTGCCACCAATTGAAACATTAATCCAGATGAGACAGAGGTGCTCCTGGTAAGTCAAAAGGCAGATCAGGAAATAGGGATTAAGCCTGTGCTGGATGGGGCTACACTTCCCATGAAGACGCAGGCTCATAACCTGGGTATGTTCCTGGATTCAGTTCAGTTCAGTTGCTGATCTCATTAAGACAAATGGTACTCTCAAATTCTATGAGGAGTATTTTGCCGTGTAGACAACCCCTTGTTAATTGTTGTGCTGGTATATATGTGTGCGTGTGCATGTTTAATTATGTATCTTTTAATCTGGTTTTAATTTGTTGATTGTTTAATCTCTTTTTAACTTTTGTATTTTGTGAATTTTTAACTTGTGTTTTTTTTTAATGTGTTGTAAGCTGCTTTGAGTTTCAAACTGGGAAAAGGGTGGGATAGAAACCAATGGAGGGAGGAGGGAGGGGATGAGGATTTTTCTACTCACTTGTCTCCTCTTCCCCCTCCCCACAGAGTCAATTGAGCGCAAATCACCTTTGCACTTTGAACTCTGTTTGTAACAAACAAAGTAAAATGAGGACAAAGAGGGAAGGTGGGAGCAGGAGAGAGAAACTGGGACATTTTAAAAGCAGCTGAAAAAGTAGGACAGCAGAGGATTAATTGGGACTGTTGCTGTCACATGCATTGCCTCGTGTCCCAGCTTTTATTTGTGCAATGTTGGAAAGTATGCCATTGCTAACTCTTACTAAACAGCAAGAAAAAGAATGGGGGCAGGATCCAAGCACAGGCTCCATGTAGGAATGCATCTGGAAAAATCAAATCTGGTTTCCTTTCTTGTTTAAAATAAAAGAGAGAAATGGCAACGTTAATATAGAGGCAGTCACAGGTTTGCATACACTATTGGAGTACCAATCACAATAAGGATTCATTTCTTCTTGTTTCAGCATGCCTGCCTGCCTGTTCCTTTGTGAGTACAAGGAGATGTGCCTGCAAACGAGAAACCCAAAGCCCCTAACTGCAAAGAACGCCTGTAGAAAAACTGATGACATAATGAGGAAAAGCACATGCTACATTTGGTGCTTAAGGACTCAAATACATGGCCATTTTTCTTTACTGAATAATCCAGGGGCAATACATGAGAAAACAAACAAACAAACAAAACCCTCCGAAAATATAATTTGTGTATTTTAGAAAGCAATCCATTTGATCCCACTGTGCTCCTCCCTGCGCACAGGTAGGTAAACAAATAAGGAAGGACACAGCACTGCATTGTATTCAAACCCAGGATTCTGATTAATTGCACCCAGACAAGCAAAGATTCATAAAACAGTTTATGATTACATACCCTCCATCCCAGTTTGGCAGGGACAGTCCTGATTAATACTCTGTCCTCCCACTTTTTCAGCTGCTTTTAAAATGTTCCAGTTTCTCTTTCCTCCTTCCACTTTCTGCCTTTGTCCGCAGCTTATTTCCATTGCTGCAAACTGACTTCAAAGTGTAAAAGTAGTTTTCACTCAACTCAGTAAGGGGGAGAAGAAAGAGGGGGTGGAATCCTGCTCTTCCCAGTAGACTCGGGCAAAAGCAAACTGTTGCAGCCTCTCCTAGCTGGTGTATTCTCCCTCGTTAATAACTTTTGCCATGCTGGCCATGCTCTCATGTTGCTTGGCCACACCTATCCTGGTTTTTCATCTATGAAACACCGGAGGGTATGTGGCTAACTGCACCCAGACAAGCCAGGATTTATCAGCAACATCAACATCTGGTTTTAAGCTGGTATACAATCATGGCTTAATTGCTGGTTTGAGCATAACCCTGGGTTTAGATGTCACAGGAAAACCACTTTCTTGCTGGTTTGATCATCCAGTTGAGCTAAGAGGAAGCCAACAGGCTTCATGCAAGAATGTGCAGTTTGTCCACATTGTGGTGGTTTAGGTCAGGATGCCTGGCTTCTAATTGCATACAAACACCGCTGTCCTGTTAAATGCTCCAGGACACAAGCACTTTAGCATTTTGACAAAAACACCACCACTGCCACCAAAACTCCTGAAAAGGGCTCTGTGGAAACTGGTGAAAATAAATTTCTGAAATATTGCTTGACTCTAGATATGACATGTGATTAGTGGAAGGGGGAGGAAAAAGAATATAAGATGGGAGGGAAGGAAACCTGGGATATTTGAAGGAAAAGTTTGGATGCAGACTTGGGAATATGCAGATGAAATAAGAACAAAAAGAAATGGAAACTCCCAATACTCTCAATACTCAGATACTTTCTTATCTTTTCTGGATGAGCCCTAAGTTAAGTTAGTTTCAGTTAAGTCAAATATATAGGATTCTGCCTGTATAGAGGGTATAACGTATGTTTGTTTTTAACTGCCTGAGTTACAAACTGGGTAAAAGGCAGGATATAAATACAGTAATAGTGATAATGGTTATGATAATGATTGCATCCTTAGATATAAATATCACCTCCTACTGTCTGTTCAGTTTCTAACAGTAAAGAGTTCCCCTTCTCATCCAAATATACTCCCCAAGAAAGGAAAAGATAACATTTCCTTCAGTTTTACATGCTAGTTATTTGACATCAAGAGGTAATGGTCCACTGTCTGGGTACACCTCTAGTGTTTATTTCAAGTGGACATTCAGAGGGGGTGTCATGCCCTGCTTCCAGAACTTGGAAATGGATTCTGACTCAGAGACTGAAGCAATGAACACGCCAGGACCTGCTGAACTAGAGCAGGAGGATGTTCCAGAGCCACAGGCCTCAGTCACAGACAATAGTGCAGTGCCAGCTCTGGCAGAGGGTCCTGTCTCTTCAGATACAGAGGACAACTTACCTATACCCACCTTCACAGCTTGGAGACAACAAAAGGAGGGCTTGAGGTGGTCTCAGCATATTTATAGGAAACAGCAATTAGTTAAGCAGCTGCTGCATTGGCTGCTGCTCTAGAACTATTAAGCACTGCCGAGATTATCTGACCTAACTGAGTACCTGTTGTGTTCGTGCTCGCTGTGTTTGACCTGGACTGTGTTTGTTTACTCTGGAATCTGTTTGCCTGACCTGGATTCTGCTGGACTACCCTGAACTCTGTTTGCTGGACCTAGACCTTGTATATTGGACTTTGCTGGTGGACTAGTGTTTTGCTTGCTAATAAAGTAGGTGTCTGACTTCACGCTGCCTTGATTCCTTTGCCTGTAATTAGCTGGACTGTGCTGTGCCTCTACTATCAGCTGTGTAGTAATCAGCCTTTGGCTGTTGCCCAGACATTGTTTGGACAGAACTGGGAAGCAGAAACTGTGAAAGTGCCCCTATTCAGAACCTGTGTGTGGAGGTGATTTGTGGTCTGGATTTCCTTGCTTTTGGACAATATAATGCTATGATTTTATTTCTGGCTTTAAAGCAGAGGGGTCTTTTCTCTTTAGGGAATCAAAGATTGAAACACACCTCTTGTATTTACTTGGGGTAGACATTAAGATACAAGAAGGGTCCCCTGATGTGCCCATGTTTTCAGTTAGTATCAGCAGGTTGATTTCTGCACTTGAGTGCTCTACACATTTATTCAGAATGAAGCTCCACTGCTCCATTGCATTCAATTGTGTTTCTCTCAGTAACTATGTTTCTCCCACTTCCTTTCCTCTCTATATCTGTTGGCTTTCATGTCCCTTGTCTCTCCTCCCTCTGTTATAATCCACTTAACAACATTTAGATCACAAAGCCCTTGGACATAGACCAGTCTTTTTTGTTTACGTCACATATGCTTCAACTGTCCTGATCTGGCAGAGACAAAAGCTAACTGCTGCATCCTCTCCTAGCTTGTTTGTTCTTCCTCATCAATAAGCAGACACCCATTGTGATTTGTAGTCATTGATAGTTTCATTCTCTAGGAACTTGTCCAATTTCCTTAAAAGCAGTCCAAGTTGGGGGCCATAGTAACATTTTTAGTAGCAAATTCCCCAGTTTAATTATGCACAATATGAAGATTGACTTGGTATTTGTCCTGAATCTGTTGCCATTCACTTTCAGCGGAAAACATTCCAATGCATATAATATGAAATCATTCTAAATTGCTGTCCAGTTAACTGAGGGTATTTTTTAAATGTTTCAAAACATTTAATATAACCAACTGACTAAACACTGCAGCCATGCAACCGACACAATTTGCTGCTTCTCCGACTGCTACTTTTACTAATGTTCCAGCTTCCAGGCATTAAAAACAGATTCCATAGCAGAGCCCTTATAAGCCCTGGCTCAAATTATCAAATTAAATGTGTGTGTCTCTTTCTTGTATCTAACTGAAAGCTGTAGTGAACTCAAAGCACATTACCAAAAAACAAAAAACAAAAAAGAAATTGATAACACCCAGCAATTCCAGTTCAAGAACATTGACAAGTATTCAAGGATACCAAGCTTGTCCCTGCCTGCCTCAGACATGGAATTTAACAAAGTGATTATTTGTTCACATTTTACCTTCCAAAGTTTTTTTTCCCCTTAAAAGCAGAGCAAGTGACTTTCTTGTGTATTGCTGTCTACCATCAGAGAATAAATGTTTTATTTTAATAAATGCCAAGCTATAAAGAGAAAACTCTTACCTCTGTGCTGTAAACTCTGTTCTCTGTGATGCCTTAAAATGCCCAAGACATATCCCCTTACACAACTATTTGCTCTTCATCCGGTGATGACTCTCTCAATAGTATGTGGGCATTGTCGGGACTTGCTTAAGGTTTGCACAGAGAAAGGAGTGGATTTTGACTGTTCCTGCATTTTCTCAGAGCTTCAAAAGACTTCCCTGGGCCTCCCAGCCAGTGCTGTAAACTCTGGGAGTTTCTGAATACATATGCATTGACTGGAGTCATATAATTAACTTTTTAAAAAATTAAACCATTGCACCTGGAAAGATGGAAGAGACAAAAGCATCGATTGTTTAAATTGCTAGAAGGTGAAGAAACACTGTGGGATGCATTTAGCCATATTTGTCATCCAATACTACTTTTCTTTGCTATTATATTATTATAAACAGGTTGTCCATACACACCACACAAGGTAGCAAAAGAAAAAGGAGAAAAAAGAAGAAGAGAGGAGGAGGAGATTATTCCTGCTCTCTTCCCCACTCCAGTGTTGACATGACATTCAGTGTCTACTGACAAGTATTGCATTTGTATTTTAGGGCAGCAGGAATGGGTTAACTTCAGACTAATGGAATCTACTGTACTTTGTTTTTACTAGACCACCAAGATCCACCAGGACAAGGCAAAAGACATACACTTTAAAATTAAAGAATTCTGAGCACAGCCATTTGTTCTGCGGAACAGACTTGAATGGTGCTCAGACCTTTGCATGTAAAACTCCACTCCTCTGGTCAACCCAAGCTCCCTCCAATTTAGTAGTATAATTGAGACAGCAAGGAGGAAATCATTTTGTTACTTTTGTTAGACAATTAGGAGCCAGCAAATCTTGCTGATCTACTGCTAGTCTATCAGTAGGCTTGGGATGGAGACCACATTGCTCCCCCAGATGTTGGACTGCAAATCCCATCATCCATCACCACCAGATCTTCTGGCTAGGGTTGATGGAAGTTGCATCCCCAAAACCCCTGGAGAGCCACACATTCCTGTAGCAGATCCTGATCTACCTTCCTCTCACTCACTTGAGGGCACTTATCTACAGGACAAACATGCCAGCTGATACGACAGAGAGGAGACAATGTTGAGATGTGTGAAAATGTTCTTGTAACACACCTTAGTTGCCTCTCCCTGGACTAACAGGTTATTATGGTAACTAAGTAGCAATGGTGAGAGTCAGCTCTCTTCTTGTGCATGAAGGATTACTTTCCAGATTAGAGCGAAAAACGTTTTGCTGATTGGCATTAAGCCACAGTGTAGGATGAAGACTGAGAAAGTTTGCCACACCTTATATCTCTGAGATATTATATCCCTTCCAACTAACACTCATATCCATTGATGTATCACTACATCTTCTAACTCATTCTTGTTGCATGTTCAGTTCTTATTCAATCTCATATGTCTTTCTATTGAACCCTACTTTTTCTGCCTCCTAGATCTTTCGCACATTTGAATTAGAGATATGAAAAGCCAGGTGAGGGAAAGAGAAAATCCTTTTTTTTTCTTGATTCACGGGATTTGACTGGAAGAGGGTTTCACATTTCTATTTCATATGTCCTTGTTTTGATTTTATTAATTTATTATCCCCTGTTGGATTACAAGTTTTTTTAAAATTGCTTTTTCCATTTTATTTGTTGTTTAACTGCCATCAAGGGGAGTGCTTTAATCATGTATTCCTGCAGGGCAGGGGATTGGACTGAATGGCCCTTATGGTCTCTTCCAGCTCTATGATTCTATGATTTGACCTCCATCAACATCCTGCTTAGGACTTGCAGACTCAGGCTGTAGCCTCCTTGATTATCACACAAGGGAAGGGAAATGGAACTGAAGCTCGAGAGTAGTATGTCCCACCTTGTCTTATTGCACAACATTGGCATATTTCAGCTGTTCTCCTGTTCCAGTCCCATGGGAGATGGTGGTAAAGGCAGGCCTTTTTGCTAAGGGGGTTTTCCAGTTAGCAAAAAGACTCGCCTCTACTTGCGTCACTCATTCCATTCTTTTTTGGAACTGTTTCTAGAGATTTCTTGGATCTCCCCTAGGGCTCTTCCAAAGGGTTTTAAAAAACAAAACAACCTGGAGCATAGGTTACTGAGGTGATCCTATTGTTTGTAGAGCAAACTTTAGTATTATAGGGAAATGACACTTTTGCACTGTAATGCTATCATACATAACAGTATGCTATAACTCATACTATCCCATGAGGCCAGCTTTGGCTAAGTATTGGGAGTGCTTCAAGTTAAACTGATCTGTGTGTTTGTTTATGGTAGTTTGTTCTGTATTTCTGGTCAGCCAAATATGTGTTCAGAATATACAAGAGTGTGCTGCAGTTTCAGTCACAATGGGCAAGGTATAACGATGGAGGTAGAACAAGCCAGTGGATAAGAAGGAAGGAGAGTCACCTTGTGGCTGTTCCTCCTTCTAATTCACCATCCATCCCACAGATTCCTGGTTAGTCTAGTAGAACCCCATCAGACCACAAAGTACTGCTGCTTAATGCCAGGTCAGTGACTGGGAAGAGCTGTGTAATCCAGGACTTGATCCTGGACAAGCAAGCTGGCACCTTGCATGTATAATTGAAACCTGGTTCACTGAAAGAGAGGGTGTCACCCTAGCCCAGTTATGCTCACCACCTTTTGGGGTGCAGCAGCAGGCAAGATCTGATGGGCGGGGAGGCTGAGTCACAGTGATCTATCATGACTCCATTCCCATATTCAGGTACCCTGTCCCAGAATCTCCAATGTATGAGTAGATGCAGCTGGCAGGAAGGGGATTCTGTTGATGTATTGTCCACCCCGCTGCCCAACTATCTCCCTGCCTGAACTGCTGGAGGGTGATCTCAGAGGTTGTGTTAATCCCCAAATTTATTGTGTTGGGGTTTTTCAGCATCCATGCTGAGACATCCTTCTAAGGGCCAGCTCAGGCAACCTTGGGCCCTACATATGTAGCAGGCCACACTCCAGTCAGCTTTTTGCTGCTCAGAGTGATGGTGATCTAGGGATAGGGATAGAGTTGTGAAGGCCTGGAAAAATTCAGGGGAAAAAAAGGATTTTTTCCTGTTTTTTTCTTGAAGCCTTCTTTGTTTTTTTCAAAAAATTAAAAAAAGGGGGAAACATCGATATGGAATGCTTTTCTTTGTTGCTAATGTTGATGGATTTTTTTAAAAAAAATTTTTTTGCCTGCTCCACATAAACTAGCAAAACCAATGAGGTTCTGTAAAGTTCAGGAGATTGTTACTCCATTTGTTATATATATAAAAAAGTAAATTCCGTATGTAATAATTGTTTAAATACATTGTATTTTTAATATACCAATTGTGATAATTTGATGCCATATCAAATGTACATAGTCATATTTTATGTTTCTAAAGTAACAGAGTGACTTTCAATCTGTAACAAGTGCTAATGTTGCATTTTTTCAATTTTTTAAAAAAAAACATTTTTTTTCTGGGGGGAAAAAAGGGGGAACCCATTTCCCCCCCCCATGGTTTCAAAATTTCCAGAAATTTTACATTTCTAGATAGGGATAGGGGATTGCTACCTGATAGGGTTTACATTTGCTGAGAATCCTAACCTCTGCAGGGGTGGTGGGCCCATTAAAATGGTCCACCCCCAGAGAGTAATGGATCCAAAAGGATTCCTGAATGCTCTGTGGGATTTTCCAGCTGCTAGAGTTGGTGATTCTTTTGATGCACTGACTGATCTGTGGAATAGGGAGATCATCCAGGCAATCGACCCAGTTGCTCCCAAGCATCCTTTACTTGGGTGCAGAACATGGGCTCCCTGGTTTTCTGAGGAGCTCGTGGCAATTAAGTGCTTGAGTAGACAACTAGATAAAAGACTCAGGATGGATCCAATCAACTATGGGTTAAGCCCCATTTTAGAACCTAGTTTGCAGTACCGAGGGCAGTTACATCAGCTCAATCTCACCCAGTATAGTAGTGAAAGGGCTATTACATCCTAGACCTTAGGTTGTTGAGGAGGAGCCCTCAGAAAAGCACTGTGACAAATTTGCTAAATACTTTGTGGAGCAAATTGCTTGGATTTGCTCCAATTTGGACTCCACATTGAAGGTAGAGTCACATACCTTCAATGGCAAATGAGGCACGTACTTGTCCAGTTTTGATAGATGAGTTTCAGGTTGTTCAACATGATGATGAGGACAAGTTGCTTGGAGAGGTAAGGCCAACCACCTGTCTGTAAAGACCCATGTTGATTGTGGCTAATTAAAGCTGCCAGAGGAGGACTGGCCAGTTGGATGGTGGAGGTTGTAAATGCTTCTTTGAATGAGGGCTGTGTTCTAACCTTTCTCAAAGAAGCAATGGGAAGACTTTTGTTGGAAAAACCTTTATTGAACTCCACCTCCCTAGGTAACTATCAGCCAGTCTCTAATCTGACGAGATCAGATAATAGCTCCTAGAGCAAGTGGTGGCAACACAACTCTAGGGGCACGTTTACACGGCAGTTTTTACTGCGGCAATTTGCACTTTTGCACTTTTTCACACCAGTGTTGGGTAGTTTAGACAATTTATGGGGGATTCAGTTGCTTTGTTTACTTTTTCGCTTTCTGGTTCAGATGGGCAAAGGTGCGGGGGGCGTGGCCTCCCAAGCACAGACGGAGGGAGGGAAAGTAGAGGGGGGGGAAATGGCTTACAAATGCCTGCCTCTTAAAGCCAAGGAGCCCTTCCCCTTCACCCACTGAAAACACACAGAAACGCTGGATGTAATTTTTCTCTAGCAGCAAAGTGAGCTGCACACAGCTTGCGGAGGGAGGGAAAATAGAGAGAGAGAGAGAGAGAGAGTTCAGCTACGGACCTCCTAACCAATCACAGCACAGCTCTGCTTGTGACTGTATCAGAAAGATTGCTGGTAATTCACACGGACTTGTCGTTCTCACTATCAATCATGCACTAAGTTGCGCTACTTATCAAAAAAGACGGGGAAAGTAGCGACATCCCCTGTTATGCTATATTTGGGTTTTTTACCTTCCCCCCTTCTGAATGAGGCGATACTGTGGTGCGATGCATGGGAACAATGTGGAATCTTTGCGGTATATTTAGGGGAATATTTGCCTGTGTAAATGTGCCCTAGGCTTTATTGGATGAAACAGATTACCTGGATGCATTCCAATCTGGGATTCAGGTCTGGTTATGGGACAGAAACAGCCTTGATCGCCTTGGTGGATGACCTACACCAGGAGTTGGACAGGGGAGTGTGTCCCTGTTCTTCCTCCTGGATCTTTCAGTGGCATTTGATGCCATCAACCATGGTATCCTTTCTGAGTCGTTTGGGAGCATTGCCTTGCAGTGGTTCCAGTCTGCTTTTTCTGAACACTCCCAGAAGGTGGTGCTGGGGGACCATTGTTCAGCCTTTTGGCCATTACCCTATGGGGTCCCACAGGGGTCAATACTATCCCCTATGCTTTTTAACATCTGCATGAAGCTGCTGGGTGATGTCATCTGGAGCTTTGGGGTTGTGTATCATTAGTATGCTGATGATACCCAGCTCTATCTCTCCTTTACAACTGATACCAAGGAGGCTGTGGTAGTACTGAATTGTTGTCTGGATGCAGTAAATGACTGGATGAACAGACTGAGGCTTAATCTAGACAAGACAGAAGTGCTGCTGGTCTGTAGGAAAACCAGCCTGGGATTGGGATCACAGTCTGTTCTGGATAGGGTTGCACTCCCTCTGAAAGATCAAGTTTTTAGCTTGGGGGTGCTCTTGGACCCAGTGCTGCTCCTGGAAAGCCAGGTTGCTGGGGTGGCCAGGAACACCTTTGCCCAGCTTTGGCTGTTGCAGCAGCTGCACCCTTTCTTGAAAAAAAAAAGCATATCTGGCCACAGTGGTTCATGCCTTAGTTACCTCCTCATTAGACTACTGTAATGTACTCTATGCTGGGCTCCCCTTGAAAAGTGTTCTGAAGCTGCAGCTAGTGCAAAATGCAGCAGCCAGACTAGTGTCATGTGTGCATTTTAGAGACCATATAACACTGGTCCTGCAAGAATGGCACTGGCTTTCAGTGTGCTTCCAGGTGCAATTCAAGGTGTTGGTGTTGACCTGCAAAGCCCTAAATGACTTGGGGTTAAGCTATCTGAAAGACCACCCCCTGCCATACAAGCCTGCCAGAAATTTGAGATCTTCAGAGGAGGACCTGTTACGTGTCCAAGAGCTCATGAAGATAGGTTGGTGGGTACACATAACAGGGCTTCCTCTGTAGCAGCGCCTTGACTGTGGATCTCTCTACCCAAGGAAGGTAGGCTGGCCCCATCCCTTTTAAGCTTCCAGCAGGCAGCAAAAACACTGCTGTTCCACATGGCATTGTGTTTGAAATGGCTGTTTTAACTGTTTAAAAACTGGATTCTAGGATTGTTTTTACATTGTTTTTGGGAATTTTTAGAGTATAGCATCATCATAGAATCATAGCATCATAGAATTGCAGAGTTGGAAGAGACCACGAGGGCCATCCAGTCCAACCCCCCTGCCACGCAGGAAATCTTGATCAAAGCATCCCCGACAGATGGCCATCCAGCCTCTGTTTAAAGACCTCCAAGGAAGGAGACCCCACCACACTCCGAGGGAGTGTGTTCCACTGCCGAACAGCTCTTACTGTCAAAAAGTTCCTCCTCATGTTGAGGTGGAATCTCTGTTCCTGGAGCTTGCACCCATTGCTCCGTGTTCCAGTCTCTGGAGCAGCAGAAAACAAGCTTGCTCCATCCTCAACGTAACATCCCTTCAAATACTTAAACAGGGCTATCATATCGCCTCTTAACCGTCTTTTTTCCAGGCTAAACATACCCAGCTCCCTAAGTCTCTCCTCATAAGGCATCGTTTCCAGACCTTTCACCATTTTAGTTGCCCTTCTCTGGACACGCTCCAATTTGTCAATATCCTTTCTGAATTGTGGTGCCCAGAACTGGACACAGTATTCTAAGTGAGGTCTGACCAAGGCAGAATAGAGTGGCACTATTACTTCCCTTGATCTAGACACTATACTTCTATTGATACAGCCCAAAATCGCATTGGCCTTTTTAGCTGCCGCATCACACTGTTGCCTCATGTTCAACTTGTGGTCTACTAGGACTCCTAGATCCCTTTCGCACGTAGTCTCATTCAGCCAGGTCTCTCCCATCCTATATTTATGCATTTCATTTTTCCGCCCTAAATGCAGTACTTTACATTTCTCCGTATTGAATTTCATTTTGTTAGCTTTGGCCCAGCTCTCCAGTCTATCCAGGTCATTCTGAATTTTGATCCTGTCCTCTAGGGTATTAGCTACTCCTCCCAATTTGGTGTCATCTGCAAATTTAATAAGTATGCCCCTAATTCCCTCATCTAAGTCATTGATAAAGATGTTGAATAGCACTGGGCCCAGGACAGAACCCTGTGGCACCCCAATGGTCACATCTTTCCAAGACGAAAAGGAGCCACTGCTGAGCACCCTTTGGGTTCGGCCGGTCAACCAATTACAAATCCATTGAACAGTTAACTTGTCTAGCCCACTTTTTACAAGCTTGTTTGCAAGAATGTCATGGGGAACCTTGTCAAAGGCCTTACTGAAATCAAGGTATGCGATGTCCAACAGCATTCCCTTCATCTACCAAGCTGGTAACTTTATCAAAAAAAGAGATCAGATTAGTCTGGCATGACTTGTTTCTCTGAAACCCATGTTGACTTTTTGTGATTATGGCATTGCCTTCTAAATGTTCACAGACTCTCTGTTTAATGATCTGCTCTAGAATCTTCCCTGGTATTGATGTCAGACTAACTGGACGATAATTGTTGGGATCCTCTTTTTTCCCCTTTTTGAAGATGGGAACAACGTTTGCCCTCCTCCAGTCTGCTGGGACTTCTCCTGTTCTCCAGGAGTTCTCAAAGATTATTGCCAATGGCTCTGAGATTATATTTGCCAGCTCTTTTAATACTCTTGGATGTAGTTCATCTGGTCCTGGAGATTTAAATTCATTTAGATTAAGAAGGTATTCCTGTACTACCTCTTTACTTATTTTGAGCTGGATTTCCCCTATTGTGTCCTCTGTTCCATTATCCTCAGGTTGGTCCTCCTTTTCCTTTTCTGAAAACACTGAGGCAAAGAAGGTGTTGAGTAATTCTGCCTTTTCTCTGTCCCCTGTTAGCATTTTGCCATCTTCTCTACGTAGCGGCCCTATCATTTCCTTCTTCCTCCTTTTGCTGCGGACATACCCCAAAAAAACCTTTTTATTGTTCTTAACCTCCCTAGCAAGCCTGAGCTCATTCTGTGCTTTAGCTTTTCTGACTTTACTCCTACATGTGTTCGCTATCTGTTTGAATTCTTCTTTGGTGATTTCCCCCCCTTTCCATTTCCTATACATGTTCCGTTTAAAACTTAGCTCCATTGAAAGTTCTTTAGTCATTCATCCTGGTTTCTTGAGACACCTCCCATTTTTCTTCCTCAATGGTACTGTTTGAAATTGTGCATTCAGTATCTCATTTTTGAGAAAGTCCCATCCGTCTTGAGGTCTCTTCTCTTTTAGTATTCCTGACCATGGGATCACCCCCATTATTTCCCTGAGTTTATTGAAATCAGCTCTCCTAAAGTCAAGAATGCGTGTCTGACTATGCCTGGCTTCTCCTTTCCATTGTATAACAACTCCAGGAGAACATGATCACTTTCACCTAAGGATCCCACCACTTGCACCCCATTAACCAGGTCATCTCTGTTGGTTAGGATCAGATCTAAAATAGCTGACCCCCTTGTTGCCTCTTCCACCTTTTGGACCATGAAATTGTCTTCCAGGCATGTGGTAAGGAGTATTTTAATGTGTTTTTAATTTTTTTTTTAAATCTTAGTAATACTATAATTGTTTTTTGTTGTTGTTGTTGTTCAGTGCCTTGGGAGCCCTTGTGGGCTGGGAGGCAATACAGAAACAAACAAACTTGGCGGCGGGGGGAGGGGGGAAGAATGAGAAGAATGCTTAGTTACTATCTTTCGACAAGCAGGTAAAACCCTTTTTGTTCTGGTAGGTCTTTGACAATGGATTTTTCAGGGGGAACAGGCCATATATAATGAACTGGACTTTTACTTGTTTTTAATTTGTTTTAACTGTTTTCAAATTTTATGATGATTTAATTTCTTTTTACCTTTTATTTTCACTGTTGTAAGCTGCCTTGAGGCCAAAACTGGTGAAACAGTAGCAGGAGAGATAGATGATGATGATTCTAATGTCTCAGAATTAAAAAGAAACTCATTCAAGGTTGGGAATAAAATGTTGCAGCTGGTGCCAGGAATTTATGGCAACCCTCAGACGAACCTATCACAGGGTTTTCTTGGCAAGGTTTATTCTGCAGAGGCTTGCCATTGCCTTCCTCTGAGGCTGAGAAAGTGTGATTTGCCCAAGGTCACCCGGTGGGTTTTCATGTCCTAGCGGGGATTCGAACTCTGTTCTCCAGAGTCATAGTCCAACACTCAAACCATTATACTACACTGGCCCAGAAACTAGAGCAACAAGTATCACAACTTTTCAACACATTTCCCCCCTTCTGCAGGAACCGCAACATATATATGCAGCCTTAAGCAAGAAACATTTTCTCAGTTTCAATTCCATTTATCTAATGTGGGACAACAACATCATTCATTCATTTATCTTACATAATTGCTGTATGGATCACTGAAATAATATGTAATGAAGTAATTCAAACAAACTATAAGAGTTCTATTAATGTTATGTACTAATACTGGTAAGCAGGAGTGTACAATCCATAGCAGATCATGTATCAAGAATGACTGGGGGCAGAAAGTCAACATGGCATGTCTTAATATGAAATGAAACTTGACCTTTCAAAGAATTTTTCATTGCTTCTGAAGAGTAAATGTTAGATCTATATATAAACCTGTAAGTATGTTGTTTCTGCTTAAAATGTAGAGTTCAAGCACTCTCCATAGTAGGGTCTACTGTGTATTCAGTCTCCCTCCTCTCTTACTCTTGCAATATTCAAGCATATTCGATAGGGGAGAAAGTTCTGTTTTTATTCACTAGGGGGTCGTTTACACGGGCAAATATTCCTCTAAATATACCGCTAAGATAGCTTATAGTTCCCATGGATCGCAGCACAGCATCGCCTCATTCAGAAGGGGGGAAGGTAAAACATCCAAATATAGCGTGCAGGGGATGTCGCTACTTTTGCTGGTATATTTGCAATGTAGCGCTTTATTGGCAGTGTAAACTACCATTCCGTTAAGGGCTGCCACAGATCTTTACTGTGATTGGTTGCTATGATGTAAGGGGTGGGCTTAAAAGAGAGGGACTGCGTTCAGTAGCGACCAGGAAACTTTGAAAAATCCTTTCTGCTATTTTGCAGAAGGTCTGCCAAGAAAAAGGATTCCCAAGACCTTTCAGTCATAAAGTTCCCATCTGTCAGCTCTGCTTGGGGGAGGGAGGGGGGAGAGAGAGAGCAAGAGAGAGAGAGCAAGAGAGAGGGGGGAGGGAGGACTGAGGGAGGGAGAGTCAAAAATCCTCTGCTATTTTGCAATGTAATCCTCTGCTATTTTGCAAAGTCTGTGAACCCTGACTAAACAAAAACGTGCTGGAAAAACTTGTGATAGGTTCACCTTAGGATCCACGGCATGGCAGCAATGCCTTTCAGCAGAGAGATTACTGTTCCTCTGCTTCAGGGAGTGAGTTCATTTACAGGCAGATTTAGAGAAGAGACAGAGCCACTTCTTTGATCTCCCCCCTGCTAGTTTGGCAGTCTGTGAGTCTTTAGCTCCGAAAAGCAAGGCTTCAAAGGAGGGTCTATGCCCTTCCCCATACAGCCTTTGTCTGCTTGGGAGGCCACACCCCTCACACTTTTTCAAGTCTGAACGAAAAAGCGGCATAATTAGAAAAAAAACCTGACTGGCACAGATGCAGAAAAGCATTAAAGTGCAAGTTGACGCAATAAATCTGCTGTGTAAACCAGCCCTAGGATTTACTTGCAGTGTGAACCAGTGCTGTCAAAAGAATAGCTGCCTAGGTGACAGAGGGATTGGAGCATGACTGATTTCAACCACATGCAGAACCATTGTGGCCAGGCTTCATATAGAATCTCACCACCCAACCACAAAACTTGTTATGACTGAACACAGAATCATTGTGAGAACATTGGCTTTTGGGAACAACTGTACTTGGTAAAGCTGATCAGAAATCCACAGAGCTATAATTGTGATGAGTTTGAATCAAGTATGACCACACATTCAGAGGAAATTAGTTGGTTTTACAGATAAGGACAATGATCGTATAACACTGTGCAATGGACAAAGAGGTGGGCTACCAATGTAATAGGAAATGAAGTATGTGTTTTTTTAAAGAATTATATTGTAATTAACATTATAATTGCACATTTTTGTGAGGTGATTTCTTTACTTTTCTTTTTGCAATAATGACACAGGATTTTTTTTTTATTTCTGAAAAGAAAGTTGCTAGTCCTTATGGCCAGCTAAAATGCTCAAGTTGCTTATGTAGGTGGGCAGTAACTGCTCTTTTCACGCTAACTGTGCAGCTGATCTTGAATTGTTACCATTCTTAACATTTCTGTTCCTTTATGTAACTTATCATACTTACGTCATACGAATATGGCAAAATACAAAGCTAACAGCTTCTCTATATCTCTTTCCCTTCTCTTCCTCTCAACATCCAGTTGAGCACGTTGTGTTCATGACATTATCTTCCTGTGTGACGTGGGGGAAAGGGCAACACAGAATGTAATGATCCAACATTACAGACAGTGCTCAGCTAGCCCACAGAAGAGTGGGAGAGAGGTCTATGGTGCAGCAACAGCGCAATTTCTCTCATGTTTTTCTCAAACTTTAGGATACTGAGGTGGAGGGAGAGCCTGCTTCAGGTGTTGGTCTGCTGATACCTGGGAAAATGCTAAGGTCCAGACCTCTGCAGGGAATCCACTCCCATGAATTCTCTGATTCTTACTCCCCACTCCTCACCCACCTACTTGCATCCTTCCCCATCTTGTTGTTAACTGTCATCATGTCAACTTCAACTTATGGTGATCCTATGAGTGAGAGGCCTCCAACTTCCCTATCATCAACCACCCTGCTCAGGTCTTGCAGACTCAAAGCTGTGGCTTCCTTGATTGAGTCTATCCATCTGTAATGTGCTCTTCCTCTTTTCCTGCTACCTTCTACATTACCAAACATTAGTGTCTTTTCCAGTAAGTCATGTCTTCTCATGATAGGGCCAAAGTATAGCAGCCTCAGTTTAGTCATTTTGGCTTGTAGGGAGAGTTCAGGCTCGATTTGCTCCAGGACCCACTTATTTTAATTTGTAGTAGTCCACGGTATCCAGAAAACTCTTCTCTAGCAGCACAAAGGAGGTTGCCAGCACCTCTAGCAACCTCCTCCTTTGGAGGTTTTTAAACAGAGGCTGGATAGCAATCTATCAGGAGTGTGTTGATTGTGTATTCCTGCAGGGCAGGAGGTTGGACTGGATGGCCCTTGTGGTCTCTTCCAACTCTATGATTCTGTGATTTCAAATGAGTTGATTTTCTTCCTATGCACTTTCTTCACTGTCCAGCTTTCACAACCATACATAGAAATGGGAAATCTAATGGCATGGACAATCCTAATTTCAGTATTCAATGATATATCTTTACACTTCAGGATCTTGTCTAGTTTCTTCATAGCTGTCCTTCTAAATCCTAGTCATCTTTGATTTCTTGACTGTGGTCTCCATTCTGATTAATGACTGAGCCAGGGGGTGAGAAAGTAAAGAACAGCAGCAAGAAGCAGCAGCTGCCTCTGCCTGTTAACCTCTTCACTAGCAAGCAAGCAGGGAACGGCTGTATTCACTGTAAGATCACCAGAGAACTTTACGTGATGGGGTAGCATACAATTGTTGTAAATAAACAAATAGCAGCAGCTGGAGACAATAGAGGTAAGGAGGAGAAGGGGAGCTCACTGGTGGGCTCACCCTGAGGCTGTCTTGCTCAAAGGCCATTAAAACATAAGATGGCAGTGACCTGAAGATACAAACCACGTCATGTTACTTTGTTTCATGTATAGCGTAATATGCCCTAGAGTTGATACTGCATGCTAGAAATACACACACACTGTGCCCAAGTAGACAATCACAAAGCCAAGTCATATAAGCAAACAGTATATAACTTTAATTCTAAAAACAATTCAACATGACAGAAATAGAACTCTTCTAACTGTGTCTGTGTCTGAATTAACCTACTCTTTTCTCCCTCTTGACAGCTGACATCTCAACATGCTTCACAAATAGAAAAGCTTGTCAGCAAGTTCCAAGCTAGGTTCTCTGTGGATACTCTGGCCCACCAAAAAAGTCAGTTTGTTGGCATAATGGCATGGTGCCGGGACTCGGATTAGGCCCTAGAGAACAAATGGGAAAGAACATAATTCAGAGATCTTGACATTTCTGAAAGTAGAAAGCTACTTCCAAGATGTTTAAAGCAACTCTTAAAATTTTATTAAAATATTTATATCTCACCCTATATCTAAGGATCGCAGGGTAGCATGCAATAAAACCAATTCAAAACAATTTAATGTAGTAATTGTACTTAATGCAGTAACAATTTAAACAGACTCAAGATACAGTAAGCAATTTAAACAGTTGAAACACAACAGCTTAAATCACTTAGAACAGTTCAAACAATTAGGCCGCAAAAGCTTTAATAAAAAGCCATGTTTTACCTAGTTAAAGAATGACACCAGTGTTGGAGCCAACTGGACCTCTAAGGAGTATTCCACCACTCTGGTGTCAAGCAGACAAGGACCTCTCCAATATCCTCCCACAGTTTATTGCCCAGACTGATGGCATACAGAGGGCTTCTCCAGAAGATCGCAGACCTTAGGCAGGCATATATAGGGAGATGCATTTCTTCAAGTATGAAATGCCAGTCCATGGATTCTTTACAAAGTGATATCCAGTTATTTTAGTAGTTCAAGGTGGGCAACAACAACAAGAGGTTTATTGGGTTTTTGGTGTATTGCATTTTTGGCATGGAGTGCCATAAAATGTGCAGGTCTGAGGAGAGCACTACTGTATTGGAATACATAGAGCAGCCTTCCCTAACCTGGCAGCTTGCAGATGTGTTGGGACTACAATGTTATCATATCTAGCCACCATGCATGTGCTGGCTAGGGATGATGGGAGCTAATCTAATAGTTCTAGAGTGTGCCAGGTTAAGGAAGGGTGCAACAGCCATTCCTTTCTAGAGTTGCTAGATGTCCCTTATTATAAGGGATGTCCCTTATTTGAATTTGGAAAGCTTTTTGTATAGACCGAATTTGAATTTGGAAACCTTTTGTATAGACCGAACAAGATGCCAAAAAATCACACATTTGGGTGTGGACTGTGTGCATCATGTAATTTATTAATGTGAACAATATGTTAATTTTACAAAGAAATGAATGACTTAGTTAAATGAAATCAATACTTTAGTTTGGTATTTAGACAGAACACAAACATGTTAATTATCGCTTCCTGATATTTAATCCTGTGTGTCATAAATTTAAACTGTCTTGATTGTTGTTTTGAAAACATGGCAACACTATTCCTTTCCTAACTTCACATGTGGTGGTATCACAGAGCTGGAATCAACCCCAAGCAAGGGCCATCTAGTCCAGCCTCCTGCCATGCAGGAATGTATATAGCAAAAGCACTCCTGAGAGATGCTCCAGCCAGAGATAGGTGGGTGAGCAGAACCATTAGTAATGCCAACTGTATGCAACTGTGTTACTTACCGTCCAGTTGTAATACAGGTGACACATCTTATATGTGAGGCGCTGCATATGGTCTGGCTTTAATCCATTATCATCATAGATTACATTATAATAGGTTGGGTTCACGGTACCTTGACGTGCAATTTGGCTTATTAAGAAAAAATCATACCTTTGGGGAAAGGTTAAAATTAGTAGCAGGGGAAAAAAAGAAATATGTGCAAGTTAATACTAATGATAAAGACATTTATTAGAGGATCTGTATTACAATATGGGACAACTAGACTTTTGTAAGGCATATAATATAGTAATTACGGTAAAGCAAATTTGCCTCCCGCTATTTCTCATTATTGTCTTGTATCACAGATAGCTGGAAGGAGATCCTTTTAACAAGGAGTCTAGCACATGGCTTGACCTCCCTTCATGAGAAGTCAGACTCCACTGAGTCTGACCACCACACCCTGTCTACTTCTTGCTAACTAAAGGGAACCTATTGTAAATTATTTTGTCCAGCCCTGCCCATGCCCTCCCCTAGGTCCTGGAACATAAAGCTTTACAACACACATATAAAGAGAATTCCCATCTGTCAGAATCTCTGGTGCATTTTGGTTCACCAATAACAGTACTGCTCCTTTGGAGATTTGGGATTTTGTTGTATTTTGCTGCATGAGTAACACAGCTAACCCTGAATATATTTCCTGGATTTAAAGATGCTGAATTTTGCTGCAACGGGAAAACTTTAACAAGAGGACTGGGACTAATGGATTGGGACTTAACTCTTTGAGGTTTTTGCCTCCAACAAAATCCCTGCATGGGCAAGAAGGGAAGTGGCCTCTACCTGCATTGAGATCCCTCCAGACCATCTTAACTGACAAGAGATGTAATATCTGAGACAAAAAGTAGGCCTGTGACTCTAACATCATAAAGGTATTACTCTTTTGTGGATTTTGGTTATTCATATGCAATTCAGATCATCAGGTCATTTGGGCAATTACATAAGCAAAGGAAGAAGCCTTCAACAGAGGCTCTTGGAAAAACAGTGAAGGGAAGCACTGTTGGAAGCAGCTGTGTGCCTTCAAGCTACTTCTGACCTATGGTGACTCTAAAGTGAACCTATAATGGGGTTTTCTTGGCGGTATTTGTTCAGAGGGGGTTTGCCTTTCTATAAGGCTGAGAGAATGTGACTTGCCCAAGGTCAAACAGTGGATTTTCATGGCTGAGTGGGGATTCAAACCCTGGTATCCAGAGCTGTCGTCCAACACTTAAATCACTACACCATGCTGGTTCTTAGAAGCGGAGTACAGTGCAAAACAGCTTTTCACCACTTATTTACTTACGGTACTTTCTCCTAAACCAGTCTCTTTGTTCTTTAATCATACTTCCCATGCAGGCCCTGCAATCACCTTGCTTGCTTAGCAAGGTTAGAATCCCCCATTCAGCTGATCTGTAGCTGTTCACTGGTTTTGATCTTATGCCAACATGTACTTGCCATTCAGGTCGAGTGGCCTCTGTGTCAATAACTGTCCCAACAGGAGGATTTTGCAGGCTCCTGTTGGCTTCAGTGAAGAAGCGACAAAGGGTTTTCTTCCTGACTACAACCACAGACAGTTTGGGTCTTCTGATATGAAAGCAAATAAATAAAGTGAGTACGTAATTGGATGGTTAAGCTCTCTCTTTTCATTTTCACTGCTAAGCAGGAGTTGCTGAGAAAGATGGGTTGCTTACCTGTAACCATAATTCTTCAAGTGGCCATCTGTGAACTCACACAAATGGGTTGACCGCATCTGTGCAGTGCATCATTCAGAACCTTCTAGAGCTTTTATGTAGCCCCGATTCCCACTCAAACCCTCAGTTCCCTGGATGGCAAAGCATCAGCCAAGGAGTTAGGGAGAGGAGGACACATAAGTGGGAAGGAAGGGCGGGTGGTGTGTGAATTCACAGACAACTACTCGAAGAACTATGGTTACAGGAGAGCAACTAATCCTTCTTCTTCATAGTCTCTGTGACACAAATGGGAGACTAGTATGCTACCCACCAAAGGAGGTCTGAGTGTCATGCAACACAAGAAAACACTATGGGTCTCCCAAAGGTAGTGTCAGTCCTGGACCTTTTACCCAGTCTATAATGGGAAGTGAAGGTCAAGGGTCATGAACATGTAGCCACTCTGCAAATGTCCTCCAGTCCTTTCAGAAAGTCAGTTTGCTGGCAATAAAATTTGTGAAAGCTCTGGTGGAGTGGCTGTGTACACGGAGGGTCTTGTTTTTCAAGTTTGTAGGCCAGATGGATAGTCAAAGCAACCTGTTTTGATAGAATCATAGAGCTGGAAGAGTCCACAAGGGCCATCTAGTCCAACCCCCTGCCCTGCAGAAATACACAATTGAAACAATAGGTGCTGAGATGAAACGGGCACACCCTTCTTGTGAGATGAAAAGGAACTGAGGTTTTGAGTGGGAATCAGGCTGGCCAAATGGACCAGGGAAGGAGGAGCTACCACCAAAATGCTTACATAACACCTCTGGAAGGTTCCAAATGATGCACTGCAGAGGGACAGTAAATCCATTTCTGTGAGACAGAAACCACAAAGAAGAAAGAATAAATATTGATTCCAACAACCCTGATTGCTTCATGGCCTTTGGAATAAGGATGAAATCTGAAATAGCATTTCATAATTGCCTGAGGCAAATGTAATACTGCCCAATCATTTAACCAGGACTGGAAAATCAGGAGAGTTGGACTAAGGACTTCTCCCTTTTTTTGTTCATTAATGTTCATTAATCAGTGTGTATAGAGCCATTGTACTGCCTATTCTCCTTTATGGGTCTGAAACATGGGTCACCTAGCGTCAACACTTACGACTCCTCGAACACTTTCATCAGCGCTGTATACAGACAATCCTAAATATACACTGGACTGACTATGTGATAAATGTTTTTGTCCTAGAGCAAGCAGGGATCACTAGCATTGAGGCCCTGATATTGAGAACACAGCTGCGCTGGGCAGGGCACATTTCTAGGATGGAGGACCATCGCCTCCCAAAAATAGTACTCTACGGTGAACTCGCCACAGGTCAGCGTAAGAGGGGCGCTCCAAAAAAGCGATACAAGGACTCCCTGAAACAACATCTCAGGCTCGGCCAAATTGATCGCCAACAATGGTCTGCCCTGGCCTCACATCGGGAGGCATGGAGACGCACTATCCACAATGCTGCAGCCTTATTTGAGAAACTCACGCCGAACAAGTCTTGAAGAGAAACGACAACGCAGAAAGAATCACAACCCAAAAACATCACCCAAGGAGACCTTCTGCTGTGCTTTCTCCAACCGGACTTGTTTATCTTGGATTGGCCTTTTTAGTCATCAGCGCACTTGCAGAAAGCGTGGAATGAGTCCTTCCTGAATCTTCGTTTGCGAAGAAAAGCCAGAGAGAATGTTTTCCCCCAACAAGCCCTCACCAAATTATCACTTTCAGAGCTATGTTTAGTTTCATTTCAGCACCAAGATCATCATTAACAATTAGCTCCAAAGCCCCCTGTGGCTAGAGAGAAACAAGGCTGATACATTGTGGCTTATGGATAGCTAGTGAAAATGTTAATGCAAATATACAGTAGCACTAATCTAAAAATGGACAGGGGAAGAAGAACAATTTGTTATTAAATTGTATACCTTTGGTAGGATGTCTGCTTTATTGTTTTATTTTTGTATAGTGCCATGCACATTGATGGTGCTATATAAATACATAAGAACTATAATAGCAGAAGCTTGCAAACCATATTTCTGGTCTCAATCATGGCTTGGATTAGGTGTGCATTGGGAGAATCGCATGGGGAGTTTCTTATGAAATTTGAACCATCTGCTGACAAGACAAATGGCAGGATGGAATTTATTTACCTGAAACCACCACTACAGTCATTAAGGACACTTAGTAACTGTGGAACTTCATAGTCCACCACCATCCTCAGCTGCCCATCTCCAACGCCATCACGGTATACCATTACCCGTGCAGGTAGCTGTCCATTACACTTTTGCCATTTGCTGATAGCACCTACAGAATTGTGAAGAAATACAGGGTGGAATCACATGAAGGGTCCCATGTGGGGAAAACTATAGGGACAAGCTAACTGAGGTGCTAGCAAAAAAGTCCCTAAGAAGCCAGGTACTGTTACCAGTTTTGGCCACCTTGAAAAATTTGTTACAGAACTTGGCTACTACTTTAAAAACAGTTACAGAAGTGCATGATTTATATATTTAAGCATTATAGCATAGGTAGCCACCCTGTGGCTCTGATGCCACAAGCTGCTCAGCAGCATGAGGCACATATAAATGAAGGATTCATAGGCCTAGACATGGGAAATATTCTTGCCTGCCTTTCCTGCACTGCCAGCTGCCCAGCGCAGTGAGCCAGAAGCAAAAACAGAAGCAAGGCATGGGGAATCAGGGCTACACATATGCTGGGAGAAGTGCACATTATATTGGCAAACACGTTTCTCCCAAACACATCTACACAGAACATTGCTACTGTCCACCCCATATCAGCATGAAATTTTTTTGTCTCACTCAAAATTATTAGCCACCAATATTATGAAAAACAGCCACTATTAGATCCTTAAGTGCAAGGTATATTTCATTAATATAGACAATACTCCTACCTTCCATGCAGATCTTTAAACAATCTGCAGTATTTGTTCCTGCATGTTGCATTATGCAGCGAGAGTACCACCTGGTTGTGAAAGGAAAGGAAATTTGTTACAAGGCTATTACCCAGTTATAACAATATACGAGGTTGGTTTATTAGACTCTCTCTAAAGTCTAAACTTCTCTATTGACTCTATTCTATTCTATATTACACTTGAGAGACCCAATGTGAGTAGTGGTTTGAGCACTGGAATATGGCTCTGGAGGCCAGGGTTTGAATCTCTGCTTGACCAAGTAAACCCACTGGGCAAATCATATTCCCTGAGCCTCAGAGGAAGGCAAAGACAAACCCACTCTGAACAAATCTTTCCAAGAAAACCCCAATGCCTTAGGGTTGCCGTAAGTCAGAAACGACTTGAAGGCACACAACTATAAATATTATACTATACTCTCTATACTGCTTCCTTGCTCCTTTCAATGAGGTTCTGTGCACTCCTGTATAATCCACAGCAGCCATTTTCAATCTAGGGCATTCAGACATGATGAACTATAGTTCCTACCCCTCCCAGCTAGCACAGCCAATGAAAGACACCAAACTGGGCAAGGCTATTTCAGAGAACGTTGCCGACAGCCCAGGTTTCCTCAAAGCTCGGTGGCCATCATCTCCCGATTCCCCCTATTTGTACTTATAGGTAAACTGATTCAAAAGGATGACCCTCACTTTCTTGAGGAAACAAATGGCAAATGAATGGTGATACCAGCAATGCTTTGCTCTCATCTCCATAATAACTACTGAACTGCTGGCAAAATACTAGTATTTCTCACTTAGCACATTAACAGAGCAGCACGCAGTAATGTAGGATCAGCATCTTCACATTACACAGCCAATCAACTGCCATTGCAACACCTGACCTGAACAGAAGTCTTCTGAAAGGGTCTGCTTTATGAAAGAAGACTCTTACCTAGTTACTGAGATATTTATGCTGGCCACAAATCCGACAACTGAGGTTCCTTTGGCCACAGCATCTTTGTTGACATCAATGCCAACCACCATGAGAGATTTTAGCTGTTAGAAAATAGCAAAGTGAATCAGTGGCTTAGCACAGATCATAGTTTATCTAGAGCTGTGGCACTACCTATGATCCAACAGCAGCAGGTATACACCTATAGCTGCAAAGCATCCTGGAACACATTTCTAGGATTATGTGATATATGCTTTATGCACTGTGGGATACACATGGCATAAAGGAACAAGTTGGTTCATGGAGGATAAGGCCACTAACAGCTAATAGTTGTAATGACTAAATGGCAGCTCCAATATTGTACCAGTATGCTTCTCAATGCCAAGGGGGACATGAGCAGGAGGGTGCAATGGCTCTTATGTCCTGCTTCTGAGCTTCCAATAAACATCTGGTTAGCCAATGTCAAAACAGAATGCTGGACATCTGGGGAATGAGTCTGGTCTGATCTAACATGGTTCTTATAGCCTGATAGTGGTCAGAAGAGGGGTGGCCAGCAGTTATTAGAAACAGCTACTTGTTTCCTTCACTGTTTCATCCTTCAGCCATTCTGCTTTCTAGTGTCCTTCCTTTTTGCAACATTGTTGCTCATACTCATATCTTGTTGTTGAGTCTATCCACCTATAATGCAGTCTTCCTCATTACATACTACATCACTACCCATGAGTTCTACTCACTGGGAAACACTTGCAAGACCCTGTTTACTAAGGCATGCTGAAACATCCTCCAGTGAGCAGGCATGCTGGCCTTCCATACAGAGCTAGAAATTCCCAGAGTTTTAAGAAGGCAGTATATTAATATTAAATAGATTTAAATGTCAAATAGTAGGCCCACAGTGACTGTCTGCACTTGCTTTGTTTGAGTGGAAAGGGAGGGGAAACAGGATAATTACTAACCGGTATCTCAACAGCCCACAGCTCTCCTCCAAGCTTACAGGTGATCTGCAGAGCGATTTTTGTAGCCACACTCATCATCATCCCTTGCTTGCTCAGGGTGTGAGCAAGTACACACTGGCTAGGAACAGGCTGCTCAAGACTCAGGAACTTCTTTATGGAATCATAACAGTCCTTCTGATTGGAGGGCAGCACACACAGCACCTACAAATGGGCAACAGGACATGTATAACCAGCCATAACCAGTCACATATATAATAACTGACAAAGTAGGCTTGCATAACCCATGATCCACCATGCTGGAACTTTGCAGAGTATTACAAAATATGGTGCAGATTTCTTTAATGCATAAATTTTACTCAAATCCTGGAATTTACCTTTTCTTTCTGGCATCAAATTTGGTGGTGGTGGTGGTTCTGTGCCTTTAAGCCGTTTTCGACTTATGGTGACCCCAGGACAAATGCTCACGGGGTTTTCTCAGCAAGATTTGTTCCGCGGGGATTTGCCTATGTCTTCCTCTGACGCTGAGAGAGTGTGATTTGCCCAAGATCACCCAGTAGGTTTCCATGGCTAAGTAAGGATTTGAATCCTGGTCTCATGTCCTAGTCCAACACTCAAACCACTACACCACGCTGGCTCTCTAAATTTTGTTTCATCTTGAAAAAGCACTTTGTATGCGAAGAATATAATTCCCTTAATTTCTGATGTTCAAGCTGTGAACACCAAAATGCATCATCCACCCACAAGATGGAAATATAAGCAGCGATCTATAAGATTTAAAGAAATATTTTGAAAATTTTTAGGAAAAATCTAAACGGGGGCAGTGGAAGGTACCAAAAAATTCCCATGGAGGACAACGTGGGCTCAGTGGGTACAGAATGCCATGTGAGTGTGGGAGGTGTGGGGAGAATGAAAAAATGTTTGTGTGTGGGGGAAATGGAATGGAGTGCCTGGAATATTGAACAGTAGCTCTCCACACTATATTTTGTTGCAGATCCTGCTTATTCTATGTATTACAGAAAATATATACTGTATACAGAATACAGTATACATTAGCAGGCTCTTCCATGTTGTGAATAAGAAGTATGTATGTGAGTGGGGGGAGCTACCCCCATACAAGGCCACTTGGGAATCTGCTGACAAGGTGGACACCCAAAAGGCAGTGATAGCTCTCTCTGTGTGTGTTTGTGCATGGCACACATGGTTTGTGCATGAGTGGACCTTTGCTGCCTCCTCTGACAGAAACAGTTTTCAAGAGCTTTTTTTCTATCAACTTTGAACATTAGCTGGTGACAGGCCTCCTTCAAACACTTTTAAAAAGCAAAGCTTATCAACCTGGCAACGCACCAGCTGTAGCTCAGGATTCACATGCTGTTGCAGGATTCGCACAAATCCTATGTGGCTATCAGGTACTTGCACACTGCAGACAAAAAAAAAATCACAACACATTGCAGAACATGAGCCAGGCTAACCTTGCAAGAGGCAGCCTGAAATACATCTCTCAGAACAGAGCACAGAGGAAGATAAAATTCAATTTCAGACAGAATTCATCTGTATATTCTACACACCCTTTATATTTCTGCAGGGATTCATGTGCAACACTACTTTACAATGGTGCAAAAAAGGAAGGATGGAAAAGTAGGTCATGGAACTATACTGTATACATCGGACCAAGTAAAACATCATTAAGCAATGAGTTTTGTGGTAGTGAGGAACTGCCCGAAACCACAGTAGTGTAATAGCTTTTAAAAGACCATTCAATCTGGAACGTGTCCAGAGGAGGGCGACCAAAATGGTGGGAGGTCTGGAAACCATGTCCTACGAAGAGTGGCTTAGGGAGCTGGGCATGTTTAGTCTGGAGAAGAGAAGGTTGAGAGGTGACATGATAGCCATGTTTAAATATTTGAAGGGATGTCATACTGAGAATGGGGCAAGCTTGTTTTCTGCTGCTCCAGAGACTAGGACATGGAGGCAATGGGTTCAAACTACAGGAAAAGAGATTCCACCTAAACATTAGAAAGAACTTCCTGACAGTAAGAGCCATTCAGAAGCGGAATACACTGCCTGGGAGTGTTGTGGAGTCTCCTTCTTTGGAGGTGTTTAAGCAGAGGCTGAATGGCTACCTGTCAGGAATGATTTGATTGTGTATTCCTGCATGGCAGAGGGTTGGACTAGACGACCCTTGTAGTCTCTTCCAACTCTATGATTCTATGATAATCAACAATAACTTCTGAATTAAAATTTTTAATGGGGTTTTTGGAAATGAAACTTCAAAAAAAAAAAAAAAAAGAGCCCCAATTGGGAAGTGTATCGGGATAGGCTGTGTGTACATCTGAGGGCTCCTCAGCACCTTCAAACCACAAAGCAACTGAAGAGAGACACCTTTTGCTTTTGTTCTCCATTTGCACAGTACCGTATTAAAGCATTCTGGAATCACAGAACAGCATATCTTCCTGCCTCCAAGTTTGGAACTGGGAAGGGAAGCAAATAATTGTTGGTCTCCTACTTGCTGACTTTTGGAAGTGTGCTGCAGGCTCAGAGACAAGACTCTGGTGAACATAAATGTTAATGGCTGGCCTAAACATTTTGCTGCTTGAGGCAACGATGAAAATGGCATTCCTCATCTTCAAACTACATACCGTAGTACTATAAGCTAGTTGTCACATAATTTCCTGATAAAGAAAACCCCTCAGACACCTCTCCCCCCTCCATGCTACTAAAACAAAACAGTGAAAAATTAAAAACAATAATCTCTTTTTCTCTTCTGTGACAACCAAAAACCAGTCATCTCCAGTGTCCATTTTACACATAATGGTAGGATAGCTCTGTTACCAAGTCCAGCTGGGATATCTGGACTCCTGACCAGAAGGTCGAACAATTTCCAGACGGAAAAAAAAGAAAAGAAAAACCATGGGGTTATACAGTTTCCCTTCATATTCGCTGAAGTTTGGTTCCAGGACCCCCCATGGATACCAAAATCCGTGAATACTCAAGTCCCATTATATGCAATGGCATAGCAAAATAGTGTCCCTTATATAAGATGGCAAAACCAAGGTTTGCTTTTTGGATTATTATTTTTTAAAGAATATTTTCAAACCATGAATACTTAAATCCATGGATAGAGAGGGACAACTGTAGTATCCTTCTTGAAGTTGGGACTCTTTATTTTACCAACTGGATGAGTCGTCTGATGTTGAGAAGGCTGATGGTGAAACTTCTCATTAGGTGTTAGGTATACATTTGATCCTTCATATACATAAGGCTGTGGAGGAGGTTCTTGGGCAAAAACCCAGGCTCACTTCACTTTAAAAAGTGGGGACAGCCACATAGGCAATAGGTGTCTTTTCATAGAATCACAGAACTGTAGAGTTGGAAGAGACGAGGGCCATCCAGTCCAACCCCCTGCCACGCAGGAAATCTTGATCAAAGCATCCCTGACAGATGGCCATCCAGCCTCTGTTTAAAGAACTCCAAGGAAGGAGACCCCACCACACTCCGAGGGAGTGTGTTCCACTGCCGAACAGCTCTTGCTGTCAAAAAGTTCCTCCTAATGTTGAGGTGGAATCTCTGTTCCTGGACATTGCATCCATTGCTCCATGTTCCAGTCTGGAGCAGTAGAAAACAAGCCTGCTCCATCCTGAGCATGGCAACCCTTCAAATACTTAAACAGGGCTATCATATTGCCCCTTAAGTGTCTTTTTTCCAGGCGAAACATACCCAGCTCCCTAAGTCTCTCCTCATAAGGCATCGTTTCCAGACCTTTCACCATTTTAGTTGCCCTTCTCTGAACATGCTCCAATTTGTCAATATCCTTTTTGAATTGTGGTGCCCAGAACTGGACACAGTATTCTAGGTGAGGTCTGACCAAGGCAGAATAGAGCGGCACTATTACTTCCCCTGATCTAGACACTATACTTCTATTGATACAGCCCAAAATCGCATTGGCCTTTTTAGCTGCCGCATCACACTGTTGACTCATGTTCAACTTGTGGTCTACTAGGACTCCTAGATCCCTTTCACACGTAGTCTCATTCAGCCAGGTCTCTCCCATCCTATATCTTTGCATATCATTTTTCCGACCTAAGTGCAGTACTTTACATTTCTCCGTATTGAATTTCATTTTGTTAGCTTTGGCCCAGCTCTCCAGTCTATCCAGGCCATTCTAAATTTTGATCCTGTCCTCTAGGGTATTAACTACTACTCCTAATTTGGTGTCATCTGCAAATTTGATAAGTATGCCCCTAATTCCCTCATCCAAGTCACTGATAAAGATGTTGAATAGCACTGGGCCCATCACATCTTTCCAAGATGAAGAGGAGCCACTGCTGAGCACCCTTTGGGTTCAGCCAGTCAACCAATTACAAATCCATTGAACAGTTAACTTGTTTAGCCCACATTTTACAAGCTTGTTTGCCAGAATGTCATGGGGAACTTTGTCAAAGGTCTTACTGAAATCAAGGTATGCGATGTCCACAGCGTTCCCTTCATCTACCAAGCTGGTAACTTTATCAAAAAAAGAGATCAGATTAGTCTGGCATGACTTGCTTCTCTGAAACCCATGTTGACTTTCTGTGATTATGGCATTGCCTTCTAAATATTCACAGACTCTCTGTTTAATGATCTGCTCTAGAATCTTCCCTGGTATTGATGTCAGACTAACTGGACGATCATTGTTGGGATCCTCTTTATTCCCCTTTTTGAAGATGGGGACGTTTGCCCTCCTTCAGTCTGCTGGGACTTCTCCTATTTTCCAAGAGTTCTCAAAGATTATTGCCAATGGCTCTGAGATCACATTTGCAAGCTCTTTTAATACTCTTGGATGTAGTTCATCTGGTCCTGGAGATTTAAATTCATTTAGATTAAGAAGGTATTCCTGTACAACCTCTTTGCTTATTCTGAGCTGGATTTCCCCTATTGTGTCTTCTGTACCTTTATCCTCAGGTTGGTCCCCCTTTACCTTTTCTGAAAACACTGAGGCAAAGAAGGTGTTGAGTAATTCTGCCTTTTCTCTGTCCCCTGTTAGCATTTTGCCATCTTCTCCACGTAGTGGCCCTATCAATTCCTTCTTCCTCCTTTTGCTGCGGATATACCCAAAAAAAACCCCTTTTTATTGTTCTTAACCTCCCTAGCAAGCCTGAGCTCATTCTGCGCTTTAGCTTTTCTGACTTTACTCCTACACGTGTTCGCTATCTCTTTGAATTCTTCTTTGGTGATTTCCCCCCCTTTTCCATTTCCTATACATGTTCTGTTTAAAACTTAGCTCCATTGAAAGTTCTTTAGTCATCCATCCTGGTTTCTTGAGACACCTCCCATTTTTCTTCCTCAATGGTACTGTTTGAAATTGTGCCTTCAGTATCTCCCTTTTGAGAAAGTCCCATCCGTCTTGAGGTCTCTTCTCTTTTAGTATTCCTGACCATGGGATCACCCCCAGTACTTCCCTGAGTTTATTGAAATCAGCTCTCCTAAAGTCAAGAATGCGTGTCTGACTATGCCTGGCTTCTCCTTTCCATTGTATAACAAACTCCAGGAGAACATGATCACTCTCACCTAAGGATCCCGCCGCTTGCACCCCATTAACCAGGTCATCTCTGTTGGTTAGGATCAGATCTAAAATAGCTGACCCCCTTGTTGCCTCTTCCACCTTTTGGACCATGAAATTGTCTTCCAGGCAAGTAAGGAATTTGCTAGACCTTGAAGTTTTGGTTGAGTTAGATTGCCAGCAAATATCAGGATAGTTGAAGTCACCCATCATTACTACATCTCTCCTTTCTGCACGTGTGTTCATCTGTTCTCGAAAGGCATCATCCAATTCCTCCATCTGACTTGGGGGTCTGTAGTAGAGTCCCACAATAACATTCCTGTTGTTTCCCTCCCCTTTAATTTTTATCCAGATGCTCTCCACCTGGCTTCCAGTATTGATGTAATGGATCTCTTCTCTGGTGTAAATATCCCTGACATATAATGCTATTCCTCCTCCTTTCCTGTTTGTCCTGTTTCTCCTATAAAGGTTATACCCCTCTATTCCTACATTCCAATCATGTGACTCATCCCACCAGGTTTCAGTAATGCCTATTATATCACATTTGTTTTGTAGTGCTAGGAGTTCAAGTTCATCTTGCTTATTTCCCATGCTCTATGCATTCGTGTAGAGACATCTAAGACCACGTGTTCCCTTTACTTGCTGCCTGTGCAAGTTTTTTTTGACTCCCACTGTTGGGTCCTTGCGCTGTTTGCCTTGTTCCCTCTATGAGTTTGACTATTTTCTCCAGCCTTTTGCCTTCCAGAATACTGTCTCCCTCCCCATTTGACTCAGATTCAAGCCCTCCTGATCAAATTCTTGAGACTGTTGGCAAAAATGTTTCTTCCAACTGTCGTAAATGCACCCCATCTCTTGCCAGAAGTCCCCCTTCATGGAAGTGCAGCCCATGATCCAAGAATCCAAATTGGTCTCGGCGACACCATCTATGGAACCAGTTGTTTACGTTGGCTATTTTCCTCTCCCTTCCTGGACCATCTATTAAATCAATAAAACTGCTTCTTCTCAAAATATGAACCCACTGGAGGTTATTATTAAGAATCAGCAAGATGTAGTGGTTACATGTTGGATTAGGACTAGGAAAACCTAAGTTCAAATTTCTGCTTGGCCATGAAGTTTACTGTGGGCTAGCCATTCTCTCTCTCTCTCTCTCTGGCTTTTCTTCACAAATGAAAATTCAGGAAGGACTCATCCCGCACTTTCTGCAAGCGCGCTGATGACTAAAAAGGCCAATCCAAGATAAACAAGTCCGGTTGCAGAAAGCACAGCAGAAGGTCTCCTTGGGTGATGTTTCCGGATTGTGATTCTTTCTGCGTTGTCATTTCTCTTCAAGACTTGTTTGGCGTGAGTTCTCAAATAAGTCTGCAGCATTGTGGATAGTGCTTCTCCATGCCTCCCGATGTGAGGCCAGGGCGGACCATTGTTGGTGATCAATTTGGCAGAGCCTGAGATGTTGCTTCAGGGAGTCCTTGTATCGCTTTTTTGGAGCGCCCCTCTTATGCTGACCCATTACCCACTGGCCTAATGGCCTAACCCACATCACAAAGTTGTTGTAATGATAAAAAGGGGTGGAGGACTATGTATTCCACTTTGAATTCCTTGGAGGAAAGGTTGAATATCATTGCAACAAATAAATAATCAAATAAAACATCATGTGCCATGAATTCCAATTATAGCACCAGTCTCAACATGGACAATTTGGAGCCCTTGTGGTGCAGTGGTTAAATGGCAGTACTGCAGCCACAACGTTGCAAATTCAATCCTAGAGGGCTCCAAGGTTCACTCAGCCTTCCATTCTTTCATAGGTCAGTAAAATGAGTACCTGGCTTGTGGGGACAATTAGCTAACACATATTGGAAGCTGCTTATTGGAAGCTGCTTGTTGGGGGCAATTAGCTAATATGTTGTAAACCACTTAGGGAGTGCTTTGGCAGTGATAAGTGGTATAGAAATAGAAGTGCTATTGCTAATTCAGTGCCCAAGAGTTGTCTCCAATGACAGATATCCAATGACATGTCTGAGTCTGTGTCTGGTCCACATCAAGGCATGTCTTGTCTTAACTATGTTAAGACTTGGAATAAGATCAACGAAGACATGAGTAGATGGAAGAAACTAAATGTGTCCCTGTTGGAGAGAATCTCTGTGATAACAATGATTGTTTTACCTAGAATGTTGTTCTTATTTCAGATATTACTGGTTTTGATAATGGATGTACCATTTAAGCAATAGCAGAGGGATATCTCAAAATGTATGTGGCAAATAAAAAAAGCAAGAGTTAAACTTAAGGTGTTGCAAGACACAAAGCAAAGAGATGGGTTGAGGTTACTGAATTTGAAATTTGTACTTTGCTTCCTACTGTTTGGTATGGCTGAAGGAATAGATGGTGTTGATAAATAAAAGATGATTAGATTTGGAAGGGCACAACCTGAAGTTTGGGTGGCACAGATATTTATAGGATAATAGAGTCAAAATGAATGTAGATTTTAATAATCATTATGTGAGATGTGCCTTACTGAGAATATGGAATAGAGGCAAACCAAGGTTGTGCCTGAAAATGCCACTACGGGTCTCAGTAGAAGAGGCTTTCCATCAAGTTATGAAGGCAAAAAAATTAATAAATGTGGGTTTAAATATATATTTTGATTCAGAGGATACTAAAGACTAGCATACAGCTAAAACCAAAACTATTTCTTTTGGGACTTATGGAGCAACAATTGGAGAGGAGCCATAGAAGACTTCTTCAATATATAATAATGGCAGTAAGACTGTTGTATGCTCAGAATTAGAAGAACTCATTAATATCCACAGTGGAAGTATGGTTATTAAAACTTAATGAATTAGCAGAAATGGACAAATTGATTTTCCTTGGGTTTTTTCTGGGCTGTGAGGCCGTGTTCTGGAATAGTTTCTTTCTGACATTTCGCATGCACAATGAACAAATTATCAGCTTTGATTAGAGAAAATCCATAGACATTTTTAAAAGATTGGAAACCTTTTGTAGACTTTTTCAAGAAACAAAAATCATTTGATAACTGTTGGTTTCAAAAATGAATATGGTACAAGGTAGCTGTCAGGAGAATTGTATAATATAGTTTACAGAGAGAGAGACAGCTCCATTGTAATTATGAGATTACATCTGTTGAAAAGAAAATTGAAAGTCATTATATATTTTCATATCTTCTTTCTATTTTCTTTGCTTCTTTTGCTATATTGGCCTTTTCTTTATTCCCCCCGCCCCTTAGTTATTACTTTAGTGTGAACTTTTATTGTATCTGGAAAAATATTAGTAAAAAATAATTTAAGAAGACATCTGTCTTGTCTTGTCTCTCAGCATCCATTGACACAGCCCTCCTTTAGAGTCATTTGGTGAGGCCAGAACTTGACCTGAACAGACAAATTCTGACAGAAATTTATTAAATTTGGTTAAAGTTCATATCAGTATATACAGTAATATAATTTGCAATGGGAGGGGAATTCTTACAAATATAGTCAATCCATACTGTTTGCAAGTCTCATTCACTACAACACAATCTGTATTCTATTTTTCTTAATGTCAGAAATGACGTGGCTTGGTATCTGAGTATATAGAGCTCAGGTAAAACAGGAGAGATATCAAATCCAAATGCCTTCACATTTTTCTTCCTCCAAGTTGGGTTGGGTTTCTTCAATAGGTTGATAATGGGCTGCCAACATCTATAAGGCCAAGTAGCAAACTGACTTCCAATAGTGTTGATGCTGTCTCATCATATGGTTTTCAAGGTACAATATATTCAGAAGTCTCCTTCTGTGTAGTACTAACAAGAGTTAGTTGAAGCACCAAAATTATGGTTCCTAGCAGGTCCTTTGCAAGTGTTACCTCCGACTACCGCCACTGCCCAGTCGCTTCTCTTCTGGAACATTTCTACCACCCTCACCACTGAAACTATCAGTTTTCTTCAGTTAGGAAGAAAAGAGCCTTTTGGAAGTCTGTCATTCACAGGATTGCTATAAATCAAAGCTTGTGCATAAGCCAGTTTTCTGGGTTCCTAATGTGACCAAAAAGAGAATCCAGGGCATAGATCCAGTTTTCAACAGCTGTTACTGAGTTCTCTCTGTGTGTGAACGTTGGCTCCCAGCCTGTAGCAAGATGGTACTGTGGAGGACTGAGTTATTCAGGTAATATTATAATGATTAAAATATATCTACCCTACCCTATATCAAAAAGATCTCAGAGTGGCTTTCAAATCTGCAAGAAAGCCCAATATTGCATGTGTTGAAAGCCCAATATTGCATGTATATAATTAGCTTGCCACTGGCAAACAGTCATCATGAATGGCAATTTCGGGCTGTTACTGCCCATACAACAATTGCATAGAATCATCTCTTATCATGAGAGGCAAGAGAAACAGCTCTAATACAGAGTAAAATGTACAGATATTCAGGTTAATTGTTTACAAATAGTCACTGATGGGGTTAAACAGACACAAGAAAAAAGAGAGAATTTGGAAGTGAGATTTGTTTGGGAGTGGTAACACTATATATAAGTGAATGGCTGTTGTATATGTTTTAACTGCCAGAGAGTGGATATCAGGCTGGTTTTGGCTTGAGTATCTGCGGAGGCACAGAGGATGAGTGAAACACTGATTGGACAATGGCCAACATTCTATGAAAACTGATTACCGGGGAATTTACAGTCCAGAGTGATGATGGAGGACTGGGTACCTCTCTGCTCACTTGACGCTTGCAGAGGAAAGAACGCTGCCAAGGAAGCTACTTCATATCAAAGCTACGGATATGAAGACCTGAGAAGACTAGGAGGCAGAAAACCCCAGAAAGAATGTGTCTGAGGACAGAGTAACATGGTAAGAAATCAACAATGGAATCAGAGCTGAAATTGCACAAAAGGCAAGGTTGAGAAAGGTCTGTTTCAGAGGAACCCAAAGGAACACTGTTGTCAATAACCTTCAAGAGATCCTGATAGTGGGTGAATCCAAACAGGGCTACACAGGTCAACTCCCATATCTACATATGTGGTATCCATGGTTTCACTTATTTACATCCAAAATATATGTTCTCTCCAGGCATTTCTAGGTCCTCCAATGCAATTCTATGGTCAACATCTGGCATTGGGTTTCAGGTATCCCCAGTGGATATGAGGGTCAACCTGTATATTGTCTGTAGTTCTGAATGCTTCAGCAATGCTGGGGTGGGGGGAGACACCCTGTTTCATGTTAAATTGATGTAGCTAGTCACATTATTTCTCAGAAAAGTTGCCTTTTTTGGTCTCTATTTCACTCCATTTTTTTCTCTTAAACGAAAAGTGATTAGGGATCTGAGTAATCTTGTGTGATGACCCTGTGGGCATACCACCAGTCATGTTGACCACTCTCCTGCAATCAAATATAACATCCAAGGTGTATAATGCTTTAGTAGCCTGGTGGAATCCTTTTTGTTTAGAATAAAAATGTTCTTTCCTACCATTCCATTTTTAAATGCTTATTTTTCAATGGCTTCTAGGCTTTCAAAGTTTTATATAGTACAAACCAAGACAGTTCTCCGAAGTAAGTGCCACTGCCTTCAACAGAACTTGTTGCCAAGAAAAAGTGTATATGCAGTTGACTCAGAAGAAAGCAGCTGTGACTTCAATTAAACTTACTCCCTCCTCCTGAACTCAGAAGGTATCCATTCTGCCACATTCTCTCACTGGAAAGGAAGGTGGAGGGAGAGGCCAGCAAATGAGGGTTTTAAAACAGGAAAGAAGGAGATGCTGCTGCTTTCCTAGGATTGGTTATATGGTATGGAGGGCTGTACATCACATCTTTGCCAGAAAATATGGGCAATGTGGGAAGGGAGGAGTTTGAAAATGGAAACACATGCCAGGGAATGTGAGAGGGCAAAAACAGCAGCAATGATTTACACTGTGGGGGAAGAAAGCACACCAAAAAAAATGCAAAAGGAGCTAGAGAACTTTAAATTCTCCCTTATTAAAATGCTAAAGAACATCTACTGGCATTAAGGAAATATGTGAATGGCTGCCTGTCTTTCCTGATTTTTGCATGCATGATGAGGAAAGAGAACTTAAATGCAGAAACATCACTGATACCCTGGCAAATATCAGCAGAAGCTATCATTGTTCTCTGTCTGGCTATGGAGCGTGTGTGCGTGCATGTGTATCTGCCTTCAAGTTGCCTGTCAACTTATGGCAACCCCATGAATTTCACAGGGTTTTCTTAGGCAATGAATACTCAGAGGTGGTTTTGCCAGCTTCCTCCTCTGAAATATAGCCTACAGCACCTGGTATTCAGTGGCGGTCTCTCATCCAAGTACTAATCAGGGCTGACCCTGCTTAGCTTCCAAGATCATACAAGATCTGGTGCCTTTACGGTATTTAGGAGTACAGCCAAATATTTTCCTGATCTCACTCCCCACTCTCCAACAGACGTACAATGGCTGTTCAAGGGGGCTACCACACCAAGTCCTGCGGGTATAGTGTGGGGAGTTATAGCACAGTTCCAGCTCTAGAACTTTTACACTATGATAGGTAATGTAGTATCACAACCTCAATTAGTATACTTCACAATCTTACACATAAACCTCAATAAAAGTTAATGCATGAAGAGGGTTTGAGGAATGGGATTTTTTTTTTTAAAAAAGGAAGAAAATAAAGTTTGTGGTGTAATATATCTCACACTCTGGGATATTCAACGTGAAAGCCCATAGGATCTCCCACTCTTCTCAAACAGTTCACAAGGTTATGGGCTAGCTCCAAGTTCCTGTTAGTGCACACCACTATCCAGTTCTCCAAAGGTACCACTCCAATTATCTTCATATTGCGCATATCTCTGAGCCAATCACCAGCATTCATTGGCATACACTGTAAGAGTAAAAATAATGGCAATGCAAATAAATAAGTAATTTAAGGGAGGAAGGCTGTGAATGAACTGTATACTAATGAAAACTTTAAATTCTGTTTCAAGTGGCTCACTTTAAACACATAAATTCAGCATTCTTGTCTAAAATATAGCACACAAATAGATAAAACAAATACTGCAGTGCACAGAAGACACTGCCAGTTTTAGCTGACTGTGGAAATAATCTACTGTACTTTCAAATACTTTCTGAATAAATGAGAGAATCATTTATATGAGATGTACAATATTGAAAGCTGCAACCCTAAACGCATTTACTAACGAGTCAACTCCATTTAATATGCTGGGGTTTCTTTCTGGATGTCAACTGTCAACCAATCACAAATCCACCTAACAGGAGCACTGTCTAGCTGACATTTTACTAGTAATATTCTTACTTGTTTGTAAGAATATCATGAGGGACCTTGTCGAAGGCCCTTACTGAAATCAAGATATGCTACATCCACAGCATTCCCTTCATATACCAAGCTTGTAACTCTACCAAAAAAAAGAGATAAGGTTAGTCTGGCATTACTTGTTTTTGGGAAACCCATGTTGACTTTTAGAGCCTTATCGCACAAGGGAAGAAAAACGGCAGTAAAGCCTGAGAGTAGCGCATCCTGCCTTGCCTTATCACATGATGTCTGTATGCTTCATTTTATTTTATTTTTTATTTAATTAATTTATATGCCACCTTTCTCCCAGAATGGGACCCAGCTGTTTTCCCATTCTGATCCCATGGGAAACACTGGCAAACGTAAGTTTTTTTTTACTAACTGGAAAAATCTGTTAGCAAAAAGATTCACCTGTACCACTGTCTCCCACAGAATTGGAATGGGAGAACAGTTGAAGCACACCAACGTTATGCGATAAGGCGAGGTGGGACACACTACTTTTGGGCTTTACTTCCAACTTCCCTTCCCTTCTGCAATAACCCCCTAGTGATCATGGAATCACTTTCTAGGTGTTTACAAAGGAGATTTTCACACGGGGCAAAATGCCCCGTTACTGCCCCACCACCTCCTCTCCCGTTCCTGCCACGGAATAAGGTAAATCTTTCACACACTTACCTTAATTCCATGGCAGGAACAGGCTCCCCCTCCCCTTGCTGGCCGACCATAAAAGCAGCCGTCGTAAGGCTGCATTTACGACTGGCCATCTGTTATCATGTGATAACGGCCGGGCGGTAAATTTAAAAAATAAAACTCCCCCAAACATAAAATCAGTTCACCAAGCACAAAAACACAATCAAAACAGGGAGGGTAAAATACAGGGTGCCACTTACCTGGATGTCCAGATCGTACCACGAAGTGCTCGGAACGGACCTCCCCTCTGCGGCTGTCATTTTGGAACAGGAATGGGGCTCCTGTTCACACACCCGTGATTGTGTGATAGCAATGGAATGGGAGGTCTATTCACGATGAAAAATCGTGATTACATTGTTCTGGAACAGTCACAGGGGCAGGACAGATGCAGGAAAGAATGGGGTCAACGTCGTCCGAAAGGGAAAACCTTTCCCGACCCTGTTCTGTTCTTGCCATGGGATACACATCCTGTGTGAAAATCTCCAGACTGTCTATTTAATGATCTGCTCCAGAATCTTTCCTGGTATTGATATGAGGTTGACTGGGCAGTAATTGTTTGGGTCCTCTTTCCCCCTCCCTTTTTGAAGATGGGGACAACATTTGCCCTCCTCCAGTCCACTGGGACTTCTCCTGTTCTCCAGGAATTCTCAGAGATGATTGCCAGTGGTTTTGAGATTAAGGTTACTGCAACCTGCACATGATTATGTTAGAAAAATTATAATACTGGGCATATTTATAGTAGACCTGAGCACTAACCTGAGAAGTGAAGTGCATATGTATATAACTCATGCCTTCTTTGGGGAGGGTGAAAATGCCAGTTATATTTATGCAATTAACATGCAACCTTTTTGTATTGCAGATACTAGGGTGAGTAGCATCAAGAAATGAGGGAGGGGAGTGGAGATGTAAGAGTCTAACCATTTTTCTTCTCCCCTAATCCCAATGAAAATCATCACAAAATTATTTGCATCTAGAGAGCAAAGGTTCCTTTTTGATGCAAAGAACAGCTTTGCAGGGGACAGGTGGGATTTCCATTGGGACCATGACAGAAGAAAACGGGATGGAGTAGGTTTTAATGGGATGGGATATAAATTAAGGTGCAAAATATATTAGAAGCAGACAAACAATCAAATTTAAGTATTTTTTCCTCCCCTCCTCCGGATCTGCAGTTCCAATGCTTCATTCACCAGATGACATTTACAATACAAAAAACATGAATACAGGTTGAGTCTCCCTTATCTGAAATGCTTGGGACCAGAGGTATTTGGGATTTCGGAATATTTTGGAATATTTGTATATACATAATGAGATATCCTGGAGACAGGACACAAGTCTAAACATAAAAGTCATTTAGATTTCATATACACCTTCTACATATAGCCTGAAGGTAATTTTATATACAATATTTGACTAATTTATGAATGAAACAAAGTGTGTGTACACTGGACCATCAGACAGCAAAAGTGACACTATTTCAGCCACCCATGTGGATGATTTTGGATTTTGGAATATTCTGAATTTTGGAATTCCAGATAAGGGACACTCAATCTGTACTAATTCTATTAACGTAATTAACATGTAGTCTTTCCTACTGTCCTGAGCACCCATGTGAGAGATTTGTGCTTCATTGGGGTGTGTGTGTTAAACGATGATCTGGCACAGAATTATGTCCCTATAGGTAATGCTTGGAATCTTGTAGGAGTCTCTCCTGACAGGAGCTACATTTAACTATGGGCCTGTCTATACAGTGAAAATAGAATTCAAGGAAAATACGTTTTATCCAAATGGGATCCCACATAACTTTGCTGTATTCAGAAGGAAAGGGGTGAAAAACTCCAAATAGTCCAACTTTTAAAAAAAACTCTGAAAAAAATGTGCATTTCCGCTTGTTGGGACAACTGATTCGCTTTTCTATGCTTTGCTGATAAGAACATAAGTGGAAAGCTGATTGGCCGGACATTTATTTATTTATTTTATATGCCACCTTTCTCCCAGAATAGGACCCCAGGTGGCTCAAAACATTTGCAGCATGTGGAGCTTGCTGTCAAGGCAAGCGCCCGGAACCGCAATGTTGGATTTTCACTGTAGTGACCATGTGCCGCAGCGACGAAATAGCCTCTCTTTTTTTGGTCCCGTTTATTTAAGTGGAAAATCGCACTTCTGCACCTTAGATATATTTTTAAAAAATACTACTGTCTCATGGTGGCAACTGGTGACAATAAAAACATGAGTAATTCACTCATGCTCACCATCTTGATTTGCAGGCATGCCCATTTGAACAACAAACGTGTATGGCTTCGCATGCCTGTGATCTTGAAAAAAAACAACCATTGAGACAAATGAAAACTGCTGCAAATTGCTGTTACTGCACATCAATCCACATTCTATTGCATTGTGAAGCTCTATGTAAGTAAACTGGTAAAAAAGTAAAAAGTAAAAAATACATACCATCTCATTTTGCATGAGGATTTTTTCTGAGGGGACCACACGGCCAGTCAGAGAAGCCTGGCACCCAAGCTGCATTCCCCAACTTTCTAATTCTAAGCGAGCATCTTTGTTTCTGCAAGAAAATTTGCATCCTCACCGTTACATACGATGGCTGGAATAAGTATTTGAACACTTCCTCCCAGCATAAATAAAGACAAAACAGCAAATCACATACTTTGTGACCTTCTAATTTCTCTCACAGGTCTGATAAAAACATGACATAGTTGTTGAGAATTGCTTCCAAATGAGTGGGCTTCCCTATGAGTTTGTAAAGTTGTAATTTTTGTAAACAGTGAGTGTTATGGCTTAGCCTTATTGTTGTTCTGAATTCCACACTCTGCCCAAAATAGAAACACACACTGCCAGTTTCTGAGAGACTTCAATGGTGGTGTCCATCCAAGTGTCTGGGAATTTTTCTCAAAGCACTCAGGACTCATTCTGTGATGTACAAGACTAATATCTAAAGATGGGGAACAAATAATACCTCAGAAGCTCAGCATGATATCAGACTTCTCCATCCATTCTTAGGAGATAACCAAGGCCCATAATGACAAAAGAAATTGGCTGGCTATGTTAAGTGTCCTTAAGCAAGTCAGTCTAATCAGGCTTTGTTTGCCTGTCTGGTCTCAGAAGTGAGCTGGGCTCACTATAACAGCAATCTAAGCCTTGCAGTCTAACCCTATTACATGAGATTCATGGACAATCTGTGAATATTTCACATATTCACAACTATTGAATTTTGTGGCAATTTCTCACATCCACTATACCATAGGACCCCCGTATCTGTTGATTCATTATCCACTGATTCAATTATCCACGGTTTTAGTTTCAGCACAGCTACCATAGAGTCTTCCTAGAAAATGTGTCCTCTCTAGCCATTTTCTAGGTCCTCCAAGGCAACTCTTTAAACCAGAAGTCCCATTATTTTCAGTGGCGTTCGCTATTATCCATGGATTTCATTATCCACAGTGGGGCCTGGAACCAATCCCTGTGGATACGGGGGCCCTACGATACTCCTGAAGTTTTCAATAATGATTATAAAATGTTAATCATTCAACACCAACAGCATTATTTTTTGAGTAACATCATTGTTTTTCTCAATTTCTTACTGAAAAGTTTTAATTTAATGATTAAACAAATAAATGTTACTAAAAGTTATCAATATTCTTTAACTATTTAAACTTAATGTATTTACACTAACACAAACATATCCAAAGCAGAGCTTTAGAGAATGACTTGTCTGGGAGGAAGCAGTTCTTAAGATTTTCTATCCCCCTGAGCATTTTAGGACAAAACTAGAACAAAGGAGACTAAAAACAAACCAATGGCAACCAATGAAGCCATTATAGAACTGGAGCTATTGCAGAACTAGATTTGACCAAGAGCTTCTAGTTAAAAGCAAGTCAATATTTTGATAAACAGAAATTCCTGAACAATTAAGGCAGAGATGTGCAAATTCCAGAGGTCTGGGTACTGTACAAACCCTTCACCAAATGCAGGGGAGGGGGCTGCACCTCCCACACTATGCCTGTTTTTAATTATTTAAATGTTTTTACTCAAAATGCCCCCTCATACCCTCTGGAGGCTGTTGAGAGCAGCATTTCTTGTTTTTACCACCCTAGACTGTTTTAGACCCAGATTTATTGGGGAGGGGGCATTGCAACTCCATCTAAGAGTCATCTACAGGTTTACTGTAACAGCGCTGTATACGCACAATCCTAAATATACACTGGACTGACTATGTGACAAATGTTGCTGTCCTTGAGCAAGCAGGGATCACCAGCATTGAGGCCATGATATTGAGAACATAGCTGCGCTGGGCAGGGCACGTTTCTAGGATGGAGGACCATCGCCTCCCAAAAACAGTACTCTACGGTGAACTAGCCACAGGTCAGCATAAGAGGGGCGCTCCAAAAAAGCGATACAAGGACTCCCTGAAGCAACATCTCAGGCTCGGCCAAATTGATCATCAACAATGGTCCGCCCTGGCCTCACATCGGGAGGCATGGAGACGCATCATCCACAATGCTGCAGCCTTATTTGAGAACTCACGCCGAACAAGTCTTGAAGAGAAATAACAACGCAGAAAGAATCACAACCCAGAAACATCACCCAAGGAGACCTTCTGCTGTGCTTTCTGCAACTGGACTTGTTTATCTCGGATTGGCCTTTTTAGTCATCAGCGCGCTTGCAGAAAGCACGGGATGAGTCCTTCCTGAATCTTAGAGAGAGAGACAAGTTCTCTGATCTTAAACATCTGAATGAGGGCCTAATTGAGCTGATCTGAGTCAGTACTGACACGCAAGGACATAAACGCACCAGGCAAAGGACAATAGAGAAAAAGCATTAAAGAAAAAAAAAAAGCCATTAACTGTTGTGTGGCAATAATTAAAATGTGGCCTTTTATTAACTCAATATAATAAGCCCTGATTCAGTGTTGAGGGTATTTCTGTGAAATCATCCATGTCAGGATGTTTAAAGGAAAAATACCTTTGTATTCCATGTAATAACTGTTTGTGGTCCTATAACTCCATCTAGGGGTTGCAGGTACTAGATAAATCTGACCAGTGCCTGGGTTGCAATCAAATATACCTGGGAGTATATGACATTGAACCCAGTTAGACCTAAGCTGAATAGATGGGGATCAGATTGCTCTATAATAATTGACTTATAAATGATGTTACGATCTGATATCTTTTACGTAAGTGATTTCATGTCCAAGTAAAATTTACTCACTCTCCTTTCTTATACAGAGATTAATGTTGCTGAGTTGTTTTTATTTCTTTAAATAAAAGAAATAAAGCATGTAGGTCACTGTTCAGGTCCATGCAGTCACAAAACAGTATGTTAAACAGTAAATAATACAAGGTACCCCCCCCCCATCTGCGAAATCAGTATCTACAGTTTCAGTTCTCTATGGCTGAAAAAATAGGGATGCAAACCATGGGGCTGAGCCGGAAAATTCCTAGAGAGGTGTCCTCTCAAGGAATCACTAGTTTCCTCCAACACAACTCTATTTATACAGGAAGTCCTTTATTTTAATAAGGTTTGCTGTTATCCATGGTTTCACTTATAAACGGTAAGTCTAGGAACATTTCCCCCCGGAGATACAGGGGCTGTAAACGCTTTAGTCAAGCCAAATTTGCAATCACATGTATTTGAAGATAGTTCTACGTCACAACAACCAATTGCCCTGGACAAATGAGATTTTAAAGTTTGTCTGAACACCAGAATTGAAAGGGTCAAGTATAATTAACAGAGCAGTGAGCTCCATAGACAAGAAATAACCACCAAGAGAAGACCCTGTCTCTGCTGCTGCATAACCTAATAGGGGACTAAACAGTCTCTTTGCCATTTTTCAACATACTATTGTATTCTACAGTTCAAAGATTCTCAGCCTCTCAAGAAAGTGAAATTGAATTTCCCTCATTTGTTTAACATTCTGTTCAGGTGTCAAGAGTTGTCATTTCATTGGCATGACAACTTTATCACCTGACCATTGACAATTTTGAATAGCCTGAGGGACAGCTGCAAAACTCCCTTAGTCTCTGACAGTGGTAGGCACTTTGCTTGTTAACTAAAAAGTACGCATTTATTATCATTAGCATAATCTATCCAAGATCATGTACTTTCTGAAGACTAAAAGCACAAGGGCGAAAGATTTATATGATCTGAAGAGAAACCAGAGTATGTGTTCTCAAATATGCCGAGTGTGCTTGGCTGCCTCTCCCCATTGAAGCCCCCACAGTTCAACTTTCATGATTCTTCACACTTCTTTCTGCTCCAGTCTTAAATGGGCTCTATGACTGAATCAGCTGTGCAACAAGCAGAAATTCAACAAGCAAAAATCTTAATGTAAATCAGAGATGGTCTATTTTTGTATTCTAAGGGACCACTCAGAAATTGGTCTGCAATGAGGGGTTTGCCTGACTTTTTAACCCTTTTGTGAGTAGTCAGTCTGCATAAAGTTCCATATAGCACTAAATGCTTGTACAGTCAGTGTCCACATTTGGACTGAAAACATGAGGCAAGGCTTGTAAGTCCCTAATAAAAATGGCACAGGGTAGCAGTGGAGGTGGTGGCAAGCCATAACAGCTGCCCACTTCTGCCTTGTGAAGGAATCCTGCCACCTCAAAGGCATCTGCAGACACTTTTTTCCTGTGGTTTAAATATGGCGGCGGGGGGGGGGGAGAGATTCATGGGTTTTCCACTTTCACAGGTGTCCTGAACCCCTAACTCCAGCAAATGTTGAGGGCCAATTGTACTACAGAGGACATGTACCCATCCCTACCATAATGTATAAATATCTAAACTCAGATTCACATTGTCTAAAAAAATTAAAGAGATATAATATTAAAGTTTCCATGGGAAAACATCAGTAATAGTAACAGAAAATGTTTGTGTGTATGTGCCTTTAAGTTGCCTGTCAATTTATGGCAACCCCATGAATTCCATAGGGTTTTCTTAGGCAAGAAATACTCAGAGTGGTTTTGCCAGTTCCTCTGAAATATAGCCTAAAGCAGCTGGTATTTGTTGGATGTCTCCCAAACTGACATGTGAAATATATCTGTTTTTTCTATCTTGTAATAATATAGTTTTAATAGTCAAACTGTGGATAAACTTTTAAATATACCTTTATTAAAACTGTGAATTTCTTAGGGAAAAAAATCTTCAGTAGTCAAATCTAGTCCATAGGTCAATAGCTGCCTATTTGTCATACAGATTGCCCACTGCACACTAAAGTATTTTACTGCTTATAATTCATTCTGGAGTGCTATAGCCGAAGCAGTTTCAAGTCCAGATGCATGAGTCAGGCAATAGAACTTTGTAGAAGCAAGACTACTGAATTACCTTTGAATGTTGTCAGCAAGCCTAGACAGGCGTTGATGTCTGCTCTCAGGGGACAAGTGAGTTTCTTGAGCCAAATCCTTCATCAAACGGAAATCAGAAGTTGCACGGCTGCTCAAACCTAACAAAGAATTTGGGAGCATTTTAACACCCCAAGGAATTGATTTTGTGTCCCAGGGAAATAACATAGTAGGATGTTTGGGGTGCAAATGCTTCACATCCTTCATCTCTATCAGAAAGCCTTCAGCCAAAAGAAAGACTAATTACATTACAATCCAAACTTCCAAATACACATTGGTGATACCTTTGTACTACCAAAAGATGCCAGAAAAAAAAAAGCTAGCTTTATAAATTCACTAGCTTCTTCATCAGAAGATGGTCAGCACATTGTTTGTTTCAGTACGTCAGACAGAATGTTAAGCAGACAAAAAGTTCCTTGATTCATGTTTGCACACTGTGTTTAGTGGGCCCTATCTAAACTTGTCCACAAGTAGTGGGGTTCGTAGATCCTTTTTAAGAAACGTTGGTAGACCACACAAAAAGGATATGCGAACCCCACTACCTGGAGGATGAACTGAAGTACCTAAACTGGGCTCTACAGGCTAATGGTTACTCCAGATCAGACATCACAAGAGCAGCCAGACCCAGGAAAAACTACAGGAATGAAGAAGAAAAACAGTCAACAGTCTCTCTGAGGCACTCTCACCTAATTCCCCTCAGTTCCTTGAAGGACACCGCAAGCATCAGCATCAGGAATATTAAGCATATGCCATAGCAGACCATAGCGGGGAGGATGGGCAGGTCTGTGTGAATTCACAGAAGACCACTCGAAGATCTATGGTTAGAGGTAAGTAACCTGTCCATCTTCTTTGTGGTCTCTGTGAATACACACAGTAGGTAGATTAGCAAGCTTTACCCGTAGGAGGAGGGTATGTCATGCTAGCGGGTTAGACAAGGACAATTGTTGACAAGTGATGTCCCATGAAACCATAACAATGAGCATAAACTGACATGAACATAGCAATAATGTTAAGTACCATAGGCAACCACAACAACCCCTCACTTATTGAATGGAGGACAGCCAAACTGCCCTCCCCAAAGCAGCCTCATTACGAGACCGAGTGTCTAGTTTGTAGTGCAAGATAAAAATTAGTGGCGTAGACCAAGTGGCTGCCCGGCACACATGCTCCAGGGGAACCGCAGAGAGGAAGCTAGCAGAAGCGGATACAGCTCTGACAGAGTGCCCTCAACAAGCAGGACCATCTTGCCCGATACCAGTTTCTCGAAGGTCTGAGGCACCTTCTGAACAGCCAGGAGATTGAGGATATCAATATGGAGCTCCCGTTTTGTCAGCAGTCCACGAGCTCTGGATTGCGTATGTCTTGAGGTGGGCTCCCCATCCGAGTGAGGATGCATCCATAGTGACTGAGACTTGCAGTTGGGGTTCAAACAGCATGCCTGACAAGATGTTGTTCGGGTCCAACCACCAATCCAGGGAATGTTGAATTGCTTGCGGCAAGTTGAGGAGTTTGCAAGGGCAGTCCCGCACTGGATCGAAGATGCTCAGGAACTACAATTGAAGCGGTAGGAACCATAGCCTTGCAAATTGAGTGACTGAAGTCATGGCTGCCATGCTTCCCAGTAGGGTTTCAATCAAATGAGCGGAGATCCTCTGGGATCTGCAGCATTGGTGGATGAGGTTGCAGAGAATATCAAAATGATCTGCAGGCAGGTAAGCCGCAGCGGTGTTCAAATTCAAGGAGGCTCCGATGAACTGGAGAGACTGGCTGTGTTCAAGATGCAATTTCTCCAGATTGACAATCAGGCCCAGGGCATCCAGTAAGTCCAATGTCAGCTTGATGTCATCTAGGAGTTGCCAACAGTACTCTGCCACCAGGAGCCAGTTGTCGATGGAGGGGAAGATGACCACCACCACCACCCCCGTTGATGCAGGAAAGCTGCCCCAACCATCATGCATTTCGTAAATACCCTCGGTGCTGTGGATAGTCTGAAGGGCAGGATGCGAAATTGGAAGGCCTTTTCCCCGACCATGAAGGCAAGGAACCGTCTGTGGGTCAGGTGGATTCTGATATGAAAGTACGCGTCCTTGAGATCGATGGAGGCAAATCAGTCACCTTGCTTAAGAAGAGGCAGGATCGAACTCAGGGTAACCATCCCAAACCTCTTTCAGATTATGAATTTGTTCAAACCAAATCCAGTAACAATCCTGGACAATGTGAAGCACCCATCGGTCCCATGTTATCTTGGACCGGGTGTCTCGGAATGCAGACAGGCGGTTTCCGAACATATGGTTCTCGGGGAAAGGAATAAGTGGATTGAGAGTGAGGGAAGTTTAAAATCTCCTTCAGCCCTGTTCTTTTGGCACTTTGTTTTGTTGGTAGCCAGTACTAGGAGGTGGAGGCCTGGCTCCCCACCTAAAAGGTGGATGAAGTGGGTTGCTGGTACCGTGAGTGCCTGGAGGATTGCGGAGTGTATCCCCTCCGAAAGGACTGAGTGTAAGAGGAGGAGTGCCACACAGATGACTCCTTGATCAGTACGCAGAAGACGAAGACGATGGCATACCGTACCTCCATGTGGTGATCCTCACCTTCTGTGTGAATTCAAGCATTCCATCAGTCGAGCTGTTGAAGAGGCTGGAATGGTCAAATGGCATATCCTCGATGGTCAAGGACGCCCGCGGAGCAAGGCCGGACGAACAGAACCATACATGCTGCAAAGTTCCATAGAACCGGCCACCGTTTTCGCTGCAAGCCATTGCTGAGAAGCCTCTACCACCACCGAATTCAGGTGAGGGCATTCTCAGAGTCAGTCGATACCATCCCCCAACATACAATAGTGCTGATCTATCCTCTTTGAGGTTGATGGAATGGATGATGGATTTTCCCACAAGCCTTGAATGAGCTTCAATAGTGAAGGTAGCACTGGTATGACAGCAGTGGGAGGAGCATTTGAGTTGATCCTACAACAGATTGGATCCACGGGCTCAGACTCCATGTCATCCATTGCAGACATGGACTCATCATCGATAAAATCCGGTGGTGGAAAGGGAGCTCTCGGTATGTACGATACAGAAGAGTCTGAAAATACTGAAGAGGATGACGAAGGTAAGGGGCTACAGCCCTGAGGCAAAGGGCTGTGCCAACCTTTCTACAGAGAAGCCATATGCACAGGAGGCCGAGGAGGCAGCGAGGATCTTGACGCCCAGATGAGACTGACTGCTGGCTTCCCTCAGTACAGGTTCTGCCAGCCGGATCTCCTCTAAATGAGCCCATTCCATCCCATGGAGGGAATGGTGAGGGGGAGAGTAATAACCCCCATGGCCAGCGCTGTCAGCAAAATGGAACTGAGGCTGCTGTGCAAAAGTCAGGCCATGGCTCCAGGAGGAGAGAGGAAGGGAAGGTCAAAGGCCAATCGGGCCACATCATAAGCTCTGTATGAATGCTTGACGTCCAAGACTCGATGTGACTGAGTCAAAGAAGGAGCCTTCCCTGTTGCCTCCTGTGATGTAGTTTCAATGTTGATCATAACAGTGTCTGTACTGAGGACCTCATCTCGGGAGACCAGGAGCACAGGGGATAGAGCCTGAACCACAGGGGAGGAAGCCCTTACCCCTTCAGAGATCTCTCATTCTCTGGTTTGAACAATCACCAAGGAAGGAGTAGGAGTGACCTCACATGATGGATTGCGGACTGTGGTGACATCTCTGGTTTCTGTAGGAGAAACCGGTACTGATGTCTGGTTCAGATCCAAAACAGCCATAGCGGCAGTAGCTGGCTGTTGTTGCTCCTCAGGCTCCTGCGCCAAAGTAGCCACCGCAGTGGACAAGGGGCACACTGTTGGTCTTGGAGAAGAGTGTCTTCTTTTTCCTCTTCTTAGTCCTGGCCCGGAGGAGGCAGAGGAATCACGGTCTCAACTGGACCCAGATGGTCCCGAGTCAAGGTCAAAGGTATCAAAGAGCCATGGCCGATCCCGAAGCGGTAGTATGTTTATGCGACTGATGCATGGCCTCTGGATCCGATGCCACCGATTGATGATGGGACGGACTCAAAGGCCCATGCCTTCTCTTCGCCGATGGACTTGCCGACAGAGAGCAACCTCTCTTCTATGGTGGTAGAACCCCAACCTGAGTGTCGGGGCAGAAGCAGAGTGGGAACAGCTCCTTCTCATAGAAAAGGGACTTCAGCCTCAAAAAGCAATGATTATACTCCTGAGGGGTGAAGTTCTGACAATGTATACAAGCATCCACATAGTGGGCTTCACCCAAAAGACGAGGCACTCTGAGTGCTCATCAGAGGCCTGACAAATGGAGCACCGTTTGAAGGCGGCAAAGTCGAGGCCATAATCACAGAAACAGGGAAAAGACGAAAGAAGAGTCAAACCAGTCCGAAGTCGTACCGAGTTGGAGACTAAATCCAAATCCAAGGGCAAACGAGAGACGCAAGCCGAAAAACAGTCTAAAAGAAGAAAAGGGTCAGAAATCACAACAAGAATCAAAAGAAAAAGCCAAAAAACCCGAAGTCAATAAGCAGTCCGAGTCAATCCATGAGGTAAAATAGAAAGCGAAATAAGCTCTAGCGAATGAAGGGTTCCTATGTGCTGCTCACGCGGAAGATAAAAAGGAACTGAGGGGAATTAGGTGAGAGTGCCTCAGAGAGACTGTTGGGGTGGCCGGAGTTACCGCCAAAATGTATCAAAAACTATTCTGCCTAGCACTTCCAGAAGGTTCCGAGTGCTCTGCGCAGGCGCAGGAATTACCCACTGTGTGTATTCACAGAGACCATGAAGAAGATACACAACCTCCAAACGATCTACAGACCAACCAGAAAAATCCAAGAAATGCTACGCTTAGCGAAGGACAAAAGAGACCCTCTCACAGCCGCAGGAGTTTACCACATACCATGCAGCTGTGGACAAGTTTACATAGGGACCACTAAACGCAGTGTGCAAACACGAATCAAGGAACATGAGAGACACTGCAGACTGGGCCAACCAGAAAAATCAGCAGTAGCAGAACAAGTTATAAACCAACCTGGACACAAAATGTTATTTAAAAAACACAGAAATTCTGGACCAGGCCAACAACTATCCTGTCAGACTGCACAGCGAAGCTATTGAAATCCACAAACACCTGGACAACTTCAACAAGAAAGAAGAAACCTTAAAAGTAAACAAAATCTGGCTCCCAGTTTTGAAATACGATAGAATTAAAACTCAACACTTACAAAGGAATTCCACCCAGGGACAGGGGAATTTCCAGAATACAATGGACCATTAGCCAAACAGACACTAATCCTCCTTGCGTATCTCCATCCAGAAACTAGCCATTCAAAGACACAACTTTATATATCATCTCCAACAGTAACCCCACCCACCCACACACTCCTACCCAACCATTCTCTGAAGATGCCAGGTACAGATGCAGGCGAAACGTCAGAAATAAACTCTTCCAGAACACAGCCTCACAGCCTGGAAAAAAACCCACGGAAAACCTATGGATGCTGGCTATGAAAGCCTTCAACTTCACATACTGCCTCTTCCTTTGGTTCTTGCAACTTACAAGCACTTTCTCCCTACACTCTCATCAAAATATTTTTCTAGCAGCAAGAGACTCTGCTACACTAATACAAGTGTACATTGTCACAGACATAAATGGTGTAAACACAAACGCACACACCACACATCCCAAAACCCTTCCTTGTGGTGTGTAACTTCTGCCCAGGCTGTAATATGCATGAGTATACACTACACACCCCATGAACAGAGGCTACTGTGTTGTAACTCTCCACGTCCCCCTTCGTAAGAGGCTACTTGGCCTCTTAAAGGGCTTTGAAAGCCAGAGACATATAAAATACATTAAATCGCTTTATACTGAGTCAGATTATTGGTCCATCTAGACAAATAGCAATTCCCTGAGATTTCAGAGTGAGTTCTTCCCCAGCCTTGTTACTTCAGATTATTTAGCTAGAGATGCCACAAATTAAACTTGCAAAGGTGCTTATCATTATGGTTCTTCTCCATATGATGACGACTCCTACTTTCAAGTTTCCACTAAACCAGATTGAAATTTTCTTATTTCTCCGAAGTAAATTGTTCTAAGGAACTTTTGGCTGAGAGCACCTCTTGGGGCCCTTGGGTATCAGAGGGCTGGCTAAAGTCAAGTTCAGACTTCTTGCTTTAAGTTTACAACTCTAATACAAATTGCTGTATTAATGGGCCAGACTACTGAAGTTAACAGCTGTGTACCTGTCATGTAGCAGAGTTCAGGGACCAAATGGACCACACGAGGTTCAACAATGCTGCCGCTCTTCATTTTCAGCTGGCTGACAAGCATGGGTTGATTTAGGTCCGTCAAAACAACATCATATTGCTGTTCAGGGAAATACAAAATTAGAGGTAAGCAAAGCAATCTCATTGTGCATCCAGTGTATTATGCCATGCATTTGGTGACACAAAGTGGGAGCTCTCAGGTGGCAGATACTGGCAGGCAGTGGTGGCAGCCCCCCCCTCCTTCTGGATTCCTTGGCTGTTCTCTTTTGTTAAAGGGCAGACCTGTGTATGCCACAAAAGCTGTCCTGACCTCCCCTATCTGGCTTGCTGACTCAGGTGTGATGGATCACACTACTATATCACCAGTAATCAAATAAGATTCAATTGGCTTCTGTACATGGAATTTGGGTGGGGGGCATCTTGTTCATAAGCTCATAAAGCATCTTGGTCTGGCAGCAGTCAAAATACACAAAATACAAAATGGGACTTCACTCAAGTTAAGAGCATTTCCATTCCAAAAGACACTATCCTACACACACACACACACACACACACACACACTTCATTTCCATTTTTATGATGTTTCATAACTGAGATTCGTCTCTCCTTTTCTTACTTAGTTATGATGTCTTCTGTTCAGACTTGACAACTAAGAATATGGTTGTATTTACCTGTTTGTAGTAATCTTCATAAGAGATCTGAGTACCATCACGTTTTTGGAATGTATCTGTTGGCTTCACAGACCACTCAATATCATCTATGCGGTAAGTCTTGTTGTTGTATCTGAAATAATGAAGTACACAAAAAATTCCAATACTATTCTTGTCTGTCACAGACCTAGGACTTTAATCACACCAGCCTCTTTTCTCACAGTAATCGCTTTAGTGAACCAAACGGGAAGATACCTGTTTGAAAATGTTCAGTATCAAACTCTATCTGCAATGGCGTGAGTGTGATGCGAGTGTGCTACGTTTGCAATCTACGTTCTTCCACACCAAATCCGTAACCCCACCCTCCTACCCTACTCAGCATATGCGTGCCTTTTTTAACTTTCATTTTTGCCACGATTGAATAATTATGCAGAAAAGATTTTTAAAAGTATTGTACAGCAAGATTAGCAAAGGCATATAACACATTTGGAAGACTTTACAAAAGATTCTGGAGTAACAAACACCTGAAGGGAGGCACAAAAATCAGTGTGTATAGAGCCATTGTACTGTCTATTCTCCTTTATGGGTCTGAAACATGGGTCATCTATCGCTAACACTTACGACTCCTCGAACATTTTAATCAGCGCTGTATATGTACAATCACTGGACTGAATATGTGACGAATGTTGCTGTCCTTGAGCAAGCAGGGATCACCAGCATTGAGGCCATGATATTGAGAACACAGCTGCACTAGGCAGGGCACATTTCTAGGATGGAGGACCATCGCCTCCCCAAAATAGTACTCTACGGTGAACTCGCCACAGGTCAGCGTAAGAGGGGCGCTCCAAAAAAGTGATACAAGGATTCCCTGAAACAACATCATTCCCTGAAACAACATCTCAGGCTTGGCCAGATTGATCACCAACAATGGTCCGCCCTGGCCTCACATTGGGAGGAATGGAGACACACTATCCACAATGCTGCAGCCTTATTTGAGAACTCACGTCGAACAAGTCTTGAAGAGAAAGGACAATGCAGAAAGAAGCACAACCCAGAAACAGCACCCAAGGAGACCTTCTGCTGTGTTTTCTGCAACCGGACTTGTTTATCTTGGATTGGCCTTTTCAGTCATCAGCGTGCTTGCAGAAAGTGCGGGATGAGTCCTTCCTGAATCTTCGTTTGCGAAGAAAAGCCAGAGAGAGAGACAGCAAGAGTTCCTGATTCCTAACTGTTTAATAGTAGCAGCAACAAAATTACCTTTTCTGATTATATTAAGCTGTTGAAACAAAGGTTTGAAGCATCTATGTAGGAGTGGACCTTTGTGTGAATTGACTGTGATCTCACTTCAGTTCCAGAATGTACTCAGAGGCATCCTGTTGTTTAATTTTATGTATTTGCCTTTTGCACCTGGCTCTGGCTGGTGGATCTTGGGGTTCTAGCAAAAAACAAAGTAGGTCTGAAAAGCCTCAGGTCTAACCTTGTCCTATGTGATGAAGATATCCCATGTAAAGCCCTAAAGGGAAGAAAATTTGTTCTATAATGCATTATAAAATTATAAAAAGCACTATAATTCTTGGATGATTTTTATCAGCTCAGTGTAGACACACACTTGAAAGACAGCACAATTTCAAAACAGCAAACAAACATTACCTTGTAAGAACAATAAGCCCCACCAATTCCTTTTCACACATTTCTGCAAAACGTGCCCTATCCACGTTGTCATATAGGTTGGTCATGAACTCCAAAACATTTTCATTTCGGAGCACTTTGTGGCTCACATCTGCACAGAGCATCACTCTGTTTTCATATTGCCCAACGGACACAGCAAACCCTGGCCAAAGGGTGAGTCTGAAATTAAGAGGAAAAGGCAAAAGGATGGATTACTTAATCTCCATTCTAGATTGTGCACAGCCTGACAAAACTTCTCCTTCTGGTCCAAATACATGACTGAGAAGTTCCGACTAGCACAATAAAGGGTTTCCTCAATCTCTTCCCACAGAAAACCCTGAAGTATTAAGGTTAGAACTTGATGATGGTCTTAAAGAAGGCCTGATGCTTATCAACGGCACCTTCATTTTGCATTGGGCAGGCTATAATAAGCATTATATTTGATGCAAAAAGAACACCCTGGTACAGGAGGACCGTGCCTTGACACCTTTCTCTTGTGCAAGTCACAGTAACACATTCCTATTGGACAAAACATGCAGTAGTGGAAGCTGATATAGTTGACACAGCCAGCCCAGTCCTTAGGGTAAAGGCTGACAAAGGAGGGCATTCTGAGACACTGCAGAACATTAAAAGCTGCTGCACGATAGGCTTAATTTATACATGGAATAATTTTAATAAAATACAATTTTGAGCCATGCGGCCACCAATTTGTATTCAAGCTTAAAATATGCGTACATGCTAGTCTGAAACAAACATGCAACTAAAGAAAAGAATGAGGCCTCAACAACTGCTAAAAGCAACAAATGGAGGAAACACAAAAAATCCTGCCATTTCTGATTTGACTGGACGAGGCATATGAAGCAATCATTCCAGTGGTTTTGCTCTCATTGTCCACAAACCTGGCTAGTAAGCCTCTTGGTACCTCTTTTCTTGTATCTCTCTGTAAGCACAAAGAATGACTAGAGACTTAATTTTTTAAAATGAACACTAAAACTTCAGGCAGTGTAAAGGATTGAAATGTCAACAAATCTGATTTCCATTGCTGTAGCGCTGTGTCTAGCCTGGAAAAAAATTAAGTAGTGCAGCTCTTGTATGACTGCAAAGTCTCACAGGTAGGGTCTTTATTCTGTTTTATACAATTGTATAAAAACTGGCTTCCTTTTCACACTGTCAAAGAACACTGGACCACTGCAGAGCAAACTGCACATCCTCAGTGTCCACACACAGTTATTGAAAGTCAATAGTCAGATACTGGGAATTGCCTTGCATAATGTGAACATATAGCCAAGAATACACCCAACACTCTCCTTTTGCTACACATTCAAGAAGACTGGTAGGGATATTTCAGGGAAGCACAGTAGGGATGGGCCAAGCTCTTTCAATTCTTCAGTCCCATTTGCAAGCCATTAAACAGACAGAGGGGGACTTTTCTATTTTTGAGGAAATTCACGAGGGACTTTGCAGAGCTCTCTTGCTTTGGCCAATTTTTTTCTCCAAAATAATCCATTCACAAGGACATGGAGATGGACTCTGAAGCAGAAATAGTGACTTTTTTTTGGAAAAAAGTTAGATCCCAAAATCTAAAACAAGCAAAGCAGTTTCATTTTCTAATACCCCCTTCCTTAATGTTTAGGAGAAACTGAAACAGTATAAACAGTCAGCCCAGCCTTTGTGTCACTGTTACTGACCAACACCTGAGAAACTTCCAGAGAACTCCAAGGGGCCAGTTACACGGCAGAATAAAGTGCATGAAATTCTGGATTACTGTCCTTTCGCACCAGCAGTGCATAGTTCATACGATTTATTGTTAAATTGGAAGATCCGGTGAGTTTCACCTTTCTAAATTCACACAGACAAAGGTGGGGGGGTCATGGCCTCCAGATCACTATCATTAAAGCCAGGCAGGAGGCAGGGAGGAAGCAAAGAGGGGGGCAGTGCAAGGGGGAAAGAGACCGCAACTTCATAGCTTCGTCTGTATATAAAGCAACAAAAGAGGAGGGAGACTATGGAGGAGAGGAATAATGACAAAGGAGGGAAGGAAAGCAGCCAAGAGCTCTGAATATACTATACCTCTGTGCACATGCACGCACACACACAAAAGAACGATTGAAGCAGCTGAGATTCTGTTTGCTCTGCAATCCCTGTCAGCTGTGCTGCTCTCTCTCTCACGGGCGTACGTATACACACACACACACACACACAAGAATGATCGAGCGATCAGCCGGATCTCTCTCTCTCTCTCTCTCTCTCTCTCTCTCATACACAGAGAGAGAGGGAGAGGGAGAGGGAAAGAGGAATAGCAATTATGCTAAAAGCAAGCCAGCTGGCTGGATGTTTTCGTTTGAGGCTCATCTCTTGCAAGTTCACTCCTCCTTCATGAATCCAACCAATCACTGCTCAGCTTTGCTATGGCAGTTTTGGGAAGAGTGATGGTAGTTTCCACTGCTGTAAGCAAAATGATAATTCACACAGTTGATAATGCGCTAACTTTTCAAAAAAGTTGGGGGATATACCGAAAGCTGAAACTACGTGATATATTGGGGGGGGGTTGCCTCCCTCCTACTGAATATGGCGACTTTGATCCGAAAGATGTGGGAACTATTAGCAGTCTTTGCAAATTCTTAGAGGATTTATTTTGCCATGTAAATGGCCCCCAAGATTCTCTAGAACTTACTGTGAAAACCACTGTTTTGCAGCTGGAGAAGAAGATAGTGGATGATTATCAAAGATGCAAGACCATTTGAGAAAATTATATGCAGGAATAAGAAAAGTTTGCAGTAGAACTTAATCTGGATTTTCTCTTCTAGCTACAAATCAGTGTATTAAGTTAAGCATGGTAGTGTAAAAAGAAATGTCTCATGTGCTGCAAGAAAACCTGTTAATGGACAGAATTTAACAGGGAACATTTAAATTTGCACAAAGGGCTATAATCTAAAATGCTCTGTTTTGTAATTACAAGAGGAAGTGGCCTACTTACTTGTGCTGGGGTATTTCAACTGGATCTGAAGGACTGTAGAAGTTTCGTCCAATTTGGTGCATTGATAACTTTTTCAAAACCCTAAATATTATGTGTAAATTTTTAATATTCCATGTAATATAAACATCATTTTCAGAATTAACTACATTTACAGAAGATAAATTTCTAAATTCTAAGTAGGTATTCATTCAGCCTTTAAAACACTAAGTACTTTCCAATACTATGATACAAAACAGAGGTATTTTCATGTAATAAAATAATGGTTGGTCAACTTACTCCAAGTGTTAGGATGGACAAATCAGTCTGTTTCTAATTTGTGTCAATTTTGCATGTGCTCATTTATACATTCATTCTTTCCTGTTCTATGAAATTCTGACAATTTTTACTTCAAAAATCCACATGACTGAACTTTAGGTACATGCTAAAATACTGACATTTGCCCCATTCTGACTCCACAGTTAGAGTAACCAGGTAAAATATGAGAGAAGGCTCCTGCACCTTTAAAGGTTGTGTAGAAGGGGAAGTTTCAGCAGTTGTTGCTTGCTTGACAAGCAACACCTGTTGAAATTCCATCTTGCACCCACCCATTAAAAGAAGAGAGCCTTGTCCCTTATTTCACATGGTCACCCTACCCCACACAGTCCTCACCACCCCCAGGGCAGATATGGGGCTCAGATAAGACTAAGACAGGGTAGGGCCCAATTCAATGTTTTTTTAAAAAACACCTCTTTTAATTTGCCAGGAAGGAACAGATTGGGCCCTACAAGTCCACAGGCGCCCACTGCCACCGCCAATCTGCCTCACTGTTTTCAGAAGGCAGGAAGGAGTCCCACAGCATGTGACCAAGGCTGGTCACATGCAGGAGGCCTTGGTGACATGTTGCAGGCCAGCTTCCTGCCTTCCGAGACAGTGAGGGACATGGGGGGACTGCTGCAATGGGCTGGTGTGCCCATCTGGACTCCACGTGGTTTGGAGGTGGTAAGGGGGGGACAATGGCTCTGATCTGCATGTAGGATATGCCAACAGGGAGACAGCATATCTTGGCTTGTGTAGATGACTCCTATGAAGACAAAAAGCCATGACAGGACTATTCTGTTTTGTTGTTGTTGTGTGCCTTCAAGCAGTTTCCAATTTATGGCAACTCTACAGTGACCCTATTATGAGTTTTTCTGAGGCTGAGAGTATGTGTCTTGCCCAAGATCACCTGATGGGTTTTCATGGCCAATACTCTACTACACCATGCTGTTCTACCTCACATTAAAGCTATACTTTACAGCCCTGTTGAAGATTGTTGACTTGGAGTCTCCTCTTTAAGTTGCCACCCCTCTTAGGTTTGAACTTAAGATGAAGGTTTAGTTTACATCTTACGAGGCGATGATCTGTTTGGCATTCTGCACTGGGCATCACTCGGATATGACGGACATCGCGAATGTTTCTCTGGCGAACTAGAACATAATCAATGGGGTGCCAATGTCTGGATCGGGGATGCATCCAGGTTGTCTTCAAGCTATCTTTCTGCTGAAAGATTGTGTTTGTAATAGTCAGCTATTGTTCTGCACAGAACTCTAGCAGGAGGTGTCCGTTATCATTGCAATTTCCAACACCATGCTTGCCTAAGACACCTTTCCAGGCTTCGGAGTTCTTTCCTACTCTGGCATTGAGTCACCAAGGATAATAATTTTATCTTCTACAGGGACTTTTTGTATAAGTTGGCATAGGTCTGTGTAGAATTTGTCTTTCTCTACAGGGTCAGTTTGCATAGTTGGGGCATATATACTAAAGAGAACAACACGTGGGAGGCGTAAGGAAATAATGCGATCAGAGTGTCCTGTTGGCAAGGTCAAGAATGGTCCGCCCTGGCCTCACATCGGGAGGCATGGAGACGCACTATCCACAATGCTGCAGCCTTATTTGAGAACTCACGCTGAACAAGTCTTGAAGAGAAACGACAACGCAGAAAGAATCACAACCAAGAAACATCACCCAAGGAAAACTTCTGCTGTGCTTTCTGCAACCGGACTTGTTTATCTCGGATTGGCCTTTTCAGTCATCAGCGCGCTTACAGAAAGCGCGGGATGAGTCCTTCCTGAATCATCATTTGCGAAGAAAAGCCAGAGAGAGAGAGAAAAAGACAGCCCTGTATAACAAACTCTGGAGACCAGGGTTCAAATCACCACTCGGCCATGAAAACCCACTGGGTGAACTTGCACAAGTCACACTCTTTCAGCCTCAGAAAATCCCATGACAGATTTGCCTTAGGGTCATCGTAAGTCAGAAACAACTTGAAGATACACAACATAGCTTAGGTAGCTTCTTCCCATTTTTAAATCACTTCCAGGAGAGGGCACTCTAAAGTCGAGTAAGATGACAGGGAAAGCAAGTGTTTAACCTTTCATCAGCTAATTAGCTCCCTAAATCCACTATCCATCAGTGCTACTTTGACATTTGTGGAGTTTCCAGAACTATTTTTGAGGAACAAGGGTAGCAACTGTCAAGTAAAAAAATCACAAGAAGGTCTGCTGATGTCCTTGGGCTAAGGAATAGCTAACCAGAGTTTGTTAGTTTTGGAACAGAAAATGACAATGGATAGGAAAATTACTTATGAAGTTTCAGCCTATACAATCTGGTAAGGGCTTTTAATGTTTCCCTTGATGACTACGATGGCTAGACTCTCAATTGCTAGTGAGTCAATTTAGAAATATCCCTACAAAGCAGCACTGGGAAAAATGTGCCCCCCTTTTGTTCGACTGAAACTCTAATGTGCCCTAGCCAGCAAAGCCAGCAGTGAAGAATGCTGGGACCTACATTCCTCTGGAGGACCACTTTGCCCACTCCTACTTCCGGGGATTTGTATCTACAGGGATAAAATAGTCTTACCACTATCAATTTGCCTGTTAACTCCAGATAGTTCATGCACTGGTAACTTTCCAATTAGACTAGTGCACTGCATTCTGCCTGGGGCTGCCCTTCAGGATGACTTGGAAACTACAGCCAATGCAAAATGCAGCAGCTAGACTGCTCTCTGGAACTCCATGCAGACACCATACAACAGCAGTTCTGAAAGAACTGCACTGGGTGCCAACATGTTTTTGGTCTGAATTCAATATGCTGGTGATAAACATTTAAAGCCCTAAATGGTTTGCGGTATCAATATTTGAAGGAGCACCACTGAGAATTGAGATCACTGAAGGGCCCTCCTCTGTATCCCACCAGTAGGGGAAATACATTGTTGGAAGACATGAGAGAGGGCCTTCAGAGTGGTGGCACCCAGCTTGTGGAATTTCTTCCCTATGGAGGCCTGATTGGTACCAACGTTGGGATCATTTCAGTGCCAAGTCAAAACCTGACTTTTTATTAAAGCCTTTGCGCATAACTGAGTTTATTCAGGTTGTGCATGTCCTTTAGTTACATTATTTAAAATTGTTTGACATTATTTAAAATTGTTTGAACTGGTTTAAAATTGTCTACTTTTATCTGATAATCTATTTAATTTGTTTTTATCTTTTTAAATTATTACTATCATTTATTGTTTTAAATGGATTTTATTGTAAACTGCCCTGAGATCGTCAGATATATAATGGGATATAAATATTTTAATATGTAATACAAATAAAACGGAGAACATAACACAGATAATGGGTAGATTAAACAAAGCAGAAGTAAGCAACCTGGTATTCTCCAGACATTTTGGACTACAACTTCCATAGGTCCCAAGCAGCATGGCTAAAGGTCAGATATTATTAGACCTGTGGTTCAGAACATTTGTAGGACACTCAACTGCCTACCTGTGAAACGTAAGGTCCTCTTACCAACAACAACAACAACAAAATTAAAAATGTAAACACTGCTTCCAAGATAGTTTCTTTTGCCTATGTAATAATAAAATTGCACCAAAATATTACAAAGAAAAGCATGACAGACTGCCAGTGATGATTCACTGCTTTTTGGCAACAAACTATCTGACTATTTGTATGGCTTTTACTTTCAGTCTAAAATTAGGTCTTGTTCTTATATACACTCTCACAAATGGCTTACTTTTTAAAGACAATGTTTAAAAACTGTATAGACACAGGGTTGCTGGGAAGCAGTTGGTCTTTTAAGGTAATGATGATTTTTATACTTTCACTCCTTCGGGTTTCACAAAAGAGCTCTGTAACCTAAAAGGAGAGATATGTAAGTTATGTGGGTTCTTTTCAGACTACATTTCTTTATGCTGTAAAAAGTCAGGGCTCTGGTACTGAAAATCAAGTAGGAATCTTTCAGTGGAATTCTGAATTAAGTTCTGGTACTGAAAATAAATTGTTGGTTGGAGAATGCGCTCAGTGGCATTCCAGTCCTCAAATATATGGGTACAGAATCCTCCCCATCCCAAGGCCATAATTTTGCATGCGACCCTGGCTCATGGTCCTTAAAGTTTTATTTTAAAAACCCAAAGTAGATCCATCAAGTTTGAAGTCAGATTGCACATGGTTTAGAATAAGCAATGACTGAGCTTATATGACGTAGGATTCAGCTCAGAATACCAGAGGATATAGAACAAGATCCAGGAGCCTAATGGCTAGGACCTACAGCAACCTAAGAAATCTGCATACTAAAACCTTGGGGCTCTTTTTGCCACAGAAGTGAGTTATGGAAGAATACTGAAATATATGGGGCAGGGAACATGACAATTTCTGTTCTTCACATTTCAACTGCCCCCACAACAGAGTTGCCAGGTGAAATAAAGGACAGGGTTCCTGTCCCTTAATGGTTGTGCAGAAGTGAGAATTTCAGCAGGTGTTGGTTGGCATGCAAGAAAAACCAGCTTAAATTCCCTCTTCTATATGACCTATAAAGGGGCAAGAGCCCTGTCCCTTCTTTCACCTGGCGGTCCTACCCCACAATAACTTCCTGATTCCAGAAACTTTTCAAATATTTTTTAAAATAAGGGCAACAACTCAAGTACCAACTTGAGAGGGCAAGGCTTAAAATCAACTAATCCTGCAGTTTGTGTGTCTTGGCATAAATGGAGTTTTCCAAATCACAGATTCTTTTCTAAACAAGGATGTGTTTTAACTCTGAATATACTATACCTCTGTGCCAAAAAACAACCTTAAAAATGAGAAAGGAAAGACAGTAAAAAGAGTAAACTGTAGATTTTCCTTTGTTTTTTTCCCAGCTGTTTTTTCCTGCTGTTCTAGTCTGGATATAATGTACCAATCACAATGATTACCCTGCTCTTTTTCATCAAATCTCTTATTTAAAACCGTGTGATTTGAAATTGAGACCATGATTTAAAAAACCCTGACACCTTCTATAAAGTAATCTCTTAACTTTGGGATGGAGAACCTGCTTTCTGTCAAGCAATATTATCATCTCAGCTGCCACATAAGCAGGGCCAAAGCTAGTACAGTGGGCCCTTGGTATCCACTGGGGTTTGGTTCCAGGACCCCCCATGGATACCAAAATCCGCAGATGCCTATCCTATTATATACAACGGCATAGTAAAATGGTGTCCCTTATATAAAATGGAAACATCAAGGTTTGCTTCTTGGAATTTTTTTTAAAAAATATGTTCAAGCCATGGATGGTAGAATCAATGGATGCCAAATCCGTGGATACAGAGGGCCAACTGTAGTCAGTAAGCCAGATGCAGAAGAAGTGCCTAATCCTTTTCTAAGGGGGCGGGGGGATGCAAATAGGAGGGAACTATTTTTTCTTCTCCCCAAATATTTCCCTACCCTCTCACTTAAACTGCATGAGCAAAGATATACAGTAGGACAAATGAAGGCTGCTAAACTTTTTATATTTTTTATAATGCACACACACAGAAGAAGCTTTACCTGGTTTTCCAGTCTGTGTGGAAGAAACAGTGTTGCTGTTCCATCAAACACTTTGGTTTTCCCCAGAAATTCAGGGTGGCTGTACAACAGTGCAATTTTCAAGCGCTTGGATTCCAGCTCTGGGATAAATGCTACATGGTATTGATAAAGTTGCAATTCTCTGGGGAAGCCTAAACCAAACAGGTTGGTAACAACCTTTACAGGAATTCCACTGGAGCCTAAAATAAACAAAATTGTTTAAGATTTTGCACTTACAAACATGCATTTTTATAACTCTTCAGTGTGTTGCTTTGTCTGGCTAGATGGAAATACCTGTATACACAGGCAAAGTAACTGACTTGTAAATTGCCCTCCTGTGATAATAGATTTACACCTGTGCCTGCCACGGCATTGTGCTGTGTTTGGCATGCAGACACACATGACAGGTGCTGAATGTTGCCTGTTTCTTCATTTGAACATGTTATAACATACTTTACCTCCAGACAAGACAGAGGTAATGCACAAAAAACAATCTGCAATTCAACTGTGGCTCCTTATTTACATACAATTCAGCTACAGAAACAATGTGTGACTGGCTCTGGTTCTCTTTCATTTACAGTGACTATAGCCACGCTATACAGTTATAGCACTTTGATCCTACTTCCATGGCTCCACCCTAGAGAATCTCGGGATTTATAGTTTGGTGACGTACTTGCTGTTCTCTAGTTTCCTCCTCTGGATTACAGCATTAGAGCTCTCCAGCAGTGACTGCCAAGTGCTTCACAACACTATAAATACTAGGATTTCATAGGATGGAACCATGGAAGTTAAAGGGAATCAAATTGCTATGACTGTGTAGTGTACATCACCCAAGGAGACCTTCTGCTGTGCTTTCTGCAACGGGAATGGCTTTTTTAGTCATCAGCGTGCTTGCAGAAAGCGTGGGATGCGTCCTTCCTGAATTTTCATTTGTGAAGAAAAGCCAGAGAGAGAGAGAGTAGTGTAGATACACCAATATAATACTGTTCATTTCTAATCATTATGTGCTTTCCCATTTCCAACAGGGGAGCTGTCTCCCCAGTCCTGAAAGAGCCAAATTCTTCCTGAACCTTAAGAGGAAAATAAAATATATATAATATAGCTAACTAAACATTTACTGATTTTCTATTCAGGCTGATACATTAGTAGGTTTAGTGCAGTCACTACAAACCTCATGTGCTGTAGTTGTGTTGGATTATAGCTACCACTGCCTGCAGGCTTAAGCAGAATCATTTTGTCTTCACAATAACTGCTAATAGGAAAAGATGAATGCCAGCCCCATCTAGTTATTCTGGTGTGAGCTGATTTTTCTAGACTTGTATTTTTCTTGTCGTGAATCTACAGTCATAACGTGTACTCTCATAGGCCACCCTAGGAAGCATTGCCACTGTAGGGAATCACTGTTTATGAATACTGAAAACTAAGACATAATCATAACCTTCTCTTTGTTTCTATAGAAATGGTGCACTCACTCTTGCTAACTCAAGCCACTAAGGAGTGCTACTTGTAAAAAGCTAGTCATCCTTCTCAGTCTCAAGCAGTACGAAAGTACTATGAACACATATTGGTTGGTGGTTATGGCAACACTGACCAAGTTTACACATGGTTTCATAAACAGAGGCTTTCAAACAAACCAGAATATACAGCCAACTGTATTGCAGTTCCTGCTTATTTCAAATCTAATTCTTTCCTGTTAACCATAGTTTTCCATTTCAGATAAAACGAGAAAACAGTCAATCAAATGTTTTCTGGCTTGTGAAGTCGAAGGCTTTCACGGCCAGCATCCATAGATTTTCCTTGTTTTTTTTCTGGGCTGTGAGGCTGTGTTCTGGAAGAGTTTATTTCTGACGTTTCGCCCGCATCTGTGGCTGGCATCTTTCTGGCTTCTTTGCCAGTTCATGCAAGGGAATGAGCAATGGAGTTGCACATGTAGGCAAAGAGGTAATGTACACTTCATATTATTAAGCCAAGATATGATTAGGTGATCTCTTCCTGTACCTTCAGAATGGCCTGTTTCTCAAATGAAATACAATGGCCCCTGGATCTGCGATATGGCGCAACCACAGATTGTTACATCCTGTACTTAAAATGGCAGTGATGTGAATGCAGATGCAATGAAGTGTCTAGATTCTCCTTGATTTTTTTTCCTGGCTGTGAGGCCATGTTCTGGAAGAGTTTACTTCTGACGTTTCCCCTGCATCTGTGGCTGGCATCTTCAGAGAATGGCATCTTCTCTGAAGATGCCAGCCACAGATGCAGGCAAAATGTCAGAAGTAAACTCTTCCAGAACACGGCCTCACAGCCTGGAAAAAACCCAAGGAAAATCTATGGATGTCAGATGCGAAAGCCTCCGACTTCACAACGAAGCGTCTGCTCTTACGTTGCTGCTATTTAATAACATGGGACACTATCATCCAGGCTTTTTGTCATCTGTGGGGGATCAAGAGGATCCACCGTATGGATTTTTGCTGATTTTGTGTGCACGCGTTCATTTCTTTTGAGATTGTGTTCTCACATTCTATAAATCTGAGCATAAAACACCAGCATTTCAAATAATCATTTCACACTGTAACAAGACAATTCTAGAGCTACTCTATCCTCTTCTGTAACATGGGGGGAGTCATATTGATGGCGATTACCACACAAGTACAAGTACACTACTGAATAGAGGCTATGTTGCCATATCAGGAGAATACAGTTTATTTCCAAAGAAAGCAACAGATTACACTACTACACCTGTTTTAGAATCTCTGACATGTTCCATTGTCTCCCTGGTATTTACTCCCATGTCTTCAAAGTTACAACGGATCTTTCCCCCTCTGTCCATCACTTTATAGCCAGAACCTCCAACAGAAAAGCCAACTTGAAGAAGAAAAAAAGAGAGATATAAAATCTTCTTGAAGTCTCAAGAAGAATGAGGTAAAGCCATCATGAACATTAAAATCTTAAATATATGAGGTCTGTCTATTAAATAATATCTACCTTTCAGAAAATCAGGGAGAATTGATTGTGAAGGCTTGAGTGGTGGTCTTGAACATGTCTGAACCTGAATGACAAAAATCAACACTCTCGGCCATTCAGTAAATTGTCAGTCGGCATTTAAAGCAGCTGTGTTGTCGTGTGCCGGAAAAATGCTAAGTTTAAAAATCAAGCAGTATGACATTCTGCAGCAACTTGAGGCAAATCTAAACCTTTTTCAAAAAGCATCACTTCTGATGAAACCTGGATCTTCCAGTATGATCCTGAGACAAAATGCCCTGGAAAACACCATCATCACCAAGAATGAAAAAGCACATCAAAGCAAGTCCACATTCAAAGCCATGCTCATTGTGGGGGGGAGGGGGTTTGACATCAAGGGTGTAATTTTGGCAGAATGGGCTCCAGAAGGCAGACCAGTGAACCAGCATTATTATAAGGAAGTTCTGACAAAGCTGAGAGTCAGGAAAAAAAGGCCAAAACTGTGGGGAAATGGTTTCATTCTTCATCAAGACAATGTGCCTGCTCACACAGCACTTTCTATGAAGCAGTTTTTGGCCAATAAACGCATTACTACACTTGAACATCCTCCATAGTCACCAGATTTGGCACCATGCAACTTTTTTTCTTTTCCCTAAAGTGAAATTGGTGTTTAAAGGAACACATTTTGAGTTAATTGGTGCAGTAAAGAAGAAAATATCAGATGTGTTGAAACAGCTGACAGAAACTGATCTGCTCCACCCCTTCAACCTGTGGAAAGCAAGACTGCATTGGTGTGTGAGTGTGAATGGGGAGTATATTGAAGGGACAAGCATTAGAATTGTAATACAGGTAAATAAAGATGGGCTATTGTATCAGTCTTGCTATTTAATAAACAGACCTCATATATGAAAACAGTAGGAATAATGTTTACTACACAAAGCATAGCCATATTATGAGATGTAGCTAATGGCATACAGGGCAACCTGTCATGTCATTCATTTACTGTGAATTTTTATTACATTGTAAACTTCATAGCTGATTCAACATACTGTTTTCTTATTTATCAAGTAAATCATTACTGATTGACTGAAATTTTATGAATATAGTTCACAATAGAAGCAACACAGCTGAGCAGTCTTTTCTCTGCCACTACCATAAGTGATTGTACTTCACAAATGAAGGGGTCTTGGAGCAAGGGTTTCTTAGATAATCTAAAAGGTGAAGCAGATGGCATAGGGAAGGTACTCCTTTGGGTACACTGGCTCATGGCGTAAAGGCAGTCACCAGCACTTTGAATATTTCATATATATTTGAATATTTCAACAGCTGAAAATTCTACTGGTCAATGCCTAGTAGAAAAACAGAAAAACAACAATGATCCAGGACCTGATCCTGGGCAAGCATGCTGACCTTGCTTGTATCATGAATACATGGCTGAATGAAGCTAGGGAAGTTAACTTCTCCCAGCTGTGGCCAACTGGGTTCTGTGCACAGCAGCAGATAAGGCCTGGGAGGAGGGGAGGCAAAGCTGCAGCAGCAGATGAGTGGTGAGGAGTGTGTGGCAGGGGAGGGGAAGGTTGCAATGGTTTATCATGATTCCATTTCCAACACCAGATGCCCTGTCTTGCAGACTGCCTGGTTTGGTTCCAGGCAGAATTCAAAGTGGGGGTTATCACCTGTAAAGCCCTATAGAGCTTAGGTCCAGACTACCTTAAAGATCATAGCTCCTTGTAGAAGCCTACCTGAATCTTAAGACCCTCAAAGTAGGCCTTTCTCTTGATGCCCCCATGGTCACAGGCCTATCTTGTAAGGGCGTGGGAGAGGACCTTGACAGTGGCTGCTCCCAGGCTGTGGAATTCTCTGTGGAAGTTTATGCTAGTGTCCTCTCTGCTCTCCTTCCATCAGTACATTTGCTCTCCTATTTATTTAAATAGGCTCTTGGTGATTAATGGGTTGTACAGAAGGGTTTTTAATGGTGTTTGTACATTGCACTTTTATCATTTTTGTTATGTTTTTGAAATTACTTTATACTGTTTTAAATTATTGCTTTTCTAATATGATAACTAATTTAATAGTCTTTTTAACTTTCTATCATCATTTTTTAGCTGTATCTTGTTTAAACCTTGTTGTAAGCCATTTTGGGTCCCATGTCAAAAAAAGAGGCAGGATATGAATCAAATAAATAAATAAATGATGCCTTGAAGTCCAGAATATTTTAATAGTTGTTGCACCATTAATTCATACACTTACATTTCGGTGGACTTTTTCCAGCTCTTGTGTGGCTATTAGCATCTTCATTCCCACTCTGCAAAGCTAAGGGATCACTGCTCCCTAAATAACCCTGTGAGATCAAGATGACAGGACAGAGGCAAGAAAGTAAAAACTAAAGGCCTATAAATAAATAACCTCTTTCTGCATTGGTACTTCTTCCACACGCATTTCTGTTTAAGAAAAAATGTATACATTTTCATTTGTTCATGAATGACTGAGTCACGGAGTCGTGTTTAAATTATGATCAACAATAATCCCAAGGGCTTTTTCGCATGTAGTACTGCTGAGCCATGTATCCCCCACCTGTGCATTTGGTTTCTGTGGCCTAAATGTAGAATTTTGCATTTTTCCCCAATGAATTTCATTTTATTAATTTCAGCCCAATTTTCTAGTTTCTCTAGGTCTTTTTAAAATTCTGTTCCTATATTCCAATGTGTTAGCCACCCCTCCCAGTTTTGTATCTTCTCCAAACTTGATTCCCTCCACTCTGTCATCTAAGTCACTGATTAAAATGTTGAAGAGTAATGGCCCTAGGATGCAGCCCTGAAGCACTCCATTCAAGACCTCCTTCCAGTCTGAAGTGCAGCTATTGATGACTCTTTTTTTATAATAGACAACACCATAATATATTTTTATTATAAAGAATTTCCAATACAGTAAAACAACAGAAGAAAAAGAGAAAGGATATACAGAAAACACAAAACAATGACAAAGGATGTGTGTGCTCTTTGTTTTTATTGCAAACCTAAAATTTCTTTCCCTTTATTTCTGTTTAGCAATGACAAGCATGTACTGTATATAATACTGACTGAACTTTGATAGTAATAGCTAAATACCAAGACTTCCAGAGACTATCCAAGATATTTTAGTAAGAAACTTATAACAAACAAATACCAAGCTTGAGTCCACTAATGGGTAATCAATCCCTAATGCACATAGGAGTAGATTTTAAAAAAACAAAAAACAGTCAGGCTTCACAAACATACCACTCTGGGGGAATCAGGTTGTTCAAATGTCCCTCCTCTATAAAGCCCTCGTGCTTTCACACGAGCCCGGCCGCTCATCTCTCCAGGTACAACTCACTTAAACAAACAAAAGAACAAGAGTGAAATTCAGGCACTTGATATGAGTGTTATCCAGTTAACAGTAGCTTGAGCAGCATAGGTTTTCCTGAAAGGAATGCACAAGACCAAAAGGTTGTGAATACCTCAAGAACCTCTTTTATAAACCTATTCACCCATATACAAAATTCAGAAGAGATTCTTCTCCATATTTTCCGACTATGACAGTTGTATTGCAGAGGTGGGCAAAGTGCTGCCTTCTAAATGTTGAACATCTGGAGGACTACTATTCCCATCAGCCCTAGGCAGTACAGCCAATTGTGAGAAATTCTGGGAGTTGCAGTCCCACATTTTGCCCATCCCTGATGTATTGTATGGTTATGTGAGACAGGGCTTTTTGACAATGTTATCAAGGACTTGCAAGTCTTTCTCCAAAGAGCCTTCTTCACTCCGCTCCTGTGAGCCCTTAGGTATCCCAGTCCCCATCCCAACGCTATTGGTGCTGCTTTTGTTTTAAGAAAACTGTCAATACAATATCATCAATCAATACAAAATATCCCAAGAAGTATTGCAGAATTTACTATTCTAGAGCAAAGCTAATTTCTCGGGCAAAAAGGGGTTGTGAGTGGAAAAAGTTTAAGAAGCCCTGTTCTAGAGCACAGCAAATAATTTTTCATAGAATTGTCTATGTGTGATACCATCCTGTCATGGTTGTTGTTGTGTGCCTTCAAGTCATTTCCAACTTACAGTGATCTTAAGGTGAAATTATTATGAGGTTCTCTCAGCAAGATTTATTCAGAGGTTTGTCATTGCCTTCTACTTAGGCTGAGAGAATGTGACATTCCTAAGGCCACCCAGTAGGTTTCCATGCCTAAGTGAGGATTTTAACCCTGGTCTCCTGGAGTTCTAGTCTAACATTCAAACCATGCCATGCTGACTCTCATACCGTAGCATTTCATTATAAATAAAATAACTTGAACAATTTAATAGTAGACAATATCTAGGTTAGAAGATTTGTAGGGCCTTTGAGAATAACTAATCAAATTGTTTTCTGTATCTTAAATCTTCTTGTTTCTTTTTCCTTCTGCTGTGTTTCTCCCCTTGTTTTTAATTTGTGTTGGTGGTTGTTTAATACTGTTTTACAGCTTTAAGCCATAAGCCTCTTTGTGGAGCTACTTGGTTCAAAAAATTACAATGAGAGAATTAAATTGATAATTTTAGTTTGAGGAAGAGCTCAAGACCAACCCAGAAATCACCCTTCCAAGATGTTTAGCTAAAGCCCACCCAAAAATGTAAATTTGCTTTACTCTCCCAGCTTACACGTGTAAACATTATACTGTGAAATAGTGACATGGGTTCTTGTGTACTTGTGGTTTAGGTAGCATGCTGAGTCCTAAAAGGATGAGCCATTTTCCATTAAGACAACAGTAGATTTGTGGGATCAACTTTACTTTTATTCAAGCCTTATCAGATGTATTTTATTGTACAAGACCCAGGTGTACAACTTTAGAAGAACAGTTACACATTTTGTGTATTTTGTCACTTGTGATACTGCCCTTACATTAGGGTAGGCAACCTATGCCTTGCATCTGGTTCTCCCAGCTGTTTCGGGATTGTCTCCTGGAACCTCTGCCAAATTTGGCGACATGCTACCAAAGTTGGTGTTCTCTCTCTCTCTCTCTCTCTCTCTGGCTTTTCTTCGCAAACGATGACAGTTCAACAAAAGAATGTACCATACACACAAAGCAAGTGCAAACACACACCTTTTGATTTAGATCCCTTTCACTCTACCCAGTCACAGTACTATGTTTCCACTTTAATTGCCATGGCTGCATCCTATGGAATCCTGGAGTTTGTATGCTGCGGCAATGGAGCTCTCAGGGTGACAATTCTAAATACAGTAGCCCCCCCTTATCTCCTGGGGATTGGTTCTGGGGGGCCAGTGGATACCGAAAACCGTGGATAATAGCAAACACCATTGAAAATAATGGGATTTCCAGTCTAACATACCAGTTGTCTTGGAGGACCTAGAAAATGGCTAGAGAGGAGACATTTTCTAGGAATACTCTATGGTAGCTGTGCTGTTTTGTGTCCTGTGGATAATTGAATCAGTGGATAATGAATCAGTGGATACGGGGGTCCTACTGTACTGTAGTCTAAATACAGTTGTCCCTTCATATTTGCTGGGGTTTGGTTCCAGGACCCCCCATGGATACCAAAATCCGTGAATACTCAAGTCCCATGATATGCAATGGCATAGCAAAATGGTGTCCCTTCTATAAGATGGCAAAATCAAGGTTTGCTTTTTGGATTATTATTTTTTAAAGAATATTTTCAAGCGGTGAATACTTAAATCCGTGGATACCAAATCAGTGGATATGGAGGGACTACTGTAAATGCGGGCTATTGGACTTCAACTCCCAGAAGCCTCAGCCACCTAGGTCAATGACCAGGGATTCTGGGAGCTGAAGTCCAAAACATCTGGAAACATGAGGAAAAAATACACCCAACGCCAGTGGGATTACAGTTGTCCTTTTATATTCGCTGGGGTTTGGTTCCAGGACCACCACCCCCTCCCGTGGATACCAACATCCGTGAATACTCAAGTCCCATTATAGGCAATGGCATAGCAACAAGGTGTCCCTTATATAAAATGGCAAAATCAAGGTTTACTTTTTGGATTATTATTATTATTATTAAAATAATGTTTTCAAGCCGTGAATACTTAAATCCGCGGATACCAAATACGTGGATACGGAGGGACAACTGTATTTCTGAAGAAGCAAAAGCTCGGGAAAAGAGCAGGCGCTGAGTCTCTCTGGGGGTCCTTTTCAAGGAAATGGAGGGTCAGGTTGGAAGAGAGGAGGGCACCTACCCACCCCCGCTCACCCTCTGAGGCGAAGACCGTTTAAAACCACGCTCCCTGAGAGAAATTCGCCACCTTTCCTGTCGCTGCTTCGCGCACCGCCCGCTTTCCTCACAAGCAATGCGTTCCCGCCACACCCTTGCGCCTCGCCCGCCCCGAGAAGCCCCGCCCTCTTTCCCTTTCTCGCATGGCAATTGGACTAAACGGCTCCCTTTCAGAGCCCTGCGCTTTACCATTGGCCACCCTCTCTGCCCGTTATGGCTCCACCTTTCATTTTAGATTTCTTCTTTCAGGTTTCTTCCCACGACTAATGTTGGCAACGCTTGTGGATTTTAATACATTCCTCTCAGTAACACACTGAAACAATAAGAATAGTGGAATAATAGTGCTATAACTGTGCAGTATGATAATGTGAATTTCCTCCCTGGAGGAAAATAGTGTGACTAAATATCTCCTGAGCGAAATGGTCAAGCCCCCACCACAAATTTCTCCCTCCCTTATTTTATTATTTTCTACACAATTAAAAACACATAAAACATACTAAACAAAGGTAATCAACCTACAACAACAACAACAACAACAAACGTTTACAATTACACAGGCCACATAAACTCATTACAACTAACATTTAAAATAATTTTCTAATTTAAAATAACTTAGAAAATAACATTTTCTAATTTCTAGCTAAATTTGTATGTTATAATAACATTCCTTTATTATATAATTTGTTCAATGTTTATTATCTTTAAAACATCTGTGTATACACACTTCTATATACTATTTTGATTTTTTTTTCTTCCTCACTTAATATTATTTTTAGTATTTGTTTTGGAAAACAAATACTAAAAGCCCCCCAAAATTTCTCCCCCCATTATTTTCTTATTTTCTACACAATTAAAAACACATAAAACATACTAAACAAACGTAATCAACCTACAACAAACAACATTTACAATTATACAGTCCACATAAATTCATTACAACGAACATTTAAAACAACTTTTAAAACAACAGTCATTCCTGAATCTTCATTTGCGAAGAAAAGCCAGAGAGAGATTTATCAGATACAAACGATGTTTAAAAAATCCTTTTGCAGTCTGCTTTTCTGAGCATATATATTTGACACAAAATCCAGAATGCATAAAAAAGTGATAACTTTCTCTCTCTCTCTGTCTTTTCTACGCAAACGAAGATTCAGGAAGGACTCATCCCACGCTTTCTGCAAGCGCGCTGATGACTAAAAAGGCCAATCCGAGATAAACAAGTCCAGTTGCAGAAAGCACAGCAGAAGGTCTCCTTGGGTGATATTTCCAGGTTGTGATTCTTTCTGCGTTGTTGTTTCTCTTCAAGACTTGTTCGGCGTGAGTTCTCAAATAAGGCTGCAGCATTGTGGATAGTGTGTCTCCAAGCCTCGCAATGTGAGGCCCGGGCGGACCACTGTTGGTGATCAATTTGGCCAAGTCTGAGATGTTGTTTCAGGTAATCTTTGTATCGCTTTTTTGGAGCGCCTCTCTTACGCTGACCTGTGACGAGTTCACTGTAGAGTACTATTTTGGGGAGGCGATGGTCCTCCATCCTAGAAACGTGCCCTGCCCAGCGCAGCTGTGTTCTCAACATCATGGCCTCAATGCTGGTGATCCCTGCTTGCTCAAGGACAGCAACATTCGTCACATAGTCAGTCCAGTGTATATTTAGGATTGTGTGTATATAGCGCTGATGAAAGCGTTCGAGGAGTCGTAGGTGGTGGCAATAGGTAACCCATGTTTAAGATCCATAAAGGAGAACAGACAGTACAATGGCTCTATACACACTGATTTTTGTGCTTTGCCTCAGGTGTTTATTGCTCCAGACTCTTTTGTGAGGTCTTCCAAATGCACTATATGGCTTTGCTAATCTGTGATCGATCTCTTTGTCAATCTTGGCATCTGAGGAGATGATGCTTCCCAGGTAGGTGAACTGCTGAACAGACTTGAGCACAGATTTGCCGACGGCAATGTGGGGATGGTGGTGTTCGTCCTGTGGTGCAGGCTGGTAAAGAACTTCTGTTTTCTTCAGGTTGACTTCCAGCCCAAACAGCTCTGCAGCAGTTGCAAAGCAGGATGTTAGGCGCTGCAGAGCTGCTTCTGTGTGGGCAACAAGGGCAGCATCATCAGTGAAGAGCAGCTCACGGACTAGATAGTTTAGAGTCTTAGTGTGAGCCCTCAGACGGCTTAAGTTAAACAAGCTACCATCAGTACGGTAGCGTATATAGATGCCGTTGTCTTCTTCAAGCTCTGCCGTAGCTCTTTGGAGCATCATACTGAAGAAGATTGTAAATAAAGTTGGCGCAAAAACACAACCTTGCTTCACTCCATTAGTTATTAGAAAGGGCTCTGAAAAAGCATCGTCATATCTGACTTGACCACGCTGGCCCTCGTGTAGCAAGATAATCATTTTAAGGAATTTGGGGGGACATCCTACTCTTTCCAGGATCAGCTTTTCTACTCACAGTGTCGAAGGCTTTGGTGAAGTCAACAAATGTTACATAGAGACCCTTGTTCTGCTCCCTACATTTTATTACCTTTATTGGCCAACCAATACATTTTATACATTCTATTACCTTCATTGATGGTAGCTTGTTTAACTTAAGCCGTCTGAGGGCTCACACTAAGACTCTAAACTATCTAGTCCGTGAGCTGCTCTTCGCCGATGATGCTGCCCTTGTTGCCCACACAGAAGGAGCTCTGCAGCGCCTAACATCCTGCTTTGCAACAGCTGCAGAGCTGTTTGGGCTAGAAGTCAACCTGAAGAAAACAGAAGTTCTTTACCAGCCTGCACCACAGGACGAACACCACCATCCCCACATTGCCGTCGGCAAATCTGTGCTCAAGTCCGTTCAGCAGTTCACCTACCTGGGAAGCATCATCTCCTCAGATGCCAAGATTGACAAAGAGATCGATCACAGATTAGCAAAGGCATATAGTGCATTTGGAAGACTTCACAAAAGAGTCTGGAGCAATAAACACCTGAGGCAAAGCACAAAAATCAGTGTGTATAGAGCCATCGTACTGTCTATCCTCCTTTATGGATCTGAAACATGGGTCACCTATCGCCACCACCTACGACTCCTCGAGCGCTTTCATCAGCGCTGTCTACGCACAATCCTAAATATACACTGGACTGACTATGTGACGAATGTTGCTGTCCTTGAGCAAGCAGGGATCACCAGCATTGAGGCCATGATATTGAGAACACAGCTGCGCTGGGCAGGGCACGTTTCTAGGATGGAGGACCATCGCCTCCCAAAAATACTACTCTACGGTGAACTCGCCACGGGTCAGCGTAAGAGGGGCGCTCCAAAAAAGCGATACAAAGACTCCCTGAAACAACATCTCAGGCTTGGCCAAATTGATCACCAACAGTGGTCCGCCCTGGCCTCACATCGGGAGGCATGGAGACGCACTATCCACAATGCTGCAGCCTTATTTGAGAACTCACGACGAACAAGTCTTGAAGAGAAACGACAACGCAGAAAGAATCACAACCCAAAAACATCACCCAAGGAGACCTTCTGCTGTGCTTTTTGCAACCGGACTTGTTTATCTCGGATTGGCCTTTTTAGTCATCAGCGCGCTTGCAGAAAGCGCGGGATGAGTCCTTCCTGAATCTTCGTTTGCGAAGAAAAGCCAGAGAGACCTTCATTGACCAACCAAAACACTAAACACAGGATGCAAGTTTTCAAAACTCTATTGACTTCTTCATCAGCCAAAATTGTTAAAAAATAAAAGTGACAATGTTGGAGTCACAGGCCTACGTGTCATTTCTGATGTTTCTTGTGTTGTTGTTCAGGTGAGAGATTTCATGCAGGCAGAGGCCACTCCTACTTCCAGGGTGTCGTTTACATGATGAAAATGTAGTGGGAAGAATTCGTGTCGAACCCTGGCTGTTTACACGTACATTGGGTCGGGTACGTGATTTTCGGAAGGGGGCCCACCTTTTATCCCTCAACCTGTGGGACTTCCAGTCCCGCAGTTTGTGCCGGTTTTTAAAAAAGTCACTGGAGGATTCGGAAAATCGGAAATGTAAACAGCCCAGGACAAGCTATCTCGGTACTAGGGGATGACCGGAAATGGTGACTGGGGGCGGGCTTAGAGTTCAGCGACCAGAAAAGGAGGGGTCAGTCACCCGTTCAACAGATCCAGCCTCACCAGCTGAAAACAAAGGCATCCCTTCCAGCTGCACGTAGGTTTGTGTGTGTGTGCGTGTACTCAATCACCTTTTTAAATGGATTTCTACACTGCAAACCCTTCAGCTTTAACCTCTTCCTCAACTGCATGTTACAAAGAGATCGTGGTGGGCAGAGGGTCATCCATTCATTCCCTGCCTGGATCACCTCTCTGGGTCTGAACGGATAATCATACATTCATCACCCCCCCAAGGCACAGTAAAATATTCCAGCGTCTGAGTGAATGAACACACTTTTATCCCTCCCCCCTATACAAGGCACAGTAAAAAAAAATGCCAGCATCTGTGTCTTTCAAAATGCCTGTGTGTCACTGGCTTGAAATCTTCACTCTGCAGCTGCCTCTGCTTTAAGCGTTAACATTTTAAAAGGAATCCCAAGCCTCTCCTCCCCCCCTCACTCGGCTTGATTTCAAAAGGAAACACAGGGTTTAATTGTTCCTGTTCTCAGCGAAAGATCACATTCTGGGTCTTTCAAAATGACTTCTGCCTCTGCTTAAAGGGTTAATGTTTTTAAGAGACAGGACAAACACAAGCCTCTGCCCGCTCCCCCCCCCGCCAGCCAGCCAATAGCATCACTTGTGGCGTGGAACTCTAAAGGAAGTACGTCACCGAGGTTGTGAAAACACAAGTAATCGCATCCTTGATTGACAGAAAAAAAAAAATCCCGGTAGGCTAAACATGTGTAAACAACAAAAGCACGAGATATAAGAGTATGAGACCAATAAAAAGAAACGGAACTTTTGACATGTAAATATCAATCACGGGATCTTCCAGGATTTCCTAAAGAGTGACAAAAATTGTCTAAACAGCGTGGGACGAATACGGGATCAGGAAGTCACGGCAAGCCCCGCGACAAAAATTGTCTTGTAACTGGCACCCTGGCTATGTGAAGCCGAGACAAAGGGCAGTAACATTTAAATCCTTTTGCAGCAATGAGGCAACCTCTCTTGGTATCCAGGCTGTCTGAAGAAAAGTGACAATTTTGGAGTCAGAGTCCTACGTGTTGTTTCACCAACATCTGAAACAACATGTAGGCCTGTGATTCCAACATCGTCACTTTTGTTTCTTTATTTTTTTAATGTCGTTTTCCTGATGAAGAAGCCAGTAGAGCTTCAAAAGCTTGCATCATGTGTTTTGCATTTTGGTTGGCCAATAAAGGTCTTGCTTTTTTGTGGATTGTGGATTTTGTTTTGCTGCATGGCCATCACGGCAACCCCTGAATGTGTTTCCTATATTTGACACAGAAGATAGTGAAGAAGCAAAACAAACAATGTCTTCTGTCAACTTAAAAATCTAATGTCTTTGTTTGCTTTCCTGGGTAACAAAATATGACTATGGGTAAGAACATTCATTTCAGAGTTCACAAAAACTGTGATAATTTTTTTTTTCAGAACATGGCAAAAAAAAATTAATGAAGTTTATTTGGGCAGGCAATAAACCCAGAGTTAGAATGAAGTCGTTGCAAGATGCTCTGACCAGAAGAGGTCTGGGAATGCCAAACCTGAAAAGATTTTAAACTTATTTTAAGCCATATATGTGCCGCACCACCTGGTCAGGAAATAGTAACAATGTAAAGATGCAACTACTGTTCTATGCCATTGCACATATAAAAATTGTTTGTTTCAGGAAATAAAGTTGGCATGAGTCTGCTCCCCTCAGGCTTCATTCTGGTTCCCGCAAGGATTCTGTTAACCTCTTAAGATGCACTGAGAGGACAGGGTCAGATCTCTGTGCTTGGTTCCAGCATGATTTCTAGCAGGGATTAGTACAGAACTGCTGGGCAAAAGAACTTTGCATCCTCTAGTAGGGGGTTAAAGTGACACTTGGGGTGATACAAACTACACCCACTTCAGTTGTCAATATCAAAGGCAGTATACAATCTGAGAATTGCACTCTAATATCCCTGTGGTTGTCAGCTTTTAACATTTTCCCTGTTGCTGCTTTGCTGACCTTTCACAGCAACCCCCAAATATTTTAGTAGGTAAAGCTGTTCCTTGGCATAAAGATAAAAAGAGACAGGCAAAATTTTGCCTGCTGAATAACTGCATGTGAAGCTAGGGCTGGATATGTGTAGGTGCAGGGCTTGTTCAAAATATTGGCAGCCTTCCCTGTTCTTGGGTGAGAAGCTCTAGTTGGACTGAAGCTATTCAGTATGGCCAAATATCTGATGCCAATCTCTTCTGAATGTGAGAGATACAAGTCACAATCCTTTTTTGGCCTATTAGTGTCTGCTCCTGTAAAAGTTAGAAAGTTGTTGTTCAGCACCTTAATTGTTAAATTAATTAACTAATTAATTACTTTTAACTTGCAAGTCAGCTCCTTCCAAAATATTTCTCTCCAGCTAAATTCTTCTCCAATGTAGCTGCTAGACTCATATCTTGTTATCTTGAATTTTACAGAGGTTATATGGCATTTCTCTGATTAATGTCTCCCCACACCCAACTTACTTACAAACTCTGTAGGGAGATGATGAAACCTACAAGCACAGACACGTCCACACTGAGCAACTGTCCTTGTTTTTTGTTTTTCCTTTCCAGGCCATATAATTTCTGTTTCTGGCACAAATGAATGACCCAGGTTCATCAGGGTAAGCTGGACGTAAAATTTACACATCATCGAACAGTAATTAAGGACAATTTTACTAAATCAATTTATACTTAAATCTATTTATACATGCAAATGCAACAGTTAGTAGAATGTACACATGGTTTATTTCTAATACTCCAGTCTGTATCAATAATACAGTTGTCCCTCCGTATCCATGGATTTAATTATTCATGGCTTGAAAATTTTATTAAAAAATAATCCAAAAAGCAAACCTTGATTTTGCCATCTTATATAAGGGACACCATTTTGCTATGCTATTGCTTATAATGGGACTTGAGTATTCCACGGATGTTGGTATCCACAGGGGGTCCTGGAACCAAACCCCAGCAAATATGAAGGGGAACTGTATGAGTGACAATGAGTGACAGGCTCAAAAACGCTTTTTAGGCCTTATATATTCAATCTAACACATATGCTAGAAGCAACAGGCATTGCGAATCTCCCTTATTTATGTACCTTCACAGGGCCATTCCTAGACCACTGGTGTCTCAGGCAGAATAGTATTTCTGTTGTACAATATAACTTTGAGGTATAGTTTGTATGCATAATTTCTCCCATTCATATATGATGTTGAATTTGCATGTACAAATATGATCATACTATGAAGATGGACCAGACTTGTTTTCTGTTGTAGAAAGTAGCCCGGGGCGGGGGATGCATGAATACTTCAGGAAAGCAAATTTCAGCTAAACATTAGATTCTAAATATTAGGAGAAACTACCTAGCAATAAAAGTTTTTCAACACACAGGCAGTCTTGGGAAGTACAGTAAAGGATTATCCTTCACTAAATCACTATCTGTAAGAAATACTGAAGTGTCAAGCAGTGGCGGGTGGTGGGTACTGGATCAGTGCAGCAGTGAATTCACTCTAGGGGCTTGTCTACATGAGGGAGAAAAATGTGGATTGATGCACACTAACACCAATCCAAAGCAGCCTTGATTTGTCTTTTCTTTCTTTCTTTCTTTCTTTCTTTTTCTTTCTTTGCAAAAGTGCAGGCATGCAAAGCTATCCACTTTTGCTGTCCCAACGGGCAAACCTGAAAATCAAGATGGCAGATGCAAGTGAATTGCTCACATTTTTATTGTCACCAATTGCTGCTGCTGAACAGTATTTTTTTTTAAAAAAAAGTGTATCTAAGATGTGAAAGTGCAATATTCTACCTAAATAAATTTTAAAAAGAAAAGAAAAAGGCTGTTTCATTGCTTCAGCACACAGTCACTAAGGTGAAAATCCAACATGGCAATTCCAAGTGCTTGCCTTGTTAGCAAGCTCCGCCCTGCCCATGACTGACCAATCATCTTTCTACTTCTACTTGAATGAATGTGAATCAATTGTCCCTACCAGCGGGAATGCGCATTCCATGCAGAATTTTTTTAAAACTTTGGGGAAAGCCACAAAGGCTTTTCCTTTAAAGTTTTTAGTAAATTTGGTCCCCCTATGTCTGGATACTGTGGATTGATGCAGATGCCATATAGCCAAATTGCATTCTTCTCTAATTCTGAGTATTTTAGATAGCTTTACAGGAGCTATCCAAGGTGCTGAACCTAATTTCACACAGATGGCTCAGCAGACAACTCTAATATCAGGTTGAAAACCTGGAGAATCATAGAATCATAGAGTTGGAAGAGACCTCAAGGGCCATCCAGCCCAATCCCCTGCCATGCAGAAATACACAATTAAGTCATTCCTGACAGATAGCCATCCAGCCTTTATTTAAAAATCTCCAAAGAAGAAGACTCCACAACACTCCCAGGCAGTGTATTCCACTTCTGAACACCTCTTACTGTCAGAAAGTTCTTCCTAATGTTTAGGTGGAATCTCTTTTCTTTTAGTTTGAACCGACTGCTCTGTGTCCTAGTCTCTGGAGCAGCAGAAAACAAGCCTGCTCAATCCTCAGTATGACATCCCTTCAAATATTTAAACATGGCTATCATGTCATCTCTCAACCTTCCTTCTCCAGACTAAATGTGCCCAGCTCCCTAAGCCGCTCCTCATAGGACATGGCTTCCAGACCACCCACCATCCTGGTCGCTCTCCTCTGGACACATTCCAGCTTTTCAATATCCTTCGTGAATTGTGGCGCCCAGAACTGGACACAGTATTCCAGGTGAGGTCTGACCAAAGCAGAATATAGTGGCACTATTACTTCCCTTGATCTAGACACTATACTCCTATTAATGCAGCCTAGAATCACATTGGCTTTTTTAGCTGCTGCATTACACTGCTGACTCGTGTTCAGCTTGTGGTCCACTAAGACTACCAGATCCTTTTCGCATGTACTGCCCTCAAGTCATGTGTCACCCATCCTATATCTGTGCATTTCATTTTTACTGCCCAAGTGTAGTTTCCTACATTTCTTTCTGTTGAAATTCATTTTGTTAATATTGGCCCAGCTTTCTAATCCATTGAGGTCATTTTGGATTCTGATTCTGTCCTCTCCCTACCCCTCCTAATTTGGTGTAATCTGCAAACTTGATAAGCATACCCTCTATTCCCTCATCCAAGTCATTGATAAAGATGTTGAATAGCACTGGGCCCAGGACAGAATCCTGTGGCACCCCACTGGTCACTTCTCTCCAGGATGAAGAGGAGCCATCGGTGACTACCCTTTGGGTTCAGTCAGTCAACCAATTACAAATCCACCTAACTTTTGCATTGTCTAGCCCACAGGTTGATAACTTTTTTTTCAAGAATATCATGGGCGACCTTGTCAAAAGCCTTACCAAAATCAAGATACGCTACATCCATTGCGTTCCCTTCATCTATCAAGTTTGTAACTCTATATTAAAAAAAAGAGATGAGATTAGTCTGGCATGACTTGTTTTTGAGAAATCCATGTTAACTTTTTGTGATCATGGCATTCCTTTCTAAATGGTTACAGAGTGTCTGTTTAATGTTCTGCTCTAGAATTTTTCCTAGTGTTGATGTCAGGCTGACTGGGCAGTAATTTTTTGGGTCTTCTTCCCCCCCCCCTTTTTTTTTTTAAAGATGGGGACAACATTTGCCCTCCTCCAGTCTGCTGGCACCTCTCCTGTTCTCCAGGAATTCTCAAAGATTATTGACAGTGGTTCTGAGATTACTTCTGCCAGTTCTTTTAATAACCCTTGGATGATGTTCATCTGGCCCTGGAGACTTTAACTCATTTATACTGGCCAGGTATTCCTGAACTACCTCTTTACAAATTCTGTGCTGTATTTCCCCTACTGCATCATCTGCTCCATCTTCCCCAGGTTGAGCACTGTTCCCCCTTTGGGAGAAGACTGAAGCAAAGAAGGTGTTAAGTAGTTCTGCCTTTTCTTTGTCCCCTATTAGCCTTCTGCCATCTTCTCCCCGCAGCAGCCCTACCATTTCCTTGTTCTTCCTTTTGCTACAGACATATCCCCCCAAAAAAACCCTTTTTATTGTTTTTAACCTCTCTAGCAAGCCTGAGCTCCAGCTGAGCTTTGGCTTTTCTGACTTTCCCCCTACATGAGCTGGCTATTTGTTTGAATTCTTCTTTGGTGATTTCTCCCTTTTTCCATTTCTTGTACATGTCCTCTTTAAGTTTTAGCTCAGTTGAGAGTTCTTTTGACATCCAACCTGGTTTCTTTACACCTCCCCTTTTTCCTCCTCATTGGAACTGTTTGAAGTCGTGCCTTCAATATCTCACTTTTTAGAAACTCCCATCCTTCATGAACTTCTTTATCTTTTAGTATTTCTGACCATGGGATCTCCCCCAGTAATTCCCTAAATTTTCTGATATCAGCTTTCTTAAAGTCTAGAATGCATGTCTGACTATGCTTGGCTTCCCCTTTCCTCTGTATAACAAACTCCAGAAGAACATGGTCACTCCCCCCTAGGGATCCCACCACTTCCACACCATTAACCAGGTCATCCCCATTGGTTAGGATCAGATCTAAAATAGCTGATCCCCTTGTTGTCTCTTCCACCTTCTGGACAATGAAATTGTCTGCATGACAAGTGAGGAATTCGTTGGACCTTAAATTCTTGGCAGAGTTGGACTTCCAGCAACTATCAGGATAGTTAAAATCCCCCATTACTACTACATCTCTCCTTTCTGAATGTGAGGTCAACTGTTCCAGGAAGGCATCATCCAAGTCCTCAGTTTGGCTTAGAGGCCTGTAGTAGACCCCCAGAATGATATCCCTGCTGTTTCTCTGTCCCCTAATTTTTATCCAGATGCTCTCAACCTGGCACCCAGGATTTAAGTCATGGATCTGTTCACAGGTGTACACATCCTTAACGTATAATGCTACTCCATCACTCTTCCTGTTTGGCCTATTTTTCTGAAATAGGCTATACCCCTCTATTAGTACACTCCAATCATGAGAAATCCCAACAGGTTTCAGTGATGCCTATGATATCATCTTTGTTTTGGTGTGCTAAGATTCACTCCTCCACTGTCATGGGATCCATTAGCTACCACTAATTGCAAGTTTGCTACATTGTGCAAAAGGCTGGACTAGATTACCTCCAAGGCTCCTGTCAACCATAACAGTTATACACACACACCTGTTGAATGTGGGTTGATGCTATAAATTTTCCTGTAAGTAACAATGCATAGAATTTTAGTGCAATGTTGGTTATGGAAACAGTTAGTGAACTGTCTGTACTTTTTATTCCCATTGTTGGGTGGCTGGTTGGGTAGGTGGTTTGTGACAAGTAGCTCTAAGCATGGAACACCACCCCCAAGCTTGGATTTCCTATTTTCTGCCTGCCTGCCTGCCTGCCTGCCTTTAATGAAATAGAGTTTTGGAGACTAGTAATTTTGAATGGAGAGCTTCAGTGTGTGTGTGAAGGGACTTAATCCCATTTTTTCTTAGCTGTTGTTCTACTCCAGTTCTTACCCTCTTAAATTGGTTTCCCATATTCACTTTCTAAATTGGGGGTAGGCAACTGTGCCCCCCCCAACCCAAATGCTGTTGGTTTGTCATTCCCGTGGTATTTCACCATTGACTATGCTATCAAGGGCTAATGAGGGTCATGGCCAAAAACATATCCCCAGTTCTAAATACACATTTACAAGGTTAAAAATGTCTGGAGCCCCCTGTGTGGGCAAAAGTACTATGGAAGAAAACTTCAAAGCCCTCTGAGGTTCTTTACACTTTTTCTTGTACAGCGTATCTCTCTCCTTTCCTCTTTTAGGCAACCTACCTTACAGATTTCTTGGGGAAATGAAACAGAATAGCTACATATGCATAGTTACTGTATTCGTTCTTGACCTGCTGCTTCTTTAAAGCCAGTATGCCTTCACACAGTATACAATCAATGTATAGAATTTTCAACTATAAGGTTCAATGATGACCATCAACTTGGAAACAGCTTTGACATGGGATTGGACAGATTTATGGAGGATAAAATGATTAATGGTGGTTAGTTTCCTCCAGTACTGGAAACAGATTGCTTTAAACTGAATTGATGGTGAACATGAACAGGAAGGTGCTGTTGCACTCATCCTGGTTGTGGGCTTTCCAGAAGCCCCTATTTTGCCACTGGAAGAACAGAATGCCAGCCTAGATTGGCCCTTTGTCTGATCCAGTATGGCTCTTTTAATGTTCTTATGGCAGAGATGATACAGTTGTATAAACAAATTGATAATTTGCAGGCATACATAAAATATTTTTAATGAACCTATACATATATATATGTGCTGTTCATAGGCCAACCTCTAACAGATGTTGCAAAAGAGAAACAAGGGCAATTTAAAATAATCAGCATGATAAAATATAAAATATTCAGCACAGTAAATAACCCTAGAGCCAAACATACCTCTTTAAAAAGCAGAGAGAGGGTTCTAATGTGTAGATGTTTTAATGTTTTAAGATACAAGCATACCTTTTTTAGAATGGGGTTTGGAGTTGAGACAGCCATGGTTGCCTTAGCTGATGACCTTCACCTGAACATTGACAGAGGTAATGTGACTCTGTTGGTGTTACTGGATCTCTCAGCGGCTTTTGATAGAATAGATCATGACATCCTCTTGGATCACCTGAGAAGGTTAGGAATCGGAGGCACTGCATTGCAATGGTTCCGCTCCTTCTTGAGTAGATTCCAGAGGCTGATGCTCAGGGACAGTTGCTCTGCAAGGAAAGAACTTAATTGTGGCATCCCACAAGGTGCCATCCTGTCCCCGATGCTATTCAATATATATATGAAGCTGCTGGGAGAGATCATCTGGAGGTATGGGGCAGGGTGTTATCAATATGCTGATGACACCCAGATATATTTCTCCATGTCTCAGTCTTTGGCTCTGACTTCAGATGGTGTCTCTTCTCTCAATGATTGTCTTAGGGCAGCAATGGACTGGATGAGGAAAAACAAATTGAAGCTGAATCCAGACAAAATGGAGGTTCTCATGGTAACAGCCCCGAACTCAGGTATTAGGATACAACCTCCAGTCCTGGATGGAGTCACACTCTCCTCCAGGGACTGGGTTCGCAGTTTGGGGGTACTCCTGGACTCGTCACTCCAGATGACAAATCAGGTAAATACGATTATCAGGAGCGCCCGTTATCAGCTTTGGCTGATCTGCCAGCTGCGCCCTTTCCTGGAAGTCGGGGACCTTGAGACCGTGGTACATGCTCTGGTAACCTCCCATCTTGATTTCTGTAATGCACTCTACATGGGGCTACCCTCATGCTTGGTCCAGACACTTCAGCTAGTACAGAATATGGCAGCCAGACTAGTCTCTGGTGCATCTAGAAGAGATCATATAACACCTATCTTAAGATCACTTCACTGGCTGCCCATTAGTTTCCGGGCCCAGTACAAGGTGTTGGTTATCACCTTTAAAGCCCTAAATGGCTTGGGTCCAACCTATCTTTGGGACCTCCTCCTTCCATATAATCCTTCCCATGCACTCAGATCCTCTGGGAGGAATCTGTTGCAACTTTTAAAAACTAGGCTTTCCTCGACCTCCTAGAGGACCTTTTTGGCTATTGCTCCCAGATTATGGAACAGTCTGCCGGATGAGATTTGTCACCTTAGCAACCTAAATAGCTTTTAAAAAGCTCTTAAGACAGATCTCTATCCAGTTATTTTATAGTGTCGTTTTTTAGTATTTATTAAGTATTTGTTAAATGTTTAAGTATATTTGTTAAATGTTTAATTATTTAATTGTATTTTAAGGGGTGGGTGGGATGGAGGGTTTTGTATGTATAGTTTAAATGCTGTAAGCTGCTCTGATTGCATTTTATAGAGGGGCGGGATACAAATTATTATTATTACCTGCCAAAAGGTGAGCATCTTGGTTGACTTAAGAATGTGGGCTGCTGACACACTGCAGAAATAATGCAGGTTGAAACCACTTTAACTATCATAGCTCCATCCTATGGAATTCTGGGATTTGTAGTTTGTTGTGACATCAAAGCTCTCTGACAGAGCAGGCTAAATATCTCATAAAACTACAAATCCCAGAATTCCATAGCATTGAGCCATGGCAGTTAAAGCGGTGTCAAACTGCATTATTTCTGCAGTGTGTCAGCAGCCATGGATTTGGTTTCTACCATTTAAACTGAGCTTTATTCATCACATTGCCCTGTAACTTTTAAAAATTTACTTTGCCTACTAGAAACTCTGCCAAGCAGGCACCAGCTGGGGGACCTTTAGCTGCCTGGATGATTTGGGCTTTAGGTACCAGAAACTCACGCCAGCCTGGGTAAGGATAAGGCATTATGGGAGTTGTAATACCCAAAACATGTTTTTGTGTTGTGTGCTTTCATGTATACGCAAAGGCATATAGCACATTTGGAAGACTTTACAAAAGAGTCTGGAGTAACAAATACCTGAGGCGAAGCACCAAAATCAGTGTGTATAGAGCCATTGTTCTGTCTATTCTCCTTTACGGGTCTGAAACATGGGTCACCTAGCACCAACACTTATGACTCCTTGAACGTTTTCATCAGCGCTGTATACATACAATCCTAAATATACACTGGACTGACTAAGTGACGAATGTTGCTGTCCATGAGCAAGCAGGGATCACCAGCATTAAGACCATGATACTGAGAACACAGCTGCGCTGGGCAGGGCACGTTTCTAGGATGGAGGACCATTGCCTCCCAAAAATAGTACTCTGGTGAACTTGCCACAGGTCAGCGTAAGAGGGGCGCTCCAAAAAAGCGATACAAAGATTACCTGAAACAACACCTCAGGCTTGGCCAAATTGATCACCAACAATGGTCCGCCCTGGCTTCACACCGGGAGGCATGGAGACGCACTATCCACAATGCTGCAGCTTTATTTGAGAACTCACGCCGAACAAGTCTCAAAGAGAAACGACAACGCAGAAAGAATCACAACCCGGAAACATCACCCAAGGAGACCCTCTGCTGTGCTTTCTGCAACCGGACTTGTTTATCTCGGATTGGCCTTTTCAATCATCAGCGCGCTTGCAGAAAGCGCGGGATGAGTCCTTCCTGAATCTTCAATTGCGAAGAAAAGCCAAAGAGAGAGGGCTTTCATGTCATTTCTGACTTATGGCAAGCCTAAGTTGACCCTATCATCGGAATTTCTTGGCAAGATTTCTTCAGAGGAGGTTTGCCATTTTCCTTCCTCTAAGGCTGAGAGAGCATGACTTGTCCAAGGCTACCCAGTGGGTTTGCATGGCCATGTGGGGATTTGAACCCTGGTCTCCCAGAGTCCTAGTCCCACACTCAAACCATTATACCATACTGACTCTCTAAAAAAACAAAAACAAAAACAAAACAAAACATTTAGCAAGCCAACATTTCCTCACCTCTGAGCTACTCATATTAACAAGAATCAGTCAGGCTAAGTGTGAACCATCCCCCAGACACACTGAAATTGTTCTGTCAGCATGCATATCCTATTTTAACTGCTAGTTCTTATGTGCCTTCAAATAATTTCCAACTTATGGCAATCCTAAGGCAAACCTCTCACAAGGTTTTCTTGGCAAGATTTGTTCATTTGCCTTTGCTTTCCTCTGAGGCTGAGAGAGTGGGACTTGCCCAAGGTCACCCCAGTGGGTTTTCATGGCCAAGTAGGGATTCAAACCCTGGTCTCTAGACTCATAGTCCAACACTCAAACCACTGCACCATACTGGCTCTCATTTAACTGCTACTGCTCATTATTTTATTTTTGTTTTAAGGAATGTATTCCATCCACTAGATGGACATTGTTTTCCTGCAGTTATTTCAGAATCATACCAGATTACACTTCAGTTCATTCTTTCCCCATTAATCCACACAGTCAAAGCTACACAATCTGTTGAATCCATCTGCTGTCCGCTGGAGTGGTTGAGAATGATCTGGTAAACTCACTATAATACAGTAAAACAACTGCAGGGACAGACAAATGCAGCAAAAACAAAACAAAACAAAAAAATCCCTGACGCTTTTCATTTCAGGTGGTAAAAGTAGGTTGGTCACTTATGCGTTGCCCCCCAAAATCAGAAATACAGTCCCCCCTTCAAAAGAAGACACAATTCATATAACATTTGCATCTGCACATGATAGGTATAGATTTAGAAACAACTGCTACAAATAATTGACTGAACATTTGACTACAAATTAGGAACTGTGAATTTAGCACTAATTGCTATAATTCAAATAGAAACATGGTACTCTCAGCATATCAGAGAAGACTGTGTGACCAGATCATCATTTTGTTTGTTCCATCTGATGTCCAGATGATGCACTTAACAAGGCTCACATGATTTGATTGTGTATTCCTGCATGGGAAGAGGTTGGACTCAACGGCCCTTGTGGTCTCTTCCAATTCTATGATTCTATGAGTATAAAGCAATGATTTATCTCATATTTTGAGCAGAACATATATGGAGGAACATACAGACGAAGGAAGTAGGATATGACTTAGTTGCTTATAATATAATTTCGGGCAATATTAGAAGTTATAATCAACATTTATCTCCTTTATTTACTTAGAAGCCCTTGTATGTTTTTTGTATTTGCTAATAGTACTGACATTTTGGCAGAGATAGGAAAGTTAGTAAAAAGAAGTGTGCAAATATCTAGTTAATAATTACTGTAGTAAATTAGAAAGGGAGAACTATAACTACTGTATTAATGTGTATTAAAACCTCATTTAAGTTAAATGTTTGTACTAAAAGCCTTACCAAAATGAAGCTGAAAAATACCATTCATTATTTTACTCTGCCCCATCCCACCCATTGTCCCTCTTTTAAGCTTGGGAGAAAAGGAAAACTGGTAGTCCCTCCCTCCCTCGTAGCTGTGCGAGGTGGGGGGGTGGATTCTCCATGACTGACAGTCATGGACAACCCACTCCCCACCTCACGCAGCTACGAGGGCAGGGGGGAATAGCCACACGGGGCGGGGGGGCTTCTCCATTACTGACAGTCACGGAGAAGCCTCCCCCGCCCTGCGCGGTTGAAGGACAGGAGGCATGGGAGGCAGTAGCCGAACAGGGTGGGGGGCTTCTCCATGACTGACAGTCGCGGAGAAGCCTCCCCCCTCCCCGCACAGAGGTGAGGGTGGGAGGCAGTAGCCCTGTGGGGCAGGAGAGGGAGTTCTCATTAGAGGCGAGGGTAGCTGTGGCCAGCAGGGGTAGGGCTGGTTCTCCAAGACTGACCATACCACAAATGGTGGATCCAGAATTGCCTGGCTTCCCTTGCAAGGCCATCCTCTCCAAAGTCCGACCAATCAAAATACAGCTTTGCTGTGTGCCCCTTTCCCAGGATGGAGGTACCTGAACAAGAAATTTTTTTAAAAAACCGAGATTTCTGCTACCCATGACAAATCGTGGGATCAGTAAGGGACAGATTCGAGATCTCCGTATCTCGCTTCTCCCCGGGATAAAAACTACCATGTAACTGAACCCCTGATAAGACTCTGTAAACAGAAATCCCATTTTAGTCTTCATTGCACAGGCCTTGTTCATGTGTGAAATTTAATACAGTACATCTATCCTTCATCTGGTGCCCTCCAACTGTGGACTACAGCTTCTTTCATCCCCTGGAAACTGGGGAAGACTATTAGAGTGCTTAAGAAAGAACAAAATATAATCAGAAGTGCAAATGTGAAGAATGAAAACAGCCTTGTTCTAGTTAAGGAAGAGGAAGTACTGTAGATGTACTTTGGTACCTGTCCAAAGAGCTATGTTTTGCTCAGAGGTGGATGAGGAAATAATATTCACTTTAAGAAGCCAGGCAGTTAAGAAAACAGGCCACAGCTGCTCATAAACATGGAAAAAAACTTTTTAAAAACCACCAACAACAAAACAGTATATCAGCTGCTATATTCAATACAAAAGGGAACAATTCATGTCATTCATGGCTAATGCAAAACTTCCAAGCCTATCATAAACGTTTAAGGAAATGGGGTTGCAAAAGGGAGAACAGCTTTCTTTGCTTCATTGCACTTATTTTATTGTCATCTTATCAGAAATATAATTACAAATATAAAAGCATTTTCCTTCTTTTGGTACTGAGGAGCAAAATACCTGCAAGTATAAAATTCCCTGAGTTACCTACATTGCAAGTGCATTCACAAAATGGGATTCTACGCATTTCTGTCTCACCTGATCCAGATAACTGAGGCACTATTTGTCTCACTTGAATGGTTTTCTTTTTAGAATGTGTTCCCCCAGATAAAAACAGAAACACTAGAAAAAAGGGGGTTGAGGCAGTTTTCAGCTGTACCTTTCCTAGACAACACTTGTACCTTGGGCAGAAGATACCTTGGAATTATTATCACCGTCATTTTTGCAGAGCTTGGAGAAGTTATTTTTGGTGTACAAATACTAGACTCCCTAACCATCATGGCCACAAATCACAGTTAATATTAACAACAATTTAGTGTGTAGGTGAAACACCTAAACTATGGTTAAATAAAAGTGGAAGCAAATGCTTCCCAAATTCCACCTCACAGGTGAGCTGAAAGAAAGAGGAGGTGAGCATCATATGAACCCAAGCAAGTCATACACTCATGTCACAGTAAGCTATTGTTTCGTATAGAAGTGGCCAACTTCAAGGGGTTGGATGGCTACACCATCCACATTTAGAACCTTGCAGGGTCTCCCAGGGGCTGCAAAACCCACCTTGAGCAACAAGCAACTGCAACTGAAAAAGAATATTACAGCATTAGTACCATGGACTGTGTACTGTGGCTTTACTGCAGAAGCCAGAAGCCAGAGAAAATCTTCTCAGGTGGACTGCATTTCTTTTAATGCAAGTTACCATCCCTCATGTTTTCCCTCATTAAAAAAAAAAAAAAGTTTGCAGTTTCTGCTAAAACAGATACAATAACAACAAAAGACTTGCATGGAGAGACAAGTTCTCAAGAGTTGGTCCATTGCTTTTTGGCTTCTGTCTCCCTTTTTTTAAAAGACATACTATGTTACAGCGCTTCCCCATTCAGCCTCATTCCATAAGTAGAAAAATGTGGCATTTTCACATTTTTGAATATTTTGAATATTTTTGAATGGTGGTTGGTCAAATCTGTGGATGCAGAATCCATGGATGTGGAGGGCCGACTGTACCTTCTGATCACAATTTTAAAAGCCAGAGTCCTTGATTAATCACTGCACTATACAAACCATTAATATGAATGTTTAAAAAATAAATAAATTATAGCAGAGTCCTATACGTGTCTGGTCAGAATATAAATCCCACTTAATACCAGTGAAGTTTGCAACCAGTTACACATTCATAGACTGCAGTTTTAATCCATCATAAATAAGTCTGATGAAACAACCATGTCTAATTTTTTCCCCATGACAGCACAGGAAAACTGCATAAATGCCTGTAAACACACACAAACTCCCAGCTAAAGAAGGTGTTTGCTTCATTTCTTCTTGACTTGGCTCCCTTTGCTCTTCTTTCTGGATGTAGGTACTGGGTTTTTTTGTGTTTTTTTTTTTAATGAAAGAAATCCAATATTCAGTAATGAAAGAAATTCAGTATTCTCCAGGGCTGTTTGTTTTGATGACACCTGTGCAGTTCTTGTCTGCTGGGATTGATCTGAAGATTCATAGACAAGGGTTTCTTTGTTGCATTTGCAATGTAAAGTACTTCCATGAACGCACAGTTAAAGTTAAATTCAGTTCTGATACTAAACTGATATGGTTAAATGCAAAGGCCTAAATCCAATTGCTAGTTCCAACAACAGTAGACCTATTAGTTCAATGAACTTTACATGAGTGCTGATTACCATTCAGCAACTGATTCAATAGGATTATTCTCTGAGGACCACTAATTTAGGCAAAGGGCCCAGGAAAAAAATGTGAACAAGCATTTTGTGCTCCCACAATTTGTATGTCTGATAATCATGGCAACTCAATATCAATCTATGCACAGGGAATCACATTTGAAGCTGCCTTATCCTTTCAGACTGTTCAGTCTAGCTCATTACTGTCAGCACTGACTGTCAGCAACTCTCTAGGGTCTCAGACAAAGATCTTTCACATTACTTGCTTCTTCATCCTTTTCATAAACTGGAGATATCATGGAATGAATCTAGGGTTCTATCACTGAGTTTTCCATGGGCTCTATCACTGAGCTTCCTTATTCTCCCTATTCCTATACACAGCATTATTGTCTAGTCGTGCTAGACGTTGCCATTGCATTGTTTGAATTAAGGGTGATAACAGAACAGGTGAAATTCCTATAGAACAATGCGGTTTGCTTGAAAGAATTGCTGTTCAAGATGCATGGACCTTCTCTCAAGACTCAGGTTTTAGCAATGGTGAAAGCTCCTCCCACAAGGAGCAATTTAGAACAGAGCTTGGAAAGCTCATGCTGGTTGGGGGATTCTGTAAGATATAGCTTTAAAAAAGAAACCAGCTTGGAAGCTTTGGTTTAGAAACATTTTTTTAAAAACCCAGAGGTGTTAGAGAGAGAATGAATATATAAATAGGCTGTAGAGTGGGCCCTTCCCATCCGCAGGGATTCACTTCCACACACACACCCTGCGGATGGGTAAAAAACATGCATGCTCAAGCCCCATATTAATCAATGGCAGCACATGCATGCGTCTGCACACTGATGCACCCACGTTTATGTGCCATCAGTGAATAATATGGGCTGTGGCCACAGATGGCTAGCTCGCCAATACAGCTGGCCCACTGTACCACCTAATATTTAAGCCCTTCAAAAGGAGGGGGGCTGCATGACTGAACTGATTCATTGACATACAGATAGAAAATGCACATTACTGGAGGCTTGTAGTTTCCACATTAGTGGAGAGGTGAATTCACCCTGTGTTTTAGTCCAACTTTTAAAGCAGCTATCCAAGGCGTTGGGACTATTTTGGGGGTAGGGTTTAAGAGCCATGAATAGCTCCTTTAAAGTTTGAATAAAGAGTGAATTCAGTGCCTCACTGACATGGAAGCCACCAGCTGCCACTGTCCTATATCTAAATGTCACAAAAGGCTATGTCTCTGTCTCCTGCCACTCTAAAAGTCTGCCTGGAATACACACACAAATACACCTGTAGCTACACACTGTAGGGAGAGATCAGTTATGGTGGGTAAGATGTATTTAAGACATTTTATTCACTAGTGCTGAACTTCTCACTAAGGAATCTCTGCCAAGCTGTTGATGAAGCTCAGAGTTCCCAGAACACATCTTGCAAATCATTGGTTTATAATAACTTTCAGATACAACACAGGTGGGAAACCTGAGGAACTCTCATCAAAGCAAATGTTGGTTACACAGCAACATACTTGTAATTGTTTTGCCTGTGCATCTTGTCTATATAACATCTGTGGCATCCATCACTGAAGAGAGATGTTTTATATGCAGCAGAACATTGGTTCTGAAGAAGCGCTGAAGCCTAGCAGTGCTCAGCGATGGAACTTTATTCTGCTCTAGCTCAGAGCAGATGAGAGAAGATTGTGGCTTATTAAAGATGTGTCAAAGCCTGAGGCAAGATCAGCTAATTTACTGGATGATGATGAAGCAGATGAACAGCAACAGTGTCACCAGGATCTGAATCAGGAACTTTCCAGGTATGAACTGAGACCAAATAGAGGAGTGCCTCCTGAGAGATTTGGCTCCCTTGCAGGGTCGGCGTTACCCAAGGAGTCAACCGAACAAGGAAATGGTGAGCAAATGCCTACAGATGAGGCAACACAACATGTGAAAGTTATTTTTGAGACTGTTTCTAAGCTTGGCTGCACCTAAGCAAATGGATGTCAGAAATATTACTGTGAAAAGTGAGAATTTGCACACAATCTTGGAGAATTTAGGTTTCAAACATGGAGAAACAGATAAGAATGTGTACACCAGATTCAAAGATGAACTGTTTACATATGTTCTGAATAATGATGATGATTTGCTTATTGCTACCCAGAGAGATGTTGACTACAAAGAGATTGTGAAAAGTCTGAAAAGAAGTGTTGAATTGGAGGAACATGGAGCTGCAACAGGATTTATGGACATTGAAATTCAAAGAGAAGAAGATGGATCTTTCTTACTGAGTGAAAAACAAAGAATTGCTAATATATTAGAGCTCTAGGGCTACAAGATACACATTGTGTAGCCACCCCAATGACAACAGAATTCAACAAAACTAATGAGTATAGTGAACTTTTGCCAAACAATAACATGTACAAGACAGCTATTAAGAGAGCTGCAGTGTTTAGCCAGGGACACCAGACCTGATATAGCCTATGCTGTTGGAGTTCTTAAGGAGAGAGTCAATGCACCAACTAAGAAGCATTAGAGTGCTGTGAAGAGAATTTTGAGATATTTGAGAGGAACATTAGATTTTCAGTTAAAGTTTCCAGCTAAATTAGCTAACACACATTGGAAACTGCTTAATGCAGTGTAGATGTGTAAATTGCTATTGCTTAAAAACAATTTGTAAGCCGCTCTGATAGCCTTGTGGCTGAAGAGTGGGGTATAACTAATTAATAATAATAATAATAATAATGCTAATCCAAATCTTGTTTGTTTTACAGATGCAGATTGGGCTAGATCCAGAGGGGATTCAGTATCAACAAGTAGTTACCTGTTCATGTATGGGGATGGACCAATCTGTTGGGATAGTGCTAAACAAAATGTGGTAGGTTATTCTTCTACAGAGGCAGAATATGTTTCTGTGGCACATGCGTGTAGTATGTTAAAATTACTTGATGACATGTTTGTTGACTTTTGCATTTCAGGGCAAAAGCCTATCACAGTGTTTGAGGACAATCAGAATTGTATTAAGATATTTGAGAGTGGGAAGAAAGTGACCCCACAGAACAATCATATAAGGAATGAATTTCGTGTTGTTAGGAAGCTGGTAACTGATGATGCAATTAAAATGAAATACTGTCCAACAGATCAGATGACAGTGGACATTCTGACAAAACCCCTGGCCAGAGATGCATTCCAGAGACTGTGTGTCAAGTTTGGACTTGTGGGACATGTATTGGATTGAGAGGGGGTATTGGAATATATAGTTTGCAATCCAATAAGTGGAGATGTTTTAATACTAAAGGGTTAACTGATAGAAGCAAACAGAATGTCTGATGTAACTTCCTTTTGAATTCTGATTGGGCTTCTAAGGAAAGAGGAGTGTCTGAGTGTTCTCTTTGTCTTAGAAGCCAGCCATGTGACAACACTCGCCATTATATCTTTGAGAGTGGACCTCCCACTCAGGGGTCCTGCATATCTTTCTTTTGTAACCATGTAGTTTTTAGTCATTTTAGTAGTTTAGATTGAAAGTTATGTTTTGCTGCAGTATCTGCTATATGAAATGCTCTGGATATGTGAGTAAAGCTATTTTTATACTTTTACCTACTTTAAAGAGTTTTTGAGTCCTTATTATGCTAACAAGACATGGGTCACCTATCGCCACCACTTACGACTCCTCGAACGCTTTAATCAATGCGGTCTACGCACAATCCTAAATATACACTGGACTAATTATGTGACAAATGTTGCTGTCCTTGAGCAAGCAGGGATCACCAGCATTGAGGCCATGATACTGAGAACACAGCTGCGCTGGGCAGGGCACGTTTCTAGGATGGAGGACCATCGCCTCTCCAAAATAGTACTCTACGGTGAACTCGCCATGGGTCAGCGTAAGAGGGGCACTCCAAAAAAGTGATACAAGGACTCCCTGAAACAACATCTCAGGCTCGGCCAAATTGATCACCAACAATGGTCCGCCCTGGCCTCACATCAGGAGGCATGGAGACACACTATCCACAATGCTGCAGCCTTATTTGAGAACTCACGCTGAACAAGTCTTGAAGAGAAATGACAACGCAGAAAGAATCACAACCCGGAAACATCACCCAAGGGGACCTTCTGCTGTGCTTTCTGCAACCGGACTTGTTTATCTCGGATTGGCCTTTTTAGTCATCAGTGTGCTTGCAGTAAGCGCGGGATGAGTCCTTCCTGAATCTTCATTTGTGAAGAAAAGCCAGAGAGAGAGAGAGAGAGAGAGAGAGAGAGAGAGAGAGAGAGAACTTGGGGAACATATAATAGCTTGCATGCTTGGAATCTATACGGTAATAAAACACTGTGTGTTTACTCTGCTAACTTGCTGTACTTTCCAAAGAGAGTTATTTGCTATCTGTTTTATAGCAGCCTTGTCTTGTAAAGGTACTCTCAGTGAGGTACAGTGGGAAAACGTCTGCTATATGTTCTCATATCCCCAATATGCTGCACTTAAAATGCCCTCTCTGAATAGCATGTCAAGCTGAATCATAGCTCTGTGCTAAAGCAAAAGTTTCCCAGGCTCACTGCCTGGCCTCTAAAGATATGACTGGGAAAGAGTTGTTTCTGAAAACCTGCAGAGTTGCTATCACTCAGCATGGACAATATTGAGCTAGACTCTAGATAGATCAGAGACCCAAATTAGTGCAAAACACTTTCCTATGCACACTTTAATATTATAAAACTGCAATTGCTGTGTGGTAGCCTGTCAAATGGTCACACTGGAACAATTATTTTCTTATGAAACCTATAGTAAATAGTATGGCTAAAACCATTCCTGATGACATTTTCAGCCAGTTCTGCCCTGATGTCTTGCCATGTCATTATGTTTGCCACTGTGGAGATTTTCAGATGCCTCTTGCCGCGCAAGCAGCCTCCGGAGCAGTAACGAGGCTGCTGCACGGCAAGGGGTCCATTTTGGACGACACCGTTTCTCTCTCAGCGTCATCCGTGACTCTTGCGGCTAGCATTGGAGGCGGCCGCGCTGTTTTTTACTCATGGACAACTCCAATGCTAGCCGCAACAGTCACCGACACCGAGAGAGAAATGGTGTCGTCCAAAATGGACCCCTTGCCGCGCAGCAGCCTTGTTACTGCTCCGGAGGCTGCTTGCGCGGCAAGAGGTGTCTGAAAATCTCCTGTGTCTTGTGAAACTATGCATTTTCATGTCTCATCATTACAAAATGTCAGCAGAGTCTGATAGCAATTCACAATCTCAAACTGGTCACCCAGTCTCAAAAACAGGCATCTCACCATAGAAGTCAAGCCGTGGAAAGTCACCATAGATCACAATTTCAATCTCCCTCTGCAAAAGTAGGTTGAGTTGCACGTTCACATGGCAAAATCAGTGTGAGGTTCTTATATCCACTTCGTGGATGTGTGGCAAGAGGAACCACATTTTTGAATGTTTCCCATGTTTAAAATTCCCTGTATATAAAAACAGTGAGAAGAATTCTAGTCTAACCCTTTCTCACATGTATAGTACAGTACTAGCTTTTTAGATGGGGGGGATCACAAAAGGGACTTTCAAATCTGAAATGGTACAGTTCATAAGGGATGTACCTCACATATTTAGTGAACATGTATATCTATTCTTATAGCCAAGAAGAGAGGAAAAGAGGCGAACCCACACTGACTCACCACATAGTGACTGAAACAAGCAATCTAAATTTGTAAACTTGACTCCAAACAATCATCACCCCTAAGACTACACATTCTTCTGCTTTGTCCCACATACTCAAAAGACTGCACACTTTTCACAGAATCACAGAAGCATAGAGCTGGAAGAGACCACAAGGGCCATCTAGTCCAGCCTCCTACCCTAAAGGAATACCTAATCAAAGCATTCCCGACAGATGGCCATCCAGCCCGTTTAAAAACCTCCAAAGGAGACTCCACCACACTTCCAGGCAGCAGCATATTCCACTGTGGAACAGCTCTCACTGTCAGGAAGTTCTTCCTAATGTTTCTTGAACTGTGGTGCCCAGAACTGGACACAGTATTCCAGGTGAGGTCTGACTAAAGCACAATACAGTGGCAGTATTACTTCCCTTGATCTAGAGACACTACACTCCTATACCCAGACCTTGGCCAAGAAAGGATTCTGCAACTCATCAGGTAAGCCAATAGAAAAGGTGATCTGGACAGACACTAAGGCAGGATGGTCTAGGACAGTGGTTCTCAACCTGTGGGTCCCCAGATGATGTTGGACTACAGTTCCCAGGAGCCCTCTGAGGTCTCACCTTGACAGCCAGGTGGTCCTCCCAGTCATTAGTGAGGCTGTAGGCTTTTATGATATTTTGGCTGGTCATGATAATAGCACTGTATTGCCCCACTACAGATTTTTGTGTGTAGGGGGGTGATTCCTCATAAATCATCATGGGTATCTGAACTTTTAAAATTTTCCTTTTTCTAGGTGCAAGAATCTCAGTGTTGTTCATACTCCCTTTCTTGTTTTTCTTTTTTTAAAAGGGCATTCTAAATAGAAACCTTGCCAACCTCATGAGGTCAACTCTCAAACCAGTTGGCTAGATTCTGGATAGTCTTGCTTTGATTCCCTGAAGTCCTGACCACGTCGCAAACCCTACAGCAATGCTCATCCCAGAATGAGGTGACCTGGACGTCATAGTGCTTTCTCCAGGCAAAATACCTCCTGTACCTGCTTTTTTTTTTATCTAGGAATTTCAGGTAAGCAGCCAGCTGGCTTGGGTCAGAGAAGTCATCAACATGGATGAAAGAATCAGAGGGGATGAAAAGCTCGTAGTTGGACCTGGGAGGCCCCAAGACGATGGGCACGGCCCAGGCCTTGAAGGCGTTCCTCCAAAGCTTCTCGGTGATGTAGTCGGGATGCTGGGAGTTTTCGAAAGCTAAATAAAACTTGTATCGGGAGACCGTCTGGACCACGCTGTCCTCTTCCAGCTCCAGGCCCTGGGCCCCATAGACATCGATGGGGAGGTAGTGCTTCAGCTGGTGGTAGTAGCGGACCCGGGCCTGGTCCTCCTTCCAGTTGCTGATGACCCAGGCCACCAGCTTGGTCTTCTTGGGCAGAGCCAGGTGGTGATGGTGGGGAGCAGAAGCCCGGCGAGGCTGGAGGTACCCATAGGGCACAAAGACATCCGAGTCCACCCGGTAGGACATGGTCCAGTTGAAGATGCCCCTCAGGTCCCGGAGGCCTCGGGAATGGGAGGGCGACTCGAAGTTCATCCACACCCAGCGCTGGCCCGGGAGCCTGACCTGCGGGAGCTGCCCGGTGCCGTGCCAGGCCAGGTCCCGGTGGTGGAAGAGGACGGCCTGGGCCTCCGAGAGGCGGCGGCGGTCGGTGGTGAGGCGGCAGGAGCGGACCTGGAAGCGCCGCCGGCACTCGCCCTGGAAGCCCCTCCGCCCGAAGGGCGCCCACCACAGCAGCACCGTCACGGGCGGGAGGGCCTCATCCTCGGCCTCGTCCGGCGGCGGCGCCAGGGGGTCCTGAGAAAGGAGGCCGGGGCCGGAGGCGGCCAGCAAGGCCAGCGCGGCGCAGCAGGTCAGCCCGGCCGCCAGCAGACGTGGCCGCCACCGACGACGCCGGGACCCGCCCGGGCAGCACCGGCGGAGGCGGCGGTCTCGGGGCCTCGGCACCCCCAAGCCCCCCTCGGGGGCTTCCATGGGGGCTCTGCTGCTGCCTCCTTCCCCCCTTTGCCTCTGCTGCTCGCCGAAGCCCGGAGCGGGGGCAGCCGGGGCAGCCGCCTCCCGAGACGATGATGCCTGAGGGACCGGCGGGGCTCCATGGCGCACAGGCTCCTCCCGGCGCCCGGCCCCTCCTGGCCCCAGGCCCGCCCGCCAGCCCCCTCCCCGGCCATCCGGGAGTCTTCCTCGCCCCACTGCCAGCCCCCCTTGCCCGCCGCCGGGTCTGGTCCTCCTCGCCCCGGCCCAGCGCCGCCTCTCCGGTTGGGCATCGCCGGCTGCCGCCTCGCCTCCCTTTCCTTTCCCTTCCCTTCCCGCCGCCTGGGTCCGCTTCGCTGGAGACCAGCCGGCCTTGCGGGCCATTTGCCATGATTCCCCAGCCCAGGCGGTCCTATCTTGGCTTTAAACCTCCGCGGGACAGGCGGAAGTTCACCCGGGGCAGTTTCTCTCCCTCCCCGCGTCCTCCTCCTGCGTGGCATTATAACAGTGATTGACCCCACGTGGGTGGGTGGGTTGTGGTTGACCCCAAGCCCATTCAGGGCCGGTTGAAGGAATTTGGGGGGGGGGCTGCAATGCTTTATTTTGGGGGCCCATCTGTTTATCTCAGGTCAATCTAGCCTGCCTCAGCCTAAGTTATTCACAGTACAGGATATTCAGATTATTACTAATAATGGTTTTGCAGGAGGAGGGTTACGGCGCACCCCTCACAATGCTGGGGTCTCCTGTGGATGCTGACGCCGCCGGTGCCTTACACCGGCCCTGGCTATTTTCTTTTCCTTCCCTGCCCAGGCGTTCTTTACTTGGCTTTAAACCACCGCGGGACAGGCGGAAGTTCATCAGGAGCACTTTCTCTCCCCCCCCCCCAGCCCGCCACCTGCATGGCATTATAACAGTGATTGATCCCACCTGGGTGGATGGGTTGTTGTTGACCCCAAGGCTATTTTCTTTTCGTTCCCTGCCCAGGCTTTCTTTACTTGGCTTTAAACCGCGGCGGGACAGGCGGAAGTTCACCAGGGCCAGTTCCTCTCCCTTTCGTCGGCCACTAGAATGAAACTATTAGTTGTCCCTTCATATTCGCTGGGGTTTGGTTCCAGCACCCCCGTGGATACCAAAATACGTGAATACTCAAGTCCCATTACTGTATATACAATGGTGTCCCTTATATAAGATGGCAAAATCAAGGTTTGCTTTTTGGATTATTATTTTTTAAAGAATATTTTCAAGCCGTGAATACTTAAGTCCCTGGATACCAAATCCGTGGATACGGAGGGACAATTGTATAACAAGTGGGTGGATGGGTTGTTGTTATTGTTGTTGACACCAGCCTGCCTTTCTGGCTATTTTCCTTTCCTTCCCTGCCCAGGCTTTCTGTTCTTGGCTTTAAACTGCCGCAGGACAGGCAGAAGTTCACTAGGGCCAGTTCTCCTCCTCCTCCTCCTCCCTGCCCCCTCTGCCACCAGCATGGAACTATAACACTGATTTTTAAAATTATTATTTCAAACTTTTTAACGATAACAAAACCCAAAGTAAATCAGCAATATAAAATTCAACAAAATTGCAAGACCTGTACTAATTCAATATCAGCAGGTCCGAAGATACAAAATATAGCTTCATCGTGTGAATAATTAAAATGGGTTAGTCCAAAAGTTCAAGTGATGCTCTGGAGGATCTATACAAGAAAGAAGGAACCCCCCCCCCCAGCTCTCTTACTGTAACAGTGATTGACCCCAGGTGGGTGGGTTGTTATTATTGTTGACACCAGCCTGCCTTTCCTGTTATTTTCTTTTCCTTCTCTGCCCTGGCTTTCTTTTCTTAGCTTTAAACCAGGAAGGAAATAAAACTCTTATGTATATATGCTATGGATGGAGCTTTGAAGCGGCAGGCGGGGAGGTGGGGTTTGAAGGACAGCCTTGGCCAATGGTCAGAGCTTGGGAGACTAGTTACTTTTGGACAACAGTTCCCAGAATCCCCAGTCTAGCTGTTTTTAGTCTAGAAAAGCAGCATTTCAAAGCACTGAAGAGGGGGCAACATCTGTGCACAGTTCCCACCCCTGCTTTATGAGGAAGGGCCCACAGCTCAGTGATAGAGCATGTGCTTTGTCTAGTGAAGTGCCCCACATTTAAGCCTTGGCATGCACTGTTGATGTGCGGTCAGGTAGCAGATGATGTGAAAAACTCCTTTCTGGAGATCCTGAGGGAGATGCTGCCTATAGGTAGACCCAATGTTTAAAAGGCAGTCCCATTTGCTGCTACGGAACAATGCCAAGCAGGCCGGCCACTACAGTTGTTGGACCTTCTCTGTGCATCCCCCCCCCCCCGGTCAAAGCAATACCCTCTTCTCCTAAGCTAGGGTGAGAAACCTTTGGTTATCAAAGTATTTTAGAGCACAACTTCCATCAGTCCCATCCAGCACAGCCAAAAATAAGAAGATGCAAGATTTGAAATCCAAAACCTCCGGCAAAGCTTGCCCACCTGTTCTAGAGCACAGGTGGGCAACTTGTGGTGCTTCCAGATGTTGATGGATTACAGCTCCCATCATCCCTCACCATTGCCTATGTTAACCTAGGAGGGAGTTGCAGTCCAAGAAATCTGGGAGAGCCACCAGTTGCTCACCTTTGTTTTATAGCCACCACAGTAGAATTCAAGACCACCACCCTCCTCCAACACACACACTCCAAATCACTTAACCCCCTTCCCCCATTGCAGAACATTAAAAACATTCTGTGTAGCTGCACAAACCTGCACTCGTTTTTTTCAAAACTCCCTTCCAGCTTTCAGTGGAAACACTTCATTATCACAGACTTATAAGACATCCACCACCCTATTGCCACTTTAGCAAATGTCATGTTGTTTCCAAGTCAAAGATAAACAATGGCATTTTTTAAAAAATGATGAAAAGCATACACAGGTATATTGCAAATATTAACATGTGCTCAGCTATAACTGATGTAAATTTAAAAGGCAGTGATGTAATAAAAACCCATTAAAAAGCACTACAGCCAACCCATTAAAAGAACATCATTGCTCAGCTCAAATTAGGGTGTGGAAGGAATAACAAAAGTCAATCAGGACAGGAAATCCATGGTAAAGCTTTTAAATGATTATCAAGAGGAAGGCGATATATAGTAATGGCACTGCATATAATATCTGGGAATATTAAAGGATTAAATACTTTGACTAAAAGAAGACAAGTATTCCATTTTCTAGAAAAAAATAAACCAAACATAATATGTTTACAAGAGACAAGAATTCATCAAAAAGATAACAAGTATTTGAAAAATGCTAAACTTGGACAGGAATTTTTCTCATCCTCGTCAAAGAAAAAAAGGGAGCAGTGATATATGAATACAGTGCGAATGAAATCTTCAGTGATAATGAAGGACACTATGTGGGGATAGAAATTAATCTTATCAATATTAAAATATATGTAATAGCAATATATGCCCCATTAGAGAGAAAAGATATTTTTTTTAGAAAGCTCCAAACAGAGATGGGAAGACTAGAAAAGGGCACAATAATCATCACAAGTGACTTCAATTTGAGTTCTAGACGATAGAAGAGACAGATCTGGAAGTTGCACCGAAAATCAAGGCCGATTGCCTAAAGTATGTTTTGATATAAATGGACGAGTTTAACTTAGTAGATTTATAGACAACAAAATATCAGACTGAGAAGGGTTATACATTCTATTCAGATGTTCATAAGACAATGTCAAGAATTGATATGTTCTGGCCAACAAAGGATTTAATACCAAAGATAAGATCTATGGAAATATTACTGAGAAGCACCTCAGATCATAATCCTATAAAAATGGACCTGAGACTGCCTAAGAAAGAGTACATTTGGAGGTTAAAAGAAAATATTTTAAAAGAAGAAGCATTTGTACAAAAAATAAGAGAAGAAATTAAACTTGACTTTAAAGAAAACATGTCAAAAGAAATTAAGATGAAAACAATACAGGATGCATTTAAGGTGATGATTAGAGGATTATTTTTGCAGGAAGGAGCGGAGGTAGCCAAATTAAAAAGAAACAAGAACCAAAAACATTTGCAAGCTTTGAAAACAAAAGAAGACAAATTGAGAAAAAATCCACAAGATGCCTCCCTACAAAAAGAAATAAAGCAGTTAACAAGAATGATTAATTCAAGCATGATAGAGGAAATAGGTGAAAAAATGAAAAAATAAAACAGAGACACTTCGAATAGGCCAACAAAATGGGACATTGGCTGGCGTACAAACTGAAAAAAGAAGCTGAAAAGAAAATCACAGAGATCAAGATAGATGACAAAGCCACAACTAATCAAGAAGATATAAAAATATTTTTTTTCAATTTGTATACATCACTATATAAAGAACAAACTCATGAGGATGACTTTGAGGAAGAGATGATCAGATATGTAAAGAAAAATAAATTTATAACTATTGGATGAATAAAGACAAAGTTTATCTCACCCATTCTCTGAGGAAGAAATCATAAGGGCAATTAAGAGCCTGAAGAAGGGGATGGTTTTATGGAAATATTCTACAAAACTTTTGAAAAAGAAATACTGCCTTATTTTTTAGAAGTTATACATTCAATACATCTTGAAGGTTTACCAGAGACTTGGAAGACAGCAAACATTACGGTGATACCGAAGGAAGGAAACGATAAAACAGAAGTTAAAAATTATCGCCTGATATCGTTGTTAAACGTGGATTATAAAATTTATGCCACAATAATAGCAAACAGATTAAAAAATATACTTATAGACATAATCCACACAGATTAAAATGGCTTTATATCTGGCAGAACTTTATCTTCAAATATATGAAATGAATGCCTTGGAATATTACGAAATGAATAATGAAAAGAAAGCAGCTGTAATTTTTGCAGACGCGGAGAAAGTGTTCGATAATGTAAATTAGTTATTTATGATAAAAGCAATGAAAGAATTGGAATTTGGACAGTTTATAGTAAATAATGTGGAAAACAATTATGAGGAACAGGAAGCTTATGTGATAGTAAACAGTGAAAAAACACCTGCAATAAAAATCCAAAAGGGGACTAGACAGGGGTGTCCTCTGTCATCTCTACTATTTATTTTGGTTTTGGAAATTGTGTTGAACATAATCAGAAAGGAAAAACAATCAAAGGCTTAAAGATCAAGAATCAAGAGTATACAGTCCGAGCATTTGCGGACAATTTAGCTATAATATTAGAAGACTCAATTGAAAAGGTACCCAAATTAATGGAAATTATCACAGATTTTGGGAGATAGGCAGGGTTCAAAATCAATAAGGAAAAGATAATAATCTTGACAAAGAACATAGCAAAAAAAGAGGAAGAAGAATTAAGAATAAGATTCAAATGTAAAGTGGGAGAAAAAGTGAGATATCTGGGAATCTGGATCACAAACAGAAATTTGGACCTTTATGATAATAATTTCAGAAAAATCTGGAAAACAATAAAAGAAGATTTAGAAAGTGGAGAAAATTAAATATATCCTTGCTAGGAAGAATAGCCACGATAAAAATGTCTGTACTCCCGAAACTAATATTTCTATTTCAGAATCTACCAATTTTGATAAATGAAAAACCATTTAAGATTTTAGTGAATTCGTACGGAATGGATGTAGAACGAGAATTAAATGGCAAACGCTAACAGATAGGATAGAAAGGGGAGGAGCAGCATTATGGGATATAAAATTGTATTATAAAGCTTGTAGTCTAGTTTGGATGTGTGAATAGATTAAATTACAGGATACAAGACTGCTAATGTTGGAAGGAGCAGGACTGAGACTGGGGTGGCACACTTATATCAAATATGATAAAGCAAAAATTCATAAGGACTTTAATAATCATCATAAGGAAAGCATTATTGACAAATGGCAAAAATTTAAAACTAAGTATTATACAAAATTACCCAGATGGGTATCACCTCAAGAGGCCTTTTTAGGCAGGTGGGAGAAGTTGGATAAATAGATTCCATATAAGGATTTAGGTGTGAGAAATAAAGAAGGCTCTTATGAAAACAAGAGAAACCTTAGTAAAAGAAGGATGGAGTATTAATTGGTTCACTTACCAACAGTTATATAATAGATTCCAACAGGATAAAAAAGAGTTTGGTTTTGAGGATGAAGAGACTGGACTTAGACAAAATAATTTGGGAGGGAAATAAGAAAAAAATAGCAAAACTATATAACATATTTCTATCCAGAGAATTATAAACAGAAACTGTTAAAGAGGTGATGATTAAATGGGCTAGAGACTTAGGTGAAACCATAGATCTTGAGGAGTGGGAGAACGCACGCAAAAAACCAAAGGAATTCACCGCCTGTCAGAGTCTGAAAGAAAATTACTTGAAGATTACAAACAGGTGGTATCTGACTCCCTTGAAATTAAACAAGATATACCAAACCAAAGAGATGACATGTTGGAGATGTGACAAGGAGATTGGTTCTTTAATGCATATGTGGTGGAATTGCCTGAGGATTAAGAAATATTGGATAAAAATTCACAAATTGATTCAATTAATTTTTAACATTCAATATGCTTTCGATCCAAAATTATATCTACTAAACATTATGTCGGTACTCGTAAGAGAAGATGAGAGGATACACTGGAGAATTATTTTATGCACAGCAGCACATATGAATTTAGCTGCAAAATGGAAGAGTAAAGAACCCCCAATGATAGATGACTGGCTAATGAAGGTTTTAGATATGAAAGATAATCATAAATTAACACATATATTGAACAAAAAACCAACTGAGAAAGTGGAAAAAGAGTGGTCCCCAATAATAAATTTATGCAAAAAAAGATGGCATATAAACACCTATATGGATATTTAAAGGAAAAAAAGAAAGAAAGAAAGAAAAGGGAAGGTAGACAATATAAAAGAGATAAATTACTAATTGAGGATGAAAAGTGATAAGAGGAAAAATGCTTCGAGGAATGGATACATTAGTAAATACTGTGTTATTGTATTTTTGTTGTTGTTGTTAAGATTGATAGGAAGATGAAACAAAACATGTAAAAAGAAAAAAAATCCTCTTTGATTTGATTTACAGGGGGAGTCAATAATTTAAGAATGTATATATCATTTATGTATACAAGTATAACATTGTGAACAAGTATGGTACACAAGTTTACATTGTGAATAAGTGTTGTATGTATCACAAGGACTTTAAGATGCAAGGTTTTAAAAATTATAATTAAAAAATGATTGTCAAGAGGAAGACTACACCAATGTATGAACCAGGAAATTTTAGATTCACATTTCAACTACTGTATGTTGTTAACTTACTAAGGTAGTAACTTTCTCTCCAGTGAGGTCTCCCCACCTGTCTTATCTGAATACCAGCTATGACTGAATTTAGAATAACATAATCTGAAGAAGGTTTCTTGAAACATATAAATAAAAGGCTTGGAGGCTCCACACGTAGCACATTGGTCGGGCAAACTTTTCTTTTCTGATCATCTCTTTAAAATATTTTTTTTTCTTTTCTTCTGTTTGGTTACCCCATCTAGTCCCTTAGAATCAGTGTGGTGAATTTGTTAGACCAGGACAAGAGAAACTCAAGTTGAAATCTTGCTCAGTCACAATGCTCATTGGGGATCTTGGTCTCAGTGCTCTCTCATAGCATAACCTACCTGGCAGGGTTTTCATGAGCGTAAAATGGGGGAAAGAAGAACCATATATGCTCTTTGGTTTTTTCAGAGAAAAGTTAGGATAGAATGGTAATAAAACAAATGTTGACAACTAACTACAGGGGGAACTATGGTCTCTGTTACACCTGAAATTATAGCACTTTGAAACCACTTTAATTGTTATGGCTGCATCTTAAGGAATCCTGGGATTTATAGTTTGGTGAGGTACTAGAGCACCCTGCTGAGAATGTTAAACACTCCATGAAACACATCCTGGGATTCCACAAGACAGAGCCATGGCAGTTAAAGTGATATCAAAATACTTTAATTGTCTAGTATCAAAAAGGACTATTAATAGCCCACCTTCCTCCTGGTATGGGATCCAAGGTTGCTATAACTGTAACTGTTTTTTAAAATGTAACTTTCCAAGCTCTGACAGTAATATAGTTAACAGCCAAAGAATACAAAGTACAAAACTCAAAGAGTGGGGGTCCAAAGCTACAAGCAGCAAGACGAATTCAAAATTCATAGCAGTTTTTAGAACCATGAAAAACAGAAAGGCAGGCACAGACTAAAAAATCCAAAGCGCTACTTGGGATAGCCAGGAGTTCGCTTGGTGTCTGGAGCTATATGAGGTCTGGGTTGACAGCCTTCCTTTGAGCATTTCAATGTGCCTTCATAAAGGAGTCTAAGAACTGCTTGGCCAGATCAGACCATGGGTCCATTTAGCCCAGCGTTCTGTTTTCATTTCAGCAGCCAGCAAGATGCCTCTGGGAAGCTTCCAAACAGGACATGAAGTCAACAGTCGCTCCTTCTTGTTTGTCCCCAGAGTCTGGTATTTAGAGGTGTATATAGTGCTGCTGTATAATTTTCATTCATTCACTCGCTTTATTTATATCCCACCTTTTCCTCTGGTTACTCAAGGCAGCTATATAAAGGTCCCATTTGGTTTTTAAACAAAAAAGAAAACATCTTCCATAACTATACCCAATCCTTTTATAAAGTCACCCAAGTTTCTTCTTTGTATATGCCTTGGAGTTTCTCTTCTGACTTCTTCTGTCTTCGATGTGCACACCTTTATATCAAGATTTCACTTGTTGTTGGTCTTAGACCTCATAAATGGGCTCAAATTCCTACTCGTGTGTAAACAGATATCATCATCATCATCATTTCTATCCTACTTTTTTCCTATTTGGGACTCAAAGTGACACAATAAAAAGACATTGCTAAAATCAGCAAAATACAAAAGTTAAAACACAATTAACAGCTAAAAAAGTTAAAAACAGCTAAAATTCTAAAAACACATGCATATATACACCCATACGTACACAACACTCACATATACCCCAGCAATGCCATTAGTATTATTGGTATTATTATTACCATTACTACTATTATTAAGCTTGCTAGCCTATATTTTGTACATACACAGACACCTGAAAATAAGTCCTATTATATTCAGTGGGGCTTCTAAGCTGATGTGGGTAGGATTGTAGTCTTTATGAAGGTTCTGTATAGTATTAGCGTTACCTATACAGGTGCTGCTAAAGCAGCCCACAACTCAAGAATAACAGTATCTGAACAGAAATGTGTATCAGTGCATCAGTACCATAAAAGAAACAGTGTAGTATGGTCCATTTCAAACTGTAATAATCTGTGTAAACAGATAATTTCATTATACTAACCCTGTAACACTTTAAATGCATTACAATGCCTTTTTTTTTTACTTGACCTAAGATACATTTCTTAAAAGCTAATCAAATACATTGCTATCATTCCCTTTAGTATGGGGCCGGGACTCAGCTAGCTGTTTCTTCCAGAAATATGGCATCTCACAGGTGATAACAAAGAAGCATGTGCATGCAGAGTACCTTTCCCTTAACAGCGCAGAATATCCACAGTTGCGCGTTATTTAACCACAGGGGAATGAGGATTTCAGATCAGAAGGCATGGATTTCTTATTTTAGGAGTTATATCCCTCCTTAATGTGTTGCCGGTATACACAAAGTGGTATGGCAAAACTGAGTTAAACTGTTCTGAAAACAACTGCATGAAATCCATAGGGAAGGACTGTAACTCAGTGGAAAATCACACACTTTGTGTCCAGAAGATCCAAAGTTCTATATCTGGTTTCTCTAGTTAGTCTTGGAAAGGACCCTGAAGCCCTCCACCTGCTCTTTCTCTTTAGGCTCAACTGGTAGCAACATCCTATTCGCTTAGGTTTCTGCGAGGCATTTGTGAGGGTGGGGATGGTGCTTTAAAATGTTATTTTCCTGTAATTCACAAGCATGGGGGGGTTGTGTGTCCATAGGGTGTAGAAATATGAAGAAGCCAGTACTGTATTTTTGGATGGCCCCATTTTGGTTCCAAAATGATAGGCTCTCATCCCCCTGAGTTTGTTACTAGAGGGGAGTATTCCACCTCAGCTTTCTTCCCTTCCTCTTGTTTTGCTTTATGTATAGATCCAGCCTTGTTTAATCTCTTTCATACTGAATTATTTTCTCTACACTCACTACATTTATCCTATCATATCTTTGCCCTTCACACCATGACAAGTACTAATCTGACAACTGATGGCTGAAATCACAGAAATGGATAGTTGCAGTGGGTCCCAATTACAATACAGGGTTTCACAGATATCACATCTTTGAGAGATGGTCATCCACTCTGCTTAGAGACCCATGAAGGAGAGTCCTTCTGAGGTACTGTATCCTACTGCTGAACAGTTCTTACTATCAGAAAGTACTTCTTAATGTTTAGTTAATTTGGTAATCGTACATAAACCACTTCACCTCCCTCTACCATGACCTCTGCCATGACCTTAAACTGGTTCATTAGTTAATGCTTTTTTCCCCTTTGGGAACTTTGGAAACTGCAGTTCCGCATGTAACGCTTGGCATTCTGACTAAACTCTCCAAGTTTTTTCAGTCTCCATTATGTAGCAAAGTAGGGTTGCCAGACTGAAAACTGGAGATCTTTTAACAAGTATGTAGAAGAGGAAGGAACTGGCAAAGCCACCTGTGAATACTCCTTGACTAAGAAAACTTTATGAAATTCATGGGGTTACAATAAATCAACAGGCAACATGAAGGCACGTACACACACAGAAGGGAATTTCAGCAGGTTTTGCTTGTCACACAACCAGGTAACAAGCAGCACCTGCTAAAATTTCTTCTTCTACACAACCATTAAAGGTACAGGAGCTGTCTCCAGTTTTCACTCAGGCAACCCCATGGAAAAGGCAAAAAAAGTACATTAAATATTCAAGTCTTATTTGTATTTATTTAGCAGGAAGCCCTACTGAGTTAAATTGGATTTCTTCACAAACAAGCTCCAGGGGAGACTTTGGAAAGTTTGTGGTGGGTTTTTTGGACTATAGTTTTCAGACTCCCTCAGGCAGCACTGTCACTAAAGTGGTAACTTACACATGCTCTGCAGCAGGGTATGGTCTGAAGGTATATAATGGAGGAGCCATGCTAAAGCTAAGCAGGCCTAAGTTTGGATACTTCTCAGCTAAAGTATGGAATAAAGGCAGAGTAATCAATAATAACAGAAAATCATAGGATTGCAGACAAAGAGTCAACTAAAGCACAGTGCACAAACATAGTTTAGATCTGATTTTTTTTTTCTGGAAAAAGAATTGTACATTCTGTAATACTGTCCCTCTATTATTATGCCCTGGCATAAGCTCTGGGAATAGTCTGTGAAATAGATTATCTAGTCCTTTCTTATGGTTCTTTGCTGCTAATTTCACCTGTACTTTGCATTTCAGCATATATTTTTTCACCAGTATGAACTGTAGTCCATAGTAGCAAAATCTAATGCAGAAAACGAAGCCTCAAGTCTATGGTTATGATATTTACACATTTTCCTTATTCAGAGTAGTTACACAGAAATGAAGGATTGGGTTATTTATTTTACTGTATTTGTTGAAACTATTTGTAGTGCCACATTTCAGGACAAATGTCTTTCCTTTTACTGTTTTCCATCACACAGTAAAAATACAACACTGTTACCCTAATTGTTAGCCTTTGTGAAATGTCCATGTGTGTCTGAACATTAATTTGGGGGATTTAATTAGCTCAAAAATGGCATGCGAGAGGTCAGGTAATGGCAGGATCTTGTGACCTGTATATACTAGTACTCACTGAATAGACCCAAGCCAGAACATACAATAAACTGGTTTTTATTTGAAGTTCATCTTAACAGCATTCATGCAAACACTTAGACTTTCAGCAATCACACAAGGCTATTGAAGAAGGTAAGAAGTATTTGGATAGAGGAATAGAGTGAGGGAACTGCAGGTTATACTATACTGATTCTGGAGGGCTGAGATCACGAAGTAAACTGGCAGAGAGGAGGTCTGGAAGGCAGAATGGTGATACAGACTGATGTAGAGCTGGAAAACAGGAGGCCTGTGCACACTTGGGTGGAGTTTTAAGGTGATATTTATATCCAAAATTTCACTTGAAGGGATGGGATTTAGAGTGGAATACAATGTCTCTCGGAGTTTCCCAGGACTAGCAAAGGATTCTCCAGAAGAGTTAACTATCATTAATGGGCGATACATTTGGAACTGAAGAGGAGCAGGCTACTTCTATTGTGCAAAGGGGTAGGGAGGAAAAATCTGTTTTACAACCATTGAGGACTCTGTTATTTTAGATTGGTCTATGAATGATTCACCTCCAGATGATCTCAGGAAATACCTTGACCTGGATAATAGGAATTTGGACAGCCCCTCCCTAGGTTGTATGTGCTGCCAAGCCTACCTCCAGTCTTGGCCTTTGTGGAGTCTCTGGTTTACTTGCCAACCACATGAAAGGCCACATCAAGTCAGATTATTAAATATTTGCCAATTATGTGATATTCCAAAATGGGGGCTGTCACGGAAGGTAACAACACATCAAAATAAAATAATGTGTACAAAAATAATAATACTAACAACATCTACACACACACACACACACACATATATAAAACTCTTTGGTATGTTGCCTTTCCCAGTGTACTGATTGGCCACTTAGGAAACATCTCTCAGCCAGTCACCACCAACATGCAAATTCCCTCTCCACCTCACAATCCACTCCAGCCACTCAGTCTGCATCTACAGCCCCAGCCTCACAAGGGCCCCATTGCCAGCCATGGCAAGGACTCCAGGAGCCTAAACAGAGCCCCCCTCCACCTCCACTATACACCTTGCTGTGGGAATGCAAGGGGAGAAGTTGCCACATTACAGAGGCCTGCGAGTCCAGGGTGGGAGAGCCAGCCAGCTAGGTGGTTGCTTGGTGGTTGTATAGATTTTGGTGGTATTTCCCCTCCCCACAATAAGAGAATCATAGAATTGTAGAGTTGGAAGAGACCACAAGGGCCATCCAGTTCAACTCCCTGCCACGCAGGAAATCACGATTAAAGCATCCCTGACAGATAGCCATCCAGCCTCTGTTTAAAGACCTCCAAGGAAGGAGACCTCACCACACTCTGAGGGAGTGTGTTCCACTGCCGAACAGCTCTTACTGTCAGAAAGTTCCTCCTAATATTGAGGTGGAATCTCTGTTCCTGGAGCTTGCATCCATTGCTCTGTGTCCTAGTCTCTGGAGCAGCAGAAAACAAGCTTGCTCCATCCTCAATGTGACATCCCTTCAAATACTTAAACAGGGCAATCATATCACCCCTTAACCTTCTTTTTTTCCAGGCTAAACATACCCAGCTCCCTAAGTCTTTCCTCATAAGGCATGGTTTCCAGACCTTTTACCATTTTAGTCGCCCTCCTTTGGTTACGCTCCAATTTGTCAATATCCTTTTTGAATTGTGGTGCCCAGAACTGGACACAGTATTCCAGGTGAGGCCTGACCAAGGCAGAATAGAGTGGCACAATTACTTCCCTTGATCTAGACACTATACTTCTATTGATGCAGCCCAAAATCGCATTTGCCTTTTTAGCTGCCGCATCACACTGTTGACTCATGTTCAACTTGTGGTCTACTAGGACTCCTAGATCCCTTTTGCACGCAGTCTTGTTCAGCCAGGTCTCCCCCACCCTGTATCTATGCGTTTCATTTTTCTGCCCTAAGTGCAGAACCTTACATTTCTCCGTATTGAATTTCATTTTGTTAGCTTTGGCCCAGCTCTCCAGTCTCTCCAGGTCATTTTGAATTTTGATCCTGTCTTCTAGGGTATTAGCTGCTCCTCCTAATTTGTGTGTAGCTGAACTGTGTGAACCTTTCAAATCTACTATAACAGCGTATGTTATGCTGGGTACAGCTAGTGTCATCAAAAAAATGAACCAAAGTCATAAAGAATAATATTATCAACCAGCAAAAATCATTTAAAACCTGTAGAACCATGAGAAAGTAAAATAATAATAAAAAAAATAATCCCCAATCATTTAAATCACTAAGGTCAGTGGGATCTTAGAACTTATTTCTTCCATAATCTTTGTGGTAATAATACATTATTAATAATTACTATAATTGATATTATTTATTATTATTACTCCTGAGTACCCAGCTTGTGGGGCAATTAGCTAACACACATTGGAAACTGTTTAATGCAGTGTAGATGTGTAAATAGCTATTGCTTAAAACAATTTGTAAGCCGCTCTGATAGCCTTGTGGCTGAAGAGCGGGGTATAAATAAATAAAAAATAATAATAATTGATGATGATGATGATGACTCTAATCTGCACAGACATAAGCCTCTAGTTATTATTTTGGCCTCCTTGTATCTTGCATGCTCAATTTTCTTCAGGACATTGTAAACTCTGCTGTGCAGTTTGTCCTGTGTACTTTGTACACTGAGGCATTGTGAAAACTTGCTGTGTCTCATACAAGGGAAGAATACTGAAAGTCAAGAGTTTGCCACCTAATTAAACAAAACTCCCTCTTTACAAGGTTAATGGAACAGAAGCCTAACATTACAGGAATGGAACCTCAAGTAACAAAGTTCCCATTGTTCGTGATCAAAACATGTTTATGTACCATAAATATTCCAAATGTTTTGCAGATGCTAAAAATAGCAACTTATTTTTTTCATAAGGTCATAGGCTGACTTTTCAGTCTGTTTTTCTAGCAGCTGTATTTAAAATCATCAGCAACAGCAAGCACCAAAATCAAGCTGGACAGACACAACTGAGACATTCTGGGATTTGAGGGAGACATCCAAACCTGACTTTTAACAGCAATGATGTTCCAGTATTTCAGACAGAGATCTTTCCTATCACCTAGTATCTGTACATGCTAGGAACTGAACCTGGTGCATTCTGTGTGCAAAGTATGTACTCTACCTCTGAGCCATAGTCCCTCTCTGCCTTGAAAAGTACCCCAGAATCTGCCATCTGAACATGAGTCACCTCACCTCGCTTCATGTTGGTGCCAGCCCTGAAGCTGGAATGCCCTCAAGGTTTTGACTACAGTTGTCCCTTCACATTCCCTGGGGTTTGGTTCCAGGACCCCCCGTGAATACCCAAATCTGTGAATACTCAAGTCCCATTATACGCAATGGCATAGCAAAATGGTGTTCCTTATATAAGATGTCAAAATCTTGTTTGCTTTTTGGATTCTTATTTTTTAAAGAATATTTTCAAGCCGTGAATACATAAATCCGTGAATGCCAAATCCGTGAATATGGAGGGACAACTGTATTGTGTGGGAAGGATTTGAGTTAAACCTGAAGGAAACAATTTACCACCTCCTTCCCTTTTCCTCTCAGATATGATTACAAAACTGGATTGCTTTCTGAGGCATGGGAGCTGGCCTGTGGGAAAGGCTGTCAATAACGAAGGTATAACCACATTGCTCATCGTAACTTTTGTAATTCACCTTTGTGATCCATATCTACCTTTGTAACTTAACAAGGTGTAACGTTAGTTCCTTTGTGGTAAAGTTGTCTTTTCAGTTTTTTTGGTAGAGGAGAAATATCACATGGATCAAATACTGACTCATGCTTTATTATGAGTGTTCAGGCAACGATGAGGTGAACAGAAGGTGTTTTGTAGCACCTACTTCAGAGGTCTTAATACAGTATCAAATACTATACAGTATTTACTTATTAAAGCTTAAAATTCTGAATAATTCAACTTCTTAGCAGTGCCTGAAGTTGCACCAAACTAGATAATAACACAGGTGATAAATAACTATACAGTATATCCTCCTATTTTTTCCCTTAATTTCAGAGCAATCATGGGGGCTAGTAATTTGGGGGGGGGGGAGGGAGTTGAATTTAAGTCTCCCATACCATTTTCCTGATCAAAAAAGGCCTCTTGGAGTTGCTATCATACTGGTATTTATTATACCTGATGGATCTCTTGCATCAGGATTGGTTTGTCCCTTTACTGTGTTAAGAACTGCAACCTTAATTTCTTGTTTGGAAAGTCTCAAGGCTTTAAAAATCTTTAGAAATTCCTTATACTCATGGAAAAGGAAAGATATACTAGTGGTGCAGTGTATCAAAACACAGTGCTGGAGTATTTATGAACCCTAGTTTGATAGGACAACACCCTATAAAGGGGACAGTACAGGTTGACCCCTCCCCATATCTGCAGAACTAATATCCACAACTTCAGTTATCCACAGCTGATCAAATAGGGACATATACCATAAAGTTGCTCTGGAAAATGCCTAGAGAGGTGTCCTCTGTATGAATCACTAGGTCCTCCAAAGCAATACTATGGTATGTTTGTACTGAAGTCCACTATTTTAATAAGGTTTGCTATTATCTGTGGTTTCACTTATAAATGGTAAGTCCAGGAACATATCCGCCATGGATACAGGGGTGGGGCTCTACAAGTGTTGGTATTTATTCACTTCTGGCATTGCCATTTCTCACCTAGCTCTGCAATCTTGATAGCTTCTCCTTCCCATCTTCCTACCCTAATTTGTGTTGAGGAATTAGAGTGTCCCTGGGTGTTAGCCCTTTTTAGGGGGTGGGGGAGAGAACTCTGAAGTTAAAACTGTTAAGAGTTAACTTTCCTGTAGAAGAGCAGCACTCTAGCAGAGCAGCATGACTCAATGTAGTTTGCTTTGCCCTGAGCAACAAAAAGAAAAGAGGCAAGCAGCTTCAAGTTAAACAATTTAAAACTTTACTAATGGCTATGCATTTACATATGCATGGAGAGCCTAAATCCTAACTAAACTAATGAATAGGTTTGGGTAAAAGATAGGTGCTTCATCTTAGCACACCAGCTTAATGAGGAGGAGAAATATGGCTTCTGAAGAAGAAAGTAGGAGAGGAAAGCAGGATAACTACAGTAGCTGAGAAGGGACAAATCTTTTATATGATCAAGACCAGCAGAGGTATCCTAGGCCACATGCCTTGTTGCTTAGTTGCAAACTATGTGTGAAAGAAAGAGAAGGATTTCAACATGCAGGAAATTCTGTCCTACCTATTACTCACTTGCCCTAATGGCAAGAGAGTGGGGTGGAGAGAGAATGCTGAATCTTTCCAACAATGGGAGGGGGAAGAGCAGGAGATATGATATAATCTTTTCCACTGTGACATCTAGTAAGCCCCTGAGCCATGACAGAAGAGAACACATTAAGGAAACAGGACAGTGAGAACAATCCTCTGAGGTGAGGACAGAACATGGAAATTACTTATTTGGACTATAAGTCACAGAATCCCCACCACCAGCACAACCACTGCCATGTTAGTTTGAGCATTCAGGGAACTATAGTCCCCAAAAGTAACTTTTCCAAGCTGTGAGGCGGGGATCCATATGAGAACATGTGGAAGGGGCTGTCTTGTCTCCTGTTCTCTTCAATCTGGAACACTACCACAAATGTATAAAAACTTAGGAATCTTACAATTGCTGCAGTTTTCAAATATATATTTTTAAACAATCATTATTTTTAATGGGCATTACAAATTTGGAGACTTGGGTCTGGAATATGTCACAGCTAGGATTAAAGAGATGCTAGAAGACAATCAAAAGGGAGAGTCTGACTGATGAATAGCTTCCAAATTTATTTTACAAGCTATTGTACGTGTTCTAAAATATAGTACTCTTCATTTGGATAAAAATAACTGTAGGCTTGCTTTGCTTCTGTCAGTTTCATCAGAAGAGACACAGCTTTTCAAAGGGCTATCCTAGAGAAGAAAAAAGCATGAAAGTGAAGGCTAGTAAATATATTATCTTGTGTGTCATTTCCAATTAGAATACTGTATGAGTATTTATTATAGCATGACCTCATCACTAAGTGAGATAGAATCATAGAATCATAGAATCGCAGAAACCTGGGAAGGGGAGGGTGAAAAGGAGGGATAAATACATCTTAAATTACGATAGCTGTAATATTTAATAGAATCATAGAATCATGAATGAGATGAACTCATAAACTGAATTCCTTGCCAGTTAGGGACAGAAACTTTGCAATTTAAACAATCTGGAACAAAACATCTTGGTGTATGTGTAGCTGTGTAAACGTTCTGTAAATAAAGAAATGTAAATATACGTTCACAAATGTAAGAAAAACTGTTAGTGTTTATGCAGTATGGAGCTAACTAAAATAATTAGGAAAACAATTAAAATAATTTAAGAAACTGAATCAAATAGACCTATGCAATCTCATACATGTCTGTTCAGAAATAAGTCACACAGTGCTTAGTTGTGCTTACTTCCAGGTAAATGGGGAAATAACTGCACCCTGATGGTAGTATGATAGTTAAGATGCCAAACTAGATGTTGGAAGATTCCAATTCCTGCTGAGCCATGAAACTTGCTGGATGGCCTTAAAACAGTCATTCTCTATTAGCCTAAGCTACCCATGCAAGATTGTTGTAAGGAAGGAACAAACATGTACAGCACCCTAAATGATTTGGAGCAAGAATGCAATACATTCTTGCTCTAGAGGACAGACTAAAAAAGAGAGAATAAAATGGAGGAGAGAATAGAAAGAGCTGAGATAAGAGTCTCAAGCAAGGAAGACTGACGTCTATGACAACCATGCTGATGTGTGTGTTTAGCTAATTTGCCTGTTCTATGTCAATATTCAAACTCTGGTGAATGGCTTTCTCATATGAAAGATGATGATCACAGGCAAACTCAACGACTAGCACCATTTACTGACATATACAATTGTCCCTCCATATCCATGGATTTAAGTATTCACACCTTGAAAATATTCCTAAAAGAATAATAATCCAAAAAGCAAACCTTGATTTTGCCATCTTATATAAGGGACACCATTTTGCTATGCCATTCCATATAATGGGACTTGAGTATTCACCACAGATTTTGGTATCTACGGGGGTCCTGAATCAAACCCCAGTGAATATGAAGGGACAACTATACTTCACTCTGCAAGTGGCATGTTTTGTCTGAAGTGGGAGGATGAAGAAAGGGCTAGCACATTCTTACTTCTTACGACTGCATGCCTGGAGTAGTACTTAGGCTGGGAAAGTAAGCTGTTTTGATTCTGTGATGCTGGCTGGAAGCCTCCCACAGGGAAATTCCTTTTCAAGCTCCAAATTCTTTCCAGGGCAACTGTTCATAATATATAAACAACATTATTAGAATTAAGGATCCAGTCTTCCCTCCTAATTTTATGTAGGACGTAAACCAATTAATACGCAGAAATGGAAATAGCTGCATAGCCAGCCACATTGACCACTACAATCATATCACTCTGGGTTTAGAAGGAACCTGTATAGTATTCTGAAGTGCATGACAGGAATCATTTAGCCTTATAATGCACTGTTTCAGAAGGGCTCACAATTAGAAGCAAATAACCACATCCACTTGGCAGCTCTGTGATCCCTTAGTAGCTTTTTATAGTTCCTCAGTGAGATTAGTAATGGCTGACAAGAGGCTTGTCTAGCTAAGCAGTTTACCCCATCTTCCCCCTATCTTGGAGCCCTGCAGTGCAAATGATGCAGGGTTCTTTCCCGTTTCACCTCTGGGCAGTCCTGATGATGCCCAAGGCAAAGCCAGGGGGAGGCCAGGGTAAAGCTTTTTAAAATGCTTTAATAACCCCCACCCGGGGAAACCCACATTATTCAGGAAAACCCAGATGGGCCTGGCACAGGAATACAGGATCTGTACCTGCACACCAGTCTGCATCACTAGATACTTCTGGAATCACTGTGCAGCCAAGGAGGTCCCCAGCAGGTGATCAATGCCCCTGCATATCTTCAGCCTTGATCACTTGCTGAGGGCCTCCTTCCTGGCTTTAGAGAATGTGCCATGCAACAGCAGGGCAGGTGCCTGCCAATATTGGTGAGTGTGTGGGGATGGGGGAACTGGTAGCTTTGGAGATGGAATACGCCAGCTGGAAGGCGGTGTATTCTGGCCCGTCTAGACAAGCCCAAGGTTTCCTGGAAAAAAAACTTGCTCAGAGGGCTCTATGGCATAGTTCCCTTACTTGGAACTCCCATGCACATGACAGTTGGACATGCATGCTCATGCACACAACCCCAATGCAGTAAGTTGTGTACAACAATATTATGGAAGGAAAGGTTACTTCTTATAAGTGGAACATCGTGTTCTTTGTTCCACTTAAAGCAAAATGTAAATAAAGGGCAGGAACTGTGTAGTTCTCCAGATGCTATTGAACTGAAACTTCCAGCAGCCCTAGTCAGCTAAGTCAATGGTGAGGAATGCTGTGAGTTGCAGTTCAGTATCTAAAGGGTCTCACAGTGCCCAACCCTGATATACAAACATCTATACACAAACAATTGCGTGAAAGGATCTCCTTGATCATGCAAATGCCTCAGGCCTGGTACATACAGTGAAGATGTATAGATATCTGCATAGGAGAAATTAACACATGTAAGCCTCCTATCTGCAGATACCCACACTGAACATGTGGATACTAGAGATGAAGCTTGAAAGGCCACACACTGCTTGCATCTGGGTAGGCATTGCTTACCCATAGCCCCTTCTCCTTATAATGACACCTGCACATGATTAACTCAGGAAGGAGGCTTAATATGTTCATAGAATCATAGAATTGTAGAACTGAAAGATATCATGGGGGCCATCCTGTCCAACTCTCTGCCCTGCAGAAATATATAATCAAAGCACTCCCAACAAATGGCCATCCAGCCTCTGTTTAAAAACCTTCAGAGAAGTAGACTCCACCACACTACGAGGCAGTATATTCCACTGTTGAACAGCTCTTACTGTGAGGAAGTGCTTCCTAATGCTTAGGTGGAATCTCTTCCTGTAGTTTGAGTCCACTGCTCAGTGTCCTAGTCTCTGGAGCAGCAGAAAACAAGCTTGCACCATCCTCAGTATGACATCCCTTCAACTATTTAAACATGGCTATCATGTCACCTCTTAACCTTCTCTTCTCCTGGCTAAACATACCCAGCTCCCTAAGCCGCTCCTCATAGGGTATGGCTTCCAGACCTTTCACCATTTTGGTCGCCCTCTTCTGGACACATTCCAGCTTGTCAATATCATTCTTGAATATGTTGGATTGCAACTCCCTTTGTCCCCAGATAGCTACTATCTGCATATATTGAAAAGGGTAGTTTCCTATATGTAACCCTCCTGATACTCTGTGATTTTATCTTGAGGGTGCCATGTTGGATATTTTCACTGGCTGCCAAGCTTACCTTCTGAAGGGTGTTTAATTCTACACTCATCCCTTCGGAAATAAAGTTCTTCTTCAAGTACCTCCTTAACTCTCCTGGGTGGTTCAACGTATACAAACTTCTTCCCTGTTTTCAAAACAGTTTCAAGGGAAAAGCTAAGCAGTTCTTTAATGGTACAATGATTAAAATTAATTACAATATTTAATTTAATAATTAATAAATTAAATATAACTTATAATAAATAATGTCATATAATAAAATATAAAATTATTCTTATAAATGTTATAAAAATATGCTGATATCAAAATGGCAAACAAGATGTTTAAGGAAAGAGACATGATGATAACCACATTTTATATAAACCAATAATATAAAACTTATTTCTGATTTTTATGGTACTATCACCATGTATCATATATGCAGTCTTACAGCAGGCCCAGATAATTTGGGCCTAGATCCTGCTGGATTACTGATGGCGCATAAAGCTCAATCAAAGTACTGATGCTGGGAAGTCCTGGCTCTTCTTTTTCCCAGCTGTACCTGCAAGAAAGCCAGCATGTTGTAGTGGTTTAAGCATTGCACTATGACTATGGAGACCAGGATTCAAATCCCCACTTGGCCATGAAAACCCACTAGGTGACCTTGGGAAAGCCACACTCTCTCAGCCTCAGAGGAAGGCAATGGCAAACCCACTCAGAACAAAGTTTGCCAAGAAAACCCTGTGATAGATTCACCTTAGGATTGCCATCAATCAGAAATGGTCTGAAGGCATACAACAACAAGGGCACATCAGTGGCAAGCTATCAGTGACACTAGCTATGGTTGCACAGCCATAGAGAAAGCGACAGCCTTCACCTTCCTGGCTTTTTAGCATGTTCACTGGAGGTCTGGAAGGCCAAAGGCTACTCCCTTTTTCTTGGCTGTGTGTAACAGCAACTGGGGGGCACCCAGGTCTAGCTTTTGCTGACTTGATCACTGATTGATTGTGAGATGTGCCTGAGCATGCTCTCCCTACCATTGTTTACCTGGGGGAAAGGTGCTGTGCAAGGAGGTACTAGATACCTCCTTGCGTAATGCCTGAGAAGCAATTGCACTAGTGTAAAACCATGTTATGGCAGAATAAGTACCCAAGAGGAAGAGCAGTCTTAGACTGCTGCCACACTGTAGAAATAATGCAGTTTGACACCACTTTAACTATCATGGCTCCATCCTATGGAATCCTGGGATTTGTAGTTGCACCAGAGCTCTCTGACAGAGAAGGCTAAACTTTTCACAAAACTACAAATCCCAGAATTCCATAGCATTGCGCTATGGCAGTTAAAGCAATGTCACATGCATTATTTCTTCAATATGGCAGCAGCCATAGTCTCCTACTTGTGACCCTCCTGTATTTTCCCATTGCTCTTTCTGTCTTTTTTTATTATTTAAAATAAACCTGTTAAGGAGGAAAAGATAGAATAGCAGCACAATTCTGGTATCATTAGGAACTCTCTGTTTGGAAGCACCCTAAAGGTAAACCATCTGGGATGTCAGAATAAAATACGCTTCTGGTTTTAATAGAGAAAGAGCACACGTGGGCTTCAACCAGTGACTGAAGGGTTACTTAAATGGAGCCCTTACTTTTTTTTTAAAAAAAAAATGCAGTTATGGAGGTCCATAGCGGAAACAGTTTGAAAGTGGGCATGATGAACTTATTTTCTTCCTTGGTGCACCAGAGGGCGCTGTAAAATCTTATCCAGTACAGTCTATATATCCAGTTTGTGAAACAAAACTCTTACTCAACACGCTATGAACAGTCACCCAGACCGCTAAAACCAGACATATGCATATACCGTAATTCTGTGAGAGTGGAGAAAAAGTATTGAATGTGAAAACAGGTGAAGAATTCGCATTCTTAAGAGTTTTGGCTCTCATTTTAAAAAATAAAGGAGAGCAAACATATGCTTTTGAGGATATTCTTTAGAAATCTCAGGAAAAAAGTGTTTCAGGACAGGGCTTCTTGACCCTTCACTGTAACTAGCAAAATCACAATGAACTGTGCAAAACAGCACAAATTAAAAAAAAAACAATCTACACAAAGAAGAAAAACAGGGCAATTCTGCATAATTTGTAGTGGTTGCAGAATTCTGCTTTTATTAGTTCAGAAAGTGGGTTTGTTTTTGTTTTTGTTTACTTTTAAAATGCAGAGTACATTCAGACTTTGTTGTAGCCAATGAGATTATCAAAGAATCAATTTTTGGATGGGAATAATTTGTATTGCTACCAGTGGCTAGTGGCCAAGCTGGTATTTAGGCAAGATCTTGCTATCCTTAGGGCACCTTTAGAACTGCTGCACACTTTGAGCTGCTGTTCAAGTTTAGAAGTCTATGGAAGCAGCTAGGAGTAAACCACAGCACTACAATTATCTATTTAACAAGGGCCATGTTATTTACAAAATACCTGGATCTGGCCAAACTGAAAACAGGTACAACTCAAGCGATCCACAAATGGTGTTAACATAATTATAGAAGTACAGTAGAAGTCATTGTCATGAGGAGGGTTTGACAACTGGAAGCCCTTGGGCCAAATTATTTCTCCACACCCTGATGACTGGAGAGACAAAAGACTTGAAGAGAAAGAGGCATCCATGCCAACAGGACTTCATAATAGGCCACTATTAGGGTGTGAGGGTTAGGGCACTGACCCGCTATACTTTGCTTCATTTGACAGACAGTGAGAAATATTTTAATACATATGGTATTTCTTCATACCATATGTATTCTCTCTGGCTTTTCTTCGCAAACGAAGATTCAGGAAGGACTCATCCCGCGCTTTCTGCAAGTGCGCTGATGACTAAAAAGGCCAATCCGAGATAAACAAGTCCGGTTGCAAAAAGCACAGCAGATTGTACGTATTAAAATTATGGGATTTGTTGCCATGGCATGTGGAAATGGTTGCACACTTAGATGGCTTTAGAACAATTGCATTTTATTGTTTTGTTTTCTACTGCAACTTTTATGTGGCTTTGAGTGCCTGAAAAGTGGCATAGCCCTAGGCTGAGATGGACACATTCATGGAAGATGAATTCATGGCCTACCGGTAGTAATTAGGCATGTTGGACAGAGGGAGCCTCTCTATTCAGAAGCAACATGCCACAGAATACGAGTTTCCAGAGAGCAAGAGAGATCATTTTTTGAGCTGTTGCAGTCTTCCTGGAGTCTTCCAGTTGGTCAAGGTGCTAGACACCAAGGTGCTGAACTAGATGGACAGTTGCTTTGAAGCAGCAGGAGTCTTCATGCATTTTTATGAAAACAAATGGTTGCAAAGACTGATAATGTACTGTCGTCCAGGTAGCCCACAGAACTACTGACAAACATTTGCAAAATCTGGCTACCTCCAAACTGTGCCATATCATCTCATACTTGGACATCTCTTGCACAAAGACATAGCCATATATGGAGTCGCCAGCCTATGTTAGACTATAACTCCCATAATCCTAATTGGTTGAGGATAATGGCTGGAGATGATGGGAGCTTGGATCCAATACATTTGAAGAGCACTAGGTTGGGGATGTCCTTGAGCAAGCAGAGATCACTAGCATTGAGGCCATGATATTGAGAACACAGCTGCGCTGGGCAGGGCATGTTTCTAGGATGGAGGACCATCGTCTCCCCAAAATACAGTAGTACTCTACGGTGAACTCGCCACAGATCAGTGTAAGAGGGGCTCTCTTAAAAAGCGATACAAGGACTCCCTGAAGCAACATCTCAGGCTTGGCCAAATTGATCACCAACAATGGTCTGCTATGGCCTCACATCAGGAGACATATTATCCACAATGCTGCAGCCTTATTTGAGAACTCACGCTGAACAAGTGTTGAGGAGAAACGACAACGCAGAAAGAATCACAACCTGGAAACATCACCCAAGGAGACCTTCTTCTGTGCTTTCTGCAACCGGGTTTATCTCAGATTGGCCTTTTTAGTCATCAGCGCACTTGCAGAAAGCGCGGGATGAATCGTTCCTGAATCTTCGTTTGCGAAGAAAAGCCAGAGAGAGAGGTTGGGGAAGGCTATCTTAGTGTGACTGTGCTTATTAATATGTCCTCCTTTAAGGAGAGTGTACTTCTGTGTAGAAAACAGCATGAAATCTTCTTACAGATCATCATATATAATAATAAAAAATATGGATGTACTGTACAACAGTGGTGGAGAATCTCTGTTGCGTAGTGGTTTGGGTGTTGAACTAGGGCTCTAGAGACCAGGGTTCGATTCCCCAGTTGGCCATGGAAACCCATTGGGTGATCCTGGCAAGTCACACTCCCTCAGCTTCAAAAGAAGGGTAAAGGCAAACCCTCTCTGAATAAATCTTGCCAAGAAAACCCCATGTTAGGGTCACCATCAATCAGAAATTACTTGAAGGCACATAACAACTGCAGAGAACTGCAACATCTCTGGATTTTAATGAGAGTCAGTGTGGTGTAGTTGTTTGAGCATTGGACTAGGACTCTGGAGACCAGGGTTTGAATCCCAACTCAGCCATGGAAACCCACTGGGTGACCTTGCGCAAGTCACACTCTCTCAGCCACAGAGGAAGACAAAATCAAAGCCCTCTGAATAAATCTTGCCAATAAAACCCCATGATAGGTTTGCCTTACGGTCACCATAAGTCAGAAATGAGTTGAAAGCACGTAACAAAAACAGGTGTTACTGTTTTTACTGTATACACTTCTAGGAAGCCTGAAATCCAAGGATGTGTACACATATGTGCATGCCCATCCAGGGTCAAACCTACACATGGATTTCTTTATATAAAAAACACAGTGTATTATATAAGCTGGACTGAAATATACAGGAATAGATAATGCTTCCATTAAATGTATGGATGGAGACCCCACACTGGATCAGGCAAAGCTCCTAGGAAGAAATGGTGGTGGTGGATGTGGTAAAAGATTTGAAAACTTTCCCATGAGAAAAGGGGAGGCTCCAGTAAAATTGAGAAGGTTCCCCAGAAACAGAAGTGTTACTGAGGTGGGAGCTAGCACAGGACAACAGTATTTGCAAATGAAAGTTGCTATATATATTATGCTCCTTGAAGTTGCCAATGACTTATGAATTTCATAGGATTTCATAGGCTAGGAATAGTCAGAAGTGGTTTTGCCAGTTCCTTCCTCTGAAATGTAGCCTACAGCACTTGGCATTTGTCGGCCATCTACCATTCAAGTACTAACCATGGCTAACCCTGCTTAACTTCCAAGATCAGACAGGATTGGGTGCATTTAGGGTAATAATAATAATAATATAATAAAATAATAAAATTTATTTCTATCCTGCCCCTCTGCAATGCAATCGGGGTGGCTTACAATATAAAAACTCCATACCCTAGGGTATTTAGGTCCTTGAAACTTGCTATAGTTTTTGTTGGCTAAGGAAAGGGAAAAATCCTGGAGGTGGACACCTCTCTACAGTCTGATGAAATCTTCCTTTGTCACATGTAATAAATTTCCATGGAGAGGGAATGACATCATGGTTATTATGAAAGTGAGTGTCATACAATAGTTAGAGAGCTAGACTAGGACTGAGAAGACCCAAGTTTACACTGGATAAGAACCTCACTAAAGTGATCTTGGGCCATTCACCATCTTCCAATCTAACCTACCTCACAGGATTGTTGGGAGGACAAAAATTGGAAGGAGGCCGATGTAAGCGGCTTTGGATTCCAGCAAGGAAAGACAGGATCATGGCCCCCACAAAGGGAGGGGGGGCTGAGAGGCTCTAGCCTGGGGGCCTGGGATTAGGAGGAGGCCCTGGGATTATATTATTTTAAGTTTTTATTATGTAAATCCATTTAGTTTTAAAAAATAAATATAAATATTACGTTGGTGTCATCATTTAAACTGACTTATTTTAATTTTTATTCTAAATCCTGTAGAGCATCTTGTTGCCCTTAACCTTAGAAGTAGGTAAAGACCCCACCAAAGATCCTGGCCTGGCGGCCTGCTTCAAGATGTGGGAGGCATGAACAGGATATTGGTGAAACAAGCGATGGAGACTGATAATCTGCAGAAGATCATAGATACTATCCCCAGGGCTTAGGTAGCCCCCATTCGAAGCAAGAGTGGTGGGTCTTCTATGGGGACAGCAATAAATTGGACGGAAAGGAGAAAGGCATCCTCGTGTGGCTAATGGACAAAACCAGTAGTTCTTAACCTGGGGTCCATGGATCCCTAGGGGTCTGCAATGTCCTCACAGGGGGTCCGTGAAGGCTTGAAAGTTGCTTGGCCCAACTCCTCCCCACAGTGGAGTGGCAACATGATAGGAGCCAAAGCAAAGGCTAGCTGGCTGAGTGGGCCTGTGTGTTGCCATTCAGTCCAAGGAGAGAAGTCTTTCCCCCCCTTCCAGTGCCTCTGGGGGAAAGTTTAACGGATGGTGTAATTGCATCATCATCATCATCATCATCATGGTTTTAAATCTTGAGTTAAGTCTTGGGGGGCCATGGAAACAAAAGATTTTGAAAGGGGGTCCCTGGTAAAGAAAAGGTTAAGAGCCACTGCAATGGAAAAACATTTTCATGCACATGGCATGCTTTTGAAATTGGTTGCATTTTCCCCCTTGAAGAAGTCTGTGAAGACTGCAACATTACAAATGGTGTTAGGTGAAAGCTAACAAATCTAACAAAATGTTCTGGACTATTAAAAAGAACAACATTCTAAGAAGGACAAGACTGAAGCTGCTGTAAGGTAAGTTCTGTGTTCTTCTACATTGTTGTTGTAGCTAATTTGCATTGGACCAATGAGAAATAGATCCCACGCATCTCCCAAACTGAACTGGTATAAGCCAGATTTGGTGCATTAGTAAGAACTGGGCTTTAGTTAGCTAGAATAGTTTTATTTAGGGTGCCTAAGGGCTTGTCTAGATGGGCAATTTACCCTGGCTTCCCACCCACCCACCCTGCCCAGTGTTGGAGTCCATTGGGCAGTGTTAAGAGCCACTGGGCAAAGCCAAACCTGGGTCTAGCAATGCGCACATTTCCCACCACCAAGAGGATGGGAGAGCGAAGGAATTTCCCCGGCTGTGGGTAGCAACAGCAACAGTCTCTATTCATGGGGGGGGGGGAGAATGAGGGGAGAAATACCAGTTGTCCCTTCATATTCACTGGGGTTTGGTTCCAGGAAATACCAAAATCCATGAATACTCAAGTCCCATGATATGCAAAGGCATAGCAAAATGGTGTCCCTTGTATAAGATGGCAAAATCAAGGTTTGCTTTCTGGATTATTATTTTTTTAAGACTATTTTCAAGCCGTGAATACTAAAATCCCTGGATTCCAAATCCGTGGATACAGAGGGACAACTGTATAATAAGCTTATCCTCAAGGGTGGGAGGCAGCCTCCAACCTTCCCCCTTCCCCGTTGATACACTCACAGGGCTGTCCCCCTTCATTGTACTCCGCATAGATCTGGCTCCCGGAGTCCCCAGCCCTTGGCTCCAGGTGCTCCCCGGCCGAGGCTCTCATGCCTCGCTCGCTAAGGCGGCGGCCGCTCTTCGCCTCCTGTCCCCGGCGCGCCCAGCCCAGTGGGACGCGCAGGCCGGTTGCCATAGGAGCCCCCAAGGCTGTAGCGGAGGCGGCGGGGAGGGCGCGGGGAGGCTTGTGAAGCTCGTGATTTGAGCTTTTCTGCACCTAACGAGGCTTGGGAGGAACTTGGCCTGGGTGGGGTCAAACAGAAAACGGGCCCTGAGAGGTTATAAAGGAAGGGAGATTCGAGGAACCGCCCCAGGCCGTGCCGTGGGACAAGGCCCCAGACCCTGGGAGCGTTGTCATGGTAACTGACTCTAAGCTAGAAGCCTGGCACAGGGATGCTCTAGCCTAGAGAGTGGGCGGGCTTCTACAATGGCCTCAGCCAGGCGGAGTGCAAGTTCAAGGGCATAGAATGTATAGGTTCATAGAGTTAGAAGAGACCTCAAGGGCCATCCAGTCCAACCCCCTGCCATGCAGGAATACACAATCAAATCATTCCCAACAGATGGCCATCCAGTCTCTGTTTAAAAACCTCCAAAGAAGGAAACTCCACCACACTATGAGGCAGTGCACTCCACTTCCCAACAGCTCTTACTTTCAGGAAGTTCTTCCTAATGTTTAGGTGGAATCTCTTTTCCTGTAGTGTGAACCCAATGCTCCGTGTTCTAGTCTCTGGAGCAGCAGAAAACAAGCTTGCCCCATCCTCAGTATGGCATCCCTTCAAATATTTAAACATCACTATCATGTCCCCTCTCAGACTTCTCTTCTCCAGACTAAACAAGTCCAGTTCCTTAAGCCACTCCTCATAGAGCATGGCTTCCAGACCTCCCACCATCCTGGTCGCCCTCCTCTGGACACGTTCCAGCTTCTCAATATCCTTCCTGAATTGTGGTGCCCAGAACTGGACACAGTATTCCAGGTGAGGTCTGACCAAAGCAGAATACTATTACTTCCCTTGATGTAGACACTATATTCCTATTAATGCAGCCTAGAATCGCATTGGCCGTTTTAGCTGCTGCAGCACACTGCTGACTCATGTTCATATCAAGGAACAAAGCCCTGTATGTGTGTATATAAACACAGAATCATAGAGTTGGAAAGAGACCACAAAGGCCATTTTGTCCAACCCCCTGGCTTGCAGGAATACACAATCAAAGCACACACACACACCACAGATGGCCACCAGGGTTTCTCAAGCAGGGTTCCCTGGAAACCCTAGGGTGCCACAAGAGGTTGCTAGGGGTTCCTTGAGATATTGTGATTGAAAACAACAACAACATTTTTTTAGCTGTAGATATAATAATTTTTAGGCAGGGGTTCCCTAAAACCTGAAAATTGTTTAAAGGGTTCCACCAGGGTAAAAAGTTTGAGAAAGGCTGCTCCACACACACTCTGAGGCAGTGCATTCCGCTGCCAAATAGCTCTTACTGTCCAGAAGTTCTTCCTAATGTTTAGGTAGAATCGCTTTTCCTGTAGTTTGAAACCATTGCTCCGTGTCCTAGTCTCTGGAGCAGCAGAAAACAAGCTTGCTCCCTTCTCAGTATGACATCCCTTCAAATATTTAAACATGGCTATCATGTCCCCTCTAACCTTCTCTTATCCAGGCTAAACATACACAGCTCCCTAATCCGCTCCTCATAGGGCATGGCTTCCAGACCTCCCACCATTTTGGTTGCCCTCCTTTGGACACGTTCCAGCTTGTCAATATCCTTCTTGAATTGTGGTGTCCAGAACTGGTCACAGTATTATTCCAGGTGTGGTCTGGAATACCAAAGCAGAATAGAGTGGCATAATTACTTCCCTTGATCTAGACCAGTGTTTTTCAACCAGGGTTCCCTGGAACCCTAGGGTTCCCCAAGAGGTTTCTAGGGGTTCCTCAAGAGATTGTGATTGTGGGGAGAAAGCAATAGCAGTATATAGAATAATGTTTATGCAGGGGTTCCCTGAGACATGAAAATTATTTCAAGCATTCCTCCAGGTAAAAAGGTTGAGGGAGGCTGACCTAGACACTATACTCCTATTGATGCAGCCTAGATTTGCATTGGCTTTTTAAACTGCCGCATCACATTGCTGACTCATGTTCAGCTTGTGGCCCAGTAAGACTCCTAGATCCCTTTCACACATATTGCCATCAAGCCAGGTGTCATCCTGTTGACATTCTTGCAAACAAGCTTGTAAAATGTGGGCTAGACAAGTTAACTGTTCAATGAATTTGTAATTGGTTGACCGGCCGAACCCAAAGGGTGCTCAGCAGTGGCTCCTCTTCGTCTTGGAAAGATGTGACCAGTGGGGTGCCACAGGGTTCTGTCCTGGGCCCAGTGCTATTCAACATCTTTATCAATGACTTGGATGAGGGAATTAGGGGCATACTTATCAAATTTGCAGATGACACCAAATTAGGAGGAGTAGCTAATACCCTAGAGGACAGGATCAAAATTAAAAATGACCTGGATAGACTGGAGAGCTGGGCCAAAGCTAACAAAATGAAATTCAATACGGAGAAATGTAAAGTACTGCATTTAGGGCGGAAAAATGAAATGCATAAATATAGGATGGGAGAGACTTGGCTGAACGAGACTACGTGTGAAAGGGATCTAGGAGTCCTAGTAGACCACACGTTGAATATGAGTCAACAATGTGATGCGGCAGCTAAAAAGGCCAATGCGATTTTGGGCTGTATCAATAGAAGTATAGTGTCTAGATCAAGGGAAGTAATAGTGCCACTCTATTCTGCCTTGGTCAGACCTCACTTAGAATATTGTGTCCAGTTCTGGGCACCACAATTTAAAAAGGATATTGACAAATTGGAGCGTGTCCAGAGAAGGGCAACTAAAATGGTGAAAGGTCTGGAAACAATGCCTTATGAAGAGAGACTTAGGGAGCTGGGTATGTTTAGCCTGGAAAAAAGGCGGTTAAGAGACGATATGATAGCCCTGTTTAAGTATTTGAAGGGATGTCACGCAGAGGATGGAGCAGGCTTGTTTTCTGCTGCTCCAGAGACTGGAAAACAGAGCAATGGATGCAAGCTCCAGGAACAGAGATTCCACCTCAACATTAGGAGGAACTTTTTGACAGTAAGAGCTGTTCGGCAGTGGAACACACTCCCTCGGAGCGTGGTGGCGTCTCCTTCCTTGGAGGTCTTTAACCAGAGGCTGGATTGCCATCTGTCGGGGATGCTTTGATCAAGATTTCCTGCGTGGCAGGGGGGTTGGACTGGATGGCCCTCGTGGTCTCTTCCAACTCTGCAATTCTATGATTCTATGATCCATTCTGTATCTGTGCATTTCATTTTTACTGCCCAAGTGTAGTACTGTATCCTACATTTCTCCCTGTTGAAATTCATTTTGTTAGTTTTGACCCAGCTTTCTAATCTGCTAAAGTCATTTTGAATTCTGTACCTGTCCTCTGGGGTATTAGCTGCCCCTCCTAATTTGGTGTCATTTTCAAACCTGTTAAGAATGCCCTCTATTCCATCATCCAAGACATTGATAAAGATGCTGAATAGTACTGGACCCAGGACAGAATCCTGTGGCACCCCACTAGACACTTCTCTCCAGGATTAAGAGGAGCCATTGGTGAGCACCCTTTGGGTTCAGTCAGTCAACACACACACAGCCCTCAGGTGTAGCTAGTTGGCATTCCCTCAGATTCACTGGCCTACGTTTCACTCTTTCACAAGCTACAAAACTGGCAGAAGCTGTACAGGTGAAGCTTTCTCCATCAAGGCATCTCCACACTGTTGAAAACCCAGCTTGTTAAATTTTATATATCATGGATGTTTTAAAAAAATGAGTTGGAAGTGCTACAGGAGAGCAGGGTGGAGGCAATATCCCTAATCCATCATGCTATTGAACATAGGTTGAGGCTTCATATTTGTATGGGACTAAGTTGTGTGGGGCATGTTTCCAAGGAAATCTGCATAGAGTTGTATTCTGAGTCACTGCTTTTTAAAATAGGGTTACGGTATATAAAACACTTAAGCAGGACTGTAGTCTGTAATTTTTTAGGTGAAGGTACTTGTGGCTTGTTCCTGCAGCATGATGTGTTCCATAACTTGCTCTTGAAGAGGGAGCAACCCACAAAACCTCATTGCCCAAATTCATCTAACACAAATTCATCTGTTGCCTTTTAAGTTAGGGATGGGGCAATATGGGCAATCCTCCAGATGTTGCTGGGCAATATCTCCTAGCTTTCTTCATCTCTGGCTGTAATAGCGAAGACTCCTAGGAGTTGCTGCTGCAGCAGCAACATCTTGAGCCCCCCACCTTGTCCACCCCTGTGTTAAATGTTACATGGTATGACTGATTATGTTTATTTAAAGCATTTAGCCTGTTCCTTTACTGTGTGTGCAAACATACACACAAGATTCCCAGACCTACTTACAACATACATAGGTGTCAGTTCTTTCCCTCAGGTTTCCAATCTAAATTTAAGACATGACACACAAGAAATAAAGGATGGGGAGGGAGGGAGGAAAAAATTATAATTAATAGTTGTGTGGAAGTGTAGCAGAGATAGTTGTGTTGCCATAAAATAAGAAAAGACCAAAAATCCATTATGTGGTAATATTTTTACTGGGCCAACCAAAAAGCATAAAATATATTATGCTAGCTTTTAATACTCTGCAGGTTTCTTCATCAGGCAGAGGTGGGGAAATACAGGGGAAATAAAGTGACAATGTGCCTGGTGGTGTCTACATTTTGGTTTGGAAGTTACAAGAAGTGTGTGTGGATGAAAAATAAGGCCCCCTCCACATATGTATTATTTTACTGTTGTAAGCCACCCCGATTGTTCGCAGAGGGGCAGGATATAAATAAATTTTATTATTATTATTATTATTATTATTATTATTATTATTAGATGAATGAGAGCAAAGGGAGTAACAGAGACAGTTTGGCTTCTCTGTTAGAAGTTACCAAGTCGTCGTTCCCACCTCCACCCCTCCACCCCGCTCCCAAGAACTGCATTTGCATCTATCCAGTTTGAAGGCTGATATGATGGATGAATACGTTTAGTCTCTTGGGGAAATCTCTGTACTCTTAGATATAAAGATAACTTTAGATTATGTAGTCTATCCATTGAAGCCAAATCAGGTTGCTGCTTCAGGCAGCCTGCTGGAAAAACTCTGGCTGTAATATTGGTCGGTTCCTTGTCTGAGGCAACTGTCAGTAGAGGAATAGCTTCAATGCCATCCCCACAACCTTGGGTATTTTTTTAGGTTTACTTACAGGCCAAAGGTACAACCATGTTCTTTTCCCACTAAATGCGTCACTGCATAATCTGGTATCTACATTCAGTTAAATTACCAGAATCATAAATTGCTTAGGCCTATATCTGGATAGCCACCAGGGTGTGTGTCAGAACTCAATTGAACTTGGGAAGGACTATTGCTCAGGGGCCAAGCATATGCTTTGATGCAGAAGATCTCAGTGGCCATCTGTAAATTTTCACCTATAAGCTGCTAGGGAACTTTTTTATACTCTCAACAAAGAAACTATGGGCACATACACACAACCAACCTGCCATGGCACTACCTTTCTGTACAGTGGGATTGCATGCTCACATGAGACAAGAGGCTATGTTGGCAGTAGCGTTAGCCAGACAAAAATCTAGGCTGTCTGCAACCTCCCAGAGGGCCTTTTCGGTAATCGCCCCCAAATTGTGGAATGACCTGCCGAATGAGATCCGTCAGATAACAAGCCTGAGTGGCTTTAAAAAAGCACTAAAGACGGATCTCTTTCGGCAGGCCTTTCCTAATTAGATCCCGGCCTCAGGGGATCCTGGCCTCTTCTAGGCTGCTGGCCATTTATTATATTTTATTGTATTTATAGTTTTAAATGTGATTTTAGATTAGTTGTTTTAATTAATATTTGTTTAATGTTTTTTTTATGGGGGAGGGTGGGAGTGGGGGTGTTTAGGGATTTTATTTGTATTGTATTTTAAATTTTGTAAGCCGCCCTGATTGTTTTAACAGAGGGGCGGGGTATAAATAAATATTATTATTATTATTATTATTATTATTATTATTATTACAAGCTTTTGCTGAGGAGCCAGAGTAACTGTGTCAAACACCTTAATGAGAAGAAGTTTCTGGGAAGCAGTAGTAAGGGTGGTGGTGGTGGTGGTGACAATTGGTGAAGAATCTCTTAGGGACAATGGCAGTGGTACTTCAGCTAGCCCTTGTTAGTTCTGCATAGAAGGAGGCAATGGTAAACCACTTCTGGATATAATTTATTTTGAAAACCCTATGATGAAACAATCCAAAATGAAGTAAGAGATAGTGCTGGAAGATGAGACCACCAGGTCAAAAGGCACTCAGCCAGCTACTGGGACAGATCAAAAGACAAATTAAAATAGTGCAGTGTCTAATGATGCAACTGAACTCAAGCTTAAAAGATGTTCAGCTCCTAAGATGTGAAAGGAAGGTCCAAAGCTGCACAGCACATATAGTAGAAACATGAAATGTGAAAAGCATGTATCAAGGCATGGTAGAAAATGTGAAATAAGAAATGGAATGTATAAACCTTGCAGTACTTGGTATGAACAAGCTAACGTGGACAGGAATGGGATATTTTAAATCAGATAATTACACAGTATTTAAATTATAATCTAAGAAAAACGGATGGTGTTAATAAGGAGGCAGGATGTAGCCAAAGCAGGGGGAAAGGAACACCAGGGATTGTAGTAACGATTGGATCATTATATTAATCTCCCATGAAAGCAAAGTGATATTCAAAATTTTACAACAAAGACTTTTACCATATATGGAGTGAGTAATGCCAGCTGTCCAATCTGGGCACCTACTAGTCTCTTCCAAAAAGGAAGACGCTAGCAATCAAATTGCAAAAATGCATTGGCTAGTGGAACGCATGAAAGAATTTAAGAAGAAAATCAGCTGTGCGTTATAGATTACACAGGAAGCAAATACTGGGGAGCACCCAATAAAATCTTCAGAAGAAACCAGAGACAAATCTCAAGGTGCTGAATTGATGGAATTTTTTTTATTGGTAAAATAAATCCAGTGCATTTCACCCTGTACATACTGTACTCTCGATGGCCTTCTTCAGTGGCTATATAAAATTATAGAAAGAGACAACACATAGTAAAACAATATACTGTATAGCATTATATGAAATTATTACATCTGTACACTGCCTATGACCAGTATATACCTATTTAAATTTAACTTCAGAAATTTCTGGAGCTGAAACTCATACTATTTACAAGACAAAATGAAAGATGAATGAAGGCTAAAGGATGTAATAATGATTCATATAATCTTATACAGTAAATGTTTTTATTATGTATTTATGTGTTGTCTCTTTCTATGATTTTAAATAGCCCTGAAGAAGGCCTTTGAGAGCATATACAGGCTGAAATGTTTTGGGTTTTTTTCCTTTTAATAATTAAAAAAATACATCAGTTGATGTATTGAGATGTGTCCCTCGTTTCTTCTGCAGACTTTATAGCAAAACCTCTGATTATGTAGATCATGAAAAAAATATGCTCTAACAGAAATAGATGTGCCACGTTTGTTTGTTCCAATGCGTTAGGACAGAATATGTCTTGACTGTCAGGACAGAATATGGAGAAACAGAATGGTTTCCAATTGGTAGGGGGGTCAGACAAGATCACCCTCTCTGCAGAACATATACCTAAATTAGACAAGGAGGAAGGAGGTGTGAAAACTGAGGGCAGCAAAATCAATAATTTATGCAAATGACACCATATTACAAGCAGAAAATAGCAGACTTAGAATGGCTACTGATGAAGCAGTGCTTTTAGTCGGCATTGTAGCGTTTGAATTGTTGGAAGCCGCCCTGATTGTTTTTAGCAGAGGGGTGGCATATAAATAAATTTTATTTATTATTATTATTAATAATAATAATAATCACAATCCACCCCGTACCCTTAGGTTCTCTGGGAAAAATTACTCCAGCCAATTAAAACTAGGTTGGCCACAGTCACCCAGAGGACCTTCTCTACCACCGCTCCCAGACTGTGGAAAGGCCTGTTGGAGAAGATCCGACATCTTGAAGATCTAGATGTTTTTAAGAAGACTATTAAGATGGTTCTCTTCTGGCAGGCCTTCCCAGATTAGGTTAAATGCTTGGCTGCCATTTTATATGCCATTTTACATCTCACTATTTTTAATTCTATGATCTTTTAATTTACATTTTTAGCATTTGTATTATATTTAAAATAGTTAAAGTGTGAAGTTATTTATAATTATAGAAACTGGAATGTTTAAATGTTTGTATGATGTTTGCTGCCCCGATCCTGTTTCTGTAGCTTGGCTCAGTCATTAATCAAAATTGAGACTGTAGTCTGGCTTTTCTTCGCAAACGAAGATTCAGGAAGGACTCATCCGCACTTTCTGCAAGTGTGCTGATGACTAAAAAGGCCAATCCGAGATAAACAAGTCCGGTTGCAGAAAGCACAGCAGAAGGTCTCCTTGGGTGATGTTTCTGGGTTGCGATTCTTTCTGCATTATCGTTTCTCTTCAAGAGTTGTTCGGCGTGAGTTATCAAATAAGGCTGCAGCATTGTGGATAGTGCATCTCCATGCCTCCCGATGTGAGGCCAGGGCGGACCATTGTTGGTGATCAATTTGGCCGAGCCTGAGATGTTGTTTCAGGGAGTCTTTGTATCATTTTTTTGGAGCTCCCCTCTTACACTGACCCGAGGCGAGTTCACCATAGAGTACTATTTTTGGGAGGTGATGGTCCTCCATCCTAGAAATGTGCCCTGCCCAGCGCAGCTGTGTTCTCAATATCATGGCCTTAATGCTGGTGATCCCTGCTTGCTCAAGGACAGCAACATTTGTCACATAGTCAGTCCAGTGTATATTTAGGATTATGCATAGACAGTGCTGATGAAAGCGTTCGCGGAGTAATAGGTGGTGGCAATAGGTGACCCATGTTTCAGAACCATAAAGGAGAATAGACAGTACAATGGCTCTATATACACTGATTTTTGTGCTTTGCCTCAGGTGTTTATTACTCCAGACTCTTTTGTGAAGTCTTCCAAATGCGCTATATGCCTTTGCTAATCTATGATCGATCTCTTTGTCAACCTTGGCATCTGAGATGATGCTTCCCAGGTAGGTGAACTGCTGAACGGACTTAAGCACAAATATGCCGAGGGCAATGTGGGGATGGTGGGTGTTCGTCCTGTGGTGCAGGCTGGTAAAGAACTTCTGTTTTCTTCAGGTTGACTTCCAGCCCAAACAGCTCTGCAGCTCTTGCGAAGCAGGATGTTAGGCGCTGCAGAGCTGCTTCTGTGTTGGCAACAAGGGCAGCATCATCAGCAAAGAGCAGCTCACGGACTAGATAGTTTAGAGTCTTAGTGTGAACCCTCAGACGGCTTAAGTTAAACAAGCTACCATCAGTACTGTAACGTATATAGGTGCCGTCATCTTCTTCAAGCTCTGCCATAGCCCTTTGGAGCATCATGCTGAAGAAGAGACTGTAGTAAAGAAATCAGAAAAAGACTAAGATCTGGAAGGGCAGCTATGAAGGAACTAGGTAAGTTCCTCAAGTCATCTCTCTCTGGCTTTTCTTCGCAAACGAAGATTCAGGAAGGACTCATCCCGTGCTTTCTGCAAGCGCGCTGATGAGTAAAAAGGCCGATCCGAGATAAACAAGTCCGGTTGCAAAAAGCACAGCAGAAGGTCTCCTTGGGTGATGTTTTTGGGTTGTGATTCTGCGTTGTCGTTTCTCTTCAAGACTTGTTCGTTGTGAGTTCTCAAATAAGGCTGCAGCATTGTGGATAGTGCGCCTCCATGCCTCCCGATGTGAGGCCAGGGCGGACCACTGTTGGTGATCAATTTGGCCAAGCCTGAGATGTTGTTTCAGGGAGTCTTTATATCGCTTTTTTGGAGCGCCCCTCTTACGCTGACCCGTGGCGAGTTCACCGTAGAGTACTATTTTGGGGAGGCGATGGTCCTCCATCCTAGAAATGTGCCCTGCCCAGGGCAGCTGTGATCTCAGTATCATGGCCTCAATGCTGGTGATCCCTGCTTGCTCAAGGCCTCAATGCTGGTGATCCCTGCTTACTCAAGGACAGCAACATTCGTCACATAGTCAGTCCAGTGTATATTTAGGATTGTGCGTAGACAGCGCTGATGAAAGCGCTCGAGGAGTCGTAGGTGGTGGCAATAGGTGACCCATGTTTCAGATCCTACAGTATAGATATATGATTAAATAGCATAGTCATAATAATGTTGTGTCATAGGATTACAAGTTTCTATATATGGCTGTGAAATACAGACAGTGAGCTGACAGGAAGATCACCTCATTTGAAATGTTGTGCTTGAGGAAAAGATGGATTGCCAGAAAGACAATTATGTGGGCCTGAGCCCACATCAAGCCTGAACTCTCACTGGAAGCAAATATGACTATTTTATTATTTATTATTTATACCCCGCTCTTCAGCCACAAGGCTATCAGAGCGGCTTACAAATTGTTTTAAGCAATAGCAATTTACACATCTACACTGCATTAAGTAGTTTCCAATATGTGTTAGCTAACTGCCCCCACAAGCCCGGTACTCATTTTACCAACCTACGAAAGGATGGAAGGCTGAGCAAACCTTGGAGTCCTCTGGAATTGAACTTGCAACCTGGTGACTTCCAGTACTGGCATTTAACCGCTGTGCCACCAGGGCTCTATAAACTGACTAAACTGAAGGCATCATACTTTGGACACATCATGAGACAACTACTCACTGGAAACAACAATGATGCTTGGCAATGTGTAAGCTGTAGACCTGTTTATAGGATCACAGTGAGGCTGTTGATGACAGGATGTCTTGGAGGTCCCTCTTTCACAGTGTTATTGCAAGTCAAAGCTGACTTGACAGCAAACACACAGAACCAGATTATAAAAGAACAGTATAAAGTGCTGTATTGTCCAGCTGAGCCCTCCATTAACAGTTCATACAATTATGCACTTCCTCTTATTTAATTTATAACTTACCTTTCTCCTAGCATAGGACCCAAGGTGGCTTAAGAGATAGTTTAAAAGACAAAGCAACATTTCTGAAGCCTCCAGTAGCATCCTGAATGCTGCTCTTATCTCATCCTTGAGATCTTTTGCAACAGAAGACCTGATCAAGTTACTGTGTTAAATATTTTATTTTTAAATAAGACTCACAGCAGAATTACAGTATACTTTATTTCAAGTGTTACCTGTATAAGTTCAGTTACATTCAGTTTCACTTTTCATGCAGTTTTCAGAAATGAATAAGTATCTCACAAAAGTTTAACAAACTTTGAAGTGAACTTGACTGCATCTGTTTGTCATGTCATTTCATACAATAATAAATACTCCTTCCTGCCAACTTGATACAATGAACTAGTGCTTTACATCTTTTTAAAAATAGATTGCCTATCCCAAAGTGTGCTCTCCAGATTTTGTTGGACATAATCTCCTAGCATTCAGCACTGCTGGCTACTCCTTGGGGTGCTGTGAGTTTCAGTCCAAGATCTAGAGGATAGCACTTTGTTCCAGTCCTACAGTAGATCTTTGCTAGTTTTCACCATTTAAAGACATATTATAAATTTCTCCTCTCTGCACTATGCATTCCAAATAGCTACAAAGCTGCTTCCTTTTCAAAGCTCCCAACCAAGGGGACTTTAGGGATATTTTAAGGTACTTTAAAGAGATATTTTAAGGTACAACAAAGCAATATTCTTCTGAGGAAGCCTCAGCATGCTGATAAACTACCATTCCCACTGCTCGTTTGGGGGACACTGTGACAGTTAAACTCGTTTAAATTTGTAGTGTGACCTTAAGGCAGTGATCAGCAAGCCACTTGAGCTGGCAGATTAATGCTTAAAATTGCTTAGATGGCAACTCCTGAAACGTTTATTTAAAAGTTATTTTCTGTCCTATGCTGAGCAGTTCATTCAGAAATTACTACTCATTAAAACTGGCCATTAAATTATCTTCTTTATTGACATTATTAACTTCTAATAATATGGTAAGAAAATAGTATTTTACTGATTTTAGCAAGACTGGAACGCTTACAAATAAGCACATTTGATAGAAGCAAAGTCTGCTGATAAGTAAACAAAATCACATACTAGTAATCTTAAGTATGTCAACTTAAGTTGTTTATGGACCACACTGCAATACTTCACAGTTAACCACATTTACATTCAAGAAAGTTCCATTGACTTCACAGAGTTTTCATGCTCTTAAGTACAAAATTGGAACAGGGGTCTCAGATTGAATTATTAGTGGTTTAGGATGTACGTTACTTTTCCCAGTGTACTTCAGACTTAAATGGGCTTTAGCTTATAGTTCTGGATTGTTGTAGCCTTCAAACTACTTATTCAGAAACATCCTCAGTGAATAAGAGGAATGATTCTACCCTTTTAAGGATGGGTAACCTCTGGTCTTCCAGATGTTGTTGTTGGTACTCCCATTACTCCATGACATTGGCTATGCTGGCAGGGACACGAGTTGCCCACCTCAATCAACTGTAATGAAGCATCATCATACTAGACCAAGCCATAGAAGTCCCATTTTAATGGGATTATATTTAACTTGGGACTGATTCACACAAGATGCTCAAAGCAGTCAACAACTCATTTGAGCTGCGGCACAATACACAATGGTCCTGTTTTCATCGTTCTTGCAGGCATCAAGACTCACTTCTGTAGCTGTAGTTCCATACTCAAGCACATTCTGAATGTCTAACTGCGCAAAGACATGCATGTCATTACCCTATGATACCATACATGCAGATGATAATCCATAACTTTGCATCCCATTTCTACCTGATACAAACTTCCCAAGTGACTGGGAAAAATATGTATAGATCTTCTCAGACAGACTTTATATACATATAGAATTCTTCAACCTCAGTCATGTTAATGCATCATGTGAATGCGCCCAAAGTGTCTTCAGAACTGGTAAGCCAACGTGTATGGCAACCAACTGTTTATCATGTTGCTGAATCACATACAGGAGCTCCCAAAATTCACTTCTGTATATGGGAATTTAACAAAGAAAGTCAAGTACAGTATGTATGAACTAGGGTACTATCAAGCAACTCTTAGAATGTTACAGCACCCACATCTTTGGATTACTTTAGCTCTATAGTTTTGTGCTGCCAGAATTATTTTCTAAAACACCATGACTATAAAATGCCTACCTGTGGCGATGGTACACAAGGAATCTGCCTAATTTTTTAAAAAAATTGAAGCCTAATTTTTAAAAAATTCTAGTATCCTAATTATGGATTCACCTATATAGAACCTGCATAATATTTCCATGTATAGGCATTCATGTTGTGACTTTAAAAAATTATCAGAAGCTGACAGCACAAATTTGTATGTTTTGAAGGTAGAGAGGTAATCCAAGACATAGCATACTGTATTGCATTACACTGTATTGCACTGGAGAATGCCTGTGAAATCTGATGATCCCACTGACTACTAATTTTTACCCTGGTTATGTTTTGAACAGCTGAGACTATGTTATTGTCCTCTGTTGATTGGTCAGTGCTAATCTTAGTATTATCTGGAGACTGTATGAACTGGAGTTTAGTCTGTTCTTTTCTGCTTAAGCTTGTCTGTCATCAGTTAGGACTCATTAGTTCTCCAACGATTTTAAAGCAGCAGCCAAAGTCTGGAATGGTGTCACCTCTCCTGGTGGGTGATCCCATGCCTTTTTGAGAAATGGCTTATGGGAGTATTCTTGTCCTCTTAAATGGTGAGTTCAGAAAAAAATCCCAATATACTGAGGATTCCTCTAAAGCTTTTCAAGTAAAAATGGAAATGTTTAATAAGTATAAGGGTAGTATGGTTTATATTATAAAAATAATAACATTATAACAAAAGGAGATGTCATTTCAGCATCTCACAGAGTAAAGCTATGGCAAGAGGTGGGGTTGAAAGCACCAAATCTGAGTATAGTTACAAAGTGTTCTTACAAAGGCGCAGGCAGTGTTTTCAACATTCAAATGTTTACAATTCCTAAGAATCTGACACAGAATTTGTGCAATTTTCAACAATTTCAAACAGGTAGTGATATATATCAGTCCTTCGAGCAATATCATATGCTGTTTCATCCAAGTTGTTTTTAAGATGTGGCTTTAAATAGCGATTCATGAGCAAGAGTTCAAGAGTTTCCTTGCTTTCCCTGTTTCCTGCTGCAAGGTGCAGTGGTGTCAGCAAACCATTGGTCTGAGCATTAATATCCGCGCCATGCTGAAGCAAGAATGATGCTATCTTTGTGTTGTTCCACTTACAGGCACTATGCAGTGGGGTCCAACTATCCACTGTCAATGCATGAACATCAGCTCCATGGGCAATCAGCTCATGCACAATTTGCAAGTGTCCATTATAGGCAGCACGGTGGAGAGGAGTATATTGGTCTTCATCCTGGACATTGACTGGAGCAAGATTCTGAGACAGGAGCCTTTGTACTGTGTTAAGCTGTTGGGAGTGGAGAGGCAAACACATTGCTTTAGGTCAGGTATAGCCCTGAGTTTCCTATTAGTGATCTAGCCTAAAACCTTGCTTGCATATAAAGCTCACTGTTTATTGCTCGTGTTTATCTCTTCTCAGTTTGAGCAATTTAATCATTATGTTTTTATCCCACCTTTCCATCAAGGAGCTCAAGGGAATATACAAAGGGATCTCCTTTTTATCCTTACAATGATAGTGTGAAGCAGGTTAAGTTGAGCTGAGATATAGAGCAACTGGCTCAAGCTCACACATCAAGTTTCAGGGCTGAGTGGCGATATGAAGCTGGTCTTTTCCAGTCCTAATCTGACACACTGAGCATTACACCACCCTGGCTTTCCCATGCGCAAGAACTGTGGCAAGGATAAAACAAAGTTAATGTTAAAACCTGTTTTACAAATTATTATGTTTTTATTATGGTGCACAGAAGGCATAAAGCAAAGTTTTATTACTCTTGGCTTCTGTGCACAACATTCAACTATAGCATTGCTCTGGTTATTTTGCCTACACAGCACATGGTAATGAAGTGTGGGAGTTGTAGTCAAAACACCTGGAGGATCAAAGTTTCTCTATCACTGATCTATACTATATCACACAAGACAGTATGATTTACTGTTTTTTTTAATTTATTTTTTAATTTAATCTTATATTTATAAACCATGAAAATTAAAATGAACACAGTATATATATTAACTACCTTATACACTTATATTCTTTGAGCATATGATCTTCCAGTCTATATTTCCCATCTTCCCCCCACTTCTTATACTTTATTTCCCTTTTACTCTTCTATTCTTACCATATTACTTAAGATGGAAGTCACTAACATTTTGCACATTCAGGTGAATTCTATCTCTATCTTCATTCTAGGTAGTATTCTTACCATCCCCATAACCCTAACCATCTTCAATTCTTCCCCAATTTCTCTCTCTGTACTGTTTTAACATAAATGCCACAACCCCAGTTATCAACACCTTACCCTATTTTTTTCAGCTGCCCAAAGCAGAAGTTTATCTGGGTTGTTTTCCAGTTTTTTCTCTTGAGCTTGGTACCATTCTTCTGTTTTTTCTTCCTGGTCTTCCTCATCAGAATCTCCAGACCAGAGACTCTGTGTTCCTGTGGGAATTAGATGCCTGTGGGTTTCCAACAATTCAAGCTGGTTAAAGCTCTCAGGAAAGTCTTTAAAATCTTTTGCTTCCTCCTCTGTGTTCTTGTCAGCAGATTTGCCACCTTCATTCATTTTGCAGGCTTAAGTACTCAAGTGCCTAATACAGCAAAGTTATTTCCACTTTCTCTAGCTCATCTCAATCTCTTTTCTCTAGTGGAATTTGAACACACACACTACTGCTAATAGCAGCTAATGAAGAACAGCACTGATTGTAGCAACATCATGAGAACCTTTGGGAAGAAAAGGTGAGAACAGGTTAATACCCAACTGGGTCAAAATAAGAGAAAGGTTGGGTAGAAAAACTCTGGGTACTAAAGCTTATAAAAAGAGCATATTAGTCTTTCTCTCTGGTTTGACTAATGTAAGCGCCTTACACTTCCTACAAAAGGTCAAATGAAATAAACAGGTATTGTATAAGAAAACATTTTTCTGATACTACACACATCTTAGTCATTTCAATGAGTGTCTCACCCACTGAGGAGTGTGGAAAGATTATGACTATTACCTCTCACCTCAGCCTACTAACAATTCCTCACTCCCCATATTATTACTACTGACTGATTTATGTCCCACTTTTTTTGAAACACAGGACTTTTTACAAAGAAGTGCTACTATAATATAAAACGAGACTGAAATACAGCCTAAAACGTCAAGACAGAAAGCAGTTTAAAAGAACAAAATACATAAAGTCAGGTTGCAGCAGAAGCCTGCTTATACAACACAGTCTTCTTCACTGTTTATGTAAAGACAGAAAACAAAGAGACAGAGCTTGCAAAAAAATTTGGACTATAATAATACCCCAGCCAGTATGGTGAGTAGCAGGATCTAAACAAACAACTCTGAAATGAATGTGCTGATTTTGTTATAGACTAATTTGAAGAAGCTCCCTAGAAGAATTAACTTCTAAAGCCAAAAGCTGTACCAAACATATACTGAAGGCAGGTACCAATATGGCTTTCTCCTCTTGTCTTATAGACCTTTCCTGATGCTGTATTGGTCTTTGTAGCTGCTTCAAAGAATGCCCAAATCTTGGTAAAACTGCCAGTCAAACTTCCTAATTCTGCCCTGCTTCTGGGCTTGGACAAAATGCTTTTGGCAAGTTTTGAAGAAATGTAAAATCTGGTTTGAGAGATGAATGTAAAATGAGCATCAACCCCTTCTTGTAAACCACATTCATTTTTTAAAAAAAATGTAAGTCAGCCTTAGTTTTCACATACCATGCCAAATTAGAAAGAAAAGTATTGTGAGCCAAGTAGATGACACATGAAAATCTTCTTGCATTCCCTTTGCTCAATTTTCAACAACCACAACGTAAGAAACCAAAAGTTACTCTCTAGAAAGAATATGACTTTGCCAAAAGCTGAAAAGACTGCAACAGATCAGTCATAACTTCTCTGCAAAAGGTCAGGTGGGAGAAAAATAATTAAAAACGCATTACACCTTAGAATAAGTGAGACACACTAAATAGTAAGAACAAAGAACTCCACATTATAAGATGACTTGTTGGGGGAAAGAGCACAGCTAAAGGCAAACCCCACCAGAATTGTATTATCAACTTTCCACTGGTCTCTGGTTTCAGATGTCTTACATACCAAAATATACTGTAGTTGGTGAAGTTTTTCTTTCTATGGAGGAAGAGTGAAGACAAATTTCACCTGTTTAATTTTCACATGCTCAATGTCAAAGAAAGCCAGCGTGGTGTACTGGGGTTTGAGTGTTGGACTACAACTTTGGACACCAGAATTTGAATCTCTGCTCAGCCATGAAAACCCACTGGGTGACCTTGGGCAAGTCACATCTCTCAGCATCAGAGGAAGGCAAACACAAATCCCCTCTGAACAAATCTTGCCAATAAAAACTTCTGATAGGTTGCCAGTAAGTCTGAAATTACTTGAAGGCACAGAATAACAACATTATTAAAAGAGTTGGTAAGAAACAACATGGTGTCTTGGGTTAGAGTGGTGGTCATGGACTAAGAAGCCAAAGGCTCAAACCTTTTTGAGCAGTCTTGGACACTATCTCTCAGGCTCATCCTAAGCAGGTATCTAGCAGCAAGCATATGTTGCAGGATTGCAACTCCCACCCCCAAACATGATGCTGGTTAGGACTGTTGGAAACTGTGATCCAACAACATATGGAGGGTCATGACTTGCCCACCTCTAGCCTAACCTAACATGGTCTTTTTAAAAGTCAAATGGCTGCTGGGTAGAGTCGTAGCTTTCTATGCTGTCCTGAACTGTTTGGAAAGATGGGCAAGATTAAAATGTAGCAATAAAATAGGAGATGTGGAAGAAATACCAGTAAAAAGAAAGCCATCCTATTCAGCAGCAACAGCACAATTTGGAATGATTACTATAATACAGACTGTGTGCAGAGGTGGGCGGAAAATAGACTGCGATCTATTGTATATCTCTGGATGATTTGCAATAGATTGACAAGGGTTTCTGACTCCCGTTGTCTAAAAAGAGCAGCAATTAAAAACCTTTCTCCCTCTAAATCTGTTTACTCAGAGAGAATGCATGGAAGGAAACCAGGAGTGGGTTTTGTGTGTGAAAGGCTGTATATGACATTGGATTGCAAATTCTACTACTGCATGACAAATCCCATCACCTAGTCCTATGTTTCTAGCATCTGTTTGCCCATCTGAGTCAGTTTTTTCCTCTCAGGATCATTTAGTGGGTCTCGGTGTTCTAGCAAAAGTATACTACAGTAGTTTCTGCAAGTCTAAAGTTTGCTCACTCCTGCCATAATGGAGAGAGGTTAGCTGACTCTCACTTGCATATTCCATCTTTCTACTGAAAAGCAATGCAACTCTGGGTAGCCATTGTTTAGGGAAGACAGCTGAGTTGCACTTTTTATTTAATTTATGTCTTGCCTTTTTTCTAACACTGGACCTAAGGTGGCTCACAGCAAAGATTAAAACTAAGTAGAACTGGAAAGCAATAATGATTAAAAATGGTTTAAAAACCAAATAAGTACCCATTACTAAAAGACTGTTCTGCGCAGCTAGATAATTGCCAAACACTGTTTAATTTTTTTTTTTAAGTCTGTACTTGCTTGTGGAAGGAGACCAGAGAGGGGGCTGGCCTAACCTCCTGTGGAAGAGAATTCCACAGCCTGGGAGCAGTCACCAAGAAGATGCTCTCATATGTCCTCACCATATGGGCATGTGACATATGGGACTAAGAGAAAACCTTTCCCCAAAGATCTCAGAATTCAGGCAGGGAAATACGGTATTTCCCTCAGGGAAATACTATCTTTCAGACAGTCTGCACTCAAGCCATATAGGGTTTTATAGGTCATAATCAGCACTCTGGTAGACAGTGAAACTGCTGCAACAAGAAGGTGATGCGTTCCCTGTAACCAACTAGTGGCATCTTTACCATAGATCTTTCAATTAAAATTCATTATCAACAATAAATGTAGCACTAGTAAAAGAACAACAGCACCAGTTATACTGTTACATAATTAAGTGGAAGAGAACATGCTCTGCATGCGAAAAGCCTCAGTTTCTGTTCTTAGCCTCTCCACTTAAGGCTGGGAAATGCTCCTGCCTAAAACCCTGGAGATTTTCTAACATTCTGTTTAAAAAAAACCCAATATTGAAGTAGACTCTGAACTTCCTACGAACCTATTACTTATTCTTCAATATCACCCCTCTTCATTTTGTACATATTTTGAGGAAAAGTTGTAGCTCTGTAGACATAAAGAGCATACCCAAAAATCACAGACTCAGTTCCTGTCATCTCCAAGTAGGTCTGGGAAAGAGTTCTACTGAAAATGTGGATCACCCTTTTCTGATCAGTGTCAACAGTACTGAGCTAGATGGTTCAACCTGGTATCCCACTGCCCTCTCTTATTACTCAATCTTTATAAATGTACTTTGCAGGGCACAGGAAACATGCTTTACATGCATAAGACATCAGGTTCAGCCTCTGCCATCTCCAGGTGAAAACTGGAGGTGAAAACCAGGAGAGGCACTATAAGTTAAAATAGAAAACACTAAGCAAGGATCAATAGCTTTGGCGTTAACACCTGTAACTCAAAGGGAACCCCACAAATTACTAAATGCTACTTATTCCCAATGCTAAGTAGGATTTGCAGTACTGTATTATGCAGGATTAACTCCTACCGAATTGAGTAGGGTTTAGGATTAACATAGACACGACTGGGCTAGAGACAGGTGTGTACGACTGATTTATTGAAAATAATAATAATAATAAATGAAGCCTTACGTGTATAATAACAATGGTAGCTTCAAGATCTCCTACAACGGTTTTGGGTTGTGATCTTCCAGTTCCTTATTCCGGAGCCAAAAGCAACTGAGTTCTCTCACTGCTTAGGAACTCACATTTGAGCTGCATTGTCTAAAATAATTCCACTGGGTCTCCTTTGAAGAGCAGAGTAATAAATTTCCAAGAGTCATGCTAGTGGCATCTTATACACAATAAGCCATACACAAACTATGCACAGAGTACATATAATGTAGTATATATCCTCTACAATGGTACAGATAGATTGCATTACAGTATGTTATCTATATTCACACCCCTATCACGCTTCCAAGAACTCTTCTGCTCCACTGCAAACGGCACTTGATAGACACACACAACCCCCCTCACTCCTACATAGAAGACCTGGATATATCCCACTGGATTGGAAATCATAATCATAATCATAATAAATAAATAAATAAATAAATTTCTATCCCACTTTTCTCCCACCAATGGGACTCTAAATAAATTATTATTATTTTTATTTATTTCTATCCCACTTTTCTCCCACCAATGGGACACTAAATCAATAAACAATAAAATTATCATTATATTCATTTCTATCATCTTTCTCCCACCAAGGGGACTCTAAATAAATAATAACATTATTATTATATTCATTTCTATCCCACCTTTCTCCCACCAAGGGGACTCTAAATAAATAAATAATAACATTATTATTATATTCATTTCTATCCCACCTTTCTCCCACCAATGGGACGCTAAATAAATAAATAATATTATTATTATATTTCTTTCTATCCCACCTTTCTCCCACCAAGAGGACTCATACTAAAATTATTATTATATTCATTTCTATCCCACCTTTCTCCCACCAAGGGGACTCAAGGCAGCTCACAACATCATGATTAACAACAATACAAGCTAAAAAAAAACAATACAAAGTTAGAAATCACATAACAAAAATTTGAATTTTAAAAAAAGAATGAAACAATTCACCAGTTTTAAAAAATCAGAGTAAAAATTAAAATACATTTTAAAAAAAAGCCCTTATTTATTTATTTTTTAAACCACCCCACACAGCAGCCTCCATCACTAGCCCAGCCCTTGTGTGGCTTCACTGAAGCCCTGCCTGCCCTGCTCTGAGGGCACCAACTAAGCCACGCCTCCCACCAAGGGAGTGGGCGGAGCTAGAAGTGACCAGTAGAACCCCCCCCTCCCTTTCACTCCCTCCCTCAGCAGGACTTACTTCCCCCGACTAGCCGAGAAGACTTCCGGTCTTCCTTTGGGCCTCTTTTTCTCCTCTCCTCTCTCTCTCTCTCCCCCACTTCCCGATGTGACTGCGACTGCGCAGTGGGAACTGCCTGCAGTCCTTGGGATTGGTTTGGAATGCGAGGAGAGAGAGCGGTTGTGAAGCGGCGGAGGAGGCGGGGCTTTGACGGGATGGGCGGAGGAGGCGGGGCTTTGACGGCATTGGCGGATGGGTCTCGCGAGAAAGGGTGAGCGGCGCGCGGCTGTGCGGGAAGGGGGCGTGGCATAACTTTCCCTCAGGGAGCGGCGCGATGGAAACCGGACATGCGGGGAAGGAAAGAGTTTAGCGACCCACGGAGTGAGGGGGTAAGATTTACCTCAGGGACTTTGGGGCTTGTTCGCTGCTCGTGTAAATGCCTTAAAAAGTTACTAATCACGCTACACTGTTAATAGTGCGATTATTCCGCTTTAACTGCTATGGATGCCTCCCCTGTGGAATTCTGGGACTTGTAGTTTACTGAGGCTAAGAGATCTCTGGCTGAGCGTTCTAAACGCCCCTCCCTAAACTACAGCCCCCAGAATTCCACAGCAGGAGGCAGCCAGAGCAGGCGAAGTGGAATACTGTACAGTTGTCCCTCCGTATCCACAGATTTGGTATCCACGAATTTGAGTATCCACGTTTTGAAAATATTCTTAAAAAATTAATAATCCAAAAAGCAAACCTCGATTTTGTCATCTTATATAAGGGACACCATTTTGCTATGCCATTGCATATCATGGGACTTGAGTATTCACGGATTTTGGTATCCACGGGTGGGGGGGTCCTGGAACCAAACCCCAGTGAATATGGACAACTGTAATAGTGCTATAACGGTGTAGTGTGGTAATCTAGAGTTTTGCTTCCAGAAATCTTGGCCTCGGTGAGGAAAGAGATGGCATGTCCCCAGCAGTGTAGAGGAGGGTGGTCGTAGTGTCTCTGTATGAGTCTCTCTGCTCTACAGTTGTCCCTTCACATTCGCTGGGGTTTGGTTCCAGGACCCTCGTGGTCTCTTCCAACTCTACAGTTCTATGATTCTATGACCATTCCCCGCCCCCGCCCCCCGTGGATACCAGAATTTTGCCATCTTATCTCTCTCTCTCTCTTTCTCTCTCTGGCTTTTCTTCCCAAACGAAGATTCAGGAAGGACTCATCCCGCACTTTCTGCAAGCGCGCTGATGACTAAAAAGGCCAATCTGAGATAAACATGTCCGGTTGCAGAAAGCACAGCAGAAGGTCTCCTTGGGTGATGTTTACAGGTTGTGATTCTTTCTGCGTTGTCGTTTCTCTCCAAGACTTGTTTGGCACGAGTTCTCAAATAAGGCTGCAGCATTGTGGATAGTGCGTCTCCATGCCTCCCGATGTGAGACCAGGGCGGACCATTGTTGGTGATCAATTTGGCCAAGCCTGAGATGTTGTTTTAGGGAATCCTTTTATCACTTTTTTGGAGCGCCCCTCTTACACTGACCCATGGCGAGTTCACCGTAGAGTACTATATAAGGGATACCATTTTCCTGTGCCATTGCATACAGTGGGACTTGAGTAGTCATGGATTTTGGTATCCACGGGGCGGTGGCGGTTGGGTCCTGGAACCAAACCTCAGCGACTATAAAGGGATAACTGTACATAACACCTCATTTAGAAATCTGCTTGCTGCTTGGTTCGCTGTGCCTGCCATTAGTAGCCAAATGTATTATTTGGTCACCACCTATCTTCCCCAAATTCTAAATGGCAAAACCAGTTGTCTAAATGGGAAAAATACTCCTCATGGAGAGGACAACCTGTCCCAATGGCAATCTGTGCTGTTTTGCTGTATTGTGAAGGAGGGGAGGGGGCAAAAATGGCAAAAACTCCACAGGAGAAGCCTTTGCAGCTTTCCCTGGAGTGTTTTTAAAAAAACACCTAGGGAAATGCACACCCCTGACCATTAAGACAACTGTGTGAATTCTTGTGTGGTCTGAAGGAGGCAGAATGGATCTTCTGATTGGTCAGGGGTGCATAGGCATGATCCTGCACTTTATCCCTTTTTTTTTTTTTTGACAAAGTGGAGGGCAGCCATGGGGAGGGGGAAGAGGAGGAACTGAGGAAGGGAGGATGGCTCTCTCCCCCTCCCTGCCGCTGCTGTGGGGATCGGAAAAGGAAGGATGGCTGGCTCCCTCCTCTTGCCCCCCCCCCCCCGCGGATGCCCTCCATGCTACCACCGCCACTGTCTCATTCATGAAGCTTATGGGGCCCCCCCAAAGAAACACCATTAAGACAAATTGCAGTTGCTGCAATTTGACATGACTGCAGAGCAATCCGGGGGGGGGGGGCTTGTATAGACAGGCCCAAAATATATTGGTGACTGTGAAGTTTTCTTTTTTGCAGATAGTGGAACTAGCAAGATTGCCACCTGTCACCTGCAAAATGCCAACTATCTATTCTTCTATGGATCCTTTCTTTTATGGAAAAATGAGATGGGAGAGGAGAGGCAAAAAAGCAACAACTGATTCTCCTGTCTGTTGGACATTTTCAGAAAGCAAGAGCAGCACCTCACCACTGTTGGTTATAAGAAGTCCTACCCTAAGCTTCTCCATAAAGCTTATGGGAGGGGGTGTCTTTTCCCCCCTATTGGATTTTTCAGCAGTGGCACTAGACAGCACCACCTCAGGCTTTGTGGGGGGAAAAGACAGTGTTAAAGGCTGAAATCATGATCATTCTTGAGTTACCTTAGGCACCTGTGCTTTGTTTTGCATTGAGTTTCTGTGAGACTCACTGGGCTTTTTACTGAATAAAATGGAAGATTGTATATTTTAAGAAGTATAGTTATCCCTTCACATTCACTGGGTTTGGTTCCAGGACCACCCGTGAATACCCAAATCCATGAAAACTCAAGTCCCATTATATGCAATGGCATAGCAAAATGGTGTCCCTTATATAAGATGGCAAAATCAAAGTTCGCTTTTTGGATTATTATTTTTTAAAGAATATTTTCAAGCCGTGAATACTTAAATCCGTGAATGTCAAATCCGTTAATATGGAGGGACAACTGTAAATAGAAATCCAAATTTTGGGCCACAAGATCACCATTCTAACATTTTTCTTTTCTTATGTTGTTATTGTTAGGTCTTGACTTCAGATCTGTTTTTTGATCTCTCTGCATTTGACAATACAGCAGAGCTCCCTGGTGAGACAGTCTTGATTAGAGAGCCAGTGTGGCTATAGAAATGAGTCCTGCAACTTCGATGTAAGTTTTCCCACAGTCTCCTTCTGGAGATGTATAGATGGCACCTATTTTAGTCTTGCTGAAATCTTTTGAAGTTGGCATCTTTTGAAGTTCTTTGTTAATCTTTTGTTTTTGCTACTGCATTCATTGTTGGTATGAACAACTTAAATGCTTATCTCTGGCTTTTCTTCGCAAACGAAAATTCAGGAAGGACTCATCCTGTTCTTTCTGCAAGCGCGCTGATGACTAAAAAGGCCAATCCAAGATAGACAAGTCTGATTGCAGAAAGCACAGCAGAAGGTTTCCTTGGGTGATATTTCCGGGTTGTGATTCTTTCTGCGTTGTCATTTCTCTTCAAGAGTTGTTCGGCGTGACTTTCAAATAAGTCTGCATCATTGTGGATAATGCGTCTCCATGCCTTCCGATGTGAGGCCAGGCAGACCATTGTTGGTGATCAATTTGGCCGAACTTGAGATGTTGTTTCAGGGAGTCCTTGTATCGCTTTTTTGGAGCGCCCCTCTTATGCTGACCCGTGGTGAGTTCACTGTAGAGTACTATTTTGGGGAGGCGATGGTCCTCCATCCTAGAAACATGCTCTGCCCAGCGTAGCTGTGTTCTCAATATCATGGCCTCAATGCTGGTGATTCCTGCTTGCTCAAGGGCAGCAACATTCGTCACGTAGTCAGTCCAGTGTATATTTAGGATTGTGCGTATACAGCACTGATGAAAGCATTAGGCTCTTTTTTTCCCCAATGCATATTAGCAATGTAAAAAAAGAGCCTTTTTTTAACAACTTGTAAACCAGTATCACAGGGTTGCCACTTTCTGGAAAGTCAGGGAAATGGAAATTGGTGAAAAATCAGGTAAATTATGAATGAATGTCTTGAGTACCACGCAGTCTGGACAGTGTGTACTTGTGGCAGGTGGAGTAGAGAAGCGGCAGTGTACAAGTGTTATGTATTGATAAGTACATATCTCATACTATAATTGCCATATATTCTGGCGTATAAGACGACTGGGCGTATAAGACAACCCTCCCCAATTTTTAAGTTAAAATATAGAGTTTGGGATATACTCGCCGTATAAGACTACCCCTCCTTCTCTTATACTGCGAGCATATCCCAAACTCCACCCTCCAGCCACCACCCATCCACCCTTCCCAAAGCCATAATAGGAACCCTGATCGTGGCTTCGGGAAGGGCAAGTGGTGGCTCTAAAGCCTCCCCCCCCATCCAGCCACCACCCATCCACCCTTCCCAAAGGAATTGAATGTGGAGGAGAGGGACGATGTAGCAGTTTGCCTCACTCACCGCCCATCTCCTAGGGAGTGAAGACGCAGGAGACCGGGCGGGGGGGTGAGGCTAAGCGGGTACATTCGCCCCTCTCCTCTGCTTTTGCCCCCTTTGGGGAGGAATCGAAGGCTGAGGAGAGGGGCGAATGTAGCAGTTTGTCTCACCCTTCAGGGAGAGTGGAAGGGTGGCTGGCTGGAGGGGGCTTTCCAGCCACCACCTACCCTCCCCGAAGACGCGACCAGAAGCCCGATTGCGGCTTCAGGGAGGGTGGCTGGTGGCTGGCTGGGGGGGCTTTCTAGCTATCACCCCTCCTACCCAAAGCCGCGACTGGGAGCCTGATCGCGGCTTCGGGGAAGGGTGGTGGTGGCTGGCTGTGGGGGGCTTCCCGATTGCGGCTTCAGGGAGAGCAAGTGGTGGCTGGCTGGGGGGGGGGTTTCCAGCCACCACCCCTCTTCCCCGAAGCCGCAACCGGCTTTGGGGAGGGGTGGTGGTGCGGCTTCGGAGAGGGGTGGTGGTGGCTTCGGGGAGGGGTGGTGGTGGCTGGCTGGGGGGGTGTCTTCTTTTAGGGCTCCCCATCGTGGCTTCGGGAAGGGCGGGTGCTGGCTAGCCTCCCCCCAGCCAGCCAGCCAGCCATCCTTCCAAAGCTGCGATGGGGAGCCCTATTCCGGCGTATAAGACACCCCCCTAATTTTGAAAAAAAAAATTAAGAAGGTTTTCAAGTCGTCTTATATGCCGGAATATACGGTATATGATGTATATTTATACATAATATGATTACAGTACAATCCTGTATCCATGAGACCGGTATCTGTGGATTCACTTACCCGCATCTGAAAAAAATATGATCTCTCTAGGCTTCTTCTAGGTCCTCCAGCACGATTCTATGGTATGCTGAAGCTGACCATAGAATTGCACTGACTCTATATTATACTTGGGCGGGAAGTCATTCATTTCAATAGGGTTTGCTATTATCCACATTTTCTGGTAACCACAGTAAATCTGGGATACCAGATATCCCCCATGGATATTGGTGATTATATGATGTTTATGGTTGTAATTTGTACATTCAAAAAAGTCAAATCAGTTGATTTGAAGATGTGAATGTTTTGGCAGGGGTCAGGGAATTGTGGTTGGCTGGATTTAGAAGACAGCCATTATTTTTTCTAGGCAGCTATGTAGTTCAGTCCTGTCACAATACTACTGTACTCCTAACAATAAAAAGTTGATTTTGACATCAGACCCTATGCACAGACTTGCATTAACCAAAAACCTTAGATAGATTTATATTTAATTTTTTAACAAGATTTTAAAAAATTATTTAATTTTAAAAAATATTAATTTTTTTAATGAAGAGTTTAGACCTAGTCTGTAATGTTTCATTATGGGGCAAGGTTCTGGAGTGGGTGGTGGCCTCCTAGTTTCAGGGGTTTCTGGATGAGACAGATTATCTAGATCCATTTCAATTTTGGTTTTAGCCCTGGATATGAAAAGAGACAGCTGTGGTCACCTTGGTAGATAACCTACACTGGGAACTAGACAAGGAGTTTGTCCCCCTTGGTTCTGCTAGACCTCTCAGTGGTTTGCTTGACCATGGTGTCCTTCAGGGCTGCCTTGCTAGGATAGGGCTTGTGGCCACTGTTTTACAGTGGCTTCGTTACTTCCTGGAGGAGCAAATGAAGAAGGTGGTGTTGGGGGCTCCTGTTTGACCTCCTCCGGTGCGATTCTATGGTATAATATGGCAGTTCGCTATTATACACTGTTATATGTATCTGTGGTAAGTCCAGGAACATATCCCCAAGTAAAAGGGGGGTGAGCTATATAAATATTTTAATAAATTAATAACATTTGTAAAGGCTCCTCTTTAGTAACAGCATGAATTTCTTTCATGCATGTGCTGTGTCTGGGTGCATCTCAGCTCCTTTTGCTTGTGGTTTTTCTGAGGGCCAAGAGTGAAGATGTATGTCTGGTTTTTGGCCTTTGGGAAGGTTTCTACTAATTACGTTTTTGTTTGCAGAAAGTTGCCTTTTGCATTCTGGTCTTTGTTCAACATGCTAGTAATTATTTTCAGAGTCCTTAAATGGTGTACGTCCAGTGTATGTTTTCTGTCTTAGATGCCAATATTTTTTGGTGTGTGTGTGTGTGCATGCATACACACCTTCAAGTTACCTGTTGACCTATGGTGACCCCATGAATTTTATAGGGTTTTCAAGGAATATTCAGAGGTGGTTTTACCAGTTCCTTCCTCTTCAGTATAGCCTACAGTGCCTAGTATTCATTGGCCGTCTCCCATCCAGGTGCTTACCAGGGCTTACCTTCTAAGATCAGATGGGATCTGGTGTCTTTAGGGTATTTGCAAGCAGGGATCACCAGCATTGAGGCCATGATATTGAGAACACAGCTGCACTGGGCAGGACACGTTTCTAGGATGGAGGACCATCGCCTCCCCAAAATAGTACTCTACAGTGAACTCATCACGGATCAGCGTAAGAGGGGCGCTCCAAAAAAGCGATACAAAGATTACCTGAAACGACATCTCAGACTCGGCCAAATTGATCAACAATGGTCTGCCCTGGCCTCACATCGGGAGGCATGGAGACTCACTATCCACAATGCTGCAGCCTTATTTGAGAGCTCACACCGAACAGGTCTTGAAGAGAAACGACAACGCATAAAGAACCACAACCCAAAAACATCACCCAAGGAGACCTTCTGCTGTGCTTTCTGCAACCGGACTTGTTTATCTCGGATTGGCCTTTTTAGTCATCAGCGCGCTTGCGGAAAGCGCGGGATGAGTCCTTCCTGAATCTTCGTTTGCGAAGAAAAGCCAGAGAGATTTATTAATAGGAGAGCCATCATGGTGTAGTGGTTTGAGTGTTGGCCTAGGACTCTGGGAGACCAGGGTTCAAATCCTGCACAGTCATGTAAATCCACTGGTTGACCTTGGGTAGGTCACACTCTCTCAGCCTTAGGAGTAAGGCAACAAATCTTGCCAAGAAAACCTTGTGAGAGGACCATCATAAGTTGAAGTTGATTTGACGACACATAAAAACATCAATATTTTATTATTAGATTTATGTGCTACACTTTTTGCACAGTTTCTCCCTGTTTTATCCTCACAGTAGCCCTTTAAAGTGAGATAGGTTGCAAGTTAGCAAATGGCCTAGGGTCACTGAGTTAGCTTCATATCTGATCAGGGATGTGAACCTGGGTCTCTTCAGTTTCACATGCAAGCTATCTCTATGTCTTCAATTTTGTGCACATATGCTTGGGAGTATGCCTCTTTGAACTCAGCAGGGCTTTCTTCCAAGGAAGCATGCATAGGGTAGAGCTGTACAATTCATGAATCTGTGTGTAGTGTAAATTGGACCAGTGCAATAAGGAATGGATAGCTTTGGTTGCCTGTTGAAATACAGTGGATGGAGTTGCTGATAGCACCATCTTCAGGCTCTTTTGTGTTCTGCAGGAAGGCAGAAGCCTGTTTTGTGAGTTGAATCCTATAAATTGCTTGAAACGAGGAAGGCTGTGCACGCGTAAAGATCTGCAGCCTATAATATTGCTGAATAGCTTATTTTAGTAGGGTGTGGTAATATGATTGATAATGCAGTAACAATATTCTCCCCCACCCCTGTTCACTTTAGGGATGAGGAAGAAAAAGACACATTTAAAGTTTTAGTTGCTACTGACATTCATCTTGGATATTTGGAGAAGGATGCTGCCCGTGGAAATGATACATTTGTAACTTTTGATGAAATCTTGAAACTTGCTCAAGAACATCAGGCAAGTCGGTTTTATACCACTGAGCAAAATTAACATTGGAAGTCAAGATATTTCATAGAAATATTTTAGTCTGCTAAAAACTCATGAAATATATGTTCCATTGTGTTCTATATCTGTGGCACTTTTTGGTCAGAACCATCCTGAGAGGCTTCTGCTCCTGGCGAGGACTAGGTTTAAATAACATATTACTGTTATAACCATACAACTTAATAGGTTTCAGATATATGCCACAGTGTTCAAAATGTTTGAGTTGCTAAATACAGATGGTGGCTTTATTGAGTTTGATTCATTTTTTTTGAAGTTTCATTATAGTGTGTACTTACAATAGTTATTTTTCAAAATTGAATAGTTGCTTATTTTGCAGAAGTGAGTGCTTTAGCGGCTTGGTTCAGACACAATAAACTTGGGTATTGGGCTTATCATTTACCACCTGTTGCCCAGTTATTCACACTGCAAGTGGGAGGAGTTAAACGAGCCATGCATTTTCCATATTTGTTTATCATTATATCTGAGTCGCAAATTGTAGCTTGTATCTTCCTCAGCAAGCCAGAACAATAAATCCACAACAAATACAGCTCATGACTGGCTTGTTAAATAAGAAACAAGCCAGAGTTCACTGTTCACACATAATAATAAATAAGCCATGGGACAGAAGGTGCACAATGTGTTTAACTACTTCCACTTTCAGGAAGAGGCAAACCTAAACTATAGATCAGAAGGCACCAACTTTCTAAGATAGGGTGCTTCAAAAATAATGGCTGCAAATTCCTGGTTAAGCTTACCTTCGTTTTTTATGCTCTTTGTACTTCCAAGATCTCCATCAAAGGACTTTTGGGAAGGTTTGTGTAATATTGAGAAGGTAAAATTTTAGAACTTGGGTTTTGTTTTTATTAACTTGTTTTTGGGTACCTAAAGTCTTTCTGAGCAATTTGTATGTCTAGCGTTAAATATGAACAGCCATTTTAAGGAAGGTTTCTTTTTAAACATTTCTACAGGTGGACTTTATTTTGTTAGGAGGAGATCTCTTTCATGAAAACAAACCTTCCCGGAAAACATTATACACTTGTTTAGAATTGTTAAGGAAATACTGTATGGGTGACCGTCCTGTCCAGTTTGAAATTCTGAGTGACCAATCAGTCAACTTTGGATTCAGCAAGTAAGTGTATTTCCTTTGAAAGTAGGAGTCACTTGAAAAGTTTCTAAACAAGGTTTAATGCTGAGCATGGAATCTCTGAAGGGGACCTCCTCTGTGTTACACTGTGGAAGAGGGTCTTTTCTGCTGTTTCATGATAGTTGTGGAATACATTCAGAGGCCTGATTGGTGCTGATGGCAACTTCATTCTGGCACCACATAGAAACATGGCTCTTTATTAAAACTTTTGGGGCCTAATTGTTTTCAACAAAATCTGCATGCGCATGGTTTTAAATTGCCTTGATTTAACTTGTCAAATTGCTTAATGTATTTTCTATGTCTACATTATTTTTGTACTTTTAGTTTACTTTAAATTGGCTAAATTAATTTTATTGTCCATCAGTGTGAAAGCCCATGATATCAAGCAGGATACAGGTGTTTTAATAAAATGAATAAAATTGCTACTGCAATCAGTTGTGCTTTTAGTGAATTTGGATTCTGGACATACTTTTCTGATGGGCCATGGTGCTCTTTAGATGGTTGTGCATTCTTTTTAAAAGTGGTAAGCTAGCCATGCTGTTTTTGGTGTCCCTTATGGTCATTCTGCTCCAGAGTCCTTCATTGATGTTACTGCTATCTGAAAACAGAAGGATCCTTGCATTTGTGGAACAAGTTCAGCCAATACTTCTGATAGATGGAGTTGGAAGAAGGAATTGGGAACGGGTGGGAATCACTTCTCCTTCCTCCACTGAGAGCAGTGGTTCTGTGATTCAAGTTCTACTCATGGGAACTCTGAATTTAACCTGTAGAGTGTTTAAGCATAATAAAAACACTTCGCGTTCATTTGTACAGGCCTTATATGACGAGAAGTGATATTGTTGTTCACAGGTAACTTCTATAGAGGTGTTAATATTTGCTCTTCTGTCAGGTTTCCGTGGGTAAACTACCAAGATGGAAATCTCAACATCTCCATTCCAGTTTTTAGCATTCATGGAAACCACGATGATCCCACAGGGGTAAGGATGTTAAAAGAGACAAGGCAATGAGTAGGCAGTATTACTAGATATGCTAATAAACCTTCTGAATAGCCAGGAGTGTAAAAATTACAGGCCAGAAAATGCATACTTAAATCCCTAGATGAGATGAAGCATGTGCTTGCAGCATTAGATTACAATCAGGAAAGGATTTTGTGACTTTCATTAGAAATTTTGAACATTGTATTTCGGTTTTTAATAATTTGTTATTGTTGGGGCATGTGTTTATTAAGAGACTGTAAATAAAAATAAGTTTGTTTTATTTATATGAATAATTCAGTTCCTTTGTTAACATAGGGTAAAACATGATTTCTTAAACATACTCATATAAACTTCTTAGTTGGGTTTCATTTATCTCCTTTAATAGGTCCACACAGTTACTAGCACACAAGATACTTTACTGCAGTGTACATTACATATATCTGTTACTAATTTGATGACCTGGAGAGGAAAATAATTGATTCTAGTAGACAAAAACTTTGGCCTAGTGGGGTGGAGGTTGTTCTTATTTGCTGTTGGCAACTAGTGACTCTAAAAGATGGGTTCAGCTGCTTGCAAAACATATATGGGCTTTTTCTTTAATATTTTGAGTATTCAGGAATTGAATAAAGCTGACAGGTGATTAAGCCAATCTATGAGAATTAAACATTGATTGTCATTACTCTTCTATCTTATAGGCGGATGCTCTTTGTGCTTTGGACATTCTGAGTTGCGCAGGGCTTGTGAATCATTTTGGACGGTCCCCATCTGTAGAGAAGATAGACATTAGTCCTGTTTTGCTTCAGAAAGGCAATTCAAAAATTGCTCTGTATGGATTAGGTAGGCTTTTTTTGGAAAGGATTTTATCAAGGCATGCTACATTAAAAGAACCTGACTGGTCTTCCAAAAACAGAGTAAACAGTCTTACCCAATGGAATGTCCTCCAGATCTGTTGGACTACAACTTGCAGTTTGTGGGATTAGAAAGTTGTTGCCCAGTACACCTAGAAGGTATGTAGCTGGAGACAGTTGGAATATACTTCAGGAAGAAGGCTAGACATTAATATAATAATAATATCAGTACTAATAATTTTATTTATTAAAATGAGTGATAAGGGGTGAGGAGCTTGATCAGGGAAGTCTCAGTGCCTGAATGAATCAGTATTGATTGGTGGTTTTCACGAAATAATGAATTCAAATGATACCTCAACAATTTAGACTGAAACTGATATTTATTTCCATGGCCTTTGTCTGTAAAAGGAAAATAAAAGCCAGTTCAAGTGTAGCCATGAAGACACATTGTAAGCATACTAAATGTACAATTGTATGCCTACCTGAGGTCTTTGGGGGTAGGACAGTCTATACAGTTGTTTCTCCATATCCACAGATTTGGTATCCATGGATTTAAGTATTCATGGCTTCAAAATATTCTTAAAAAAATAATAATCCAAAAAGCAAACCTTGATTTTGCCATCTTATATAAGGAACACCATTTTGCTATGCCATTGAATATAATGGGACTTGAGTATTCATGGATTTTGGTTCCACGGGGGTCCTGGAACCAAACCCCAGTGAATATGAAGGGACAACTGTACATGCAGCCATGTGGTGGCAGTGATGCCACTTAACTGGCTGCTTGCCCAGTGTCAGTTGTACATGTTCCACATGAATGAGCAAGTGAAAATTGCAGGGATGTTGTTCCAAACCATATTGACCTGCTGGTAACCTTGCTGCAAAACTATGCTCTTTTCAACATATTCGATCGTTAAAAATCCATTGCCTGATAATTCTTCAATTACGTCTCTTCCAGGGTCTATTCCAGATGAGAGGCTGTACCGAATGTTTGTGAATAAGCAAGTAACCATGCTGAGGCCAAAGGAAGATGGAGATAGTTGGTTTAATCTATTTGTAATTCACCAGAACAGGTACTGCTATTGTTTATTAAGGTGATATTGATTGCTTTGTTTGAATTGTAAAGATGCATGCCACACCCTAGTTTCCAACCTGTTTTTGAAACATGCCACAAATTCAAAAGAATCTTGAACTGTGGTGTGGGGAAATGGTTAAGGTCCTGAATGTATAATACTTTGATGTGGGTGCTCTTTTTCTGTATTTTTCTAATTACAGTGGGTGAATTCTAGGATTGTACTCTGAATTTATTATGTAGATGCACTGTTACAGATTGTGCAGGAACTCTGAGTGGTAAAAAAGTATGACTAATCAGGACTTGAAGTGGCGACTAAGGAAGCAGGGTTCTGGTGCCTTGTTCTCTGTCGCTAAAATACCTTGCAGACTGGCCTGCTTTTCCTGTGCTGAAGCGCCACCCTGATAATGGGTGGAGAAGGTAACAAGCTGATAAGCTCAGTGAGATCAAGTGACCTGAGGGTCCAGAGGAAGCCTGCTTGGCTGGACAGTGGGTCCTTGGTATCTACTGAGGTTTGGTTGCAGGTCCCCCGTGGATACCAAAATCCATGGATGCTCAAGTCCCATTGCATACAATGGCATAGCAAAATGGCAAAATCAGGGTTTGCTTCTTGAAATTTATTTACAGTCCTCCACTTCTGCGGGGGTTAAGGGCGCAAGACCCATGTGAAAGTGGGAAAAAAATGAATAAAAATAGGCCTCCCCGGCCTCCTCTGCTGCCACCCCCCACCTTCACTCACCCCGTCACTGCCACAGTGCAGTTCACGGTACCTCCAGGGCCTCCGCTGCCCCCGCCACCATTCCCCCACCACCAAGCACTTGGAGGCTTTGCGGCTCGGCGGCTTTGCCCCAAACGTGCAGCTTTCTTGGGGCTTGGCTTCCACCACCACGCTCCTGCCGATGAAGCACTTCGGGGCTTTGTGGCATTCCTTAGGCTTGCCTCCCCCCCAAAAAAAAGGATTGAACCCTGAGGGACGCCCGCGTTCAGTGGCTTTGCGGGCATTCCTCGGGGTTCAATCTGGTTGGGGAGGGAAAGGCAAGCCGTGTTCCTCCCCAACTGGATTGAACTCCGAGGGATGCTCGCATGCAGCAGCTTTGCCTTTCCCTCCCACCCCACAGCCAACAAAAGCCGGGAAAAGCCACTGATTCACTGTGGGGTGGGAGGCTATGGGCTTTGCATCGAATGTGCGACTTTTCCTGGCTGTAGCCTCCACCCGTCAGGCAAGGAAAGCAGGGAAAAGCTGCCGTTGGCATTGGGTCTATGGGGGAAGAGGAAAGGGGACAGAGAAGCAAAGTGCCTTCATCCCCTTTCCTCTCTGCCACCCTAATCCATGGCGCCATGGGTTCATGGGCGAAGAGGAAAGGGGGTGGAGAAGCAAAGTTCCTTTGCTCCCTTTCCTTTCTGCTGCCCCAGTCCACGGTGCCATGAGTCCATGGGACAAATGGTGAGCAAACCCATGGCGCACACAACAAAGCCGCACTTTCCCTGAGGAGGAAACCAAAGGACGAGCAACCCTGTGGCAGCTTTCCGCAAATACACAAAACCACAAAAGTCAAAGCCGTGAAAGTGAAGGGGCAACTGTATTTTTTAATACAGGAGCACCCCTGTAACCACTGATTTGCCAACTGCTAATTCAGTTATCCACGGTTGGCAACAGTGGGGGGCTGGATGGGGGAGGGAGGGGAGGACGCTTCCAGATGGCTTCCGTGGTGGCAATGATGATGGGGTGTGTGTGAAGGGAGGGGAGGAGAGTTCTCACCGCCCTTCTCCCTTTGCCCCCAGGATGGCTTCTATGGCGACAATGGTATTATCCACATAATTAATCCACGGGAGCCCCTGGAATCAATTTCCCACAGATATGGGGGTCCTACTGTATTTGTAAGCCATGGATGGTGGAATCTGTGGTTGCCAAATCTGTGGATACAGAGGGCCAACTGTATATGATTTGTCAAGTTGAAGGCTTTCACAGCCGGCATCCATAGATTTTCCTTGGTTTTTTTCCAGGCTGTGAGACTGTGTTCTGGAATAGTTTCTGTCTGACGTTTTCTAATGGTTGGTTGATGGGCCATTAACTGCTGCTGGAAATCCCCCTGTCCCTGGGAGGAATTCCTTTGTAAGTGTTGAGTTTTTAGTCTATTGTTTTTCAAAACTGGCAAACACGAATCAAGGAACATGAGAGACACTGCAGACTGGGCCAGCCAGAAAAATCAACAGTAGCAGAACATATTATAAACCAACCTGGACACAAAATGCTATTTAAAAACACAGAAATTCTGGACCAGGCCAACAACTATCATGTCAGAATGCACAGAGAAGCTATTGAAATCCACAAACTCCGGACAACTTCAACAGGAAAGAAGAAACCTTAAAAGTAAACAAGATCTGGCTGCCAGTTTTAAAAAACAATAGAATAAAAACTCAGCACTTACAAAGGAATTCCACCCAGGGACAGGGTGATTTCCAGCAGCAGTTAATGGCCCATCAACCAACTATTAGCCAAACAGACACTAACGAGCCTTGCATTTCTATACCCAGAAATTAACCTTTCAATTACACAAATTTACATATACTGTACTCCCCAACAGGGTGTCACAGCATATATAAGTCCACATACACTCCTACCCAACCATTCTCTGAAGATGCCAGCCACAGATGCAGGTGAAACATCAGAAAGAAACTATTCCTGAACACGGTCTCACAGCCCAGAAAAAAACTTAAGGAAAATCTATGTATATGACTTGCTCCAGGATTGGTTCCTCTACCTGAACAGCATGTTGCACCACTAAGTAACACAAGCTCGCATTCTTTTCTTGATCCAGTAGACTGCCCATGACTAAATCTCCTGCCTCTTGCTTTTGGTCTTTGCCCATTTTGGAATCTGACACAGACACAGTGCTTTCCCTTGATCATGCTGTTCACCTCTTGTCCTTTGAACTTTAGTTCACTTGTGCCAGAACTGGATTCTCAGTAGTCACCTGTCTATGCAGTGATTCTGCATTCAGCAGTTTTCATTACTGCACAGGAACAGAATTAAATCATAGGAATAGAATTGCCATCTGTGTAAAGCATCTGTTTGAGGCTTAGCTAGGATTGTACATAGCTTTAAACACAGAAGCCTTATGTTCTCATTGGCCCTTTCTTATAATTTGGAATTTGTTTGTGACAGATATTTTTGACAAAGTAATGCTGAAATTTTACTGTTGTAAGAATACACAGTACTTTTTAATGTGAGTGGTTTAGATTTGTATGCAAGACTTCACACTTTCCCCCCAACTGGATTGTTTCTTTTCTTTGGTGCAGGAGTAAGCATGGAGCTACAAATTATATTCCAGAACAGTTTCTGGATGACTTTATTGATCTTGTGATTTGGGGTCATGAGCATGAATGCAAAATATCCCCAACACGAAATGAGCAGCAACTTTTCTATGTTTCTCAGCCAGGAAGTTCAGTAGTTACGTCACTTTCACCAGGAGAAGCTGCCAAAAAGTATGTTCATTGCTCTTACATATTGTTTTGTGTTATTTATTCACTATTAATTTTTTACTGACTTGCTTGCTTACTTTCCCCTGACACGTTCATAAAGTGATTTGCTCAATATATTCCAGGCATGTTGGTTTGCTCCGCATTAAAGGGAAAAAAATGAACATGCAAAAGATTCCTCTACAGACAGTGCGACCTTTCTACATTGAAGATATTGTTCTTGCTGACCATCCAGATTACTTTAACCCAGACAATCCTAAAGTAACACAAGCAATACAAGCTTTCTGCATGGAGAAGGTATATTTTTTTTAAGTAAATGTAATCTCTTGCAGCATACAAAAGAATGCCATTGTCCTAATTTAATGATAAAATTAATTTTATCTGATTTGGTTACCTGTAAAGCATAAGTGCAAATAAATTCTTTCAACATCTCATCACTCAGTTTATAACCTAGTGCCTGAGTAGGGCAGAAGTAGGCCATCTATGGACCTCCCCAGGGGAAAAAATATCTGAGTACTGCTGACCAGTTAGCTTGATGCCAATACCAGGAAAGATTCTAGAATAGATCATTAAACCATATCCAGCCAGATAGAAAGGATCACTGTGATTAGTGATTACTAAGAGCCAAGATGATTTTCTCAGAAACATTCTAGACTGATTTTATCTCTCTTTTTGATAGAATTACAAGCTTGGTAGATGATGGGAATGCCGTGGATATAGTATATCTTCATTTCAGTAAAGCTTTTGATAATCTGTTCTTGTAACTTTTTAGATAAGATGTTGTTGCAGGTAAGCTGATAGAATGTGGGCTATACGGTGCTAATGTTGAGTGAATTTGTAAATGATTATGGGAGGAACACACAGTGTAAACCAGTGGTTTCTCTTCATCCTGGAGATTAGTGGGTTGCTTCAAGGTTATGTCCTGGGCCCAGTATTGTTTATCATTTTTATAAACAACTTGTATGATAGAAGGAGGGCTCATCCAATTTCCAGATAACACCAAGTTAGGGATTGTTAATATCCCAGAGGCCACATTCAGGGTTCAAAATGACTCTTAACAGATTGAACAGCTAGGCCAAAACTAACAAAATTAATTTCAACAGATATTGGATGATTACTGCTGGCTTGACAGTAGTACATGTGAAAAAGATATACTGTAGTTGTTTGAACTGACCACAAGAGAAACACGAGTCTTCAGTGTGATTCAGTGGCCAAAAAAGCCAATGCAGTTCTAATTTGCACCAACAGGTACATAGTGTCCAGTTAAAGGGAGGTAGTAGTCCTAACATATTCAACTTTGATCAGTCATTACCTGGAGTACTGTGTCCATTTCTGAGCATCACATTTTAAGAAGGATATTGACAAGCTGGATCTTGTCCAGAGGAAAGTGACCAAGATGATCAAAGGTTGGGAAACTGAGGCCTGTGAGGAATGGCTTAGGGAGCTGGGTATGCTTAGCTTGGAGAAGATAAGATTCAGAAGTGATATGATAGCCATGTTTATACATTTGAAGGGATGTCATGTACAAAAATATAGCAAGCTTGTTTTCTGGTGCCTCAGATAGTAGAATACAAACCAGTAGATTCAAATAACAAGAAAAGAAATTCCACGTAAATATTAAAAAGAACCTTGTGATGTCAAGAGCTGTTCAAGAGTGGATAGTGTTTAAATAGAGGTGGCCATCTTTAGTAATGCTTTAGGTGTTTGTACATGAGATGAGTTTGGACTAGGTGGACCTTGTGCTCCCTTCCAACTCTATGATTTATGCTGACTCTTAGTAGAGATAAGGTTCTAGCAAGTAGCAGAGTAGTCATGCAGCCCCACCTAATGTTATTCCATGGCTTTTAAAGCAATATTAGAAGTCATTGTTGTTCTGTACAGTGTAGACATATTATTCAAATAGCATTCCTGCAGTAACAAAGCCTTCCAGTATGTTTGTAAACGAGTCTTTCAGATTCTTTTATATATATGTTGTTGGCTTTTGATAAAAGCTCTATACCAAAAGGAAATGAATCAGATTGCATAATTAAATTTAATCTCATTTTCAAAAATAATAGATTTAAATATATATTTTTTCACAGTAAGAGATGATAACTGGATAGAATAGTATTTTTGTATCAATCCACTTAGGGTTTGTTTTATTGCTTTTTTTAAAGGTTGAAAGTATGCTGGACAATTCTGAAAGAGAACGCCTTGGAAATCCCCGACAACCAGAAAAGCCTCTAATAAGATTGCGAGTAAGATTGGTCTAATGTATCATTTTGTCTTAAATAGCTTATTTAATCTACATACTAACCATTTGCTTAGTGAATTATGGGTCAGGATCCTGCATTGGGAGACATAAGTGTATCACACGGATACGTCTCTGTAGGTACTCCCCCGCCCAAATCAGGGCAGCCCTCCCCAATGTGGCCATGCTGGCCAGAGAGCTGGGGGATGAGTGGGGACACATCCAGCTATTTTCCTATACTTGAATGCACTGTGACAGGCATTTCCACAGACCTCTGAGGGTCCTTGCAAGTTCTCAGCATGTGACATCTTTGCAAGGCATCCAGTTACAAGAAAATTGCTAGACTTGTCCCCATTCACCCTCCACCCCGGGGAAGGGAGCTGCCCTGCTTACAAGGTAGGTTTTGGGGAATATTTTGGTTGTTGCATTGTTCAAGCAGAATTCTGACCTCCTCAGTGACCCTAAAAGCAACTTGCAATGGCATATGTCTGACTTGCATCTTTGTAATTCACTACCAGGATACTATCCATGGTCTTGCATATTTTCAAAGTTCAACATAAGTTTTACTTGTTTCACTAACAGGATTCCATCCATGCTCTTGCACATTTTCAAAGTTCAACATAGCTTTTAGGGTTGGTTTGTTGCTTAGTGGAGTGACAGTAAGTGAACTTGGGTGCATGCTCTGTGAGGTGGGATAAAATTGAGGCTCTTATGTGAAATAATGAACACAAAATCCACTTAGCTATTTAGAAAGCAAAATACATATGGTTATTCATGGTGAAAACATGTCTTGATATACCTAATGTTTGGATGAACTATTAAGAATGGAATGTCTTCTGTGGTATAGTACATGTATTGGCAAAGTATAGGCTGTGTTCATGGCCACCCAAGGCCATTTTTGAGCCTGTCTCCAATTGAAGCAAAAGAAAAAAAATAACTAAAAATACCCACTCCTGCCTTAGTGGATGTGGGAGCCACTATCTCCATATCATTCCCTGTTTGAAGAGCCAGTGTGATGTGTTAGATGGACCAGGACTGAAAGCCAGTGTGATGTAATGGCTTGAGTGTTGAACTAGGACTCTGGGAGACCAGGGGTTGAATCCCTGCTCAGTCATGGAAATCCACTGAATGATCTTGGGCAAGTCACACTCTCTCAACCTCGGAGGAAGGCAATGGCAAGCCTTCTCTGAACAAATTTTGCCAGGAAGGCCTTGTAACAGGTTTGCCTATAGGCATACAACAAACAACCAAGGCTGTTTTAGGCCCACATGAGGCCCTTTTTAAAATGAGGAAGTAAACCAGACATTGACTGAAAGTCAGAGTGAGGGCTTGAGGGAGCAAAAACATGGTGCATTTGGAGTTGAAATTTTCCTCCAAAGAGAGTGTGGGGTGCTTGGCAGGGTAGTTGCAGCCCCCTGAGGTCTTGTGAGAAGGCAGTGTAGCTTCACTGGCAGTTGTGTCCTCAGATGGCATGTAATATCGACATCAAGATAGTTAATTTTTCATAGAATTGTAGAGTTGGAAGGGACCCCAGGGATCGACGAGGGCAACCCCCCTCCCATGCAGGAATATACAGCTAAAGCACTCCTGAGATGGCCATCCAACCTTTGTTTAGAGAGCTCCAAAAAAGGAGAGAGTCCACCCCCCTCCAAGGTAGTCATTCTACTGTTGAACAGCTCTTAACCACCACAAGGTTTTTCCTTATGATTTGGGCAGAAATTTATCAATGCATTCAACTAAATGATGGGTTTTGATGTTTGAAAAAGATGTCTACTGCTCATTCTTTTTTTTTTCTTTTTTTGAAGGTAGATTACAGTGGAGGCTTCGAACCATTCAGCGTTGTTCGTTTCAGCCAGAAATACATGGATAGGGTAGCTAATCCAAAAGATATCATACATTTTTTCAGGCATCGGGAACAAAAAGAGAAAAACGGTAAACAAAAAGTGAATATCAGCTACCTGCGTAGATTATTCAGAGTTGTAATAATTTAAAAATATTGTAGGTAGGGAAAATAGCCTTTACGAAGCTTTTATCTGTGGAACATTGTGTTTACTTGTCTTCATAGACTTATTTCCCTAAAAAACTGTTTCAACCAGTGTTTTTGAGATCTGCTACATCCATCAGATACATATTAATTGTTCACTGAAATGACCAAAAACTGGACCTCAAGGACGAGGTGATAGAAAACTTATCAGAAGAATAGGTTTTCAGTGCGGGTTTTTTTCCATGCTGTGAGGCCGTGTTCTGGAAGAGTTTCAGAAGAATGGAGAAGACATTCTTATCAGAAGAATGTCTGAAAATCTATAGGAATAAATCTTTACATTCTATTTAAACGTTTTAAAAAGTGGTTTGCACCAAACGTCACACTAGCAGACAGCTGGCTTTCCTCCCAGCTTTCCAGAGACAGTTTTGGGGTTCCAGGGGGGAGGGGAGACCCCCTTCATCTCAGTTCTGGTGGAAGCAGTTTGGTTAGCAGAGTCATTTCATTGGATAGTAGCCCTTGTCTTTTCAGGCAAATCATCTAGGATAACATTTGGCAACTATTATCTAAGGTCAATGCAGTCATGAAGATACTCAGGGTTTCACTTTTGCCTTTCAAATAACTATATAACAGTGTTTCACAAGCTCTCCGATGAGGTGAGTCTGGATTTTTTTCTAATGTGGCAGCAACTAGGTACCATATTTGTATTGTGTTATTATCATATTCTCCCAGTTTCTTAAAAACTTGCTGTGGACAAGCAGTTGATGGCTCACAAGCCAGGACTGGTCTGCAGACCACTGCTTCAGATAGCACCGAAGCAACATGTTCTTTGTATGTCTTTATTGAAACAACCCATATTCTGTGGGGTTAGAATCAAAGGTAGAGAAAATAGTACATAGTGTACATAGCAGAGGTATAGTCGATAACACTATGTGAAGACTACCCTGACTATAATAGGATCCTCACTGGAACTTTTTAATGTGAGAGCGATAGCAGTGCTTCCTGGGCTTACGATCAGCACTGGGAGTTTACTTTTAGGGGTAGTTGTGGGAGTTCAGCACCCAGTATTATTTTGTTCAGTCACATCATAATGTGAAGTCAAAGGCTTTCACGGGCGGCATCCATAGATTTTCCTTGGGTTTTTTTCCGGGCTGTGAGGACGTGTTCTGGAATAGTTTCTTTCTGACATTTCGCCTGCATCTGTGACTGGATTCTTTGAGGATGCCAGCCACAGATGCAGGCAAAATGTCAGAAAGAAGCTATTCCAGAACACAGTCTCACAGCCCGGAAAAAAACCCAAGGAAAATCTACACATCATAATGCACATGGAGGAAGGTAACAGATAGGTGTACTTCTTTTTCTTCCTCGGGATTTCTATTTTTCATTGGTATATACAGTACAGGCATTCAGGAATGTCAGATTCCCTTGGATTTAAAAAATGCAGTGTTGGTCAGAAATTTTGTAGCTGTATTGAATTGCCTTGTAGGGTGCTATTAAATAGAGGTCGCCTGCCATATCTGCAGCAGATATGTTCCTAGACTTATTGTGAATACTTGAAACCACAGGTAATAGTGAACCCAATAGAATCATTCTGGAGGACCTAGGAAATGCCATATTTTTCAGACAACTGATAATTGAAAATGCGAGTACTGCATATGGGGGAGTGACTTGTAGATTCTTTTGCTCTACATGTAGATTTATTTGATCACATTTATGAGGCCCTATTTTTCGTTTATAAGGGAGCTTGTCACATGCCTTTCATTAAAAATCAGAGAACCAATAGCTTGCTTTAGGCTCCATTGAGAAAAGGTGCAATTAAACTATTTTTAAAAAGTAGAACAGTTTGAACCAATAATTGATGTATGTACATGATGTGTGACCTGCATTTATTAATTGAAATATTTTCAGTCAAGTGTTCATGAGTCATAATAATCCCTTTTCAAATGAAACTGAGAAGCATACCTATTTTTATAAAAACAATAATTGTTGACACAGTCACAAATGGAAGTAAGAAAGCACCATGATTATTAACTCTGACAATCTGAAATTTAATTGACTTTTTAGGTTTCCCCCCAACCCTCAAAAATAATGTGTACTGTATTTTTAAATGAACAAGAACAATGTTAAAGTTGCTTTGCACCTTTAGATGCTTTCAGGGAAGGTTTTAAAGAATTTTCTAAATTCCACCCTATGATGCTACAAGTCTTTTCTTGCTACCTTGAAAGATTCTTCTGCTTTTAAAAAGTGTATAAACTGAACGTTTCATGGAACTTGTCAATTTTGAAGAAATAGTTGTCTCTGTTCTGGATACAGTTGTTTAACAATGCAAAATGTTTAGACAGCTGTGTGAAGACCATGTGAAACAAGATTGTGTATGTGAATGTTCAAGAGCTAAAAGGTACTGATTAATTTAAGAAATGAAATTATTATAAATTATCAAATTACCCACAGACAAAGTGAATACCCCTTTTAATACTCCTTGCTCTCTTGTATTTTTGAAATGTAGAGCTTCCTGTTTTCCTTGGAAGCTAGACACATTTGTGAAAAGATGACTTCCTGTTACCAGGAAGCATCTGTTACCTGTTGCATCTGATGAAGTAGACTTAAGTCTGCAAAAGCCTATGCTATCAGCTTCTTTCTCTCAGTTAGTTTCAAAGGTGCTATAAGATCCCTTTGCTTCCTGTTTCTAGTAAAAGTTCATATAAAACATGACTCTTTAGTGTTTGCCAATAATTTGATCAGAGTTTAATCCAGGAATATATTTCTTCCTATGTAAGAGGGAGAAAAGTTGGGGATGCTTTAAATAAAATCCTTTTACTCCTGAATGAAGTACTGCTGGCAGGCAAAGAGTAGTTTGTGGGTGTATGTATATATAATTTACATATGCACATTATATAACATCTGTTAAATTATTTTGAGCTAAGGTCAGATATTTGTGCAGGCATACAAACAGCCAATTTGTGAACTCTTTTTTTACCCTTCAGATATAGATTTTAACTATTGCAGTGATCAGTTGGGGTAACAAGTGTTTCCTTAAAATGAACCAAAATTTGCTTTTCTTTCTGATTTCTTAGAAGATGAGATTAACTTTGGAAAGCTGGTTTGCAAGCCTGCATCAGAGGGAACAACTCTGAGGGTAGAGGATCTTGTGAAACAGTATTTCCAGACAGCAGAGAAGGTACACTTATTTTAAACGGTCACTTATTGTCACTTGTTTCAAGGTGGCATTTATTTCTTGATATTTCAGCTTGGATGTCATGTCTAAATGCAACAGATTCATTTTGTTCCTCAAAGTTTTCTGTGTACTGGTTCTTCACTCTGAGAGGGTTTGAATTTGTATAGGAATGAGAGGAATCCAGATGACCAATAAGAGGCATGCCCCAGTTAACAAAGCCTATAACAAAGAAACACCTTTATGCAAAGTCTTTTTTTTTTTGCACACTCATCCCCCATTTCCTTCTTGTCCTCTGTCCAGTTGAATGCTTTTTGCAATATCAGCATTGGGAGGATGGTGCAAGGGGGCTGGAGAAACAAACATTTTTGGTGTTGGGTTCCAGCAGCATGTCTGTAGTAAACAACGCAGTAAAGCTTGAGCAGGGAAAGAATGGGTTTTTGCTGTGGCTGATCCTAGCTCTGTTCCTCATTCTCCCTTCTTCCTTCATGTATGTTAGGGACTGTGTGAGTAGGGCGGATGGTGCCTAATTGTCCTAATTGCCCGGTGGCCTATGAGTCTTCTGCTCTCCACACTGGCCTAGCTCTGCACCTGAGCTTTACATGAAGATTAACCACACTAGGGAGATTGCCCCTCCACATGAAATTCACTGCTCTCCCTTTGCAGACAAGGTGACAGTCTGAAGCAGAAAGCTTGTACAACCACATGAGTTGGAGCCTTGATTTTCCAAGGTTCCAATGGACATGGAGAGCCTCTGCAGATAGTGGAGGCTCTCTGTTTCAAACTGTCACCCTTTATCCATTGAGGGTGACTTGAATTAAGTCTAGGCATAAAGTGGCTAGTGCACTTGTCTGTCTTGTGTGTTTCTTTACACCAAATGTGGATTGAATGCCTGGGTAGGGGCTACAGTGTTAGTCTGTTTTAGCATCAAATAAAATAAGATACAATAAAAGGAAATGATAGTTGTTATGTGAATTCAAAAAATAATTTATTGGGATGTCTAAACTAAACCCTTCTGTTAATCCATGGTCTCTGAGTGGCCACAAATGTAGGATTTCAGTTCCGTGGCTTGAAGCTGATTTGAAAACTGGTTTGTGTAGACTGTGGGTCAGCATCTGTTTTCAAGCTGACCAACATTGGTTTGAAAGTACTGTTTGGGTAGCACGTATGGGAGAGAAGAGAAGCGTAAAACTGCACAAACCTTCGTTCCTCTGTATACATGGAAATGCTAATTATTTATAGAGTCCAAAGTACATATCATATTTGGGGTCTAAAGTACAAAGAGCCAGTGTGGTGTAGTGGTTTGAGCATTGGACTACAGTTCTAGAAACCAGGGTTCAAATTCCCACTCAGGTATGGAAACCCACTGGGTGATCTTGGACGAGTCACACTCTCTCAGCCTCCAGAGAAGGCAAAAGCAAAACCCATTCTGAACAAATCTTGCCAAGAAAACCCTATGATAGGCTCACCTTAGGGTTGCCATAAGTTGGAAACCACTTGAAGGCATGCAACAAGAAAGTGCAGTTCAGCAGAAACCATGGCTGAACCAACACAGACTTCTGTTTGTGCTCATATTTGGAGTATTTCCCTTGTTTAAGTAATACCACCAGCAACAGGAAAGTTAGTTTTAAAAAGGTAGATGATTTAGTCAATCATTATTAACATGAAAAATCATAGAGGTGGGGAAAATTTACAGTTGCGCCTCCACATTCACAGGGGTTAGGGGCAGACAACCCCCATGAATGTGAAAAAAGTGAATAAGAAATGAGCCTGCACACGAGCGGCTTTCTACCCCAGTCCCTTCCCAAGGCAGCAACGGACTTTGTAAGAAGCCCCTCGCTACTTTGTGAAGGGACTGGGCTGGAGATCAGGCGCGCCAGCGGCTTTCCACCCCACCTTCCCAAGGCAGTGATGGGCTTCGTGAAAAGCTCCTTGCTGCCTCGAGAAGGCACTGGGCTGGAGAGCGGGCGTGCCAGCGGCTTTCCACCCCGCCTTCCCAAGGTAGCAACGGGCTTCGTGAAAAGCCCCTCACTGCCTTGAGAAGGGAGTGGGGTGGAGAGTGGGGGGGGGCAGGGGTTCTGTGAATAATCGAAACTGCGAATGTGGGAAGTCGCGAATGTGGAGGGGCAACTGTAATATTTAATATTTATGTTTAATTGCTATATAAGTGAGAAGCGTGCACTAAAACCCCAAATGAAGTTGAAAAATGGCTCTGGTGATTTTGCTCTACTCTCCCATCATCATCTTTGTCCCATCTTGAGCTTGAGGGAGAAGGAAACAGCTTCATTTCTCACCCACCCTGTCAAAGCCCCTTCTCTTGCATTTCCTTTCTCCCTCCCTTAAAATCTTATCTCCTTAACCACCCCCACCCCTGATTCCTATGCGGATCCCAACAAAGGTCCCAGGGATAAGAGGTTCAAAATTCAATTTCCTGGATGAGGAGTGTTTCTTTGGTATTTGGTGTAGTAAAACACAGGAAGGACCCCCCTGGATACAAAGAAGACCAACCCCATCCAAAGCTGCCTTACTATCCGTTCACGTAAAACCTTTAACCTTTGCAGTTAATTAAACCATCATACTGTAATTATGAATCTAAAAATAAAGATACCTATAACCATTTATATTTATTAAAGAATCAGCTTGTCAATGTAAAGCGTACTACTTTTTTTAGCATAGTCTAGAATCATAGAGTTAGAAGACACCACAAGGGTCATCCAGTCCAACCCCCTGCCATGCAAGAATACACACAATCAAAGTATGCCCGAAAGATGGCCACCCAGCCTCTGTTTAAAAATCTCCACAGAAAAAGACTCCTCCACACTCCGAGGCAGTGCATTCCACTGCCAAACAGCTCTTACCATCAGGAAGTTCTTCCTAATGTTTAGGTGGAATCTCTTTTCCTATAGTTTGAATCCATTGCTCTGTGTCCTAGTCTCTGGAGCTGCTGCTGTCTCTGGAGCTGTCTCTCATTTAATTATTTAAATAACTTCATTTAATTGATTAATTCTGGAATTAAGTTCATGCTGAAAGTCCAAAGTAAATCAATCAAGTGGAAAATAATTTTTATTAACTTACTCCTTTTGTTAGCATATTTCTAACTTGTGTTTAATTAGTTAATTTCTAACACTGAATACCACTACCCAAAACCACCTCTTGTAAGTCAGTATGAGGGTATTAAATTCAATACTACTTTGTTTGTCTTGCCAAGAAAGTGCAGCTATCCCTTCTGACTGAACGGGGAATGGGAAAAGCAGTACAGGAATTTGTAGACAAGGAAGAAAAGGATGCCATTGAAGAGTTAGTGAAATTCCAGCTAGAAAAGACACAGAGGTTTCTAAAGGAACGACATATTGATGCAGAGGAGACAAAAATTGACGAAGAGGTTTGTATGGAATGATTTCTCCTTCTTGAAATGACAATTGGTAAATGGGAAAGGGAATGGTATTGAATGTCACAACTGTTAACTAACAACAGGGAAAACTTTTGGCACAACAACAGTTTTCTTGGCTTTGGAATGTTTTACATTATCAAACCTGGATTTAAGAATCTATGATACCTGTCTTACTACAGGCACAAAAAAATTAAGCCAGGAAGCTACAATTTATTATAGCTTCCCATTATGTCTGAATTAAGAAACAGTAGTTGAGCCAGTGTGGTGGGGTGGTTTGAGTGTTGGACTATGGGTGCATCTACACTGTAGAAATAATGCAGTTTGACACCATTTTAAGTGCTGTAGTGCCATCCTGTGGAACCCTGGGATTTGTAGTTTTACATGGTCTTTAGCCTTCTCTGCCAAAGAGTGCTGGTGCCTCACAAAAACAACAAATCCCAGGATTCTGTAGGATTGAGCCATGGCAGTTAAAGTGGTGTCAGACTTTATTTCTACAGTGTAAATGCACCCTAGGACCTCAGGAGACCAGGGTTGGGACTCCCTGTCAGCCATAGAAATCTGCTTAGTGGCCTTGGAAAAGTCATATTCCATCAGCCTTAGAGGAAGGTGATACCAAACTGCCTATAAATAAAGCTTGCTAAGACAACCCCATGATAGGGCCACCATAAGTCAGAGTCAGTTTGGAGGCACACATCAAGGATGACACCAAGTTGATGGTTTCCATACAAGTTATACTCTGGAAGCCATGGTTTAAAGGTGGCTTCTAAATCCTGAATTTGTTTGAAAGCTGTTTTACAGTCTTTGGTTCAGACTGTACAGTGCTGATGCAATTAACTTGCACCATCTTGGTTTATTTCCCTGCTTATACAAAGGGAGAAACAAAGTTGGAGGAAAGGGTTGCATAAAGCTTGCATGGACCCTGTTATCTTAAGCCAAAATAGCTGACTTAAACATGGTTGTTTTGCTCATGATCCAAAACATTTATTTATTTTTATTTTATTTATATCCCAACTTTCTTCCAGTATGGGACTGGACAGGTTAAAACAAATTACAGCTTAAAAATAAACAAGATAATAAAAGAGAGTTAAAACAATTAAACAAACTATCCCTGTTATAAGCGCTAATTTAAAACAGTGGAAAAACATTTAAAATGTAACAATGAGGATAAAAATACAGCACCTTCCATTAGAAGTTCCTTGTGCAACCAGTGAATAGCCAAAAGTCTAAATAGAAAGGCATTCATCTGCTAGCAGAAGGAGAGCAGAGAAGAGGCCAGCCTAGTCTCCCACGCGAGTGCCATTGAATTAAATGGGGGGAGAAACTTAAATTGTATTTTTAAATTGTACTTTGATACAGGTACAGCAATTTAGAGAGTCAAGAAAACAGAATCCAGTGGAAGAGGATGAAGAAGCTTGTGAGGTAATTTCTGTAAAGTTTTTTTTTTTAAATCAAATGAGGTGGATCTGGCCAACAAATGTATTTGATTAATGGGTTTAAATTCCATTAAGAGAGAGGGAAATTCAATACTCTGCAATTTTCAAAATTAGTACAGCCCCACCCACCCACCCGTATCTGTGGGGGATGCATTCTTGGACTTAACCGTGTGTAAGTGGAACCATGGATAATAGCAAGCCCTATTAAAATAAAGAATTTCCTGTACAAACATACCATAGAGTTGCATTGGAGGACCTAGAAGATGCCTAGAGAAGATGCCTCTAGGCATTTTCCAGGATGACTCTATGGTATGTGTCTCTGCTTTGTGTCCGCAGATAACTGAAACCACAGATGTTGGTTCCATGGATATGGTGTGTGTGTGTGTGAGAGAGAGAGAGAGAGAGAGAGAGAGAGAGAGAGAGAGAGAGACCGACCTGTATTACATTGTTTTTTTGCTTTCACTTTCACTTTTCTTTTTTCATATTTGGTCTGCTTTGGTCCTGTCAAACAGATATTAAATATTGGGGTTGTTTTTCCCCTAGAATAACATTTCTTAAACATGGTTTGTTTCATTTCTCCTAGGCTATAAACAGGGCTAAAGCCCACAGATCTCAGGGTGATGACCATGCTTCTGTCATCAGTGATGATGACCTCATGGATGTGTCAAGCTACGATCCAAAAGCAGATGAAGATTCAGATGATTCTTCTGTGCCCAGCCGGGGAAGAGGGAGAGGTCGAGGGAGAGGTGGAAGAAGTCAGAACACCACAGCCCGAGGAACATCTCAACGAGGAAGAAGAGGCCAGTTACTTACATTTTATTAACCAGTTGTTTAAAAGTTGCTGCTGCAAGATATTTATAGACCGCTTCCTCAGAGAGCTGTCAGTGTTCACAGCTTGATATGAGAACAAAGGGCAGTAATCAATTCTTAGTTGCTCTCTGACTTCAAGACTGGAAGAATCTTTCCTTGTATGTGGAATGGCCTTCTGAGCAAAAGTGGGAATTGCAGGTAACATCCTTATTAAAGTGGAGGTATTTCTTAGATGGACTCTTTTCCATTGATAATTCATGATTCCTTGTCAGTTACTTCTAGCTGTTAGCTTAGTCTGCTGTGAACAGGAGGTCAGCTGGATTAGGAGACTGGTTGCTTGGAACTTATACTTTTAACTCCTTTCCCCTGATTTGGCTCTTTTCTCCCATCTTTAGCATAAGAAAAGTTGGATTTCTAGCTCCAAGGACAAATATCTCTGACCCTCTTAAATTGAAAGAAACACTCAACCTAGTGCCATCTTGAAGTTTGTTTCCTATATAGCATTATCTCATGCCAAATAGCAATTTGTGTTGGTTACTGAGAGGCATTTGAAAAACCAAATGTGACCATGTTATTTCTCAAAGGACATTTAAAAACATACTGGTCAGGTACTAGCCCAGGGGTAGGCAACATAGAGCCATCTAGATATTTTGAACTACTACTCCCATAAGCCTTGGACAGCCTGACCATAATCAGGGATTATGGGCGATATGACCCAAATCATCTGGAGGGTGCCAGGTTGTCTCCCCTGTCCTAGTCTTGGAGGCACTTCAAGCAGCTCTTTGAAACGGAACCATGGGAACTGAGGGGTGTGGATGAGAAATTTTGTGGTCCTACTGGTTATTTCTTTGAGAAGGAACTGCATTCGTTTCTGTTTACTTATATATTGAATAGCTTACAGCTTGAGGTAGCAGTAATTATATTTACTTATTCTTTAAAAATATTATTACACTAGTGAGCCGATTAAAAGCACATCACTGGCTCCCAGTTTGTTTCTGAGCAGAAGTTGAAGTGCTGATTTTGAGGTTTAAAACCTATAGAAGCCTGGGTATTTATAGATCCAGCTTCTACATGAACCTGCCAAGTAATTCAGATCATGGCAGCTAGCTATTTAGAGTTCCTTAGAGCACAGATAGGCCAGATCTGTCAACAGCCTTCCCCTGTTTCTGAGGTCAAGTGAGTGATTGCATTGGGTGGGTGGAGGTCTTCTCTATGGTGACTATCAAATTGTGGAGGTCTCTTATTAGAAATATTTGCTTGGCTCCAGCAGCATTGGATTTCTGGTACTAGGCAAAGCCTTTCCTATCTTGTTTTTAAATGTATTTAAGATCCTTTTAATAATTTTAGCTGCTTTCTTGATCTTTGAGTGGGCTATTTTTATAATTAAGTCATTCTGAAACTATTTATCTTGAAATATTAATCCAATGCTCAAAGATATTTATTACATACTTAAATGTCCCCCCCCTCCCAAGGAGTTTAGATTGTCATACATGATATTCTCCTTCCCCCATTTTAATCACAGCAATCTCATCACATAGGTTAGGCTGAAAGAAAACCTGAACTCACATATGCAAAATAATTATTAATGCTGATCATGGCTCAGAAATGACATTTGTGTGTGCAGATTACAACTTGCAGGCTGTGGTTTTGGGCCTCTTTATTCCATCAGTTAGGGACATGGCTTCACAGGTTCACTCTTGTCTCCAGTGGTATAGCAGCCTGTTGAAGGCAGACCAGTGGCCCTGAATGAGGTTTGCCAGTCATCTGTGAATTAATTTATTTCTGTAAACCACAGTTAGCACAGACTGGTTTTTTTAAAGATCTTAGTGTCAGGCTCATCCCTGAATTCTGGGATTTGGAGTAGAATTCATGGAGGACCCTGACATGAGGCTGCTCTGGCTGGTTTTGGAGAGAGGCCAGCCCGCCTTGTTGGCCTGGGAACGCTTCTCTCCACCACGGCTCAAGGTCATATCTTCCAGGTGCAAGCCACCCTGAGAGAGAGGCATCTATCCTCCCTAAAGGCCTTTCTCATGCTGTGGGGTTTATCTGGGAGTTTGCTCTAGCTGTATTCAGTTTCAGCTTTGTTCTATGTTCCTGAATGTGAGCGTGTGTGCTTGGTACATCACACTTAGTATGAGGAAAGGCTCAGCTTTAGGGTTTGAAGACAAACCATTGTGCGTTACATCCGAACACAAACATAACAACCTGAACTGAGAAATAAGAAACTTTGCTTGTACCATACTGGCTCTCCAATAGATAGGTAAGTGAGGAAATGTAAAAATCTGAATAACTTTTATTTTCCTACAGGAAGTGCTGGCCAAGCCCAAATGAATAGCAGTAGAATATACAAGCCTGTGGCCTCTCCTGCAAAAAACATGTCTATCTTGGATGGTACGTTTAGAATGCAGATGAATCACCATATCCCACTGACATGAGTATCTAAGTTTTATACTTTTTCAGCAGTATTTTTAGTACTGAAAAAGGTGAGATTCCCAGGGGGTAGATGTGCTGAAGAGTTAAGACTAAAGCATAAAAATAAAATTTGTGACAGCTTAAAAAAACCAGGGATTGCTAAGGTAACCAGTACTTGAAGTGGGATAAAAGAATGAACCCCCAGTTTCACATTGGAATCTCCGCCTGTAGTTTCTTTGTTCAAGACAGAGGTCTTCAAGATTAGCAACAATCTCCCTGTTGATGGTAGGAAGTTCTGAAATGTTCTACAGTTTTCTGAATGTTGTGCTTTTTGAGGTCAAATTTTTGTCCATTCTTCTGTGTTGAGGCTGAACTGTGTGTCTTGTTAGAATACAGACTACAGAACTGCTAGCAGATGAAAACATATATCACATTGGAAGATGATGTTATCCGAATTGTTAAGGTCCATGGAATTTCCACACATGTCCGAATCTTAATTTGGGAAATATTAATTAGCTCAAATTGACATACAAGAGATCAGGTAACTGCAGGATTTTTAACCTGTGTATACCAGTACTCACTGAATGGACTCAAGCCCAAAATAAAGTAAACTAAAGATGGCTTTATTGACAAATGATCTTAACAGCATTCGTACTAACACTCAGGCATCAAGCAGGAGCCCTTGTGGCTTAGTGGTTAAATGCCAATACTGCAGCCACAATGTTGCAATGTTGCAAATTCAGTCCCAAAGGCTCCAAGGTTCACTCAGTCTTCGATCCTTCTGTAGGTCAGTAAAATGAGTACTCAGCTTGTTGGGGGCAGTTAGCTAAGATGTTGTAAACCGCTTAGGGAGTGCCTTGGCACTAATAAGCGGTATAGAAATAGAAGTGCTATTTCTATTGCTAAGCATCCACACAAGACTATTGAAGAAAGTAAGAAGTGTTTGGATAGAGGAATAGATTGAGGGGATGATAGGTTATACTATACCAATCCGAAGAGCCAGAGAATTGAATTTAAAGGGTCAAGCAGCAAACAAACATAATGTGGGGGCGGGGTAGGAGGAGGATTGGTGTCACAGACTAGCATGAGGCAGGAGGTCGGGAATCTGCACAGCAACAAACCAACAGGGGGGAAGGGAAGATAGGAAGGAGGGTTGGTATCACAGACTAACATGGAGATGGGAGGAAAGGGATCCATGCACACGGAGGTGAAGTTTTGGGTTGATATTGAGAGTCGAAATTTCCCCTGAAGGGGTGATATGAGAGGAAGACAATGTTTGCCAGAGACTCTCAGAATTAAACAATGGATCCCTGAATGTGTTAATGATTGTTGAAGGAAGGAGTATTTTAAGACTGATGAGTGACAGGCAGCTTTCTGTTGTTTTGGAGACCTGTAAGAGGAAAACTAGTATCTTGCACGGCAATGAGAATGCAACTGCCTTTGACGTGATCTGTGAATGTCTCACTTCCAGAGGTCCCCAGGAAGAATTAACCTTCATCACCCAAACTATAATAGTCTTCTGGGGTTTCTGCATAATCCCTACTTGGGGATGTGACCTTTTGAGGAATTTAGAACGTCCTTCCTTAGGTTGTACGTGCTCTTAAGCATGACTCCAGCCATGGTATTTAGGGAGTCCTGATTTAATGCCAACCTCGTGGAAGGCCACAGCAAGCCAAATTATAGAATGTAGCCATTTATGAGTTGATTAAAAAGATGAGACCTGTTGTGGCTCGTTACAATGAGTAGATGAAGGAACCATTGATGTGGCTGCTAATGTCATCAGGCCTTGTAATAGTGTTACCTGAATAGCTAGGAAAAGATTCTTGGCCTCTGTATTTGTTGCATTTCTTGTCCCTGCGTTTGTCTTTCTGTTGAGTGGCCTGTTGATGATTTAGGTGTGAGGAGATGTGTTAGAAGGAACTTTCATTGTCAAGGATGGGCAGGATATTTAAATAAAGGTCATCCCTGAATGCATTTTGGAAGAAGCCTTCATGTGGTCTCTAAAGGGGTCTAAATTTTTTGTTTACTTATGCAAGGCTTGTTCTTGTTTACCTTCAAGCCATTTCTGACTAATGACGACCCAGTCACAGGGTTTTCTTGACAAAACCCTTAAAAGGGGGGTTGCTTTTCCCTTTCTCTGAGGCTGAGAGAGTGTGACTTGCCCAGGGTCACCCAGTGGGTTTACATGGCCGAGCGGGGATTCAGACCCTGATCTCCAGAGTTGTAGTTCAATGCTCAAATCACTACACATTGGTGTAGTGATTATTTCATTTCACTTGTGAATATTGCTTAGTTTTGAATGAAAAGTTTCCAGAAAAATGTTGAACTGCTTTTCTTTTCTATGGCATAGGAACCTATCCCTATTTTTTCCATGCTGTTTTTGCCTCTGGTACCAAAGTCCCTGTTGAAGAAGTAATGTTGAGGCACACATCTACTTTGTTAACTGAGTTATACTGTCCCTGTATAGGTTTAAATACCTCAGAGATATAAACAGAAATTAGATTGACACCTCTCAGGAATACTTTAGATGTGGCTTCATGCACTGGTGGGACCTGGACTAGATGGTCCCTAGGGTTTCTTCCAACTCTGTGTTTCTATAATTCTATGGTTTTATTTATCCCAATGGTTGATGGGTCATCTTTGCTAACTTATTTTTATGAGTCCCATTCTGGAGAAAGGTGGGATATAAACAAAGGGGTGAATGATGGCATTTTTAAACACATATGCTGTGCATTTCAGGAGCATCTATTTTGTCTGACCTTTAATTATCAGGTATCAGTAAATGTTATGCAGTACTCATAAGAATACCAATCTTTTTGCATTAAGCAAATTTCCAAAGTTGGTATATTTTTTGTTGTCACCTGTTACAAACCTATTGATATTATGAATTATTCCATCTGAGGTTTTTCTTACTGTGATATTTCTGTAAACTCTTCAAAGAGCTCTCCTCTTTCCCTGCTTGCACAGTCTCTCGTGCATGCATGCACACACATTTTCCTATAGTAATACTTCTCACTTGGTTTAATTCTAGCATTTAAGCCATCAAGACAGCAGCCCTCCCGGAATATGCCTTCCAAGAGTTATTCAGAGGTGAGTAGCTACTTTATGGAAAATAATCTCACTAATTGCTTTGCGTGTAATACATAAAAGCATTGTACATTTCCTTAACATAAGGTCCATTTGACCATCTAGTTCATTACTGTTTACACTGACTGGTAGCAGTTCTTCAGATTTTCAAGATGTTTTTCCAGCCCTACCTGGAGATACCAGGGGTTGAATCTGAGACCTTCTGCATACCAAGTTTATATTCTGCTACCGAACTATGGCCTTCTCTTCTACACAGTGGAAGCATATATATGTACTTCTGGAGTGAGAAATGTCAAATGTCAAAGCTGGGTATAGTAAAGCAAGAGGCACTAGGGATCATATCGCAAACATACATTGGATAATGGAGTGCACAAAAGAAAATCAGCCTGTGCTTTATAGATTATTGCAAAGCCTTTGATTGTGTAGCTCATGAAAAAACTATTGATCGCTCTTAAAGAAATGGGTGTGCCACAACATTTGATCATCCTGATGTAACCTGTACTCAGGACAAGAGGCTGCCATCAGGACAGAATATGGAGAAATAGAATGTTTTCCAATTGGCAAGGGAGTTGGGCAAGGCTGCATTTTATCACCCTGTCTGTTTGACTTGTACGCTGAACATTCAATATGTAAAGCAGGACTAGACATGGAGGAAGGAATAATGAAAACTGGAGGAAGCCACATAAACAATTTAAGATATGCAGATGACACCTTACTAATATCAGAAAACAGCAAAGATTTGGAATGATTACTGAAGAAAGTCAAGGAAGAAAGTGCAAAGGCAGGTTTACAGTTCAACATTAAGAAAACAAAAATAATACTTAAGTAAAACACAGATGGTTTACTTAATTGTAAACCATGAAGACATTGAAATAGTTAAAGATTTTACATACCTTGGCTTAGTCATTAATCAGAATGGAGACTGCACTCAAGAAATCAGAAGAAGACTAGGACTTGAAAGGGCAGCTGTGAGGGAACTGGACATGATCTTGAAGTGTCAAGATATATCATTGAATACTAAAGTTAGGATTATCCATGCCATCATATTTCCCATTTCTATGTATGGTTGTAAAAGTGGACAGTGGAGAAAGCTGATATGAGGAAAATCAACTCATCTGAAATGTGGTGCTGGAGAAGAGTTCTGTGGATACCATGGATTACTAAAAAGACAAATAAATGGGCCCTAGAGCAAATCAAGCTTGAACTCTCCTTAGAAGCCAAGATGACTAAACTGAGACTGTTGTATTTTAGACATATCACGAGAAGACGTGACTCACTAGAAAAGAGAATAATGCTTGTTAAGGTAGATGTCAGTCAGAAAAGAGGAAGACTGCATTACAGATGGATAGATTCAATCAAGGAAGCATTGAACCTGAGTCTGCAAGACCTGAGCAGATGGTAGGGCCACTTCACGAAGAAGATGGCAAAATGCTAACAGGGGACAGAGAAAAGGCAGAATTACTCAACCCCTTCTTTGCCTCAGTGTTTTCAGAAAAGGTAAAGGGGGACCAACCTGAGGATAAAGAATGAGCTGAATGAGACTACGTGCGAAAGAGATCTAGGAGCCCTAGTAGACCACAAGTTGAACATGAGTCAACAGTGTGATGCAGCAGCTAAAAAGGCCAATGCGATTTTTGGCTGCAGCAATAGAAGTATAGTGTCCAGATCAAGGGAAGTAATAGTGCCGCTCTATTCTGCCTTGGCCAGACCTCACCTAGAATACTGTGTCCAGTTCTGGGCACCACAATTCAGAAAGGATATTGACAAATTGGAGCGTGTCCAGAGGAGGGCGACTAAAATGGTGAAAGGTCTGGAAACCATGACTTATGAGGAGAGACTTAGGGAGCTGGGTATGTTTAGCCTGGAAAAAAGACGGTTAAGAGGTGATATGATAGCCCTGTTTAAGTATTTGAAGGGGTGTCACGTTGAGGATGGAGCAAGCTTGTTTTCTGCTGCTCCAGAGATTGGAACATGGAGCAATGGATGCAAGCTCTAGGAACAGAGATTCCACCTCAACATGAGGAGGAACTTTTTGACAGTAAGAGCTGTTCGGCAGTGGAACGCACTCCCTTGGAGCATGGTGGGGTCTCCTTCCTTGGAGGTCTTTAAACAGAGGCTGGATGGCCATCTGTCAGGGATGCTTTGATCGTGATTTCCTGCATGGCAGGGGGTTGGACTGGATGGCCCTCGTGGTCTCTTCCAACTCTGCCATTCTATGATTCTATGATTCTATAATTACCCAAAGCTTTTAGTAGTCGGTGCAACCCAATAAGAGTTAAAGAAAGAAGTACTACATCATTTTTTAAAATTTAGTTAGTTATTTATACCCCGCTCTTCAGCCACAAGGCTATCAGAGTGGCTTACAAATTGTTTTAAGCAGTAGCTATATACACATCTACACTGCATTAAACAGTTTCCAATGTGTGTTAGCTAATTGCCCCCGTAAGCCGGGTACTCAATTTACCGACCTACGAAAGGATGGAAGGCTGAGTGAACCTTGGAGCCCGCTGGAATCGAACTTGCAACGTGGTGGCTTGGAGTACTGGCATTTAACCACTGCATCCACATACAGGAGAGTTGACAAGGGTCTGCCCGCTAATTTAGGAGGATGGAAATTTAATCCAGACAAACTCTTGACCAAAGAGTTAATATAGATGTTAAACAAAGAGGGAGCTAGCACATAGCCTTGTCTTACGCCCGTAGATGATGGAATGGCCTTAGTAAGATGGCCTAGCCTGTTACATCTAACTTTCAAACATGTTTTTGTATATAGGCTATTGATCAGAAACAGCAGGCGTTTATCAATATTGGTTATTTCTAGTTTCTGCCATAATCTATCACAGCTAATCATATCAAAAGCTGACTTAAAGTCGATAAAGGCTGTGTAAAAAGCCCCACTAGGGTTGGTTGAATATTTGTCTACAAGATGTTGTAAAATTATTCCATGGTCTCCTGTGGAGCAACCGGGTCTAAAACCTGCCTGTTCATCCTCCAAGAGGGATTCATCATCCATCCAAGTTAGAAGTTTTTCTAGTAAATGATGGGCATACAGTTTGCTAATAACACTTAACAAACTAATAGGCCTGTAATTTGCTGGATCTAATATTGCTCCTTTTTTATAAATTGGGGTAATGATGGCTAGTCCCCAGTCCTTTGGTATTAATGCAAAGCGATCAATACAAGTAAACAGCTTTGCAAGGATTGGGGCCCACCAGTTTCTATTTCTTTTAATCATCTCTGAAGTGATATTATCAAATCCTGGTGCTTTACCCTCTTTGATCTTGGAAATGAGCCTATTGATTTCCGAGATAGTGACAGGAGGCCAATCGGGGAGACTCTGCAAAGTTGTTTGTGGGTTCCATTGCCCATTGTGCCTTACCGCATACAAACTAATAAAGTAAGATTCCCAGGTTTTAACAGGAATATAGCAGTCTTTTAATCCTATCTTGCTATCTAATCCCCTGGACACAATCTTTCAAAAATTGATTGAGTCATGTGTCCTTGCCGCATCGATTAATTTCTCCCAGTTTGCTCTCATCCCTAAGTCCTTTTTGACTTTAGTTTTTTATATCTTTTTTTTAACAAGAGCCACTCAGATGGTAAAGATGGCAAATTCAAATCCCTATATCTTTTATAGTTACTTATTAGTAAATTCTTCATGTCCAAGCACTCTTGGTCAAACCAGGGTTTAGATCTATAAGAAACTGGGTTCTGTTTTATGGGGTTGTTTCATATCAAACATCTTTGTAAGCTTGTAACTATCTTCTGGTATAAATTTAAAATCTCTTCAGGGGTTCTTGCAGACAGGAGAGACTCCCGTAATATAAGACTGTTTTCTGAATTAAGCAGTGCAGTTACAGTACCTTCAACCTTAACTGACCATCTCACTCTAGGTATTCCTATGTCCAATTCCGTTGTCAACGATGGTTCGTATTCTGTATACACAACCTGATTTTGGACAGACAAGGATGCTATTAAAGGAAAATGGTCACTCTCTGTACGTACCCCAATCTCAAAGCTAAGCACCAAGTTTAATAGCTCATAGGACACAATAAAATAATCAATGGTAGAGGCTCCACGTCCAGTCAAAAAGGTGTATTCTCCAGGCTTATCTCCCTCCATTCCGCCATTTAGTAAAACTAGATCTAAACTATTTATCATCTTAGAAAGATAACGCCCTGAAGAATTACAAATCAAGTCTTTAGATTGCCTATCAGGAATTAAGTGAGCAGTTTCTACTCCAGGAGAGACTTCAACAAAATGGTTATATAGAGCTTCATCGTTTTGACCAATTCTGGCATTAAAATTGCTAATATAATGGCTGCATTGGGGTATGTAAATGATATTCTACTAATGAATTTTTGTAGTTCAACCCATCTGTGTTTGTTTTGATGTTTACTCTGGGGTGGTGGTAAATAAACATTAATCAATAGTAGAGTACTAATTTGTAATTTAACAACCAATGAGACTGCAATATTAGCAAATGAAGTAAAATTAAGGTAGGTGGCTCGAATTTTGGTGGAAACTAAAATCCCTAGACCTCCTTTCGAGCGACCTCCTCTAGCACTCACTTCAGCTTTAAGTGTGTAGCTTGTAAACCCATCTAACTCCACATCCCCCTTCTCCCAAGTCTCTTGAAGTAACACTATATCATATTGCTTGATATAGCTTTGGAAAGTGGGATCCATAGCCTTTCCTCGCCAGCCTGCAATGTTCCAAGAGAGGTAAGTCAACTTAGAGACCTGTTGTTGGACTGAGAGTCAGTTGATCCTTTCGGGGGCATTTCTTTGATGCTTGGTAAGGGCCTTACTTCCCGCTGTCACACAGTCCCTTGCCCCATATAACCCAGTGGGAACCACTTCATCCTCTGCTGGTTTAATTAACTCCGATGATGGACTCCGCATACTTATATTAGACTCAACTGGGAACACCGGGGTAAATACACTATTGGCCTTCTCGGTAATTTTCACAGGAGAGCCAGTTTCTGATGGATCCAACTCTCTCGTCTGAGTCCAAGTAAGTGTATTAGTGTTCTCTGGCTTTAGACAAAAGGTCTTAATATTGGGGTCATCTTTTAGAACAAGCTTGTTTGACAGAGGATTTAGTTCCACTGTCACTTGTTGTTGAGCAGTGAGCACCTTCTCATGCTGTGACTGTGCGTCAGTCTGTGGGCAGTCCATTTCCCCAGTATCTGGAAATCTTATATATATTGCGAGGTTGGTGGAGTGTAGATTGTTGGCTTTAAGATGGGAGTCTTGTTGTTGGAGGAGATATCATAGATAGATTTATTCCATATGGGATTTAGTTCCTTGGTGACAAGTATTGTAAAGTATGTATCTTCTTAATCTGAAACTCTAAATCATCTCCTCCCTTAGTCAGGAGCCGGGATGCTTCTATATGAATGTTTTTGTATACATTTATTTCTTCATTCTTTGCTGTTAATTTAATCAAATGGTCCTTTAGAAGATCAATTCTATTAATTATATCATTTTGTACTTCATAGGGTAAAGTATAGAAAGAATTTAAAAGATTAATTTGTTCTGATTCTAAAGGTTCCATTTGCCTCTCTCTTTGCTGCTGGAAATCATCATTTATTTGGCCTGTATCACATTGTTTTTTCTCTACAAGGGATTGTTCCTCAATAATATCAATGTGGTCTGAAGAATTTAGGTCAATTAAATCGATACTATGATTTTCTATTGCTAGTGGGTTTACAGCATGTTCTACTATACGAGGCACCAATGGTAAAGGTGGAACACAATTCTCAAATACTCTCACCAGAGGTACTCCGACTTCAAACAGTGCATCTTTGTATCTATATACCATTTTAGCTATACTCTCATTGGCAAATGTTACCACTGCCCAGGCTCGAATGCCATTGAAATATAAATATTCCACCAAAATCAGATCATCCAAATTAAGAGCTCCTGGAATGGCAGATTCAAAAAAAATGTAACAAATGTAGTTTACGCTGAGGTTGTGAAAGTAATCCAACTGGTTTAGGGAAATTCAACAACACAAGCTTTTGTTTATTCAATACCAATGTCCAATTATAGTCTACAGAGCTTTTATCCTGTAAGGGCCCCTCCTTCAATTGAACATGGGCCTGTGGACTCTGTACAGTATGGACCTGAGGGCTCTGTGCAGTATGCCTCGGTATTTGGATGGTTGTTGCTTCAAGCGTTTGTGTAATAGTCCCTTCTTCATTATCAGAGAGATGACTACCTCTCCCACGATTGGCTCCCTCATTTACTGATGGCTTATTCTTAACATCAAGGTCTTTCTGAGCTGATCTTTTGTCCAATACTTTGAAGAGTTTCTGAAACTGCATCCTTCTATACTTAGTTGGTTTAGGGTTTTTAATGTTCTTACTCTTTTTACTCTTCTTCTTGGATGCAGTATTCCTTTTAGAGATTTTTTCCCCCACTAGCCCTATTGCAAATCTTAGTAGTAGTAGTAGTTCTATTTGTACATAATGTATTATCAGTTCTCTCTTCCTCTTGTTTCAACCAATGCTTTTTGCAAATATCTGCAAGAATTGTTAGAAGTTTATTTGATTCACTCTGAACAGCTCTCATCAGCTGGATATCCTCAGTTAAGCAGAGGAGCCAGCTACCTATGGACAAATAATCACTCCCTGATATCAGAGTCTGGTTTTCTGCTTCTACTTCCACCTTGATTACAGGTAATTGGTAATTCTATCTCAGGTTCCCCACGGAGATTATTTTCATTCAGAAGTTTCACTAAAGTTGTTGGTGTCAAAACCTCAGGACTAAACAGTTCAGTGACCAAAGTGGTAATTCCAGGCTCCTCCTTAAATTTATTAAGATTTTCCTTAGGGTCCATAGGCCAATTTAAACCAGATGTAATAGGGCATTGTTCCTTAGTTCCCACTTCTGGTTCATTAGTCTTGATGTCATTAGACTTTCCTGGAAAAAACTGGGTAATTTTCATTTGTACTCTCTTCTGCCTTGCAGGGTGAGTTAGAGTCAGTGGTAAAAGACCTAAAGTTTTATATCCCCTTCTAGTCAATACCACCATCTTGCCATCCACAGCAGTTACCTCTCACTACGTAGGATTTCCAAAAACTCCTTTTTCTTTTCTTCCTTTCCTTTTTCCTCTCTTTCATTTGTAATCCCAGTGCTTGCAAGGTTTCTGATACATGGTACCACAGCAAAGTAGCCAAACAATCAACAAAAAAGGAGATTGCGTCTGGTGTGTAAAGCAGACCAGCAAAAACAAAAGGTTCCTCCAACAAGGATTGCAAAATGAAACAAACTAACAAATAAAACTGAACCAAATAAGCAACTAGCAAATTAAAAACTTTGGAAACAAAAATATAGGATAAAACCTCGTTAGAAGATAAGAAAACGCTGAGCTCTTCAGATCACTCACTATCCTGCCACCGCCATCATGCGCTGTAAACCATGAGACCCATGGAGGCCATGATATTGAGAACACAGCTGTGCTGGGCAGGGCATGTTTCTAGGATGGAGGACCATCGCCTCCCCAAAATAGTATTCTACGGTGAACTCGCCATGGGTCAGCGTAAGAGTGGCTCTCCAAAAAAGTGACACAAGGATTCCCTGAAACAACATCTCAGGCTTGGCCAAATTGATCACCAACAATGGTCCGCCCTGGCCTCACATGAGGAGGCATGGAGACACACCATCCACAGTGCTGCAGCCTTATTTGAGAAACTCATGCCGAACAAGTCTTGAAGAGAAACGACAATGCAGAAAGAATCACAACCCGGAAGAAGGTTTCACCCAAAGAAACCTTCTGCTGTGCTTTCTGCAACCGGACTTGTCTATCTTGGATTGGCCTTTTTAGTCATCAGCATGCTTGCAGAAAGCATGGGATGAGTCCTTCCTGAATCTTAGTTTGCGAAGAGAAGCCAGAGAGAGAGAGAGGTTTACCTTTCTCCAAAACACAAAGGAAGAGTCTCAGATGCTTGAAAGAACCATCAGTGTGTTAGCACGTCCTACTACCCATTGCTGTGAGATTCCACAACTGGACATATTAGACAACTTTAGGGTCACGTTGGCTGTAAGGCTAGGCATATTACAGGGCAGTCAAAGGTAATGATGACCAGAGATGTGTCTACAAATGTAATGGTGGGAAAAGCTCAAGTTAGGATTATGTGAAAGCCCCTAGAGTTAATGGGTTATGCTAACAAGCCAGTCATTAAGGGGTATATGCTAATCCTTTTTCCCAGCCCTGAGCATCTCAAGCAATAAATTCAGTCATGCAAGTAAGTGACCTTTTCCCCTTTCATATCCTATGGAGATCTCTCCTTACACCCCCAACCTTGCGAGGTTGTCACAAAACCATCAATATGTTAGCATTCCAGAATTAAAGCAATCAGTTTATTTTCTGTTTCTTTTGTTTTTATTGACATGCTTTTGTTATCAAATGTTGATGTCATTGATTATACAGTATTCATGCCTATGTTGTGAATACGGTACACATGTCTCATTGATTTTGGTTTGAGTCTATTGAGCATTGTGTGTCATTCATGGTTCTTTATGCTGTTGTTTACCTTTCCTCTAGGAGGTGCTGATAATGCATGATAAAACAATATCTAGAGAAATCTATTAATTGATCTAAAAACCACAAAAAAAACAGTAACTAAATGGTGAGAAGATTGTGTTTTATCTTTTTGTGTTTGTATTGAAAGTCATCATATGTTGTTATTTTTATCCCCACCAGGTAATTGAAGATGATGACTCTGATCTGGAAGAAGTGTCCTTTACTCCTTCCACTGTCAATCAAAGGTTATTGCAGTCATTTCTATGATCATATGGGTTGTTTGGGGTGGAAATCCATTTGTACAAAAAACAAAAGCAGGAAGGCATTAAGTGCTAGAGGAGTCGAGTATTGTATTATTTCCTATGTGATACTGATGAAGAAATTATAATGTTACAAGGTAACACACAACTTTAAAACAGTGCTGTACAAGCAGACCAAATGATAATTTAAACAGCAACAACAAAATTATTAAAACAAACCAGAGAACAAATTTTTCAAAAATGTGCCAGGCACCAAATGGAGCAAACATGTTATTTTACCTGTCTAAAGCAGACCATCATCTGGAAGGAGGGCCTTCTACAGTTGGGATGCTGCCCGAAATACAGCAAGACTTCTGAAGATTATAAACTGCAGGCATGTTCCTGTGGAAGGAAGCAGTCTTTTGTATATTATCATTTATTTATATAGCGCCATCACTGTACATGGTGCTTTACAAGTAAAAGAACAGCAAAACAGTTCTCTGCCTCCAGGCTTACAATCTAATTAAGACATAACACAAAAATAAAAGGAGATGGCAGTGTGGGAGGGGATTAAGCCCACAGATACTGACTCTTCTTTCTCTTGTGGTCAGGGCAGTGGCATTTGGGATGGATGGAGGGCCTTTCGTCTGTTTCTGGGTCTAGGCATGATGGAGTAGATACTGCCTCTTCTTCGCTCCCTCTGAGGCCAGGGCAGTGGCAACAAAATGGTGATAAAATATACCTTGGCAGCATTCTATTAAGAATTTACAGATAACAACCAGTATTGAATCCAGAAACTAGTTGGCAGCCAGTGCAGTGGTTATAAGACTAATAGTTGTTAATGTCATGCTCTCACTGATGATGACAACTGCCCTTGTTATTATAATGCTTAGATTACCAACTGCATCAGCATCCAGCAAAAGTTGCTCACAGAGCCAGGCATCAAGAGGAGTAGACTTTGAATCAGATGAGGTATGAAAAATTGTCTTCCTCCTCATGGTTTCATCTGTATTTTGTGTGTGTGTGTGTGTGTGTGTGTGTGTGTGTTAAGTAAGGAAACAATTGAATATTCAAATTTGTCTTAAGAACTGGCATACTAGCTCCTTGGTTCTCTGTGTCCATTGTCTCTGAAAAAGATTAATAGAATTTACTAGATTGCAGTGTCAGAGCCGGCACGTTGTAGTAGTTTGAGTGTTGGGCTAGAATTCTGAGAAAACCAGGGTTTGAATCCCTGCTAAGCCATGGAAACCCACTGGGTGACCTTGAGCACTGTTACTGTATGAATGCAATCTCTATCATTAATTTACAGGATGACTTATTCAAGAGTACTACTGCTTCAAGAAAAAACAGATGATTGTTTCAGAAACCATTGTATGGAAAGATCATTACTGCAGAAGGGGAAGAAAACTCCTGAATTTCTCTAAAGCAATGTTAAGAAGTATGCAGCCTTTTTCCTAGTCGTTTTACTGTTTATTACACATTGCCTTGAAATGTTTTGCTTCCTTGACAAAGGGTTAATCTTTGTATATGCAATATCACTTTGAAGTACATGAGCATGTTCAGTGTGTTGGATTGTCAGTTCCCATGAACAGAACAGTGCTCATGGCAGACTCCAAACACAAGGGGCAAGGCAGTTTTCTCCAGGTCCTCCTTCCCCCAGATACTTCCCTATACCTCTGAAAAATTTGCTGGGGAGGCTGGGAGACTCTCTACACACCGTGGAGAGGTGGGGAGCAGGAAATTGGCAAAAACCTTCTCATCTTTTTCCAGTAGGAATTTCTATTGTCTTTCAGCCCCTTCTACAATAGAAGACCAATTTCAGGTCCATCTCAACAGAATGAGCAATTTCTACTTATCCAAGCCTTCCTGTTTCCCCTTTTTTTTAACTGACACAGAGAAAATGTTTAAAGATAATAAAGTGTGTTCCTTGTCACTGAGAAGTGTTTAAAATGATTCTTTCTTCCATTATCTTTGGAAAAATAAATTAGAAATGCTTAAGTAAATGTTCTTGCTTTCCAGATATATTAAGCCCTACAGTTTTATCAGAGGGAACGTTATATGACCTAAAACATTTCCAAAGTTTACCATATTTTGTATTGACACTTAAATATGGCTTGGTTATTTAATGTCAATGGGCCTACTAAAAACAGCTGGTTATGTTGACTAGATGCTCGTTAGATTCATGTAATAATGTGAACAACTGGCATAAGCTTTATTAATATTGATAGAAAATAGGCATTGCATGGATATGGTGCTTTCGGTCCATCTAGAATTTTATTCTCTTTCCTTACTTAGGTTTGTTTCTATGCCCAAATTAAAGTCAGTGTTTCTTTGACTTCGTTAAAAAAATAAATTAAATAGTTTTGAAGATAAATTTCAACATTGCTCATTAAGAATCAAGTTGGTCTTGGTAAGCTTTGAATAGTACAGTATATTTTCACACAAAGACCATATGCAATACGATTATTATATTTTTATACAGTTAGTCCCTTTATATTCGCTGGGGTTTGGTTCCAGGACCCCCTGTGGATACCAAAATGCACGAATACTCAAGTCCCATTAAAGAATATTTTCAATACTTAAATCCAATACTTAAACACTTAACTTTAAGTGAATACTTAGATCTGTAGATACCAAATCTGTGGATATGGAGGGACAACTGTACATATTTTGTCTCTTGGAGAAACAGGAGGTCCAGGGATCTTAAATGTATGATATGGAAAAATTATATATTGGTATACAGTTTATTACATATTTGGTATTCATCTTCCCCATATATTTTATCAACATTTCTCATGTTTGTTTGGAAATAAAGTGAAGTTTATAAATATTAGTTAAGAAAGGTGTGGGGGCTATGCTATTTACATCGATAGACTGCATTATAGTATCTCTGTTCTTTGAGTGGAGTCATGGGGTTTTTTTTTGTTGGCTCATAATCTGAAGCTAAACATGACAAACCACCAGAAAGATCAAGGAACTATTATAATGGACAATATATAAGACATAAGAATAAAGTTAAAAATCTACTGTTTGTAGAATTAATCATAAACTTATGATAAATCACAAGAAAACACTAGAACATTATTATAAAAATAACTAGAGGGAATGGTACCATTAAAAGAAACATACAATTCACAATATGACTGAATGCTACATGCATATGATAAATATATCAACAGTATTGCTACATATTACCATACAAGACCAGTTGATATATTATGGCTGTGATACTAACATAGGTATATGAAAAAAGTTCAGATGAAATAATGACGGGATGTCTGTTCCCGGGGTTTTGAGCAAGACATTTCAACCCAATTGATTTTCATCAGTCCATGTCTTTCATATTACATATTAATCCTGTTTAACAGTCACAAGGACTGTATGTATTAGTGGCTGATATCTTTGCTAATAGATATGAATAATATAATGAGTTTATATTACAAGACTACAAGCTTCAAGCCATTCTAAGTAAAGTTAATGACATATTCAACACTCCTCATGAGTAAGAATAAGATATTGCCATGCTTCTAAGTCACAGAAGATAACCCAATAACAGGTACTGTATTGGGTATGTTGTATTTCATAACCTGAAGCCTCAGAACCTCACTGGGAATCAAACTTATGTGGCTCATCTTACCTGTCACACTTACCAGTTGGACTGTAGTTGAGTGTTGCTCTGCACAGCCATTTTGTAAATAGAAAAGAGATGGATTGCTTTTCAGCCTTTAATTGCCTAACTCGCATCTCTTTAAACATGACTCCTTTGCCTGATTTACATTACACACAGCAGAATGTAACATTTACAGACAGCGTTTGAAACGTCAGAAGGCAGAAGTAACAGATACAAAACCCTCAGTTCATAAATAATTCATAGAATTGGCAAGAAATACAGAACCCTCTGTTTGTAGTCCATTTTTATTCAAACACGGAAACCTGCCCATATAAAGAAACCATTGTTGGCAGATACGTAGCTATGGACGCATATTCACCAGCTCTACAATAGGAGAAAACGTAATTCATGACCAGTTTTTTTAAAAAAACCTTGACTGTGTTGTGTTACCAAGGAGATGGATGGTAAAAACCTTATTCTCCCCTTGACCAATTGAAGCTTTTCCGTGCCTAGAAAGAAGCAGCTCTTTAAGGATCAACAAGTGTTATGCTTTATTCGCTGTGATTTTTGAACTTATTTCACCTGTAAAGACAATAGTTTGCATGTCAATTTATATATGTGCTTTAAATAAATAGTCTAACTTATTAAACCCAACTCTATGATTTTCTATATGCATTAATAAAACTTACTATTGAAAATATATTTTCATACGTAGTTATTTTGTAAAGCATGCTAACATAATTGAGCAGTGGTGCTTAACCTTTTCTTTACTAGGAACCCCATTTAAATATATTTTGTTGCTGTGGACCCCCAAGACTTAACTCAAGATTTAAAACCCTAATAATAATACCTGATAATAATAATACAATAACACCATCCATTAAACCTTCCCTCAGAGGCACTGGAGAGGGAGGAAGACATTTCTTCTGCTTCTTCCTGCAAGTTTGTGGCTGGAGTGGATTGAATGGCAATGCGCAGGCTCAGCCAGCCAGCAGCCTTCAAGCCTTTGTGGACCCCTGTGGGGACATTGGGGGGCCCGGACCACAGGTTAAGAACCACTGTAATAGAGCATACTTGTCAATCTCAAATGGGAAAGATTTTAACAAAGTGACAGCCCAGACCACTGTAATAGAGCATACTTGTCAACCTCAAATGGGAAAGATTTTAACAAAGTGACAGCCCAGACCTGCATGTGTATAGCGTAAATAACAGGAATACAGATTAAGATATATCTTGGACAGGATCCAACAAGCCACATTAGCACATTCAAGGGCTTGCATGTGCCTGTTGAAAACTTGGCATTTCTTAAATAGTGGAAAACTGTGCCATCTTTCAAACTATTTTTTGAACACCTTCAGTTTCAGTAGTGATTTTTCCATCAATTATGAGAGGTTTCAAGAGAAACATACTCAATCCATTGGCCTCCTAGGACTCATGGTATTCTGGCCATACTTACTGTTTGTACCTTACAGGGAAATGTATGTAGTGTTGCCCAAGTGGATGTCAATTATTTTAATGAAGCAAACATTTGGCTGGTACCACCTACATTCTGTAAAATTTGTTTCACACCAAGTTCTGTGCAAGTTGGGCCAAGTTTTCCCAAAAAGGACAAAGTTTACTGATCAGTCTTGAATATTAATATAAATCTTTCTGATTGTCAAATGTAAAATAACACATTCGGCCACAATTGGTTCATAATGTGCAGAGCAAACAATATAAAAATCTGAAGTATTCTGAAGATAGCCCAAAATAGTGAATGGGTCAGAACCAAAACCTTGTTATTGTCTTTGCTTTGGTCATATCAGATAACATCAAATTTGGTGACTGATGAAACCTGTGGATTTGTACAACATAGCACAAAGATTATATAGTATAGACTGAGTCTGTCTGGTCACTATACCGTCTGTGAATCCTGTGGTTTTACATATCAGGACATAATAACAATCATCTGTTTCTTAGCAAGTTTTAAATTTAGGTAAATACAACCTCAGATGAACAACAAAATATGACATATTACACTGTGTCATGATTCATTCAACAAAAATAAAGCCAAAATGGAGAAGCCATGTGTGAAAAACTAAGTACACCTTATGATTTAATAGCTTGTAGAACCACCGTTAGCAGCAATAACTTGAAGTAATTGTTTCCTGTATGACTTCATCAGTCTCTCACATTGTTGTGGAGGAATTTTGGCCCACTCTTCTTTTACGTTGCTTCAGTTCATTGAGGTTTGCGGGCATTTGTTTATGTACAGCTCTCTTAAGGTCCCACCACAGCATTTCAGTCAACTGAGGTCTGGACTTTGACTGGGCCAGTGCAACACCTTGATTCTTTGCTTTTTCACCCATTCTGTTGTAGATTTGCTGGTGTGCTTGGGATCATTGTCCTGTTGCATGACCCAGTTTTGGCCAAACTTTAGCTGTCAGACAAATGGCCTCACATTCGACTCTAAAATACTTTGGTATACAGAGGTCTTCATGGTCAACTCAATGACTGCAAGGTTCCTAGGTCCTGTGGGAGCAAAGCAAGCTGATATGCACTGTGTTTGGTTTTTGCCAAATATGTCACTGCGCATTATGGCCAAACATCTCCACTTTGGTCTCCTCTATCCAAAGGACATTGTTCCAGAAATCTTGTCATTTGTTCACATTCACATTTGCAAACCTAAGCTGTGCTGCCATGTTCTTTTTAGAGAGAAGAGGCCTTTACCTGGCAACCCTTCCAAACAAACCATACTTGTTCAGTTTTTTTCTAATTACAGTCGTCCCTCCAAATTTGCAGGGGTTAGGGGCTCAAGACCCCTGCCAATGGGGAAAAACCGCGAATAAAAAAGGTGTCCCCCTGCCCGCAAGCACCCCATTCTTCCAAGGTGGCGATGGGGCTTTTCGAGCCCCATCGCCGCTTTGGCAGTGCGGGGGGTGGCTAAAAAGCCTCCTGCCCGCCTGGCCACCCCCCCCCTGCCACGCTCTCGAGCCCCATACCCGCTTTTGGGAGGATGGGGAGCCTCTCCCTGCCCTTCCAGAAGTGGCTGGGGGGCTTTGAAGCCCCTCAGCCACTTCGGGGAGGCCGGGGAGGGAAGCAGCCAGGCAGCGGGGGGGCAGCGAGTCCCCACCCTTCCGGAAGTGGCTGGGGGGCTTTGAAGCCCCTCAGCCACTTCAGGGAGGCCTGGAAGGGAAGCTGCCAGGTGGGCGGGGGGGGCGGTGAGTCTCTCCCCGCCCTTTCGGAAGTGGACCCGCAGCCACTTCGGGGAGGCCACAGAGGGGGTGGAGGGAGGGCGGCCAAGAGGCTTTTTGGCCACCCCCCACCCTCCCAAAGCCGCAACAAGGCTGGAAAAGTTGCATTGCTGCTTTGGGAAGAGTGGGGGGTGGCTGAAAAGCGCCTTTGCCCCAAACTCCCCGCTCTCCTGGGGCTTGGCTGTAAACCCCAAACTGAGCCAAGTCCCAGGAGAGCGGGGAGTTAGGCGGCCGGTTTGCTCAGTGAGCACTTCGTTTAAATCAGCTCCTCTCTTGTGTATGTGGGAGAGAAGCCGATTTAAATGAGGTGCTTCCTGAGCAAACCACGAATAGTTGAAACCAGGAGAGTGAAAGCTGCAAATGTGGAGGGGCAACTGTATACTGTCATGAACTTTAATGTTTAACATGCTAAATGAGGCCTGTAGGGTCTGATATATACTTTTTTTTTTTTTTGCAATTTTCTGAGCATTGCACAGTCTGACCTTGGGGTGAATTTGCTGGGACATCCACTCCTGGGAAGATTGGCAACTGTCTTGAATGTTTTTCACTTTTGAATAATCTTTCTCAAGGAAGAATGATGGACTTTAAATTGTTCGGAAATGGCCTTACATCCCTTCCCCAGATTGATGGGCAGCAACAATTGCTTCTCTAAGATCATTGCTGATGTCTTTCCTCCCTGGCATTGTGTTAACAAACACCTGAATGCTCCAGACCAGCAAACTGCTACAACTTTGGCTTTTATAGAGGTGGTCAAACTTGCTGATGATCAATTAATCAAGGGCATTCGATTAGCAGCACGTATCTGCTACTTGACATTTTCGTTCCTATGGAAGCAGTATGGGTGTATTTAGCTTTTCCACACATGGCTTCTCCATTTTGGCTTTATTTTTGTTGAATAAATCATGACATGGTGTGATATGTCATGTGTTGTTGTTCATCTGTGGTTGTACAGTATTTTCCTAATTTAAGTCTGTTGAGGAACAGATGATTTGTGTGTGTACCTGTACTTTCTTTTTCACGTGACTGTATAAAAAGAGAAAACTATATGTTGAAATATGACTGACATAGTTCCAAAGCCATGAAACTTAGATTCCTGATAGGTCTAGACATGTCTGCTTAGGGGATCCTGAGGATAGACATTTTAGGATTATTTTCTTTTGAAAGGAGGCTTAAGTAAACTGCCATGCTGCAATACCACATTTAATTACTAGGTGACATTTAGAAACTTGGCCACAAGATGGCAAACACCATAGAATCATAGAGTTGGAAGAGACCTCAAGGGCCACCCAGTCCAATCCCCTGCCATGTAGGAATACACAATCAAATCATTGCTGACAGATGGCCACCCAGCCTCTGCATAAAACCCCCCAAAGAAGGGGACTCCACCACACTACGAGGCAGTGTATTCCACTTCTAAACAGCTCTTACTGTCGGGAAGTTCTTCCTAATGTTTAGATGGATTCTCTTTTCCTGTAGTTTGAAACCATTGCTCCGTGTCCTAGTCTCTGGAGCAGCAGAAAACAAGCTTGCCCCACCCTTGGTATGACATCCCTTCAAATATTTAAACATGGCTATCATGTCCCCTCAACCTTCTCTTCTCCAGACTAAACATGCCCATTTCCCTAAGCCGCTCCTCATAGGGCATGGCTTCCAGACCTCCCATCATTCTGGTCGCCCTCCTCTGGACACATTCCAGATTGTTAATATCCTTCCTGAATTGTGGCGCCCAGAACTGGACACAGTATTCCAGGTGAGGTCTGACCAAAGCAGAATAGAGTGGCACCATTACTTTTCTTGATCTAGACATTATACTCCTATTAATGCAGCCTAGAATCACATTGGCTTTTTTAGCTGCTGCTGTCGGAAAGCAACTCCAAATTGCCAGCAAGTTAAACAAGAGCTGGGAAAGCATCCAAGCTTCAGTGATAATTAGAAAGAGCAAACAAAGTTTCCTTTCTTGGAAAGGCAGCAATACAGGCAAAAGGCCCACAGAGAAGAGTCCAGAATACAGTCCAAAGGTCAAGGCTTACAGAAGGCAGCGTAGTCCAGGAGTCAGTCTGTAGGTCAGTAGGATCAGGCAACAGGATCATCAGGGAACAGTCTAAGGTCAAGGCACACAGCAAGGCAGCAAGGATTCAGGCACCGAAGGCAGCAGGAAGCTTTCTCCAGGCCGATCAGTTGATCTCTGACAAAGCCTCCATTGCTTCTCCCAGCCTATATAAAGAAATTAAGGCTTTGCCAGGTGTTTCTTAATGAGCAACTTCCTCTCATATTCTCAGAGATTTCCTTTGAGCCTCCTTTTGCTCTCGGTGCTGTGTATACAACGGTGGAGGTAAGTATTTCTCCTCTTCGTCCTTATCCAAGTGGGCAGGACTCTCTGCTGGGACTGATGTCAACCCACTCGGACCAGGCTCTTCCTCTGCTTGAGCCTCTAGGTTGGCAGGGTTCCCTGCTGGCACAGGTGTAGATAAACCTGTGCTAGGGTACCTAGAGTCGTTCCCTGCCATGGTCTCTGTCATGATGGAGTGACTACAACTCCCATGATAGAACCAGAATACATCTGCAAGAACTACATTTCCCATATCTGAAAATTTCCATTCCCTACTCATCAGACAAAAGGTAATACAGGGACTCTGAAGGTGAGGGGGTAGATCCTCATTTGCTAAGCATTACATCACATCACCTGACTGGAGAGCCAATCAGATTGGGCAATGCAGAGTTAATCAGATTTGGCCAATGGAGTTTTGAGAAGCTGCAGTCTTTGTTTGCAGACACATGGTTTTGTGAAGTCTGAGGATGCAGACCAGACACATGGCTTAGGGGTCATCGAAAGTGCCACATGGCTGAGGAGTCATCAGAGAGCCACAGGATAATGAAGCCTGGAGGAGCAGGCTTTGCATTGCTCTGAAATTCCATCATCAGAGACTCAAGCTAGGCTGGTTTTGATAAGCCTGGCCCTAGCCATCCCAATGGGACATATTTTGATTCAGATGGACTTCTTAAATGTGAGTGGAATTCTTAGCTTAGGAAAATGTGTTAGTTAGTGTGTTAGTTTTCATGATTTATTTTAGCCTTGACTGAATATAGCCTATGTTATTATATGCTATGTAACTCTTAAGTTGGACCTGGAGAGAAATGCCTTTTCTCCATGATACGGTTTCTGCTAACGTTTTGCTTGCTTGAACTTAAAAAATAAAGCCTTTTCTGTTTTTCCTACTAAAGCCTGCGTACATGCACCTTGCTTAGTCAAGCTGCCTTGATTCTTCTCTGAGCTAGATAGAGAAGGAGGGGTTAGAGGTAACCCTCATTTAAGGCTGGGAAGCTTAATATAAAAATATGATTATCCCTCTAATCATATTTTCAAAATCATTTAGGATCGGGGGTGGCGGCGGCATTTTGGCCTCTAGGGGGTACCCTTGAGCGAGACACTAAGGGTTCCCTTAGAGGAGAAGGTAGTTTGGGGGTTCTAGGCTGAGGCCCAGGTTGGCTGATTTTCACAGGGAAACAAAAGGGATATCCTGGCTTCTAAGGTGTGGATGTGGGTGTGCAGGTACACAGAGGGCAGGCTATCACCTGGTCCTTATCCGAGTGGGCAGGACTCTTTGCTGGGAATGATGCCAACCCACTTGGACCAGGCTCTTCCTCTGCTCGAGCCTCTAGGTTGGCAGGGTTCTCTGCTGGCACAGGTGTAGATAAACCTGTGCCTAGGGTTGTTCCCTGCCATGTCCTCCTTCTCCTTTGACTCTACAGCCTCATCAGGCTCCTGGGGCATGACAGCTGCATACACTGCTGACTCATGTTCAGCTTGTGTCAACTAAAATTCCTAGATCCCTTTCGCATGTATTCCCATCAAGCCAGATGTCACCCATCCTATATCTGTGCATTTCATTTTCACTGCCCAAGTGTAGTATCCTACATATCTTCTTCGTGCTCTCTGTGAGCATACACAGTGGGGTAACTCCTGTGCCTGCGCAGAGCACTTGGAACACTCTAGAATCACTAGGCAGAACATGTTTTCCAATTTTTTGGCAGTAACTCCACCCATCCTAACGGTCCCTTTAAAGGCACTCCCACCTAAACCCCCTCAGTTCCTTTTTGTCTGCCACACAAGCAGCACAAAGGAACCTCTATCGCTCGAGCTCTTTCACTTTCAGTCTTACTTTCATCGGATTGACTCGGACTGTTCTTGGACTTCGATTTTGGATTTTCTCCTTTGGCTTGGTTTCTGTCAGATTTGGCATGACCCGGACTGGCTTGACTCTCCTTTGTCTCACCTACTTGTTGGTTATGGCATCTAAATCTGCTGCCTTCAAACGATGCTCTGTTTGCCAGGCGAAACTCCCAAGTTCTTATAGGAACTTGAAGTACCTCATTTGCCTGGGTGAGGCCCACAATGTGGATGCTTGCGTTCACTGTTGGGCTTCACCCCTCAAGCTCGTAAGCAATGTTCTTCTCACTTCAAGTCATTTCTATATGATAAGATGTTGTTTCGAGGAGTTGCATCTGCCTCTACCTCGGCTACCCAAACCGGCTGTCGAGCCTCAAAAGAGGGGTTGATCCCTGTCGGTGAGTCCGAACGCCAAGCGCCGACATCGATCCTCGAGTCCATCCTGACATCAATCAGTAGCTTCAGACCTGGAGGCCGTGCCACGATCTCACAAGCATTCGACTGCATCGGGACTGTCATGGGACCATGATCCGAGGCCCTCTACATCTGCTCGGGACCAGGGATCGTTGAAGCCATTGGGCTTCAGTAGGGAGCGAGACTCCTTGGCTTCATCCAAACAGGACATGCCGAAGAAGAAAAAGAAGGAGAAGCATACTTCTCGCCCAGCCAAGTGCCCAAGGTCCACTGCAGTGGCCACCACGGCATCCGAGCCTGTGACACAGCCACAAACTGCCGAGGTCATTGCAGTACTGTCAGAGTCCGTCCCTACGCCTATACTGGCCCAGGTGACAGAGATGGAGGCTCGTGCTCGAAGCTGTTCCCACTTTCCGGAGGTGACTCCGACTCCCTCCTTGGAGATTGTGCAGGTGGAAGTGGACAACCTCTCTGATTAAGAACTCCAGATGTGCCCAACTACTCAGGCTCAGGAGTTCACGGGACGAACTCCTTGGTAAGGAGACAATATACGTTGACGTCGAGACCACGTCTCAGGAGGTGACTGGAAGGGCCCCAAATCCATTTCCTCGCTTCTCATACTCCGAGCATTCCTATGGTGCCTATGATGTGGCCTGTTCCGCATTCGAACTTCCACTGATGTCTCCACTGAGATCCCAGAGTCTTATGTTCACCCATCATTCTCAATTCGGCTCAGGTTCAGACACTGGGCATGCTCACTACCAGTCACCACTGCACATCTCCTTTCACGGGCTGGAGAAAACTTCCACCGAGGGCTTTCAAACTGTCAAGCCTCTCATGAAAGATACAGGGTGTCAAGTGTCCTCGATGCGGCCCGAACCTTGTCCTTTGCCTCTGGTACCACCAACGCCTCCGATCATCGTCCTCCATGGTTTCGTTGGTCTCCTCCATCTCATATGTACCACACGTTCCTTCTCCACCACCTGACCTGATGGGCGAAGATTCATTGTCGCCTACTGACGATGTTTGTACCTTTGCTGAACAGGTTGTGAGGATGTCCCACACCCTGGATTTGAAGATTCCAGAGAAGGAATCCGATCCAGTGGATCCCATCTACCATCAGATCAAATCCAAGGCCCCTCCTCTGGCCAACTTTCCTGTGCTTCCTTCGCTGTTGAAGCTTATGCAGGGCTCGTGGGAGAACCCATCCTCGATCCTGTCGACATCAAAGCGGATCGGCTGCTTATACCGTATCTCTGGAGACAACATTGACTGGCTGTGGGAGCACCCCCACCCGAATTCAGTTGTAGTGGAGGCATCTCAGCATAGATGGCAACGTTGTACGCAGACAACCCCAGCAGATCCTGAGGGCAGAAAATTAGATATTATCGGGAAAAAGATCTACTCAGCCACAGGATTGAGCTTCCAGATCACAAATTACTCTGCATGTATGGGAGCCTACCAACAGGTCCTGTGGGCACAAATGGGTCCTCTCATTCAGGATTTGCCCGACGAGAGGCGAAGGATGGCGGAAGCAATACAAACGGAAACCCAGTTGCTGGCAGGTCAGCAAATGAATTCTGCAAGACATGTAGCCGATTGTGCTGCGAAAACTGTGGCCGGTTCCGTGGCTCTTAGACGTCACACCTGGCTCTGTTTGTCCGGACTTGCCCCACAAGCCTCTGCTGTCATTGAAGACATGCCCTTCAATCACTCCGGCCTCTTCAACGCTGCCACCGATGAGAAGCTGGAGTTCACACAGAAGATGAGGACCACCGCACGGAAGTACGGTATGCCATTGATCTCATCTTCTGCATATCGGTCGAGACGCCGCTCCGGTTAGCAGTATTCCTCCTACTCCCAGTCTTTCCATAGGGGGTATATGCCTCAACCATCCAGGCATACTCGATACCAGCAACCGGCTTTGTCGGCATCCTCAGTGAGGATCCAAGCCTCTACCTCCCGGTACTGTCTGCTGACCAAGCATAGAGCAAAAGATCAAGAACAGAGGCGATTTGTTTTCTTCCTCCTTTAGAATCCAATGTTTGGAAACCGCCTGTTGATGTTCCTGGACACCTGGTTGACGATAATATCAGACTGTTGGGTGCTTCACATTGTCCAGGAAGGTTACTCCATCGAGTTCGAGACACTTCCACTAACAGGCCAGATCCGAACGCCGTCCTCCCCCCCACTTCTTGAGGAGGTGCAGACGCTACTACAAAAAAGAGCCATCAAACCTGTGCTCCCAGAACATCGTCACTTCTGCTTCTTCTCAAGGTACTTCCTAGTCATCAAGAAGGATGGCGGCCTACGTCCAATCCTCGACCTCCAAGGGGTGAATGAGTTTGTTATCCCGAAGAGTTCCGTATGGTCACTCTGGCTTCAATCCTGCCCCTCCTTCAGAGGGGAGATTGATTTGCCTCCATCAGTCTCAAGGATGCAGTATTTCCATGTGGGGATCCACCCGGCTCACAGGAGATTCCTTGCCTTCCAGATCGAGAACGAGGCCTTTCAGTTGTGCATCTTACCATTCAGTCTGGCCACAGCCCTGAGAGTATTCCCAAAGTGCATGGCACTGGTGGCGGCTTTTCTGCGCCAGCAAGGGGTAGTCATCTTCCCTTACATTGACGAGTAGGTCCTGGTGGCAAGATCTCGCCCTAGCTTCTCACGGACATCAACGCAACATTAGGTCTGTTAGATGCACTTGGACTTGTTGTCAACCTGGAAAAGTCACATCTCAAACCGGAGCAATCCCTCCAATTCATAGGAGCCCATCTGGATTCGAGGCACGCAAGGGCATACCTGCTGGAGGCCCGCTTCAATACCCTAAGAGGTTTAATTCATCGTTGCTGTCAATCCTGGAGGATCTCTGCACATTCTGTTCACATTCTCCTCGGCCACATGGCAGCCACGACATTGGTCACCCACTTTGCAAGGCTTTGATTCTGACCACTCCAGTCTTGGTTCCTGGGCATCTTTGACCCACTGCCGGACCCTCCTCACAAACTCCTTACTATGCCTCAGGTGATCCAACGCTCCCTGGACTGGTGGTTAGTACCAAACAATGTCCGTTTGACACCCCCCCGCAACCACCGGTCTCCATCACTACGGATGCATCCTCGCTCGGGTGGGGAGCCCACCTCAAAACATATGCAGTTCGAGGCATCTGGACTACCGAGGAACAGGAACTCCACATCAATGTCCTCGAAGTGTTGGCGGTACAGAAGGCGCTTCAGGCCTTCAAGAGACTGGTGACTGGCAAGACTGTCCTCTTGGTGATGGACAACACATTGGTCATGTATTACATCAACAAACAGGGAGGAACGAGATCCCATTCCCTGCTGTCGATGACCCTCAAGATCTGGGACTGGTACATTCCGAGGTGTATTCTCTTCCGCTCGGTTCATCTTCCTGGAAAGGAGAATACTCTTGCCAATGGACTGAGCTGTTCGAATTCGCCCATGCACGAGTGGATGTTGCATGGTCGGTGGCTCGGGACCTGTTTCAGCGATGGGGAACTCTGGAGATTGACTTCTTTGCACCTCCCACCAATGCATAGTATCGTCAGTTCTGCATCAGGTCCTGGGTTTGGGGGTCAAGGGGAAATGCATTTCTCTTGCAATGGAATGGACAGCTACTGTACCTATTCCCCCCGTTCCCATTGCTGACCAGGGTAGTAGCCAAGCTTCGTCAGGACCAATCGGATATGATCCTGCTTGATCTGTGGTGGCCGCGACAACCTTGGTTCGCACCCCTCTTCGTCTGCCCCACCACTGATTCATACACCTTCTGTTCCGTCCCGACCTATTGACCATTCAGGACAGGAACATCAGACACCCGGACATACAAATCCTCAGGCTGACGGCTTGGAGGGTTCAGCCTTGAATCAGTCATCGGGTTCATGCTGTCCTGTCTCACCAGACATTCCTCCTGATATCCAGACGGTACTTGATGCATCTCTTCGCCCTTCTACGCATCGTTCCTACTCCTACAAGTGGAGCCATTTCAAGTCCTTTTTGTCGGACTGTAGTCTCACCATCGAATCCTCCTCCATGACCACTGTGCTCCAGTTCCTCCTCCACCTGTCGGACTCAGGACTATCTCGTTCATCTCTGAGGTGCTATCTGGCAGCCATCTCCACCGAACCGCAGGCATGGGATCAACCTTCTTCATTTTGTGATGCACTGGTCAAGAAATTCATGAAGGGCTATGCCAACCTCCATCCTCCTGTGATGGAGCCCACACCAGCTTGGAGCCTGGAACTCATCCTCTCTCAGCTGTTGAAGCGCCCCTTTGAGCCCTTGGCTACTATGGACCTGAGGCTTTTGTCTTGGAAAACAGCCTTTCTCATAGCCATCACTTCTGCCTGTCGAACTGGTGAACTTTGTGCACTCCGTGCCGATCCTCTGTATTTGGCCTTCCACAGGCACAAAGTTGTTCTGAAATTGGACATTTCTTTCCTCCCCAAAGTGGTTTCTAGCTGTCACTTGAACCAATCCATTGTCCTCCTGGCCCTCATGCAGGACCTGAAAGATGACTTTGAACAGTCTCTCCATTCCTTGAATGCTCGGAGAGACCTTGCTTTCTATGTACAGCGGACAGCTCTGTTTTGAAAGTCTCTGAAACTGTTTGTCTCCTATGCAGACTCTAAATTGGGTGTCCCTATTTCTCCATAGCGTTTGTCTAAATAGGTGGTTTTGACCATCTGTCTTTTTTACAAACTGGCCCGGAAGCCCTTGCCTTCTTGGGTTTGAGGACACTCCACCAGGGCTGTTTCCGCTTCAGCTGCCTTCCTCTCAGGGATCCCATTGGAAGACATCTGCCAGGCAGCTACATGGTCCACATCATTGACATTCAGATCTCATTACAGATTGGACACTCGGTCTCGTAATGAGGCTGCATTTGGGAGGGCAGTGTTGTTATCCTCTATTCAATGAGTGAGTTTTTATTATGGTCAACTTTGGTACTGTATGGTTACTGGTTACGCTGATATTAATACATGAAAGTGCTTCTGTTCACAGTACTTAGTGTTCATTACTATGACTCAGAAATATCACTTGTCCAACACTGTCCTTGTCTTACCTGTTAGCATGACATACCCTCCTCCTAGAGTGGAAGCTTGCTAATCTACCCACTGTGTGTATTCACAGAGACCACAAAGAAGATGGACACGTTGCTTACCTGTAACCATAGATCTTCGAATGGTCTTCTGTGAATTCACACAGACCCGCCCATCCTCCTCTCTATGTCCTGCTATGACATATGGATGCTTAATATTCCTGATGCTGCTACTTGCAGCATCCTTAAAGGAACTGAAGGGATTTAGGCGGGAGCGTCTTTAAAGGGACCCTTAGGATGGGTGGAGTTACCGCCAAAATGTTGCAAAACATGTTCTGCCTAGCAATTCTAGAGTGTTCTGAGTGCTCTGCACAAGCGTGAATTCACAGAAGACCACTCGAAGATCTGTGGTTACAGGTAAGCAACCTGTCCTTCTCCCTGTTGAAATTCATTTTATTAGTTTTGGCCCAGCTTTCTAATTTGTTCAGGTCATTTTGGATTCTGATCCTGTCCTCTGGGGTATTAGCTACCCCTCCTAATTTGGTGTCATCTGCAAACTTGATAAGCATACCTTCTATTCCCTCATCCAAGTCATTGATAAAGATGTTGAATAGCACTGGGCCCAGGACAGAACCCTGTGACACACCACTGGTCACTTCTCTCCAGGATGAAGAGGAGCCATTGGTGACTACCCTTTGGGTTCGGTCAGTCAACCAGACGACTCAAGATTAAGAGCTCCTCCGAAATAATGGGCCTTCTGAAGAGTCAGAAGCCTCAGGGTTCGGTTCAAATGCTTGCAGCTGGTTTGGGGTGGGGCTATGGAAGCCGATGCTACAGAACCCTTCATTTATCATCTTGCTACTTCTAGAACAAGAGGGGTCCTACTGGTGTGTAAACTGGATACCTGGTGAGCCCTGTCTTTTCTAGAGCCCATGCATGGGTCTTGTCTATATGAGGGGGGAAATATGAAAGCATCCAAAATAGTAGGCATTCGCAACGATGCGACCTGTCTTCACGGTCAAAAGACCCCCCCCCTAAACTCCACATGACTCCCTAGCCAAGATGGCAGCCGCGAGTGATTTACCCGCAATTTTAAATCTGACGCTAATTTTTTTTTTAAAAAAAACAGTTCTCCATGGTGCACACAAGCCATAGTTTGTATTTACAAAAAAAGAAAGAAAGGAAAAAGTATAAGATTGCCGTTTTATTGACTCACTGGACCCTCGCTTAGCTGACAGTTTAACATGGTGGCCACAGATTCTTTCCACATTTGCTAGCCCCGTCCCCATACTCGTCCAGCCAATCAGATTATGCTGCCTGTTTGTATCTGTGCAAATGCGAATGTTCAAACGATCGCACATTCACATGTTGTGCAGAGCTTTTTTAAAAACCTGGAAAGCCCCAGATGTGACGCATGCAGACTTTGCTGTGGATTTGGCTACTTCCCTTCCGAAGAAAAGGGTACATTCTCTGAAAAGTCCCATTTCAGAATCACTTTGTTCTTCAGACTGCAATCAATTCGGTATTCACTTAATCAAGGATAATACCCACTCAGCGGTCCTTGCACATGAATTGACAAGTATAAAATTGCACTACGGTATTCATTTCTTTTTTTTAATTAACTAATTTTTTAATCAAAAGTGGGAAGCTTACATGTTCAAAGACAATTGGTCCTCAGGTCTACTTCTGAAAACAAAAGCCATTTCCTTTCTCAAATAAAAGATACTCTGAAAAGGGATTACAGTTGCCCCTCCACATTCGCGAACTTAGCATCTGCGGTTTTGAATATTCGCAGTTTTGGGAAGGCCCCCCACCCTCCAAAAAGCAGCGAAACAGGGCCTCCGGAGGCCCCCTATAGGCCTTGGGCAGGAGGGGGGAGGGCCGGGGAGGCCTCCACGAGGCTTCCGGAGATGCTCCAGAGGCCCCATGTAGGCCTTGGGTGGGAGGGGGAGGGCCGGGGAGGCATCCATGGGGCCTCTGGAGACCCTCCGGAGGCCCCATGAAGGCCTTGGGTGGGAGGGGGGAGGGTTTGGGAGGCATCCACGGAGCCTTGGGAGGGTCTCTGGAGGCCCCATGAAGGCCTTGGGAGGGAGGGGGAGGCGGGGAAAAGCGACTATGGGGCCTCCGGAGGAAAAGCGCAAACGAAGATTCAGGAAGGACTCATCCCGCGCTTTCTGCAAGTGCGCTGATGACTAGAAAGGCCAATCCGAGATAAACAAGTCCGGTTGCAGAAAGCACAGCAGAAGGTCTCCTTGGATGTTGTTTCTGGGTTGTGATTCTTTCTGCGTTGTCGTTTCTCTTCAAGAATTGTTCGGCATGAGTTCTCAAATAAGGCTGCAGCATTGTGGATAGTGCATCTCCATGCCTCCCGATGTGAGGCCAGGACGGACCATTGTTGGTGATCAATTTGGCCAAGCCTGAGATGTTGTTTCAGGGAGTCCTTGCATCATTTTTTTGGAGCGCCCCTCTTACGCTGACCCATGGCGAGTTCACCATAGAGTACTATTTTTGGGAGGCGATGGTCCTCCATCCTAGAATAATAATAAACATAAAGCTAATACATACAATGAGTCTGAACTAGGTACTAATTTGCTTACATACTAGGTTGTGGAATACATCCTAGAAAAAATTGCAACACATCTGTTAGGCCAGCAAAATAGTTTCAAGGTCGTGGGCTGTTAACAATTTGAAAGTACAAACACACAAGTCATTGCAATCCAATTCAATCATAAGAAAAAGTGTCCATCTTAATATATTTTGTGTATATGAGGTATTTGCTTTCTTTAAGAAAAGAGTGCTAGAAAATTTACACAAATGCTTTAAAACACTGAAATACAAACCATTTCACTTTAACTCCCAAAGAGGCCACTCAGGTGGGTATCTCACTGTATGCAGCGCAAGCTTGGATTCTTCTGTAAAAAGCTGAAACTAACCTACAATTAACCTGAACAGACCCTTTAAATGTATTACCTGGAGCAGAACAAGAGCTGGGCCTTTAAGGCTGTGCGGTGCAGTTTTAAAGATTTTTATAGGTCTTTATAGATTTTTAAAATGCATTTTAAAATTTTGAACATTTAATGTTTTTAACTTATACATTTAATTCTTTTAATTTTTTTATATTTATATTGTTATTTTTACTTGTGTATGGTTGTTAACTTGTATTGTTTTAAAGATGCTGCTAGCCACCTTGAGTCACATTGTCAGGAGAAAGCAGGTTATAAATGAATATAATAACAACAACATTATAGACACTGACTAAGGTAGCAGGTAGCAATGACATAAAAAGACAGCCTTGGTACTAAGTGGTGGTCTTTTTATTCTCCTCCTTCCCTCCCTTCTCCTTTGTGTGCCCCTAGTTCTTAAGGAAGAATGGGAGCAGAATACGGAACCTAGAGGGGAGTTGAGCACATGCGAAATGGGCATGTCAGAGCAATACGCAGGGTTTCTAATAGCTTCCCAAGGGTTAATGCACGTATAAGCTGATGCCTCAATTGTGTGAGAGATTTGGAAAGATACAACAACTGACTGGGAAATACCACTGGCATTTTGTCAAGAGATTTCTGCAATCTTAAAGGCTGCCGCTTCACCTCACTGTGGTTTTTTATGTATCGTATTGACTGAGCACACAATACATCTAAAGATCTATTTCTGAGGCTTCAGAACGAAGGGGGCTGAAATCACCTACCCAGCCAGCCAGCTAGCCAGAAATGATTACTTGTTACATGTGGTTTTGCTTTCCTTACTTGGTTAATGCTTTTGAAACACTGGAAAAGTTTTCAGTCAATGGAAGCTTAGGAGCATCATTTGAATTCTCAAATAGCTCTACTTTCTTTTCTTGGACAAACTATACGCTTGTGGATTGGATGAGGTTTCTGGATGGAAGAAGGTACGGGATAGGTTCTCAAAACCTTATTGTGAAAACACTCCTCATTGTGGCATACTCCTTTATTATTGTGTGCTCTCTTTTTGGCAATGTTTTGGTGTGCCAAGTCATGATCAAAAACAAGCGGATGCATTTTGCCACCAGCCTGTTCATTGCGAATCTTGCCATTGCGGACTTAATGATCACCTTTCTCAACACTCCCTTTACCTTGGTAAGACCTTAGGACGAATGTCCATTTCTGAGTTGAGCCATTAAATAATACCTGCACGTAATTGGATCTATTATTTAGCTCCTTTTATGGGAGTATGACTCTTTCAAGGATGCCTCTAAAATACTTCTTTTCAAAAACAGTTGTGTTTTTCTGAGTTTCTTAGAGAGCAAAGAAGCTATTTTCAAAGTGTAACTTATTAGTATTTGGCTTTTTATCAATAGGGATAAGCTATAGGATGCGGGCTTCATATTCATTTGGGTTGAGGTACTGGGGAGTTCTGGTACTCCAGCTCTTTATGCTGTTAATAAACCTGTTGTGGCCTCGAGTTGTTGGACTTTCCTGTCACCAGAGTATTGGGAACATTAGGTACAGTCTATTGGTAATGCTTCCCTTTTTAAACATAGTTGTGTAGAAGTGCCTAAGATAATATGTGTAAAGTACATTCAGTCTGTTCATTTTCTTATTATGTTGACTAGGTAGGAGAAGGCGTAGGTATACAATAATGTATTGCAATTCATTAGCAGATATGTGGTTTCCTAATTTGAAAAAAAAGCCATCTTAATAAATTGGAAGCTGCCACTGTTCAGTAGAACAGCTTCTAATTGCTGAATTAGTTATTGTGCACTCAACACAGCTTCGTGTTGCTTGGTCAAATCCTGGTATTGAAAGGGTCTTTGTCATATCATGCAGTGAGCTTCAGCATTACTATTGCAAATCCCTGTTGCCCCAGGGAGTCAAAAGGATTCAGATTGTTTAGCTGTTGGCAGTAATGAAATAAAAGTTCAGTTCATTTTCATCATCTATTCAGTTAACTCTGTCTTGTTATGTTTACAACTCAAAAGTCAGACAACAACCAAACCAAACAGAAATAAATTTATAACAATTACACGGAAATCTTTATTGAATCCAAATCAGTTAGATTCCCAGTAATCTTACTCACCCCTTTAGTAACTGACTAATAATGATTTATAGTTTAGCTTGTACTTGATCACTTGATTTATAGTGCAGCTTGGTACTGAAGTTGTATGCAATTGTGGTTTATTTAAGACCATTCAGAAAATAATTAAATTCAATACAATTCTCCCAGTTGGTGTTAGGTTAGTAGTGAGGACCAGACAGGAGTGGTGTTAAAACAGTAATAATGATAACTAGCATTTGTATAGCACAAAATAGCACTCTATATAGAGTGTTCAAGTGCCTTGAATTCATTATCTTACTGTAATTGAAACACATCTTGTAAAGCAGGTGTGTATTGTTATCCTTATTATCTTTCTCTCCTAGAGAGTAGCTTACTCAACGTTTGCTAAGACTGCAAAGAATAGGTAGAGTTTTATGAGCTTTATGGGAAACTGAAAAACAAAAATCTACTTGAGTTGGCAGTAAGACTAATTCCTACCAAAGGTTGCCCACCCCCATTTCATGAAAACCAAAAATCCAAGCCTATTGTGACTAAAGAAAGCTAAATCTGTTCTGCTCCTAGGCTCGCTTTGTGAACAGCACATGGATATTTGGGAAGGCAATGTGCCACATCAGTAGGTTTGCCCAGTATTGTTCTCTCCATGTCTCTGCCTTGACTCTGACAGCCATTGCTGTGGACAGACGCCAGGTGAGAACATTCTTCTGCTGAATGGCAATGGGTGAATTTGGAAAGTTTTTTTTTTTCTTATTAAAATGCTGAAGGTGTTTCCCAGGTGACAGGACTAGCCTGGCATTCTACAGCACCTTGATGAATGTCCTCTGTGTTATTGGTAACAATAAGAGATTTCTGTTCCACACTTGGAACTAGTTCCCTAAACTAGTTTTGCTTAATGTCTTTGAAAGATAATTAGGCATATTCATTAGCTAGAGCAGACAGAGCATCCTACCCTGCAAACTCCTTAGGGTAGCCTATATCGGGTACAGTAGAAGAGACTTTCCTGTTGCCAATATTGAAATAAGATTCTCCTGCCTTTCCATCCCACTTCTCTGTGTGGTTTGGTGGACCAGGGTTGCAATCTTGTCCTTCACCGCAAGAGCAAAATGTATTTAGCTAACTATGAGGATGCTAATAATGGCTATTTATCATGATAACTATGTTTCCTTGGGTGCATCTACACTGTAGAAATGATGCAGTTTGACACCATTTTAAATGTTGTAGCTCCATCCTATAGAATCCTGGGATTTGTAGTTTTACAAAGTCTTTAGCCTTCTCTGCCAAAGAGTGCCTCACAAATCTGCAAATCCCAGGATTCTGTAGGATGGAGCCATGGCAGTTAAAGTGGTGTCAAACTGCATTATTTTTGCAGTGTAGATGCACTCCTCCTGAATCAGATCCACTATGCCTCAGTTGCATGAGGACCATGAACAGGAGAGTGCTATCAGACTCAAGTGCTGCTTGTGGGCGTCTCATGAGGCATCTGGTTGGCCGCTGTGAGAGATGGGATGTTGGATCAAATGGGTCTTTGATAGAGGTTCCTTTTTTAACCACAACACCCAGGGTCCACCAGCCAGCACCACTACTAACCATGGTGATTTGAGGGATCTTAAGACTTGTAAAAAAAAGAGAGAAACATCTCCAGGTTCTAGCCTTTTGATACTCTTATGATCTCTGTCAAAGTGATGGCAGTTGTGATGCCTTTAAAAAATGCTATATGGGAATGAAACACTTTAAAAAGCATGATTTGTAAAAGCATGGATGGAAAAGAGGCTATTATTCAAGAGACTGTTGCCATTGTTCACATTTCTATGGACTATTCCATGTGAGTCAGAAATCTTGTGCAGAAATTGCTTGCCAGCAGGGAATCTATGTAAGCGCCATAGTTTGTATGTCAAGGATGGGTAGTCTTTGGCTCTCCAAATGTTTCACCAACTGTTTTTCACCAGCCATATCCAACACAGGTAATGGTAAAAGACTGTAGAGTTGTAGTTCAAAACATCTGGAGGGCCAAAAGTTTCCCCAACCTTAATACACGTGATCAATGAACATGGGATTGTTCAAATACAGTCAGACCCCCGTATCCATGCAGGTTCAATTCCTGGACTTACCACGGATACCAGAAACCATGGATAACAGTGAACAACATTGAAAATAATGGGACTTCTGGTTTAAAATACTATAGAGTTGCCTTGGAGGACCTAGAAAATACCTAGAGAGGATACCTCTCTAGGCATTTTCTAGGAAGACTCTATGGTCTGTGTTCCTCTTTTTGTGTCCCATGGATAACTGAAACCGCAGATATTGGTCCTGAGGATGCATGGGTCCAACTGTATAGGAAGCTGCCACCAATTATGGCTTCTTTCTTCTGTGTGGCATTCTTAAGACATATGTGCATTGTATGGGACAATATACAGGTGGGATTAATACTGTTTCTGACATGGAAAGTTATTATTACAGCTGATAACTACAAAGTCTCCCAATAGTGCTTTGCTTTCCTGCTCTTCCACCCATAAGGAACAGTAGGAGGAAGGACTAGAGCCATGTGGGGGATATGGAGCTACTCTTCTTGTATACAAACTACTGACACCTATATTATATTCTTCAGTTGTAGTGTAGTGTATGTCAAATATTTCATTTGAGCCAGATTTAGCCCTGTTTGCAGGAAAAGCCATTGAAAACAAAGGAGTCGTGAATGAAAGTCCTATGATTTCAGTATATTCTATATTTCTCTCTATTGAATTTTCTTCCTCCTACTCCCATATTCATTTCTTTATAAAATATTGCAGTGACTGTCCTGTGGCACCTTAATGAGTAACAGATTTACTGATTTATATTTGGATTGTATAGATATTTATATAGAGATGAATGGAAATATTTTGCACCTGCCAATTGAGGCTTCTCTCTCTCTCTCTCTCTCTCTCTCTCTCTCTCTCTCTCTCTCTCTCTCTCTCTCTCTCTGGCTTCTCTTCGCAAACGAAGATTCAGGAAGGACTCATCCCGTGCTTTCTGCAAGCGCGCTGATGACTAAAAAGGCCAATCCGAGATAGACAAGTCCGGTTGCAGAAAGCACAGCAGGTTTCCTTGGGTGATGTTTCCTGGTTGTGATTTTTTCTGCATTGTCGTTTCTCTTCAAGACTTGTTCGGCATGAGTTTCTCAAATAAGGCTGAAGCATTGTGGATAGTGTGTCTCCATGCCTCCCGATGTGAGGCCAGGGCGGACCATTGTTGGTGATCAATTTGGCCGAGCCTGAGGTGTTGTTTCAGGGAGTCCTTGTATTGCTTTTTTGGAGTGCCCCTCTTACGCTGACCCGTGGCGAGTTCACCGTAGAGTACTATTTTGGGGAGGCGATGGTCCTCCATCCTAGAAACATGCCCTGCCCAGCACAGCTGTGTTCTCAATATCAGGGCCTCAATGCTGGTGATCCCTGCTTGGCAATTGAGGCTTATCCCCAAAAAACTATGTTACAAACTACTCACTGTTGTATTTTAAAAACAAAATAGTTTTATAGTACCTGTTTTCTTTTTATATCTGTGTAATTGCATTGATGTGGTTTGCAAATAGGTGATTCTGTATCCTTTGAAGCCTCGGATTTCTACCACAAAAGGTTTTGCTTGTATTTGCATCATATGGCTAATGGCCACATGCTTCTCCCTTCCACATGCCATCTACCAGAAGCTCTTCAGTTTTGAATATAGGTAAGACTGATTTCTTTGTTTTTTGGCAGAGTAATTTTTGACATCAGTGTCCTTACTAGTAATAGCATCATTCAGGCTCTCTTGTACAGCTCTGGTTCAGTGGGCAATATGTTGGATTCAAATTGGGAACACCTGGTTTTAATTCCTAAGCTACCAGAAGACTTGGGCACATTTTTGTGATGTTGCATAATTTGTATAAATGGTTTGTTTTTCTATGTTATAACATTAGATAGGAAGTATGGTAAATGTGCGAAGGTTGAGTGACAGATATTAGAGGGCTGGGTGGAGTGAACTTGCACATGGACAGTAATTCGGTGGGGGAGAGCGGGGGATAATGGGGAAATGATTTGGTGAGGTGAGAATAGAGATGAGAGAGTCAGAAAGGAGTAGGTTTCTGAAGAAGTTGGAGGTGGGAAGGTGAGGTGAGAAAGGTATCTGTGTGTTGCATAAATAAGATGTATTTTTTTAGTAATATACACAATATCCTAGACCAGTGGTTCTCAACCTGTGGGTCCCCAGATGTTGTTGGACTACAGTTCCCAGGAGTCCTCTGAGGTCTCACCTTGACAGCCAGGTGGTCCTCCCAGTCATTAGTGAGGCTGTAGGATTGAACTCACAGCCTCACTAATGACTGGGAGGACCACCTGGCTGTCAAGGTGAGACCTCAGAGGGCTCCTGGGAACTGTAGTCCAACAACATGTGGGGACCCACAGATTGAAAACCACTGTCCTAGACTGACTACTTCAATCTGAAAAAAAAACAGAGTATAGACTGACTATTTAGTTACAGAGACGTAACTAATTAATGTCTCTTAGAACAACCCTCCCAGTCCACCTTATGAGCCAGCAGCTGAATTGGGTGAAGGAGATCCATTCAGGTTCTGATCAGGATGGAAGGAGGATGACCTTTCAGCTCCCCTCCAGCCAGCAAGTGAGGCTGCTACAAAGACTTGTGACAGGGGTCCTTCTGATTGTTGCAACTTTGTTAACTGGTGGGAAAGATATGTAAATGTCATCTTCTTTGTGCCCCAGTCAAAAGCTGAATGGACCTCCTTAATCTGCTTTGGCTCCTGGCTCTTAAGGTGGACATGGGTGGCATTTACGTAGGTTTACAGTAAGGCTACGTAGTCTTACAGAATACAGACCAATTAGGGATCTGTAACTCAAGGTTACAAATCTGTAACTGCTATACTGAATGCCAACCATATTAAATAAATTAAACATAAAGGAAAGCAACCGCAGCTGAAGTTACAAGAGTTTATGTGCTGAAGAGTAAAGAGAGAGGTAATTTCCATGTAATATCTAATACGGAATTTAATAAAATGCTATCTGTTATTTATAATAGCCATACCTACTGCCTGGTCACTATGACTGGAAATGTGGGATGGTGATTGTTACAGGTGGTGGTTAGTGGTTTGGTCACCACAGTGGGGTTACTGCAGTCCCATTCTATGTATCTCAGTTGTTCAGGGAAAAAATGTTAAAATAATGACAAACCACACATGAAAGTTATGAGGATGAACACAATGTAGGTTATAGAATCAGAGAATCATGGCATTGGAAGGGACCCCACAGGCCATCAAGTTACTTCATTGTATCTTTGTGAAAAGGAGAATCAACATTTAATAGAAAATCTTGATATAAGGGTTTGGAAATCACAGAAGAAAACAGAGGACATGACTCCACTTTCTTTTCTTTCTGGAGTGTTGCTCATTAGATTTCAAAACCATATCTGAAGTTAGCAGGACTGAAATCATAGCTTGTTTATCAGTGAATTTAATAGATGCTCTGCACCAAAGTGGCTCAGAAACCTGTTTAGTGCTGTTGGCAAGCTGTGGCCCTGCAGATGTTAGTGGACTACAATTTCCATCAGCCCCAGCCAGCATGGTAAAAGATCAGGGCTAATGAGAGATGTAGTCCTTCCGCATGTGCAGGGCCAGTTTCCTCCACCCTGATGCTGGTTGTATGATGAACAACTTTTTATTTTCCACACCACTGAATCCAAAGCAGATGCAGCGTGGACCTTAGAGTAGTTCTCTAGCACACACTCAGACTGCCTTCAGATGGATGGAAAAAATATCCTGGAAGTCCCAGGTTTTGTGTTTCTGCTTTCCAATTTTATTTTGGAGATCCACATGATCTTTACTTCATCCTGAACTATTTCCTACGAGTTGCCAACATTACCAAGGACTTTTCATTCCCACTCTCCAGGTCACTTTAAATTAACCTTGTATTTTCTAAAATGAAATGTATCTGTACTTGCCTTGTGTGTTTCTACATTCTTGGAACTAGTTAAGATGGCCATTGCCAGTAAACACATCTATTGTTCCCAGGATGCAGATTCAACAGAGATCAAGTGAGAGAAAGAAGAATGTTAGAGCTAAAAGAAAATGATCCTAATGCTTAACTAGTGTAATATTGCTAAAGCACTTTACCACTTTGACTATAATTCCTGAAATAAAATAAAATAAAATAAAATAAAAATAATAGGCTCAGTGGAAATTGATGAAATTTCTGAAATGTTGCAGACTGGATGTGACATGTGATCAATGGGAGGGGGAAAGACACAAGAGAGGAGGAGGGAGAGAATACAATATTTCATATTTCTAGAAAGGGACTGGATGCAACTTGTGAGTAAGCAAGTACAGTTCCCACATCCGTGGAACCAATATCTACGGTTTCAGTTATCCACTGGACACAAAATAGGAGACACAATCTTCTAGGTCCTCCAACACAACCCAGGCTCCTTATAATAAGGTTTGCTATTGTCTGCGATTGCCAGTATCCATGGTAAGTCTGGGAACCAAACCCTTGCAGATATGGTGGTCTGACTGTACAATTAAAACAAAAAGAATTGGAAACTCTCAAGACTTCCAGAGATTTTTTTCCCTTCATCCAGAAATGCTCTTAGCTGTATCATTCTCTGTGTGGTACTTGAATAATCATCTCCTTCTCCTTGTTTTGGTCCTGCCTTTGACTTCCAGCAAAGAAGTCACTCGATATTTGTGTCTTCCTGATTTTCCTGAGCCAGCTGATTTATTCTGGAAATACCTAGATTTGGCAACATTCATTTTACTCTACATTCTGCCTCTTCTCATTATCTCTGTCACCTATCTGACCATTGCCAAGAAACTCTGGTTCTGCACTGCTGTTGGGGTTGTGACAGTACAGCAGTATCATGCCCTTCAGAGGAAGAAGAAAATGACGATTAAGATGCTCCTGCTGGTGGTGGTAATCTTCGCTGTCTGCTGGTTCCCTTTGAACTGCTACATCATCCTTCTCTCCAGCCAAGTCATCCACACCAACAATGGCCTCTATTTTGCTTTCCATTGGCTTGCCATGAGCAGTACCTGTTACAACCCATTTATTTATTGCTGGCTTAATGAGAATTTCCGGGCAGAACTGAAGACCTTTCTTAATGTATGCTGGAAAACCACTGGCCCAAGGAAGCAAAGGCTTCAGTCTTCTACAGTTCCATCTTACAGAGTAGCCTGGCTACAGAATGATGACTTCAAAAGAAAACAGGATTCTCTTGTCCTTCCAGTGGCTTCCAGTTTTCCTTTAAGAAAGACTAACCTACTGTCTGTTGAGCCTATAGTTGCTGTGAGTTGAATGATGTGGCAAAGTGGACAATTCTGCACATATGGATCATCTTTCTGATCCCAATGAATGAGTGATTGGGAAGGAAATTTTGCATTGCCCATTTGTGTGTGGTTTAGCTCACTAGCTTGAGTCTTCTGAAGCTCTGAAGAGTCCCCCATGTGCTCCTATGTTGTGTATCTGTGACAGTTGTAGGTTTTCTGTAGGGTTTTTTTTTTCAGGCTGTGAGGCCATGTTCTAGAAGAGTTTATTCCTGATGTTTCACCTGCATCTGTGGCTGGCATAACAGAAAAAAAACAATGGAGCAGCCCCAGCCGTGTGGCTGAAAATACTATGATGTATAGGACATGTGATCAGCGTAGGACTGTCCTTTTACTCCAATGCAGATTACAGTTTGGCGGGATACTCTGATCTACAATCAGAGAAGCCCGATTGTTGTGTGGCTTTTATGGGGCCACTGTAGATCAAAAACATCTACTGTAGCTACGAGGTCAGGGTTTCCTGCCAATGTAATCAAGCTTAGTTTGGTGACATGTTTGTGCTAGCTCCAAAGTGTTGTGATGGAGCCTTTTAAAGTAATGGCTAATAAATGGTAGAAAACAGTTTGTTAGTGTTGTGTTTGTATTGATCATTTGGGATAAAGATCATAGAATCATAGAATTGCAGAGTTGGAAGAGACCACGAGGGCCATCCAGTCCAACCCCCCTGCCACGCAGGAAATCTTAATCAAAGCATCCCCGACAGATGACCATCCAGCCTCTGTTTAAAGACCTCCAAGGAAGGAGACCCCACCATGCTCCGAGGGAGTGTGCTCCACTGCCAAACTACTCTTACTGTCAAAAAGGTCCTCCTAATGTTGAGGTGGAATCTCTGTTCCTGGAGCTTGCACCCATTGCTCCGTGTTCCAGTCTCTGGAGCAGCAGAAAACAAGCCTGCTCCATCCTCAGCGTGACATCCCTTCAAATACTTAAACAGGGCTATCATATCACCTCTTAACCGTCTTTTTTCCAGGCTAAACATACCCAGCTCCCTAAGTCTCTCCTCATAAGGCATCGTTTCCAGACCTTTCACCATTTTAGTCGCCCTTCTCTGGACACGCTTCAATTTGTCAATATCCTTTCTGAATTGTGGTGCCCAGAACTGGACTCAGTATTCTAAGTGAGGTCTGACCAAGGCAGAATAGAGTGGCACTATTACTTCCCTTGATCTAGACACTATACTTCTATTGATACAGCCCAAAATCGCATTGGTCTTTTTAGCTGCCGCATCACACTGTTGGCTCATGTTCAACTTGTGGTCTACTAGGACTCCTAGATCCCTTTCGCACGTAGTCTCATTCAGCCAGGTCTCTCCCATCCTATATTTATGCATTTCATTTTTCCGCCCTAAATGCAGTACTTTACATTTCTCCGTATTGAATTTCATTTTGTTAGCTTTGGCCCAGCTCTCCAGTCTATCCAGGTCATTCTGAATTTTGATCCTGTCCTCTAGGGTATTAGCTACTCCTCCCAATTTGGTGTCATCTGCAAATTTGATAAGTATGCCCCTAATTCCCTCATCTAAGTCATTGATAAAGATGTTGAATAGCACTGGGCCCAGGACAGAACCCTGTGGCACACCACTGGTCACATCTTTCCAAGATGAAGAGGAGCCACTGCTGAGCACCCTTTGGGTTCGGCCGGTCAACCAATTACAAATCCATTGAACAGTTAACTTGTCTAGCCCACATTTTACAAGCTTGTTTGCAAGAATGTCATGGGGAACCTTGTCAAAGGCCTTACTGAAATCAAGGTATGCAATGTCCACAGCATTCCCTTCATCTACCAAGCTGGTAACTTTATCAAAAAAAGAGATCAGATTAGTCTGGCATGACTTGTTTCTCTGAAACCCATGTTGACTTTTTGTGATTATGGCATTGCCTTCTAAATGTTCACAGACTCTCTGTTTAATGATCTGTTCTAGAATCTTCCCTGGTATTGATGTCAGACTAACTGGACGATAATTGTTGGGATCCTCTTTTTTCCCCTTTTTGAAGATGGGAACAACGTTTGCCCTTTTCTAAAAATGATTTATCTTGTGTTGGAAATCCTCTAGCTTGTAACTGGATGTTTAAACCCACAGGTAATCTTCCTTTTGCAAAGACAATTGATGTTTATATCTAGGCAGGTTTTTTTTCCCTCCTGTTAATTTGCAAGCACAAAATAGTGAAATGATTTCCCTTGCCACATCAAGGGTTGTTTGTTCATGTGATCTTCTGGATAACCTTCATTTGCCTTTGCTTGTAATGCTTTCTGTACTTGTGCAGAGTGCAAATATAAGTGAATTAACACTCTCTAAAATTTGCTGTGTAGTTATTGAGTCATTCATTTGTTCACATCCATGTATTTTGCACAATTTAAAAAAAACCCAAATCTTTCCCTTACACACATCTCATTGCAATGAGAATCACTATGTTTCACTTAACCAATAAAGACACACATACACATATCCAAGGATGGGGATCAGAGGTCAAGTGTACCAAAGAAGGAAAAGAAGTACAAAGGTGCCTTTCAGTGAGACTGGAGGTGTTGTGTGAGTTTTGTGATTAAACTTCCTGAGTGATGGGGAAAAGTTCATCACTCAGGGGTAGAGCACAAACATCCAAAGTTCAATTTCTGACATTTTTAAGTAAAAGGATTCTGATTCCCTGTTACTGGTGACAGAAAAGGCCTCTGCCTGAGATAATTTTCAGATCCCATCTTGAATGTTGGCAGGCTTTGTGGCTGGAGCATGATCTCATCTGCAAAGTGGGAATAATTGTAATTACCATAATCAGATTGTGTGTGTGTGTGCGTGTGTGTGTGTGTGTATAGAAATACCTTTTGAGTTTCAGTGATATTGGCTGGGTCAGTGGATCTAGGATGGATTTCTGCCAGGAAAAAAAAAAGACTCTGAAAGGAAACTTCCAAACACACCCTATTCCTTCTCTCCCTTACACACACACACCACCATTTTGCTAAAGATGAGAAGAAAGAAGCAGAACTGGAAACTGGATTCCTCATTCTTCCTCCTTTTAGGTACATACATGTTAATTATTAAAAAGTTGTACCCATTGGATGCACATTCTTGGGATCCCCTAAGTTTCAAGGCTCTAGGTTCTACAGTTTTGGAGTTATGACACAAAAAGCCAGACACAAACACATGTATTATAATAGATTGTGTGAAAATCATATTTAGGGGCAGGGGAACAAGCTGTTTAGAAACGGAAAATGCAGCAATGAGAAACCATTTCTGTATAAAATGCTCAAAAAGATGTCCTAATAGGTATCCATGTGAAGTGACACTTATATACCACATGTTCAAATGACTCTAAAGTTCTCAGTCCGTTGAATAATAGAATCATAGAGTTGGAAGAGACCACAAGGGGCATCTAGTCCAACCCCCTGTCATACAGGAATACACAATCAAAGCATTCACGACAGAGGTAATCCAGCCTCTGTTTCAAAACCTCCAAAGAAGGAGACTCCACCACACTCTGAGGCAGCACATTGGAAGATGGAAGATCCAGTAGGGATGAAAAATCTCAACAATTAGTGCAAGTAGGCCTGATGATAGACTATAAAAAAAACCCAAATCAACCTTCATTAGATGAAATTACTGTACCATAAAGAAATACTACATTTTAAAAAATATTTTCAAGCCATTTGGAGAAAAATCTAATGGTACAATATTTATCTTAATTTTATTAACTGAACCCCAAATAATCAAATTTAAGGGTGCCTACTATTCAAACCCAAAGATATCATAATCAATGTATTCAAATTTAACATAATCCTGAGATTGTATTACAATAATACTCCTAAAAAAGGAATGCCATCCAGGATGATCAATTGTCAAAACTGTATCATCAAAAGCATTCTGTGCTGTATTGTTTCCCACTGGCATCAACTGAGGGGCATTTAAAAACCTATTGCTGTAATCATGAAATACCTGCAAAGTTTCACCCTTGTTAATGCCAGAACAGAAATCTGAGGCATAGAGAGAAACAAAGTTCAGCAGCACAATAAATAAATAAATAAATAACCACACACAAAACTCAGGATTTCTCTGAATGATTTCTTAATTAAGGTTCAACATCTATTAATCAACAAGAAAATAACAAGTATTATTTGACTATTTAAATGGAAGTGTGATTCCACTGGGTTGTTTTTGTATTCTTTGCTTCTCTTTAGCATCCCTTTATGAATGACCTTGGCAAACAAACTGTTGTTATTGTCATGACTAATGTACTTCAGGTGATGTTTAAATTGCACAGAACTGCTGGTACCATTGCCAAGGGGCCAAAGGGGAGTGTTTCCATCTAGTCAGCATACTGAAGCTATTCATTTCCTTTTACCATACAATATATGGTTAAGTCCGTTCAGCAGTTCACCTATCTGGGAAGCATCATCTCCTCAAATGCCAAGATTGACAAAGAGATCGATCACAGATTAGCAAAGGCACATAGCGCATTTGGAAGACTTTACAAAAGAGTCTGGAGTAATAAACACCTGAGGCGAAGCACAAAAATCAGTGTGTATAGAGCCATTGTACTGTTTATTCTCCTTTATGGGTCTGAAACATGGGTCACCTATCGTCACCACTTACGACTCCTCGAACGCTTCCATCAGCGCTGTTTATGCACAATCCTAAATATACACTGGACTGACTACATGACGAATGTTGCTGTCCTTGAGCAAGCAGGGATCACCAGCATTGAGGCCATGATATTGAGAACACAGCTGTGCTGGGCAGGGCACGTTTCTAGGATGGAGGACCATCGCCTCCCAAAAATACTACTCTACGGTGAACTCGCCATAAGAGGGGCACTCCAAAAAAGTGATACAAGGACTCCATGAAACAACAACACAGGCTCGGCCAAATTGATCACCAACAATGGTCCGCCCTGGCCTCACATCGGGAGGCATGGAGACACACTATCCACAATGTTGCAGCCTTATTTGAGAACTCATGCCAAACAAGTCTTGAAGAGAAACGACAACGCAGAAAAAATCACAACCCGGAAACATCATCCAAGGAAACCTTCTGCTGTGCTTTCTGCAACCGGACTTGTCTATCTTGGATTGGCCTTTTTAGTCATCAGCGTGCTTGCAGAAAGCACGGGATGAGTCCTTCCTGAATCTTCGTTTGCGAAGAGAAGCGAGAGAGAGAGAGAGAGAGAGAAATAAAAAATAAAAACCATACAATATATCACTTCTTTGTTTTGTGGAAAAGCTGGACATATTTTATTTATTCCTCCACTCAAATGTTCATGTCTGCCTTTATGTCACTTGAACATTTCACATGGCTTAGAAGATACCTTAATGAGAGGTGGAGGTCTGGGTTTGTATTCTGCATGAAAGAGTAGTCATGTGGTCCAGTTCTGATCATTCAAGTAGCCAACTCTGTGGTCAGAGTGTAAATTTGAAAACAAGGATATATACCTTGTATAATACATGTCTATTACATAAAGGGTGAAGGAACAGTCAAACTATTGTTGGACTCTAAAATGTAAAATCCTGTTTACTTAAACACTCTATGTCTGTACTATTTAATCACCACAGCACTTGGCATGGTTCACAATTAAAGGTTTAAATTATAAGATGCCAAAGTATTTTCAAACATAATGGAAAATTAAAGTAGTCATTGAATAAATTAAAACAATGATGATGATGATGATGATGATGATGATGATAATTTCTTACCCACCTCTCCCTATGGATTGAGGCAGGGGAAAACAAATTAACACATAAACGTAACATTGGTTAAAAGCACATAATCAATTAAAAACATATATCAGCTTAAAAGAACAAGTAAAACCAAACCATTTTAAAACAATCAACACACAATTTAAACTTCACACTTCAAAATCATCTGGATAGGCCTGCTAGAAGAGGCTGGTTTTTAGTGCTGATTTGAATTCAGACAGCGTATGCAGCTATCATCTCTCTTCTGGCAGGCCATTCCAGAGTCTAGGGATGGCTGAAGAAAAAGTCCTCTGGGTGACAGTTGCCAACCTAGTCCTGACTGACTGGAGCAAATGTCGCCCAGAGGACCGAAGTGTACAGGGCAGATTATATGGGAGAAGGCAATCTTAGACCCAAACCATATAAGGCTTTAAAGGTAATAACCAACACTTTATAACTTGCCTGGAAACTAATTGGCAGCCAATGGAATGATTTTAAGATTGGTGTGGTATGATCACTCCTTTATGTACTAATCTGGCTGCCGTGTTTTGAACCAATTGAAGTTTCCGAACTTGGTACAGGGGTTGCCCAATGTACAGCGCATTGCAAAAGTACAGCCTGAACAGTCAATTATCCAAGGCTGAAGTAAGACCAATTGGGTAGTATTAATGGCCCATTAAGCCACATTCTTCTTTTTCTTGCTCTATTCAGTACTATGCTATCATCTCACTTTATGTCAAATAAGTGTGGCTATGTATTAAACCAAGAGTGGGACTCATGCAGCCTGCAGGCCATGGGCAGGCCTTGGAGTCCTGCTTGAACCTCACAACCCTCCAAATTCCACAGAGCTCTCTAAATCCCAATTTTTTAAAAAAAATATCAACCAAAAATGGGCTTTCTTCATCAGAAAATAGCCTCTAGGATTGCATGTAAACAATACTTTGTCCCCATCCCACCCTGAAACAGTGAAAAATAACATCTAAAAGTGACCAGAAGTGACTTCCTGTTGCCAGAAATGTGACTTCAGGTTGCCACCATTCCCACTGGTGTACTTCGCTAAAGTCAAGGAGGTGCTGAAAAGGACCCTCTGACCCTCAGCAGATCTCACTCAACCCCGTTTCAAACACTTAAATTATTTTTGGAGGTGGAGATGTTCTTAATTCTCATAGATGGATTCACATTTCCACAAAAGAAGGAAAAAAACTGGGTGTTCTGTCCAGCAATGAAGGAAAGTTCCCCATAGGTGCTATCTGATGGATGGGTCCTGTTTGGTCATTGAATGCCCTCCAACATTTCATAGATGCAAACTGAGATACATATGGCCAAGCAACATCAGAGTGTGGTCAGAATGGCAAAAGTTATTAATGAGGAAGAACACACAAAGCTGGGAGAAGCTGCAGCAGTTTGCTTTTGCCTGAGCCCACTGGGAAGGGCAAGATTCCACCTGCTGCTCTCCTCCCCCTTGCAAAATCGAGACAGTTGGAGGGCATGACATTGATGGGACTGCAAGTCTCTGCAGCCTTATTCAGTATGGCCAATGGAGAGGAATGCTGGGAATTGCACTCTGTGGCTTGTACTACTTACTCTCTTTCCTCCTATTCCCTCCATCGCATCACCCTGGGCGTGAAAGGTAGGGTCTGACTTGTTTCTTGCAAGGGCAGAAGAGTGAGTACACATTTTGCCCCATATTTTGGCTCCTACAAGCAGTAGATACTTGCTTTAAAAAAATAAAGAAAGAAATGAACACTTTGAATCCAGACCAGATGATGGTCCAAATGTGTGTTGTGTGCTGTGTCTAGAGTCCAGGTTAAACCCAGCCAACTGGTGGTATGACAACCCTACCGCAAGACAATATATATTTATTAGACAAAGGCCAAATGCCACAAAAATAGTGAGTCCATTTTTCGTTTCCCCAGGGTGGAACACAATATCCAGAACAGTCTGGATGCAAAATAATAATTGACAGCAGGAAAGAGAAAGTAAAAAGTTGGACATGGTGTAGTAAGATTTCAATACTTCGCATGGAGAGAAGGAGGTATTAGGCAGATTTCCTTAGATCACACCAATTTATTATGTGAAATGGGATCCTGCAAAGTGCAAAATTGATTTTTAGGTTGCACAGCAGCTGCTGGGACAAAAATCACAATGGCTATTACCCTGACTTTTGAAAATGAAATCTGCCTCCAGCACTAGGCAGACTGGGCAGGTTCTTTGTGAAGCAGAAGGCAGGAGTAAAGAGAATGATGGTGGGCATTTTATTAGCAGCACTGGTGGGGAACCTTAGATGGTGAACAAAGTAAGGCATGTAAACCCTCAAACCCGCCACTCCCTTGAACCCACCAACTTTGGTTTGTGAGTAGCTTTTACACAGAGGCTGTTCTGTTAGCACAGGAATGGGCAACCCCAAAGCCTCAATTTTTTAAAAAATGTGCTGACTTTTATGTGATTTCTCCCCCTTCCAAATAGCCAAATTGGCTTAAAACTGGCCAGAAATGCCAAATCGATTCACAATCAAGAATCCCCCCCCCCCCCGCTGCTGCTTTCAGTTGTATGCCCTGTTTGTTTCTATGATGTTGTGAGATGCAGGTGCAATGAGAACTGAATTCCTGGTGGAATGCTGGAAGCCACCAGGGTGCAATGTCACTATGCTATCATGTTGTCAGCGCACCATAATATATTGTTCCCATTAAGCCATGGGAAAATCATGCTGCTGAATGGGAGGAAATGGAGAAGAGAGGCCCGTCAAAGAAGACAGACACCTAGAGACATTTTATCACCTTATACAACATCAGCCATGCCCTCTCCCAAAACCAAGTACTTCACGGGCTGGAGAAAATAGGCTGACACATGGGATCGCTTCATCTTGTTGTATTTTTAAATTGTCAGGTTTATCATCCAACAGTGGTAAATATGGGAAATGAAGCTGAACAAATTGGAACAAGGAATATGTCATTCTGAGTGCCAGAAAGAAAGTGTGATGTCTTTGTGTACCAGCAGCCCTCTAGAGTGCACCAATTTCCCCATCTGGCTTAAAAACACAATTTTTAAAATACATCAATACAAAGGGTCAGCACCAGGCTGTTAAAAAGCCTCTCTTTCAGCAGCTTGTCAAATGCTGTAACCCCACTTGATTAGAAAGGTCTTTTGCCTGCCAACCCAAGGTCAACATGGCCACCCTACCCTCCCTTCCCAGAGAGTTCCACAGCCAGGGAGCAGCCAGCACAATGTTTTTCTCCTTCTTTCATCACACTAGAAGTGAATCGGAATGGTGAGTGTAAATTGGTTACAGCTCTAATTTGAATTAATTTACAAATGCTGATAAATTCATCCAAACAATCATAGAATCATCGAGTTGGAAGAGACCACAAGGGCCATCCAGTCCAACCCCCTGCCATGCAGGAATAAACAATCAAAGTATTCCCGACAGATGGCCATCCAGCCTCTGCTTAAAAACCTCCAAAGAAGGAGACTCCACCACACTTGGAGGAAGTGCATTCTTGGAAAAAGGACACTTCTAGGCCCCATCAGCCCAGGCAGCACTCAAAACATGACAAAACTGTCTACAACAGTCCTCAGATTACACATAGGTGTTGAATTAAAAAAAATGGGGATGGATAACAGGAACAAGCAGTCCACTGAGGCCTAGTAAGGGATGTGTGTGACCCATGGACCTGAAAGATTTACTCAGCCCTGTTCTATGATAATACTATGACCTACTATGAGAACAGTTGAGAATGTGCCAGAAATAATTAAATATTTATGCTGTTCATTCAAGATATAAATCCTGCCTTTTGGGATATGTTGGTCAAAATGTTGCTGTCTTCAAGTGATCAAAATGCATGTGGGTTGTTAGTTGCTGCTGCTGCAACTCAGATTCCTCATGGTAGCTGCTCTCTTTAGGAAGAAAAGCTATGGGGAGATGTTTCTTTTCCACCATTTGGAGAAAATGATATGTGTTAGAGAAATATATATGTGGATGCATGATTATATATAATTTGAACATAGGAAAGAAGGTGTGAAAGAAAGAGGCTGCCCACAAAGAGCAACCTGCAATAAGGGAGGAAAAATTAAACCACTCAGATCCTATACTCTCAAAGAGACCTGGGTAATTGTATCTGTCAGTCTTGTGTGCTCTCTATCACAAAATTACTTCCTCACCATATCATCTTTCCCAGGCTCATGATTTGACACATAGGAGATTTTCACATGGGGGAAATAACCCCCGGGAAAATCAGGAGAGAAACGGGGCTGTTCTGGTTGCAGCGCTCTGTTTCGCACGCCCCCTTCCTTCTCCCGATCTCCCGTCATCCTCCCTCTGTCCTGCTTCCATTTCCCTCCTGCTATTTTTTATTAACAAAAGTTCTTTGTTAGTAAAAAATTGCAGAACATACCAGGAGGGAAATGGAAGCAGGATGGAGGGAGGACGACGGGAGATCAGGAGAAGGAAGGGGGCGGAAGAAACGGAGCTCTGCAACTGGAACAGCCCCATTTCTCTCCCAGTCTCTCCAGAGGTTATTTCCCTCATGTGAAAATCTCCACACACTATAACCATTCTTTTACAGAAACATTATAGTAAATGCAGAATATTCCATCAGTTTCTTGTTGAAGTGGGTAACAATAATTCTAATCTTCTAGTACAAGATATCGGGAATGTTTATCATCTGTACACAATAGCATTTCAAATTCTGACTTAATTGCTTCAAAACCATAAGCCTTTTAATCCATTTTAAATCTTTCCAATAACTGTATGTAAGAGAACCATTGAAAAGTGTACCCCTCTGCCACTAACTGTGCGATTGATTTAATTTTATATTCCCCTTGACCAATCTTCAGGAGGTCTTCATATCTTAACCACCGTTCTTTAGCTGTTGTTTCTCTTCTGTAGAAAGCTTCTTGTGCTGAGACCCATAAAGGCAATTTTGGGCACAACCTCTGCGCTTGTCAACACTGGGGGTAAAAATCTAGGTGAAATTTGGACTACTTTGGCCTGCAGCTGCAGCGCATGAATTCAGACTACTCTGCCATGGATTTAAGCACTACACCCTACCTGGCCAAAGCCCAAATCAGCATCACTCATCAGTGGGCTTGTCTATACAACAATTCATTTGGATTTTTACCCCCAGTGAAGTTGCAGCTCTGCTACTGCTGCTAACCAGGCACCTCTACAGCTGTGGGGCCACTGGCATGGGCCAGAAAAGCAACAAGGCTCTACCTTTCTGGTGAATCATGCAGCTGGCCATTGCCAGGGCTCTGCTTTTCCAGTGCAGTCACTCTCTCTGAGGTCAGAAGGAGCAGCCAGGCTGGCCACTAGTTCTGACCTCAGATAGAGCAACTATGCACCAGGGCTCTGCTTTCCCAGTGCACAATCACTCTCTCTGAAGTCAGAAGGAGCAGCCTCTTTCAAATGGGTAGCACTAGGGAATATCCATTGGGAAAACACCCATAGGATGCAGTTCTATATACACTTACCTAATAAGCAGTTCCATTGAACTCAGTAGGACTTAACATCTACAGAAGAACACAAGACCATTTGTGCTGGATCCAACCAAAGACCAATCTAGCCCACTGTTTTGTTTCCATAGGGAAAACCAGGTGATCCAATGAGAAACTCATAAGCATGTGATACCCTCCTGTTTGTGTTCCTCTACCATTAGTAGTCAGAAGCCTCCTGCCTGTAATACTAGAGGTTATATACTCATATCAGTAGTGACTAATGATAATCCTCTCCTCCATGAATTTCTCTAATCCCCTTTTAAAGTTGGCAGCCATCACTATATTTTGTGGTAAAGAATTCCCAGAATTTAACTATTTGCCTTGTGAGAAAGTGCTTCCTTTTATCTGTCATGAATCTCTTACCATTTGCTTTCAGTGAATGACTCCTACTTATCTAGTATTGTTAGAGATGGAGAAGAAACCTTTCCTATCCACTTTCTCCTGTGCACAGTTTGATACACATTTCTATTGTCCCCCACTTCTTCACTCCCCCCCCCCTAAGCTAAACAGCCACAGACATTGTAACTGTTGTGCTTAGAGGCCTGAGGTCTTTAAAGCAACAAGGCAGACTCACTCAATACAGTTGTCCCTCCATATTCACAAATTTGGCACTCACGGATTTAAGTATTCACGGCTTGAAAATATTCTTTAAAAAATAATAATCCCAAAAGCAAACCTTGTTTTTGCCATCTTATATAAGGGACACCATTTTGCTATGCCATTGCCTATAATGGGACTTGAGTATTCATGGATTTGGGTATTCACGGGGGTCCTAGAACCAAAACCCAGCGAATGTGAAGGGACAAATTGTACTTAAAATTTGCAGGGTTTATTGCTCCTCAGTTCCTTCCCTGACCAAGGCTACAGGCTAACTCTTCTAGACTTCCCAAAACCTAACAGAAAACCTGGGGTGGACTTCCTACACTTAGTTCTGGACATTCTAATAAACCTGGCCTGGATTTTTTTAAAAAATGGATATGCTGCAAGCATTCCATTTCTCATAGGGGAATTGTTCTAGGCCAGTGATGCTTAACCTGTGATCTGTGGATGGACCCTCAGCGGGCCACAATATCCTCACAGGGTGTCCGTGGAGGCTTGAAGGCTGCTCAGGAGCCAAGTCAAAGGCAGGCTGGGTTGGCCTGTGCATTGCTCTTCAATCTGCTCCAGCCACACATTTGCAGGAAGAAGTAGAAGAAAAATCTTCCATTCTCTTCCAGTGCCTTTGAGGGAAGGGTTAATGGATGGTGTAATTGTGTTGTTGTTAGGGTTTTAAATCTTGGGTTAAGTCTTGGGGGTCTGCAGCAACAAAAGATATTTAAAAGGGGTCCCTGGTAAAGAAAAGGTTAAGAGCCATTGTTCTAGCCTCCTACTCATTGTGTACCTTTTGCAGCACAATAGTTTACCTTTTAGGTGTGGCAATCAGAACTGTGTACATACGATTCCTGAATGCACTCATGCCTGAGGTTTTATATTTGATTCCTTTTCTAATGACTTCCTTGCAATTGGTGTTTTAAATTTTTGTTTAAACTGTGTAACTGGTTGGTGCTTATGGTATCATGCTGAGCAACATCACCAGGGGCTGCTCTTTGTAACATTATCCTTGTAACATCACAAGGACCTGCTCTCTGTAACTTAGGGAGGATCAGTATCAGGTTTTGACCTGGGATAGTCATGCCTGTCCTGGCAAATCCTACCCAAAATGGAATTGGACTTTTTGCAGACACCGGACATTAGGTCAACATTTTCATTGAAGCTGCCTGTCATGATTTCAGGATCCCTTTCCTGGTTTGTCACTGCTAATTTCTAACTCAGACCACATCAGTGCATATGTATGTGGAGATATTTTGGCCCAATATGCATCACTTCCCACTTGATTATGCTGAGCTTCACTGTTACAGCAAGTAACAAAGAAGCATCATGAAAGATGAGCAAACTGCTACACAGATTTATTCAGGGTTCCAGGGCTTGCACAGAAACATTAGCAGAAGACAATGGACACTACATCTCAGACAAAGCAATGCAGGCAGTCAGGCAGTTACAGCAAGACAGAGAGCCATGATGAAAAATGAGCTGACTGTGAAACCTTTGTTCAGCAGTCAAAGGTTATATAGGCTATATGTCATGTACACACAGTTAACAATTTGCTAACCATCTGTCTGTGATACACTCAGTCACTGGGATCAAAGAGTGCACCTAGAAATCTTAATGTAGGAATGTGAAATTACATCAAAGCATGTGAAAAATACAGATAGAAGGATAACACTGGGTTGTAAAAGTAAGTTAATTCCGAGCTCTTCCAAAGATTACTTTGAAGATGTTTATTACCCAATTAATAAAGGTAGGAACAAAGGAAGTGTGAAGTTCCCATGAAATGTCTGGTGGGCCAGATAGCTGGGAATTTCACTTTCCTACACTTCACTTACCATTTGGATGTCCATTCTACAAGTATAGAGAGTGTCTTCTTTGTTGTCTCTTTTGGTTCAAATTACTCTAATCAGCATCGAACATGACCAGCTCACTCCTCTGTCCAAAGCAAGTTGAGGTCCCCATAACAGATGCTAAGGGGAACTCATTAGTTATAACCCTCCTTTGGATTGTTTTAACTTACTTTTTATTAAATTTTGTATTAAATCATTACAAATACATGTTTTGGTATACTGTATAAAGGGAAGTAAAAAAATTTTTTAAAATCAATAAACAGTATATAACAAACAACTAAGGACATTTTCAGATGGCCCTTACCGCGCAAGCAGCCTCCAGAGCAGTAACGAGGCTGCTGCGTGGCAGGGGGTCCTTTACCGTGACCATTCGTAGCACATACGTGAAGCTTTGGAAGCAGCCGTGCCATATTTCAATCACAGAAGTTGCCCGTGATTGAAATATGACGCGGCCGCTTCCAAAGCTTCACGTATGTGCTACGAATGGTCACGGAAGAGGGACGGCGTTGTCCGAAAGGGACCACCTGCCTTGCAGCAGCCTCGTTACTGCTCCGGAGGCGGCTTGCGCAGTAAGGGCCATCTGAAAATGTCCTTTGTATATAACAAAACCACTAAGCACCGTGTCAACTTGTGAGAACCACCCATTTACTCCTGCTTTCTGCTTGGAATGATTGAACAGAATCATAGAATTGCAGAGATGGAAGAAAGTCCAAGGTCCATCTAGTCCAATATTTTGCTGATGCAAGAAATCTGCAATTTAAAAATCCCTGACCGATGGCCAAAATGGGAATTCTCTAGCACTGAGGCTATGTAGAAACCATATGCCTGACCTTTTATAGAACTTTCAGAAAACCAGTCCAGCAATAGCTTACCACAACATGTAGCAAATCATAGGAGTACACTAGATACATATTTTGTTGTTGTGTGCCTTCAATTCGTTAATGACTTTTGGTGCTCCTAAGGTAATGGGGTTTTCTGAGTGCTGAAAATGTATGGCTTGTCCAAAGTCATTCAGTGGATTTTCATGGCTAAGGAGGAATTTGAACCCTGGTCTCCAGAGTCACAGTCCAACACTCAAACCACTACTATACCACGCATGTATTTGCCAATAACAAAACAGCTGCCATTAAGCCATAAAGGAAACTCACAAAGCCAGCACCAAGTGAAAAGTAAAACTTTTCCTTACATTTCGCATCGTTATTGCAGTAAAAAGCACCAATTGGTCAATGGAAGATGCAAAATATTTTGGAAATGTATTGTCTGCTTTTTCTTGAGGTTTCTAAGAGCTTAATAACTCTGCAACTTCTAAAAATTGTCCTTGGTTGAAGATACTTTTTTCTTCAGCATGGATCTATCTTTTACTTGGCTTTTTATGGTCACCCTCTGACTTTTCTACATCAGTATCTCTCTATATAAAACTCTTGGGTATGTTGCCTTTCCCAGTGTGCTGATTGGCCGCTCAGGAAACACACCCAACCAATCACCACCCATATGCAAATTCCCTCACCACCTCACAACCCACTCCTGCCACTCGGTCTGCAGCTATACCCCCAGCCTCACAAGGGCCCCTTCATCTACACTCCTGCCATGGCAAGGACTCCAGGAGCCTAAATGGACCTTCCCCCCCACTTCCACTATATGCCTCACTGTGGGAGTGCAAGAAGAGAAGCCACTGTGCTGCAGAGGCCTGTGAGTCCAGGGTGGGAGAGCAAGCCAGCTAGGTGGTTGGATGGTGATTGTATAGATTTTGGTGGTATTTTTCCCCACAATAAAAGAGTGTAGCTGAACCATGTGAACCTTTCAAATCTACTATAATGGCATATGTCACACTGGGTACATGTTGTATGTTGCCACTGACACTGCGATGGGATCCAGACAGTCAACTGGCGGCAGCAGCAGTAGCAGACCACCTGCAACAGGACCTAGGCAGTCAACTGGTGACAGTGGCAACAGAGTGAGTCACCCTCAGCAATTCTGAGAAAAGTGTGGAATACTAAGAAGGGGGAGGAGGAATTTAAAAATCCACTGGCCTACCTTACGGGGTTGTCATGAGGTCTACCAGGTGTTGGGTGGAGGAGTTTTTTTTTACAATATATATTACGCCAGGTACAGCCAGTATTTATATATTATTGACAGGTGCATCCTTTGCACACTTGTTTGCCAGAATGCCCCATTGAACAACAGCTCCCATGACCACTGGTCTGTGGATGATGGGGTGTGTAGTTCAACACATCTGGAGAATGCTAGGTTGCATAAGGCTGCTCTGGAGCATGTTCAATATACTGTACTGCATTTGAGTGCAGACTCTCATACATAATGTTCCACACTCATACCAAATGAATTTTGGAGGAAAGTTACCTGGCATGGCAGTTTGTGCTTGTTTTTGTTTTCTTTCTACCAGAGGAGCATTCAAAGATGCAGCTCTCAGCCTATTATATGAAATGGAATGGAGAAACTTTGCATGTGATCTGTCTGCATGTACAGATCAGCTCTGAATTTTTGGCTCCATGAGGTCAGCCCAAGCCCTGCCCTGAACTGCAGGATGGTCATATGTGGTCTTTAAATGCCTGCAGTAGGCTACTGCTTTTGAGAGGTAGAAATGATTCTATATTTGGTCCTATATGCTCTGTTTTTAAGACAGTAACCAATTTCATTTCCATGATTTTCATTCCTTTGATCAGACCTCAGTATTTTTTTTTCTGTCCACTTCCATTTTTTGAGAGCTTTCTAATAGGCAGGGGTGATTTCTGGCCATTTTATCTGGGGTAATAGCAAAAGAAAAAGAGTAATTTTGTTAATGATGCAGAATAAACTTCCCTGCAGTAGAAGCATCAATTATAAGGATTGTCAAAGAGTGTGGATGCCATTTGATGGCTTATGTTCATCTTCCTTGGTTCAATTGAACCTGTCATTGTGTTTAATTGGACCTCTATATCAGGAGTGGCCCAAGACATTCTCCTGCCAGACGTGGAGCACCCGTCCTCTGGTCAAGGGACATAGTACTCAAGCCAGGCAAGCTATTCTGACAGACAAGGCAGAACATTCCATATGCTTTTCTCCCCATCCTAGGTATTAAATATACAATAATAAAAAGTATACAATGACAGAACATAGTATGGAACAAAGTATACAGTCATATGTAGAAATAACATCCAGGGTCATCTAGTCCAATCCTCTGTCGATGAAGGACATTTCAACTACAGCATTCCCAACAGAAACATCTTAGAGTAGTGGTTCTTAACCTTTTATTTACCAGGGACCTCGTTTAAATATCTTTTGTTGCTGTGGACTCCCAAGACTTAACTAAAGATTTTAAACAACAACAACAACACAAATACACCATCCATTAAACCTTCCCTCAGAGGCACTAGAGGTGGAGGACCTTTCTCCTGCTTCTTCCTGCAAGTTTGTGGCTGCAGCAGATTGAATGGCAATGCGTAGGCTAAGCAGCCTTCAAGCCTTTGCGGACCCCCTGTGAGGACATTGCGGCCCCCTGGGAGTCTCTGGACCACAGGTTAAGAACCACTGCCTTAGAGCCTCTTTTAAAGCAACTGCAGTGAAAGAGCCTGTCCCTGTTCCACTGTCAAATACCTCTTCTTCCTGTCCCCCAACAATCAAATGGACGCCACAATCCTATACAACCATTTGCATACTGCATAGTACCATAAAGCTGTTGCTATGCAGTGAATTCTGGCATAACCCGTTACCAGTAAGCAGCCACTGGGGTCGACAGGGGTCTATTCCTTTGTCAGTTAAGTAGCAGCTGCCTGACATTCTCACCCCCTCCCATGAGCGATGTCCAGCGCAACAGGCAGAAAAATGGCCCCTGTTGTAAATCCCCCTCATGCTAGAGATCTCTTGTGTGAGAGGGGTGGTAACATGTGGCAGCTGCTTCCCAATAGACAAGGGAACAGACCCCTGTCAGTCGCAGCAGCTGCTTATCAGTAAGTGGAGTTTAGGGGACTTTCACAGTCCCTACATAACCCTAAACGAGGGGCTACGTAGGGATTGTGAATACATAGCAGTTGCAAATACGTAAGTGTAGGTTGCCAGGAAAGGAAGAAAAGTCCTTGTGATATTAGCAATCTGTAGTTGATAAGACACTAGGGATGGGTGAGAATTTCATTTCAGTTTACAGTATTTTTTGAGCAGAATTTAACTTATGTCACAATATTTGAGTGTAAGATAAAGTGACATGCAAACCTCTGGAAAAGTAAGGGGCCTTCAAGCTGGCTAGGCAATTTGCTGCCCTTTGCAAAAGTTAAATGATTAAATCAGGCATTGCAATTTACAAAGACACTTTATTTCCAACTAGGAAAGTATGTTCTGCCATGTGTGCTTGAATGGCAAGCTGTGAGCAACTGTGGTTCCTGCATAGCATGATGCTTAATGATATATATCACTAGGCCCTGCCCCCATGACATCACCAGAGGCCATCCCTAGGTTTCATGTTTTGGCATGGAAATCTCAGATCCTGAGATGAACCTGACCTGGCACACATGTACACATGTACCTGATATTTGCTGTTAGGAAGTGAAATGTTTTGGATCAGCCCGGGTATCCCTGTTCTGAGAACCAGAGGTTTTCTAGAATTTGCTGGTAGAGGACAGGAGGAGAGAAATAAGGATGTCTAGTCTGTTTTCAGAGCAGCAAAATTACCCCCTCCGTTATCATAATGATATGTGTATATATACCCTTTGGCTCTGGGTTATACCTCTCACTTACTTGAGAAGGAAGTCTGCAAGATACTATAAATGCAAGAGTGTAAAATAATGAATGGTGCAGGCAGAGCCTAGACATGTTTGCTCAAAAAGTAAATCCCATTACGTTTAACGTGGTTTACTTCCAAGGAAGTACAGTATGTATAGGATCTCCATCCCATTATAAGGTATGGCTCCCAACTAGCTAACACTAATAAAGTTTGGGTTTTGTTCACCCCCAAAACAAACCCAGCCCAGCCCAGCCCAGCAACCCCTATACCTGGCTGTGAAACTTGCCTTAGAAACTAGTTACATCTTGCATGAAATAGATTGCAAGGTTTTCATTCACAAGTGTGCTTCTGTGCTTGTTGGAGGGAGGGGTATTTATTATCTACATTTATATACCGCTTATCAGTACCAAAGCTCTCCCTATCACATTATAATGAAGACCATTTAGTGATTTGCATGCATGTCTGAGTGACCCATTAGGTGTTAATCTAGGCAGGTTCTTCCATTGGAGAACTGATTGGACACTGATCCCATAAAAGCATATGGAAAATTAGGTCAGAATTCAGATATACAAATGGGGACTGCAACAAAATGTTGTAGTATGGAATGATTCTGTTTACTGTTTCACTCAGTTTGCCATACCCTCCAGCATGATGCTCCATTCCATTCCTCCTCCTGCCCTGTGTCTGATTTTCCATCCCTTGTGGCCGTCATCCAATACACCATGGCCAGTGAGCACAGTCTGGTGGGTAGATTTCCTAATGATTTTAGTAACTTCTGCAAAGCACAGAGCCTGCCAGTTCTTCCATCTTCAGGAATAATGTTGTTTTGGCTAGACAAGGAATAGCATATACAGCGTAGGTGTAGGAAACAGAGGAAATGATGATTTGTCTGTGACCACAAAAAGTGACTCATGTTAACTTTCACTCATATGAAACAGGCATGAGCCTCAGGTCAATGTGCACCTGCTTTGATGGGGGAAACCAACATTCCATAACAGAGATCAATAAGAGAAAGCTAAAACAAATGCAATATCAGTATTTTAATATTTGTATAGAAATCAGTAGTGTTTCTTTGTTTCTGTAATATTGTTTAACATTTCTTGATGCCCTTATTTAAAATAAAACTATTTTAGAGTGGATGAGGATGCTATGACCCTCCTGATGTTTTTGGCCTACAACTCCCATCAGCTGTAGCAAGCAGAATCAAAGGAGAGAATTGTGGGATTGTAGTCCAAAAAAATCTAAAGGGCCACAGTTGCCCACCCCTTCTTTAGAACTGGAACAGGGATGGAAAAAGCAATGGCAAACACCAAAAGGATTGTCTTTTTTTAAACTAGGAAAGTCAAAAGCATTGTGGGCTGCTTTAGTTTTTTAAAAATACACTCTTCTATGCTTTACTACACTGTATAATAGTGTATAAAATATGATGTTCAGAGTCATTATTGCTAAATTCAACAGTATTCCACTCTCCAGATATTGTTAGACTAGATCAAGGGAAGTAATAGTGCCACTCTATTCTGCTTTGGCCAGGCCTCACCTGGAATACTGTGTCCAGTTCTGGGCACCACAATTCAGGAAGGATATTGACAAGCTGGAATGTGTCGAGATGAGGGCGACCAGAATGGTGGGTAGTCTGGGAGCCATGCCCTATGAAGAGTGGCTTAGGGAGCTGGGCATGTTTAGTCTGGAGAAGAGAAGGTTGAGAGGGGGACATGATAGCCATATTTAAATATTTGAAGGGATGTCATACTGAGGATGGAGCAGGCTTGTTTTCTGCTGCTCCAGAGACTAGGACTCGGAGCAATGGATTCAAACTACAGGAAGAGATTTCACCTAAACATTAGGAAGAACTTCCTGACAGTAAGCTGTTCAGAAGTGCAATACACTGCCTCGGAGTGTGATGGAGTCTTCCTTCTTTGGAGGTTTTTAAACAGAGGCTGGATGGGCCATCTGTCGGGAATGATTTGATTGTGTATTCCCTTGAGGTTTCTTCCAACTCTATGATTTTATTATTCTATAATATACAGGTGGGTAAAGTGCAGCCCGTGGGCTGTATGGTGTTCTTGGGACTCCAAAGTGTGGCCCCTGAAGCCCCCTGGTCCATTTGAAAAAAATAATGCTGATTTTCAGGCAATTTTTCACCAGCCAAACATACCCCAAACCACTCATAAATATGTCATTTTCCTTCCTCTACCCCCAAGTCACTCTACCCACCCCTGCACAAAGCAGGACAACTGTGTTCTCCACATTCAGCCTTTTCTATACCATATGCATGAAACACGCCCAAGCCATTGATCAGATAATTTGGCTGTGCTTTCCCCACATGTAACAGAAGAAATGTCACCAAGAGGTAGTTTAATGCCTCTTAATGAGAGTTGCCAGCTTCCTCAAAAGAGATGGTGATATAACTACTCCTTAAGAGGTCCTCTTTGGATAATTATTACCCAATCACTAAAACTCACCTCATGAGCAAGCTCTTTGGAGAGAGTGGTGGCAGGTTAGCTCTGGATGCTCTTGGAAGAAGCATCTTCTCTAGACCCATTTCAATCTTGTTTGAGGCTTGGGTTGGGCACTGAAAATGTACCAAGTTGCCTGATTTATTGAGACAGCAGGACAGAAACACTGTTGAGTCTGCTTGATCTGCCAGCATTTGTTGCCAGAAAGTGTTTTGCTGGATAATCTCTACAGGTTTGATGTGGACAGCACTTAGCTGTCTGTAGCACCAGGTAATGAAGGATGGTTAATATTTTAAATTTAAAACACAGAACCTGTGCAAAGTTTTCAACTGTATTTTGCCAGTCTGCTTCAGTGTTTTGTTATTGCATTTTTAGATTTATTTTCAGTGGCCACGGCCAGCAGGGTCTTCTGTTTTAGGGCCTTATGGCACTACACTGTTACAACACTATTATGCCACTTTAACTGTTATGGCTGCCTCCTATGGAGTCCAAGGATTTGCAGTTTATGGAGGGGCTTTTAGCATTCTCAGCCAGAGAGCTCTTAGGCTTCATTAAACTACAAACCCCAGAATTCCACAGGAGGCAGCCATAGCAGTTAAAGTAGAATAATAGTGCTGTAACAGTGCAGTGTGGTAAAACTCTTCGTGGTTATGAAGGACATTGACATCAAACAGTAGGAGGGATGTGTGTACTGATGATAGATTTTCCTCCACTAATCAAATTTCCCACTCAGCCAAAGATCCACAAATGGTGCAGATATTCTCATCACAAAGAACCAACATTTATTTATACAGATGTTATAAACTGGCTGTCAAGGCAATTCAACAAACAATGCATGTAATAAATTAGTAAGAGCTTCATCGTTTTTTTTAATGCTATCACCCCCTGAAATCAAGAGCTTAAAATAAAAGATGGGAAAGTGTATACTACATTCTTCTCCAATCTGGTGCTCTCCAAATGTTATGGACTACAATTGCCATAAGCCCCATCTAGTGTTGCCAGGTTTTCAATATAGCAATAAGGGACTGTTGAAATTCATAACGTGCAGGATTGACAATCAAGAAGTAGCTATGAGCAAGGCAGTGTTCCACTTAAATATCAAATGAAAAGTTAACCATGCATTTTTCTGTAAAATTAACATATTGCCCATATTCATAAATTGCATGATGCACAAATTTCTGTCTTTATGAAGAGCACAAAACCAAAATAATGGGATTTTTGGCACCCTATTCAATCTACATAAAAGGAAGAGATTTCCAACGCTCAAATAGAGGCCATCCTGTATAATAAGGAGCACCTGACAACCTAGCCCCATCCAGCATGGAAAATTGTGGGAGTGGTCGTCCAAAACATCTGGATGATGTCTGAAGGGAGGCTGAGATATTAGCTCTCACTCCCTTGGCCACAAAACAATTCAGGAGCTCCCCTTTTGGCTGGTGACCGTGATGCTGTAAATGGATGGTGTTCTGGGGAGTCCCAGGCCTTAATGGAAAGCTAGTTAGGGTTTCCTACATAATTATATACATAACTTGGGTTAGTCATGACAGGGAAGCATTACTAAGAGATAGCTAATCCACCACCTCAGCCTTTTCTGGAAAAGCACTGACAAAAGGGAGCATTTCATGCTTGTACCAGAGCTTGGAGAAAATACTTTCCTGAACTAGAATCCCACAGTGGCCACAGGCTGATTGGAAGATTCTGTTGGTTGTAATCCAAAAGGAAATGCTTCCAAGCTCTGGGTTGGAAGATTCTGGTAGTTGTAGTAAGAAAGGAAATGCTCCCAAGCTCTTGGTTGGATTGACAGGGTGGCCCAACAGACTTGAACATGTTGTGTGAACTGAGGGTGTGTCCAGTACACAGAAGCTCTGTGGCAGTCATATAGGAGGCTGCTTATCAGATAAATAGAAAAGGAGGTAGGGAACATAGGAAGTCACCTTGTGTCAGGTAGACCATTCATCCAGCTCAGTCTTGTCTGCTCTGATTGACAGCAACTTATGGGTCACCAGGACAGAGGGCTTTCTTATCACCTGCTTCCTGATTCTTTCAACTTGTGATGCCAGAGACTGAACCACTAGCTTTTGTATGCAAAGCACATGTTCTGAGACTAAGCTACAATCTCCTTCCCATAAGGTATAGTTCTCTCAGTTGCATGGGTTTGTCAGGGAACTGAATCCAGGATCTCTTGTACCCAAAAGCAATAAAGCACGCTCCTAGCTCAGGTTAGACAAGCCAATTCCCTCTTTATATTTGGGACTATGATCCCTGGCCATGCTGGCTGGGGATGACAGTAGTTATACTGAAAAACATTTAGGAGGCACCAGTTTAACAACTGCCCTTGACCAACACAACAAGGCTTTCTGCTTTGTTTTGTCAAAACCCTCAATATTTTTTTTCCAGGGTAGAAAATCTGAAAACCATAGATACAAAATGGGCAAGCCTGAAATACATTTCATATAACACAGTTCCACTTAGAATAAAGAATTAATATATAAAACATTCACAGACTAATGCCTACTATTGTCACATTGCACTAAGACATTTTATTAAAACATAATCACAGTAATACTTCCAAGTTGTCAGCGTCTAAAACTATTTGCCTCCTCTTTCTCCTGCAATGGTTCCATACATTTCTAATACACCAAATGAATATGCATTTATTGTATATGAGTATATGACACTGATTTACTGTTACTCAGACAAGAGCTTGGATAAACTCTCAGAATTTTCCATGTGCTAAGTCAAACCATTGGTTCCTCTCACTCACACTCACCTACTCAGATTGGCATCTTCCATCTCAAGCAAGTGTTATTTCCCAGTATCTGCTGAGATATTTTACTGGAGGTACAGGGAGTTTAGACCTAGGACCTACACAAGTGCTCTACTGCTTTCTTTGTCATACCAGGAGGAAAATATGCAAGGACTTAAAAAATATCTCTTTCACCAACAAATAACCACATACTTGTTGTTTACTTAAATGGCCATCATCACAGAATGTCAAAGGCAGGGTAGGCTTAAGGCTGATTTTAATCTTATTATGGATGTCTACCAAATCCTCAAAGCTTCCAGAATTACACAATTGGGAAGGGTCCTCAAGTGTGAGGATGCAGAACCTTTCCATCCTGACTCTTATAGGCATGTTACAGGTAATTCACTGGGGGCTGGGAGAAACATATGCACCCATTTTGCAAATGAGGGTTGCTATAGGGTGACAACCAAAAGCTTCTCCCCTCCCAACCAACAACAATAACCAGTGCGATCACCGCAACAGTGCTAGAACAGCATTCTTCCTCATACTTGAGCCAATGAGCTGGGTTGTGGAGGAAAGTGGGTGATCTCCCCATGGCTCAGCAGGCTGCAACAGACCCATGGACTGTGCACCTTTGATCTACCTGAACCCTCTTTTGTTGCAGGTAAATCTGCTACTGTTTTGCCACTGTATTACAGTACCTAATTTGTTTTTAAAAGTTCTGATGGAGGTCCAATGCAGAGGTGGGAACTGTGTGGTCCTCCAATATTGTCCTGAACATAAGTCAGCAAGTGCCCAACGAAACAGGTAGTTAGTGTGTAGAAGCTGTCAGGCAGTCAGTCCAGTCCTGGTCAGTCACAGGTTATCTGAGCGAGATGAAGGGGGAAAGCACGAAGGTGGTCGACAGCCATTCCAGAGGTTGTATCAACAGTCCAGATACATGAGCCAACAAGGAGTAAACAGAGTAGTTCAAAACATCGCTAGCCCAAGGTCCTGAGAGTACTTCCAGTCAACTAGATAAGACAGTTGTCAGCATTAAGGCTGAGAGAACACTGCTGGGATATTTATGGGTAGTTCCTTGAAGGCCACAGGTGCATAATTAGGTCAGTGTCTATTACTTAACTGACACTGGGTTTGGTGTTTCAGCTTCCACCACTCAACAAAAAATGGGGCATGTTGTCTCTAGAGTTTGCCAACTCCTGCTGGGAAGCCCCAGCCTCCATCTCCTTAGACTCAGAGAGAGTTCTACCACCAGGGCTGCACTTTCCTGGCAATCAGCCTCTTCCTCCTAATCTGAGTCATCCAGGGGATGAGCTATGACAAATATATTGCTTAAGTGAAACTCGCAGCAAGCCAAGCCATCACAACCAAGTGTGGGATATTGGTAGCTGCAGCTCCAACATCTGGAAAGCCAAACAGTTCCCACCTGGCTCTAATGAAAACAAGCCCATCATCTTCTGAGGAATTCTTTGTCCATTGTCAAACAGTAGGTACTGCCTGGAAGTTCTTCCTAAAGTTTAATCAAAATCATTTTTTCTGATTTAAACCCACTGGTTCAAGTCATACTGTATGGCGCTACTGGGAACAAAACTGCTCCATCCTCAATGTGTGAGTCTTTTAACTATCTGAATATGGCTACACTTTAATCTCCAAGCTAAACCTACCTGGCTCCTTTGACCTTTCCATGTAGGACTTGGTCTTCAGGTTCCTCACCGTCTTTGCCACTTTGCTCTTAATGGGAGAAGCAGCAATACTATCAAAGTTTTAAAATATCTAGATCAGAATACAAATATAAACAGCTAGCTATATGCTCGTTTTTCAAACTACAGTAAATGTCTCCCTTGTATCAGAAGTCAGTTTTCTACCTGTGATTTAAACTGAGGTTAACTGCAAGCTTATGTGTATATCTTCCACCTCCTTTGTTCAAACAAAGTGCTCCCAAAAGTTTGTTGATGGTTAACACTGACTTTAACTTTTTAAAAAAATGGCTCTGTGAGTGTTGGATGTGTCATTTACAGAATGTACCTTGGCTCCGGAGTCCTGATTCAAGCAAGCAATCCATAAACTCAGATATGTGTTAATTACGGGACATGTATAATATAAATGTAATTTTTCTTGTTTAAAAAAATCATATGGGAAGTCTATCTGTTGGGAAGCTTTCCACAGAAAAGATTACGTGAAAAATCCTTTAGCATTCAGATAGACCACTCACATCTATTAAGACCATGTCCACATAACCACAAACAAAGTAAGATAGACTATAAAAACTGAATCATTGTACCTTCCCTGTTCACAGCACCTCAACATCTCTGTGTCAACACTAAGGTAGTAAGGATGTGCTAGAACAGTGGCTCTTAACCTTTTCTTTACCAGAGACCCCCTTTAAATACCTTTTGCTGCTGCAGACCCCCAAGACTTAACTTAAGATTTAAAACCATAATACAGTTGTCCCTCTGTATCCATGGATTTGGTATCCACGGATTTAAGTATTCACGGCTTGAAAATATTTGTAAAAAAAAATAATAATCCAAAAACACACCTTGATTTTGCCATCTTATATAAGGGACACCATTTTGTTATGCCATTCCATATGATGGGACTTGAGTATTCACAGATTTTGGTATCCACTGGGGGTCCTGGAAACAAACCCCAGCGAATATGAAGAGGCAACTGTAATAATAATAATAGTACCTGATGATAATAATAATACAATTACACAATCCATTAAACTTTCCCTCAGAGACACTGGAGCGGGAGGGAAGACTTTTCACTTGCTTCTTCCTGCAAGTTTGTGGCTGGAGTGGATTGAATGGCAATGCACAGGCCCAGCCAGCCTGCCTGCCTTTGCCTTGGCTCCTATCACGTAGCCACTCCACTGCAGATAGGAGGTGGGCTGAGCAGCCTTCAAGCCTTTGCAGACCCCCTGTGAGGATATCACAGCCCCCTGGGGGTCCCTGGACCACAGGTTAAGAACCACTGTTCTAGAACATGGAACAGGTATATATTTGTAGGTGCAGTACTTGTTTCAATAAGCAATTGGGAGAAGTCAATTTGCTTTCAGGTTTTAAGAATGACCATGCAATGTAGTGGAATAACTACAAAACAGCTTATCAAGTGTGCATGTGGGTGCCTGCATTTGACCACCACCTCCAACGGTATAGCCCTCTAACATTTTATTCAGCATGCATTGATCTGAGCCACTGAAAAGGTTATAATTTCAGCAGACAAAGGCACTATGCTGGCATAAATACACCAGTGTAGGTGGTGACAGCACGAGGAAACAGGCTGCAGGTACACTGGCCATGAAGGCAATAAGGCATTGGAAAAACAGGCTGCTTTTTGTCTGCCTTTCCTTGCCACTGTTGTTGTGGCTTTGACAAAAAGTACAGTCATTAGTGTAATGCACCAACAGGACTCCAGCCAAAGTGCTTGAGTTGTCTGATAATTTGGTTTCCAAGTGCAAAGAAGTTAAGTGTGGCCATGCATGCGATAACCAGACCTCCACATGTATTGTTTCACCCCACCACTGTGGATTGTATGGGACCAGCTGCCTTGAAGACCACACTGGAACATGGGTGCTAAGCAGAGAGAGACTGAATAACATCAAACTCTTTTGTGTGCAGGGATTGAAGAAGAAGTGACAGTCTTAAACCTCCCTGAGAAACGTAGAGGAGATGGAAAGAAAAGACATAGGCTCAAACAAGAGGGTGGCTGCCACAAATGTGACTGACAACCAAGGTGTGTAGATTAATTGTGAAGAGTTTCATGTTGCCTTTATAGACTAGAGCCCTTGTGGGTAATGTTTTTTTATTCCTATCTCAGGCTTTCTTCTTATTCCTGTTTAGTTTTAAACCTGGATTAAGTCTGCTCACTTGCATACTTTTATATACAGCTGAATAGACCAACTGTTGGTTTTATTATGTATTGGCCCACTCCCATTATGATTATTATTGTTCATTTATTATCAGGTTTTAAAAATTCTTTTATTTTAAGCTGCTCATTTCATGTATCATGAGCTATTCTGGGCACAATCTTTGTGTAAACAAACATACAAATAAATGGATGCTCCATTTTGATTATGGCGATCAATGGCTCCGAGTCATAATGAAGAAGCATCACTATATTGGGTTCAGTATGCTGGGCAGCATGACCAGGAGGATCTTGTTGCATCCAAGCCCTGCTTATGGTCTTCTCATTGACATCTATGGGAAATGACCACTGTATGAACAGAATGCTGGACTAGACAGACCTTTAATCTCATCCAGGATTTCCCTTCTTATGTTCACTTATTAAGTCATGTCTGTAACTGTCCCCAAAGCAGAATGCTTAGGCTACTCTGTTTTCCTTCAGGGTGCTTTATTTTCTCCAGTATATTTCTCTCTGTATACTAATTATATGGTGTACAGGCATACCTTCATTAACAAAGCCTCTGACAAAGAAGCTCCTTTTTACACATTCCTGGCAAGACACCCCCCCTTCCTGGCATCTGTCTAGCTGCAAGCAGCATCAGCACTGGGAGGATGGGAAAGGAGAAACACAATCTTTTGGTATCAGGTTTCAGCAGCTTGTCTGCAGTAAACTGTATGCAGCAAAGCTTGAATTGGGAACGAATGGGATTGTGTTCTAGCCAATCCTCCTGTAGCCATGTCTACAGCAAGCAAGGCAAATTGCAGCTGTCTCCAGAATCCCTTGCCAAGTATGTTTGGACAACAAAATATAGAGAAAAGAGGAGAGCAGATAATCCTACGTCACCAGCTATCCCTAGCATTTAAAAAAAAGCATAGAACTATTAGTCCAGCCACCAAAATGGAAATCGTAAGAAAAATGAAGGCTAGAGAAATATTATTTTTTTTCTGGATGCATTTTAGAAAAAGCCTTCAGGTGGCCTCTAGAAGGTTTGACGGGTTTTTGTTTTCTTATGTAAGGCTTACTCTCCTTACTTATTTCATTTCACATGTCTGTATTTGTTTAGATTTGAATACCAAGTGTCCTGAAACACGTTGAACTAGTCTTTTTTTGTGGTGCAGGAACCTATCCCTATTCTTTCCATGTTATCTCTGCCTCTGAAGCCAAGTTTGCTTTTAAAGATGTAATGCCTAAGAATACATCTACTTCGTTAATTGAGGTATACCTGTACTTTATTTGAAAGCTGGACAATGGAGAAAGTTGCCAGGAAGAGAATCAGCTCCTTTAAAATGTGGTGCTGGAGGAGAGTTCAACAGATACCACGGTCTGCCAAAAAGACAAATAAATGGGTCCAAGAGCAAATCAAGCCTGAATTCTTTCCCTAGAAGCTAAGATGATTAAGCTGAGACTGTCATACTTAGGATGTATCATCAGAAGATATGACTTCTGAGAAAAGAGAAAAATGCTTGTCAAGGTAGAAGGCAGTAGGAAAAGAGGAAGACTGCATTATGGGTGGATAGGAAGCCAAGGATGTCCTGAGTTTTCAAGATTTGAACAGGGCTGTTGATGACAGGGTGGCTTGGAGGCCTCTCATTCATAGGGTCACCATAAGTCAAAGTCGACATCAGTTAACAACAACAAACTAGCACTCTCTCTCTCTCTCTCTCTCTCTCTCTCTCTCTCTCTCTCTCAAATAAATCATGTTCTTCTTCTTATGCCTTTAAACCAGGGATAAGGAAAGTTAGGCCGACATGCCTCATAGAGCCCACGCCGTTTTTTAATCCTTCACTCCCAAATTTTTGAGGGAAAATTTTGCTTTGAATTTTTAAAACCCCCAAATGTTCCCTGTACCTTCTAGGGGGCATGGAGGCAATTCTGTCATAGCCCCCCTCCCCGCTCTTTGAGGCCCAAGAGAAGCCGCCTTAAAACCAGGAAGTAAACTTGGGTGTGAGCCAGCATGCTGTAGTGGTTTGACCATTTCACTACATCTCTGGAGAACAGTGTTTGAATCCCCGTTCAGCCACGGAAACCCACTGGGTGACCTTAAGCAAGTCATATTCCTTCAGCCTCAGAGAAGGGTAAAGGCAACCCACCTCTGAACAAATCTTGCCAAGAAAACCCTGTGATAGGTTTGCCTTAGGGTTGCTGTAAGTCAGAAATGACTTGAAGACACATGACAACAAACCAGGGTGTAAAACAGCTTGCTGATATGCCCTAGAGACTTTAGAGGGGCATTCTGTGTTAAAAAAAATAGAAATAAAAAAAATCAAGAGGTGGAGAGTGTGGTAGGAGTGTAGTCCTCTGAGGTCTGGTGAGGGGCATTTTGGACCCCAGATCTTGGGTACTTAGTTACCCCTGCTTTAAAGATAGGAGGCTAGATAGGTATGTAAACACAGGCTTATAAAAAGCATGTAAACAATTATTTACCCTTAGGCCCCAGTTCTTGTTCACTCAACAAGAAAATGATCGAGCGCTCAATACAGCTTGCACTAGCATGTGTGGGAAAAACTGTTATAATCAACAAAACTCTAATGGAGTCAATCAGCAAGAAGAATCTAGAAGCCTCTGACGAAGCTTGCCATCTTCTTTAGTTGTTCTTACTCCATCAGCTGGTGCTGTTGTTCCAGTCAGATCTGAAGATCAAGAAACAATGGTGAAAGAGAACATCCTGTTATTCTTTCCATATATTAATGAATATCCTTATTGCTCTTCAACATGGGGCATCCAGTGGTCTGAGCAATATGTCTCTGATCTCACTGCTCCAGGGAGAAGAGCTCTCCGGTGCTCAGATCACAGGCTGCTGGTACCTTAAACAAAATGTTCAAAGAGCTTTTGCTTTTCATCTTTTTGGATTGGTGCTTCCAGTCCTCCAAACTAAAACCACAAGAATATACCAATGAGAATCCAGAGCTAGTGGGATATAATGACAGTACTGAACATGAAACAAGAAAAAAACCAGACACACTTGAATAGGCCCAATTTAGTAGTCCACCATGTTCCACTCCAGAATTATTATTTGAAATTAGGAAACGCTGGGATGGATCCAGACTTAGTCCTACTTTGGAAGACTCCCTGACTCAATGGTATTTAATTCAGTCAGGAACAAATTCAAGCCCTGCTGAGTTCAGTGAATCCATCCTAAACATGACATGGGGCTGAATCCTTTTATTAGTTCCAACTAGAGCAAACCCACTCCGGTCCACACACTCTGGTCCTCTGGGAGGAATTTGCTTCAGCCACAAAAATCTAGGCTGTCTGCAACCTCCCAGAGGGCCTTTTCAGTAATCGCCCCCAAATTATGGAATGGCCTGCCAAACGAGATCCGTCAGATGACGAGCCTGAGTAGCTTTAAAAAAGCACTAAAGACGGATATCTTTCGGCAGGCCCTTCCTAATTAGATCCCGGCCTCAGGAGCTCCTGGCCTCTTTTTTAGTCTGCTGGCTATTTATTATTTTTTTAATGTAATTTTAGATTAGTTGTTTTTAATTTATATTGGTTTAATATCTTTTTATGGGGGAGGGTGGGGGTGGGTGGTGTTTAGGGATTTTAATCTGTATTCGTATTTTAATTTTTGTAAGCTGCCCCGATTGTTTTTAACAGAGGGGCGGGGAATAAATAAATATTATTATTACTATTATTATTATTACCGAATTTGCACAATTCAACAACTGATTCAACAGGTCTAATCCAGTTGGGACTAACCAAGAGGATTCAAGCCCGAGCTTGAAAGCAGCCCTTTAAGTTTGCAATCCTTTGCACATTTCCTTGGGAATAAAGCCATTGAACTCAGTGGAGGATACTTCCAAATGTTTTTACAGGATCATGCTGATCTTTGTACAAGCTTATGCTGGTGATTAAGAAAAAATTGTAAAGTTCAACAAATCAAAGTAAAATAGAAGCAGCCTTACCCTGTAATTCTGCTGTATTCTTTGCTGTTTCTGCTTCAGTTTTCTTTCCACTGTCCCCTTTGATAGGGGCTGACTTGCCATCTACGGTGTCTGTTTTAATTGAGCCAAGGTTCATCAGGAGTTGCATGGCATCAAACCTTTCTCCACTGCCTTTCAGGTTCTCCAGAACTTTGAGGCACTTGTAAGATTTCAGCTCACTGACGTTCTCCTCCAGGAAGAGGAGGTAGAGGCTTAAGTCATCGTAGCTCCTTGTTTTGATTTTGAGGACATCAAACGTTGGCAGAAGCTCGTATACTTGGAGGATGTCTGTGCTTTGCCTCAATGGCACCAACAATGCATAGATCACAAGGGGCAAGAGAAGGACGTAGACGAGGAAGTTGATATAACTGAGCAGTTGGAAGACACCAACAGCAATCAGTTTGCACTGAAACCGTTCTGGAACAGTTGTATCATTCTTTAGGATTCCACTTTTGATGTTGCAGATAAACTCATCGGTCATTGAGGAAAGACTGATATAGTAGCCCAGGTAGAGGCAAGCCAGGAGAATAATTGTCAGTGTCAGCAAACGGCAAAATATGTACTTAATGATTAAGGTTTTGGAGCCCCTCTTTGTCTTCAGGTACTGTTCCACAATGGGGTATTTAAAGCAGCTGTCAGATATCTCCCAGAAGCTGGATTTGGGGGGGAAAAAGCCCACATCCAAAGGTATTACATGAGGATTTCATTTCTCTAAGAAACTATAAAAAACACACCCAGGAAGCAGGTATGACTGAAATTTCCTAACCAACCACGTCATACTTTTAAGATAAATTCTGGAAGAGCTGGTCTCTAACAAAGGCTAAGATCCTGCATGGGGAAATGGGTGGATCTCTACTCAATTTCCCCTTCTGCAAGACTCACCTTCTTTCTACGTCTCCTCAACATGGCCATGTAGTCATCCTGTGGAGGACTCCATGCAGATCCTGGACCTTGAGAATGGCTTCTTCATCATGCATCCAGCTATAGGGACACAGTTGGACACTTCTTGGTCACTCTCTAGCTCCCCCACCCTCTCCATGACTGTGTTGGCGGTGGGGGTGTAGGAGGAAAGTGAGTCACAAGGTGGCAGGGGTTATTGCACAAGGGGAGTAATGAATTTCTCCCTCCACAATGACCACAGTAAGATATACACTAGCATTAAACTAGCGTATGTCACTTAACAGAACTTAGTGACAATAACAACACTTTTATAGTGCCACATGTTTTTGCAGGTTAACCTATTTCATCTAATCAATGACATATAGAGCAAAGGTGATGGTCACAATGTAACTGCTAGTTCCAACCAGAGAAAATCCCATGAATCAATGAGATTTGCATCAATGTTGGGTTATTATTCAGCAGTGGATTCAGTGGGCCTACTCTAGCTGGGACTAGCAACTGGATTTAAAATAATGATAGTAGTGTGTGTGCGTTTATGTGCATGCAGAGCTTGAAAAACAACTTTTTAAGACTTTAAATCCCAGAACCCTAGCCACACTAACACTGCCAGTGGGGATTTGTGGGAATCCAAGGGTTGTTTTTTTTTTAAAAAAAGCTATGTGTATTTACAGTATTGCTCTGGGCCAGGAGAACCCCTCTGCCACTGACGAGAGCAGCAATGACTATTGGGAATTTAGTTTCCAGGTGTATAGCAATTAAATGCTGAAAACTCAAATAAGGATATGTATGTGAAAATCAGATTCCAGTGAGTTAATTCCGTCTGTCTTGCCTCACCCCACCCTCCAATCAGATGCCCAGTCACAAAACATTTGGATGGTATGTCAGATTTTATCCTTTTTCCTCACAGCCTCGAATGGTTCCTTTTTTGTACTAAAATTCCCCAAATCCTCCAGAATTGTGATCCCAAAAAAGCCTGTTCCAAACTCTGCTATTCCCCACATTATAGGGCTTTTTCTAAGTTAAACATTGGTTAAAACAAAAACAACAAAAAACAAGCCTGTGCTTCTTGCTAACTATCTTGCCGTGACTTTGTATTTATTTTGTAATCTGGATATGGGTGGTCTATGTATTTTTCAGTGAAGTTCCTTAAAAATAAATTTAGAAACTGGGAAACAAAATGTAGCAAAGGTTGTACCATTACCTCTGAGCAAGATTCTCACTGTGGATTGGCACAGAGCCAGCTGTGTCCCTCGCATCACCATTACAGCAGCTGTTAGCAGCTTTGATTGCTCTGTTATAGGCCTTGTCAAGTTCTTCCATAATAAATTTCAGGTCTGAGCAAAGGTGGGGTGCTGAAGTGAAGCGCCAGAAGAGACATGGTAGGTACAGCAAGATTGCAACTAGCAGAAGAATGTATGGGAAAAACTAGAAAAAGAAAATCATCAAAATGTGGAATTAGGTCAGATCAGATCAATTTACAACAGAACTGCCATGACATTTTACAAAAATGAATGCATGTGGCAACTAATGTAGGGTTTATTTTTGCAAAGTAGACTGGGGAAATAAAAAAATAATTTTAGGTTGAAATCCTTTGAACACTTACAATAGGGTTAGATATTGATTATGCTGTTAATGTTACTGTGAAAATATGATAGGGAGCAACTGGTTCTTGGACTGTAACAAACATCAAATGTAGACACAACATCTAATGGATGGTGTAAGTTGCTGTCCAACAATTATCCCGAGGGCCACAAGTTCCTCAGCCCTGCTCTAGAATCAATTTGTTTTGTTCGCTTTTATGTTTCATACTTACGTAAGGTTTAATACTTAAAAATCAACATTTGTATTACACTTTCATTGCTCTAATATCATCACAGGCATTAACATGCAATCCTGTAGTCTGTCAGTATTATTATCTATTAGGATGCAAAGGGTCCTCATAGCACCTTTGAAACTGAGAAAAAGAATTTGTAGCATAAACTTTCATAGACTTGGGGCTGAATCCACACTACACAAATAATCCAGATTGAAGCTGGATTATTTGCCATGGGTCCTTTGAATGGAATCCTGGGATTTGTAATTTGGTGAGGCACTAGCACTCTTTGGCAGAGAAGGCTAAAGACCTTGTAAAACTACAAATCCCAGGGTTCCCTAGGAAGGAGCCATGGTAAATAATCCAGTTTCAAACCAGATTATTTGTGTAGTGTAGGTTCAGACCTACTTCCTCAGATGTATTAGGGTTAGTGTTCTAGGAAATGCTTGCTGAGTAACCCTGGTTGAGACTGCCAGAGTTTTCCTTGGACCTGCTCTTCTCGCACAGTATCTTCTGGTAGAAGAAAAAGAAAGAGATGAAGTTTCTCCCATCACTTCGTCTCTTATGTCAAGTTGCTTAATTTCTGCTCTGAAGGACACTTTTCAAAGCAGAGGAGCAAGATTAGTCCTTATTCCTATTTATTATTACTTATTATTAAATAGTTCTATGGTAGATTTTAGCAGGACTTGCAGGGCACTCTTTCATAGCTTATAGGTGTATCTACACTGCACAGATTTTTAATTTGATCCACTTTAACTGTCATGGCTCCATTCTTAGTGGATTACAGTACAAGCTGAACATGAGTCAGCAGTGTGATGTAGCAGCTAAAAAAGCCAATGCGATTCTAGGCTGCATTACTAGTATAGCGTCTAGATCAAGGGACGTAATAGTGCCACTCTATTCTGCTTTGGTCAGGCCTCACCTGAAATACTGTGTCCAGTTCTGGGCAACATAATTCAAGAAGGATGTTGAGAAGCTGGACCGTGTCCAGAGGAGGGCAACCAAGATGATGGAAGGTCTGGAAGCCATGCCCTATGAGCAGCTTAGGGAGCTGGGCATGTTTAGCCTGGAGAAGGGAAGGTTGAGCGGTGACATGATAGCCATGTTTAAATATTTGAAGGGATGTCATACTGAGGATGGAGCAAGCTTGTTTTCTGCTGCTCCAGAGACTAGGACATGGAGCAATGGGTTCAAACTACAGGAGAAGAGATTCCACCTAAACATTAGGAGGAACTTCTGACAGTAAGAGCTGTTTGGCAGTGGGATGCACTGCCTCGTAGTGTGGTGGAATCTCCTTCTTTGGAGGTTTTTAAACAGAGGCTGGATGGCCATCTGTTAGGAATGATTTGATTGTGTATTCCTGCATGGCAGGGGGTTGGACTGGATGGCCCTTGTGGTCTCTTCCAATGCTATGATTCTATGGAATCCAGGAATTTGTAATTTAGTGAAGTACTTAGAATGCTCTGCTAGACAACTCTAGTGCACTCCCCTGAACTGCAGAACTAGAGTTCTTTAGCAGAGAATCTTAAGACCCTCACCAAACTATAAATCCTTGGATTCCATAGGATAGCCATGGGAGTTAAAGTACTATCAAATCGATACAACTGCATAGTGCAGATATACCTTCTGTCTCTACCTTCGCCAAACCATAATATGATAGAGAGGTAGCTAGGAGTTTTGCAAAAGCTTGTGATTGGGTGGGGAATATATTTTTGAGCCATAGATAAAATAATTTTATGTAGGGGTTCCCTGAGACCTGAAAATAATTTGAAGAGTTCCTCCAGAGTAAAAAGGTTGAGAAAGGCTCCACTAAACTGTAGGAGCAAGAGCTTGAAGGTGTTAGTGTCATGTTGTTTGACAATTTAAGCAAGGTTGACACAATATTCCCATCATTTTGGGCTGTTAATGATACTGCGATAAAGGACAAGATTGGAAAGATCAGACAGACCAAGCATAAATGTGAACATTAAGTGCCAAATCAGTCTTTAGCTGTGGTTTGAAAATTTAGAATTCACTGCTACGCCTGGAAAGTGAAACATTAGATGGAAAGAATTGCAGCAATATGGGAAAGTGCCAAAGAAAGGCTGGCTCATTCACCCATTCTTTATTCCTCTGAGCAATGAGCCTGTATCTGGGAAATGAACTAAGCAATCTTTGCAGTGTCCAGGAAATGAAAGCAGTCCTGAAGAGCACATACCACCAAGAATATTTTAAAACCCAAAAACAAACAGATCAAGAAGGAGTTATATCAAAACATTTTTTTAAACTCACAATCTGTTTCTACATCTGAAGGTGAGCTGTTTTAGACTCTGAACCTCACTTGTCTCCTTTATCCTTATTTCCTTTAAAATATGTGTTTTTCTTTTTTCTAGAACAGCACTTTCTACTTCACTATGATGAAGCACTGCTGATGTGGGCCAATATTCTGTATCAGATGATGTTCCAACTGCTGGCAGAATGAACTTCCTTCTCCCTGTGCAACAGATGCCTCATAAAATAGGTTGGGGAGAAGCTATGATGGTGACAATAGTGTTACATTTGTGACTAATTAATGATCAGTGATACAGAACAGTTACAGATGAGTAAACCTACGTACTGGTAACTGTCCTGTATTCACAATCACTACTTAGTCACAATTGTGACACTACAGTTGTCCCTTAACATTCGCTGGGGTTTGGTTCCAGGACCCCCCGTCAATACCCAAATCCGTGAATACTCAAGTCCCATTATATGCAATGGCATAGCAAAATGGTGTCCCTTATATAATATGGCAAAATCAAGGTTTGCCTTTTGAATTCTTATTTTTTAAAGAATACTTTCAAGCCGTGAATACTTAAAACTGTGAATGCCAAATCCGTGAATGTGGGGGGACAACTGTACTGCCATGATTGTAACTCTTCCCACAACCTACTTTGCCAGGCATCAACGGCAATTGGGGAGATCTCTTTGGCTGGTGACCGGGGTGCAGGAAGAATGATGTTTCCACCCTGCTCCTGCCAATGAACAAGGCCTGTGACAAGGACTTGCAACAGGAGTTCTGCTTCTGATAGTTGCTGGCTCACTCACTGGTGGGAGGGGGTGATATCCTTTACTTGGTGCCCCGGTCACCAGCTGAATGGATCTCCATCACACAATCTGGAGGTTGGTTCTTAAGGTGAACTGGTGTGGCATTCACATAGTCATGCTGAATACAAATCTGTTACAGATTTGTAACTCCAGGTTATGAAGCTGTAACAGCACTACTGAATACCACCCAATATCAATACCAACTTGGTCAAAATCAGTTGATAAAAGTCTATCCTATAGGGGGGAAATACAGAAATGTGAAATGTTTGCTCATGAAGCACCCAAAGTAGATGATGGATCAGGTTTAAACCTTACCGTTTAAATAAGTAAGTAAGTAATACATGAGTTGCATGACAGACATTTCTGCAGGCTAAAGTGGAGCTAGGAAAAAGTTACTTTTTTGAACTGCAAGTGCCAGAATCTCCCAGCTAGCATGGGTATTACAGAGGTCGTGGACAAAAATGTAACTTTCCCAAGCTCTGGCTAGAACAGTGTCAGTTACTCACAAACAATGGCTTCCTCCTCACACACACTGTAAGTAACTGGCTTTTCCTTAGAGGAATTACTGTATATATCTTGTGAATCTCAATTTTTCTCTTCCCTAATGAGCAGCTGACACAGCAGCTTCTGGATGAGAGTGAGGTTTGGCAACACAAGAAACTTCTTTAGTTATATCAGGACAGACTGTTTGTTCACCCAGACCAATATGATCTACTGCAAATTTGACACCTGCCAGATGAGTCAACCTACAACTCCTATTGATGCTGGTCAGTGTGCTTGGTGGAGATGATAGAAGCTGCAGTACAAGTCATGTGGAAGACAAAGGGTTGGATAAGCCTAGTTTCTTCTCTGACAGGCTGGGTGGGTGGGTCTCCAGAATCTTTCATGACACCTGTTAATTGCTCTCTTTTTTAAAAAAGACTACAGATTCCAGGGGTTCAACTTGTAATCTTCTGCATGCTGAGAACATGCTCTATTAATCAGGGTGCAACTACTGAGTCCTTGAAAGACTTCCAAATTAGGCAATGCTTCAGTGCTTCAGGTTCCATTACGTACACTACAACTCTAAACAAAACATCTTGCCTTCCTTGAAGTCCTTATCCTTTGCCTTTATTATGAATTTACATAAGCTCTCCAAGTGTTATAATACTACAATTCCCATCACACTAACCATAAGTCACTGTTTTGAGATGATGGGAATTGTTGATATCAACTGTCAAATCAACTTCAGTTTATGGCAACCCTATGAATGAGATTGTTCCAAGAGTCCTGGTCATCAACTGCCTTGCAGACTCAGGGCTGTGGATTCTTTTGACTGAATCAAATGAAGTTTGTAATGGTTCCACCCCCCCCCCTACTGCCTTCCATTTCACCCAGCATTATCATATTTTCCAGTGAGTCACATTTTCTCATGTTAAATCCAAAGTACGACAGCCTATGTTTAGTCATCTCGGCTTCTAACTATCACACATTGGAAACTGCTTGGAGACTACCTAGAGTGATATAAAACGGTGTAGATGTGTAGGTGCTATTGCTTAACAATTTATAGGCCACTCTGAGAGCCTTTGTGGCTGAAGAATGGGCTATAAATACCTAAAATAAATAAATAATAAATTCTAGGGAGAGTTCAGGCTAGATTTGCTCTAGGACCCATTCATTTGTGTTTTTTAACAGCCCATGTTATCTGCAGAGCTCTCCTCCAGGACCACTTTTCAAATGCTTTGATTCTCTACCTGTCAGCTTTCATCACTGTCCAAATTTCACACCCATACTTAGAAATCAGAAATTTATATATATGCATGTATATAATTCTTTAAAAGTTTTTTTTTAAAAAGCAATTGCTCTAACTAAACTTCTTTCCCCAGGTAGCTGCCCACAGATAGCAGGTAACAAGTGGAAGATGAATTCTCTTCCTCTTTTGTGTTGCCACAGTGTGAGTAGCAGCTAATGGTCATCTTGACAGCTAGAGTATAATACAAGTGCAGTTCATACCAGGCATAAGAACTCTATGCCTTTTCAGATGCTGCTGAACTGCAATTCCCATCAGCCTTAGCCAACATAGCTAATGACAATGAGTGCTGGAGTTGTAGTTCAACAACACCTAGAGGGCACCCAGACACTATTCTAACACTCTTCCTGGATTGCACCACTTCAGTTAGCAGATGGGTTAAGGGGAGTGTTTTGTTTCTTTCCTATATTGCAGCAGAGCAGAAGAGGCTGTAAAAAGAAAATATGTTTGTCAGGGAGAAGATCAGACTAAAGCTTTCCCTGACATTTTGCATATTTTGATACTGGGGAATATTCAATCACACAATGCTCCTACTTGCCACCTTTAAGTGGCACAGATTCAAACACTTCTCCTCTGCCATCTGTTCTTTGTGCAATTTGAGAATGGAAACAAATGGACAGAATTGCTATATAGTAAGGAAATCTTTTTAAAAAAAATTTCTTTGTAGGACTTTATCACACTACACTGTTATAGTGTTTAGCACTTGAACTACAAAGGCTGCATCCTGTGGAATCCTGGTGTTTCTAATTTGATGAGGGACTAGAGCTCTCTGGCTGAGAATGCTAAATACCCCTCCCTAAATGGCAAATCCCAGGATTCCACAGGAGGCAGCCATAGCAGTTCAAGTGGAATAATAGTGCTATAACAGTATAGTGTGATATTCTGCTAAGTCAGTTAGAAGCCAGGTTTTCTTAACAGTGACTCCTAAAGTATGGAACTCCTTCCCAAGAAACGTATGACTGGCTCCTTCAGCAGAAATATTCACAAAGACTTCTTAAAATTTTATGAACATACCTGTTTAAAATAGTTTTTAACTGATGTATATGTTGGATATTAAGCCACCATGATGGAGTGGATTTGAGTGTTGGACTACGACTCTGGAAACCAGGGTTCAAACCCCTGCTCAGCCACAGAAACCCACTGGGTGAACTTGGGCAAGACACATTCTCTCAGCCTCAGAGGAAGTAACCCCCCCTTCTGAACAAATCTTGCCAAGAAACCCAATGATAGATTCCCCTTAGGATTGCCATAAGTTGGAAACAATATGAAGGCACACAACAACAACTTGCTAGGTATGCTGCCATTTAATTATTTTATTGCTGTGGCTGGGAAAAAGTTTTAAACCACTTTATATTTTAATAAAAAATGTCATGTTAATATTATTTAACTATCCTTTTAAAAATCAAATGGCATTTCATTTTTTAAATTTTAATGCTTTATTGATATTGTTATATTACACTGTATTTTATAGCTATGTAGTTATTCGCTACCTCAGATGGACATAATCCAAAAAGACATATGAAATTTATTTTAAACAAATATATATGTCAGGATCCTATGGAATACACCATTCACATAATGAACCATGACTGGTTCTTCTCTTGCTGTGTTTGTGAAAATAAAGGGAAGAGGAGGTGGCAGTGGCAGGATTAGGAAACTGTCCACTTTCTGCTTATTCTGGGAGATGGGGATCCACAGAGTCAAGGTAATATGGGATACATGATTTGAACAATTATCCCATGGTACAGGTGATTATTCACACCAATGGCTCTGTGAACTCCCCCCCTCCCACCAGCCAGGAACTTGAAAAATAAAAGGCTTGGTTCCAGGTACCTTCTCCCATTGGCACTGCCTATTTCATTTTCCTTCTTCTTGCTGTCACTGACTTTGTAATGGGCATAACTAGAATGGCAGAGCCAAGAAGATTCAAGCCGTACATTTTAGCAATACCATATGCAGATATATTTACAAAAAAATGTACTTTAATACGTGGACAAGAAAGCTCATATAGCAACATGAGACAAGCAATGACAGGAACTGATCTGGATTTTCACTTAAGGGAAAAGAAGGAACAGGAAGAGGGTGATAAGAATAAGAATCTTTAACTGTACAAACTTTGTGAAGCCAGAGTGGAAGGTGTCCTGAGTCACTCTGAGAAAGCTGTTTTTGCTGTACAGCTGCCCAGCAGTAAGAGTCCACATAAGCAGCCTGGCGCCAAGAAAATGAACTTGGAGAAAAGCAGCTCATCTGTGTACCTAGGAAATAAAGTAGAATGCATTGCTAAAAAGAAGAGGAGGAAGAAGAGTCACATATAGGCTGCAATGCAGTGATGAAGGATTTAAAATCAATGTACAGTGGACCCTCAGTATCCACAGGCTTTGGATCCACAGATTTAACCAACCATGGACTGAAAATGCAGAAATAGTTATTTTAAAAAACCCCTGAGATCTAGCGCAACCAGGCCAAGAAGCAGCCCCAAGGCAGCAGTGGAGGTGACATCAAGGCCCAGCCACTGGGCATGCATTCTTAGGCCTTGAGAAGTGGGAGGCTGGCAGGCTCCTCAGAAGCGAGTGATATGGCATACAGATTAATACAGTGATATAGTGCAGGGTAGCAGCAGTGGTGGTGATAAGACTGACCAGCAGGGATTGCATGAAGCATGTATTCTTTGGGCTCCCCCGCCTCTGGAGAGAATGCCAGCCACCCGCTTCTGCCTTTGGAAAGAACAAGCAGAAGTGCTTTCTGCTTTTTCATTTGAAAGGTGTAAGTGGGTGGGTGGCATGTTCCCCAGAGGTGGAGAGCATGAAGAATGTGGACATTACCACACACCTGCTGGCTGGGGCTTACTACCACCAACACCCTGAAGCTTGAGGTTGTTGTGTACACAACAAGGGCTAGGGAATTGCAAGGCCTAAGAATGTGAGTTGGGCCTTGCTACCACCTCCACTGATGCTCTGGGACCGCTTCTTGGCTTGGTTGCACTAGCTCTCAGATACAATATCCCCCCCTGACTTTTTCTGCATTTACATAGTACCAGAGGTGGGGGGGGGGCTGAAGAATGTGTGCCTTATGGTGCAACCGCTGGCTATGGCTTGCCACCACCTCCACTGCTGCCATATGCCATTTCATTAATAGGGACTTCCGCATCCATGTTTTTTGGTATCCACACAGGATACTGGAACCAAACCCACATGGATATTAAGGACCCACTGTATAGATGCATCAGAATCAAGTAAAAATGTTTTTGCCCGGGTACATTTTTTATGTTCCATGTACATTGTTCATGTGAGTTCACAAGCCCTCTCTCTCTCTCTCTCACATCTGTAGTTTTTAACACTCTATTATGGTCCCTTTCACATTTCACAATTATAGCACTATGATTCCACCTTAACTGCCACGGTTCCATCTTATGATACATTCCTGAGATTTGAGTTTAAGGAGGAGTGCATTAAGAATTCTTGGCCAGGGAATTCTAGTGCCTCCCCATGCTACAAAATCCAGGATTCCATAAGATGTGAGGGCGATCTGGCTGTGACATAAGATGCAACCATGACAGTTCAAGCGGAATCATAGCGCTATAATGATGTAGTGTGAAAAGGCCCCATAAGGTATAACCTGCAGAAAGAAAACCAGGAAGCCTATCCTTCTTCCTAACATGCTGTTTTATTCTGTGCAGAGAGTTTAGTACTGTTAACCCAGATTAAGATTATTCACCCCAGGTGTAAAACTCACTACAACTCACAGTTTACTTAACATGACTTCCACTAGAATTTGCTGATGTTTCCTGTACAGTGTCCCTCATCTCCACAGAAATGGATGCCACTGGCTATGCCAACACAAATCCAGTTATATTTATGTATAAGAGGATCCATTTTTACCACAAAGAGTTGAAGCTTTTAAATAATAGTTTCCAATATATGTTGCAATACACATCCATCATCTGATGAATAGCAACTTCTACATGCACATGATACCACAGTCTGAAATAGTTTTGTTGACAGTGTAGATAAAGACATTTAGTGTGAGTCATGACTGTCATTCATCAGAAAGGCGGTTGTCATGCTATACTCAAAATGGTCACAGGGCTCCCTTATGAAAACAGTGTCTTGTTTATCTAAGTTACAGTGGTATACAAAATAGATCTAGATAAATTGGCCTGGACCCCAATAGTTCTTTTCTTCCTAAATATCTGGTGGTGTGGAGAGAGGGAAGGAGAAAGGGTCTTTACAAAGATCTGCTACAAAAAGACTGCTGTTAGCTAAGGCATCAGCATAGCAACTATGTATTCATCATTGTCAAAGTCCTCTTGGTATGTCAATACTGTCCGAATGTCATAAGAATTCACACTGCAAACCTACAGTCCTTGGGGCAGCTTGAAAATAGACTCCCTTAATGTCAATGGGGCTTATTCCCAAGTAGAGGACCACAATCTTTTAGGCTACAATCCTGTACTCAACTCACCTGGAATTGAGATCCAATAAACTCACTGGGACCTTTGTGGGCTGCAGTCCACACTTTCCAAAAAGTAACTTTTCAAAGCTCTGATTGTGCTTGTACTTTATACATATTCTAGAAACTAGTCATTCATTTCAAGTAATATTTTAAAATGTTCCCTTGGTCCTTGGGCTCTCTCCCTTGAACAGATGGATATTTAAACTACTTATACCCCTCTTCTTCCTTTTTAGGGTTTCTGTATGGAATGCAGCCAAATGTAGCACAGTGCAAATAAAAACAATAAAACTATAGGGAGGTATCCTCGGGCTGGAAGAGATTCGTTTCAATAGGGTCTGCTATTCCCATTCCATAACTAAAAATAAAGAAAACTGCTTGGGTGAATAAGAGCTCTTCTTTTCCTTTCATGTGCTTTTCACCAAAAACACTGCAGTATAGATGGCAAACAAGTTTTTTTTTAAAGGAAGAATATTCTACCAAATGAGCACCACTGCTTGGAAAGCCATTTCTTTTATTAAGTAACTAGATGTTACTTGCAAATAAGCTATTTCCATCCAGAAAGAATGATAATTGGCCTAAATCCAATAATTTGTTCCAACCACAGCAGACCCACTGAATCAATGGGAACCTGGTAAGTCAAGACTTATATATGTTCCATTGATCTGATGGGTCTATTCCAGGTCAGACCAATTACTGTATTAAGGCCCTTTAAAAATTCTTATCCCTCTCTCTATCTCTCTCTTTGGCGTTTCTTCACAAACAAAGATTCAGGAAGGACTCATCCTGCGCTTTCTGCAAGCGCGCTGATGACTAAAAAGGCCAATCCGAGATAAACAAGTTCAGTTGCAGAAAGCACAGCAGAAGGTCTTCTTGGGTGATGTTTCCGGGTTGTGATTCTTTCTGCGTTGCCGTTTCTCTTCAAGACTTGTTCAGCATGAGTTCTCAAATAAGGCTGCAGCATTGTGGACAGTGCGTCTCCATGCTTCCCGATGTGAGGCCAAGGCGGACCACTGTTGGTGATCAATTTGGCTGAGTCTGAGATGTTGTTTCAGGGAGTCCTTGTATCGCTTTTTTGGAGCGCCCCTCTTACGCTGACCCGTGGCGAGTTCACCGTAGAGTACTATTTTGGGGAGGCGATGGTCCTCCATCCTAGAAACGTGCCCTGCCCAGCGCAGCTGTGTTCTCAATGTCATGGCCTCAATGCTGGTGATCCCTGCTTGCTTAAGGACAGCAACATTCGCCCTCCCCCTCCCCCGCCAAAGCGACCACGGGGCCTCCGGAGGCCTCATAGTCGCTTTCCCCCGCCTCCCCCCTCCCGCCCAAGGCCTTCATGGGGCCTCCGGAGCGTCTCCGGCCCTCCCAAAACCCATGAATATTCAAAACCATAAATGCTAAGTTTGCGAATGTGGAGGGGCAACTGTATAGCATTTTGGGACCAGTTTAACTACTATGGCTCCAGCCTGTGGAATCTTGGGACTTGTAGTCTGGTGAGACACTAATAATTCTCCACTGGATAGCTGTAATGCATTCCCCTGGGCACTAGAACTTTACAGCAGAGAATTCTAGATATGTCACCAAACTACTAATTCCAGATTCCAAAGGATGAAGCCATGGCAGTTAAAGTGGGATCAATCTGCTATAATTGTGTAACATGAATACAGTCTCAGTGCTAAAGTAAGAAGTGTGCAGCCAGCTACAGCAATACTATCAATTACACTTATTTCACAGCTGCCTGTTAAATATAGATCAGAATATAAATCATCAGAAAAAAGGAGATGCTGTGAGAATGAAGCAAGGAAGATGTAGGACCTGCTAGGGTCACTAAGAAAGAAAAGGCAGCTTTGGTTGACTAGAGTGTTGAAAAATGTGGTTATTACCAAATGTTGCAAAGAGTTGTAGCTCTTAGGTCAAATGAAGAGTTTTGCTTTGCAGCTCTTTCCAAATGGAATGTCACCCTCCCCTTTATGAAACATAATCTCTGGCAGCTGTGAAACTCCATCATTTCTCATTCATGGAAAGTCCCGCTGCTTATTGTTAGCAGAGTTTAAAAAAAGAGTAGCAACAAAGGAGATGAGAAGGCCACAAAGAAGGGATTCTAAATATCAGCTGGGCATTCCAGTTTCACATATTTATATAAGCCCCAACTGACAAAACCATTTTTTAAAAAGAGGCAAATGCATTTTGATGTTGACAGTTGCAAGAGCATGTCATAAAACTTGTTTGAGCAAGTTTGCCTTGAGCCCAACAGACTCACCTAGAAATAGAATTACTCCAACTTGCTTCATACAACTAGGGCCACAATCCTGCACAGTTCAAGCAGTAGCTCTGTGTGTGCAACTACAGCTACCCTGAGCCATTTTTCACCTGCCAGGTCTCCTACAGACCTGCTGAAGAAGCCCTCCCCAGCCATTCCATGTGGGGAGGGGAATCACAGAAGTGTCTGGCTATATCCTCATAGCCAGATACAAGGAGATTACATAATCATCTGGGGTCTTCCAGGATCCTTCCAAAGTTACAATGGCATGGTATAATCATTTCGTGTCTGGCTACAGGGACATAGCCAAATGTTTCTGTGATTCTGCCTCCCTACTAGGCACAGAATGGCTGGTGTGTGTGTGTGTGTGTGTGTGTCAGCAGGTTTATTTTAGGTTGGGGTGGGGCTTTGGGCACTGCAGAGGGAGGGAGGAAATACCAACCTATTTTCCAAAAATAGATTTATGCAGGCATAACATTAACTTACACCTGCATATACCACTAACAGGAGGCTAGCCTAAGAGTGCTAGTAGTATATAACCCTCGCATCATTGACACAATGAACTAGCTTGTATGTAACATCAAACCACTGTATAATGCAATATGCAGAAGTTGGAACTAATCTCAGCAATCCCTGATGCTCATACAATTCCCTGCAGAGCTCTGAAAAGTTTCTTTTTTTGGATTACAACTCTCAGTCTACCAGTCAGCATGGAAGATTTCTATAGATTTTTTTATAATTCCGAGAAAATAATTATCCCAAGTTCTGCTCCCTACTCCCTACTCCTGCCATGCCAGTGGGAGCAGCTGAACAAGTTCAGTCCAGCTTTTAAAGAAGCTAACCATGGTGCTGAAGTTATCAGGGGACAGGGTTCAGCACCTTGTATGGCCCCCTTAAAGTTCAGACTAAAACCTGGAGTAGCTTCACTGTTCCCCTGATATGGAAACCACCAACCATCATTGCATTCACCCAAGTATATAGAACAGTGGCTCTTAACCTTTTCTTTACCAGGGACCCCCTTTGAATATCTTTTGTTGCTGCTGACCCCCAAGCCTTAACTCAAGATTTAAAACCCTAATAATAATACCTGATAATAACAATAATACAATTACACCATCCATTAACCTTCCCTCAGAGGCACTGGAGGACGACAGAAGACTTTTCTCCTGCTTCTTCCTGCAACTTTGTGCCTGGAGTGGATTGAATGGTAATGTGCAGGCCAACCCATCCAGCCTGCCTTTTGCCTTGGTTCCAGTCACGCGGCCACTCCAGGGGGACAAGGTGAGCTGAGCAGCCTTGAAGACTTTGTGAATCCCCTGTGAGGACATTGTGGGCTCCTTGGGGTCCCCAGATCACAGATTAAGAACTCCAGATATAGAGCATATAGCACTGATTCAGTACTACAAATGAACTAGCTGTATGAGACTTTAAGTATAGTAACAGACAGAATGCTTGACTAAGACTAGAAGGAAGCTCTGGGTTCACATTCTGATCCAACTAGGACGTTTACTAGGTGACTTTGGGACAGTTACTTTTTCAGCTTAACACACAGCAACACAATGAAAACTGACTTATTTTGACAACCATTTTCCAAGTCCCCCCATCTTCTGTTTCTGCTATTTGTTTTCACAGCTGTTGGTGTGAAGCCATTCAGTTATATTTATATAGCATAATCATCTTTATTTTGTGATATTGTAAGCTGATTTCAATTTAAGTACGCTTTTTGTCTAGAAAGTCTTGGTATACAAACAAACAAACCAAGTAGTTTTCAAGCTTTTCAGACCCACATTTAACCCAAAAATGCAATAAGGGACTATTAAATCTCACTATGTTAGTCTTTCTTAACCCATCCCTCTCAACCCAACCCAGCGCCCCAGTCTACCTTCTATTTAAAATGAAATAACTAGACTCACAAAGTTATGCATGTCACCTCAATGAATAAAGCCTCAAGCCTGCAGCCTAATGGTGAAAAATGATAGGATTTTTACAGAAGGGGTTACTTTTATACACCCACATTTTTTTTTATAAATCAGAAGTATCATTCTTCTTGCTCACACTAGAAAGGACTGTCCTGCCAAAATATTTTACTCCCGAGTTGACATAAAGTAGTTTTCCAGATGTGCCATCCAGACATGTTTACCTATAACTCCCACCACCCCCAGCCATGAAGTATAGCAGCTGCCTCATTATGGCAAAATAAAACCACCACACCACCCTTCACATCATGAGTTCACAACCTTTGGGGCTATCTTTGTACATGCAACAGCATTGTAAATGAAGCAGCTCACAACTGGATTTGCTTTCTTTGTGAACTGTAAATGACAGACAATAAAAGCAACATGATTCACTTATTAAGGGTGAGGCTGAGCTATGCCAATGTTATCAATCTGAACTTTGATGCCAATTTCTATTTATTTAGGTTTTTCAGAGCTTGGAAATGTTAACTTTTTGGACAATAACTCCACCCCAGTCAGTATGGCCAACGGGGAATTCTGGGAGTTGTAGCCCAAATTGTAATTTTTCCAGTCACTGTTTTTTTGTTTTTTAACCCTCCTCTTTTCCTTAGGGCAGCATACTGTATTATGGTACACAGACATACAATGCTTATGGAGAAAAGTCAGGCAAAAGAAAGGCAGAAGGGGAGAAGAACACACACACACACACACACACACACACACAATTTTAGGAAGATAACACAGCTTCATGTAAGAAAACAACATATGGGTTACAAAAACAGTTGATAGAACTGGCCCAGGATGAGGTAGATATTTTTCACACTGCAAGCCTCTAAAACACATTATTTATATACAAGAGGGAAAACAATAAAATACTGCAGTGCAGATTGCTGCTATTCAAGATACCAGCCAGGCCTGTCCTTTTCTAGACTACTTCATTCCATTTCTCCTTCCCTCCTAAATTTTCCATGTTTTTTTAACTATCACCCAGCATCCTGTGGACACCAGGCATACTTGGTCTGTACTGCTTTATGGGGTCTCTCCCCACTTCAATGTTTTCTCTATTTCTTCAAATCTTGGCTTCCACTGGGCCTGTTAATATTTCCCCTTGTATGTAGATAGTACTGTTATTGTCTACTAAGGATTGGTACCAGTCAGAAAGCATTTGCTATTTGTATATAGCATTTACATAAACTCACATTTTTAGAAGCAAAGTTATGGTTTCCATCCAGATGGGAAAGTTATGTACAAATTAAACGAGGACTTTGATTTAACTTGACTTTCAAAATAATCCTATGGATGATTTTTGAATGCTAAAAGGATGGGGAGTAGGATTATTCCCTTGTTAGGTACACTCCCAGTTATCAAAATGCTTTAATTACAGTATTTATTTTAAAGTAAACCTCTCACTATTTCTTGCCCAGCAGCAGAACAGCCAACCTTTGAAGAGCAGAGCACAAGGAAGAGTGTAAGTAGTGCAGGTACTAGGTTGAAGAACAATCTCACCCCTTAACAAGGAGCTGGTATGGGTAGATGTTTGAGCTTTGGACTAGGATGCTGGTCCTTAACCCCTTCTTTACCAGGGACCCCCTTTAAATATCTTTTGTTGCAGCAGACCAGCAAGACTTAACTCAAGATTTAAAACCATAATAATAATGATGATGATACCTGATAATCTATATATATAATTCTCTTGGGTATGTTGCCGTTCCCAGTATGCTGACTGGCTGCTCAGGAAACACACCCAACCCACACTCAACCAATCACCATCCACATGCAAATTCCTGTTCCACCTCACAATCCACTCAATCTGCACCATGGCCTTACAAGGGCCCCTCCCTCCTCTCACTCCCTCAGCCACTTATCAGTGGCTGTGATGGGATCCAGGTAGTCAACAGGTGGTGACAGCTGTATGCCACTGCTGCCACTGCAACAGGACCCAGGCAGTCAACTGGCAGCAGCCGTGGCAGGGTAACAGATCGAGTCATCCTCAGCAATTCTAGGAAAAGTGTGGAACACTGAGAAGAGGGAAGAAAGAATTTAAATCCACTGGCCTATCTTACAGGGTTGTCATGAGGTCTATCAGGAGTTTTTTTTTGGGGGGGGGGTTTAATGGCATATGGCACGCCAGGTCCAGTTAGTAATAATAATAATAATAATAATAATAATAATAATACAATTACACCATCCATTAAACCTTCCCTCAGAGGCACTGGAGGGAGGGAGAAGACTTTTCTCCTGGTCCTTCCTGCAAGTCTGTGGCTGAAGCAGATTGAATGGCAATGCGCAGGCCAAGCCATTGGCTCCTGTCACATGGCCACTGCACTGCAGGGAGGTGGGCCAAGCAACTTCCAAGCCTTCATGGACCCCCTGTGAGGACATTGCAGACCCCTGGGGGTCCCTAGACCCCAGGTTAAGAACCACTGGACTAGGTCTCTAGGAGACCAGGGTTTGAATCCCTGCTCAGTCACTGGGTGACCTTGAGCAAGTCATACTCTCTCAGCTTCAGAGGAAGGCAAAGGCAAAAGCAACCCTCACTTGAGCAAATTTTGCCAAGAAAACTACATGATATGTTCACTTTAGGGTCACCTTAAGTCAGAAATGACTTGAAGGAACACAACAACAGCTGCTAAACACGTAGGAGGACGAGAAGGCAAAAATAGTAAACTACACTCCAAAATGGTAAACTGAAGTCTGGATGACTACTTTCTGTTTGTATATAACATGCCTCTTCTTACTTAAAAGAAGTTCTTGGAGACACATTTACCGACCCTTCCCCCATTTCAGGCATGCTGAGGAGGAGGTCTATGGGTCTGCATGGTCTCTGGGAAGGCAAAAATGGCCTCCAGACCTTCAGAAGTTATCCACCCTTGATTGTCCACAGTTACATACATGGTATTCTGGGACTTTTTATCTTCTCTCCCCCCATCTTTTCCAGGCCAGGCTGAATTAGTAGAAATGTTTAGATGACTTTGAAATCCCTGCCAGGACTAGATTTGTAATTTCCAAGTGATAGGCTGAGAGAATCCTAAGTGGGTCACTTGGAGTCAGGGGGGTGGGTGGGCTGCTGACAAGAACTGCAGACAATGGAAATAACAAATTGAAATGGTTTTTAGGTCAGATGGATGGTGGGAGGGGCAGCTGCATCCCAAACAAAGAAACCTTTTGTTGGTGAGCCCCTTGAGTCTAAGACCACTGTCTGAATAATCCTGCAATCCCAAGGTTCTCCCGATTTTCATACATTTGTCTTCTAACTCCCTATTTATTCATTACTTAGTAAAGGAAGTCATGACTGGTCACAAACAACAATTTAAAACATGTAGAACATATCTATCCCCAAAGATAAAACAACACCGTTAACACAATGAACTCAAACTCACTTGAGTCAACTGATCATTCAAGTCATTAAAAGCTCCCTCTCCAAATCTGAATGTGATATACAGGCATAAATCAGTTAACAAACCCTGTGAAAAAGAAGCTCCTTTTTACAAAGTCTTTTTACAGGACCCAACTCAGTCCCTGATTTTCTTCTGTTTAGCTGGAAGGGCTGGGTTTTTGTTTTTGCAGCTTTGTCATTAGGAGGATAGTGAAAGAGGGCTGGAGAAGGACAGCCTTTCAGTGTTGGATTGTAGCAGTCTGTCTGCAGTAAACAATACAATAAAACTTGACCTGGGAAAGACTTCTATTCTAGATGATTCTTACTGTAGCTGTGTGTGCTTACATACAACGGGCAAGGTAAACTTACAAGGTAAAATTATTATAAACAGCTGCATCCAGAATCACTTACAGAGCATGTGTGGAGCAAAACATAAAGAAAAAGGGAAAGCAGATTAGTCTGCTTCACTAGCTACCCTGACATGTTGAAAACGTATAGACTTATAAGTCACCAAAATGGAAATCATAAGTTGAGGCTGTTGAAAGAAAGAAAAAAAATCATCCACCTAGGATGCATTTTAGAAGAAACTTTCAAGTGGTCTCTAAAAAATTCAAAATGTTTTTGCTTATTTATTCAAGGCTTACATGACCTGGTTGTTTCATTTCATATGTGCACAATGTTAATTTTGAATAACAAGTTTGATAAAACATGTTGAATTGCTCTCTCTCTCTCTTTTGTGCTGTAGGAACCTATCCCTACTGTTTCCATGTTACTTCTACCTCTGGCATAAAAGTTTGTTATAGAAGTAAAGACCAGGAACACATCTACTTTGTTAACTGAGGTATACCTGTACAGGTATAAAGGGGAAGGCTTTTCAGAAGTGGTGCCTTCACTGTGAAATTCTTTCTTAACTGTGCTCCCTCAGCTTCCTGTTCAGAGGACCTCTGGAGCTAGTGATAAATAGTATCTCTTTCTATGTCTTACTGTTTTTAGTGTTAATATGCAGGGGGAGGGGAGCTACAACAGTGTGTTGCAGTTTGTAGGGTGGTCCTCTTCAGGGGATCAGCCAACCATGTCCTCTTCTGGGATACTTCATTCCATCTCCTTCCAGTTTTTCATCCCATCCCCAAAAATTAATCAGCCCCACTGAGTATGCCCAGTCTTCACTGGCTTGTTTTGGGGTTTTACTTCTGAAAAACCACAGTATTTGCTCAAGTCTGTTGATGGTGCTGCTTTGGGTGCATACAATTTGGCAATTGTTATTATGTCACTAATCAAACTCTGGCTGAGATCCTGCTTTGTGGAAATGCAGCTTAACTTTACAGTCACAAAATTACACCTTGGTTGCATTATGCCTCCTCATTAAAGAAGTGTTATGCTCCACAACCAATGTGTATTGTGCGTTGATGAACAATGCACAACCATGTAATTGATGCATAACGATGTGTAATTCGTGACTCTATTTTAATAACCTTCAACTGAATACAGTCAGGGGCGGGGTATAAATAAATATTATTATTATTATTATTATTATTATGTATGGGCCACTTGGATGAGGGAACTTATGCATGCATAAAGCATCAACACGATGCCAGCCCTGGTGTCACACTGGTCAAAGAGGGGATGCTGCCCTCAAGGCTGTTTTTGTGACCCTTGATCCCTCCAGACTGCCACATTGGTTACTTACCGTGAAGGTGCATTCTTGAGGGAGTGGGGTGATGCGGGTCCTTTACATCTGGGGTTTCGTCAGTCACCGCCCAGGTGTAGCAGGAAGTTACATTAAGCCTCTTCATATTCAAATTTCTTTGTCTTCATCTCCTCCATCCTGGAGCCACGAGGCCAGTTCACTGACTAGCAAAGCCCTGTAAGGACTAAAGAAATCGTTTAAGTCAAATAACATTAAGCAGCGCTAAATAATAAGGGTACCGCCATGTAAGGAAAAACGCACGCAGTCACTGGGCGGGGAAAGGACCCGCATCACCCCACTCCCTCAAGAATGCACCTTCACGGTAAGTAACCAATGTGGCATTCTCTGAGGGAGGGGTGATGCGGTTCCTTTACATCTGGGACGTGCCCAAGCTGACTTAATAGGGCGGGAGTGACTGCGGGATTGGCGGACTCAGTCTCTGAGCACCTCCTGGAGCACCCTCCGACCGAAGTTCGCCTCGGCGGAACGGAACTTATCCACCTTATAGTGTCTAATGAAGGTGGACGGTGTGCTCCAGGTTGCTGCCCTGCAGATTTCTACCAGGGAAGCGTTAGTGGAGAAGACCGCGGATGTCGCGGCTGACCTAGTCGAATGTGCCGTGACCCCTGAAGGTCTGGGAAGCCTAGCTGAGTCATAGGCCTCGAAGATACAAGCCCTGATCCAGGAAGCAATGGTCTTCTGCGAAGCTCTGGACCCTATGGCTGTCTGAGAGAAAGAGACGAATAGGGCGTCGCAACGTCTGATGGGGGCAGTACGTCTAATGTAGATCTTCAGGGCCCTCCTGACGTCCAAGTTATGCCAGAGCTTCTCCTTCGGGTGCGAAGGGTCAGGGCAAAAGGAGGGCAGAATCAAGGGCTGCGAGACATGGAACTCGGAGACTACCTTTGGTTTGAATGACGGGTCTGGGTGTAGGGTCACTACATCCTTGGTAAAGGAACACAGGTGTTCCCTAATTGACAGAGAGGCCAACTCCGACACTCTTCGCGCTGAGGTGATGGCCACTAGGAAGGCAACCTTGATGGTGAGAATTCTAAGGGAAACTGTGCGCAACGGTTCAAACGGGTGCTTCATGAGTTGCCTGAGGACTAGGGAGAGGTTCCACGATGGAAACCTGTGCCGCACCGGGGGTGAAACTATCGAGGCACCCCTGAGGAAACGCCTGATATGGGGGTGCGATGAGAGGCGGTTTCCGTCCTGTGCTGTGAGGAAGGCCGACAGAGCGGCCACCTGTCTCTTCAGGGTATTTGGTCGTAAGCCCGCCTCGAGGCCTTTCTGTAAGAATGCCAGGATGTGTTTCACCGAAGCTTCTTCAGCGATCAATTGGCGAGGGGCACACCATCTCTTGAAGGCTCGCCATGTAGCTTCATAGATCCTCCTGGTGGACACGCGCCTAGAGGAAAGAAGGGTACTAATGACTGAATCGTCGTATCCATGTTCTCTTAGGGCTTGCCGCTCAATCTCCAGGCTGTCAGTTGTAACCAGCTTGGATCTGGGTGGAGGATCGGACCCTGATGAAGAAGGTCGGGTCTCTGAGGTAGACGCCACTGGCTCTGAACCCTCATGTCCATCAACTCGGAGAACCAGGGGCGCCTCGGCCAATGTGGCGCTATCAGGACCACTTGTGCCTTCTCCTGGCGAATCTTCCGACAGACTTTCCCTATGAGGGGAAGTGGGGGAAACAGGTATAGGAGACCGGCCGGCCAAGGGGATCGTAGGGCGTCCGTGCCTTCGGCGTTGTGGTGAAAGAACCTGGCGAAGAACCTGTCCAGCTTGGCGTTTGATCTTGTCGCGAACATGTCCACCTCCAGCTGGCCGAACCTGGCCTGGACCTGAGTGAACACGTCGTCGTTTAGCTCCCACTCTCCGGGTAGAACCGAGTATCTGCTCAGGTAGTCCGCTTGTTGATTGCGTTCCCCCTGCAGGTACTGAGCCGCAAGGGACTGCACCGTCCGTTCGGCCCAGAGGAAGATGAGATCCGCTTCCTGTTGCAGGGACCGGGATCTCGAACCTCCTTGTTTCGCTATGTACGATCGGGCTGTAGTGTTGTCCGTCATCACCATGACGTGTTGACCCCTCAGGACTGGGGTGAAGTGTTGCAGGGCCAAGCGAGCCGCTCGTAGCTCCAACCAGTTGATGCTGTGCGTCTTTTCCTGTGGGCTCCAAATCCCTTGCGTCACTTGTCCCTGACAGTGTGCTCCCCAGCCCCGTAGGCTCGCATCGGAGGTGACCAGGATCGCCTGGGGTACTGTGAACGGAGAACCCTTGCTGACTGTCTTCATCTGAGACCACCAGGCCAGCGAATCCTTCACATGCTGTGGGAGGAGAAGGAGAGGGGACTTCCTCAATGCGATCTCCTTTTGGTAAGGCATCAGGAAGTTCTGCAGGGGTCTGGAGTGGAACCTTGCCCAAGGCACAACCCCAAAGGCTGATATCATAAGGCCGAGGAGTCTGGCTAGTAGGGACAGTGGTACCTTCCTTAGTAAACGAACGGTGCGAACTTCCCGTAGGAGGACCTCCTGTCGCTCCTTGGACAGGGTGATCTTGGAACGTTGTGTGTCTATTTCCACACCCAGGTGGACGATGGTGCGGGCAGGAGACAGGCTGCTCTTTTTGAAGTTCACCAGAAAACCATGGGCCTGCAGGTAGTGAATTGTGGTCTGCAGGTCTCTCCCTGCTTTGTTCAGAGAGGACGCACGCAGTAAGATGTCGTCCAAATATGGGTACAGGTGGATTCCCTGTGCCCTCAGGTTGGCGATTAGGGTGACCAGGACCTTGGTGAAGACCCTTGGTGCTGAGGCCAGACCAAATGGAAGGGCCCTGAACTGGAAGTGTTGATCCCCGAATGCAAAGCGGAGGTATTGTCTGCTGTCCTCGTGGATCATGATGTGCATATACGCATCGGAGGGATCGAGTGAGGCTAGAAAGTCTCCTGGTTGGAGCGCCTCCCTTATGGATGTAAGCGTCTCCATCCGGAACTTTCTGTATGTGATGTGTCTGTTGGTGTATTTTAGGTCCAGGATGGACCTCTGGCTGCCATCCTTCTTTGGTACTGTGAAGAAGAAGGAGTACACGCCTAAGAAGCGCTGAGAGGGTGGTACCTCTTCTATGGCTGCTATGTGTCTTAGGTGAGATATGGCTGTCGTCAGGTCTCTCGCCTTCTTTGGGTCTTTGGGTATTGGGGCTGGGAGAAATCTGCCCCTTGGCCTTGAGTCGAACTCGATTTTGTACCCGTGGGTGATTGTTGAGACGACCCACCTGTCCGTTGTCGAGTTCGACCAAAGCTGCAGGAACAGACTGAGGCGGCCGCCCACTGGGGGCGACCCCGAGTCAGGATTGTTGTCGCGAGCCTCCGCGCTGGGCGTTGGAGCCTCCCCTTCTGCTGTTGTTGGGCTGCGGTCCAGTGTTCTGTCTGATGACGTAGTTTGGCTTAACCCATGGTGGGTGAAAGGAGTTGTAGTTTCGCTGCTTCCCGAATCCCCGAAAGGAACGAAAGGGACGAGAAGTCTGAAAGGGTCGTCTGCCGCTCTTCTTGTCTGGCTTCTTGAGTGTGGAGGGCATGGCCAACTTTTTGTCCTTTGTCTCGACTAGGATACCTTTTAGGGCCTCTTCCCCAAACAGTTTAAGGCCCTTAAAGGCCGCTGAGGCCAATGCTGCCCTGGTAGGAGTATCCACCTGCCAGTGCTTTAGCCAGACTGATCTCCTGGCCAGCGTGAGGGCCCCGATCGCACGGGCGGAAAAAATCATGGCGTCCTGTGCCGCGTCGGCTATGAAGAAGAAGGTACGCAGGAATCTAAGCAGAGACTTGTGCAGCACGTTTGGATCGAGCTCCTGGATCTCCATGAGCTCTTGCAGCCACACTATCGCCGCTCTGGAAAAAGCGATATTGCCAGCGTGGATCTGACCCCGCATGCCGCGGAGTCGTGGGCCTTCTTGATGGCTGCGTCGGTTCTTTTTTCGTCTGGGTCCCGGAGAGAGCCCTCTCCTTCCTTAGGAGCCAGACAATTGGAGACGAGGGACGCGACAGGATTGTCGACCACTGGGGGCTTTAGGAGGTCCAGAAAGCGTTGAGTGGTGTTGTAATATTTCTGAGCCACAGTGGTGCCCCGCCTTCCCATTGAGGGTTTTTCCCATTCGTCAGTTACCAGGGACCAGAAGGCCTCTGGGAAGGGAAGCTCCGGCTTCTTTGGGCGTGAGGTGCGCATCACTGCAGCGACCTTCTCGTTGGACGACGATGTCGATGGAGCTTGGTCTGTGTCTGTAGGAGTAATTTCTAGTGTTGCCATCACCCTAGTAAGGAGGGGAACATACCACTCCCCTTGGAAAAGGCGATCCGATTGGTGCTGGTCTGCAAACTCGGAATCAGAGATTTCTCCTTCTTCCTTGTCGGTTAGGATTACATCGTCGTGGGTCCCAGACGCCCTGACGACGTCGGTGAGGGCGCGCTCCTCATCCGAGGGAGGTAGGGACTCTGCAGAAGAGTGGGTGGAGGGAGGATCCTTCCTCTTCTTGGCCAGGACATCTGTGCCTCTTAATGGGTCCCTAGGGCCCTTGGACACGGACTTAGCTTTTGCCTTGCCCGGTCCTGCTGGCTGCTGGGACTGCGCGTTGTTCGCCTGGTCCTTAGGGGGAACCCCCGAGGTTGAGGCGCTCGTGCCAGGCTCTTCTGACGAATCCTCGTCTGAGAGCAATGCCTTTGAGAGTAGCTGTAGGGCTGCCTTAATGGCGCCCTTACGCTTTCTACGACCCCCCCCGCTGTGTGGGTCTAGCTCCCCTGGCCTTGGGTGGGTGAGCGGCCAACCCTTCGATGTCGGACTCTTCCCCGCTAGAGTGATCGTAAAACACTGGGATGCCATGGTGGTTTTGGCTGGTATGGCCCGTGGGTGCCTGGAGAGGCGGGGCCTGAAGGACTGGGGCCTGGTAGGGCTGTGCCTGAAAACCCACCGCCTGCATAGGCTGAGGCTGGACCACTGGTGGGAGGAAAACCTGATTTTGGTTACCCAAGCCCAGGGTCTGGTTCACCGGCCCCTGTGGCGGCAGGGCCTGGTAAACCAACGGTTGCTGCGCCTGGATAGGTACTGCCTGCTGAGGCATTGGTTGGAGCACCAAGGGCAGCTGGTGTTGCTGGGGTGGCACCTGGGCAGGCAAGGTCGGGAGGAGTGGAGGTTGGGAGGCCAGGGCCTGTGGGGGGGGTGCTTGAGGAGTTGGGGCCTGTAAGGCCTGCTCCTCCATGCCCAGGCTTTGTGGTGGTTGGCTCGGTTGGGGTAGGGCCTGGCTGCTTCCTGGAGTGGGGTCAGACAGCGAATGGGGTTCCCCATGCGGTGTGCCCCCCTCCCCCGAGGCAGCTGCGGCGGTTGCTTGGGGCCCGGTGGATGGTGAGGGCTCCACATGGGAGCGCGAGTCCTCGCTCTCCCCTTCCCCCTCCTGCGCTCCGTTTGGCCTCCAGGGGGGTAGAATACGTGCCGTCCCCAAAAGCAGGGAGGGCACGATGCGTGGGGGAAGGGGCAGTTCGTCCCCGCTCCCCCCAAGGGCCCCTTGTACCTTCCTAGGGGCTCCTGCCCCTGGCCAGTCCTGGCAGCAGGCACCTGGCGCGTGCCAAGCACTCCATAGGGCCGGAGGTTCCATCGCGGTCCCGCTGGAGGCATCGGAGGCCAGCTTCTTCCTGGGCTGAGCTGGCCTCTTCCGTGGCTTGGCTGCTGCTTGGCCATCGGAGGCTTTCCCAGTCACGATGGCCTGGTGTGCCTTCCGGGCCGCGTCCCTCTGAGGGACGCCCACATGGGAGCCGGCAGCGGCAGCAATGGCGACCGCGGCTCCCTCAGCAGCGCTCTCCGCGTCCTCGGAGTGGCCGCGGTCGAGAATCGCATCCCCGGCCACTCCGGAGTCCTTCCCCGCCTGCTGGGGAATCTCCTGGGCCTGCATGGCCTCGGAGAAAAGAAAACAGTAAGGAGAGAGGTGGGAGGGGGGAAGAGAGAGAGGAGGAGCAGGCTGGAGCCGACTGAGCAGCCGCAGGGAGAGAGGAGAGGATTTTTTTTTTTTTAAATAGGCGGGAAATTCAAAAGGAGAAAGGCAAGGGCTGAAAAGCAGCAATGCCTGGAGAAGGAAAAAGGTAGGTAAAGGAACAAGAAAGTAAAAAGAATAAAGGTGGAGATAGAAATTCCAGACGGAGGAGATTTCTCAGCTACCTACTGGGCGAAGCAGGAAGTTAGAACTGGCCTCGTGGCTCCAGGATGGAGGAGATGAAGACAAAGAAATTTGAATATGAAGAGGCTTAATGTAACTTCCTGCTACACCTGGGCGGTGACTGACGAAACCCCAGATGTAAAGGAACCGCATCACCCCTCCCTCAGAGAATCCCCAAATCACCCTTCTCCTGATCCCTCAAAAGGGGTGAATTGTTGCTCTTTAAGCAAAGCAGGAGGGCTTTAACCTTTTTACATCACAACATACCTATGTTTCAAAGCTACCTCTCACCACTTATTCGTCGTCGTCGTAGTAGTAGTAATTATTGTTGTTGGTCATTTTTGACCATTCATAATGCCCCTGGAGGTTTCCAGAGGAAGAAAACTGGCCCACATCTGCATATATAATTAGCATTTTATTGTTTTGTTGCTAGGTTCCTTGTACAGTACTTAAGGTGGGAAAACAGAAGATAGGAATGTTTAAATTAATCTCCTTAAATACGTTTAAACCTCTAACTGCACATATTGATGTGGCTTTTAAATATATGCAGTACAGCCTTAATTCATATGAAAAACATCAACACCATGACAAAGAAAAGCAGCAGGATTGCTGAACTGAAACAATAAGGAATAGAAACAAAAGATGCTTGAAATCTCTGAGCAACAAATTTTCTTTGCTTTTATATCAAAATGTGTCAAGGTTCCGTCTTCTTCCATTTTAAAATGATAATGGTACAATGTTCATTAACTAGAATCCAAGGTTGTAGGAAAAAAAATGATTAGTCAAAAGAGGTAAATTGCTTGCGGGTTTGGGCCAAAACAGGCATTCAGGTAAATGGGGGGTTGTGGATAGTGTCTGCAGCTGAAGATGACACCTGAATGTTCTAGGTGTTCTCTCTGATACACAGGGAAGGGAAACAGTGGAAGGATAGACTCCCAGGAAACCTTGGGGGACACACCCCCTCATCACACCCACTCACAAAGAATCAAAGTTTTGCTCCCACATTCCCTCTAGGGGACAAGGGGGGCATTTTCACCATGTTTTTGGGCCTTTCTGAGCCATTTTAGGTCCATTTTTTAGCAATAGAATGTCCGCTGAAGTAACTTCCTGTTTCAAAAGAAGGCCTGCCTCTCTTAGGCCTAAATTGGAGCAGGGCGAGTCCCAAACACGGTGGAACACACATTCACATCTCCTGGATAGCATTTTGGGGCAAAACATTTTTTTGAAAAAAAATTGTAAATTTTTTTGTTTGTCCCAAAGGGGGCTTCTAGACATGGTTGAAATGCCTTCCACACCCCCTAGAGGGCTGTGGGGGGCATCTTGGAGTGATTTTTAATCCCATGGGGGCCTGGGGGGGGGAACTGCATGCACCTCATGGGATGCACTTCCCCCACCCCCACTGTAACATTTTGTAGAACTTACTACCCATTATGATATCTCCACATTCTGCACTTCAACACTCCCTTTAAGACTGGTCACCAATGATGTGCAGTATATAAGCAAAAAATGCACAACTGTCTAAGGTCAAGACACAAGTTACATTCTGCTGTGTAAGAATGTAAGAAGACCCTTTTTGGATCAGATGCTGAGGACACATTAAACAGTAGATAAACCAGGTATGGAAATTGTGTGGTTCTCCAGATGTTTTGGACTGCAACTCCCAACAGCCCCTGCCAATGGTGAGGAATACTGGGCGTTGCAGTCCAAAATATCTGGAGGGCTGAATGATTCCCTGTCCTGGACTAAACAAATGCTTCAGGGAAGCCCACAGTAAAGTATGTGTGGGGAGGGGCAGACTTTGTTTCCCATGCTCTTTGCCTCCTTCATGTGCAAGTAATATCCAGAGAAATACCACCTCTGAACCAGAGCTTTAAAAAGCTCCTGTTTTGGACTACAGTTCCCAGAATTCCTCTAGCCAGCGTGGTCAGGTTAGACCATGTTAGAGCAATTTCTTCCTTTACTACATGATTTGCAGACCACCTTCCAGGACATAACTGAGCCCTTCAAATGGCATATAAAATTTCATTAAAATACAACAAAAATAATATCTCATAACAGTACAAACATCTAAATAAATCCACACTGCATCCCTCAAAACTGAGCAACAGCAATTTAATACTTCAGTAGTCCTTAATAAAATGCAGACTAATTTCTTTTTTTTAAATGTTCTATTTTTAAAAATATGTTTCCAAAGAAACATTTCTCCTGCCTGGGTAATAAAGTTTCATACACACAGGAGCCACAGCTACTGAAAAGAAGCTGTACCTGGTAGCCATAAGCCTAATATTATTTTAAATGATGCACCAGGGAGGAGAGCCTCATTGGTTCATCATAAAAGCAAGGCAGGCTTGTGTGTGAGCCTGTCCCAAACCATTACAGGATTAAAACCAGGTGAGGGAGCAACTTCCTTGTGGCTGGGAGGCATCAGACCCACCTAATCCAATGGGGATCACACCACTTATGTTATGCCAGAACACCATTCCAAGCCTCCCCAAGAGTTCTTATTACTTATACTTACTTATTACTTACTTTATGCATTACTGCTATAGCATACACTTTGTTGGTGGTAAACAATGCAGCGGATTGGTACACAACAGAGAAGCATGCCAGCTTTTTGCATCACCTGATGGCCAATGGTAAAACTGAGCTCTTAAGTTAATTCTACCCAAGTCATCCCTCGGCCAGCAACTAAATTTCTTCTTGTTGTGTATATGGAGACCCTGAATTGGGGTGCATGTCCCCCAGGGGAAGCCTATGGAAGATAGACTCCCAAGGGTTATATAGTGCTGAAGCAAACAAAGAAAATTAAAGGGTGCAAATGTGATCTATCACCTGTCAGTACTTATGAGAAATGTGCAAGCAGATTAGTAAGAGAAAATGATTCACTCCCCCATTAGTTCTCAGCCTTCATATGTCCTCCCAGCCTCAATCTGCAAAGTAAATGCAAAAAATACCCAGTAAGGTCACAAATAGAAACGAACCCTTTCATGCCTCTGGACAGCTGTTAATGTTTGGCCATGATGCTAACAAACATTTTAAAAACCCTATCTGTCTGGTGGCAGAGGCCAAGCTCAGTATCCCACTAAAATTTAATGATGACTGCAGCAGCCATCTATAGCAGTGGTTGTTAACCTTTTCTTTACCATGGGCCGCCTTTAAATATCTTTTGTTGCCATTGGGCCCCCAAGACTTAACTAAAGATTTAAAACCATCATCATCATCAACATACATTTACACCATCCATTAAACATTCACTCAGAGGCACTGGAAAGGGAAGGAAGACTTTCGTCCTGCTTCTTTGTGCAACTTTGTGGCTGGAGTGGATTGAATGGCAATGTGCAGACCTAGCAAGCCAGCCTTTGCTCCTGTCACATGCCAACTCCACTGCAAGGAGGAGGTGGGCCAAGCTGCCTTCAAGCCTTCGCGGACCCCCTGTAAGGCTGCTGCGGATCCCTGGGGGTCCCCAGACCACAGGTTAAGAACCACTTATTCAGGAGGGCTCCAAAGCACTACTATCCTTCCATTCACCTGCAGACTGACAGAACTGAACATGTCCAAGAAGGGAAAGGAAGAAGGAAAAGCACTTCCAAATTTTGATGACATCCTCCTAGAGAAGATGAGGACCAGCTGGGGAAGCAATGGTTGCAGGTGGCTGCATTCAGCCCACATACTGCCTGTCCTTACTTTAAACATCAAAACCAGCACTTTAAGTTGAGCCCAGAAGTGAATAGTCAGCCAGTGCAACTGATACAGTTGCAACAAGCACAGTGTGGGTGTAATATATTCTTAACACTTGATTACTACCAGTATTCTCACTGCTGTCTTCTGCTACCAATGGAAGTTTCCACATAGAAGTTTCCAAACCACCTTTAAAGGCATCCCCCACATTATGGAAGTCCAGCTGGGATGTCACAAGTGCACAGCTAACCAAAGTAAGATTACAAATGGATGTATTCACTTTTAATAACTGCATTCCATGCACCTGTTTTATTGCTCATCTTTTATGGCATTAGAAAAAGCATTCCACATTCACTTTCAATTAGAGTTGCCAAGTGAAATATAGTGAATGACAAGCAACATGTGCAGAGCATTCCTCCTCTACACAACTACTAAAGACACAGAAACCCTGCCCTGTATTTCATCTGGCAACCCTAATCTCAAGAGAGGCAACAGAGCAGCTGTCCTAGGACTGTTTCTGCTATCCCTGTGTCATCTAAAAGATAAGGATGCCTACTTTTCTTCTTTCAAAATGTGTCTGAATAATTTGCAGATTTACACGATTAAAAAATCCCAGATTAAGTGACACCTTTGAGACCAATACATTTAATTTGGCTTCAGCTTTGGTGGAATGCAACTCTCCTTCACAACAGGCCAAGAAAGCTGATGCCAAATAAAACTGTTTAGTCTTTGAGACGTCACAAGAACCATTTAAAAGAATGTAACCCTTCAGTGCTGTGCAGTCTACTCTGAAGTGAACTCCATATAGTTCAGCAGGCCTTACTCCCAAGTAAGTAGGCCTAGGGTTCAAACATAATTGTGCAGTCCTAAGCATGCTTACTCTATATGTCTGACTGTTCAGTGAGACCTTGATTGCCCCTTTCATCCTACACAATTATAGCACCATGATTTCACTTTTACTGTTGTGATTGAATGCAATGCAACTCTGGGCTTTGTAGCTTGTGGAGACACTAGAGATCTCCGGCTGAGAGTTGTAAACACTCTTACCTAAACTGCAAATCCCAGGTTTCCATAAAACGAAACCATGGCAGTTATAAGTGGAATCATAGCATTATAATTTAGTAATGTGAAAAGGCCCTTGCTTTCTTGGGAGCGGCTTTAGGATTGCAGTTTACTGTAGCCGACCAATATGGCTACTCCCTTCCTCAAAATTCTTCTAACTGGATTAGAACCCTATGGGTCAAATCCACACTACAGAAATAATCCAGTTTGAAATGGGATTATTTGCCATGGCTCCTTCCTATGAAATCCTGGGATTTATGGTTTGGTGATGCACCAGCACTTTTTTTTTGCAGAGGAGACTAAAGACCTTGTAAAACTGCAAACCCCAGGATTCCATAGGAAGGAGCCATGGCAAATAATCCAGTTTCAAACTGGATTTGTGTGTGTGTAGTGTGGATTTGGCCCATTGGGTTCTGATCCAGCTGAAACTGGAATATTTGCCATGGCTTCTTCCTACAGAATCCTAAGATTTGTTGTTTGGCAGACGAGGCTAAGGACCTTGTAAAACTACAAGCTCCATAGGAAGGAGCCATGGCAAATAATCCAGCTCTAAACTGGATTTGTGTGTGTAAAATGTGGATTTGGTATATAGAATTCTGATCCAGCCGAAACTGGGGATTATTTGCCATGGCTTCTTCCTACGCAATCCTGAGATTTGTAGTTTGGTGAAGCTCCACCACTCTTTGGCAGAGGAGGCTGAAGACCTTACAAAACTACAAACCCTGCACTACACACACACAAAAATCCAGTTTGAAGCTGGATTATTTGTCATGGCTCCTTCCTATGGAATCCTGGGATTGGTAGTATTGGTGGGGCACCAACACTCTTTGGCAGAGGAGGCTGAAGACCTTGCAAAACTACAAACCCCGCACTACACACACACACACAAATCCAGTTTGAAGCTGGATTATTTGTCATGGTTCCTTCCAATGGAAGCCTGGGGCTTGTAGTAGTACAGTTGTCCCTTCATATTTGCAGGGGCTTGGTTCCAGGACCCCCTGTGGATACCCAAATCCATGAATACTCAAATTCCATTATATGCAATGGCACAGCAAAATGGTGTCCTTTGTATAAGATGGCAAAATCAAGGTTTGCTTTTTGGATCATATATACTGTATATAAAATAAATATTTTATTTATTAATATTATTTTATCAATATTTATTAATATTAATAAAATATTAATAAATATTTTCTTTATTAACTAATAAATAAATAAAATAGAAAAGATTATTATTTTTAAATAATATTTTCAAGCCGTGAATACTTAAATCCGTGGATCCCAAATCCGTGGATATGGAGGGACAACTGTACAGTATGCATCCTTCCCTCCTTCGCTTTGCAAGACTGAAGAGAGAGAAAGGGGGAAGCCCCACCATGACTACTCCCCCCCCACTGTCGCCCCCTAGAGAGGGGGCAGAGTCCTGCTCGAGCTCTCCCCCCTTTCTCCTGCAAGGAGCCCATAGAGGAGGCCAACCAGGCCGGTCTTGTGGGGGGATTAGGATTTTTTTTTTCTTGAAATAAAACACTGTGGCGGGGGAGACTGGTGGTAGCCAGGGCGCCTCCTTACCGATGGAGATCTCCTGCGCGAAGGCCAAGGAGATGAGGAGGAGGGGCAGCCCCACGGCGATGCAGGTGACCAGCTTGTCGATGGCCAGCTCCAGCCGCAGCCCTTTGTACTTGCTCTCCGACGGCTCCTTCAGCAAGAAGTCCGAAAAGACGTACTCGGTGGCGATGTGAGCGATGGCCATGGCGGCGGAGGGAGACAAAGGGGGGCCCTTTCTTTTTCTTCCTTCCTTCCTTTCTTTCTCTCACATAAACTCTGAGACTGCAAGCCGGGCAGCGCTTTCCTCCCGCCTGTTTTGCACAGGTGCCTCTTCTTGCCTCGGCCCCTTCATGCCTCCGGGGCTGAGGGAGCGAACAAGGGGGTCCCCGGCTATTATAGAGCCCTAGCCGCCTTCGCTGCGCTCCTCAGCCTCCCTTTGTTTCCCTTCCGCCCCGCGCCCTTCGAAGGCGGCCGCTGAGGAAGCGAGGGAGCCCTGCCTCCCACGCCCTGCCTCCCACTCCCACCCCAACCCCGCCCCGGTTGAAGAAGAGGCGGGAACGGTGGGAGATTCCGAGAAGAGAAGGAGGCGGGAAAGGCCAGCGGGGTGCCTCGCCCGGGTGGAGCTTGTAGAGCAGTGGTTCTTCTTAATTTTGTGGCCAGGAGACTGCAGTGTCCTCACAGGGAGTCCACCAAGGCAGGAAGGCTGCTTGCTTGGCCCACCTCCTCCCTGTAGTGGCCTCCTGTCAGGAGCCAAGGGAAAGGCTGGCTGGCTGGCTTGGCCTGCGCATTGCCATTCAATCCATTCCAGCCCTAAATTTGCAGGAGGAAAGGCTTCCCTCCCCCTCCAGTGCCTCTGAGGAAAGTGTTAATGGATAGTTTTATTATTATTATTAGGATGGAGGACCATCGCCTCCCAAAAATTGTACTCTACGGTGAACTCACCACGGGTCAGCATAAGAGGGGCACTCCAAAAAAGCGATACAAGGGCTCCCTGAAACAACATCTCAGATTCGGCCAAATTGATCACCGACAATGGTCCGCCCTGGCCTCACATCGAGAGGCATGGAGACGCACTGTCCACAATGCTGCAGCCTTATTTGAGAACTCACGCCGAACAAGTCTTGAAGAGAAACGACAACATAGAAAGAATCACAACCCGGAAACATCACCCAAGGAGACCTTCTGCTGTGCATTTTTAGTCATCAGTGCGCTTGATGTTTTTAGTCATCAACGCATTTGCAGAAAGCACGGGATGAGTCCTTCTTGAATCTTCGTTTGCAAAGAAAAGCCAGAGAGAGATATTATTATTACCTATTATTATTGTGAAGTCGAAGGCTTTCATGGCTGGCATCCATAGGTTTTCTGTGTTTTTTTTTCCGGGCTGTGAGGCCGTGTTCTGGAAGAGTTTATTCCTGACGTTTCGCCTGCATCTGTGGCTGGCATCTTCTCTGAAGATGCCTGCCACAGATGCAGGCGAAAAATCAGGAATAAACTCTTCCAAAACGTGGCCTCACAACCTGGAAAAAACCCACAGAAAACCTATTATTATTGTTATTACTGTAAAGGTTTAAAATCTTGAGTTAAGACTCCGGCCCTGGCTGTGGGAGTCTTGGAAGAACCAGGGCCAAGCTATCAGATGCAGCTGGCTGCAATCGTGCAGCACACCTGAAGGCACCAGGGGACCTGCTATTTAAGAGCAGCATTTGGCCCTCAGTCTTGACCACCACAACATGGTTTTTTGTGCTGAGTTGGGCCTTCTGTGCTGTCTGTAGCTGCTCCTTGCTTTCGGGCCTCAGGGTGGAAACATGTGGAAAGCTTCAAGTCCTTTCTAAACATGGCAGTGGAGAATCATGTTCTCAGGTGTGTGGTGTGTGTGTAGCATGGGGGATGTATGTGTGGGGTGTGTGTGTAGCATGGAGTGTGTGTGTGTTTGTGCAAGAGGGGCTCACGTTCTGGCATGCATGGTTTGTGTGTGTGTAGTGTAGTGTAGTGTGTGTGTTTAGCATGGGGTATTTGTGCGTTTGTGCAATTGCTTGGTGGCAGCAGAGGGGCCCTTGTGTCCTGGAATGTATTGTGTGTGTGTGTGTAGCATTTTGTGTGTGTGTGTGTATATGCACAGTTGCATGGCATCTGTATATGCACAGTTGCATGGCAGCAGCAGAGGGGCTCTTGCGTCCTGGCGCACATGGTGTGTGTGTGTGTGTGTAGAGTGGTTCATACGTGCAGTTGCATGCCAGCGGCAGAGGGGTTCTTGCATCCTGCTGCATGTGGTGTGTGTACCATGGTATTTGTGTGTATATGTGCAATTGCATAGCAGGGGCAAAGGGGCTCTCATGTCCTGGCGCACACGGTGTGTGTCTGCATGTAGCGTGCTGCGTGTTTGTAGCATGGTGTGTATGTATGCACATTTGCATGGTGGCAGCGGAGGGGCTCTCATGTTCTGGCATGTATGGTGTGTGTAGCGTGGTGTGTGTGTACACGTGGTTGCATGGCGGTGGCGGAGGGGCGTGACATGAAACTAGACATTATAGTTGATTTGAAAGGTTATATATTAATGTGTCAAATTTTTGTACTCTTGACATATTTCCTAAGTGGCCAGTCAGCAGAGTGAAAATGGAAACATACGTACCAAAGCGTTTTACATATGTAGATAACGATGTATGTTACACCGGGTACGGCTAGTAATAACAATAATACAATTACACCACCCATTAAACCTTCCCTCAGAGGCATTGGAGGGGAGGGAAGACTTTTATCCTGCTGCTTCCAGCAAGTTTGTGGGTTGAGTGGATTGAATGGCAATGCATAGGCCAAGCCAGCCAGCCTTTGCCTTGGCTCATCACATGGCCACTCCACTGCAAGGAGGAGGTGGACCAAGCAGCCTTCAAGCCTTTGCGGACCCCCTGTGTGGAGATCACAGCTCCCTGGGGGTCCCTAGGCCACAAGTTAAGAACCACTGGCATAAATAAATTGTAAGCTCTGTGGGACGGCCCATGATCTGTTCTGATGTACTCTGCCTTCTTTGCTAAGGACACTACAAGATAGTAGATTCACTGGGAATCCACGGACCACATGTTTAAGAACCACTGATATGGACTGATTCTATATTGTGTATTCCTGCAGGACAGGTGGCTGGACTAGAAATAGGCCAGGGTTGTGCGAAGGGTCCACTAAGGCCTCCACTATGGCTCCCTGCACTCCTCAACACACACCGCCAATCCCTGAGCCTAAAAATGGCCAATTGCACCTCTTGCAGTTGGCCATTTAAAGTCTATTAGGGTTAGGAGTTGTTTTAGGGTGGAAAGACAAGAGTGTAGTTATGGTGAGGTGGTGGAATTGAGGGCATTGCCCCACCAAAGAGAACTCTGTCCCTCCACAATGAAATTTCCCTTCAGTCCCAAAAATTCTGGCATTGCAGAGAGTGACCACTGGAAATCACTCACACCTAGAACACTAATATTTGCTATGTGTCCACTTTCCTCGGTCACTTTGCCTGCTCCTTTTCTTTGAATACTTAAACTCTAAATGCTCAACTCAGATGACTGCTGTGCTAGAAAGCTAGGGAATGAAGGAAAATTTTATTAGAAATGAGGCAATATTCCTTGCCTAAGAAAACCCTATGAAATTCATGGAGTCACTGTAAGTTGACAGGTGACTTGAAGGTTGATGCGCACATACTCACACATGCATACCAGGGCCTAAGGACGCAGTGTGGTGTAGTGCTTTGTAGTCATTTGACTGAGACTTAGGGAGACCAAGATTCAAATCCCCCCCCCCTCCACTCAACCATTGAAACTTTAGGTAACTAGGCCTCAGGAACACTATTTTCACCACCAGATGAAGTTCACGCAACTTTGGCTGATACCTGCGATCTTCAGATTCCTGTTTGGAAAGTAGATAACTGTCAGGTGGATTGCATTTATGTTTGTATCCATAAACATAACTGGAAAAAAAGAAGCTGCTCTTGCACTCATGTCCTGCTTCTGGGTTTTCTACTTTATAAACAAAATGTTGGACTTGATAGGCTTTTTGACCTGGTCCTGCATAGCTCTGTTTATGTTCTTTATTCCTGAGGCTGATGCTCATTTTCCACCATGCTGCATGCGTAGGATGTTAATGCTAAAACTAAATGACTGACCCAGCCTATGGGCGCAGTTACAGTAATTACAATGACCACAACAATTCAGACACCTATAAATATTTCTCCTCCAGCAGCTAAATTTGGTCAGGCATCTAGATGCTCAGAATTTTTATTTATTTATTTTTGTGGCTAAAGATGTAGGTGAAACTCAACAGTTCCTTCCTCCTGCTTCTCCTGTTGCAGGATCCAACCCACTGTTTTTTTAGAAAAGTATATTTGTCATTTTGTTGAAGTGTATAAAGAATTTATTGATAAAATGAAAATAAAACCAAAGCCTTACACAGAGTGATTTACAATTACATTTGAACACTGTTATCACTGTAAATGTTGTGCATTTCTAATTTTGTTCTTGAAGCAAGCCATAGAATCATTGAGTTGGAAGAGACCACAAGGGCCATCTAGTCCAACCTGCTTCCATGCAGGAATACCCAATCAAAGCATTCCTGACAGATGGCCATACAATAAGACACTCCTGAGAGATGGCCATACAACCTCTTTAAAGACCTCCAAAGAAGGAGAGTCCATCAACCTTTGATACAGTCTGTGCCACTATTGGACAGCTCCTACAGCGGCAGTGATAAATGAGAATAAGAAATAACTGAAAACACACAACCTTTAATCAGCACCCAGTATCTGCCTCAGGAAACCTGCCCTACTTTGCTTCATAGTAGGGCCCATATGGGATATACTGTACATTATTAAAGCAGAGGGTGGGGCTCCAGGTATCAGTGGACTCATCCCCATCTGTCCAGATATTACATATTGGACTTCAGTGCCCATCTGTCCCAGCCAGCCTCTTAAACAGTTTGGGATTAAGGGAGTTAGGATCCAAGCACATCTAGTTTCATCGTACTTATATTGAACAAGTTTATCATTTGGGCCAGAGCTCTGGAACCTGGCTTGAATGCCACAGATGAGCCTGAGGTACATTGTGAGGTAAAATGAAGAGACTATTTCTGAGCATGGGAAGAGTACATTTATATACAGAAAGACAAAAGGTGATCAACTTGTTCAACTTTATTTATGCTCTTCAGTGGTTGCTAGCTGTAATTAATAATAGGCATTTTATGTACATACATACAATTTTATTCAGATCCAGTGACTGACAAGAGGGAAAGAAACATTGTTTTGTAATGTTTGTAATTCCAACATTTTTAATTTTTCCCAGTTATGAAACCAGTCATATAACCAGTAACTGTGTGATTGAAGTGTTTATGGTTAAAATTGCTTTTTTTTTTACTTAAATCTTGCAGCCATGCTATACAGATAGTCTTGATTTTATATTTTAGCATGGATTTAAACTACTACTTAGAGGAAAGCAATGGCAATCCTCCTCTGAATAAATCTTGTCAAGATTTGATCATTGAGTAGGGTTACTATAGGTCAGGAGTCAATTTAAAGGCACACAACTACCACTACGAAACTTCTTCATATTTAGAGCACACTCATTGAAAAATCAATGGTGCTTAAGTTAGCAAAACTAATGTAAACCCATTGATTCCAATAGGTGCACTCTTAAGCATTTGTATCCAGTTCTTGTATCTCATCAATTTGTTAATGGGAAAGTATGTAAAGTTGTTAGTTAAAGGAGCATCTTTAGTTAGGTAGAATTAAACATTTTATGCTAGGGCTGTAATTTTTTAGGACAAAGTTCTGTGTTTGTCTTATTATAATAAGGAATGATATAAATACCATAGGCATAATTGACTAGAAAGTTTGGCACTTTGGCTGCAACTCTGTACTGACTCATGTTGGAATAAGCCGCAATGAACTTTGACTTTAATGTAAACATTCATAAGTTTTCACTATTAAGCTCCTTGCATTTAATGGGTTTTAGTGCTTATGCCTATATTGCATTGTAGCCAATACATTTAGTACATAAAGCTATAAACATCCAGATAAAAAGGGTCAAATAGATCCAGATCAGCTATTTTGGAGTCACTTTCTGTTGGAGCCCTACACACACATACACACCTCCCTACATACCCCTATCCCTGCTACTTTTGAATTTGGGGTGTTTTCTCCCCCAGGGTTGTATTTGATACCTTCTGAGCTGTAGCTAGAAGCAAACATCATAGGCATGTACAGACATAGCTTACATAGGAACAAGTTACTCTTGGATCTTAATTCAAACAAAAATACACAATTGATAATCCCTGGTGTTTCGTGTAATGACAAATGTTTTGTGATCAGGCAACTATCTATCCAGTATAATTATAAATAATTACTAATGTAAGAAAGTAATGTTTTCCTGTTTATGCAGAGACATCAAGTTCTGTTCTTTGTGGTAAAGAGTTCTATGTAAAAAGAAAGTTTGCATATCCCCAAATTACCAGATTCTAATGGCTAGATGCTCGCCTTTGGGGGATCAATATGGGAACAGCTGGAGTGGAGGAAACAGGTACAATCAGAGCAAGTAAAGTACCTTCAATTCCAACTGATTTCAACAATAAAAAGATATAAAATAATCCTGTCACATCATTAACTGAGAAAGGGAATTTCTAACATAAACTTTTGTGGACTCCAGGCCATTTCGTCAGAACATGAAGTGGACTGGAGTGCATGAACGCTTAGGCTAGAAATTTCTTCTCAGTTAGTGTCAAAGGTGCTACGTGATTCCTTTATATCTTTTTATGCCAGTTTCAACAATGAAAATTAAACAATGGTTCACACAACCATTTAAAACTGCAGGACTTAAAGGCACTGAATCATCCTGAATATATTGTAGAAACACCCCTGAAGCAACCAAAACCCCAAGGAACAATATTTTCAATGGCCTAAATCTACTTGGTTTCAAGGAGGATCATTCATTTTGCATATTGATAATATGTTGCCTATTTCAGCAGGCTACAGATGAATCTAAAACCTTGGAATACAGTAATAATAAAAAAGAACATATGTCATTCTTTACAATGTTTACTTTTGTAACAATAATACAGGCTCTTTTGATTGTTATGACAAGATCTGTAGAAACTTGGAGAAAACTGCCTTCACACAATAATAGACAAAAGTTCAGTTTTAAGAATGATCCTCTTGAAAAAGGCTCCCTTCCCAGAGTGGCTAGACCGTCTTTCCATAAGCAGGTTATAACCTTGTTATTACAGCTGGCCTTTGAGTATTGATTTTTCAGGGGAAACAGGCCTAGTATAATGTTTTTGTTTGTTGTGTGCCTTCAAGTTGTTTGATTTATGGTGACCCTAAGATGAACCTATTACGGAGTTTTCTCGGCAAGATTTGTTCAGAGGGCTTTGCCTTTGCTTTCCTCTGAAGCTCAGAGAATGTGACTTGCCCAAGGTCACCCAGTGGATTTCTATGGCTGAGAGGGGATTTGCTGAACCTTTGTTGATTTAATTTGTTTAGAAATTTTATGATGTTTAAATTGCTTTTTAACTTTCGTATGCCTATGTTTACAAAATTGTATGCCATTTTTAACTATGTTTGTTTTAACTGTTGTTAGTTGCCATGAGTCCCAAACTGGGGAAAAGGCAGGATATAAATAAATATTGTTAACAACAGCAGCAACAGCAGGGAATCCCCCTGTCCCTGGGTGGAATTCATTTCTAAGTGAGTTTTTATTCTATTGTTTTTCAAAACTGGGAGCCAGATTTTGTTTACTTTTAGGGTTTCTTCTTTCCTGTTGAAGTTGTCCAGGGGTTTGTGGATTTCAATAGCTTCTCTGTGCATTCTGACATGATAGTTGTTGGCCTGGTCCAGAATTTCTGTGTTTTTAAATAACATTTTGTGTCCAGGTTGGTTTATAACATGTTCTGCTACCGCTGATTTTTCTGGCTGGCCCAGTCTGCAGTGTCTCTCATGTTCCTTGATTCGTGTTTGCACATGGCGTTTAGTGGTCCCTGTGTAAACTTGTCTACAGCTGCATGGTATGCGGTAAACTCCTGCAGCTGTGAGAGGGTCTCTTTTGTCCTTCGTTGAGTGTAGCATTTCTTGGATTTTTTGGGTTGGTCTATAGATTGTTTGGAGATTGTGTTTCCTCATCAGTTTCCCTATTCTGTTTGTGACTCCTTTGATGTATGGTAAAAATACCTTCCCTTTGGGTGGTTGTTTTTCTTCTTCATTCCTGTGTTTTTTTTCTGGGTCTGGCTGCTCTTGTGATGTCTGATCTGGAGTAACCATTAGCCTGTAGGGCCCAGTTTAGGTACTTCAGTTCGTCCTCCAGGTAGTGGGGTTCGCAGATCCTTTTTGTGCGGCCTACCAATGATTTCACCTTTGAAATAACCATAGTTTCCTATTACACCAATACTTAAGGAACTGTGTTTTGTTCTAATTCTGGTTAGTTCAAACAAACCACAATCAAAATGTCTGGATCCTGGTTTGTTTATTTGTTTATTAACTAAGGAGCCAGAACATATCACAATTAGGCATCTGGATGTAGCAGGAATTGCAGTTAGTTCAAAAATGAAATCAAAAGCTTTCAGATTTCTCCCTTGTACAGAGGACAGTAAAGGAAGGGGCATCCAAGTTTGAAGCTTGTATAGGTTCATTCTTGTAATGAATAAGAAACCATGGCTTGTTACTGTGTCTGAGCTGGCCCAGTGATTTCATAAATCAAATTAGATTAAAATAATTGATAGAGGCAGGACAACAAAATAAGAAATACTGTAACTATTTTGAGAAAATTAAATTTCCTTTGCTCTTTTAATAATTTAGCTAGCACATAATTTCTTCATTTGCCACATTTGTATTCTGTGCTTTGTCTGAGGAACTATGAATGTTATATGTACAAAGGCTGAGATAATGACTTGTCTGAGTCATCTAGTAATTTTATGCCAGAAAAGAGCAATATTTTTGGTCCAAGTCTAATATGCTACCCATAATCAAACAGCGACTTAAACCTTTCACAACACACAATAAATAAATAAGACAAAACATCTGTCAGTGCATTCTTACGTAGTCTTAAATAAATAGGCAATTAAGTACAACCTGAGGAAATCTCATAAAATTCTGTGTTGAGGTGAGAGAAGTCTGAATTCTGCCCCATATATTGTAAGTTGCACTTTTTTGTGTTACTCTTTCTCTGGGGAATTTACGGTGGCGGCGGCTTGTTTTAGGCCCAGGAGAGGGCCAGCAGAGATTTCAAAATCAGAAGTCACTTCCAAATTTGAAAAATGTCTCCCATGGGGTCACCCCCAAAACATTGTGAAATTGCCCCCATAGGCCTTTTAAATTCAAAAATGTGTTTTAAAGTTAAAAATGTGTTTTCCCCATTTAATATTTAAAATGTTTTTAAAGCTTTCTGAGTATGTCTGGGTGCTTTTAAATTAACAAAACAAAACTCCCCCCTCCCATTTAACATTTAAAATGTACTTGAAAAACATTTGGGGTTTTTGTGTGTGCTAAAGGATGCAATAGACAGGGAAGACTAGAGTGCCTCAGGTAGCAATTGGCCTGAGCTTTGCCCACCCCTGTTCTAGATGTCCTGGCCCTGCTTTGAAATACAGTCAGCCCTCTGTATCCACGGGGTCTGCATCCACTATTTCAACCAACCATGACTTGAATATATTTGGGTGGGGGCAGGAATTCCAAAAAGCAAAACTTGCTGTTTGCCATTTTATATAAGGGAGGCCATTTTACTATGCCATTGTATATAATGGGACTTGAGCATCCATGGATTTTGGTATCCATGGGTGGTTCTGGAATCAAACCCCACAGATAGCAAGAGGTATTTGTATATCAATGGGGAGATATCGATCAAATCAGCTGAACTAGCCTCTATAGTTTTATCCCAACAATAGTAATTAAAAATCTTTCTTCTCACCACTGATTATAGTTTCTCTATATACCCATATATCTTGGGAGGTGACAGTCTCACCTCAACACTGTTGAAGTCACCAACATTGTTAAAGTCCTCATTGAAGGCATATTAGAGGGACACCATTGGAAGATCAAAATTCTCACCAATGTAGCTGTAATGGACTCTTTTCTTCTGGAAAACTAGAATGAGAGTAAGGACCAAGAGAGCTGCCAGAAGTACAAGTCCAGTGAGAAAAAGAGCTTTGAGAACTGAGCTTGCTTCTCCCAATTGTAGCTTTTCCCCAAAGAAGTCTATTCCTGCTCTATCATTATCTGCTGAAAGAGAAGAGTATTTGATGAGAAATGTATTCAGTTCCTCTTGGACATGTGACTGAGAAACACTTACATTGGAAACATTTTGGGACAGTTCACATAGGACTCTTGGAAAAAATTATATGGCTAACATGCTTTAACTATACACTTGGATATGTAAAAAAAGAACAAGTGGGGACACACTTGTGAGTTGAAATGCATGTCATGTACAGTTGGACCCACATATCAGCAGAACCAATATCCGTGCTTTCAGTTATCTGTGAGACACAAAATAGGGACACATACCATTGAGTTGTGCTGGAAAATGCCTAGAGAGGCATCTTCTAGGTCCTCCAATACAACTCTATGATACGTTTTTACTAGAAATCCTTTATTTTAATAGGGTTCACTGTTATCCATGATTTCTGGTATCTGCAAAAAGTCCAGGAACCAAACCCATGTGGATAACATGGGTCTGATTGTGCATTCATTCATTAGGAGGTGGGCAGGGAACTTGGACCATCTGGAGGATTGCAATCTGGCTTTCTGGAGGTTTCCTGCTAATGCCCCACCCCTACAAGAAGGGCTAAGAGTCCCTGTTATCTCCAATCAGTAATCAGAAACAACAATAGGGATTCCCCTGTGGTGCATAAGGGAATCACCATTTCTATCTCTGGTCAGAGACAGAGTAGGGCTCTATGCCCACCTTTTAGCTAACACTTCCAGGAAGTGGCTGAGTCTCAGTCTGAGAGAGGGTCTACACTGCAGACTTATAGTACTCTTATCCCACTTTAACTACCATGGCTCCATCCTATGGAATCCTAGAATTTGTAATTCAGTCAAGTGCCTGGAATTCTCTGTTAGAGAACTTTAGACTACTATCCTAAACTACAACACTGGAGTTATCTAGCAGAGAATTCAAAGTATTCCACCAAACTACAAATCCCAGGATTCTGTAGGATGGAAGGTAAAACAACACCAAACTGTTATAACTGTGTTGTGTAAATATACTCCATAACTAGAAAGATATTCAGGAACATGAGGTAAGAGCAGATTGTCCCCCTCTATTTTTCTCATATCAGGAAAAGCCGGGAGGGGGGCAGATGGAACAACCATTTAAGTAAAACATTGTGTGGAAAAGCTGGACCCCATTGTTTGACCGGGGACCTCATCACATCAGGAGTGTTGCTGCCATGCATTTCAGGGCTTAGAATGGGAGAATCTGCCTCCCTGCTCCCTTTCCCATTTCAGTTCACCCTTGCATTAGGGAATTGTGAATAATTTGTTGAATGTACTTTCAATTGCTTTGCAAACCCTGTGAGTGGGGCCAAAGACATACCTTTTCCGGCAGTCTCGCCACTGATAGTATTGATAGTAAATGCATCATACACTGTGGTTGTGGCTACATGTCCTGCATCATCTGAATAAAAGAAAAGTGGGTATTAATAAACTATGGGTCTATCCCTTCAGGGGAATCTAACTTTGTTCAGAAAAGGTAAATTTGCCAGTTGCCAAAGTCAGAAACTGTTCGTTCATAGAGTCTCCTTCTTATCTGAATTCAGCCTCAGTTTACTGGCCTTCACCCAACCCGTCACTGCAACTGGGCACCAATTTAGGTCACATTTAACAGTCTGTTTCAAATCTGCTAAAGCTGAGCTCATAAAGGTACATTAGGGAAAAATATCCACCTGTCATGTAGAAAAGTGATACATGGAGAGACAAATGGACCCTGCCCTCCCAGGAGGGCATTACAGAATTTTGGAGCCAGTGCAGAAAAGGCCTCATTTCTTGCAAAAACTTATCTACAAGGAGCCATATAAAATAGCATATCCAGCAAAGTCTCTTCAACTGATTTCAAAGTTCAGAAGCACTCACAAGGAGTGCTGTGTCTCCTTAATTCTTTATGCAATCATGCACTTTACATTTTTAAACTTTGATTTAAGGATTCTTCCCCCAACCCTACCCCACCCCACCCCAAGAACCCTATCAGATTTTCTCCCCTGGGTCATATTCTGTGCCTTGCAGAATGAAGATTACTCAGCCCTCTAACAATATGCCACACTTACTCATGGCTTTTCATCTTTCTTAACAAAATGCTATGCTGACTCATAGTTTTTCCATATGTGCCACCTTCATTATTCACTTTGGTTCCAACTCTATTTCTCAAGCTTATATTAAGAAATAGATTGCACTGTGAATAATCCTAGTGAATGGATAAGGAACCTTTCAAACTAACTTTATACTAGAGCTGCTAGTCATAGTCTTTTGATAGATTAAAAAAAATAGAAAAAAGATTCAAGTGGGCCACAGGTATCTGCACCTACTGCTCATTTACTCCACCACCTATTGTAGCGTGTCTTTACCAAATTCTATTACCTGAGTTGGAGATGGTGTAGGTTGTCTCCATCCCAGCATGAATGTGGTCAAAAACATGGCAATGTAGAAGCCATGTGCCAGGATTAAATGCTAGAAGTTCAACAGTCTGAAAAGTCCCAGGGAAGAGGTCATACACATCTCCTCTGTGATCATGAGTCATCTGTGTATAGAAGAGCATTGTTAAGATCTTGTATTGCTAGTAAGTCAAAGCTAGCAAGTCTCTTCCATTCTGCTTTTACAAGGTTCTGAAATTTTGTGCAGTAGTCATTTCAGATTTATATAACATCTCCACACCCACAAAAGTGAGCGTGCTAATAAAACATGTGAAGACCAGTTATGCAAAGAGCTTTGGGTGCATCACTATGTGTCAGGCTCACTTCTGCACACAACCATCTTTGAATCAGCACAACATGGAAAAGGCTAAAGATCAAAGCATATTGTCTAGAATTACAACAGGAATGTGACAATTGCATCATGATAAAAAGTGTTTTGTGAAATAGTTGCACAGTAGAACTTGCAAGACTTCTTGAGGGTGCTTTGTTCCTCCTGCCCCTGTACCCCCTGCTCTGTGGAGGAAAGGAACAGGAGCAGCAGAGTACTTTCAGGGCTCATCCTCATTGGCCAAAAATATTTTCTAGAATAAAAACTATGCCCTCTTAGAGCTCATCCTGACTGGCCAAAAGCCTCAGGATTTGGTGGGAATTATACCTGAATGTACTGGAATTTCTTGAAAAATCCATATGACATACCTCCTGTCCCTGTCTATTTGTCAGGATTGGTCTATGACATGGCCTGCTCCTACCATTTTCACTGTCTGTCTTGTAACCTTACCATTAACTGTGTTTTTATTTCTGTGTGATTGTTAATAAGTGTTTTCTGAAATGTGAAAAGGTATATAATGGTTGCTAACAGAAGTGAGGAGATAAGCTGCAAGTGCGACTTGGAGCTTGGGAAAAGTGGGTTGAACACTTCTATGGAAAAAGGAGGTCAGGGCATGATAGGTAACCAATAGTATTATACCCCACCATATTTTTAGATTTCAATATGCTTTTAATATAGTTTGCTGTCAAGTTTCAATTCTGAGCAACAACCTTGTATGGTATGCTTTCTGGATTTCTGTTTAACTCTGAAACCTCTGGTCACTGCATCTGGGAATGTCATTACATGACACTGTTCCTGGTGAATTTCTAGGATGAGCCATGACTTTAGAAATCCAGGGCAGGGGGTAGTTTTCTTATTTTGTTTTTTTTACTTCCAGGAGATTCCAATATGGGCAGAGCTTAATTCTTATTTCTGGCTCCATTATTTCATTTCCTTCTGGGGAGTCCCACTAATAGCGATATGTTGAAACAGGGTGTCACCTTTGAAACAGGGGTTCTCCTATAATCTTCCTTCATTATTCTATTGGGGATAGGAAGAACCCCTACCTACACCATACGTCAAGGAAAGAAAGAAGGACAGAAAGAGATAAAACTCTGGTTTATTTCAGGGCACAGATGAGCCCTGACTAGATACAGGAGAAGAAACAACCACTACAACATAGTACCCAACATTTATCAGGACTATTCGGCCATCTGGAGAAGCCTTCAGCATGGCTTGCAAGCAGGGTTCACCCACTGTTTGCTCCTCTTGCCCCTTCCCTATGGGGAAAGGACCATGAGGTGCCAAGCCAGGCTCCTTGCCAAAGTGCTGGGTAGAAAAACTCCTCCTGGCAGATCAGTTGGTGGCCTGTTAATGCCAGAGGTGTGGCCATGCCTCAGCCAACCTATGGACAGCTGCAAGGTGGGAGATCTGGCCCCTTACCCTAATGTGGCTCCCCACCACTGATTTTATACCAACCTTAAAGAGAAAGCTCTCTCCATGGAAATGGACAGTATGGAGGTCAATTTCATTTCCCATTCCTATCAGGTACCAGTTGGTGTTTTCCCCTGTGTTCATCGTTAGGCCATGCAGATTGTCATAGATCTTCCCATTGATTGCTGAAAGAATAATTAAGTTTGCAAGGATGGAACAGCTTTATCTATGTGCTGCTGCATACTGAAAGTAGGCATGCTAAGATACAGAGAATTATTTCCATGGGATGATTGCCAAGGATTCAAAGAACACCTTCCATGAAGGGAAGATACTGTTCTGAAAGCACTGGGGGGGGGGGTCTCCAACTTCCCCACATTTTCCACCACCCCAGTACTGCAGTCCTCTGTACCATATATTAGGCCATTCCAGAGAATCCCTTGATCCCTTAGGATCAGTCTTCCAGAGTAGCAGCTGGGTCCTAAACAGAGTTGACCTGTTCAATTAATTGCTGATGTAAGTACCATTTATGCACTAAAATGTAAAAAGCAACCAGTTCAGAAGTTTCTTACACACAGAAAACTATCATCCCATGATAAGGGCTGGGCAAGAATCTTTTTCCTTAGCTTCTCAAACAGAGGGATTTTTTTTTTTTACAATTTCTACTGCAGTGTGAAGTGGTACAGTACAGTCCATGCATAGCTGTAATATAGAAGTATTTTGAATGTCTACATTTGTAAATTTTGTACTTTGAGTTTGTACAATGGCAAACTCAATGTGAATGTTTCACAAAACAATAGCTGGAATCCTGTTGGTTAGTCCCAACTAGAGTAGATCAATTAAATCAATTCTTGAATTATGATAAGTAAATCCAATTGATTCAATGGATCTAGTCAGAACTAACACTAAGATTATGCCTATATTTTTCAAAGTAAATTTCATCCTCTATATGCTAAGTAACATACCATGCATGTTGTTTCCTTCCAGGAAGTCACTGGTATAATTAAATTCTTTAGGATCCTTACGTAGATATTTCTCAATGTTTTCATTAAGGTACCAGGATTCATTTTCATTAAAGACCAGAAAAAGGAGAGCAAATTCACGATCAACATCTGTTCTTAAACCCTTTATATTTAATACTCCCTTTCTGCAAATTATAAGTGGTCCAATCAAACCACTGTACATATCCTAGAATTAAAGAAGAGGAAAAGCAAATTAGGAATTTTTTTTTAAAAAAAATTAGGAGAGTACTCTATTCTACTGCCATTTTTAAAGGTACCTAAAACAAATGAATAATGAAGAGCTATGGTTATAAAAAGTGGCAATCCTATAGGATTTGGATATGTCATGAGATCATTGGAAAAGATGATAATGCTTGCTAAAGTGGAAGGCAGAAGGAAGAGAAGGAGACCACTACAGGTGAATTGATTCACTCAAGGAAGCCACAGCCCTGAATTTGCAAGGTATGAGGAGGGTAGTTGATGACAGGTGCTCTTTGCGATCACTCATACATAGGGTTGTCATAAGATGAAGCTGAATTGATGGCAAATAAGTTATGTTCTTGCTCAACTCTCTAAGTTGTTCCTCATAAGGCTTGTTTCCAGACTTTTGATCTTTCTTCTTAGTTGCCCTTCTCTGCATACATGTCAGCTTGGCCATATCCTTCTGGAATTGTGCTGCCCAGAACTGGACACAGTATTCCAGGTGAGGTCTGACCAAAACAGAATAGAGTGGCACTACTACTTTACTTGATCTAGACACTGTGCTCCTGTTGATGCAGCATAGAATTGCATTGGCTTTTCTGCACTCTCGATTCATGTTTAGCTTGTGGTCTAGTAAGACCCCTAGATCCTTTTCACATATGCAGTTCAACCCTGTATCCACAGATTCAGTCTCCATGGTTTCACTTATCCACATCTGAAAAATATTTTCTCTCTAGGCAATTCTAGGTCCTCCAATGTGATTCTATGGTCAACTTTCAGTGTTCATCTCATTGAAAATAACAGGGTTCCCTATTATCTACAGATTTGGGTATCTATGGGGGGGTGCGTCTTGGAACATATCCAACACAGATATGGGGTTCAACCTGTACTGCTTGTAACTCCACCAAAAAAAGATATAAGATTAGTTTGGCATGATTTGTTTTTGAGAAACTCTTGCTGTTAGTAATCACAGCATTCCTTTCTAAGTGTGCATAGACTGACTATTTAATGACCTGTCTAGAACCTTTCCTGGTATCAATATCAATCTGACTGGTTGGTAGTTGCTTGGGTCCTTTTTTTTTTTTTTTTTTGCCTTTTTTGAAGATGGGGACATTTGCTGTCCTCCATCTGCTAGGACCTCTCCTGTCCTCCAAGAATTTTCAAAGATTATTGACAGTGGCTCTGAGATTACATCTGAAAGTTCCTTTAGTACTCTTGGATTAAATTCATCCACCCCTGGATATTTGAATTGATTTAGAGTAGCTAGGCATTCCTTTCTACCTCTTTACATATTCTGGGTTGCAATCCACTTACTGCATCACTTGTTCTATTTTCATTTGTTCGAGCACTGTTTTTCTTTTGAGAAAAGACAGAGACAAGGTATTGGTGTGCAATGCTGCTCCTCCTTTCCTTTTTGCTCTATTTCTTTGGAATAGGCGGGAGGTGTTTTATTGCTGCTTCCCCTCTCTCATGCAATAAGCCTCTTAGAGATTTCATTTACTGGTATTCTATACTGACTTCCTTTGTCACATTATATTCTCAGGTAGTGTTGCATATATCTCAATTTTCCTGCCTTTATTTTTGATATTATCTTTGACAGTGCTCCTTGCATGTTTATTTTTTTAGTCTCAACTTAAAAAAAAATGGCCAGGGGGCACTAGGGGCACCACAAAAAGAGTCAAGCTTAAACAGTGCTTAAACTCAGACTTTGGTGAGTCTCCAAGAGAAAAGTGGTGGTGGTGGGAGTCTATTCTGTGGGCTTTCCCTTCTGTACTCTATGTATGTCCTATTCTTAGTATAACAATATCAACCCATACAGGTTAGTGGCAGTCTATAGTCTTTTTTTAAATAAATAATCTTCAATCAGCTTCATACAAATCCAAATTTTTCCTATTTATCTTCAAGAGTGTAGCCTTTTTCACTCTACTTGGTGGTTAGAGCTGCCTTGAATCCCATCTTGGGAGAAAGGTGGGATATAAATCCAATTAAAAATATTTTAAAAAAATGTTGTTAGGTTAGTAAAGATCTTCCAAAGGGGCTCTGAAAAGAGTTTGAAAGCAAACAAGTACTGGCCTGCAAAACACACAGAGAGATATTATGCTGTCCTACTTACCTTTACAAAATCCACTGTTGAGTAGTAAACCCAGGTGATACAATTAGGATCAGAGACGCCAGGACCTGATCTGGCTGGGACATTCCACCGGTATGTGCTTATGTATCCTGGTAACCATGCATGTATGTATAAGAAAAGAGAAAAAGGAAGATGGCTGTAACAAAATACTGTCAAAATCTAGAATTTCATGACTGAGTAATGCATTTTAAATGATCATAGAATAATAATAATAATAATAATAATAATACCGAGTTATTTATTACCTGCCTCTCCCCTCAGGATCGGGGCAGGGTACAACATCACAATACATCACATACAATTCAGTACAATTCAAGTAAGTTATACATTACAATACAATACAATACAAGCAGGTTATACAATTTTTATACAAGTCAGAAATCAATACAGACAAACATCGCAGACAATTGCAAACAGCTGTACAGTGCAGACAATATAACTGCCAGTAGATGGTGCTGTTGGCATTGCAGGAGTGACATTTTTTCATAATGCACTGTACAATGATAAGCGACATGCTGCTTTTTTAGAAACTGTATTACCATACTAGTTTCCACAGCACGTCACACAGCACGTCACCAGCTCTTAATAAGCTGGTACTCATTTTACTGACTTACAGAAGGCTGAGTCGACCTGGGGGGGCCCTGGGATCGAACCTATAGACTCAAGATCTAACATGAGTTTTTTTTGGCTGCAATGTTGGCTGCATTAGCTTACTGCGCCACCACAGCTGGAAAATGCCACAAGGGCCATCTAGTCCAACCCCCTACCATGCAAAAATACACAATAGAAGCACTCCTGAAAGACCATAGCATCTTAGAATCTTAGAGTTGGAAGGGACCGAAAAAGATCCATCTAGTTCTGCCTCCTGCCATGCAGGAATCCACACTTAAAACACTTGCAAAAATTGGTTATCCAACCACAGTTTAAAAACTTTCAAAAAAAGAAAAAAGAAAAAAGGAAAGCCCACCTTCTTCTGAGGCAGTCTATTCCATTGTTGAAAAGCTCTTACAGTGTAAAAGTTACTCCTAATGTTTAGATGGAATCTCTTTTCATGTAATTTGAATCTGTTGGCTTGTGTTCTAGTCTCTGGACCACCAGAAAACAAGTGGTGGTTTCTTCCATTTCTTATACATCTCTTTTAAATCTCAGTTCATCTGAAAGTTCTTTATACAACCACCCTGGTTTCTTTAGACAACTCCCACTTTTCTTCCCCATTAGGATTATTACCAACTGTGCCTTCAATATCTCATCTTTAAGAAATTTGAATGCACCATGAACACCCTTCCTTTTGAGGATTTCTGACCATGGGTTCTAGAATCATAGAATCATTGAGTTGGAAGAGACCACAATGGCCATCCAGTCCAACCCCCTGCCATGCAGAAATAAACAATCAAAGCATTCCCGACAGATGTCCAGCCCTCTGCTTAAAAACCTCCAAAGAAGGAGAGTCACCACACACTGAGGCAGTGCATTCCATTCTCATCCAGTATTTCCCTAAGCTTATTGAAATCGGCTTTGTCGAAGTCCAGAGTGAGTGGTTTGGTTTTCCCTTTCCTCTGCATAACAAATCACAAGGGGAAATGGTCACTCCCACCCAAGGATACCAGTATGTCCATTGCATTGACCAATTCATCTCTGCTGGTTAGGATCAAATCCAAAATAGCTGTTTTTCTATCTCTTGTACAATGGAATGGTGTACAAGGTTAGTGAGGATTTTTTTGGACCTTACATTCTTGGCAGGGTGATTAAAGTCTCCCATTGCTGCTATATCCTTTTTGAATATTTGGTCATTTGTTTTAGGAAGGCATCATCCAAATCTTCAGTCTGGCTGTAGACACCCACAGTGAGGTCACTGTTGTTTCTCTCCCTTTTATTCTTTACTCAAAGGCTCTCAACCTGTTTTCCATTTTCTAAGTCATGGATCTCCTCACAGGTGTACACATTCTTGACGTGGGCTGCTAAAGCTACTTCTCCACCTTTCCTATTTGGTTTATTTTTTTGGAATACTTTCATTACTACATTCCAATCATGAGACTCATTCCACCAGGTTTCAGTGATGCCTACTAAATTATATTTGCCTTCCCATGTTAAGAGTTCAAGTTCATCTTGTTTATTTCCAATCCTCTGTGTATTGGTGTAGAGACATTCAAGATCCTGGGTCATTTTCTGCAGCCGATTCCTTGTTTTTTTCTGCCTACTGCTGGACTCTTGTACTATTGACCCAATTCCCCCTATATTACTGAGGCTACTATACTGAGTACTTGGTGTCCCACTGTCTTCTGGAATACTATCTCCCTCCCCCATGTAACTCAGTTTAAAACCCTCCTGTTGAGATTTGAAATACTCCTAGAAAAATACATCCTTTCCAACTGCTGCGAGGTGCAACCAGTCTCTTGCCTGAAGTCCTTCTTCATGAAAACACAGACCATGATGGCACCATCTGCAGAGCCAGTTGCTCACTTCTAGTATTCTTCTCCCTCTTCCTAGACCATGACCTTCAGCAGAAAGGAGTGATGCAGTATCATTTGTTCCAACATGGATCAGAAGGAAGGGATAATGGCTAGTATGTTTGATGAGTCTTGTTAGCCTGTCTGTTATATCATCAAACTTTACTCCCGAGAAACATCATACCACTCAAGATATCTTATCAGCCTATATACTGCTGCTTCTGTTCCGAGTAACAGGGAATCACCTACTACCACTACACTTCCTTTATTTGTCTGTGTCCCCCTTCCCCCACCGCCGGTTGACTGTCTGGGTCTCGTTGCAGCAGCAGTAGCGGTTTCCCGCCACCACCGCCACCAGTTGACTGCCTGGGTGCCATCACAGTGGGGATAGAAATGATATTAGCATGTAGACTTAAATCATAAGTGGGAATTGTGCAGCTCTGAGACACTGGTGAACTGGAAAGGGTTGCAGCCTTAGTAATAATAGCCAACACTGTAGCACATTGTTTGGTTGCTCCCAGTATGCAGATTGGCCATGAGTGGCAGGAGTGGATTGTGAGGTGGAGAAGGAATTTGCATGTGGGTGGTGAGTGGCTGAGGGAGTGACAGGAGGGGTCCTAAGTAGTCAATCAGCACACTGAAAGAGGCAACATACCTAAACCCATTGTACATACTCAAGCGGCAACATACTTACATACCTAAGGTCATTGTGCATACCCAAAAGTTATATATATATACATATATATATATATATATATATATATATATATATATAGATTCCTAGAGTTTGGAAATGTTACATTTTTGAACTACAACTCCCAGAATCCCCCATTCATCCGTAACATTTTTTCCTCATTAAATGGAAAAAGTGGTGGCCATGGGTTCAATGTCAGGGGTGCAGTGAGTTCACTCTCAGTGATATACTAAACTACTAGCTGGACCTGACATACTATGTCAGGTCTGGTGGGTTTAACTTGCCCCCTGCTGCTCATTCTGCCCCCCACCTTCCCCCACTCATTCTGCCCCTCTGCTGCCCCCTGCTGCTTGTTATGCCCCCCCATGTTCACCTTGGCCCCCCACCCCCTGCACTCCGGCACATACCACATCCACCCCCATGTTACTCACTGTCCCTCTCCAGCCGCCATGTTTGAAATCTACATGGTCCCGCCCCCCCAGTGTGCTGATTGGCTGCCCAACAGACCTGTGATTGGTTGGTCAGTTCCCTAAGAAGCCAATCAGCACACTGAAAATGGCAACATACCTGAAAGAATTATAGAGATAGAGATAGCGATAGAGATAGCGATAGAGATAGATAGATAGATAGATAGATAGAGGAGCTATCCAAGGTGTTGAACTTAGGTTGGGAATAGGGTTCAGCACCTTGGACAGTTCCCTTATAGCCTGGAATAGAACTCAGAGCAGATTCACTGCACCCCTGACACAGAAGTCACCAGCTGCCACTGAGGGGTGGGTAAAACATGGGAAGATTATGTTGTTCCCTTTGCCATGCTTGGGGGAAAATATACTACAACTTCCAGAATTTCCATTGGACCATGCTGGCTGGGGATTCTGGGACCTTGGCCCCCCAATGGAATTTTTTTCAAACTCCAGTCATTTCAGAGTGATCATCTAGAAGTCATCTCCAGCATGTTTTCAAATAAAGAACTTTTAAGGAAATTTTTAAATAAGACAAAAGAATGTAGTTAATCACTTGCAAAAACTGAAGGCTGGGTGTCCCCTGCACCATACCTGGCATAGTGACGTGTACTTTGCTCCCAGTTCCTTCTTCTTCTACACCATGTGCTGATACAGAATAGGGCCTACGAGCTTTGTTCTTAAATACAATTAGTACTGAGTCACCAACTTCTGCATGGATCAGTGGTCCTAAGTAAAACAACAAGAAGCAGTTAGTGAGACTTCTATAGTGTGAGAATATAGGGAAAACAAAACAAAGACCTTAATTCTATTTTAACCCAGTTAAGAAATAATAATAACTAGCCTACCTGTCATCAAATTGTCCAAAATAATAAAGAAAACTAATAAACAAAACAAAAAAAAACCCTCACCCCATCAATTGTATGGGGTGTATGACTTTCAACTGGATGATTTTCCAATGATGTATTGATGAACAATTTCATAGGTTTTTCTTAGGCAAAGAAAACTCAGAGGTGGTTTTGCCAGTTCCTCTGAAATACATCTTACAGCACCCAGTATTCATTGGTGGTCTGCCATCCAAGTACAAACCAGGGCTGACCCTGCTTAGCTTCCAAGATCAGAATCTGGTGCCTTCAGGGTGTTTAGGCCCAGGTTTTGTCATTGTCTTCTTTCAAAATATAGCCTGCAGCACTTAATATTCCTTGGTGGTCCCTCATCCAAATACTGTACTGTCACTGCTTAGCTTCAAAGATCAGATGGGATCTGGTGCCTTCAGGTATTTAATACTATGCCAAAGTAGACCCTGGCAAATATTGTTTAACTCAACAGAGTACAGTACTTCATTTTTAAAAAATAGTATTTACTGTTTTTGCAACTTATAATCTTACTACAAATTTAACTTTGAGCCTAGTAAAATACCACTTCTAAAACAGAGTTGTTAGAATATTTATATTGCATCCTATATCCTAGGATCTCAGAGTGGCATAGAAGTAAAATTGATTGAAGAAGACTAAAAAAAACCTTAAAATTTAAAACAATAAAAATAATTGATAGACTAAAAGAGACTTAAACAATTTAATAGATTAAAAACAGGATTAAAAAGTTAACACAGTTTAAAACTATGAACTTTAGTACATAAACTGCTAGAATACATATTTCTGAGGAAATAAAGTAGGGGTAGGCAACTGGGAAGGAGAGCATTCCCACCTGTAACCCTCCTGTGAGCCACACCATCTCTCCCAGTGCAACCAGTACTGATGTCACATCAATTTCAGTTCTGCAAAAACAGTCAAAAACAGTCTTCTTTTTCAGGATTTGGGGGATGCGGAAGGTAATGTGTCACAAGAAGACCCAAACCACCATATTGAAGGTGTCTCCTGAGGGACTTTCAAGGTGTGAAATTGGATCCTAGGAACTGAGGGGTCCCATATGCTGTACTTTCCGAACCCCTGCTGTTCCAAGTGGCTTTCTGAGAACTGACTACAAGGGCTTTTAATGGTGTGCTGTTTATGGGGTGTTCTGTTGATTTATATCTTTTGCCTTTTAATGAATGTTTTAAAGGCTTTTTAATTTTATCATTTAATTATATTTTAATAACACCTTTTAATATCTTTTTTAGTCCTCTCTTTTTAATTGTCTTTAACTGTATTTAACTCTTGTATGCTGCCCTGGGTCTCAATATTGGGAAAAGTACAGGATATAATTTAATAACAACAACAACAACAAGCTATTCAATGAATTCTAATTATTATGGCTTTTCACAGCTATACACACTGGGTACAAATTCATCAAAAACGGTATCAATTCAAGCCCTATTAGTTTTCTAAGAAGAGGTTGCTTATATATATATATATATGGTATTCTCTTCTGCCAGTCTTGAGAAAGACAAAACAAAATGGATCCTTTACTTCAAATCTCTGGCTGAACCGTGAAGTTACCGGACTTATTTTTAATGAAATATTTTAAATACCCAGAGGCTTTAGAAACCCACATGTTTCTTTCACACTCCTAACTTGATCCCATGTTTTGCCAGTGTTGAGATGTCACTCCACCTCCTGGTGAAACTCTAAATTTACCCACTGCCTGTGATGCAAAACTCTTTTCAGAGGAGATGCATGCAGGTGGCAGTTTTGAAGAGGAATAGCTGTGTATTTATTGTGGGCGCAGGGGACCTGTGGCCTTCTCAATATTGCTGGACCAACTCCAGTTATCCCCAGATCATAGTCACTGGTTTGATATGTGATGATGAGAGTTTCAGTCCAACAACCTCTGGACCACAAATTCCCAGTCCAGGTCAGTGAGAGTCTGTTCTCTTCAACCTATATATATAATTCTTTTGGGTATGTTGCCGTTCCCAGTGTCCTGACTGGCCGCTTAGGAAACCTACCCAACCAATCATAGTGCTCTGTTGGCTGGCCAAACAGCAGCTTGAGGGCACTGGGAAAGAAAACGTTAAGAGGAATTGTTGTAACTGTATTATTATTGTTGTTATCAGTTATTATTGTTATTATTGTTAGGGTTTTAAATCTTGAGTTAAGTCTTGGGGGGGGGCATGGGAACAAAAGTTCTTTAAGTCTTTTTGTGTGTGAAAGTGGGTCAGAGCTGTGGAACAGCTGGAAACTGAAGCCTTTGTTCTTGTGGCCTTTCTGCTGTGCAGTTCTGCTGTTTTGGCTACTCCTGGATTAGTTTGTCCCCAGGCTGTGCCAGGTGCCTCTCAGTGAGCCTATACTGAGTGGACACTTTCTGCCCTGAGGAACTTACAGATGGCCAACCCCCCCCCCCCACAAAACACTGCAAAGGGGTGGGAAGCTGCCCTGGGGTTCCAGGCCTCTTTTTCCTCCTTGGAGGACCCCTTGGGATCCTCTGGCCACCCTTGGCACTGCTTCCGTGGGAAGAAAGACTTTCTTTGCAAATGCTGCACCGGATGGGCTGCTGCCTGCTAAAAAAAACCCCCTCCAGCCAGTGGGAGGAGCCAAAGCCAGCGAGGGAGGGGGAATAGAATGGAGCAAAGTGGTTTCTCATTGGCCGCCAGCCTCACTGCAGTGGGAGTCCAGCATGCTGCCCTCAAAGGACAGCTGGTGTTGGAGCAGAAGGCTAAGGCTCTGCAGTCTGTGGGTGGGCAAAGGTGCAAAGGCGAGCCCAAAGACTCACAAAAAAGTTAGAGGTGACTATTCCACCACTTGCTGGAGAGACTCCTTCACTCCCTTTTCTATTCATTTCTATTTTAACAAGTAGTAGGCAAGGGTCCCTGGACCCCCTCTTCTCTAAAAGAGGCAGAGCTTTTCCATGCTACTTTTGCCAAGTATCTAGACCAGTAGCTCTTAACCTGTGGTCCGGGGACCCCCAAGGGTCCTTCATTTCCTCAAAGGGGGTCCATAAAGGCTTGAAGGCTGCTCAGACCACCTCCTGCCTGCAGTGGAGCAGCCCTGTGACAGGAGCCAAGGCAAAGGCTGGCTGGCTTGGCCTGTGCATTGCCATTCAATCCACTCCAGCCACAAACTTGCAGGAAGAAGCAGGAGGAAAGTCTTCCCTCCCACTCCAGTGCCTCTGAGGGCAGATTTCATGGATGGTGTAACTGTATTATTATTGTTGTTGTTGTTGTTGTTGTTTTTAAATCTAAAGTCTTGGGGGTCCATGGCAACAAACGATATTTAAAGGGGCCACTGGAAAATAAAATGTTTAGAGGAATTGTTGTAATTGTATTATTATTGTTGTTATCAGGTATTATTGTTATTATTGTTAGGGTTTTAAATCTTGAGTTAAGTCATGGGGGTCCATGGGAGCAAAAGTTCTTTAAAGGGGGTCCCTGATAAAGAAAAGATTAACAGCCACTGGTGTAATTGTATTAGTATTAGTATAGGTGTGCCCAGAGTAATATACATCGTTATGGGCCCTGCTGGGATTTCAGTGGTGGTTGCAGCGTGGAGCTTGGAGTGGCAGTGTTCCTTTCACATTGTTCGGTTACATGTTATTATTTTAGGAAAAAATATTGCATAGCTGTTTTGATATCGCCCAAGGGGTCACATCATCGCCCCACTGCCCTTGCTGCCACTGTGACAGGACCCAGGCAGTTAACTGGTGGCAGCAGCGGCAGTGGGGGCAGGGCAACAGCGCAACTCACCCTTAATGCACCACTGGCGTATGTTACATCGGGTACAGCTAGTTGCATAAATTTGTGCCTCCATCTCATGCTGCTCGCTTGCCTTTCACCCCTTTGTCCATTCTCCAGCCTGAACCAAGGTCAAATATATTTAAGAATCATGTACTATATACAGTTGCCCCTCCACATTTGCGAACTCAGCATTCGCGGTTTTAGATATTTGCAGTTTTGGGAGGACCTCGCGGTTTTAGATATTCGCGGTTTTGGGAGGAACTCAGCATTCGCAGTTTTAGATATTCGCGGTTTTGGGAGGGCCTCTTGCGAGGCCCCGTGAAGGCCTTGGGAGGGAGGGGGGATGTCCGAGGAGGCCTCCACGGGGCCTTGCGAGGGAGGGGGGAGGGCCGGGGAGGCATCCACGGGGCCTCGGGAGGGTCTCCTGAGGCCCCATGAAGGCCTAGGAAGGGACTGGGGAGTCCGGAGAAAGCGACTATGGGGCCTCCGGAGGCCCCATGGTCGCTTTGGCAGGGGAGGGGGAGGGCAATCATTATTCCCGGATTTTTCACATTCGCGGGGGTCTGGGGAACCTAACCTCCACGAATGTGAAGGGATGACTGTACTTCAAATGTGTATCACTTTCAAGTTTTCAAAGAGCTTCATGTTATCATGGTCATCTAGTCACAATTCTTACAATATTCATGTACAATAAGTCAATATTATTATCCTTCATATTTCAGAATGAAAGGGCAAGGAATGTCTGAAGCTGCGAGTGACTGGCCACCCAAATGCCATCTAAACAGTTTATGGAAGAGATTCATGCCAGGAGGATTCCCATTTCATAGCTTAGTCTCTTAGGATCCTTTCACACTACACAGTTAGAACACTATGATCCTGCTTTAACTACCACAGCTGCATCCTATGGAAACCTTTTCATATTGAGACTGCAATTCTATATGCACTTACATGGAAGTAATTCTCACTGAACTTATTGGAATTTATTTCTAAGTAGACATGTATAAGATTGTGCTGCAAGTGTTCCCCCCACCCAATATGTTTACAAGGAATAAAACTTCTATCATTTATGGTTCAACCAAGTTTCTCACCTAGAATCTGAAGGTGTTGCTCCTTCGCTGTCCTCTTTTTGTGCTCTGTGAACTGTCCATTTTTATATTCTCTATAAACCACCTTCTTGTACTTTGACCCGATGAGATCTTCACCTTGACTCAGAAATACGTGTCCGTAACTTGAAAGTAATTCCAAAATAAAGAGAGTTAAAAGCCTAGTAACAACAGCAGCAGAAACATGAAAATATGTTGATACACAGAGATGCAAACTGTGATTACAATAGCTTGATATTTAATTTTTTTTAGTCTTGTTGAACACAGAAGATAAGAGATACAAAAGAGAGGACAATGGTTATCCTCAATTCAGCTGGTGTGATGGACTATGCAATCCTATGCATGTTTTCACAGATGCAAATCCCACTGCATTCAAGGGGATCTGATCCCAGCTAGGTGCCCGGGATTGCAGCTCTGTGCAAAATTATGTGGGATTTAGCCCTGCACTTCCAGCTGAGGCACACTTTCAAATAAATCTGCATAAGCTCAGGCTGCCAGTGCCACTGAAATTAATAGGACAGTTAGAGCTTAATAGGACGCGTGGGGCAAAAGTTCTGAATGGAGTTCTGCTTGCATGCCCCAGTATTGCCCCCCAAGCCCTGTGCATTATTATTCCTGCAGGGATGTGGGGTACCTTTTCTTCACTGTTCCTGTGAAGTTTTGTCTGCCACGGCCTCCACCTTGACCATAATTTAAAGCTCTGGAGGCAGCTTCCAGTCAAAGGGAAAGGTTTTCTCCCTTCTCCTGGCTCTGCAGCACTGCTTCTGCCCACTATTCCCGTTGCCCATCACAGGAAGAGGTGCTTGAAGAAAGCGACAGGTGAGCAGAGGGTGGGTGGAGGCAGCGCTGCCGAGCCAGGGGAAGGGAGAAAACCTTTCCCTTTGACTGGAAGCTGCCTCCAGAGCTTTAAATTATGGTCATGGTGGCGACGGCAGCTGCAGCAGCATATGAAAATGTAGAGAAAACCCAGAATCCCACATACTCTATATCTAGGTAAAACACCCCGAAGTGCTGTGAATTTGGGCCATGCGACATGTAGCCAGATCACCCCAGATTTGGGGGAAAGGCCACCCCATGTATGACCTGGTTGCTACAGATTCGGAGGCATATGCAGGGGGTTTCAGGAGTTTTGATAGTGTAGACAAGCCCTTAGTCACACATACCTTGTTGGTTCTATTGGTTATAATGGGACATAACTGTGACCATTTAGATTAGGGTCCATAATCCACTATATGAATCAACAGTCCAGTCATTTTGTATCAGTAATTATTAACCTAATTCATATCTTGCTTTTCAGATTCAACAGTTCTCACACTTGGCTCACAACAAAATTGTACTGGCTAGACTTTGGAAAAAATAATTTTTAAAACTACAACTCACAGAATCTTCCATCAGTATGGTCATGTTGTCATCTAAAAAGGTAACTCTTCCAAGCTGTGGTGCTGCCCTACTCTGAGACTGCTCAAACGTTTTTCTTGAAGGTTAATTTCTAAAGAGGAGAAGTGGTAGTACCCAAATCTGACAGGAAGCCATGTCTTTTGACCTGGAAACGTATCACCATTTGTCACTACCTGTCCTCTTTGCTCATCCACTCCACCTTCTTCTCTGTCCAGTTCTTGTCAGGAGCATAGTCCCACTCCATTTCTTCAGCAGCAATGTAATAGGTTCTCATCGTCCCATAGTATTCCCCATCATGCAACATCTTCCCACAGGGCCTGACTTCATAGAGCTGCTTCATTCCACCAGTAAAGTGATCAAATGTTGTGCAAACTACTTGGAATGTCCCTGCAATGAAATTATGGTATTCATCATAAGGTCCATCTATATGAGGGTGGTGATGGAGTACCTCACAGTAATGGCATTTTGCAGCAGCAACATGTTTTAACAGTGTTTTTGGCCCCATAAGTTTCACATACCAGATTGCTGCCATGAATGATTTATTCACGATAGTTCTTCACTGCTGCAGAACTTTAAAAAAAAGGCATTTAAGGTACGCTGGAGTGATAGAGCAATTTTTTTGAATTAAAAGGAAAGCAAAACAAAACAAAAAACCCCCTGTTTATGCTATAGTGATCACTCACTAAGATGAAAATCCAACATGGCAGCAGCAGGCGCTTGCCCTGTTAGCATACCCCGCCCTTGTGCTTGCCCGGCCAATCAGTTTTGCACTTCCTCTCATATGAGGAAATGATTCAAAGCTAATTGCTTGTCCTAATGAGCAGGAATGTGCACCCCCATCGCTGTTTTTAAAAAAACAAGGGAAAAGGCACGAAGGCTTTTCCTGCCTGTTTTTTTTTTTTTGCCATTTTGGTCTTCCTTTCTTCTGAATACTGTGGATTGGTGCAGGATCCAATTTAGACAGGTAGGATTCCCAGAGAATTCTATGAGGGTTATTTTGACTCTTTAGACAACCCCATAATGTTGCCTGACTATCGTTGTTGCTGTTTTTACTTTTATGATGGCACCTCAGATCTCCAGGAACTGTACAAAAAATAAAAATTAAGCAGGCTGTGCCCACAAGCTTAAAATTTAAGGTATGGTATATTAGAACAGGAAGGGAAATGAAAGTGAGGAGGTTCATAAGGGAAAGGCCAAGATGAATTGATGTGTCTTGAAAAAGTATGAATGCAAAACCGGGAGTGTTTCTACACTACACAGTTATAGCAGTCTAATACCACTAAGTACTACAGCTGCCTTTTATGTAATCCTGAGGTTTGTAGTTTGTCGGGGGACTTAAATTTTTTTTTTGCTAGAGAACTCCAATGAACTACACAGAACTAGATCTCTTTAGCAGAGAATTAAATAAATAAATAAAATAATTATAGAGCCATTCTCACCTTTCTGTACCTGCTTAGCAATGCAGCATTTATTTATTTAAATACTTAAGTATCACTCTTCGTCAAAAACCGATTACTGGGAAGTTCACAACAATACATTTTTTCAAGTTCTGTGCAAGACACTTCTTCCAGGTACGTTCATCTGATAAGAAATTTGCTGCTCCTTGCTGACCAGAACATGTGGAATGTTATATTTAACTGAAAACAACAAATGTGTTGACCCACCTGCCTAAATATCCTAAAGGCACCATGTCCTGTCTGATCTTGGAAGGTAAGTAGGGTCAGCTCTGGTTAGTAGAATCACAGAATCATAGTACTTGAATGGGAGACTGCCAGCAAATACCAAGTACTGTAGGTTATATTTCAGAGGATGGAACTGGCAAAAGCACCTCTGAGTATTCCTTGCCTAAGAAAACCCTATGAAATTTATGGGGTTGCCATAAGCTGCCAAGCAACTTGAAGGCACACACACACACACACAAATGTGTTGACAGCTATTTGAAATTTATTAAGCTGCCAAAACATGCCAAATGTGCTCTGCTCTCATATATTTTAATGAATGGAGTGGCACAAATGGATTGAGTGGCACAAAAGAGAAATAGCTGTTTTTGGACAGACTGTAGTACCATTGTATTACTGCTCACAGATGCAAAGGGATCTTGTAGCACCTTTCATAAGCTTATGCTACCAACTTCTTTCTCTTAGTCTCAAAGGTGCTACAAGATGCCTCTGCAAGTCTATGTCTTTGAAATCTACTGATTACAGAATAACAGCACTTCACATTCATTTTGATTTATTTGTGTCCTTTACTTCAAGCAGTTAATAAACCAGTTTTAGTTATTTATTTATTAGATTTATATCCCATCTTTCTCCCAAGATGGGATCCAAGGTGGCTTACAATTGTTAAAAAAAATACAGCTAAAAACATCACGAATTATAAAAGTTAAAAAAGAATTAAATTATCATTATTAAAATATAGTTAAACCACATGAATTAAAAACATAAAATCATAAAAATACAACAATATGCTTCAAATACCTGCCTAAATAAAAATGTCTTCAACTGCTGATCAAAAGAGAGCAGGGAGGTGACCAACCGGACCTCCCATAAAGTCCTCACCAACTGCGCCTGTGAGGGTGGTGGGGCTGAGAGAAAGCCCTCCCCTGCTGATCTTAACACTCGGTAGGGCTGGCTTGTATAGGGAGAGTGCGAAAATTACCAGTGTGAATGTTAAACGTACAGTGGAGAATCCTAGCATTGCATTGATAAAGGAAACAAAACATCAACTAGAATTTATCTCTAGAGGTTGTTGTCTGCAGTGCACTTTGGAAAGTAATTTGAGTACGTGGCTTAACCCATTTATCACTAAACTATCTCTAATATTGACATCTTGTTTAAAAGAAGATACATCTCCTGTCTAAGTGGAACGGAAGAAAGAAAATGACAATACACAAGTGAATGCATCCCTAAACCCATGGAATAAGCATTTTTGGACATTCTGGAATTCTTGATACTTTGGAATTATCATGCCAAATGTTCATATATGTATGTATGTATTAGTGTATGTATTAATGTAAATATTCATATGTATCTATTTATTGATTATTTATTACTTGCATGTGACACTTTGGTATAATATGTTACTACAATCATTGCACTAAAACAAACTTTATTAAGAATCACAATATACACTTATAATTTTGCAGAAAATTGATTCTTTATTACTGAGTTCAATAATTAGACAATAGAGTCTGTAGTACAGTAATATTTCCTCTTTAACCATTTTGCACTGTTCACAGTGAAACCTCCACTGTACTTCATTTGTATAGGGAGATACAGTCCTTCAGATAGCCTGGACCCAAGCCATTTAGGGCTTTAAAGGTCAAAACCAGCACTTTGAATTGCTATTGCTTAAAACAATTTGTAAGCCGCTCTGATAGCCTTGTGGCTGAAGAGCAGGGTATAAATAACTAATAAATAAAAAAAAAATAGTCAATGCAGCTGTTTCAATGGGGGGAGGGTGTCACATGATCCCTGTAGCCAGCCCCAGTCAACAGCCTAGCTGTAGCATTTTGGACCTGCTGAAGTTTCCGAACAGTTCACAAAAGCAGTCCCATGTAGAGTGCGTTACTGCACTCCAAATGGGATGTAATCAAGGCATGTGTCTCCATAGCCAGATCTGACTTGTCAAGGAATGGGCATAGCTGATGCACTAGTTTTAACTGTGCAAATGCATTCCTGGCCGCAGCCAAAACCTGAGCATCCAGGCTCAGATCCGAGTCCAGGAGCATACCCAAGCTGCAAACCTGAGATTTCAAGAGGAGTGTGACCCCATCCAGCACAGGCTGAATCCCTATTCTCTGGTCTGCCTTTCTACTGACCAGTAGCATCTCTATCTTGTCTGGATTAAGTTTCAGTTTGTTCACTCTCATCCAGTCCATTACTGACAGCAGACACTGGTTTAGTGTAGAAACAGCTTCCTTGGTATTGAATGGAAAGGAGAGAGAGAGTTGTGTGTCATCAGCATACTGGTGACTTTGAACCCCAAAACTCTGGATGACCTCTCCCAGCAGTTTCATGTAGATATTAAACAGCATGGGAGACAAAACTGAAACCTAAGGGACAGTGTACTTGTCAGGGTGTTGAACAGACATCCCCCAGCACCACCTTCTGAGACCATCCCTCCAAGAAGGACTGGAGCCACTATAAAACAGTGCCCCCATCCCAGCGAGGCAACCCAGAAGGATACCATGGTTGATGGTATTGAAAGCTGGTGGGAGGTCCAGCAGAATCAACAGGGACACACACACACCATCCAGTTCTCTGCGTAGGTCATCCACCAAGGCAACCAAAGCTGTCTCTGTCCCATAGCCAGGACTGAAGCCAGATTGAAATGGATCAAGTTGATTAATATAAGAAGGAAAGGATGGGGAAAGAAGGATCTAGCACTACCTTTGAGATGGATATATTCCATCATAAGCTTTCATAGACTCCAGTCCACTTCATCAGATACATGGAGTGAAAACTCTGTGGACAGATGTGTGAGTGTATGTGCCTTCAAGTTGCCTACCTACGTAAGGCAACCCCATGAATTTCATAGGGTTTTCGTGGGCAAGGGTACTCTGAAGTGGTCTGCCATTCCATTCCTCTAAAATATAGCCTACAACAAACAACTGGCATTACTTGGCAGTCTCCCATTCAAGTACTAGCCAGGCTTAACTTCCAAGATCAGATGGGATCAGGTGCCCCCAGGGTATTTAGGCCATAAATATAAAAGGGGTGGAGAGAAGAGTGCAAAATGTAATAGAAAGCAAAACACATTGTTGTGGAGATGAGGTGACAAATATTGTCTTAACAATGGTTGATGGTTTTAAAAAGTAGTTAAAAGGATAAAAGTGGGAGATAGGTTTTGCACCTGATTCATGGATACTCCAAACTGCAGGCTGAAAGTAAAGTTTCAAAGTATGACCACCCAATCAACATCTACAGCATCTGAAAAAATCTTTTTAGCTTTTTATAACTAACTAACTAAGAAAAGTGTATTTAATGAAGAATTTTAAATGAACATAAAGAAGCAGCTTAATGTTAAGTAGAAAAAGGATACTCATTTCATGCATACAACCTACCTCCTCGGTCTGGCTGCATCAGTGCTGTCGCTGATGTATGAGGGAACAAGGCAAGTGTATCCCTTATTGTGCCACCCAAATGGATGGTATTTCCTTGGAAATGAACACCATGCATGTTGGTTTCAGTGCCTAGTCCAATCATATGCCAAGCAACCTTCTCATCCTTGCACATCCTGAGGCCAGGCATGGTACCATACAGGTAACCATTGACAGCTGAAAAGCGGAGGAAGAGAAAACACTCTGATGAGAAGAATATTGTATGTAATTCTACAGACTCACACAAGCAGAACATTACAAGGAAACACAACAACATTTGGAAGGTATTTGCTCAAGGTTCTGTTGTATTCCCCTTTTAGCCTCTCGTTCATTTGTATTCTCCTCACAGCAGTTAGTAGCCCATGCTGACTATGGTCTCCCCTTATTGGTCTGTTTTGGTATTTTTCCCTTCGATTTTGGGATTTATAAGGATATGGGCTGTACACATTGCTGTCCAATTCCAGCAAAATCACTGATTTTTCTGGGCCACTCTTGGTACCTTATCTTGGGGCAGTATGAGTATGAGTGGGGGGGGATATTCCCTTTAGAAAACCAGGATACACCCTAATAATAATGATATGGCATTAGGGCCTAAATACCCTAAATACCCTGTCTGATCTTGGAGGCTAAGCAGGGTCAGCCCTGGTTAGTACTTGGATAGGAGACCACCAATGAATACCAGGTGCTGTAGGCTACATTTCAGAGGAAAGAATTGGCAAAACCACCTCTAAGTATTCCTTGCCTAAGAAAACTCTATGAATTCCATGGAATCTCCATAAGTCAACAAACAACTTGAAGACACATGCACACACACAAACTATAGAAAGCCAGCCAAATACACATGCCAAAAGCTGAATGTATGGGAAATCAGTGTTACGCTAATGGAGAGGTTGCGTTGGCTAAGAAGTCTTGACACATACTGTTTGTAAATGTCTTTGGAGGAAACCAGCACCCTGTTAATGAAGTTAAGATATGTAGGCTTCCTCCTCCAGATTAGTGTCTCAACAATTGTTACAAAAGTAAATGATAGAAAATTAGAATTCAGAGGCAGGAATTATAGGCAAATAGTTAAATGATGAAGAAATCCCATGCAACTCAACAAGAAAAATTAAGCATAAGAACATCTATCTGGAAGAACAAGGATCATATTCTAGTTAGGCACTGAATTGGACACCCTATAATCCAGCATTTCTGAAAACAGAAAACAAGTCATGTTAATCAAAAGATGACTGAAGCTTTTTCTCTCTCTCTGCTCCTTACCTGTACTTTGCCAAAGTCTGCTCTGTTGTTGTTGTGTACATTAAAGTCATTTCTGACTTATGGTGACTCAAAGGCAAACAGGGTGTGGTTTTTTGGCAGAATTTGTTCAAGGGGGTTGCATTTACCTTCCTCTGAGGCTGAAAGAGTGTGACCTACCTGAGATGGAAGACAATGGCAAGCCCCCTCTGAAGAAATCTTACCAAGAAAACCCTGTGACGGGAGTTTTCAGCTTAGGGTTGCCATAAGTCAGAAATGACTTGAAGGCACACAAACAACAGTTTGGTGGTTGGTATTGCAAACTGAATGTTGGGCTAGAAGGGGTCTTTAGGTCTCTTCTTGCATTTTTACAAATAAATTGCACAGGTAGTTCTCAGACAGACATGTCTTATAGGGCTGGGTAACATTATGTTGTTCATGTTCATTGACTACAACTCCCACCAACCCACTGCTGGCCATGCTGGCAGGAGTTGACAGGAACTGGAATTTGAAACGTGACAGGTCACCAACTCTAATACAGCTGAACTGTAACTTCCATTCCTGGCCACTGGCTATATTGGCTAAGGCTACTGGGAGTTAGTGTTCAACAACATCTGGTGAGCCACAAGATTCCTATCCTTGCTTCAATAGGAGATCAACACTTTTCTATGACAATGCTGCTTCTGTCTTAATAAACCCTGAACAGCAGCGGGTGCATAACCTTTTGCTATGATCATAGTTCCCTGGATAAGGGCAAGTGGCTAGCCAGTGTAACATCAAAGGTAAAGTTGCCATTGCTGCAATTATTTCTAATGACTATAATGAAACTTAATTCACTGACAGTAAATTACTGTGAGTGCACGATTAGGATAATACATTGTTAGTAAGCTTCCATTTCAGCTCATAGGAATGCAACCGCTCACAACATCCAGCTACCAAGTTCACAGGTCATACCTTAAATTGGTGGTGTTTATCACACACTGTAGGTGGAGGATGAGTAGAAAACTTCATTAAAATGTGCAAACTTAGGTTGTTTTGAGCTCAGTACAAATTTGCACATGGGCTTCATCCCACACACATACCATCAACCCATTCCATGTGCACAGACCTTGCAAAATTATAAATTCTCCCTCTAAAATCAATTCCTCACAATTTCTCACAGTTCTCAGGACAAAATAGCTACCGGTACGTAATTTCTACTTTGTTCCATATACTTTCAGTGGAAGCTGCTGGCTTCTGGTGGAATAGTAAATCTTCCCTAGCTGTCAGTTTCGACATGGTATCCAAGGTAGTGCACCCTATTCTCAAAATAAATTTAGCTGCTTGGATAGCTCCTTTAAAGTTCTGACTAAAAGGCAAAATGGATTCACTGCCCCATTGACATGAAAGTCACCATGTGCACCATTCCCTTTGTTAGCTTTCCCATATTTCAGGTTACTTGATTAGTACTTACAGTTAGAAATGGCAGTATGGTGTCTGTGTCCCTTTATAGCCATTTATCCACATGCATTTTGGCAGCACTGACTCTCACTGTCTTTGGGATCAATGTCCCTCATGATGATTGTGTCTTGTCTGTCCTATGCACGTCATGATGCCTATACACATCACATTCTTGGACTGGTAGTTCTTCAGTGAGCATGTATGCAGGCACATTCTTTTTCACTCTTTAAAACTACAAACTAATCACTCCTCCAGAAGGGCCAACAGTCATGTAAATGTTGGGCTATAATGTCCTTGGGCTGCATGACTTGCAGCCCTTGTTCCCATCCCCAGATCCAGTCCGGGCCCCAATTCTGTCAGAGCTTATCCATGCCCAAGATATACAAGGATTTTGTCCTTTTTCTTTTATCCTCCCTCCTTTCACTTTAAGTCTTATGTGGGTAGAACCTTTTATGGAAAAACTATACCCCCATTCAATGTATCATCAGTGGTATTGTTCAGAAGTAAAGGAGGAACTGAGACAATAGAGCCAGGCCAGGCGTGAAAATTAATAAGGTTGATTTCGTCCTTCTTCAGTTACAGGCCTGATTTCATGCTTCATTTTGAAAATCACCTCCCAATGGGTTCAGGTACATTTAATAAAGACACAATGTACATGAAAAAAGATAGCAATCAGCTCACTCTGCAACACCCAGGAACACGACCTATTACAGTACCTCATCACAATTCCTTTTTCTAGCATATGATACTGCTTAATGAATTTAAATTATATTCTGCCTAATTCAAAGGAACTTAAGTGACTGGCAGATTTTGTTATTCAGGCAAAGGATGAACAGGAAGTGTGGCAGAGTTGTTTTTTTTTTAACACTGAGGTGGAACTCAGTGAATGCTCTAGAATGGGGTGTGTGAAGATGTCAAGTATCCCCCCAAGGCTATTTTGCAGCCTTCTACTACCTTGTTGTTGTTGTTGTGTACATTCAAGTTGTTTCAATTTATGGTGAAGGGTTGTTCTTTGCAAGATTTCACAGGGTTGTTCTTTGCAAGATTTGCCATTGCCTTCTTCTGAGGCTAAGAGAATGTGACTTGCCCAGTATCACCAAGTAGGTTTCCATGGCTGAGCAGGGTTCCAGAGACTCCAGAGTTGCCTCTACTACCTCCCAGAGGAAAAAAAACCACCCAATTTTTATTTTTATTTATTTATTTTTTTAAGTGGGAATGCTACCTCTCTAGAGGATTCAGTTATCCTCTTTTAAAAGCCATAGGTCCCCCTCCCACACTTCAGGGTGTTTCTTCAACAAACTGGAAGTTTTTTTAATTAAAAAAACCTAGAAGTAGCCTTAGTTTGGTCACTAGATATGGGAGTAAGGTCTTATCATTGTGGAAAAAAGAAAAGTGTGAAATCATGGGCTTCTGCAGTTGATCCCCCATCAAAGAACAAAGAACACTAAGCAGTTCTATAGCATAAAAGAATGCAAAGAGAGAAAGGACATCAATGTAGGACAGTGAATCCACTTTAAAAAACCTATCTGAGATGGTGAACCTATTGGGGAATCAGTTTCAGCGCCTTGGATAGCTCCTTTAAAGTTCAGATTCACTGTCCCACTGAAGTTGGAGCCACCAGCCCTTACTGGAAATTACAGTCAGCCCTCTGTATCCACAGATTTGGTGTCCACAGATTCCACCATCCACAGCTTGAAAAGATTTTTTTAAAAAAATCAAAAAAATCCAAGAACATAAATTTCCTAACGCGTCTGGCTAATACATTCTCCTAAACTACTCACTGACAAGAGTCCAGTCTGTTGAGGTCCAAGATAGTAATATTTCCCCACTTTGGCTGAATGCTAACTGAAGGCTATCTATATCTGTAACTCTAAGAATGTACCTGGAAAAGGAAGAGTCTTTTCCATGAGCATTATCTTGCATGCTTTTTGAACTCCATTTGGAATAAATAGCTTTTAAATCTTTCTGAAGCTGATGCGTCACGTGCCTTGTTTTGCTTGGTCATTTCTTTCTTTCCTCCGGGAAAGGGAGGGAGAAGGTAAGGTAATCTCTGCAAGTGGCAGGGAGTTCTGAAGGTACCCCATGGTCTCCCCTTGGACCATGTGTAAAGAGGTGTGGAATTCAAGGGGTGGTGGCAGCTACAGGAAAGGGAGACATAGTTCTTGGAATTCCCAGGCAGTGAAATCCCAAGATTGTCTTCCAAAAGGGCAGTTGAGGGAATACCCAGACAGAGGAAGCCCCCCAGGCTTTTTGTGGTTTTTTTCCAGGCTGTGAGGCCATGTTCTGGAAGAGTTTTTTCCTGACATTTCAGAAGATGCCAGCCACAGATGCAGGTGAAACTTCAGGGAAAAAACTCTTCCAGAACACAGCCTCACAGCCTGGAAAAAAACCACAAAAAACCTATGGATGCCAGCCATGAAAGCCTTCGATTTCACACACACACAGCCTGTTTACATGGTGGCAACGGGGCCAGAAGGACCCCAAGCCTCATGACATATCTCTTCCCTAGTGATGCTATTCCAGCAATGGGAACAAATGGAAAGATGGAACAAAGGGGAGAATTGTGGAGTCAAAGGCTTTCACGGCCGGCATCCATAGATTTTCCTTGTTTTTTTTCCGGGCTGTGAGGCCGTGTTCTGGAATAGTTTCTTTTTGACGTTTCACCTGCATCTGTGGCTAGCATCTTCAGAGAAGATGCCAGCCACAGAAAAGCCATTTTCTCTGAAGATGCCAGCCACAGATGCAGGTGAAACGTCAGAAAGAAACTATTCCAAAACATGACCTCACAGCCTGGAAAAACCCCCAAGGAAAATCAAAGGGAGAACTCTCCTTCCACTCTTTGGTATCTAAAGTCCTTTTCCAAGATGGAGGCTCCTGCTTTGTAATACTCCAAAACTCCCCACCACCACCCTCACTCTCTAAAAACCCTACACGCTTCTTACCATGCATTTTGTTGGATTCTTGGAAATCCTCATCTTCTTTATTAACCTTTGAGGGATCACCAGTAAATGTCTCAATGTTTGTGTCAAGATAGAAACTCTGATTCTCATCGATGATTGCAAATAACAAGTAGAATTCTTTGTCTATCCCTTTCTGCAAGTGAAAAGAAAGAAATCCAAATGATAAGCACTAGAGAAAGAAACGAAACTGTAAATAGGATATTAGAGCTTTTCAAAAATGTCACTATTCCAAGCTGTGCTCTCAAGAGCAGAGGGCTGCACCTGCTTCTGCAAAAAAATATTTTAAACATCTATAGGACATGGGGGGATGTTTGTGGGGGTTTCCTGAGCCCCACAGGGGATTTTGGGACATTTTGGGGTATTTAAAAACCCCCAAATTCCCAACATTTCATTTTGTGGGGGGTTTCAAACATGTGGAAATGCTCTGTACACTCCTCTAGAGATCATTTTTGGGTATTTTTGAAGCAAATAAAGTTTTTTTTGGGGGGGGATAGCAAACCAATTATTTGTTGACCCCTAAGGGGCACTAAAGGGTCACAAAACTGCCCCTGCAGATCCACATGTGGTCCACGGGCTGCACTTTTCCCACCCTTGACATAGTAGCACCACATACACAAAAGATTCCAGAGGCTTGGAAGAATATCAAGAATTGCCCTAAGATCGAGCCCACAGAAGCAGTTGAACCAGGACTGCACATGCTCAGCAGGCATAGAAGTTTGACTGAGAGCAAGGATAGAAATGGAACACTACGAAGGAAGGAGAATGGAATAAAGTAGCTGGGCCTAAACCCGGTTATTTGTCTCAACTGGAGTAGACCAGTTGAATCAAGGGAACTTAGGGGTTGTCTAAACTGTGAAAATACTCCTCATGGAATGTGAGGAGAATATGACCTGTCTTAATGGCATCCCACATTGTATCGCCATACAGTAGGACCTCTGTATCCACTGATTCATTATCCACTGATTCAATGATCCATGGGACACGAAACAGCACACCTACCATAGTGTCTTCCTAGAAAATGTGTCCTCTCTAGCCATTTTCTACATCCTCCAAGGCAACTCTATGGTATTTTAAACTGGAAGTCCCATTATTTTTAATAGTGTTCACTATTATCCATGGTTTTGGGTATCCACAGGCCCCCCCTCCAAACCAATCCCTAGTGGATACAGGATTCCTACTATATTCAGAAGGAGGGGAGCTAAATACGCCATATACTCCACAGGAAAAGCCTTTGCGGCTTTTCCTGGAGTTGTTAAAAATAGCGAGCAGAATGCGCATTCCTGCTCATTGGAAGAAGCAATGCAAATTGATTCACTTTCCCAAAGGAGCAGAAGCTAAAAGCTGATTGGCCAAAAGAGCACAGGGGGTGGGGCTTGCTAACAAGGCAAGTGCCAGAACTGCCATTTTAACCCCTGCCTTAGCATGTGAGTGCTAATGTGATAAAACAGGGTGTTGGGTGGTTGGGTTTGTTTTGTTTTGTTTTTGTTTTTGTTTTCTTTTCTGTTAAGGTGAAATATCATTCTATCACACATAGGGATTGATTTTTTTTTTTAAAGATATTGTTTGGTGGTGGCAAATTGGTAAGTAAAAACGCAAGTACTGTAATTCACTCACTGCCACCATCTTGATTCACAGGCATGCCCATTTGCCCAGCAAATATGGATATTTTCACACGCCAGCAATCTACCTAACCCCCCACCCCAAACCCATTAGACAAATCATAGCTGCTGCGAGATGCTTTTTACTGTGGAGCAATCTGCTTCCTTTTGCCTCATATAAACAACCACTTACATAAGAGTAGACTCACCAAGGGCTTCTTTTGGAAGCTGTTCCTCCACTACATTCATGCCAGAGCTTGATAAAGCTACTTTTTGAACTATAACTCCCAGTATCTCCAAGCCAATATGGCCAAACAGCAGCTGCTCCAAACACTAGGGTTAAGGTGGCCCTGCCTCACACAAATGTATACTCAAGAGCTCTCAGAATGAACTATGTCTTGAGGTCTTTATGATGCATTTAATGGCCTTTTCTCCCATTATGCTATGATACAGATTATACCTGATCCAGGTGCTTATTTTTGAACTGAAAACCTACATTGAGATATGAACCTATCTCTCTTATGCTCTTTGTGATTTTCCAAAGGATATTTGGTTCTCACTGTTGTAGATACAAAACAGAACTAGATTAGGTTTACCCTGTTGCAGCAAAGCAGTTCATACATTTCCAGTGAGCCTAAGTAATATAAGTCATGTCAAGACTGGATTTGTATAACAACTAGATACCAGATTCAGCATAAGCTTGTTTATTTGGAATATGTTAAGTTGGAAACCCATCAAGATTTGTACCTGCGATCCATCAGATTTCAGAGAATCCTTTTTACATATTATTAGAGGTCCCACAAGACCAGATTGGGTGTCCATCACTGGATCAGTTGCCGAATAGTATAGGTAGGTGAGACAAGGTGGATCAAGGTCTGTTGGGCCAACGCTTTCAGGAACTCTCCATTTGTATTCAAACATTTCACCAGGTTTAACATGGGCTCCATGCTTTTCATACCCTTAAAACATAGAGGTGGTCAAAAAGCACCCTCCGAAATGATTATCATTATCATGATCATTATCTCTGGTGTTATTGACTGCAGTTTTGGACTATCAGTGATTTGAATTGTATCCAAGAATCTAGGAATCAGTGAAGTAGCATTGAATAATGTGGCATGTTCCAAGTTTTAGTATTATTAAGAAGTCACTTATGCCCTGCTTCCCCCCCCCCCACTGTTGGGACTCAAATAAAAACAAACACAATTAAAAACATTTTTTAAAAAGAGAAGTGAAAACTTATTTTAAAAATTGTTAAATATATTTAAATAATACACAGAATTAAAATATAGAATAATATATATTCTAGGTAATATATAAAAAATAATACACAGAATGTACTTTTGATATTAAAAGGCAAAAGAGAAAAATTAGAAAAAATACACAACATTCAAAGTCTTTGCAGTCTTTACAGGGACGTACTGATTGACTACATCATGTTACCATTTTGAAAATTGAAGGAGAGAGTGTGTGCTATGTGGATTGGAGCCCCCAACTACTTCATACAGTGCCAAAAATAATGATGAAATTCTTGTGTACCAGAGAAAGTATGGGAAACTTTATCCTCTGAAAACTTGGCAAAAGCTTAATATCTATCTATCATTGTAGTTTCTTTCTATCACTGTAGTTTTCAAAAGAGTGGCCCCCTGTGAAGGGAGGAAAGGAATACCAACCTTGGTAGCAAGCAAAAATACACATAAGTAAGCATAAAGTTAACTTATACCTGTGCATGCCACTAACAGGATGCCTGCCAGTGTGTGATAGGTCAGCTTGCTATATAAAAGAGGAAAGTTAAACATTTTATAGGACATGCTATAGGTACTGCATATGTAGCTCTCCAAAATCCATCTTATGTATGCCATCGTGCCCCATAGAAAGTGAGTAGAATATAAATTTGATAGACAAACAGACAGACAGACAAATAGATAAGGACAGGATTACTAACTCACCATCTTCATAAGAGGCTCCTTCTGATGACTTGCTGAAAGCTACACCATGAGGCATCATGCTGTGATTCTTGTCTGCTTTATTAGCAAAAGTAACCAAAATGGTATCTCCAACTTCAGCTTTGATAACTGGGCCTTGAAAACAGAGGGTGATAGATGAGCTGATTTGCTCACTGGATGACTTTGAGCCAAACTCTCTCTCTTGATCTCCTTCGTGACCTGCCTTATAGGACTGTTGTGAAAGTGGGGAGGAGTACTCTGTATACTGAGCTCGTTGGAGGAATGCAGGATATAAATACAACAAAGAAACAAAAGATGGTGAGGTTTTAAATAGCCTCCACCCTTTGCTTATCAGACTCATTTATTTATGTATTTATTATACAGTCAGACCCCTGTATCCATGGAACCAATATCTGTGGTTTCAGTTATTGTGGGACACAAAACAGGGACACGTACTATAGAGTTGTGCTGGGAAATGCCTAGAGAGGCAAACTCTCTAGACATCTTCTAGGCCCTTCAATGCAACCCTGTAGTGTTTTTACTGGACGTCCATTATTTTAATAGGGTTCGCTGTTATCTGTGGTTTTCGGCATCCATGGTAAATCCAGGAACCGAACCCGCAGATACAGGAGTCCAAATGTATTTAATCTTATTTCCTCTTGCCTTTCTTGTCTTTTCTTTTTTCAGACAAGTCAGAAAGGCTTACAGGAGGCTGTTAATGATCTTCCATCTAGGAGCTGTTCAGTGCTTATCTTTTCATCTCACAGTATTTCTTGAGAGTGGAAACTGGAGACAGATAGTATTTCTTGAGAGTGGAAACTGATTTCAGAGAGGCATTGCTTTCTATTTTGTAGACACGTCCAGAGCTACACACACAAAAGTACATATGCACCCACTCACCCTATGCCACCACTTCTAATCAGGTTTTGTAGGAGTCAGAACTTACACAAAAGCATTGTATCTGAGAGGCACACCTCTTGCTTGTCAAACCACACTCAACATTCTGAAAAACAAAACACTGCCTGCCTTATTTTAAGCCAAAGAGCTCCACTTACCTCCCACACACATGCACTGGCTTCTTTTCACACAAGTTCCTTTCTTTCACATCCACTGCAGCCATCACCTTCAATAAGTGATCATAGGCAAATCTTTCCTCTCCATATGATTTGCTTCTTTGATAATTCCATTTCCAAACTCCATTCCCTATGTATCAGTTTCTAGACTTAAGCCCATTGATTAAGGGGTGTACATTTTTAATCTTTGTAAGCTTGTGTTTGGGGGCACTGAAGAAACTATACACATACATCAGGGCTGAGAAAAGGGGGAAAATACAAGTTTTTTTCACTACCTTGGTGAACTACAAACTCACATCATGGTTGGGCATTCAGTGATGTGACTGAATCCAGAGTTAAGAGAAGACTTAACATGTGAACTTATCAACCATACCAAGTATGCCAAGGTGGGCAGCAACTGCAGGTCTCTCCTTCTTTTGGGCAAACGTCCCATCCGTGTAGGCTACATAGTGAACTTTCCAATACTGCCCTCCTATTCGATCCTCTCCTTGGGTGAAGAAAGGTTCTGAGTCACTGTGAGATGACAAGGCATTGTCTCTCATGAGGCTGGTTACAGATTTGTAACACACAGTGTAAAGCACAATGTCAACCCCCCTCAACTTTGGAATGAACAAGACATTATGCAAAACAGACTAGTTCTTTTGAATCTCATCTTACCTCCCAGCATTTGAAAAAGATCTAAAAAAAGAAAAGGGTTGGTAAACTATAATATGAACTTTACACTGACTATAGAAATGTAACACCTCCATATTTGTGTTGTTTCTGGTGTGTTCTTTGTTGTCTGATTTATTTTTATAATGTTGTAGTTTATTGTTTAGTTTGTTATCATTTGTTGGATTAGTATAAAATGGAAAAAAAAAAACAATTTACAAAACTGGGTCTGGCTACAAGGAACACACAACTCCCTTGATGCAATAGCTCCATTGGATGCCAGCCTTTTTCAGGGACAATTCAGAAGGGCTGACTATGTCCTATAAAGTGCTATACCAGTGGCTCTTAACCTTTTCTTTACCAGGGACCCCTTTAAATATCTTTTGTTGCCATAGACCCCCAAGACTTAAGTCAAGATTTAAAACCCTAACAATAGCAACAGCAATAGCTAACAACAACAACAACACAATTACACCATCCATTAAACCTTCCCCCAGAGGCATTGGAGGGGGTGGGAATACTTTTCTCCTTCTTCCTGCAAGTTTTTGGCTGGAGCAGATTGAACAGCAATGTGCAGGACAAGCCAGCCAGCCTTTGCCTTGGCTCCTGTCATGTGGCCACTCCACTGCAGGGAGGTGGTGGGCTGAGTAGCCTTCAAGCCTTCGCGGACCCCCTGTGAGGACACTGCGGCCCCCTGAGGGTCCACAGACCACAGGTTAAGAACCACTGCTCTATATAGTTCAGCTCAGATCCAGGACCATATTTTTTCCATATGAAGAAGCCTGTATTTTGCAATCTTCTAAGGCCTGTGTCCCACCACCCTCACGGGTGTATCTGGTGGGAACACAGGAGAGGGCTTTCTGGAATTCCCTTCCTAGCGAGGTGAGACTATCCCTGTGAAATTTCCATATACAGGTGAAGACTTTTTTGTTTTGTTCTGTTTCATCCGGCCTTTGAGTATTGGTTGCTTAAGGTGAATGGGCCTTGTATAATGTGCTGGATTCCCCACCAACACCGTTTCCCTCCCCCCTTATCTTTCACTGGTTTTTTGATACTTCAATTACATTTTAACTTTTGTATGCTGTGAATTTGATGATAATGATGATGATTTTTTTATTGTAACACTTCAAAGTTCTGCATCCCAGGGAGACCTAATTGATCTCTAATTAAGAAATGTATGGCTGCTGTTAAAAGCGACAACCATGTATGTTTTCCTTTTTGTCTCCCATACTAATGTGCAATGAAATAAAGCACATGCTATAATATCACTGTTTTCCAATATAAAGCACAATGATTCTGACATCATTTTATATCTGTACAAGACATCAGTGGAGAGAAATGCCCATTAACTGTGATATATGGATGGTTAGAAATAGAGATGGAGCAGGTAGGAATGGATTAAATATTAAGGGGGACAGGGCTTGTCTATACTGTTAAAAAAAAACATTCCCTGCCCCCCTGAATCTGGTGTGATTAGTCCATACTAAGAGTAGGCTTTCCTTTGAATCTGGTGTGATTAGTGCACATATCTTACAGCCCTATTCACACCAAACTTGGGGCATACTACCTTAATCCAGGTTTTAAGAAACTCAGTTTTCGCCAGAGTTTGCTTGAAACTCCAGAGAAAACTGTAGTGCAAACAGTACATCTGCTCTGGATTCAGGGGTGGGGAGGGGAGGAAGGACAAGCGCTGCCTGAAGCACCACCATTTCCCACCCCCTCTTGGTGCTACTTCATCTTTCCAAAGGCAGAGCCCTGGCACTAGTCACTCTTTCTGAGATCAGAAGGAGTAGCTAGCCCCGCCATCGCGAGGCTGGCCACCTGTTCTGATTTCATAGAGAGTGATTGTACTCTGTGAAAGCAGAGCCCTAACACTATTCACTCTCTGAAGGCCGAATGACCAGCCAGCCTTGCAATGGTGGGGCTGGCCACTCCTTCTGACCTCAGAGAGCAATTGTGCTCTGTGAAAGCCCTGGTGCATAGTCACTCTCTATGAGGTCAGAATGGGCGGCCAGTCTCACAATGGCAGGGCTGGCCACTCCTTCTGACTTCAGAGTAGGCAATTATGTGCCAGAAAGGCAGAGCCCTGTCGTTCTTCCAGCCCACACCGGCAGCAGTGGTACCATGGAGGTGGCTAGCAATGGTGGCAAACTCGCAATTTCACTGGGGTAAAAATGTCGAGTGATGCGGATTCAGGCTTTGGCCAAGTAAGGTGTGGCACTTACATCTGGGTCAGATGAATTTCAGCAGTCTGAATTTCATCTGGATTTTTACCCACAGTATAGATGAGCCCTTACTAGCTAGCTAGGAACAGATGAATGGTTAGAGCTAAGGTATAGATAGGGATAGTAAGTCAGAAGAAGGACATTTTATGGGAGCTGAGAGTGGGGGAAGTCTTACTTTGCTTTAACTAAGTGTTACATTGTATAAAATAAAATAAAATAAAATAAAATAAAATAAAATAAAATAAAATAAAATAAAAATTATGTATGAAGCCGGCATAACGCTAGATGTTTAACTGGTGTATTTTAAAATAAACCTTTACTGTTTTGATGTTTGCCTCTGTGCCTGGATATATATTTTTCTGAGTTATTAAAATAACTAGGTCATGCACTACTAAATGGAACCCACCAATAAACTCATCCACTGATCCAGTATAGTCATCACCTTGGGATTCAAGCACCAGATCCAGGGAAGGAGCTGAAGGGTGGAAAGGCAAGGGGAACAAGAACAGCCCAAGGGCTGGAACTGCAAGGCCAGCCTGGGGGAAGGATCTGTCACAATAGGTTTCTTGTATCCAAACAAAAACAGTATCCCACATGGGGTTAAAAACAACATCAGCAACAAAATTGTGGGGTTTTTTTTCAAATTCAGCACCCAAAAATACATTAAAAACAGTGACAATACTGAAAAAGAGGGCCACTCTAGACACTGAAATAAATCCTCTAAGAATCTGGGGGGAATCCCATGTGTCCAAATGGAATCCCACAGTGGTCCATCATTTTCAGAAGGAGGGGGACCAAAATTTGGGAAAACTATGGGGGAAAGCCTTCAGGTCTTTTCCTGAGTTTTAAAAAAACTGCAGGGGAAATGCACACTCCGGCTCATTAGGACAATCAAATCGCATTGCAATGCATTCCTGAAGCAGATAGCTGATTGGTCAGACATGCCTAGAGGTGGAGCTTCCTAACAAGGCAGCGCCCAGAACCTCAATGTTGGATTTTTGCAGTAGCGATTGTGTGCTGAGACAGCAAAACAGCAAAACTGTGCACCAATCCACATTTTACTTCCTTGTGTAGATTGGGCCAAAGTTTTTTCATCACAGGCCTGTTAAGTTAGGACACCCATTATTTATATATATATATATATATATATATATATATATATAATATGTGTGTGTGTGTGTGTGTGTGTGTGTGTGATATGGACATGAAACAGTGGCTTGACCAGTACAGCTTCATGAATTTATGTAATTTGAATTCCAGAATGTTACACCATACAAAGCTATTAGTGAAGATAAAATGGAATTGCCCTGGGTATGCTGCCCTGCATTTTTCACAGGAAAGATGGTATATAGGGCCAAAAATGAAGTAATTCCTTGCTGATAGCTTAATGTTTCTAACTATGTCTGTGGCATGTTATGTGTATTAAAGGAAACTTCAGGTTTTAATTGAAAGGAAACAGGAGAAAAACTGGACTAGAATGATATCAGCCTGGACACCTACCTTCCCGTAGCATTTAAACCCTGCCCGGTGAATTTATCAATGCCTCCGGGTCCATAATCCCATAGGATTCTTTCAGCAGCAATAAAATATCTTCTTTCTTGACCACTCTGTGGAGGCTTCGTAATGTTTTGGTTGCAGGCCTTGATGTTGAACAACCCCATCATACCAGCTGTGGTGCAGAAAACACACATAAGAAGCATTTCATCTTTTTTGATCTTCTGACACAAGCAATTCTTCTGATGCTGTAATTTCCACACTGGGCTATTATCAGGGATAATCAATGCGCTAAAAGAGAATTACTAGTATGCCACAAGCAATGAATTAATTAATGAAATACTTAACCCTCCTCAAGGCAAATAGGACATATTAATCTCCCAGAGTTACACTTTGTTCCAGATTTCACACAGTACTAGACCTACAAAGTAGATTTTCCTTGGGTTTTTTCTGGGCAGTGAGGCCATGTTCTGGAATAGTTTCTTTCTGATGTTTTGCCTGCATCTGTGGCTGGCATCTTCAGAGAAGATGCCAGCCACAGATGTTGGTGAAACGTCAGAAAGAAACTATTCCAGAACACAGCCTCACAGCCCGGAAAAAAACCAAGGAAAATCTATGGATGTCGGCCGTGAAAGCCTTCGACTACAAAGTACTGTAGACATTTTACCAGAGTGTCATCTGAGGAGTTGCAAAACAGTGTTCCTGAGTTTCGGTCACCTGCTATGAAAAACTTAAACCGAAATGAAGAAAACAGCAGCTTTTTATATAAAAGGAAAAGGGGGAAGAAGGAATCCAGCACCACCTTTAAAACTAACTGATTTATTTCAGCATGAGGTTTGGTGGATTTTGATCAGCTTCAAATTCTTGCTGAAATAAATTAGTTAGTCTTAAAGGTGCTACTAAATTCTGTCTCTCCACCAACCTTCAGTTTCTGTTTGTGCTGAGACAGACTAACTTGGCTCTCTCTTTCAAAACTAATATTTTTAAGATGCAAACATTTTGTTGGTGACAATTGTTTGTAATAACAAAAAAAGAGGGAAAGAAAGGAAGAAAAGGAAAGAAAGATAACTACTCAAAATATAATGTAAACACCGTTTTCTGGCTTTTGGTGTTTCAATATTGTGGAATATCCTTGAATTAGGACCCACAAACACTCTTATGGAAATTGGGCATTTTTTTAACCTCACAACACATTGGAATAGGATGGAATCATGACAGCCAAAGTGATATCAGGCTACAATTACAGGAATCCCCATCCCTTATTCAACAGGTTAGGAACGCGAGCACTGTCAAAAACTGGAAATCGTCATAATGTGGACCCCGGTCTATTTTAGCTTGTTTTATAAGCATGGATTAAGAGAAGTATGAATTAAGAGAAGCAGCAATGTGTAGTTGCAGAAGTGTGTGGAGGGTCATGGAAACATGACAAAATAGCTTGAAAGACTGGTATGATGTATTGAGTGTTTTGGGTTCTGGTTATAATTGAAAAGGGTTGAAAGAGTGAATCATTGAAAACTGGACCATCAAAAAGCGCAGGACGCCTGTATAACTATGTAGTACAGAGGCACTCTAACTCTGCTGCATCACATATGACTGGATCTCTCAAACATCCCCACATTATCAAGACTAAATATAAAGGAACATGACAGAGATGGTGGAAGTTGGTATTCCCTTCCTTCCTCTACAATAACCAACCCCCCCGCAATATAGATTGCTATATTGAAAACCCAACTTATTGCTCCTTCTTGAATTATACCATACCGTCTATATGATGGATGACTTGACAGGTTAAAAGCCACTTCCCAACATTCTCTGCTACCATTTCCACTGTGATGAAGGTGGCTGGAAAGAGGCTGATGACATCTGCCCTGTGTCCTCTCTCAATGAAAGTGTGATCAAAGAACTGCACAGAGTGAATATCTGTCTCAGTCCCCATCCCGAATAAATGCCAGAACACCCGTTCACCAGCACACATCTCCAAGCCAGGGAGGTTTCCAAATATATAACCATTAATTGCTATAAACACAAAATACATTTACAGAAGACAATCTTTGAGTTATAGGGACAAGAATAACAGCAAACAGAACAAATCCTGAGAATATATGCAGCTCAAATACACAACCTTGCTGTTAAAAACAGTCCTTGCAACATTAGGCTAAATGTCAGGAGAAACTCCCTAATGGAAAGGGCTGCTTGACATTGGAACAAACTATAATCATCCTTCTGTATCCAGGGATTCTGCATCCAGGGATTCAACCAACCACAATTCAAAAATATCTCCCCCCCCAAAAAAAACTCTCAAAAGCAAACCTTGATTTTTCCCTTTTATATAAAAGACACCACTTTGCTATGCCATTGTATAGAATGGGACTTGAGCATCCATGGATTTTGGTATCCATGGGGCATCGTGGAACCAAACCTCAGCAGATACTGAGGGGCCAGTGTACTTTAGCGTAGGCTTTCCTTTAAAAGAAAAAGTGGTATGTTTTCCTTCTCTGGAAGAATTTAAGCAGAGGCTGGGTATTCATCTGATGGCAAGTAGTGTATTTTCATGCCACACTAAGGTCCCATCCAACACTGTGATTCTAAGAGCCTTATGGCAAAAGGGAAGGGAAATGACAGTAAAGCCCAAGAATAGCACACCCCACCTTGCCTTATCGCCTGATGTCAATATGCTTCAGCTGTTCTCCTGTTCTGGTCCCAAGGGAGATGGTGGTAAATGTGATTCTTTTTGCTAACTGGAAAGATCTGTTAACAAAAAGACTTGCCTTTACCACTGTCTCCCACAGGACTAGAATGAGAGGACAGCTGAAGCACACCAATGCCGTGCGATAAGGCAAGGGGGAATGTGCTACTCTCTGTGCATGGCCCTGTCACACAGGACCGGCTTAAGGAATTTGGGGGGGGGCTGCAATGCTTTATTTTGGGGGTGCCCATATGTTTATCTCAGGTCAGTGTAACCTAACTCAGCCTAAGCTATTCACAGTACAGGATATTCAGATTATTACTAATAATGTTTTTGCAGGAGGAGAGTTACTACAGGGGTCCCCACAATGATGGGCCCCCCTGCAGATACTGACGCCGCTGGTGCCTTAAACCGGCCCTGCCGTCATGGTGGCGATCGCGGGGGCAAAGGGGGAAGGAAACAAGGTCAGTTTGCTCCTCTGTCCCCTTCTCCCCTGTCATGGCCCCGCCGCGGTGGCAATCACAGGGGCAAAGGGGAAGGAGACGAGGCCAGTTCGCTCCTCCCCCCTCCCTTCGCCCCTGTGACTGCCACCCAGGTGACAGGAGCCCTCCCAGAGGAAGGGACAGGGAGGTAAGATCCCTCCTCCCTCTCCCTCCCCAACAGATAATTAAATCTGTGGTTGGCGAATCAGTGATATGGGGGTGCAACTGCATTGATGACGAGGTCTCTTGGGGCGATCTCTCATGCATAGGGTCACCATAAGTTGAAGCAAACAGCAAATAACACCAGCACCAACAGAACAACAGGACAAAAGCACACATTGAAGCCCAGCTAGTTGCTCAAAATAAGTGACAAAAATGTATTTCACAGTAGGCTGTTTATAGCATGATCCCTCTTTCATTAAGGGAGATATACAGATGGCACAGGGTTAAGGAATTTGCCTACAAGAGAGACAGCAAAGAAGTGTATTTATATCCACAAAAGTGAATGCAAAAATAAAAACCAGTTAGTCTTACAGGTGCTGCCACATCTTTTTCCTTTTTCCCCACTACCCCTTCCTTCCTCTCTTTGTGCTTGAAAGTGAAGATATCAAATCCTGCCTGGCCTGTGTTTCAAGCTGTGGAGAGGCCAAGCAGAAGGCTTTAATATTCTGACTCAGCGACTGATTACATTTATGGAGTTCTTCACTTAAAACAAGTCAGAGCAGCTAAAAGTTACACCCCAAAGAATTGCAAAACAAGTGTTGTATCCTGTAGCATTGACTCTCACCATGCATCCTGTTGCTGAACTGGAAATCTTCATCACCTTTATCAACTGTCCTGGGATCTAGGCAGAAGGTGTTTATATTCTCATCCAGGTACCAACTGAGATTTTCATCCACAATGCTGAACATCAGAGCAAAGCCTTTCGTGTCATGGGTCACTGACTCTAATGTATTGTCTAATGATCCTTAAGAAAGCAAAACATTTTTTTGTTAAATTAATATTATTAATTAATAATAATACATGAGTTCTCACAATTGCATGTATAACAAAAGGAACCTCCTCAGAGAAGGATTTGACCCCAAGGGAACTGATTTTTGGTAAGTAGATTTATTGCTTTCACACATCAATACTAGTAGACAACTATAAAGATCTGAAAAACATGTATCACTTCACACAGTCCTTGGAAGAAGGAGGATGAGGGTCACAATTTGCATCTTTCTGGGTCCTATTGCATTCTATCCCACTTTCACAACCATTTAAATATGGGCTGGAACTCTCTATTGTGGTCTATGTTATTTATTTTTATTTATTTATTAGAGTATTTATACCTTGCTCTTCAGCCACAAAGGCTCTCAGAGCAGCTTATGTTACATAACTTTACATATACAGTGGGCCCTTCATATCTGCTGGGGTTTGGTTCCAGGATCCCCCCTTGATACCCAAATCCGTGGATGCTCAAGTCCCATTATATACAATGGCATAATAAAATGGTGTCTTTTATATTAAATGGCAAAATCAAAGTTTGCTTTTTGGATTTTTTTCCCTATAATATTTTCAAGCCTTGAATGGTTGAATTCATGGATGCAGAATCTGTTCATACGGAGGGCTGACTGTATGTAGCTAAGTAGCAGAGATGCTAAGAAACCCCTGTAGTGAATTACAAAGATATGTAATGGGAGACCAGCAAGAATGTCCTGATGCACATCTGGCTCTACCCTTGCCTGGAAGCACTCCACGTGTACACAAAGAGAAAGATAACACTATGGCTGAAATTCACTATCTCAGTTACAGATGCGTAATTAGAGTTACCTAGAGTTATGTATCGATAACTGATTTGTGTTCATAGTCCTTATGTATTCACATTTGTGGCACCATTACCACAGTCATAAAATCCTGCTTTTCTGAGCAGCAGCCACTGCAAGCAATGGAGGCCTGTTCTCCTATTAGTCGGAGCTCAGCATACTGATATTTCCCTCCCCCTCCTACCAGCAATCTCCAGTGCAAGGATGAATTGTGACAGGGATCCTGCTTCCAATTGTCACACTGGAAATAATTGGTAGGAGGGGGAGAAACATCACTATGATGAACCACAACTCACAGTTGAACAGACCTCCATTGCTTGCAGTGGCTGCTGCCTGATAAAGCAGGATTGGAGGAGGTTGGACCAGCAGACAATACTTTCGTTTACTAAGATCTTGTCTATATGAGGGGGGGGAAATATGGACACGTTCAGAAAGGCAGGTGTTTGCAACAATGTGACCTGCCTACATGGCCAAAAGAGCTCCCCTAAACTCTGCATGACCCACTAGCCAGATGGCAGCTGCGAGTGATTTACTTGTGATTTAAAATCTGCCGCCGCCAATTAAAAAAAAAACAGTTTTCCAGGGTGTACACAAACAACACTTCATATTTACAAACAAACAAACATGAGATCGCCATTTGATCGACTTACCAGACCCTTGCTTAGCTGAAAATCCAACATGGCAGCCACAGCCGCTTTCCCTCTTTGCTAACCCCACCCCCTGTGTTCATCTAGCCAATCAGATTGCACTGCCTGTTTGTATCTGTGTGGATGTGAATGTTCAAATGGTTGCATATTTGGAAGTTGTATGGAGCTTTTCAGAAAATCTGTACAAAGCCCTGGACGTGGTGCACAGAGACTTTGTGGTGGATTTGACTGCCCCCCTTCTGAATGACACGTATTTGTGTGAATGATCATTTGAATGGATAGCTGATCTTTCACATCACGTTTGTATTATTTTGACTGTATAGACAGGACCTAAGTAGCTGATGTAGGATCTCAGCCTATATATGTATGCATTAAACTATTTGTTTTTAACTCCCTTTTCCATTCCTTAAAAAATGCTCACTGTGGCTAATAATTTTAGAACAACTTCTGAACTTTATTTATTTATTTAGTTAGTTAGTTAGTTATACCCCGCTCTTCAGCCACAAGGATATCAGAGTGGCTTACAAATTATTTTAAGCAATAGCTATTTACACATCTACACTGCATTAAACAGTTTCCAATGTGTGTTAGCTAACTGCCCCCCAGAAGCTGGGTACTCAATTTACTGACCTACGAAAGGATGGAAGGCTGAGTGAACCTTGGAGCCCGCTGGAATAGAACTTGCAACATGGTGGCTTGCAGTACTGGCATTTAACCACTGCGCCACCAGGGCTCCTTGAACAATAAAAATGGAAAGTCACAGTTAAACATCAACAGAAGAATTTGTTGAACTTCCACTCCCAGAATCCCTCACCATTGGTTCTGCTGTATGGGACTCTTGGGAGCTGAAGTCTCCAACCCCACCCCATTGAGAACCAGTGCTTTAAAGCCAAGTATCAACATCCATTAGGATTTAGAGCAGTGGTTCCCAGCCTTTGGTTTTCCAGCTGTTTTGGACTTCAGTTCCCAGAAGCCCCATCCAGCTTGGCCAACAGTCAGGAATTCTGGGAGCTGAAGTTCAAAACATCTGAAGGACCAAATTTGGGAATCACATGTTGTGAGTCACCAAGCCAAAATTCACCATCAGAGGGGCACTCAGTGGTCTAAATTACCTACCTTTCTTACAAACCAGCAATGGTCCAATTAACCCAGTGCTGATATCTTTTGGTGTGTCGATGTGTGAATGATAAATCCAAGTCAGGCACTGTGGATCTGTCAGGGTTGGTGCAAATTCATCTGTAACTGGCCACGTATATGTGTAGTTAGTCCCAGGGTGAACAAAATCATCTTCTTTGCTTTTGCCACCTGTCCCATCACGGTAGAGGGCTCCTGACACAGAAAAGATAAGTTTCAAATCTAATATTTACTATGCTTCCCTTTTAGAAACAAGAACAGAGAACTTTGGCAGGTCTGGGGGAGGGGGGAATTTTGTCTCCTAGGGACCTGCCACTATTTGTACATGCTTAAAATGTGAATTTATTTGCTTTTTTTTTTTTTTAAACCAGAAGTGACACAAATTCTAGTTTTTGGGAAAAGCCGCACACATATGAAAGCAAGTCCCCATGCCTTGTTCCAATATGAAATCGCTATTTCCAGAAGCAGCAAATCAGTTTTTCCCCACAAAAGAGGACAGGGGGGCTGTCTGAGAGGTCATAGAATCATAGAGTTGGAAGAGACCACAAGGGCCATCTAGTCCAGCCCCCTGCCTCACAGGAATATAAAATCAAAGTGTTCCCAACAGATGGTCACCCAGCCTCTACTTAAAAACCTCCAAACAAGGAGGCCCTGGCTGAGAGTGTTTTCTCTTGTGGTACTCTCAGTGCCTGGAAAGTTACTTTTCAAAAGTAATTTTTCCCTTTGCTACTGTTTCAAAAAGAAATCCGGCACCATTACGTGTTACAATATTTAAAAGTAACTTTTTGTTTTGTGTTTTGTTAGTTTTTGTTAATTCTTTAAAGATAGAAGAATGGCATAAATATAATAACTATGTAAATACTATGCTTTATGTAGTAACATGACCCATCACTCTATATTACTTCTGAAATGTTATGCCCTAGTTTAACAAAAGAAAGGCAATACATTACGGGTAGTGATGTCACTTGTGTTCTTTCCAAGCTCTGGTCACTCCAAGCTATTGTGATGCAATCCCCTGGGTCTTGTAAACAGTGCCCCACTCTTGCTGCTTTTAGAAAAGAAGTCAAAGCATATATCTTCCATACCTTCCAACATTTTTCAGACCAAAACCAGAATATATGTGGCTGAGAAACATCAGAGTGTGGTCAAGATGATAACCGTTATAAACGGGAAAGAACAGACAAGCTAGGAAATACTACAGCAGTTTGCTTTAGCCTGAATATACAGGGAAGGATGAGATTCCACCCCCTTCTCTCCATTCCTCCCACTGAGCTAATTAAACACAAACTACTTTTGCAATTTGAACTCAGTTTGCAGCTAAAGGGAGAAAGTGGGTGGAGGAGCGTGAAAGAAGGACATTTTAAAAGCCGCTGAAAAAGTGGGAGAACAGAGGATTTATTGGGATTGTCCCTGCCCAACCAGGACAATTGGAGGGTATACTCTTCAACGTGGCCTTTTAAACTGTTTTTACTCAGAGGGATGCTTTGTTGTAGCTATGTTGATTTACTGTTTTTGTTGTTATTTTAATGATTTACTATTTTTGTTCTGCTTTAATTTTTTATTTTTTAAAAAATGTATACTACCTTGATGTCTTTCCCACAAAAGTGATATAAAAATACTGTAAATAAGTAAGGGAGAGACCAACCTGACCCTTAAATCAACCAGAAAAGGAACAGCTTCTGAGAGCTTGCTGCTCATTTCCCACCCCAAAATGGACATGTTCTTTGCTCAGAGATATAGAACTTGTCTATACGAGGCAAAAAATAAAATAAAAAGTGGATCGTTCTGCAGTAGTAGCAATTCACAGCAGCTGCTATTTGTCTTAATGTTTCTTGGACAGAGAGCAGGCATGTGAAGCTATCTGCGTTTACTGTGCAAATTGGAATGCCTGCAAATTGAGATGGTGGGCGCAAGTGAATTACTTGCATTTTTTCTTACTTCAAATTGCACCACTGGACAGTATTTTTTTAAAAAAAAATGCTATCCAAGGTGCAAAAGAGCAACCTTTTGCTTTAATAAAAAACAAACGAAAATCCCCTGTTTTATCGCCTTAGCGCTCACTCACTAAGGTAAAACTCCATCATGGTGGCTCTGGGCATTTGCCCTGTTAGCAAGCTCCACCCCCTCCACACACGTCTGACCAACCAGGTTTCAACTTCTGCTCATATGGGGAAAGTGAATCAATTTGGTTGCTTGTCCCAGCGAGCAGGACTGTGGATTCCCCCACTGTTTTTTTAAAACTTCGGGAAAAGCCACAAAGGCTTTTCAAGCGTACTTTTTGGTGTTTTTGGTCCCCCTCCTTCTGAATATGGCAAAGTGATGTGGAATCCCTTTAAGACGGATGGTATCCTCCTTGCATTCTGTGAGGAGCATTTTCACCATTTAGACAACCTTGTAGAATAGCGGAGGAGGAGAGGATGTGAGGGAGGGAGGATCGGTTCCTTACAGTCCACAGCTCTCGTAATCCCTCACCATTATGCCATGCTCCACAGGGTTTATGGTAGTTGTGGTCAAAACACAACTGTTCACAGATGAAAACAAAGACACGTGTGGCCAAACAAGATCAGAGTGCGGTCAAAATGGCAAAAGGTATTAATCAGCAAGAATACATAAGCTACGAGAGGCTGTAACAATTTGCTTTTGCCTGAAACTACTGGGAGAGATAGAATTCTGTCCCCTCCTCCCTGCTAGAGTTAACTGAGTACAAACTACTTTTGCACTTTGAACTCAGTTTTCAGCAATTGAAGTAAGCTGAGGACAAAGGGAGAGAGTGGGCTGAGGAGAGAGAAGCTGGGACATTTCAAAAACAGCTGAAAAAGTGGGATGACAGAGGATTAAATGGGACTGTCCCTGACAAATCAGTTGCAGGCTACAAAAAACATCTTGATGAGCAGCAGGTTGCCTATCTCCTATGCTCTCCTGATCCCCACAATATAGCAAAATCTAAAAACACATTGTGGTGATACCTTTATTACGCCAACCCAAAGATGCAAAATACATTGCACAAGCTTTCAAAGCAAATGGGTTTCTTCATCAGACATGTGTGTTAAAAGTCATTGGTGTGTGTGTGTGTGTGTGTGTGTGTGTGTGATGGAAGGTCACAGAACTACATCTTTCTTGAGATGTCAACGCTAAGTTTAAGATGGTGGAGGAGGGGTGTTTGATGCAGGTTAAGGCCACACTATTTGCCAGCCATGAGGTGTTTGGGACAATAAAAGCAAGGCAAGACAGTTAAAAAAAAACGCAATTGTTAGAAACAAAGGCAATTGCTGATGAAGAAGCCTGTAAACTGTAAAAGTGCATTTACCACTTTTTGGCTGACCTTATAGAGGTATCACTGCAACGTGTTTTTAAAGATTTTGCTATATTTTGCTGCATGGCCAATATGGCTACCCCTGCATATATATCCTGTCTGGATATATATCACGTCACCACAGACTCTTAAAGGTATCAAAGGAAAAATTCTGAAAGAGTAAGGGTTCATCTACATATGCTGGCTCCCTGCTGGCGTATTCTGGCCACAGATCTGGCCTGTTACTGGCACGAAACAGGATGGAGTCCAGACTGCCACATTGGCCCATCCCTGCACCCACCGCCACCACTGCCCATGTCCCACTCTCCAAAGCCAGAAAGCCACCCTTCAGCATGTGAATTAAGGTCCCCTGCATGTGACCAGCCTTGGTCACATGCTGCAGGACTCCTTCTTGGCTTCAGAGAGAATAACTCAGATGGCAGCTGTGGCAACAGGCCAGCGTGCCAGTATGGGTTCCTGCATTCATGTGCAGCCTGATCTGTTCCCCCACCCCACCCCTGGCTGGAACATTTTTTCCTCAGGCGTTATAATACAACAGTGTAACAGGCTATACCCTGTCTTAGCTCTGTCTTTGCCCCAGGTGTCGTCAGGATTGCCTGGGGCAAAATGGGGCCAAGCCCTCCCTTGTTAGGACTGCACAGCTCCTTCTTTGGAGGTTTTTAAACAGAGGCTGGATGGGCATCCGTTGGGAATGCTTTCTGTATTTCTGCAAGGCAGGAGGTTGGACTGGATGGTCCTCGTGGTCTCTTCCAACTCTATGATTCTATAATTCTATGAAAACAGGGACACAATGGGGTAAATAGCCTGTCTAGACAAGGTCTAAGACAAAGAAGGAACTCCTTGTTTTACCTTCAGAGTCTTTCTTATAGAAGACTCCATGTGGATGTACAGAATAAGGCCGTGAAGCAAAGTTCTTCAGATGAATGACAAAAGTATCTCTTTCTTCAGCTTTCAGCAACGGACCAAGAAAGCCCAACCAAGATGGTTTGGAGATCTCCTGAGAGTATGTCTCATCTGTGAATTGTTTGAAAATTGCCTTTTTATAAACACGACCTATCCTGTTGGTATCTCTCTTCACATACACAACTGCTTGACTGAAAGAAAAAAAGGGGGGATGTTAAACCCAATTTCCATCGAATGAGTAAAATGGAATGATGGGGGAAACTGTAATCTGAACATCACCTTATCTCTAGAGAATGAGCCGTAGGGTTTAAACATTGTTAAGCTACCCTTGTGCTTGACTCGGAAACTTCAACTAGTTCAGAACATGGCAGCCAGGTTGATTTCTGGCGTTTCCAGAAGAGAGCATATATAACACCTGTGTTAAAAGGTCTCCACTGGCTGCCTATTAGTTTCTGGGCACAGTACAAGGTGTTGGTTATGATCTTTAAAGCCCTACATGGCTTGGGTCCAACTTACCTCCAGGACCGCCTCTTCCCGTACAACCCTCCCCCCCGCATTTCGGTCCTCTAGGAGGAATCTGTTACAAACTATGAAAACAAGGCTGTCGGTAACCTCCCAGAGGGCCTTCTCTGCTGCTGCTCCCAGATTATGGAATGGCCTGCCGGACGAGATCCGTCTTATTACCACCTTAGACAGCTTCAAAAAAGCTGTCAAGATGGATCTTTTCCAGCAGGTCTTTCCCAAATAGCTATCCCAGCCTGAAGATTCGGCTGTCTTTTCCCTTGAGCTGCCATTGAATTATTCAATTTCCCCCTCTTTTTAATTATTGTATGTTTTTAATCTTTTCTAATTTAATATTGTTTTAAGGGGTGGGTGGGTTAGGGTACTGATGTAATTATGGAGTTTTTATGCTGTAAGGCACCCTGATTGCGTTGCAGAGGGGCAGGATAGAAATAAATTTTGTTGTTGTTGTTGTTGTAAATGCAATCCCATTCATGCTCATCTCACTCTCCTTGAAAAAACACTTTGCGTTCTGAGGTTCAAGGCAAATCTGTGGATCTCTAACAAAGAGTTCTCAGTGTAACACATAAACAGTCATTATGATCTCCTATGATAAAAAAAGGGTTAAGAAGAAGCCAGAAAACTGAACTTACTTGTTACTGCTTCCTTGTTTGGCTAGGTGCATAATGCACACCTGAGTGGTGTATATGAATGAATACATGCAACATGTGAGTAATATATGCAACATATGAGAGCAGGTAAGTGTGTGTGTGGAGTCTGCATGGTATAGTGGTTTGAGTGGTGCACTACAACTCTGGAGACCAGGGTTCAAAACCCACCAGGTGATCTTGGGCAAGTCACACTCTCTCAGCCTCAGAGGAAGGCAAAGGCAAACCCCCTCTGAACAAATCTTGCCAAAAAAAAAAACCCCATTTCTGAATGAGTCCAGATAAAGTTCTGTAAACACAACATTTCTAGCTTTTTACAGATCTCCATGTGTATGTGTTAAAAAAACAAACCCCAAACTTTCAAACATACTCATGTACTGGTTTCATGTAAGACTGTGCCATTTAAACCTTCTGGCCTAAGTCCAATTTCTAACTCCAGCTACAGCAGACCCATTGACTGACTTGCTAAATGGTACGCCAACACTTCTTTAAACCCATTGATTCAGTAGATCTACTTTGTTTAGGACTAGCAATTAGATAAAAGTCTTTATAGTCTGTTGTACTTGCACAGTTTTATTTTAATACTGTAAATTTCTTCATTTGAAATTGAAGAAAAGCTTTTCATGGACCAATTAACTTTTCAAGCAGCTTGGTTATTCTTGCAAATGTTGCTATTTTAACTGAGAAGATACTACTAATCCACACTACTTGTTCTCCCTGTAACATCTAGTTGAAGTATACACATGGCATAGCATCACTGAAATGATTTATGTTATGCTGAAGGGTGACATACAAATTCTTTAAATGATATTAATAAGATCCAGTATTTCCTAGGGCAACAAATTATTTTACATGGGGACAGAGGAAGATACCATGTCACACATCTATTAAAACTAAACGATGGACAAAGTATGGACCTCCAGAGGTTGTTGGTTTGAAACTCCCAGCATTTCTCACCACTGGCTGTGCTGATTAGAGGTCCTAGGTGTTTCAGTCCAATAACAGCTGGAAAGCTACACTTGCCCATCCCTGAACTAAATATTACAGGCGAAACACAGAAGAGATACAGAATGGTGGTAGCCATAAGTTTAAGGGGTCGTTTACATGGGCAAATATTCCTGTAAATATACCACTAATATCGCTCATAGTTCCCACGGGTCGAGCCACAGTAATGCATCATTCAGAAGGGGGGTAGCCAAAATGCCCAAATGTAGCGTCTCAGGCAATGTCGCAAGTTTTGCTGGTATATTTTAAAAATAGCGATACTAACGATGTTATTTCTTGTGTGAACTGTGTATCGTTATATGTTTTAAAAAAACCCAAACCGAAAACTGGTGCCCTGTGGGCAGTGCCATGGGAGTGGTCAAAACCATTTGCCCACTCATTTTTTTTTTAAGGGATAGAAAAAGTGCATCTTCTCAGGAGCACTTTTGTTTTCAACAACGAAAGCAATGGCGTGCACACCTCAGGTCAGAAATGGGAAAGGTGGTCGTGGCATAGCATGGGGGCATGTTGAGACCTTTGATTTGTTAGAGTTATGGGGTGAGCAGAAGGTGCAGGAGCAGCTTCAAAGCAGCCACCGCAATATAGATGTTTTTGAAAAGATAGCAGAGGAGATGCGTAGGAGAGGGCATGAGCGCACCGCTGAAGAGTGCCGATCCAAGAGTAAAACGCTAAGGGCTCGGTATAGGCAGGTAAAAGACCACAACTCTACTAGCAGTAATGATGCATCTACTATGCCCTTCTTTGCTGAACTTCATGCTATATTCTCCGGGGACTGCAGCTTAAACCCGCCATGAGTTTCTCACAGCTCTTCTGCAGATCGCAGACCCTTTCCCCCCGAGCGCTCAAGGAACAGCATCTCTGCTGGCTCCGGTGGCCCAGCAAGGGACACGGAGGTGAACTCTCCCCCATTGTTTGAAGAAGACTTTGGTAAGTTAAACAGCATAATTGCTCTTTTTAAATTACAGTCAATGCATGCTCATGTTCGACCACTTAAACTACCTTTTCCTACTTCATTTCCCTTCCCACTGAAAAGAATCATTTTGGTGTGCTATACTAACAGTTACATTTTTCCAGGATTATACAGCAGTGCTGTAGGGTGGCAGACAAAATCTGATGACATTGAGCAGTCTGTTTCTCCAATGTCTGACTTCCTTCACACCTCCTTCAACTCTGGCCTGTTCCCTCTGGCCACATTTCCTATATAGGCGTGTGCGCACGTGCGTGTGCATGCCTTCAAGTCAACTATCAACTTATTTATTTTATTTAGTTATTTAATTTATTTATATCCCACCTTTCTCACAATATAGGGACTTATGGTACCTCCATGAATTTCATAGGGTTTTCTTAGGCAAGGAATATTCAGAGGTGGTTGTCAGTTCCTTTCTCTGAAATATAGCCTACAGCACCTGGTATTCATTGGCAGCATTCCATCCAAGTACTAACTAGGGCTAACCCTGCTTAGCTTCCAATATCAGACAGGATCTGGTGCTTTTCGAGTATTTAGACACATACTTACATACCCTCCAACATTTCACAGATGAAAACTGGGGCACATATGGCCAAGTAACATCAGAATGTGATCAAGATGGCAAAAGTTATTAATGAGGAAGAACACACAAGCTAGGAGGGGAAGAGGCAGTTTGTTTTTTCCTGTGTTAACTGGTCAATTCTTCTCCCCACTGTTGAGTTTATTAAGTGCAGACTACTTTTGCACTTTGCACTTAGCCTGCAGCAACTGAAATAAACTGGGGACATAAAGTGGGGAAAGTCGGAAGAGGAAAGAGAAACTGGGACATTTTTAAAGCAACTGAAAACGTGGGACAGCAGAGGAATAATCAGGACTGTCTCTGTCCATGGAAGAGTATGTAGTTATGGCAGTGTAGTGCACCAACAGAATTCCAGCATCTGAGTTTGATCTTGAGTGTGAATTCATGCAATACTTTCCCCCACTCACTTTAAGGTCTTTCCCCTACATTGCTGCATAATGAGTTCAGTATCATCTAGGGGCTTGATTACATGGGGGGGGGGAGGGTAAAAATCCAATTGAAAATTGGACTTCTTTGGCCTGGAGCTGCACCAGATATTTGGACCACTCTGATTCAGATTGAAGCGCCACAGTTGGCCAAAAAGTCCAAATTTTGCCACCAGATTTTTACCCCCTGCTGTAGGTCGTCTGCCACTGCCTAGGCAGCCACCTCTTCCCAAAGAGCTTCATGCATACTCTTTAACAAGGCAGACCCCCATCATATGGCAGAAGACTAGGTAGAGTCACATCCGCTGACCTCAGAACAAGTGGCAGACCCCCAGTGTATGAATGATTGTTCTGATGGTCAGAATGAGCAACTCTGCCTGGCGCAGAACAACAGGCAACACCATTTCCCCCTCCTCCATGCTGCCACCGCTGGCTCTGCCTTCCCAGTGCATTATGAATGAGTGACTGTGCATTGGAAAAGCAGAGGCACTGGCGGTGGCAACAAAAAGGGGGGAAATTGTGGTGCCTGTCAGGAAGCACTTGTCCTGCCTCCCCACTCCTTTGTCCACACTAGTTTTCTCTGGCATTACCAGCAAACTCCAGAGAAAACTGCAAGTCTTCCAAAACTGGGTTTTAGGTGGTATACACAAAGTCTGGTATGAATAGGGCTACACGCCATGTGGCACTATCGCACCAGATTCAGGGATAATGCCGCAAGTCATGTGGCATTATCGGGCTAGATTCAGGGAGGGTGGTTTGGATTTTGTTGGACCCACAAAGGCTTCATAACTCTTAAGAATTTGCTCTGCACAACATAGCTCTGTCCTTCAACTTTTAAAAATCAGAACCAAACATTAGGGAACAACATTTAAAAATTCAATGAGGAAGACAAAAATCCAGCTTTTACATGTCTGTTCAACTGAGTGACTTAGATCTGTTCATTAAAGGGCTTAAAGGACTTAGATCAATTAAAGGGTTACTACTTACTGACTATATTTATTGAATGGATGAATACATGCTTTCTACCATTTCATATACATATTCTAGTTAATTGAGCTGTTCCTGTAGCTCAAAACATTCAAAACACTGTTTATCACTATAACAAAGCCTCTGCTTAAAGATCAAACTCTGTACCTCACAACTCTTTCAACTCAAGGTAATGCGCAAACATTCAATAGAATGCAGACATCAAGGTTTCTCCATGAAGTTTGAAAGTTACAATGAATGCAACACACACACACACAAAAAATCCTACTTTTCAACATCTTTCATAATGATAAAAATTTAGGCTACCATCCAATATCCATTTACTTGAGAGTTACCCAGTTCAGCACAAGGGCTAGAATCCTGTTGGTGGCTTACATTAGTGTAACCATGGGCAAAGCTAGCATAAGTAGTTTCCTGCCAGAGAGAAGGAGAGCAGCTTCTGGACAGCAAGTTTCCTGCCAGTTTCCTGCCAGGGAGAAGAAGGAAGCAACTTCTGGACAGCCATTCTGACTGGGGAGATTGAATTTTTTTAAAAAAACTGTTGGGAGAGGCTGCTTGCTGCTGAGGGGCTTGAACTTCTGAACTTCCCCTTTTACCCTCAAGAGCCAGAGGCCTTCCTGTGAGTCACACCTGTGAGTCACACCTGTGAGTCATTAGGGGGTGGAGCTGGGAGCCTAGCTCTATATAAGTCCTTGCAGAGGCTTTCCAGGCCAGTTTCCTGCCAGAGAGAAGGAGAGCAGCTTCTGGACAGCAAGTTTCCTGCCAGTTTCCTGCCAGGGAGAAGAAGGAAGCAACTTCTGGACAGCCATTCTGACTGGGGAGATTGAATTTTTTTAAAAAACTGTTGGGAGAGGCTGCTTGCTGCTGAGGGGCTTGAACTTCTGAACTTCCCCTTTTACCCTCAAGAGCCAGAGGCCTTCCTGTGAGTCACACCTGTGAGTCACACCTGTGAGTCATTAGGGGGTGGAGCTGGGAGCCTAGCTCTATATAAGTCCTTGCAGAGGCTTTCCAGGCCAGTTTCCTGCCAGAGAGAAGGAGAGCAGCTTCTGGACAGCAAGTTTCCTGCCAGTTTCCTGCCAGGGAGAAGAAGGAAGCAACTTCTGGACAGCCATTCTGACTGGGGAGATTGAATTTTTTTAAAAAACTGTTGGGAGAGGCTGCTTGCTGCTGAGGGGCTTGAACTTCTGAACTTCCCCTTTTACCCTCAAGAGCCAGAGGCCTTCCTGTGAGTCACACCTGTGAGTCACACCTGTGAGTCATTAGGGGGTGGAGCTGGGAGCCTAGCTCTATATAAGTCCTTGCAGAGGCTTTCCAGGCCAGTTTCCTGCCAGAGAGAAGGAGAGCAGCTTCTGGACAGCAAGTTTCCTGCCAGTTTCCTGCCAGGGAGAAGAAGGAAGCAACTTCTGGACAGCCATTCTGACTGGGGAGATTGAATTTTTTTTAAAAACAAAAATACAGCGGACCTAAAAGTACAGCTTAGCATTAGCATTATCAGCGTTAACTAAGAGTTCTTAGATTACCTAAAGGCTCTCATCATGGACACTGAGGGGACTGCAGCAGTCACTTGCAACACTTGTGCGATGTTTCTATTCTTGTCTACAGACGTGGAGAACTTCACATGCACCAAATGCAAGCTGGTAGCCCTCTTGGAGGAGAAAGTACAGCAGCTGGAGACACGGGTAGCTACACTTCAACAGATTCGGGAGCAAGAGGTTTTCCTGGACAGAACAGAACGAACACTCTTGGATGGGGACCGCACAGAGGAAGTGGCTGTGGAGGAGAGGGTCACTTCACGGACACAGGAAGTAGACAGCTGGAGGAATGTCACACACAGAACAAGAAAATCCAGGGATTCTTCCAGCAGCTTGCAGCTACAGAATCGATTTGAAGCCCTTTCCCTTATCAAGGACAACGAGGAAGAACAGCATGGACAGACTTCAGGGGTAGAGCAGGGGACCTTGAGAGGACCACCGCAAGGAACAGCAGCTGCGAAGCCTCAGCCTCAGCGGAGGCGTGTGATGGTGGTGGGGGACTCCTTGCTGAGGGGTACAGAAGCAGTGGTATGTGGGCCTGACAAGATGACTCGGGAGGTGTGTTGTCTCCCTGGGGCAAAGATCTGTGATGTGACCGAGAGGCTGACAAGACTCATCAAGCCTACGGATCATTACCCCTTCCTTTTGGTCCATGTGGGAACCAATGATACTGCAAGGCACAGCTTTCCCAAGATCAGAAGAGATTATGAGGCCCTGGGGAGGAAGCTGAAAGAAATGAACGCACAGGTGGTCATCTCGTCTCTTCTGCCAGTTGAAGGGCATGGTCCAAGAAGGGAGAGGAAAATAGCCGACGTAAACAACTGGCTCCGTAGATGGTGTCGCCGAGAACAAATTGGATTCTTGGATCATGGACTGCGCTTCCATGCAGGGGGACTTCTGGCAAGAGATGGGGTGCATCTTACAACAGTTGGAAGAAACATTTTTGCCAACACTCTCAAGAATTTGATCAGGAGGGCTTTAAACTGAGTCAAATGGGGGAGGGAGACAGTATTCTGGAAGGCAAAAGGGCTGGAGAAAATAGTCAAACTGTCATAGAGGGAACAAGGCGAACAGCGCAAGGACCCAACAGTGGGAGGCAAAAAAACTTGCACAGGGAGCAAGTAAAGGGAACACATGGTCTCAGATGTCTCTACACTAATGCACAGAGCATGGGAAATAAGCAAGATGAACTAGAACTCCTTGCACTACAAAACAAATATGATATAATAGGCGTTACTGAAACCTGGTGGGACGAGTCTCATGATTGGAATGTAGGAATAGAGGGGTATAACCTTTATAGGAGAAACAGGCCAAACAGGAAAGGAGGAGGAATAGCATTATATGTCAGGGATATTTACACCAGTGAAGTGATCCATGACATCAATACTGGAAGCCAGGTGGAGAGCATCTGGATAAAAATTAAAGGGGAGGGAAACAACAGGGATGTTATTGTGGGACTCTACTACAGACCCCCAAATCAGACGGAGGAATTGGATGTTGCCTTTCTAGAACAGATGAACATACATGCAGAAAGGAGAGATGTAGTAGTGATGGGTGACTTCAACTATCCTGATATTTGCTGGCAATCTAACTCAGCCAAAACTACAAGGTCTAGCAAATTCCTTACATGCCTGGAAGACAATTTCATGGTCCAAAAGGTGGAAGAGGCAACAAGGGGGTCAGCTATTTTAGATCTGATCCTAACCAACAGAGACGACCTGGTTAATGGGGTGCAAGTGGTGGGATCCTTAGGTGAGAGTGATCATGTTCTCCTGGAGTTTGTTATACTATGGAAAGGAGAAGCCAGGCATAGTCAGACACGCATTCTTGACTTTAGGAGAGCTGATTTCAATAAACTCAGGGAAATACTGGGGATGATCCCATGGTCAAGAATACTAAAAGAGAAGGGACCTCAAGATGGTTTTGACTTTCTCAAAAGGGAGATACTGAAGGCACAATTTCAAACAGTACCATTGAGGAAGAAAAATGGGAGGTGTCTCAAGAAACCAGGATGGATGACTAAAGAACTTTCAATGGAGCTAAGTTTTAAACGGAACATGTATAGGAAATGGAAAAGGGGGGAAATCACCAAAGAAGAATTCAAACAGATAGCGAACACGTGTAGGAGTAAAGTCAGAAAAGCTAAAGTGCAGAATGAGCTCAGGCTTGCTAGGGAGGTTAAGAACAATAAAAAGGGTTTTTTTGGATATGTCCGCAGCAAAAGGAGGAAGAAGGAAATGATAGGGCCACTACGTGGAGAAGATGGCAAAATGCTAACAGGGGACAGAGAAAAGGCAGAATTACTCAACACCTTCTTTGCCTCAGTGTTTTCAGAAAAGGAAAAGGAGGACCAACCTGAGGAAAATGGAACAGAGGACACAATAGGGGAAATCCAGCTGAAAATAAGTAAAGAGGTGGTACAGGAATACCTTCTTAATCTAAATGAATTTAAATCTCCAGGACCAGATGAACTACATCCAAGAGTATTAAAAGAGCTGGCAAATATAATCTCAGAGCCATTGGCAATAATATTTGAGAACTCCTGGAGAACAGGAGAAGTCCCAGCAGACTGGAGGAGGGCAAACGTTGTTCCCATCTTCAAAAAGGGGAAAAAAGAGGATCCCAACAACTATCGTCCAGTTAGTCTGACATCAATACCAGGGAAGATTCTAGAACAGATCATTAAACAGAGAGTCTGTGAACATTTAGAAGGCAATGCCATAATCACAAAAAGTCAGCATGGGTTTCAGAGAAACAAGTCATGCCAGACTAATCTGATCTCTTTTTTTGATAAAGTTACCAGCTTGGTAGATGAAGGGAATGCTGTGGACATTGCATACCTTGATTTCAGTAAGGCCTTTGACAAGGTTCCCCATGACATTCTTGCAAACAAGCTTGTAGAATGTGGGCTAGACAAGTTAACTGTTCAATGGATTTGTAATTGGTTGACCGGCCGAACCCAAAGGGTGCTCAGCAGTGGCTCCTTTTCGTCTTGGAAAGATGTGACCAGTGGGGTGCCACAGGGTTCTGTCCTGGGCCCAGTGCTATTCAACATCTTTATCAATGACTTAGATGAGGGAATTAGGGGCATACTTATCAAATTTGCAGATGACACCAAATTGGGAGGAGTAGCTAATACCCTAGAGGACAGGATCAAAATTCAGAATGACCTGGATAGACTGGAGAGCTGGGCCAAAGCTAACAAAATGAAATTCAATACGGAGAAATGTAAAGTACTGCATTTAGGGCGGAAAAATGAAATGCATAAATATAGGATGGGAGAGACCTGGCTGAATGAGACTATGTGCGAAAGGGATCTAGGAGTCCTAGTAGACCACAAGTTGAACATGAGCCAACAGTGTGATGCGGCAGCTAAAAAGGCCAATGCAATTTTGGGCTGTATCAATAGAAGTATAGTGTCTAGATCAAGGGAAGTAATAGTGCCACTCTATTCTGCCTTGGTCAGACCTCACTTAGAATACTGTGTCCAGTTCTGGGCACCACAATTCAAAAAGGATATTGACAAATTGGAGCGTGTCCAGAGAAGGGCAACTAAAATGGTGAAAGGTCTGGAAACAATGCCTTATGAGGAGAGACTTAGGGAGCTGGGTATGTTTAGCCTGGAAAAAAGACGGTTTAGAGGCGATATGATAGCCCTGTTTAAGTATTTGAAGGGATGTCACGCTGAGGATGGAGCAGGCTTGTTTTCTGCTGCTCCAGAGACTGGAACACGGAGCAATGGGTGCAAGCTCCAGGAACAGAGATTCCACCTCAACATGAGGAGGAACTTTTTGACAGTAAGAGCTGTTCGGCAGTGGAACACACTCCCTCGGAGCGTGGTGGGGTCTCCTTCCTTGGAGGTCTTTAAACAGAGGCTGGATGGCCATCTGTCGGGGATGCTTTGATTGTGATTTCCTGCGTGGCAGGGGGTTGGACTGGATGGCCCTCGTGGTCTCTTCCAACTCTGCAATTCTATGATTCTATGATTCTATGATTCTATGATTCTATGATTCTAAGTACTTTTTTCAACATTGCACAAGGAAGTATCCAATGCCTTCGTGTGCAACAACTTACATAGGTTTGGGTCCAGATTACTTGAAAGACCATATCTCCCCATATGAACCTGCAAGGGCAGTAAGATCATCAAGGGAAGGCTTTCACTCAGACCCGCCACCATCACAGATTCATCTGGTGAAGACACAAGAGAGACCTTTCTCAGTGGCTGCTCCCACCTGCTGGAACTCCTTTCCATGGGAAGCTGGGCTAGCCCCCTCCCTGCTTTCCTTTCACCGGCAAGCAAAAACATTTTTTTTCAAGCAGGCTTTTAATACATAGCTGGGTTTATGGAGGTTTTTATAGAGGTGTGTTTATATGTGTTTTTTTAATATACATTTTTTTAATGTTGCTTATTTTAATCTTTTAACTTTATGTGTTTTTACTGTGAGGGTCTTTTAAAATGATTTTAAATTGTATTTTATGTAATTTTGTGAGCAGCCTTGGGTCCCTTCTGGGAGAAAGGTAGCATATTAATTAATTAAATAAATAAAATAGGCTGTATAACAGCTGCTAGATGCTGCCCAGGTACAGTTCCATTTCCCTAGTCCAAATGGTCACTGAATGTCTGGAGGAGGAGTAAAGCACAAAAGCTCCCTCACCCCACTACCCAACTGGCTGTCACTTCCCCCAGACTTCCTTGATCTTCTGTGTAAATATGCTGACAGAACTCAATACTCTATCAGGGCAAACAGTATACTGCCCAATGAGCCTTATTTCTTAATAGACATATAGTGGGTCCTTGGTACCCACTGCGGGTTTGGTTCCAGGAACGCCCTCCCCCATGGATACCCAAATCTGTGGATGCTCAAGTCCAATAATATATACAGTACAATGGCATAGTAAAATGGTGTCCCTTATATAAAATGGTGAACAGCAAGGCTTGCTTTTGGGGATCCTCCCCCCCGCCCCGAATATTTTAAAGCTGTGGTTGGTTGAATCTGTGGATGCAGAATCTGTGCATATGGAGGGCTGACTGTATATATAGGATTGCCCTGTTAATTTGTTCAAAAAACGACTCACCTTCCTAGGTTTTTTTTCCACATAACATTTCTGACAGGAAATGTTTGCCTATATAGTTGTCCCTCTGTATCCACAGATTTGGTAGCCATGGGCTTGAAAATATTGTTTAAAAAATAATAATCCAAAAAGCAAACCTTGATTTTGCCATCTTATATAAGGGACACCATTTTGCTATGCCATTGCATAGAACGTGACTTGAGTATTCACGGATTTTGGTATCCACTGGGGGTCCTGGAACCAAACTTCAGCGAATATGAAGGGACAACTGTATAAGAAAATTCTACACACAAACACACACACACACAGAGAGAGAGAGAGAGAGAGAGAGAGAGATATCACTGGTGATAATCATACAAGTGCCTTCTCTGAATTGTTTGCATGAAATCCCTTTTCAGAAATTAATCTGTGTAAAAGAGGAACAGGAATCATGTAGCCCATGGACTGCATTCACCCAGGGGGTTCAATGCTGTCTTTGGGATCTTCCCATTGGGCATCTCAATGCCCCCAAGAGCCCTTCCCCAAACTGACCAACTAAAACCAATTTTTCAGCTAAAAAACATTTGAAAGTCTTCAAATTAGTTAAATATGCTATTTTGGCAGGTCCTCCACTCCAAAACAGCAAGAATCCCACCCCTCCACCCCCCCAGTAGAATGGTCTTACTCCAATAAAAAATTCCCAGTAACACAAAAGGGAAACAAGAATGATGTTACATCATGTCCGGTCACCAAAAGGGCCGCTATGAAGCCATAGCTCTGGCCCTCCAGAACTCTGCAGAAGCTGAAAATTCACTGGTGCAGCTCCCTGGATTCTGGAGCATGCCTGGGGTAGAATGAATGTATGGAAGAGTGGAATAAGAGTGGAAGGTCCTATTCCTGATCTAATGAGATTATTTAAAGCAGTGCTCCCCAGGCCATCTGATATGGGTGGGGGCTGGCAATTTCTTTTCCAAATTGTCCAGGGGCCTGTCTATACAAGCCCCAAAAATGGAATGACCCCCACTAAAGACAAGTTGCAGTAGCTGTGACTTGTCTTAACGATCTTACAGCCCCCATAAACTTTGCATGCCATCTTGCATGGAGGGGGGATGTGAAGGGGTAGCATCTCTTTCCATTCTCCAAGGTTGGAAAGGAATGTCAATAGCCACTTGACCAGCAGCTTGGAGGAGGATGGGGGGGGGGAGAAAGCCCCGCCCCACCTCCCTCTCCAAAGGACTAGCCAGGGTAAGGCGAACTCGCTTGCCCTACTAGCAAGCCCCGCCCCCGTGCTTGTTTGGCCAATCAGTTACCGCTTCCTCTCCTGTAGGAAAGCGATTCAAAGCTAATTGCTTGTCCCAATGAGCAGGAATGCACACACCCCTTGCTGTTTTTTTAAAAACTCCAGGAAAAGCTGCAAAGCTGCAAACCATTTACGCATGGTTTATGTGAAGCATGATCACAATTTTTTTTTATTCAGAATGAAATCTCCCTGAGTTCAATGTGTTTTCCTCCCTTGTTAAGCCTAAATACCCTAGGGGCACCAGATCTCATCTGATCTTGGAAGCTAAGCAGGGTCAACCCTGGTTAGTATTTGGACAGGAGACCACCAATGAATACCAGGTGCTGTAGGCTATACAGCAGTAGTTCCTAACCTGTAGTTTGAGGACCCTCAGGGGGTCACAATGTCCTCATGGGGTCTGCGAAGGCTTGAAGGTTGCTTGGCCCACCTCCTCCTTGCAATGGAATGGCCACATGACAGGAGCCAAGGCGCTGGCTGGCTTGGCCTGCACATTGCCATGCAATCCACTCCAGCCACAAACTTGCAGGAAGAAGCAGAAGAAAAGACTTACCTCCCACTTCAGTGCCTCTGGGGGAAGGTTTAATAGATGGTGTAATTGTGTTATTATTATTATCAGGTATTATTGTTATCATCAGGTATTATTATTATTATTATTATTATGGTTCTAAATCTTGAGTTAAATCTTGGGAGTCTGCAGAAACAAAAGGTATTTAAAGGGGGTCCCTAGTAAAGAAAATGTTAAGAGCTATTGCTATACCGTTGTCCCTTCATATTTGCTGGGGTTTGGTTCCAGGACCCCCGTGGATACCAAAATCTGTGAATACTCAAATCCCATTATATGCAATGGCAAAGCAAAATAGTGTCCCTTATATAACATGGCAAAATCAAGGTTTGCTTTCTGGATTATTATTTTTTAAGAATATTTTCAAGCCGTGAGTACTTAAATCCGAGGATACCAAATCCGTGGATACAGAGGGACAACTATATAGTATTTCAGAGGAAAGAACTGGCAAAACCATCTCTGAGTATTCTTGCCTAAGAACACACTATGAAAAAATCATGGGGTCACCATAAGTCAACAGGTGACTTGAAGACACACACAGAGAGAGAGAGAGAGAGAGATCCTAAACACAGTATGCCTACAAGGCAGTTAAATCCCACTGAGTTCAGTGGGACTTACATCATGCAGTGCATACTGAGAATTCACATCTTATAATCTTTGTATTCCCCCCCCCCTATATTTTTAAAATTAAATTTTCTTTCTTTAACAAAAGACTTAAAATAGGTCCTGACTTCCAGCCAAGTCCCTAGGAATCCTTTTAACTGGTAAGTGTAGAAATCTGAAGCCCAGTGTTAACAATATAGGGTACAGTACAGTGAAAACCAGAAATGGATTTTAAAAATCCAGTTCCATATTACTTTATTTACCAACCCACACGACTATGCTAACTTCTTCAGAGGCAGGATCAGTTCACTCAAAAGTTTTTCTTTCATGGCCTGGTAAACAACTCAGAAACCTCTGAGCCAGGCATGCATCTCGATGGGAAAACAGCCACATCTACAGTGAAGGAGAAACACAGATAATGTGTAGAAGAAAAGCATTGTTCACCACTCAAGAGCAGGAGCCAACAAGGAGCTTTTTGTTGTTGCTTTGACTTACTCATCCTCAAGGAGGTTTTGTCCTGTGATCACATTCTTCCCAGTTGGTGCATAGTCCCAGTTCTCTTCCACAATTCCGATATAGTAAATTCTAAGAGATGCTTGAGCTAAAAATAAATGCCAGAGGATTATACAAGACAGAATGCAAGCAATTTGTTTTACAGAAGGCATTTGTCTATGTCTGTGTGTTGATGTCTCATTCAGGCAAGCTGCAGCCAAAAGTGCTCACCTCTCTGCCCACAAACATTCCAACCAGTCAGACAGGAAGAATGGACAAAGCAACGCTCCTCCCATTCAGCAATTTGGGGCTGATGAGGGGACCGGCCAGAAAACTTGAGCAAGCAGAGAAAGGCCCTGTGGTGTGGGGTTGCCATGCCAGCAAGGCCTTTGACCAAGCTTGGGTGTGAAGGGGACTTTTGCGTTGTTTGTCCTGCAGGCAAAATGAAGAGAGCAATTGATTTGTACATTTGGATGGTTTTTCAAAGTTGCAAATTTAAAAAAAAAACAAAAACAGAAGATGGTGTGGCAGACATAGAATTATTATTGCTCCTTTGGTTCTTTTTTTCTTTTTTTTCTTTTTTTTTTGGCATGCTAACTTGTTCTGACAAGCATGTCCCAGGTCTGTGACACCAGCAGAGGTACCTGCAGATATATTGTTTTGTGACAGGACACACATTTGCTGGGTGTAAGCATACTGAAAAATTCACCTTTGTCCCTGTGCAGCACACAACCTTTTGTGTCTGCAGTGGAGCTTAACTAGCAGATAGTCTAAACAGTGAAAAAATATCCTCATGGAATTTGCAAGGAATGCGAGCTTTCTTAATGGGAACCCGCATCAATGCACTATATGCAGAAGGAGATGGGCAAAAAATCTACAAAAACTGTGCTGGGAAAGCCTTTGCAGCTTTTCCCAAAGTTTTTTTGAAAGTCTTTTTCGGCAGGGGGGGAGGGACCTTTGTTAGAAAAAAATTATTTGAAAGGTAGGTAGGGTTGACAGGTCAGGTGCATTCTAGGCCTTGAGATTTCAGGATGCAAACCTGAGAGCTAGGAATGACTAGCCTCTTGATGGTCATTATTGTTGTTCTTGATCTAGGTTACCTACAAGATCGCCTTCTCCCATATAATCCACCCTATACACTATAGAAGATGCCACAATACATCTCACTCCCTATAGTTCTCCTCCTTCATGTGGTTGTTTTTAAATTAGATTTCGACAGTCCTTCTAACAGAGCATGGGCAAATGACTTGTGGTCCTCCAAATCTTGCTGAAGTGCAGCACCTCTGATCACTCATGATTATCTATGGTACCTGAGGATGGTAGGATATCCAGGCCAACAGCATCCGTAGGGCAGCATCTCCCTTCCTTCTGAAGTAAAGAATGGCTTTGGATAGAGGACTGACTGCTATTAAGTAGGACCACCACCTTATTGGATAAGATCCAAGTGCCTTGTTCAATTTACCAATTTCACAGCTGCTTCTGATTTAACTGCATTTTCCAGACAGAGACAGCTTTCAAAGTGTATTACAGTAATAATGGATGCATTGGCCCCTGGCTACCAAACTTACACTTAATTGCCCACTCCTGAGCCACTCTCATAAGACAGCCTCAATTTCAAGATCCCACTGAGACAGGAATAGAAAAGATCTTTGAATCGAAGCCACTAGCTAGGGAAGGGATATTACAAATGAACACAAAGAAGCATGTGTCTCAAGTGGTTGAAGGCTCTTTACAACAATACAACAAACACATCACACTTATGGTTATATTCTGAGGTTTGGCATCTCTACATCACAGATGAGACCTATGTGTACTTTTCCTGAAATTGTTCCGACTACACAGTTGACAAAAGTAGTGACTGCATTGTATAGCAACTGTGTAGAAAGATGTCATTTCTTTAAAATGGTACTTTTCTTGGTGAATGCTTTCTAGCTCTCAGCCTATCAGTGGCTTCCAAGGGCACCATTATCAGTGTGAGCTGGCTGACAATTTAATTCCTTTCCCTTCACAATCCCTTCTGTTTACTGTGGGAAGAAATATACAATATGGAGAAGCTTGCAAATCTATGCCACTCTTTAATATCAAAAGGTGAATTATGGCATGAAGATTTTAGTCTAACATACAGTTACCTGGGAGTAAGCCTACTGAAACTGATGGTAGTTACTTCTGTGTAGATATGTATAAGGTTATGCTGTACATGGTTTTTCATGAAAAAAAAATATTGGACAAGATCCTACATCAAGGTTGTATTGTGTAAACCTTTGCATGCAGAGGGACGTGTTGCTAGTGTTGCAGAGCCTTTGTGTTGAATGGCAGTACTATGGAACTGGATGCATAACCAGACATGTAGCAAGAAGCACAATCAAATCAAATCCATAACTGGATTCTCAATCAGATATGTGCCTAAATGTGCAACCAAATGCACAACTGAATGTGCAACTGAATGCATAATTAAATGCACAATCAAATATGTAACCACATGCACAGCAACCCTACATGAGCTTTTGCACATGTGGATACTCCATTTCCATGACTTTGAACTGAATGCAGCCTAAAATGTCCACTTTTGTCCATTTTACATTCATAAGACACCAGCAGAATTCTGGGCACGATATTATTAATGAGGGGCTGTCATACCTTTTCACCAACACATTTCTGGGCCATATTTAGAAATGTGCCGCCCCCTTTGTGATCTGTGACTACACAACAGTAAAACTGAAAACTGATTTTGGGCAAAGATTGCAGCACATGAACAAAGAGTAGAAGCAGGTTATTATCCTAATGTGTTCAAGAAGTTGACAGAACTGAAACATCTTCAATAATGGTCTAATCCTCCTGAATCTACTCTATGTCAAATGTGTAGAATGGACAGTGTTGGACTACAGTTCCCATAATCTCTGATAATGGGCCATGTTGTCTGGGGCTGATAGAGCTTCTGGAGGACCATAGGTTTCCTAATCCAGTCCTCTATAGAACCATACTTTATGTTTTATTTCAAATTCCTCTTCAAAATCAACCTTTTTTGTTCAGAAACTATTTCAAATCCAAACAAATCTATTAGTCCATCCAGCTACTAGCACTATATCAAGGTGATAGCTCAGATTCTAGCTGGCAGCCCAGTATTACTTACACCATTCTTTCCCAACATGGCACCCCTTAGAGATATTAAACCACAACTCCCATCATTCACAGCCAGCAGTGATGCTGTGCTGGCTGTCAATGATGGCAGGTGTAGTCCAACATGCATCTGGGGGTGCCTCTCTCTGGCTTTTCTTCGCAAACGAAGATTCAGGAAGGATTCATCCCGTGCTTTCTGCAAGTGCGCTGATGACTAAAAAGGCCAATCCGAGATAGACAGGTCCGGTTGCAGAAAGAACAGCAGTAGGTTTCCTTGGGTGATGTTTCCGGGTTGTGATTCTTTCTGTGTTGTTGTTTCTCTTCAAGACTTGTTCGGTGTGAGTTCTCAAATGAGGCTGCAGCATTGTGGATAGTGCGTCTCCATGCCTCCCAATGTGAGGCCAAGGTGGACCATTGTTGGTGATCAATTTGGCAGACCCTGAGATGTTGTTTCAGGGAGTCCTTGTATCGCTTTTTTGGAGTGCCTCTCTTACGCTGACCCGTGGCGAGTTCACCGTAGAGTACTATTTTTGGGAGGCGATAGTCCTCCATCCTAGAAACGTGCCCTGCCCAGCGCAGCTATGTTCTCAGTATCATGGCCTCAATGCTGGTGATCCCTGCTTGCTCAAGAACAGCAACATTCGTCACATAGTCAGTCCAGTATATATTTAGGATTGTGCGTAAACAGCGCTGATGAAAGCGTTCGAGGAGTCATAAGTGGTGGCGATAGGTGACCCATGTTTCAGACCCATAAAGGAGAATAGACAGTACAATGGCTCTATACACACTGATTTTTGTGCTTCACCTCAGGTGTTTATTACTCCAGACTCTTTAGTAAAGTCTTCCAAATGCGCTATGTGCCTTTGCTAATCTGTGATCAATCTCTTTGTCAATCTTGGCATCTGAGGAGATGATGCTTCCCAGGTAGGTGAACTGCTGAACGGACTTAAGCACAGATTTGCCGATGGCAATGTGGGGATAGTGGTGTTCGTCCTGTGGTGCAGGCTGGTAAAGAACTTCTGTTTTCTTCAGGTTGACTTCCAGCCCAAACAGCTCTGCAGCTGTTGCAAAGCAGGATGTTAGGCGCTGCAGAGCTGCTTCTGTGTGGGCAACAAGGGCAGCAGCATCAGCGAAGAGCAGCTCATGAACTAAATAATTTAGAGTCTTAGTGTGAGCTCTCAGACGGCTTAAGTTAAACAAGCTGCCATCAGTACGGTAACGTATATAGATGCCGTCTTCTTTTTCAAGCTCTGCCATAGCCCTTTGGAGCATCATGCTAAACAAGATAGTAAATAAAGTTGGTGCAAGAACACAACCTTGCTTCACTCCATTAGTTATTAGAAAGGGCTCTGTAAGAGCATCGCCATATCTGACTTGACTGTGCTGGCCCTCATGTAGCAAGATAATCATTTTAAGGAATTTTGGGGGACATCCTAGTCTTTCCAGGATCCGCCACAGACCTTTTCTACTCACGGTGTCGAAGGCTTTGGTGAGGTCAACAAATGTTAAATTGTTGTTCTGCTCTCTACATTCCTCTTGCAGTTGTCTAAGGGCAAATACCATATCTGTAGTACTCCTATTGGCTCTGTAGCCAATTGGCTTTCAGGAAGAAGTTCTTCTGCAATGGTAGGAACTAATCTGTTCAGGAGTATCCTTGCAAGGATTTTTCCAGCATTAGAGAGCAGTGTTATGCCTCGATAGTTTGAACATTCGGATTTTGCTCCTTTTTTCTTGTACAGGGTGATGATGACTGCATCTCAGAGATCTGATGGCAGTTCCCCCTTTTCCCAGCAATTCACAAGGAGTTCGTGGAATTTATCGTGGAGTACATGACCTCCGTGTTTCCAAACTTCAGGTGGGATTCCATCAATCCCAGCTTCCTTGCCGTTTTTCATCTGCTGTATGGCTTTAAGGGTCTCTTCCAAAGTGGGAGCTATGTCCAATTCATTTTTCATCGGTTTTGTATCATATGTTGGATAGCTGAGCCTTGGACTACTCAGTTGGCACTAAAGAGGCTTTGAAAGTGTTCAGCCCATCGATTCAGGATGGAGGCTTTATCAGTACAGTTGCCCCTCCACATTCGCAACTTTCACAGTTTTGATTATTCACGGAAGGCTGCTTCCCCCCCCCCCCGCTGCTCAACACACCCTCCCTTCCCAAGGCAGCAAAGGGCTTAGCCCATCGCTGCCTTCGGAAGGAGGGGTGGGGAGCAGCTGGCGCGCTGCCTCTGCGCCCCACTCCCTTCCCAAGGCAGCGAAGGGCTTCCTCAGAAGCCCTTTGGTGCCTTGGGAAGGGGGGTGGGAAGCAGCTGGCCTGCAGGCTCATATCTTATTCGCGTTTTTTTCACATTTGCGGGGGTTGTCTGCCCCTAACCCCCACGAATGTGAAGGGATGACTGTAATTAATGTTTGACCATCTGTACTGTATAAGGAGCTTTGGACCTGATAAGTAGGTCCAAACACTGCCTTAAGAGCTTCATAAAATTCTCTAGAATCACTCAGATCTGCACAGCATTGTGTCTTTTCAGCTATATTGATCCACCACTTGTTCTGCATGTCTCGGAGTTTTTGTTGAAGTTTACTACATGTGAGACGGAAAGCTGCTTTTCTTACATGGCAAGTTGGCTGGACGAGGTATGCCTGGTGAGCAGTTCTCTTCTTTGCCAACAGCTCCTGGATCTCTTGGTTGTTTTCATCAAACCAGTCTTGATTTTTCTTGTGGGAGAACCCAAGGGATTCTTCCGCAGACTGGAGGATACTGTTTTTGATATGCTGCCAAAGCACTGTAGGAGAAGGATCTGTAGGATGGTCTTCAAGTTTTGTTTGCATGTTTGCCTGGAAGTTGTCTCTCATGGTAGCTTGTTGAAGATTGTTGACTTGGAATCTCTTCTTTAAGATGCCACCCCTCTTAGGTTTGAACTTAAGATGAAGGTTTAGTTTACATCTCATGAGGTGATGATCTGTTTGGCATTCTGCACTGGGCATCACTCGAGTATGACGGACATCACAGATGTTTCTCTGGCGGACTAGAACATAGTCATTGAAGTGCCAATGTTTGGATCGGGGATGCATCCAGGTTGTCTTCAAGCTATCTTTCTGCTGAAAGATAGTGTTTGTAATAGTCAGCTGTTGTTCTGCACAGAACTCTATCAAGAGGCGTCCGTTATCATTGCAATTTCCAACACCATGCTTGCCTAAGACACCTTTCCAGGCTTCAGAGTTCTTTCCTACTCTGGCATTGAAGTCACCAAGGATAATAATTTTGTCTTCTACAGGGACTTTTTGTATGAGTTGGCGTAGGTCTGTGTAGAATTTGTCTTTCTCTACAGGGTCGGCTTGCATAGCTGGGGCATATATACTAAAGAGAACAACATGTGGGAGGTGTAAGGAAATAATGTGATCAGAGTGTCCTGTTGGCAAGGTTTCAAGTTTGGAGGCAATGGAGGTTTTAATCATAAAGACTAGTCCTGAAAAATGTTTTTTCGGTTTTGGGTTTCCCAGACCAGTAAAGTGTGTAGCCGGCGCCATGTTCTTTAAGGCTGCCTTCCTCATGGAGACGAACTTCACTAAGAGCAGCAATGTCAATATTAAGTCGTGATAGTTCATGGGCTATTAGAGCAGAACGACGCTCAGGCCGTCCACTATTTGCAGAGTTTCGCATGGTTCTGATGTTCCAGCATGCAAGCGTCAGTTTATTTATACCTTTGGAGGCCGGTGTGTGCCTTTGTTTCTTTGCCTTGGTTTGACCGCATCAGAAGATTCCCGTTGGCCATGGCAAGCCAACCAGGTAGTTGGGGATGAGCTTTCATTAGGCCACCTTTTCTAGGCCCCTCTCCATATGAAGCAAGCAGTGCTCTCCTTAAAAAAGGCTGCTTGGTCGTTCAGGATGCTGCCAAACAAGACTGTCATCTCCCGGGTCAGCTTCGAGCGATCAAAGTCCTGAACCACCTGCATGCAGGGTTGGGGCTGTGGCTTCCAGTGCACCTTTACACCTGCCATTTCGTCCCTCGCCTATCGCTACAGGGCTTTTTTGGAATTGGATTTTCCTTCGAGCCTGTGCAATGGATTTTTCTGGTGGAGCACAGCGTGCACAGAACTGGCCTCACCCTTTAAACCAGAAGTTCATCTGCTGTGGCCTTGCAAGCATGGATGGTAGCAGTGAGGTCCTCGGGTCGTAGGTTTGATTAGAGTTTCCTTCTCTTAGATGGTTGACCTTACAGGGTTGGACAAGCACCATCTGCCCGGGCTTGGGATTAGAGTTTTCCTTCTCCTAGGATGGTTGCCATAAGGCTAGAGAGCCCATCCTGTCCTTTGACGCTCTTTGTCAGACCCTTCGGTTTTGACCTGTCTGGCATGGGAGACCCTACCGGTGGCTATTATGCCACCGCCAGCATAGCTCAAAAACATCATTAGGGTACGCAAGCCTCTCTCCCACGACAAGGGGGCGTCAGTGGAGAGGATCTGGGGGTGCAGGATTGGGGAAAATTGACCTTCACTGCCTGGCAACAGTTCTCCAGGATTTAAAACACAGATTTTGCTGAAGATGCCAGGAACTGAACATTAAGGAGATTTTCAGACCTGCCAAAATGCATGTCTGCCGCGCGAGCAGCCTCCCGAAACTGCTGCGCGGCAAGGGTCTACTTCGGACGACGCTGTGCCTCTCGCGAAACCGTCCGTGTCACTTCCGTGAAGCTTCGGACGGCTCGGCGCCATATTTCAATCTCGGGCAACCTCCGTGATTGAAATATGGCGCCGAGCCATCTGAAGCTTCACGGAAGTGACACGGACGGTTTCGCGAGAGGCACAGCGTCGTCCGAAGTAGACCCTTGCTGCGCAGCAGTTTCGGGAGGCTGCTCACGTGGCAGACATGCATTTTGGCAGGTCTGAAAATCTCCAAAATATTTTGTATACAAAGTATGCAGTGTGATTTAGCATTGAGGATTTAGGACGGTCCTCCCTTGCTTTAGGACTTTGATTTCATCTCCCAGTTCTTATTGCTAAATGATATTTTATTTTGTTCTATTTGTAGCCTGCCTTTCTCCCAAGGTTGGGACACAAGGCAGCATGCACACACGCATGTGTGCACGCACAGACACACACTAAAGCACAATGGTCAGAATCCTATAGGTGACATACATCTTTGCAAGTTCCCTTACATTTGTTGTTGTGTGCTTTCAAGTTGTTTCTGACTTATGGTGGGATTTTCTGAGGCTGAGAGTGTGTGACTTGCCCAAGGTCACCCAGTGGGTCTTCAGCACTGAGCAGCAATTCGAACCCTGGACTCCAGGGTTATAGTCCAACACTCAAACCACTACGCCACACTGGCTTCACATGGCTGTATTTTGTTGACCATTGTGCAGTGGACATATTCAGTTCATAGTTGCATTAGTGTAACTATTTCACATACTCATAAATCCTGGCCAAGATCCTGCATCAAACATGTAGCCAAAATGCCATAGCTATGCTTTAATTCCCCATCTGACCCCTGAAACCCACCTTGAAAACCAGTCAGCTGCCCACAACAGAGTGTGGTGCTGCTGCAGATTGTGGTCCTACAGAATGACATGACTAGCCCTCTCCTGCTAGTGAGTGATGCTATGATGAAGAGTTTTGACTGGTTCCCACAGGGATCCCTGCTTCTGCTTCTTGGGGTCCTTTGCAGTCATGGCAATAGTGCCATGATCGCAAATGAGAATATGAAGCAGTTACAACGTCCTAAGTCTAATGTACAGCATTGTAACTAACAGGATGCCAGCCCCTATTAATTAAGGAGATTATCAGAAGCTCTAAATACGGCATTATCACGATGCCAGGAGATCGCTAAAGGGCTTGCTTTTCAGATGACATTGTTCCCTTCTTGTAATGTTCCCATTTGGCTGCTGTTCCACCAGAGCTGCTTTTTATTGATGGGAGAAGCCATCAATATATCTCCCGTTCCATTTCTGTTACAGAATGTCCTGCTAGTGAAAAGGTTCCGCGTTATGCTGGTGCAATGCCAGCATCAATGGGAGCTCCCTGCCAGAACACTTCCGGGTAAGATCAGGAAATCAAGGTAAGTGACACACTTTTTTGTATCATCCCCAGGTTACTTGTAATGTTTTAAGTGTGTTTTTGTGCTTGGTGTTACTTTTTTTTGGTTTATTTTTCTTTTTATGTTTGAATTTTCCATGCTCTTGTCTTCTCATGGGAACAGCTGAGATTTGACTCGGTTGGTTTTCTCCAGTTGGAACTAACAAACAGAAATCCAGACATGCAGTTGCACATCTTGAATGGTGTGTAAGTGTTCATCAAAGCCTTCAGTGTACAAATTGATTCCCTGGATTGCATAAACAGCCCCTGTGCAATTTCCCATTGCAAAATGGGACAATAAGTAAGCACATTGGCAGACACACCATAATTTGCATAATCTCAGTATTCAGCAGAAGAATAATGTTGGTTTAACCATTGTGTAACTATGCAAGTGTAGCTTTACACTACACAAAGACAAGGTAGGATCATTATTTGTAAATGTAACATTATAATTATTTTAAAGCAGTTATTAAACACTTTACAACACCACAGTAAAAAAAATTACAATGTTAAAAGCCTATCATGGTTCCCTCGACCCAATTAGCTATTAAACGTCTGCCTAAACAAATAGGTCTCTGCCTGCCAAAGGAAGGACAACAAGAGGGATGATCTTGGCTGAGATCTTGCATCAGGAGACATAGCTCTGATGATGTACCTGCCCTCGTATGATGAGGTAACTACATCTCCTGTTGCTATCCCCCAAAAACCTACCTTTTATGCCAGGCAGTCACCCACCCAGGAGAGGAATTTCCTAGCTGCTGGAGAGCAGGGTGGTCAGTGATGACATGTCAGACTTCTCCTTGTAGTAGGGTGCATTGCATTGTCACATTGTGTCCCATTACTGGAAGAGGGCTGGATGCATCATTACTTACCACACCTTCTCCACTTGGAAATTTCTCTGTTGAATCATAGAATCATAGAATTGTAGAGTTGGAAGAGACTACAAGGGCCATCCAGTCCAACCTCCTGCCACGCAGGAATACACAATCAAAGCATCCCCGACAGATGGCCATCCAGCCTCTGTTTGAAGACCTCCAAGGAAGGAAATCCCACCATGCTCCGAGGGAGTGCGTTCCACTGCCGAACAGCTCTTACTGTCAAAAAGTTCCTCCTAATGTTGAGGTGGAATCTCTGTTCCTGGAGCTTGCATCCATTGCTCCGTGTTCCAATCTCTGGAGCAGCAGAAAACAAGCTTGCTCCATCCTCAACGTGACACCCCTTCAGATACGTAAACAGGGCTATCATATTGCCTCTTAACTGTTTTTTTTCCAGGCTAAACATACCCAGCTCCCTAAGTCTCTCCTCATAATGCATGGTTTCCAGACCTTTCACCATTTTAGTCGCCCTCTTCTGGACACGCTCCAATTTGTCAATATCCTTTTTGAATTGTGGTGCCCAGAACTGGACACAGTATTCTAGGTGAGGTCTGACCAAGGCAGAATGGGGCGGCACTATTACTTCCCTTGATCTGGACACTATACTTCCATTGATGCAGCCCAAAATCACATTGGCCTTTTTAGCTGCCGCATCCCACTGTTGACTCATGTTCAACTTGTGGTCTACTAGGACTCCTAGATCCCTTTTGCACGTAGTCTCGTTCAGCCAGGTCTCCCCCATCCTATATCTATGCATTTCATTTTTTCGCCCTAAGTGCAGTACCTTACATTTCTCCGTATTGAATTTCATTTTGTTAGCTTTGGCCCAGCTCTCCAGTTTATCCAGGTCATCTTGAATTTTGATCCTGTCCTCTAGAGTATTAGCTACTCCTCCTAATTTGGTGTCATCTGCAAATTTGATAAGTATGCCCCTAATTCTGTCATCCAAGTCATTGCTAAAGATGTTGAATAGCACTGGGCCAAGGACAGAACGTGAAGAGCTGCTTTACTTAAAAGGTAAATTTCAGTGGTGTACTTTTGGTTGTTGCAATGGTGCAATGATTAAAAGTGAATTAATGTACAGGTCAAGCACCGTATCTGTGGGAGATACATTCCAAGATCCCCCTTCCCATGGATACCTGAAACTGGATAATAGGGAACCCTATTATTTTCAATAAGACAAATGCCAGAGGTTGACCATAGAATCACATTGGAGGACCTAGAAATACCTAGAGAAAACATTTTTTGGACAAGGGTAAGTGAATCCATGGATACCGAATCCATGGATATAGGGGTCAACCTGTAATTACGATGTCGTAAGTTAGGATGCCAACCTTAATTTCTCTGGAAGTGGCCACCAAGATGTCACCCTCCTGTGTACCCACCAAATGTGCCTCTGAAGGGGGTGGAATTAAGAGAAGGGCCTGTCATATAGAAACTAACCCCACATCAGGAACACAAGCTCTCAGTGGTTCAGAATAGCTTTATTCAGCAAACAGAATAGATTGTGGCACACCATTTGTTGTCAGGACTAAAGGATTTTCCAGCTACACAGTATATTAAAAGCACAAAGCAATATCAGAATGCCCTGCCTCCCTGGGCAGAAACCTCCTTTCCACCTGTATCAGGTTTTCTCACAGGGACAACTTTGACATACTACTGTCCGTTTCCTTCTTCCCCACCGCCCTTGCTCCACTAACCTTGAGTGATGATTATCAGTCCAGATGGAAACAGACAGTGATGACTGAAATTTCAAGTACTGGGCTTTTTTCCAGATCTTCTGCTTAGTATGGGATATGACAGGGCTAGAGCAACTATCAAACAACAGGTAGCAGATGTAGAGTGACAACTGGATCTACCCAATGCTCCAACCTTTATCGTTAGTGACTCCAACAGATAGATATCTGGCCTCACTTATGGCATACTTAGCAAAACTTGAAGTACCTAAGCACTGGAGGGCTTTTACATTGGCACAATGTCATGCCCTCCCCTCAGCTGTCCTTGAAGGCTGATACAAGAAGATCCCCTTCTCAGACAGACTATGCCCCTGTAACTCTGGCCAAATAGAAACAACAGAGCATGTATTACTCCAGGGCTCATACTACAGGGACATCCATCTCAGCCTCTATTGCATAAATACCAAGGACACACCGGACAATTCTACACTTTTCTGTTGCTTTCAGACACCAACCCTGATACAACATAAAATGTTGCCAGATTTTGTACAGCTGCAGTTAAAATTTGTCAGGCATTGACCTCCACAGTAGACTAGTAACAACCTTGTCTTGTTTTACTGGATCTCTTATACAATCTAAAAAATGTTTTAACTACTGGTTTTCACCTGCATTTCTACTTTCTTTTTATTCTGTATCCCCTTTTTACCTGTGCTGGTCTATGGCCGTAATAAAGATTCTATTCTATTCTATTCTATTCTATTCTATTCTATTCTATTCTATTCTACTCATTAGCTCAAGCTTTAGAAGATAAATAATTCTTAGTACCCAGCTGCACTTCCTGTGTTGCAACTCCCTTCATCCAGCATTATACAAAATAAGCAAAGCATATTCAACAGCCATAGCCATGGCAGGATTTTCTGATCTTGACAGGGCCTAAGGTACATTAAAGTACAAGTCTAAAAAGTACATTAGGTAAGGGATTTAATCATACCTTTTGACCTCCCCTCCCTTCTGTTGTCTCCACCATTGCTAAAATGTGTCTACTGCCTTGAGGTAGGGATCTATTTGATTAGGTTTCGGTTGGTCTCCCCTTATGTTATTCTATTAGGCTAAATTTACTATGATGATGCAATTACAACAATTAATCATAATCATAGTCATTTAGAATGGAATGACATCTCCAAAATACTCAGAATACTGATGTTAACTCTTTTACAAATGTTTATTGATGAGCAAAGTCCCAGATTTTGGTAATTTTCCACTCCAAAAAGGAAGAAAAACATCTTTGATTTCTTTTTAGTCACTTTCATAGGTTCCAGTATTTTGTTTAAACTCACCCTACCAGATGACTACAACTTTTTCCACTTCTAACTTCTTTGGTCTACCAAAAAAAAATAATAATCCTGTAGCCATCATGTGCTACTGGACTAGCAGCTCTTTTATAGTCAATGTCAGTCAAAGGTATTGGAGAATTAATGGGGAGAATGGAGTGAATTTGCGGTATTTGGAAGGAATTGAGCCCCAAACTCCATGGGAAAAGGCTTTGCAGTTTTCCCTGACGTTTTTCAAATAATGCACAGACTTGTGCATTATTGCACAGCTGGACATCCAATTTGGGATGCTGCACATTCTCGGTGAGGGTGGAAGTGGAGAGTGGATTGGTCGGATGTATGCAGGGGGTGGGCTTGCCAACAAGGAAGTGGCTGGAAGCACCATTTGGGAGTTTCGCATTATCGGTCGTGCTCCTTTTTGCTGTGCTGAGGCGACTAAACAGCTTTTTAAAGAAGGTCGTACTAGTGCACCTTTGATTTACAGTTTTAAAAAATATACTGTGCAGCAGCGACAATGTGTGGAGAATAATAACATGCTGTAATTTACTTGGCCACTATCTTGATTTACAGGCATGGCTGTGTGTGCACTTCAGACATGCATAGCTTCGCATACATTCAATTTTGTCAAAGGACCGTGGAGACAAATTAATGCTGTTGTGAATTTGCATTAATGCGCAGCAATCAGCATTATATCTTCTCACCTGGGCCACCCCTAAGACATGCAGCCATCCTACTGCAGGGCTGCCTGCTTGTAGCAATGGTGGGTAGCCATTTAAATTCCCCACAATGCCCTGAAGCAATACTACTGTATATTGGGGCACTGTGAGAAAGAAATAAAACTACTGCCACTTAGTGAAGGACCCTGAAGGTAGGTATCATCCTCAGTGGGCCCTTCTAGAGCACTGTGGGTCTGGTGAGTTCTTAAGAGAGCTTCTTAAGAGGGCTGCTATGTCTTCCGGCATCCTGCACATACCAACTGTACAAGTTAAACCATGCCCCATAACCCTTTGCAGTGAAGACACTTAGCTGTTCAAGCCAGATGCTCAGAGGGCTCTCAGCAAATATGTTAGAGGATAAAATGGTCCTTAAGCTGGAGAGCTTAAGAACCATTGGTCTGGAAAGGTGCTATTGGTTGTATACTTATTGCAAAGCATAACTGCGATGATCAAGCATTAGATGGCACAACTCCATACCACAGTTGGTTTTATTTCCTGTCCCAATGAAGTGTGTTTGTCATTTCTTTCTGAGTAAATAAGGCACCAGAAAGTTACATTTGTAAGAAAAACGAACTAGCCAGCACGTACTACAAACAAATTTCTAATATGACTACTAAAAGCAGTTACCTCTTAGTTGTAGCTCTTATATACTTCAGGCTCCCTTTTGTAGCCAGAAATGGAAACTGTTGCCATATGGTTTGGGCTTTTTTTGGTTTTTATGTTCTCAGGAAACTTGAAATTCCTTAGATGATGAGCTCTTTTTGGACATAAATAAGTGAAACTCTGGATACTGAATCCATGGATATGGGGGGCAACTTGTAAAGTAAACGTGTGCGAAGAAGGGTAAACTAGCCTACCCTTTCTGACATCATTCTTGCCACATTCCACCTACAGAAATGATTTTCTGGAGAGGAGCAAAATACAGCAATATACAAAATCCACAAGCAATGATTACCTCTTTGGGGCCAAATTGCATAAAATACATTATGCCAGTTTTCAAGGCTTCACTGACTTCTTCATTAGGCAAAGATGTTAAAAATCATACAGGAAGAAAATGGAAATGATGTTAGAATCACAGGCCTACATTCTGTGTGAAATGTTGTCGGTTAAGATGGTACTGCGGGATTTCAATGCAGGCAGAGGCCACTCCCATTATTGGCCATGTGAGGATTAGAGAGACAGAGCAATAAAAGGCAGGCAATAAAACTTCAACTCCATCAGCAACAGAAAAGTAACCTCTCTTGAGATTCAGATGAAGAGGAGAGCACCCTCTGTTCATAGAGGCTCTCTACAGAATTGGGAACCCTGTCATTTATTTATTTATACCCCACCTTTATCTTGGTTTGGAACTCAAGGCAGTTTACAAGGGTTAAAAGAGACACAGCTAAAATATATATACCAAATACTAAAGTTAAAAATATAATTAAACTATCCATGAAATTGAAACCAGTTAATAAACGTAACTCTTTAAAATGTCAAATAAACAAAACACAGACAGTACAGCACAATTCTGCATGGCCCAGTCTCCGTGAACAGTCAGCTTTCAAATACCTGCTGAAATAAAAAAATATTCTTAACTTGCCTGTGGAAAGATAGCAAGGAAGGTGCCAGTCAGACCTCTCTAGGAAGGGAGCTCTGAGACCGGAGAGCAGCCACTGAGAAGGCTCTCTTCAGTGTTCCCACCAGATATACCTGTGAGGGTGGTTGCCTGAAGAAGAGCAAACTCTGTTATAAAGATGTAACAGGGCTTCAGTGGTACCTTCATTCAAATACAGTCATCTCTGTAACCATGGATTCTACATCTACGGATTCAACCAACCACAGTTTGAAAACTTTTTTTAAAAATCCTAGAAGCAAACCTTGCTGTTTGGCATTTTATATAAGGGACGCCATTTTCCTATATAGCGGGACTTGATCATCCATGGATTTTGGTATCCACGAGGCGGATGGGTCTTGGAACCAAATCTCAACAGATACCAAGGGCCCACTATAGATAAAGACACTCCATGGTGAGTAGAAAATTTGGGCCTCAAGGATGCTTACCCAGTCTCTACCCATTTTATCTTGTTCTGCATGCTAAAGATTGATCCTAGGAGAATGTACATGCAAAGCATGTGTTTTGCCACTAAACTGCGGCTAAACTATGGTTCCTTCCATCCTCTATGTATGTCTAAACAAACGGATATCATAGGGACACCATAATTCTCCAGGATCCATCTTAACCAAAGCAAATTAAAACCTGTAACACTGTCCTTGATCTTCTTCTTATCTCAACGAACAGGGTGGATGCAGATAATCTGTATTAGTGGGACCTGCAAAAAAATGTTGCAGTATATAATATTCTTGGTCATAATTCCAGCCAGCTGAGCCATGTCCTCTTCCACAATATCAGGATACTCCATTCCTATTCTTCTTGGTCTTCTGTCCCTCAACCACCCAATTGTCTCCAATTGGTGGCGCAGTGGTTAAACGCAGTACTGCAAGCCACCACATCGCAAGTTCGATTCCAGCCGGCTCCAAGGTTCACTCAGCCTTCCATCCTTTCGTAGGTCAGTAAATTGAGTACCCAGCTTGTGGGGGGCAATTAGCTAACACACATTGGAAACTGTTTAATGCAGTGTAGATGTGTAAATAGCTATTGCTTAAAACAATTTGTAAGCTGCTCTGATAGCCTTGTGGCTGAAGAGCGGGGTATAAATAAATAAATAAATAAATATGGTCACTGAGCATGCTGTTGGGGCTTCCTTAGGGTGTCTTTTTCTTCCTCCCCACCGTCTTTCCTTTTTTTTGTGCTTTGAATCTTGCAGGTACCCCAGTCTCATCAAATCTAATTTTGGGGGCATGGATAGTGCCATTTTGTCTACATCTTCAGAAAATAAATTCAAAGGATAAAAATGCTACTTCAAAAACCAGGCAAGCAAGTGCCTTGATTCTATGGCAATGAGAAGAGAAGAAGTACTACAATTCATCCAAATAGCAATGATAAAAACACTAGCAGTGATATACATGGGTAGCATGTTGCCCTCCCCAGTGGTAGAGTACTGGACTACTCATACCAGGAAGCATGGGATTCAGATCTTTACTCACCTGTGGAACTCACTGGATAACCTTTTCATAAAACCTCAGTGATGTCATCTACACCAGGCAGAATATGTCAGCTCCCCACCAGCGTATCCTGCCTCCGGAGCTGGTCCATCCCCCTCTCTCCATTACCGGCACAAAACAGGCTGGAGTCCACACAGGATGCAGGCCTGTCATTGAAGCCACCGCTGCTACCGCTTTTTTCTTACTAACACAGAAGCCAGGCAGAGCTCCCGCAACATGTGACTGCAGGCCTCCTGCATGTGACCTGCCTCGGTTTCATGCTGAGCCCCCCTGCCTGGTTTCTGGAAGAGCCACGGAGTTGGCAGAAGCAGGGAGGAGCAGTGTACTGGATAGACTCCTGTGGACACATGGGGGCCAATCTGTTTTTCCCCAGATAAACCAGGGTAAGCCGGGCATTTTCCTGTAACAGGTTATCAGGCCCTATCTGGCTTGCCCCTATTCCAGCCCTGTAAATGTCCCAGATGTCATTTGGACTGCCCAGGGACAGATCAGGGTAAATGCCCTGTGTCGCTTGGACTGCAGGGCTCTAGAACAGGGGCAAGCCGGAGTATTTAGCCCGTGTGGATAAGCCCAAAGTTAGGTGTGCTTAACCCTGTTCAGATTCAATCTGTTTGGTGCTCATCTAAAATGGGAGCTAGAAGGTGGCCTTTGCATATTCAACAAAGTGGTGGATTGGTGGGAAGGAATTTTGGATAATTTAATGTGATGCCATTTTTAAACAAAAATGACATCTTAGTGGTTACTATTACTGTATTAGGAATTCCATGAAGCAGAATTTTTTTAAGTGCTCAATGATCTCAACAATGTTTATGTAACATGTAATTGCTTCCCTTCCCTTTACCATGCCACCAGTAAACTACTATGAAAATATCTGCATCTATAGTAATTATATCAAACACTAACAATCCAAGTTATTTCTTGCTGAAGACAGGCAAGTGACAGGTATTACCTTTACTCAAGGGATAAGTTTAGGGTTAAGGTTAGGGCAACGGCAACCTGTGCCTTCCATATTGGTGTGGCTGATAAACAGTGCTGTTTTGCAGATGTTCCCGTATGCTTTCCTGTGGTCTGTGGTATTCAGTGCAATTGGGAAAAATAATCATAACATTTTTAGTTAAAAACATCAGAAAGCACAGAAGCAAGGCAGTGTTAATCAATATAACTGGGAACCATTGATCAGTGGAACAGAGAACAATGTTTGCAGTGCCTTCAAAATCAATAGTGCAGAGTGACACATGCAAACACACACAAAAAAACACATCTCGCAGCCACTCCCCCCCCCCCGTTTCTAAATGGTGCAATAGAAAGTATTGCTTGTTTCTTCCTTGGCTTGCTTACTTGCTTGGAATAACAACTCAAGGCAAACATTTCTGCTGGATCTTGCAACAGACATTTTATTTTGAACTTCACTCTCTTAAGTGTGCACTTTATGGTTTTTTGGATTGTCACATAAAGGTAAGTACATTTCTGCTAAACATGATTATTTTGGGATATGCTTGTTCAATCAGCACCTTTGACTAATGATGAGCAATATGTAGGAGAAACTACAGTGGAAGGGTACATGGTATCAGGGCCCTATAGCAAAACCAATCAGAATGTTCTGTGGAAGATTTGCCCTAAAATATACGGTGACGAATGGGGTCAGTGCAAGAGCATAATGTATTGTTGTGGTACTCCAGTTCATTGCAAAATGGGTTTGTACAGAAGTTGCTGGATTCAAGCAACAAAAAGTCTTGTGCCACGTTAAAGCCTACCAGATTGACTGGAGCTTGAGAAATTATTTGTCAGATGTATGAAGTGTTACACAGAGATTTCAGACATTCAGCAATTTCAGTAACTCCAGTTAAGTTTTTGAATATATCTGAAATTCTTGTTAACACTTCATGCATCTGATGAATTTGGGTATAGTCCATGAAAGTTCATGCTACAAGAAACTTGTTACTCTCTAAAATGCAACGGGTATTTTGGCTGTAACAGGCTCAAATGGCTACTCACTTTGAAAATCTTGCTATGTGTGTCTGCTTTTAGTGTGTTTTCTCCAGGGAGGATATAAACCAGACATTCATCAATGAGTTAGTTCCTTGAGCATACTGTTGATGGCAGAGAAATAGACATATTATTCGGAAAAGAAATGTTGGATCCAAAACAGTCTGGAACATACCCTCTAACTGTCCTGATTTGGCAGAGACAGTCTTGATTAATCCTCTGCCCTCCACATTTTCAGCAGCTTTTAAACTGTCCCAGTTTCTCTCTCCTCCTTCCACTTTGCCCTCACTTTGCTTCAGTTGCTTCAAACTGAGTTCAAAGAGCAAAAGCAACTTGTGCTCAATTAACTCAGCAGGGGAAAGCAGAGATGACGGGGGCAGCATCTTGCTCTTCCCAGCAGACTCAGGCAAAAGCAAACGGATGTACCCTCTCCTACTATGTATGTTTTTCCTCATTAATAACTTTTGCCATCTTGACCACACTTTGATGTTGCTTGGCCACATGGGTTCTGGTTTTGATCTGTGAAATGATGCTGGGTCTTCTGGAAGTCCCTTTATATGAAGGCTAGTCTGGTGAGGTCTTTCCATCAGCAGGCAAAGACCTTTTTAATCAGGCAGACCTTTTGTCGCTGACCTCATTTACAATGTGTGTGTGTGCACATGCATGGATGCATTCATACACCTTCCAATCACCTGTCAATTTATGGCAATCTTTCTTTCTTTGTTTGTTTGTTTAATATCCCCATTTTTATGTAATATCCTGACTTTTCCCCAGCATTACTTTTATAAGGTTTTCTTAGGCAAGGAATGACACTGCCTCCCTTTGAAATATAGCCTACTGCACCTGGTTTTGCTTGACAGTCATTTGCTTGGTTTGTCCAAGTACTAACCTGGCCTAACACTTTTTTGCGTCTAAGTTAAATTGGGATCTGGTGATTCTGAGGTATTTAGCCTGTTCTTACATACTGCATTAGGGGCTTTTATTTGGATGGGTCCTGTAGTTTTCTTTTAATCTTGATGTGTTTTTAAATTGTGTTTTTATTTTTTCAAGCTTTTCATCTATTTTCTGCATTCATACAATTTGACTGTAAGCCAGCAAAGAGCTTTACACTCAGGCAGGCCTTTGTTGACAGACCCTGCTTGTTACAGAAGTGGCTTTTCACTAGATGCGTGTGACATTTTTTATATTATTACTTGGTTGGTTTCATAGAATCATAGAATCATAGAATCATAGAATTGAAGAGTTGGAAGAGACCATGAGGGCCATCCAGTCCAACCCCCTGCCAAGCAGGAAATCACGATCAAAGCATCCCCGACAGATGGCCATCCAGCCTCTGTTTAAAGACCTCCAAGGAAGGAGATCCCACCACGCTCCAAGGGAGTGCGTTCCACTGCCGAACAGCTCTTACTGTCAAAAAGTTCCTCCTAATGTAGAGGTGGAATCTCTGTTACTGGAGCTTGCATCCATTGCTCCGTGTTCCAGTCTCTGGAGCAGCAGAAAACAAGCTTGCTCCATCCTCAACGTGACACCCCTTCAAATACTTAAACAGGGCTATCATATCGCCTCTTAACCGTCTTTTTTCCAGGCTAAACATACCCAGCTCCCTAAGTCTCTCCTCATATGGCATGGTTTCCAGACCTTTCACCATGTTAGTTGCCCTCCTCTGGACACGCTCCAATCTGTCAATATCCTTTTTGAATTGTGGTGCCCAGAACTGGACATAGTATTCTAGGTGAGGTCTGACCAAGGCAGAATAGAGCGGCACTATTACTTCCCTTGATCTGGACACTATACTTCTATTGATGCAGCCCAAAATCACATTGGCCTTTTTATCTGCCACATCACACTGTTGACTCATGTTCAACTTGTGGTCTACTAGGACTCCTAGATCCCTTTCGCATGTAGTCTCATTCAGCCAGGTCTCCCCCATCCTATATCTATGCATTTTATTTTTTCGCCCTAAGTGCAGTACCTTACATTTCTCCGTATTGAATTTCATTTTGTTAGCTTTGGCCCAGCTCTCCAGTTTATCCAGGTCATCTTGAATTTTGATCCTGTCCTCTAGGGTATTAGCTACTCCTCCTAATTTGGTGTCATCTGCAAATTTGGTAAGTATGCCCCTAATTCCCTCATCCAAGTCATTGATAAAGATGTTGAATAGCACTGGGCCCAGGACAGAACCCTGTGGCACCCCACTGGTCACATCTTTCCAAGATGAAGAGGAGCCACTGCTGAGCACCCTTTGGGTTCAGCTGGTCAACCAATTACAAATCCATTGAACTGTTAACTTGTCTAGCCCACATTTTACAAGCTTGTTTGCAAGAATGTCATGGGGAACCTCCTTAAAGGCCTTACTGAAATCAAGGTATGCGATGTCCACAGCGTTCCCTTCATCTACCAAGCTGGTAATTTTATCAAAAAAAGAGATCAGATTAGTCTGGCATGACTTGTTACTCTGAAACCCATGTTGACTTTTTGTGATTATGGCATTGCCTTCTAAATGTTCACAGACTCTCTGTTTAATGATCTGCTCTAGAATCTTCCCTGGTATTGATGTCAGACTAACTGGATGATAATTGTTGGGATCCTCTTTTTTCCCCTTTTTGAAGATGGGGACAATGTTTGCCCTCCTCCAGTCTGCTGGGACTTCTCCAGGAGTTCTCAAAGATTATTGCCAATGACTCTGAGATTATATTTGCCAGCTCTTTTAATACTCTTGGATGTAGTTCATCTGGTCCTGGAGATTTAAATTCATTTAGATTAAGAAGGTATTCTTGTACTACCTCTTTGCTTATTCTGTGCTGGATTTCCCCTATTGTGTGTTCTGTACCTTTATCCTCAGGTTGGTCCCCCTTTACCTTTTCTGAAAACACCGAGGCAAAGAAGGTGTTGAGTAATTCTGCCTTTTCTCTGTCCCCTGTTAGCATTTTGCCATCTTCTCCGTGTAGTGGCCCTACCATTTCCTTCTTCCTCCTTTTGCTGCGGACATACCCCCCAAAAACCCTTTTTATTGTTCTTAACCTCTCTAGCAAGCCTGAGCTCATTCTGTGCTTTAGCTTTTCTGACTTTACTCCTACATGTGTTTGCTATCTCTTTGAATTCTTCTTTGGTGATTTCCCCATTTTTCCATTTCTTATACATGTTCCGTTTAAAACTTACCTCTGTTGAAAGTTCTTAAGTCATCCATCCTGGTTTCTTGAGACACCTCCCATTTTTCTTCCTCAATGGTACTGTTTGAAATTGTGCCTTCAGTATCTCCCTTTTGAGAAAGTCCCATCCATCTTGAGGTCTCTTCTCTTTTAGTATTCCTGACCATGGGATCACCCCCAATTTTTCCCTGAGTTTATTGAAATCAGCTCTCCTAAAGTCAAGAATGCGTGTCTGACTATGCCTGGCTTCTCCTTTCCATTGTATAACAAACTCCAGGAGAACATGATCACTCTCACCTAAGGATCCCACCACTTGCACCCCATTAACCAAGTCATCCCTGTTGGTTAGGATCAGATCTAAAATAGCTGACCCCCTTGTTGCCTCTTCCACCTTTTGGACCATGAAATTGTCTTCCAGGCAAGTCAGGAATTTGCTAGACCTTGAAGTTTTGGTTGAGTTAGATTGCCAGCAAATATCAGGATAGTTGAAGTCACCCATCACTACTACATCTCTCCTTTCTGCGTGTGTGTTCATCTGTTCTAGAAAGGCATCATCCAATTCCTCCGTCTGACTTGGGGGTCTGTAGTAGAGTCCCACAATAACATCCATGTTGTTTCCCTCCCCTTTAATTTTTATCCAGATGCTCTCCACCTGGCTTCCAGTATTGATGTCATGGATCACTTCACTGGTGTAAATATCCCTGACATATAATGCTATTCCTCCTCCTTTCCTGTTTGGCCTGTTTCTCCTATAAAGGTTATACCCCTCTATTCCTACATTCCAATCATGAGACTCGTCCCACCAGGTTTCAGTAATGCCTATTATATCATATTTGTTTTGTAGTGCTAGGAGTTCAAGTTCACCTTGCTTATTTCCCATGCTCTGTGCATTGTGTAGAGACATCTAAGACCATGTGTTCCCTTCTAAGACCATGTGTTCCCTAAATGTTTTAAATGCTTTCTGGTTTTATCCATTTTATGTATTGGTACAATTTGATTGTAAGCCATTGTGAATTCCCATTCCTGGGAGAAAGGTAGAAAATACATTTAATGCATTTATCCATTCCATTTAAATTCCAACTCTCTATAAAACACAAGAAAGAATAGACCAAAGTGAGGTGGTAACATTTATTGGACCAACATTTAATTTGTGATTATGTCTTATGGAGACAGATGAATTAAGAGATGATGACATGGAGGTATTAGATACCTTTCTTTCTGGTCTTAATGAGTACAATGACTTGTAGGCATTAGACACTCTGTAATATGGACTCCACCCAGGTTGTATACAATGAAAAGTACAAAATGTTTCCTTGGATTGGGTTGTGACACCAGTGGGGAAAACATTATCTCCTCTCAGCCATCCATATACTGAATATTAGAGTGGTCTTGGGTCATGTTTGACAGAGGACAATTCTCCACTTGGAAGTCTGTCAGAAAACAGTCTTCTCTGAATGTTGCTTTATTTGAGGGACTGCCCAACCCAAGTTTAATACAAAAACAAGGAAGCATAAACATTGAATGCAGGGGCCTTGAATTGGCTCACCGACCACTAGTACCTGGAAAACAAGCTGAGCAAGGACAGAGTCTGTCCGTCTATGATGAGATGTACTGTACTACAAAAGGATCTTGTAGCAACCTTGAAACTAACTGAGAGAAAGAAGCTGTGGCTTGAGCTTTCATAGACTTAGAGCTTGTCTAAAACAGTGAAAATATTCCTCATAGAATTCTAGGAGAATATCTTTTGTCCCAATGGGATTCCACATCATTTCATTATATTCGGAAGGAGGGGCGCCAAAAATGCCATATAATCTGTGGGGAAAGCCTTTGCAGCTTTTCCCGAAGTTCATTTGCCATGCTTTCCTGATAAGAGCAGAAGTTGAAAGCTGATTGGTCAGACGTGGGTGGGGGGGCGGAGCTTGTTGGCCAGGCAGCGTCCAGAACTACCATGTTCGATATTCACCAGAACAATTGTGTGCTGTGACAATGAAACAGCCCCCCCCCCCGTTTATTTAAGTGAAAGATCACACTTTGGCACCTTGGATTTGCTTTTTTTTTTTTAAAAAAAATACTGTTCTGAGGTGGCAACTGGTGAGAATAAAAATGCAAGTACAGTAATTCACTCATGTCTGCCATCTCGATTTGCAATCATGCCCTTTGAACATCAAATCTGAATAGCTTCACATACCTGTGATCTTGAAAAAAACACCCATGGAGATAAATGAAAGCTGCTGCTAATTGGAGTTACTGTGAACCAACCCACATTTTATTGCCATGTATAGACAAGCCCTTAGTCTGCTTCCTCAGATGTGTGGAGAAGTATTATATTTTTATTTAAATTTCTTGCAGACATTTCTAAATGTGTATTTCTGTGTGTAAATGAGTATATGCTCTTTTAATGGAGATTTGCCTTCATTGCTGTTAATGGACAGTTTACTAAATGTGCACAAGAGAAGAAGAATTGCACCCACTGACCACACATTTGATGTTCTCATGAAAAAGGATCTATGCACATACAGCTCTGTGTGCATAGGGGGGGGCCTCCACATGACTGTTAGACCTGAATGCCCCAGGGCTTCTGATCAGGTGGCTGAGCCCTATGTACATATGCATATGCTTTTCACACCACAGCAAAGGGGATTTGGCCAGCAGATCCAGTGCTAGTGGTCCTCCTCTTCCTTTTTTTTGCATTCATTGAGCATTTTCATAGGATCATAGAATTGGAAGAGACCACAAGGGCCATCTAGTCCAACCCCCTGCCCTGAAGGAATACACAATCAAAGCACTCTCGACAGATGGCCATCCAGCCTCTGTTTAAAAACCTCCGAAGGAGACTCCAGCACACTCTGAGGCAGCACATTCCACTGCCAAATAGCTCATACTGTCAGGAAATTCCTCCTAATGTTTAGGTGGAATCTCTTTTCCTATACGGTAGTTTGAGTCCATTGCTCCATGTCCTAGTCTCTGAAGCAGCAGAAAACAAGCTTGCTTCCTCTTCAATATGGCATCCTTTCAAGTATTCAAACATGACTAGCATGTCACTTCTTAACCTTCTCTTCTCCAGATTAAACATGCCCAGCTCCCTAAGCTGCTCCTCATAGGGCATGGCTTCCAGACCTTTTACTTTTTGGTTGCCTTCTACCGGACATGTTCCAGCTTGTCAATGTCCTTCTTGAATTGTGGTGCCCAGAACTGGACACAGTATTCCAGGTGAGGTCTGACCAAAGTAAAATAGAGTAGCACTATTACTTCCCTCAGTCTAGACACTATACTCCTATTGATGCAGTCTAGGATTGTATTTGTTTTTTTAGCTGCCGCATTACACTGCTGACTCATGTTCAGCTTGTGGTCCACTAAGACTCCTAGATCCCTTCCGCATACACTGCTATCAAACTAGATATCACCCATCCTATATCTGTGCATTTCATTTTTACTGCCCAGGTGTAGTATCTTACATTTCTCTCTGTTGAAATTAATTTTGTTGGTTTTGGTCCATCTTTCTAATCTGTTATGGTCATTTTGAATTCTGATCCTGTCCTCTGGGATATTTGCTACCCCTCCTAATTTGGTGTCATTTGCAAACTTGATAAGTGTGCCCTCTATTCCCTCATCCAAGTCATTGATAAATATGTTGAATAGCACTGGGCCCAGGCCAGAACCCTGTGGCACCCCACTAGTCACATCTCTCCAGGATGAAGAGGAGCCATTGGTGACTACCCTTTAGGTTCAGCCGGTCAACCAATTGCAAATCCTCCTAACAGTCACATTGTCTAGCCCACAGGGTACTAACATTTTTTGCAAGAATATCATGGGGGACCTTGTCAAAGGCCTTACTAAAATCAAGATACACTATATCCATAGCATTCCCTTCATCTGCCAAAGGGTAGTAGATTTGCAGGAGTGATAACCTATGAACCCCCCACTAATGGACTTCTTGCAATACAAAAGTTTTGTAATGCATTCTGCACCAGCCATAGCTTGAAAACAGTCTTTAAGAAGAAACTTCCAAAGGGCTGAAAGCACATGGATATTTCTACTGCCCCCATGCCCCTCGTCTCTGCCACAGTTTTATTCCATGTTTGCTGAAAATTCTGCAATTCTGCAGAGAAATTGGATGGACCATCTATTCTGGGCTTCCAACAGCAACAGTTTTCTCAAACAAATTACTGGGCATTTGATGGGGCAGTTTTGTTGGTGAAAGGTGAAGCCTTTCATCTTTGGGCACCAAAATGTTCTTCAGGAGGGGACCATGTGGCAACTTGGTGAGGTGAAACAACAACAATAACAACACAAATTAGACACATAACACCAGTTAAAAGGGCTTATAAAACTAATGCATATTAAGAACAATCAAGACATATTTTAAAATTCATAATTTAAAAATCATCTGGATAGATATGAAACTCAGACAGCATATCCTGCTGACAAATCTTCTCTGGCAGGTCATTCCACAATCTGGAAGCAGCTGAAGAAAATGTCTTCTGGGTAACAGTTTTCAGCCCAATTAGCTCTGGGTTTAGTCTGAATTCTAAAGAAGCTCTCCGAAGTACTGAATCTAATTTTAAAATAGAATTTAGCACCTTGGATAGCTCTTTAAAAATTCAGACTAAAACCCAGAACAGATTTCCTGCCCTATGAAAGCCACTGGCTGCCACTGGTATTATCCAGATTTAGATGTGTGAAACTAGACAGGTAGAAATGTATTTCCCTATTTCTTCTCTCCATGGCAGCCCCTCCAGCAAGGATCAGGTGAACTGAATGCTGTATGGGCAGAGGATGAAAACTGATTTCTCCAGAAATTGGGTGGAGCCACTTCCATGAGCAGAACCTTCCTGTGTATGGAAGGCAATCCCTGGTTCCAATAGCATTTATTCTGAACTCCTTCTCTCCTCCTTTTGTGTGTGGCTTCCTTGCTTCCTTGAGCTGTGATGCTGCAAAGCTACTAAAGTAATGGTGGTGATGGATGGAGGTCTCAATGTGACCTCAAAGTGGCTATTGACCAGTGGAACAGTCCCTGAAAAAGAAAATCAATTAATGCAGAGTGACACATGGCCTTGTTGCCTGCTAAATGGGAGTTTTTATTTAGGTATTTTCTCCTTCCTTGGTGATGATTTCACGTATGTGTTTAATTGAAATCCTACATCCAGAAGGTTTCTGTGCCTCTCTAAGGCTGATATGAAGAAAAGGAAGAAAGTATAAAAACTAAAGTCATTACAAAGGGAAGGTCCATCCTGTCCCTTATTGGAGACCTTAAAGCTTGGGATATAGTTATTGACCTATAAAATAAAGAAGGTAAATACTGATGCTATCTTTAACCTTGCATGTTGGAAACTAATGTTGTAATATTGTATATAATGTAATAATATTGAAGTGAAGCACTATCTCCAAAGTCTCCTTCTTTGGAGGTTTTTAAACAGAGGCTGGATGGCCATCTGTCAGGAATGATTTGATTGTGTATTCCTGCATGGCAGGGGGTTGGACTGGATGGCCCTTGAGGTCTCTTCCAACTCTATAATTCAATGATTGTATCTAATGTTCATGGTAGCTTATAGGTGGGTAATTATTTGGGCTGCCTCCTTTCCAGTGAAGGTTACTTGTAATAGAATTTCTGTCTTGTTAATCTGTTATCAGACTGATATTTTTATTATATCAGACTGATATTTTTATTAACTCAGAAGGCTAGGAAGATGCAGTAACTTGTGATTACTGTTTGGAATGGCTCCTTATCTTTGCATTTTATCCTGGAATGTTTTAACATGTTGCATTTCCCACTGAGTTTACTTAAGCTTCTTTGATGTTCATGGAAAAGATCCCAAGTATTGAACCTGACTTCATGGATTATTGGGTGATAAGGCTATCAGTGGCTAGTAGTCCACTCCTGGTAGCCCACCATATCCAAGGCAGTATGCCTCTCTGTATATCAGCTGCTGGGAAACCTGAGGGGGAGGGTGCTATTGTGCCCATGTGCTGCCTGTGGTCTTTACCTTGGCATCTGGTTGGCCATTGTGGGAACAGAACGCTGGAGTCGACAGGCCTTCAGTCAACTCTTGCACAGTCCTTCTTATGTTTGGATGTTCTGTAGCAGCCAGTGGGATGCGATAAGAATATGCTGTCATACACTTGCACAGTTTGACCAAGAAACCATCCAAGCCAATCTGTCTTAACCCTGGCCTAATTGTGAGACAAAGGTATTGCGAGACAAATTGTTATGGGATGCTGAGTGAAGGAAGATTGCTCAGCGGAAATGCATGTTCACAACCCTGGGGTGCAGTTCACATTTGTCAAGAGGGTTTTTCATTGCCAGCCATATCAGAGTATATACCTCAAAGCATGTGTTTTGGTGGAGTTTTCACATGTTTTCAATAGCGTATGGTAGTCACACATAGAAGCTATGCCACATGTAAGGTCAAATAAAAGGTCAAATAAAACAGCTTTCCCTAAACTGGGGCCCTCCAGGTATGTTAAACTGTAACCCTTATTAGCCTATCTTGACTAGAGATGATGGGATTTGTAGCCACACTGTGAAGGCACTGTGTTAGGAAGGATGAAGTACAAGAACAGTTCATTGTGGCTGTGCCCTGTTTACCTCCAAAGCACATTCACTGAACATGTGGAAAGAAAAGAGCAAAATGGACCCATCTAGCCACCCAACCTCCATACATTCATCTAGGGATGGAAAGAATATTTGGAAAATGGTCAAAGATGCTGTCATAGAGGATTTATTCTGTGTAAAATATGCACATGGGTGATTTGCATAGAAAACAGCATTTTCTGCACAGGAATTAATATGCTGTTTCCTTTGCAGAAAATGTGTGAATTTTGCACAGAATAAGTCCCAAATTCCGAATAGTCTTTGAGCTCAGTTACATGGCAGTTTTTATTGCGATAGTTTGTGCTTTAGCGCTTTTTCGCACCAGTGCCGGATAGTTTACATAATTTAGTGAGAAATCGGTTGATCTGTTTATTTTTCCACTTTGCAGTTCACACAGGCAAAGGTGGAGGGCATGGCCTCCCAAGCACATCTGGGGGAAAATGCCGGGAAGATGGGAGGGAGGGAGAGAGGGAGAGAGAGAAAGAGAAAGAGAAAGTGCTGGGATCTTTCCCTCCTCTGATTACCAGAGGAATGACTGCTAAGTTTTCATGACTCAGCAGGGAGTGCTCTCTCTTCTTCCCAAAGCAAGAAGGGTGGGAGGAAGGAGGCAGCCTTTCAGTTCTGAGGAGCCATCCCGCCTCAAGCCCCCTTCCCCTCACCCTCTCTCTCTCTCTCTCTCTCTCACACACACACACACACAGGATAGCTAATCAATCTCCCTCCCTCCCTCCCTCCCTCCCTCCCTCCCTCCCTCCCTCCCTCTCTCTCTCTCTCTCTTACACACACACACACACACATACAGGCTAACTGGGGATTCTTCAGCTGTAGCAGCCAAGCAAGCCGGAAGAAAACAACAGTGGCTGGATCTTTTCATTTGAGGCTCCTCCATCTCTTACAAGTCCACCCCATCCGTGGTCAGTCCAACCAATCACGGCTCAGCTCTGCTGTTGTTGTTTCAGGAAGATTGCTGGTATTTCACACAGACTTTTCCGAAATGGTAGTTCACACAATCGATAGTGCACTAAGTTGCGCTACTTTTCAAAAAAGTCGGGGAAAGTTCCGAAATCCTTTATTACGCTACTAATGGGTTTTTGTGCCACCTCCTTCTGAAAGAGGTGACTTTGTGGCACAATGTGTGTAAACAATTAGCAATCTTAGCAAATTCTTCTGTTTTTTTTCCATCGTGTAACTGAGACCTTTGAAAATTGTGTGGTTTTCAAGGCCTTTCTTGCAGCAGGAAGACAATTGCTGAAGTTACTCATTGCTGCCTTCAAAAAGAAGCTTTGTGAAGAATTACATCCCTGCATTCAGCAATGGGAATACTGCCACCTCTGTGTACAGACACACACAGACAGGCTTCCACACAACCAAGAAGCCTTCCTGTTCTATGCTCCAAGTACATGTAGAATGCCTATGCCTCAACAGCTATACACACATAGACTCTTTTTTCACCTACTGGGTATGTGGGTGTTTATGGGCAGTAGACATGGTCCTGCTTCCTATTATGTACTTCCAGTAAATAAGTTCTGAAGGCACACATAGGCCTTGAAGCAGATGCTAATGATGGACCTTCTAATCAATACATCCATGGAATAAATAAATTTATCTGATCAATAATCTGGGCAGAGGTTGGGAAAATTGCCTTTTTTGCCTACAGCTCCCCAGAATCCCTTAACCACCAGAGCCAGTGGTTATGTTGGTTGATGATAATGGGAACTGTAGTCCACCAAGGAGTAGGTATGCATGGAAAATCAGAGAACTGCACCACATCCTCTTGGACCACCAGGGATGCTTTTGCTGTTGGTTACTGAATTGGCAGGGGATATATTAGATGACTCCTGGGAGTCTCATCAAGCTCTATGGGGTTCGTGGAGAATTCCATCTGTCTTAATGAGATGCTGTATCAAATCATGGTATTCGGAAGGAAGGGGGTCAAAACCCACAAAAACTACATGTTTCAAGACTTTGGGAGTTTCCCCAAATTTTTAAAAAACTGCAGGGGAAATGTGCACTCCCTCATTAGGACAACTAAATCTCATCACAGCACATTTCTGAAGCAGATAGCTGATTGGTCAAACATGCACAGGGGGGCAGAGCTTGCAAACAAGGCAGCGCCCAGAATTGCCATGTTGGATTTTCGCCATAGCGATTGTGCACTGAGGTGATGAAACAGCCTTTTCCCCCCCTTGTTCATTTAAGCAGAAGAGCCTTCTTCTGCACCTTAGATTTAGGTGTTTTTTTTAAAATACTGTTTGGCAGCGGTAACTTGAGGAGAATAAAACTGCGAGTAATTCACTCATGCCCATCATCTTTATTCGCTGGTATGGCCATTGGAACATAGCAACAATCTTGGGGAGAAAAACAGTGGAGACAAATGAAAGCTGCTGAGAACTGGCGTTACTGCACACCAATCCACATTTTATTCCCTTGTATAGATGGGCCCTATGATTCTATGATATGTCGTGATTTTCCCACCAGTCAGCTTTGATGAATGACCTTGGGTTATACCATTGTTGGTGACCTTGTTGGTTGTGAGAGCTGAGTGAGAATGGCCCCAGATCCTCTATTTGAGCACCTGGTCTCGGGGAGGTGGGGCTTCTGCTGAGAGGAAGTGAGTCATAGACTGCTAAGAGGAAGTGGATCAGAAACAGAGGGAGGAGCTAACAGCCGCTAGCTCTCTATATTGCTGCAGCCCCAGTCCTTGGAACTAGGTGTACAGGATCTTTTGTCATGGGTGTTTAGCAGAGGAGTTTGAGGGGGAGGCCCGGAGTTCTGTTTTAGTGTGTACTACTGATTCCTCAATATGGATAATGAGGGAGGGAGTCACCTGCAACAGCTGTGGTATGTTTGTCTTCTTGTCTGTGGATGTGCAGTGCTACACCTGCAGCAAGTGTAAGTTGGTTGTATTGTTGGAAGAGAAGATCCAGCAACTTGAGGACCGATTAGCTACTATACAGCATATTAGAGAGCAAGAGGTTTTCTTAGACAGAGCAGAGCAGACAGTCCTAGTTCAGGAACATGCAGGGGAAGTCTCTGTGGAGGATGTTAGTTCTGATATATAGGAGGTAGACATTTGGAAGAACACGAGCAGGGGCCATTCTATGAGTTTGGCATTACAGAATTTGTTTGAAGCTCTCTCCCTTGTCAGTGATGATAAGGAATGGGAACGAGAGCAGCAGAACCAGGCCTCAGAGAATGTGCATGAGTCTTATTGATAAAATGGTTGGGATAAATACAATTTTGAAATGGTTTTTTAAGACCTGCTGTCTGTTGTGTGATTTATTAAAAGGAGATTAGTTTATATAGATTATTAAAAAGAGATTAGTTTATATGGATTTACGGAAAATTGGAATTGGATAAAATTCTATAATATGATTTAGAATATTTTGAAGATAAAGTTTTATGGAAATAAATGATTGAACATATGAGTAAGAATTGGGGGAAATCAGTAATTTGAAAATTTGAAGAACAGTAGGTTGAAGTAATAAGTAGAAGTGTTGTTTATTAGGAATATTAAGTTTGAAGTATTATATATTTGACCCCTCTCTCTCTGGCTTTTCTTCGCAAACGAAGATTCAGGAAGGACTCATCCCGCGCCTTCTGCAAGCGCGCTGATGACTAAAAAGGCCAATCCGAGATAAACAAGTCCGGTTGCAAAAAGCGCAGCAGAAGGACTCCTTGGGTAATGTTTTTGGGTTGTGATTCTTTCTGCGTTGTCGTTTCTCTTCAAGACTTGTTCGTCGTGAGTTCTCAAATAAGGCTGCAGCATTGTGGATATTGCGTCTCCATGCCTCCCGATGTGAGGCCAGGGCGGACCACTGTTGGTGATCAATTTGGCCAAGCCTGAGATGTTGTTTCAGGGAGTCTTTGTATCGCTTTTTTGGAGCGCCCCTCTTACGCTGACCCGTGGCGAGTTCACCGTAGAGTAGTATTTTTGGGAGTATATTTGACCCAGAGGAAGTAGAAATAGGGGATAATTACACTGTTAGCTGGCAAATGGGAAGTCATATATATTCCCTTTGTCTATTTCTGATAGTTTGTTGTTGTGGACATATTGTAGTTACCGTAAGTAAGGTTAATCTTGTGTTTATAGTTTACCCATGTATGTTGTTTTATTCTATGAAAATTATGTGTTAATAAAAATGTATTTTTAAAAAAGCTTTAAGAACATGCAGAGGCCGAAATGTGTTAGCTTTTTTTTTAAAAAAAACCCAATAAAAAAACCATCTTGAGGTGTGTGTCCAGTTTCTTCTGCTGATTTCACTGGGTGCTCCCCAGTTTGTGCTTCCATGGATCTTAACAAGCTTTCAATAAAATACATTTTGACTTAGTCATCTTCTTCAGTGGCCAGTGTTAAAGTTCTTATAATCTTCCCGCTCTTCCCACCACACTGAACCAAGCATGTTGGTGTAAAATTCTTCAAAGAACAAAACATGCCTCTTGCCTTCACTAGCCATAGTCTCAGCCAGTAGCCACAACAAAAATGTGGTAAGGTCCCATAGCTCGGTGGTAACGCATTTCCACACAGAAGGTCTCCTGTTCCATCCCTAGTACCTCCAAGAAGGATTGGAGAAGACTCTCGCCTGAAGACCTAGGGCTTGGTTACACGATGGGAAAAAAAAAACATGAAGAATTCGCCAAGATTCCTAATTGTTTACATGCATTGCACCACAAAGTTGCCTCTTTCAGAAGGAGGGGGGCACAAAACCCCATTAGTAACACAAGAAAGGATTTCGGGACTTTTCCCGACTTTTTTGAAAAGTAGCGCATTTTCGATAGTGTGATCAACCATTACACTAAGTGCTGTGTGAATTACCAGCAATCTTTCGGATACATTCACAGCAGAGCTTTGCCATGATTGGTTGAACTCACCAGGGAGGGGTTTGGACAAGGAGGGGATGGAGGAAAGATCCATCCACTGTTGTTTCCAGCCACGGAAAAGACTGTGAGTGCTAGCCTTTTGTGTGTGTGTGTCTTTCCTTCTCTCCCTCCCTCCTTGGTATTTTCGTGCTTAGCTGCTTCCATCTGAAGAATTCCAAGCTAGTCTTTTCCAGTCTCTCTGTGTGTGAATGTTCATCTCAGGCATTCTGTGGTAATCAGAGGATGTGCTTGGGAGGCCACGCCCTGCCTTAGGACTTTTTCGGACAACAGTTTACAACGCTAGCAGCCTCGTCCCCGTTGCGAGGCTGCAGCGCTGCAGAGCGTCCCTTTCGGATGACGCTCTGCCCTGCTGTCCCTCTTGCGGTACTGTTGCGTAACCGCGGGGACACAGCAGCGTTATATTTGGCATTTTTCTACTCATGAAAGGTGATCGTGAGTAGAAAAATGCCAAATATAACGCTGCTGCGTCCCCGCAGTTACGCAACAGTACCGCAAGAGGGACAGCAGGGCAGAGCGTCATCCGAAAGGGACGCTCTGCAGCGCTGCAGCCTCGCAACGGGGACGAGGCTGCTAGCGTTGTAAACTGTCGTCCGAAAAAGTCCTCAGTCTGTGTGTGAATATCAAAGCGGAAAACAGGGAAAACTAAACCGATAAACCAATAAAGCAATAATTCATGTGAACGATGCAGTACTGGTGTGAAACAGCGATACAGCGCAAATTACCGCAATAAAAACTGTTGTGTAACTGAAGCCCTAGATTGCCTGCCAGTCATCCCACTGAGACAGATGGACCTATGGCATGATTTGCTATAACACAGTTTCCTGTGGTCCTATTATCAGAAATCAGAGTGAAGGGAGTCACTCTTTATCATCAAAGAATTAAAAATGCATAACCAAAAAAAAAAAAAAAGAGGGCATTGACCAGCCTAAAAATTACATATGCTAATTTATATGTGTAGTATACATCTCTCTCTCTCTCTCTCTCTCTCTCTCCCTACCTGTGTGTGTGTCAGAATAGTTAGAAAGACTTTGACCACATGAGCTGCATACCTGGTCAGTCTGCTGCCCAGATATTACTTCTTCATGACCAACTTCAGGCTCCCTGTTCTCCATTTTTTCATGTTGTATTTTTAAATCAGGCAACCTGTCAAAATGAGGACTTTCTTCTTTAAAGTAGGGCATACAGCAACTGACCATACTACTGAAGAACAGAGGAAGAGCCATGTTGGGTCAGGCCAAAGGTCTATATAGTCCAACCTTCTGTTCACACAGTGACCAATCAGTTGCCTCTGGGAAACCCACTAGCAGAATGTCAGGGCAGCTACATTTTCCATCTTGTACTCCGGAGCAACTGATGTACAGACATAATGCTTCTGATACTGGAGGGGTATGTCACCATTGATAACCCCATCCTCCCTAAATTTATCCAGCTCCCCTTTAAAGCCATCCAAGAGTTCCTTCAGACTGGCCAAAAGCCTTGGCATTTGGTGGAAATTATAGCTGCAGGGTTTTTAAAGATGTCCATATGCCCTTCCTCCTGTCCCAGTCTTTTTCTAGTAAATGTTTGGTCCTGGGAGTATACATTACAGGTGGGGATAAGTGTTGCTCATCTGCATCTGTTCTCTCAGTTCTTCCCCCTATGTTTTTGGTGATTCCCACTGATGACATATTGAGTGTGACATGATCTTTTTCACTGAGATCTTCTTCTGGCCTTTGTTCCCTCATCACATTTCCGGTTAAAATGGGCTTGTAGGAAGGTGCTGCATTGTTTCAAACTGAACTGTTTTTAATTGCTTTTTATTGTTCTTAAGAGTGTGTTTTAAACTATTTCAGTACCTTGTAGTTTAATTCTATTTTAGTGGTCACCTTGAGTGTTTTTAGCAGTATTGTATGTGGCTGGCTTTCAGTATCACTGTTACTGATGTGTAACCTAGAGTTATGCATTTGTTACTGCTCTGTATTCTACGTAGTTACAATACTGGCACCATTGCTACAACCATAACTGCACCCCTCCTCAAATTCACTTTACCAGGCAGCAGCTGCTCAAAGGTAGTAGACCTGTTCTGCTGGGAATTGGAACATGGTCAGATGATGCTTCCACCCTTTTTTACCAGTGAGTGAGAGTGCAGCAACTAGAAGCAGTACTTTTGTCACAATTCCTAGGGGTTGTCTACACGGTAAAAATACCCCTCACAGAATTTGTTCAGAAAACAATCTGTCTTAATGTTATCCCGCATTGTCTCATCATATTGTAAAGGAGGGGTGCCAAAAAGAGGAAAAGCTACACCAGAAAAGCCTTTGCAGCTTTTCCCAACTTAAAAAAAAAAAAAAACTCCAGTGATATGCACATTTTTGCTCGTTAATACAAGCAATTCGATATGAATTGCTTCCCCATGCAGGACAAAGTGCAAACCTGATTGGCTAGACGAGTGCAGGGGGTGGAGCTGGGTAAAAGGCAGGCGCCCGTTGCCACCATATTGGATTTTCCCTTTAGCGAGTGATTGCTAAGGTGATAAAATGGAGGTTTGTGCTATCTTTTTTTCTCTTTTTGTGGGGGAGGTGGAATATCACTTGTGTGAACTATAAAAATATTTTTTTTAAAAAAAAAAGTTTGGCGGGCAGATTTAAAAACATGAGTAATCCACTCACTCACAGCCACTGTCTCAGCTACAGGCATACGAAGTTTAGGGGGAGCTGTAAAACCATTAAGATAGGTTGCAGCCACTGCAACTTGCTATTACTGTGGAGCAGTCTGTATTTTTGCCTTTGTGTAGGCAAGCCCATAGTTGCAGCCTCACTCGCTGGCAGGAGGGGGAAAGAAATATCATCTCATACCCCAGATCGCTAGCAGAATGGACCTCCTTCTCTCAGAGCAGCTGCTGCCCAGCAAAGTGGGTTTGGGGAGGGAGATACTACTAAGTAGTCGATGTAAAATGGTGGGATATAAATACAGATGATGGTGGTAGTGGTTTCTTTTTCTCTCTCTTCTTTTTACAGTTATAGTGCTAAAGCATGAATAGCATTTTATCACTTTAGCACATTTTTTAGCACATTAGAATTTTTTTTAAGGAAATGTGTGAAACATGGAATGTGGATACTGGGGGAGGAACATAATGAGGATAGGCATTTAATTCATGAAGAGTACAGACAGGATCTATGGAAACCATTTACAAATTGTGGAACGGCCTGCCGGATGAGATCCGCCTATTGACATCATTAGACAGCTTTAAAAAGGCTGTCAAGACGGTTCTCTTCAGGCAGGCTTTTCCGGAATAGCTAACCCCGACCTCAGGAACCCCCTCTGGAGGTTGCTTCTGGACCTCCAAACTGATGCTGCTTGCTCGAAAGGGTTTTTAATAAATTGTATTATATACTGATTTTAATTTGTATTAATTTAATAATGTTTTAAGGGGGGGGAAGGGATTTTGAGTTGTTTTATACTGTGTACTATTTTATTGTTGTAAGCCGCCCCGATTGCTCGCAGAGGGGTGGGATATAAATAATAATAATAATAATTATTATTATTATTATTACACGCTATTTAACCACATCTGAAGAGGGAGAAAAGTGCTTTTGAAAAGAAACATGTCGATTGTGACTGGTGCTAAAATTCACTAGAGCAAGCAACAAATCAAGGCTAAAACACTAGTATATTAAGGGCATGACTGGGTGCAGGAGACGAAACAAGCATGACCAGACATACAAGGGATGAAATCCCCAAACAGAATACTCTGGAGGAGCCCCAAGTTTTCAGCCACCACTACATTTTGAGACCATGAATTCTACAGTTTTAACTCCTTGGCTTCAGAATTTGTTTATGATCCAGCCCCCAAATCAGTTTATCGCTTTATAAAGATGTCCAGTACTTGCTTTATGTTGTATATTTTCTCAAGTTTGTCTTCCTTTGTGTATTTCTTTTTTCTGTTCCAAGGAAAGAGAAAGAAAGATACATGATGTGTACTGGAAAGTGCTCCAAATGTACTTGCACTAAATGCATTGGGATCGCTTTGCTCCCACTTGCTATCTGCGCGATTATTTCCAATATCCTCCTCTACTTCCCCAATGGAGAAATATTAGAAGCCCGCAGGATTACTGATCTGGTCTGGTTTTTCCATGGGATTCTGGGAGCTGGAATACTGGTAAGAAAGAAACATTCATCATTGTAATACACATTTCGTATTTCAGAATATTTCAGAAGATTGAAACAACAAATCAGTATTAGCTTTATACTATTGGTGCCCTTCATTCTTCCACCATAGTTTCCCAACACTGACAGAACTACAGTTTCCAGGATTCCTTGGGAAGGGGTCAGGAGAAGCAATGTGTAGTAAAGCAATATAATGAGCTGGTACAGATATGCCCAAGTTTACAGTAGGACCCCTGTATCCTCTGGGGATTGGTTGGGGGGGGGTTGGATACTGAAAACCATGGATAATAGCGAACACCATTGAAAATAATGGGACTTCTGCTTTAAAATACCATAGAGTTGCCTTGGAGGACCTAGAAAATGGCTAGAGAGGACACATTTTCTAGGAAGACTCTATGGTAGGTGTGCTGTTTTGTGTCCCATGGATAATTGAATCAGTGGATAATGAATCAGTGGATACGGGGGTCCTGCCGTATTCATTTTGCTGTCTGCTGCTGCACCTTTGTCTAAGCAATTAGCTATTCAATTTTGTTTGTGAGAAAACTCATATACAATATTTATAACTAGCTGATCCAGCGTAACACATGCCATTATAGTACATTTGAAAGGTTCACACGGTTCAGCTACACGCTTTGCAGTAGTATACCACTTACATTTGATTGCATTTCCCATTGGGGACTACTTTTATGATTTGTCATCTTTCTAAATTTCTAAAATATTGCATTGTTTTGCATGTGGGTGGTGAGTTGGGAGTGAGAGGAGGGAGGGGCCCTTGTGAGGCTGGGGTTGTAGTTGCAGATTGAGTGGCAGGAGTGGATTGTGAGGTGGAGAGAGAATTTACATGTGGGTGGTGATTGGCTGAGAGAGTTAGGGGATTGATTGGGTAAGTGGCCAATCAGCACACTGAGAAAGGAAACACAGCCAAGAGTTTTATAAACAGTATATAGCTGTGTTAGTGAAAACAAGTTAGTAACCAGACACTTTTAAATGTGTTTCTTAAAAAAAAGAACCAAGCTGTAATTGTAACACCATTGATGCCATTAGGGCAGAATAGTGGAGCAGAGGTTCCAGAGTGTCCCACAGGGTGAGCAAAAGACAGAGCCCCCAAACCCAGGAGGATTGCTTCACCATATTTTGAAGTAAATGAAGTAATGCACTTTATCACTTAAAGCAGTAGGAAGCCAGAGTGTTGCCACAGGAAGGGCAAAATGAGAGAATTGCCTCCTTAAGAATTTCCCCCACCTCATATGAAATTTTCCTTCAGTCTCCAAATTTCTAGCATTGCAGAGAGTGCGATCTTGAAAATCATTCACACTTAGAACTCTTTATTTTTTGCTGTGTTCACACTCCCTAGTCACTTTGCTGCCCCTTTTCTTTGGATGCCTAAACTCTATTTCTAAATGCTGTTACCTACCCCGACAACCTCCATCTTGGAATATTGGCAGTATTTAATAATCTGGCTTGATGTGGCCTTCCACTTGGTTGGCAAGTAAACCAAGGACCCCCAAAGGCTAAGGCTAGAGATATGCTTAACAGCACGTACAGTCAAGGGAGGGGGTGTCCAAATTCCTATAATTAGGTCAAGGTATTTCCTGAAACCATCTGGAGATGAGTCCGGATTTGGCTTGGTCCAAATCCACACTACTTATTTGCCATGGCTGCATCCTATGGAATCTTGGGATTTGTAGTTTTACAAGGTATTTAGCCTTCTCTTCCTAAGCATGCTGGTGCCTCCCCAAACTACAAATCCCAGGATTCCATAGGAAGGAGTTGTGGCAAATAATCCAATTTCAAACTGGATTATTTGTGTAGTGTGGATATGGCCAAGGACAATTCCAATTTATCCTCTCCCATTCCACTTTTCAGCAGCTTTAGAAATGTTTCGGTTTCTCTCTCCTCCAACTTTCCTCCCCCTTGTCCTTGGCTTACTTCAATTGTTGCAAACTAAAATCCAAGTTCCAAAGAAGATTCCACTTCATTTGTTCAACCAGAAGGAGAGGGAAAGTGGGGGCCAAATTTTTTCCCTTCCCAGGAGGCTCAGGCAAAAGCAAACTTGCAGCCTCGTCTCCTAACTTGTATCATCTTCCTCATTCATAACTTTGCCATCTTGACCACACTCTGATGTCACTTGGACACACAGGGGTCATCTATACCAACCCAAAAAACCTTGGAGTGATCTGCAGTAAAGACAATTCACAGCAGCTGCGACTTTTCTTAATGGTCTTACAGCCCCCATAAACTTTGCATGCCCTCTAGTGAAGGTGGTGGCCACAATTGAATTACTCATATTTTTAAATCTGCCACTGTCAAACTTTTTTTAAAAATTATTTCCACAGTGCTCAAAAGCAGTATTTTGCCTTTACACACACAAAAGAAAAAAAAAAAGGAAATACAACACTCTGTTTTCTCACCTTAGCAAGCAATCGCTAATGCAAAAATCCAACATGGCTGCAGTGGGCGCTTGCCTTGTAAGCAAACTCTGCCCCCTGCACTCATCCAGCCTGCACTTCCTCTCCTATGGGAAAGCAATTCAAAGCGAATGACTTGTCTTAATGAGCAGGAAAGCAAACTCTGGGGAAAACTGCAAAGGTTTTCCCTTTGCAGTTCATGATGTATTTAGCCCCTCTGCCTTCTGAATATGGCAAAATGATGTGAGATGCAATTAAGACTACGTGCAAAAGGGATCTAGGAGTCCTAGTAGACCACAAGTTGAACATGAGTCTACAGTGTGATGCGGCAGCTAAAAAGGCCAATGCGATTTTGGGCTCCATCAATAGAAGTATTGTGTCTAGAGCAAGGGAAGTAATAGTGCCGCTCTATTCTGCCTTGGTCAGGCCCCACCTAGAATACTGTGTCCCGTTCTGGGCACCACAATTCAAAAAGGATATTGACAAATTGGAGCATGTCCAGAGAAGGGCAACTAAAATGGTGAAAGGTCAGGAAACCATGCCTTATGAGGAAAGACTTAGGGAGCTGGGTATGTTTAGCCTGGAAAAAAGACGGTTAAGAGGCAATATGATAGCCCTGTTTAAGTATTTAAAGGGGTGTCACATTGAGGATGAAGCAAGCTTGTTTTCTGCTGCTCCAGAGACTGGATCATGGAGCAATAGATGCAAGCTCCAGGAACAGAGATTCTACCTCAACATTAAGGAGGAACTTTCTGACAGTAAGAGCTGTTCAGCAGTGGAACACACTCCCTCGGAGCGTGGTGGGGTCTCCTTCCTTGGAGTTCTTTAAACAGAGGCTGGATGGCCATCTGTCAGGGATGCTTTGATCGTGATTCCTGCGTGGCAGAATGGGGTTGGACTGGATGGCCCTCGTGGTCACTTCCAGCTCTACAATTCTATGATTCTATGATTTGAGTCATCCACTCAACAATAGCAGAGACCTCAATGGTGTAAAATGGGATTTTCCTCTTCTCCTCTCTTCAACAATAGAAGTTGCTGGCTCCTGTTCAATTCCAAATATATCACCCATTAGCAACCATTAACACATTTTGAGAACCCTTTGTCTAGTCCTGTGAAACTCTGAGAGACATTGTAATCCACTCTCAATCTCATCCCTCCAGGGAAATTGTAAAATATAAATATCACCCTAAAACACCACCAAAATGTCCACAGTTCCTCTTTATTTCTCCATGCTGCCAGTTTATTGTGTGACCCTCAGGTCCTGTCTATACGAGGGGGGAAATACGTATAGACATGAAAGGCAGGCGTTCACATGAATGCGAACTGCCTACACAGTTTTTAGGTCCCCCCTAAACTCTGCATGACCCTAGCCCAGCTGGCGAGTGTGCCACCGCACTGGCTGGGGATTGTGCAAAGTGTATGGGAAGGGCAAGCTTTGGCTCCTCCAGGCCCTTCCTGTGTAAAGCCCACAAACCCACCACCTGCCTTTGTCCCCACACTGCGGCCCTCCACCTCCCTTTCCCCACCCTCCTAACCAGGCCACAGGAAATGGTCTGAGGTCTCCCCATCCTGTCCCACCACCTGCACCCAAACCAGGATGGGAGCTCCAGAATGGCCTTGCTTGTGCTCCCGCCGCCCCTTTCCCACCGCGTCCTACTGGTTGCATGCAAGGCTCCGGAGGAATGGAGGAGGCGGAGGAGGAGGAAGGAGAGGGTGGCAGAGGCAGACAGGTGGGGACAGTCCTTCGGTTGCTTCCCAGATGCTTCTGCTGCTGCAGTGGGAAAGGCTGCTGTGTGCTCCACTCCCCACAGCCAGCCAGCCAGGCAAGGGTGGCCAGAGAGGAAGCTAGGGCTGGGCAAGCTATTCAGCAAACCAACAAGTCACCCTCCTCCTCCTAGCTCTGGCTCCCTCTTCCTCTGGCTGGGCTCTGCTGTATCTTTAAAAAAATGGTGGGTCACAGCTGATTCCCCTCTTTGCAAGCCCTGCCCCCTGTGCTGGATGGCCAATCAAAAGGCTGCATGATCGAATCTGTGTGACCGTGGCTGTACACACAGTCGCACAATTCAAACAGCTCACAGATTTATCCAGGGGAAGGGATGGACAAGCCACTCATGGACTTTAGGATGAGTTTTGCTGCCCCCTCTCTGAATGACATGTATAAATATGAACGGCTGTATGAACAGATCGCTGATCTTTTGCACGCCGTTCGTATTTATTTTGCTGTGTACACAACCCCTCAGAATGAAACTCTGAGCCTCTGCTACACAAATCTCTTCTCTTCAGATAGGTATAATATAACCCACAATCCCCTTGCTCTATTCCTCTATCCAAATACCCCCTGCTTTCTTTGATAGCCTTGTGTGATTACTTGAAGCCTGTGTGTAAGAGTGAGTGTTGTTAAGATTAATTTCCAATAAAAAACACTTAATTGTACATTCTGGCTTGAAGTCTCCTCAAGAGAAACTTCAGTGATTTCCAGTATACACAGGTCAAAAGATCCTGCCATTATTCAGCCTCTTGCTGCCATTTTGAGCTTATTAAATATTCCCCATATTAAGATTCAGACATTAGTAGGATCCTCACAGACCCCACACAATTCAGGTAACAAGGCTTAACTGAAGTTTTATGTTACTGCAGTGGTAGAAATTTGAGGATTGACAGAAAATTCCATTGGGGTGGCAGAATTCTTATTTGGGAGCCAATACCCTAACTTTACTTCCCCTCCATTATAGCTACCATCCCTGGGCATGAAATAGAGTCTAAAATTACATAACTGCACTATGAAGTATAGGCCTAGCCCTTGTTCCTACCCTCTTCCCCTTTTCCTCCCCCGCCCTCTCCCTATCTCTCATTCTTTTCTGTTTCTTTACTTTGCAATCATACTTTTAAAATCCCATTTTTAAAAAGTTAACAAAAACCCTATGTTGCTGAACAAACTTTCTGTATAAGGCAAATACATACACGTCAAAGTGTGGATTGCAATCTCATTCAGATTATGACATCTTGTGAACAGTTTAACCAGAAATAGCCTAAGGTCATGTTGACTGCGTGTTACGCATGCATGCAAAGAACACCAAGGGAGAGGAGAAGCCATTGATTTTACAAACAATGACAACAGCACTCTGAGAGTTGTTATTGAACCTCAATGTAATACTGCAATTAAACAGTGGCTCTTTCCTGCGAAATGGCATGCACATGGGCACAAGTGTTTTTCTGTTGGTTCCTTCCTGTGACTATTGCTGCACGTTTGCACTTGAATGTTGACAGTTCAGCATTCTGCAACTGCTGGTAGTTTAATGCTGTCTCTCCCAGGGACCTTAAAAGTAGTTACAAGAATCAATATTCACAGCAGAAGCTGTCCTCTCTTAATTTGTATGGGTGAAGAGATAGAACAGAATGATGGGCAAAAGATAATGGCTGGCATCCTGCTACGTGGGGGCTTGCTCATACGAAGCAAAAAAAAAAAAAGTGGATTGCTCTGCGATAATGGCTATGTGCAGCAGCTGCTGTTTGTCTTAACAGGTTTTTGGGCAGATAGCAAGCATGCAAAGCTATCTGCATTTGCTGTGTAAATGGGCATGCCTGAGAATCAAGATGGCAGCCACAAGTGAATTACTCGGGTTTTTACTTATCTCAAAGTGTTGCTGCTAGACAGTGTTTTTTTTTTTTTTTAAATATCCAAGGTGCAAAAGAACAACTTTTCACTGTAACAAAAAGAAAAAAAACACCCACACCCGTTTTATCGCTAAGGCAAAATCCAACATGGCAATTCCGGGCGCTTGGCTTCTTAGCAAGCTTTTCCCCCTGCACACATTCAATCAATCAGCTTTCAACTTCTGCTTGTATTGTGAAAGCAAATCGATTTGGTCACTTGTCCTGACAAGCAAGAATGCACACTCCCCATGGAACTTTTTTTAAAAATACAGGCACAGCTGCGAAGGATTTTCCAGCGTACTTTTTGGCATTTTTGCCCCCCCCCCTCGCTTCTGAATACAGTGGAGTGATGTGGAATCCCAATAAGACAGAAACTCTTGCATTCTGTGAGGAGTATTTTCGCTGTTTAGACAACCCCATGGTTATATCATCATAAACCAACTTACAATCATATCAAATTGAATTGCACCATTGTGCAGCATTCCTACTATCAGGAGGGAAGCAGAAATGTAGCTACACTTTTGGGACCATAGCACAAGTACAGATAGCACCATGGGTCCTGTTGCGCTGTGCACCATGTGTCCTGTTGGGCCCTAGCACCATGGGTCTTGTTGCGCTGTGGGAGCCTGGATTGTACAATGTGGCAATATGCAAGATGCCCCAATACACAACAGGAGCCCCTGTTGTACAACGTGGCAATATGCAAGATGCCTCAATATACAATGGGAGCCCCTGTTGTACAACACAACACTGCACAAGATGCCCCAATAGACATTGCTATATTCACAGTTCAGTAGAAGGATTGTCCATCATGTCAGAGACGTAGCTATGTCACAAGAGTGAGGTTCATGCCTACCAGCTTGGTCAAGAAGTCAAGAAAAAAGGCCAGAAATAGGTACACACTTTGGAGGTCCAAAATGAGACCAAATGAGGGTTTTGGAGCCCATCTTATATACCCTTTACACTTGTTTTTCTCATGTTAGCAATCAGAAAAATATTAGTAACTTAGTTTAAAGCACATCCTCTCTGTCTATTATAAATCAGCTATTCCAGACTGTCCCAGGAGATGACTTTCTTTGTTCAAATCCACTTACCACAACAGATAGCAGGTTTAATGTATGTGAAATTCAACCAACAGGAACTCTGAGGTTTGTTTACTCAAAGTTTGCCACTTTAAACAAGGAATGTAATCAAGAAATGTAATTAAAACTTGTAAATCAAGGGAGGAAGCTCCCTTTCTCACCTAGCTGTTAAAACAAAGCATGGAGTCTGGGGCGAGGGACAAGGGTCACCTATAGCCTATGTGACTCTCATTTCCAAAGAATGGAGCTCTCAGGGTTCTGAACTCAGCTTGAGAATATAGAATTTCTATCTAGGAGTCAGGGGATGATCATCATCATTACCACCACCACCACCATCATCATCACAACTCCCCCCTTTGGTCATGGGATCCCCTGTTGTGCAAGACAGCACAGCACAAGATGCCCCAACAGACACTGTCATATTTGCAGTTCAATAGAAGGGTTGTGTTTCATGTCAGAGATGCAGCTACGTCATTGTAAATTATATATCATAGCCAATCTGCAGGATTTCAGCCAATCTGTTAGCTGTCTAGAAATCCTGATGTAAATCCAGAAGCATGTTTGCCAGTCATTTCATTTTTCTTGTTTATTTTTCAAGGCTCTCTTCATTCCAGTGTGTAATATATATTTTTTGAGCTGGTGTATTACTGTGGAAGAAAATCAAAAATAATATATTAAAGATGTCCTCTCCAACGTACTTTATAGGAAAGCCTTTTTATAAGTTAAATTGAAGATGATGATGATTACTGCAAAACACATTTACCGGTAGTTAAAACAATAATTTCGTTGCTTATCAGAAACTGCTTAATGGACTAAAACTTCTTTAAATATTGGATTTGTCCTTTGAGCCTGTGCAATGGATTTTTCTGGTGGAGCGCAGTGTGCACGGAACTGGCCTCACCCTTTAAACCAAAGGTTCATCTGCTGTGGCCTTACAAGCATGGACAGTAGCAGCGAGGTCGTAGGTTTGATTAGAGTTTCCTTCTCTTAGATGGTTGACCTTACAGGGTTGGACGAGCACCATCTGCCCGGGTTTGGGATTAGAGTTTTCCTTCCCCTAGGATGGTTGCCATAAGGCTTGAGAGCCCATCCTGCCCTTGATGCTCTTTGTCAGACCCTTCGGTTTTGACCTGTCTGGCATGGGAGACCTTACCGGTGGCTATTATGCCACCGCCAGCATAGCTCAAAACATCATTAGGGTACGCAAGCCTCTCTCCCACAACAAGGGGGCGTTAGAGCTCTAAAAGGTACAGGATATAAAAATAGCAACCATAGCAGGGCTGACTTTTTAAAAGGGATGAATCATAGAATCATAGAATCATAGAATTGCCGAGTTGGAAGAGACCACGAGGGCCATCCAGTCCAACCTCCTGCCACTCAGGAATCACGATCAAAGCATGGATTAAGTTTTTGCATGTTCGCAATGTTTTAAAAGGAGAAATGATCCATGCCATCAGTATTAGCAAGTGCTTACAAGTCCTGAGTCAATTAGGGAGGTGAATCAGAGGCCACCATTCTGCACTGCCTGCTTCAACTGCTGAAAATATCTCCTCTCCATTACATTAGCCTCCTGGCAAAGTTCCATTTTAACTGCAAAAGCTAGAGAATCACCACCAGCACTTTAAGAAAGGAAGAGAGACAGAGAGGATAAACAAGTTATGTCTTTTATGGCAGGCAATGTCCTTGGAATGGGGTTAGACCAAAAAAAAAAAAAGAAGAAGAAGAAGAAGAAGAAGAAGAAGAAGAAAGCCAAGCTGCAGACTATACAGGAGCAGAGGCAGCCGGTGGCTCTGGTGTCAGCAGGGGCAGTCACTCTGCTCCAGGTGGTAGTCTGAACTTTAAGGGAGCTCTCCACGGTGCTGCCCTTTATGCCCAAAATGGATTTAAAAATACAAACTGAAACAAAACCATCACTCCTCACTCGTTCTTAGGCTTCTCTCATTCTAGGAGAGAAGGGACAAATGAGTTGCTACATTTTATTTTCCTATCTTGTTTGCAATGAAGCTGAGGATCAAACTACAGTTGTCCCTCCACATTCGCGAACTTGACATTCGCGGTTTCGGTTATTCGCGGTTTTCGGAGGGCCCCCCCGGGCCCCCCCAAAACCGCGACACGGGGCCTCCAGAGGCCCCGTGAAAGACATAGAGGGAGCGGGGAGGCCCAGGGACGCGGTGGGGAGGGCTGGGGAGGCGATCCTGGGGCCTCCGGAGACGCTCCGGAGGCCCCAGGAAGGCCTGGGGACGGGGTGGGGAGGGCTGGGGAGGCGATCCTGGGGCCTCCGGAGCATCTCCGGAGGCCCCAGAAAGGCCTGGGGACGGGGTGGGGAGGGCTGGGGAGGCGATCCTGGGGCCTCCGGAGATGCTCCGGAGGCCCCAGGAAGGCCTGGGGACACGGTGGGGAGGGCTGGGGAGGCGATCCTGGGGCCTCCGGAGACGCTCCGGAGGCCCCAGGAAGGCCTGGGGACGGGGTGGGGAGGGCTGGGGAGGCGATCCTGGGGCCTCCGGAGATGCTCCGGAGGCCCCAGGAAGGCCTGGGGACGCGGTGGGGAGGGCTGGGGAGGCGATCCTGGGGCCTCCGGAGATGCTCCGGAGGCCCCAGAAAGGCCTGGGGACGGGGTGGGGAGGACTGGGGAGGCGATCCTGGGGCCTCCGGAGACGCTCCGGAGGCCCCAGGAAGGCCTGGGGACGGGGTGGGGAGGGCTGGGGAGGCGATCCTGGGGCCTCCGGAGATGCTCCGGAGGCCCCAGGAAGGCCTGGGGACGCGGTGGGGAGGGCTGGGGAGGCGATCCTGGGGCCTCCGGAGCATCTCCGGAGGCCCCAGAAAGGCCTGGGGACGGGGTGGGGAGGACTGGGGAGGCGATCCTGGGGCCTCCGGAGATGCTCCGGAGGCCCCAGGAAGGCCTGGGGACGCGGTGGGGAGGGCTGGGGAGGCGATCCTGGGGCCTCCGGAGATGCTCCGGAGGCCCCAGGAAGGCCTGGGGACGGGGTGGGGAGGACTGGGGAGGCGATCCTGGGGCCTCCGGAGACGCTCCGGAGGCCCCAGGAAGGCCTGGGGACGGGGTGGGGAGGGCTGGGGAGGCGATCCTGGGGCCTCCGGAGACGCTCCGGAGGCCCCAGGAAGGCCTGGGGACGGGGTGGGGAGGGCTGGTGAGGCGATCCTGGGGCCTCCGGAGATGCTCCGGAGGCCCCAGGAAGGCCTGGGGACGCGGTGGGGAGGGCTGGGGAGGCGATCCTGGGGCCTCCGGAGACGCTCCGGAGGCCCCAGGAAGGCCCGGGGACGCGGTGGGGAGGGCTGGGGAAGCGATCCTGGGGCCTCCGGAGCATCTCCGGAGGCCCCAGAAAGGCCTGGGGACGGGGTGGGGAGGGCTGGGGAGGCGATCCTGGGGCCTCCGGAGACGCTCCGGAGGCCCCAGGAAGGCCTGGGGACGGGGTGGGGAGGGCTGGGGAGGCGATCCTGGGGCCTCCGGAGATGCTCCGGAGGCCCCAGGAAGGCCTGGGGACGCGGTGGGGAGGGCTGGGGAGGCGATCCTGGGGCCTCCGGAGACGCTCCGGAGGCCCCAGGAAGGCCCGGGGACGCGGTGGGGAGGGCTGGGGAAGCGATCCTGGGGCCTCCGGAGCATCTCCGGAGGCCCCAGAAAGGCCTGGGGACGCGGTGGGGAGGGCTGGGGAGGCGATCCTGGGGCCTCCGGAGATGCTCCGGAGGCCCCAGGAAGGCCTGGGGACGGGGTGGGGAGGGCTGGGGAGGCGATCCTGGGGCCTCCGGAGACGCTCCGGAGGCCCCAGGAAGGCCTGGGGACGGGCTGGGGAGGCGATGCTGGGGCCTCCGGAGACGCTCCGGAGGCCCCAGGAAGGCCTGGGGACGGGGTGGGGAGGGCTGGGGAGGCGATCCTGGGGCCTCCGGAGACGCTCCGGAGGCCCCAGGAAGGCCTGGGGAGGGCGGGAGGGAGGGCCGGGGAGACCTCCGCGGGGCCTAGCAAGGCCCCGCAAAGGCCTGGGGAGAGAGGGAGGGAGGGCCGGGGAGACCTTCGCGGGGCCTAGGAAGGCCCCGCGAAGGCCTGGGGAGGGAGGGGGGAGGGGTGTCGTTATTCGCGGTTTTTTCACATTCGCGGGGGTCCGCGGAACGGAACCCCCGCGAATGTGAAGGGACGACTGTATAGTTATAGTCACAAGGGTGTAGTTACAGGAGGGTAAGATAAGAGTGTTACCCCCCATAAGAATTTTGTAAAAAAAAAAAAGAAAGAAAGAAATTTTCCATTAATGAGACATTAAAAAATCATTCACACCTAGAACTCCTCTATTTGCAGTTCTTGTAGTCTATACCCTCCAGCTGTCCCGATTTGACAGGGACAGTCCTGATTAACCCTCCGTCCTCCCACTTTTCAAGCTGCTTTTAAAATGTCCCAGTATCTCTCTTCTCCTTCCACTTTTTGTCTTTGTCCTTATAACGGCTGCAAAGTGAGTTCAAAGTGCAAAAGTAGTTTGCATCCAGTTTTGTCAGCAGGAGGGGAAAGAGAGGGTTAACTCTTGCCCTTCCGTGTAGACACAGGCAAAACCAAACTGCCACAGACTCTCTTAAATTGTTTGCAACAATAACTTTCACCATCTTGAACACACTCTGATGTTGTTTGCCCACACGTCTCCCAGTTTTCATCTATGAAACTTTGGGGCTTATGGTATTCCCTTGATACATTTGCCTGCCTCCCCCCCTTTTTTTTCTTTTAGATGTCTAAACAATATTTCTAAATGCTCAACTGAATTTTTTAGTTACTGCAATGCTAGAAATCTGGGGATTGGGGACAGCAGAATTCTTATTGGAGGCAATGCCCTCATCTCCCCCTCCCTCTGATTATAGATAACCCATCATTCCAAGTGTTTCCCGTGGTTTCCCACCCCTCAGGCTGTGAGGCTGTGTTCTGGAGAGTTTAGTTCTGATGTTTCACCTGCATCTGTGGCTGGCATCTTCAGAGAATGGTTGGGTAGGAGTGTGTGTGGAGTTTATATGCTGTGAACCCCTGTTGGAGAGGATATGTAAACTTGTGTATTTGAATGGCTGGTTTCTAGGTGGAGATATGCAAGGAGGATTAGTGTCTGTTTGGCTAATGGTCCATTGTTTGCTGGAAATCACCCTGTCCCTGGGTGGAGTTCATTTGCATGTGTTAAGTTTTGATATTAGTGTTTTTCAACTCAACACATGCAAATGAACTCTACCCAAGGACAGGGTGATTTCCAGCAGACAATAGACTATTAGCCAAACAGACACAAATCCTCCTTGCATATCTCCACCCAGAAACCAACCATTCAAATACACAAGTTTACGGGTCCGTCTATACGATTAAAAAAAAAAATCTATTTGGGGGGTAAAAAATACGAATAAGCAGCCGTTCGTATGCATGCGATCCACCTACACGATTTTTTACACCCCCTCTAAACTCCGTATGACCCCCCCCTTCCCCAGGTGGCTGGAGCGAGCAAGCCACGTGGCAGTTTTAAATCTCCCACTGCTTTTTTTTATTTATTTAAAAAGATGCCTGCTTTGCAGACATTTGGTTTTCCCTATTTACAAAGTAAAATGAAAATAAATATATATAAAATTCACGGACTTACCGGACTCTCGCTTAGCCGGGAATCCAACATGGCGGCCGCTCCTAATTCCCCCTCCTTGCTAGCCCTGCCCCCTCTACTCAGCCAGCCAATCAGATTACACTGCCTGTTCGTATGTGTGTGAATGGGGTGTACAGACCATCAGCCATTCAAACGGCTGTACGTATTTTATGCCGAGATCCGTTAATCCTCCCGAACACTGAATCCACGCAGTTTACGGGGGATTCGCTAGCCCCCCCTTCTGAATAACACGTATGAATCCAAATGGCTGTGTGTACGGAAGAGCGATCTTTCGAACAGCGTACGTATTTTTTTTACCGTATAGATGGGACCTATGTATCCTCTCCAACAGAGGCTCACAGTATATACCCTCCCCCATACTCCTACCATTCTCTGAAAATGTCAGCCATAGATGCAGGTGAAATGTCAGAAATAAATTCTTCCAGAACACAGCCTCACAGCCCGGGGAAAAAAACCATGGAAAACCTATGGATGCCGGCTGTGAAAGCCTTCGACTTCACATTCCGAGTGGGATTTCCTTACATGCTGTAAGATACCTGAATGTCAAAACAGAAGCTTTATCACACCTCCGATACTTTGAAGCATTGCTTTCTTATTTTTGTGAATGGTCATTGGGAGGTGAACACTGGCCTCATTTTCAAATCTGATTGCTGAGACTGGCAACTGCTGGACTCTTTCTCTAGAACACTAATGTGATTTCAGCTTCAAATGAAATATTTTCAGCTCCTAATGATAATGGTGTGCTCTGTGTATAGTCTGACCCTGAGTTTGCACCTCTTTCCCCTTCTCTGTGCAGATAAGAAGTCATAATCACAAATGGGAGAGGCACCATTCAATGTCAGATATCTTTGACTAGACTTAGGAAACAGGCGGCTTGTCTATAGGAAGCAATAAAATGTGGATTGATGCACAGTAAGCCAATTTGCAGTAGCTTTCATTTGCCTCCATGGTTTTTTTTTTCAGGAGTAAAGGCATGCATAGCCATACATGCTTGTTGTTCAAATGAGCATGCCTATAAATCAAGATGGCAGGCACAAGTGAATTATTCACGTTTTTATTGTGACCAGTTGCTGTCGCTGAACAGTATTGTTTTAAAAGCAAATCCAAGGTGCAGAAGTGCAATCTTCTGCTTAAATAAACAGAAAACAAGGCTGTTTTGTCATCTCAGTGCATGATTGCTTCGGTGAAAATCCAACATGATGGTTCTGCATGCTGCCTTGCTCTGCCCCCTGCACACATCCAACCAATCAGCTTTCCACTTCTGCTCTTATCGGGAAAGCACAGCAAAGTGAATTGGTTGTTCCAATGAGCAGGAATGTGCATTTCCTTCAGAGTTTTTTAAAAAAAAGTTGGGAAAAGCCATGAAGGTTTTTCTTGCAGAGTATTTGGAGTTTTTGCCCCCCTTCCAAATATGGCAAAATGATGCAGAATCCCATTGGGACTAAAGGTATTCTTCCCGAATTCTATGAGGTGTATTTTCACCTTCTAGACAAGCCCACAGTAACTGCAGCTGGTAATGCAAGGAACTGTGCACCTTTTCCAAGAAACATAGAGAATTATATAGGTAAATCCAAGCAAGATATTTTGCTATTTGAAGCAAACACATCCCTTTAATCCATGTATGGACATTGACAAGAAATGGCTAAATGGATGGGATAGCATTGTCTACACCTAAGGGCTTCTTTAAGGGGCAGGGCAGGCCACATAGCATGTATATTGCTGTCTTTCTGAAGATAAGGGGATTTTGGAAGAATGTTGGGGGGGGGCGGAGGTGTCACCACTACCTCCCAGTATTTGCAGCAAGATGGTTATTGTTGGGGAATGTGAGGGGCAGCAGTTTATCTCACAAGCAGAGGAATTACTGTTCACAAGTAGAAAGTGAACGAGTATCACTCCCATCCTCACCACACAGTCTAGCAGAGAAATAAAGCAGGGTAGGGGTAAACAGGGCACTGCACCATATGATCAACAAGGAAGGGGTTGCTCTACCCCCTCCTCATTGAGTCCATGGGTGTCTCACTCTGACCTCAACAGCAGTGGCAGCAACAGCAAGACTGTTGCAGAGAGTTGCTTGGCCGGAGGGCAAGGCAGCAGCAGCACAGAGGGGGACAGGCCAGCAGGGCTGATGTAGTGGGTATGTAGACGTGTGGACAACCGAGTTGCTTAAAGCACCAGTGTAGATGAGCCCAGAGACACTCAGGATCCGAAGAGGAGTTACTTTACTACTGCTAGTGGAATTTAAATTTCACTGTCCTTCGTCTCAGTCGCACATGGTCAAGAGGGGACTGGCCTCTGCCTGCATTCAGATCCCTACAAATCAACTGAATTACAATAGAAATAACATCTGATACAAAATGTAGTCCTGTTATTCTAACACCATCACTTTTCTTCTCCTGTATGGTTTTTTGCCATCTTTTGCCTGATGAAGGAGCCAGTGAAGCTTTGAAAGCTTGCATAATATGTTTTGTGCATTTTAGTTGGCCAATGGAGGTGGATTTGGTAGATTTTGGATTTTTAAAACATTTAGTAGTAGAACATACAGTCCAGGATCATAAACTACATTTTGACCCTGATTGTTTTAAACTAACCGGAGTTCCACTCAGTTAGGATACAATGACAAACTCTAGTTAGTCCAGAACAGGAAGTGAAAATTCCCAAACTCATTTCTGCATAAGAAGGAAAGGGAGAGATGGCAAACCCATGGTATGCTGCTGCTCCTTCATATAACACAAAATTTGCTTATTACTTATCTGTCAATCCAACTGGCTTCCATACATGGAAGAGAGAGGACACCATCTTGTCCTTTGTCTTATAAGATTTTCAGACTACACTGTTATAGTGTTACTATTCCACTATATTCAACTGCTCTGGCTTCCTCCTGTGGAATTCTGGGGTTTGTAGTTTAGTGAGGCCTAAAATCTCTCTGGCGGAGAGTTGTAAATGCCCCTTCCTAAACTGCAAATCCCAGGATTTAAGAGGAGGCAGCCTTAGCAAATAAAGTGGAATAGTAACACTATAACAATGTTGTCTGAAAATCTCCCTGATCAGCAAAGTTCTAGGACTGGCCCTCTGTCTCTACCCTGATGTTCCAATCCCTTGTCAACCATAATGTCACTCCCTGTTGAGGTGCCGTCAATATTACATTTCTTTTAGTCTTGGCATGAATAAATCCCATAACCTGTTTTGCAAGGCCATGTAATGACTATTTCTTCAATGCTTATTTATTCTGTGTTTCCTTTTCCAGGTTTTCTTGCCAGCATTTATGATGCTGGGGGCAGGTGGAGCAGGATGTTGTGCAAACAGATGTGGGGTAAGCAACAGCCTGTAAACTAGAGCAGTGGATCTTAACCTGTGGTCCGGGGACCCCCAGAGGCCCGGAATTTTCTCATAGGGGTCCAACAAAGGCTTGAAGGCTGCTTGGGCTACTTCTTCCCTGCAGTGTAGCAGCCATGTGACAGGAGCCAAGGCAAAGGCTGGCTGGATTGGTCTGTGCATTGCCATTCAATCTGCTCCAGCCACAAACTTGCAGAAAGAAGCAGGAGAAAAGTCTTCCCTCCTCCTCCAGTGCCTCTGAGGAAAGGTTTAATAGATGGGGTAATTGTATTGTTATTATTATCAGGTATTATTATTAGTAGTAGTCTCTCTCTCTCTCTCTGGCTTTTCTTCGCAAACGAAGATTCAGGAAGGACTCATCCCGCGCCTTCTGCAAGCGCGCTGATGACTAAAAAGGCCAATCCGAGATAAACAAGTCCGGTTGCAAAAAGTGCAGCAGAAGGTCTCCTTGGGTGATGTTTTTGGGTTGTGATTCTTTCTGCGTTGTCGTTTCTCTTCAAGACTTGTTCGTCGTGAGTTCTCAAATAAGGCTGCAGCATTGTGGATAGTGCGTCTCCATGCCTCCCGATGTGAGGCCAGGGCGGACCACCGTTGGTGATCTTTCTGGCCAAGCCTGAGATGTTGTAATATTAGCATTTTAAATCTTGAGTTAAGTCTTGGGGGTCCATGGCAACAAAAAATACTTAAAGGGGGTCTCTATAAAGAAAAGGTTAAGAGCCACTGAACTAGAGAAAGTAGTCTGGGAAGTGGGGTGGGGGAAGAATGTTCAGTGGGTAATGTGGAAATAGGAAGATCTAGAAAGCTTGGAAATGTTACTTTAAGGACTACAACTCCCTGACTCTCTAGGCAGTGTGATGCATTCTGGGATCTGTAGTCCCCAAAAGCCATTTCCCCAGGCTCTGCAAAGCCATGGTAAGCAAGAGGTGAGAGGCACACTCCACTGAAAAAGAGCAATCCTGAGCTTTTCAGAGACAAAGCTGCGAGTGTGATGAAGCCTAGCTTCTCTAAACTCTCATGCTGCCCTCTTACCAGAGTTGACATGGACACCAGAAAGGGGGTGGGGTGGGGGGCTTGAGACTTCCCTTAAATAATTGCACAAAATTGGACCACAAAGACTCCTGTGTACTTGACAAGGTTCCCCATGACATTCTTGCAAACAAGCTTGTAGAATGTGGGCTAGACAAGTTAACTGTTCAATGGATTTGTAATTGGTTGACCGGCCGAACCCAAAGGGTGCTCAGCAGTGGCTCCTCTTCGTCTTGGAAAGATGTGACCAGTGGGGTGCCACAGGGTTCTGTCCTGGGCCCAGTGCTATTCAACATCTTCATCAATGACTTAGATGAGGGAATTAGGGGCATACTTATCAAATTTGCAGATGACACCAAATTGGGAGGAGTAGCTAATACCCTAGAGGACAGGATCAAAATTCAGAATGACCTGGATAGACTGGAGAGCTGGGCCAAAGCTAACAAAATGAAATTCAATACGGAGAAATGTAAAGTACTGCATTTAGGGCGGAAAAATGAAATGCATAAATATAGGATGGGAGAGACCTGGCTGAATGAGACTACATGCGAAAGGGATCTAGGAGTCCTAGTAGACCACAAGTTGAAAATGAGCCAACAGTGTGATGCGGCAGCTAAAAAGGCCAATGCGATTTTGGGCTGTATCAATAGAAGTATAGTGTCTAGATCAAGGGAAGTAATAGTGCCACTCTATTCTGCCTTGGTCAGACCTCACTTAGAATACTGTGTCCAGTTCTGGGCACCACAATTCAGAAAGGATATTGACAAATTGGAGCGTGTCCAGAGAAGGGCAACTAAAATGGTGAAAGGTCTGGAAACGATGCCTTATGAGGAGAGACTTAGGGAGCTGGGTATGTTTAGCCTGGAAAAAAGACGGTTAAGAGGCGATATGATAGCCCTGTTTAAGTATTTGAAGGGATGTCACATTGAGGATGGAGCAAGCTTGTTTTCTGTTGCTCCAGAGACTGGAACACGGAGCAATGGGTGCAAGCTCCAGGAACAGAGATTCCATCTCAACATTAGGAGGAACTTTTTGACAGTAAGAGCTGTTCGGCAGTGGAACACACTCCCCCGGAGCGTGGTGGGGTCTCCTTCCTTGGAGGTCTTTAAACAGAGGCTGGATGGCCATCTGTCGGGGATGCTTTGATCAAGATTTCCTGCGTGGCAGGGGGGTTGGACTGGATGGCCCTCGTGGTCTCTTCCAACTCTGCAATTCTATGATTCTATGAGTCTCCACAGGAATTATCAGAAGTGTATGTAATGATAAAACACATAGAACTATTAAGATAGCTATTCCTGTTGAACCCTCCCAGGAATAATAATGTCTGCCTGCAATCTATTCTATGCACATTTACTTGGAAGTAAACTAGGCTGGAACACATAGAAGGCACTTCCATGTACACACTGTGCTTGTGAGAATCTTCATATGTAAGAATGTTTCAGTGATGGATGGAAAAAGTAATTTGCCCACTCCTTGCATGGACTGTTACCCTAAGAGGTGGGGGGATGCTTTAGAGCCCAGCCCGTGATGCCAAAATCTCTATTATTATTTGGGGGAATTATTAGCTCAGACGAATGCTGGAGGGAGGAGAGTAACTTTGGGATCTTTTCATCTATGTATACCAGTACTAACTGCAGAAAACTCCAGTTTAAAGTGAAATGAAGTACTGTATCTTTATTGCAAATAACACAAAGTGAACTCACACAAGCAACACACGTTTCTAAAAACCATATGAGGTGTCAAGGAGTAAGGCAGAAAGACTGGATAGATTCTATATCCACAGATTCAACCACCCATGGCTTGAAAATATTCCCCTGCCCCGCCCCCACACCCAAAATCCAAAATCCAAAATCCAAACCTTGATTTTGCCATTTTATAGAAGGGACACCATTTTACTACACCACTGTATATAATGGGACTTGAGCACCCGTGGATTCTGGTATCCACGGTGGATTCTAAACCAAACCCCAGCAGATACTTGTAGAGGTTTATGAGTATAAAATTTAAAAATTATTAAAGATTCCAGGGAGCAAGCCCTTTAGGAATATCTTCTTAAGAAAACTTTCTTTCAAAGTAAGCAGAGTTAGCAGGGAAGACTGACCCAGCTCAATTTGCATTTATATGTGGTCTAATCACCCAGTCATTAAGTAGATAAATTAACGACAACAAAGACATTCACTTAAAATGCATATCAAACGTTTACTGAAGGTATAGCAATCTTAATCTACATATTCAAAACAAATCTAAGGTCCTTAGCTAACTAAGAGGATTACGGTTCAGGGTAGAAAACTCACCCAATCTTGGGAAGCTCAGGTTAGGATAATCAAATCAGAAGTTTCTGAGTATTACAGCAGTAATATCCATATTTCCTCAAATAAAGAGATGATTGCAAGTAAGCAAGAGCTTGCCTCTTTGTGATTTTGGAAGTTAGATGCATGGAGAGCATGGAGGAAAGGGGGAAAAGGAGAAAAGCAGCATCATGGAAAAGCTGCAGAGACCCCAAGAAGGGAACAAGACAAAAAGTAATGAAACATTTAAATTAGGTGGCCATGTGATGAATTACTCAATGGTCACACCATAGCTCCAAATGGCTAAAATAGCCTGAGAAGAGAAGGGGGGTGGTGGAAACTTAAGCATGCAAGGAATTTCCTAAACTTACTAACCATGTGCATGGGTGCAAGAAGAGTGCTACATTTCCCACAATACCAAGGGCCCATTGTATCTGTAAAAAAGCAAAATTAATAATAACCTCCCTGCTGCTGATGACCCCTCTTTCCCCTCAAAAAAAAAAAAAAATCAGATCCAGAGGCACTGAGAGCTGGATTAAAACTCTACTGCTGTTTCAATTGCCCTCTTTATGTTCAGTCTGGGGAGGGAGCCATCATGTCTTTGTCTCAGGTTTTTAATAGGGCTGCTAGATCTCAGGGCCTGTACCCTCCTCTCCAGTTCTCAGGGTAAGGGGAAGGAATCTCAGGACAAGAGTACATTAGATAAAAGAGTGTGTGCATTTGTTAGACTTGTTACTTTTCATTCGAATGGGGTACTCTGTGAAACTGTGGTTGATGCTTAAGGTATTATGGTTAATGGCATCTCTAGGTCCCATCTCCTGTAACAACACAAGGGGTCACCTGTAGGCCTCGGGCTGTCCCTGAAATCTCAAGGCCTGGGATAATCTTGACCTGGCAACCCCAGAGACAATCCTGGAAATCCTTAGTACATACTTAGACCTCCACCCCATCCTTTATACCTATCAGATAATGTGGTGTATTTCACAGATGAAAACCTGGACACATGTGGCCAAGCAGAATCAGTGTGTGGTCAAGATGGCAAACATTATTAATGAGGAAGAACACAATAAGCTAGGAGAGAATACAGCAGTCTGCTTTTCTCTGAGGCTGCTGGAAAGGGCAAGATTCTGTCCTCAGTTTTCCCTTCTGCTGAGTTAATTGAGTGCAACCTACTTTTGTATTTTCCACTCAGTTTGCAGCAACTGAAGTATGGCAAGCTAAAGATGAAGGAGGAAAGTGGGAAACTGGAGGAAGGAAGGGAGGAAGAGAGAGAAACTGGAACACTTGAAAGCATTGGAAAATATGAGATAACAGAGGATTAAATGGGATTGTCCCTGCCAAATTCTGACAGTTGGAGTGTATGATAACTGAGAGATGCTGCAGCAAAATATCATTACACTAGATAAGCTGGCAGTTTATACCAAGTTACCTTCCCTCTGAGAAACAGGGAAAGGTCTATATGAACCTGTGCCTAGGAAACTCAACAAATCAAAGATTATATCACCAAGGAGAATTATTGAGGGGATAATATAATTCATAAATGTAAATGATGTTGCAGTTTTTTTTATCAATGCAATTTTATAACAATGTGTCTCCAAAAAGGATGAAAATCAGCTATTCTCATACACTCCTTACATAAACATTAAATATTTTATACAGTATCCTCAAACAATTTCACAATACAGTATCCTCAAATAATTTGCATTCCACAATGATTAATAAATGTAACCCTTCACAATCTTGATATATCTAATATTGGTCATTGTAATAAGCCCAGTTTATGGTCCTGTTTATGGTCCCTAGAGCCCCCCAGGGCATACCTTAATTCCAAAAATGACTCATTTTTAAAGGTATAATTCCCCACTCCAAAATGCTCAAAACTACTCAAAAGGTGGTAATTTTGCTCCCCCAAAACCAATCTCCCAACCAATGAAAAAGTGCAAAAAAAGAGGACAAAAATGGTTCAAAAAACCCTAGAGGTGACATTGGTTTTATCTAGAAAAAATGCAAGGGGGATACCTTTTGTTCAGATGAGCTCCTGCAGTGATTTGTCATATTCAAAAGGAGGGAGGCCAGAATTTCCAAGTACTTTGCTGTTTATCGCAAAGGTTTTGCGATGGAAATGTGCATTCCAGACCATTTGAACAACTGATTCAAATTGAGGCAAGTTCTGGAAGTCAAAATGTGATTGGTTGGACATGCGCAGGGACAGGCTTGCTGGCAACGAAGTGGCCAGAGCCACCATTGTTGATTTTCATGGAAGTGATCATGCACTATTTTTGAACAGCAGAGCAAAAACAGGGTTTTTTCAGTAGAATATCGTGAGTAAAGTTGATCGTGAGTAAAAATCAACGAAATATGACACTCAGCTCTCCCTGCGGTACCACAACAGTACCAGCAGGGGCGATCGTCATACGAAAGGGGCGCTTTGCAGCGCAGCAGCCTCGCAAGCTGGAAAGGCTGCTTGCGTTACTTTTTCTTCGTCCGAAAAAGTCCTAAGTCTCTGATTTAACAAGGGGTGGGGGAGAAGGGAAATAGAGGGAGCTTTTCGGGAATAATAACGCATATAATTCATTTGCGGCCACCATCTTTCCTCATGGGCATGCTCTGTGTGATCTTCAAACATGGACAGCTTCCCATACCAGCAATCTTGCATATGTATCAGACAAATGAACACTGTTGCGATGGGGAGTGAATGCACTATTTTCCACAATTAATTCTCCTGTCTAGCTGAGCCCATCATGTTAATTCTAGTTTCAGTTCTGCATGGCAGTTGCTGCCTGTTGGGTGAGCAAAAATTGACCCTCACCCTTGGCTTGCCCACTCTGCCCTATAGGCACTGATAGGCCCTGCTGGGATATTTGAGCCTCCCAGCAGTTCCCAGAATCAGACCTTGGAAAAGTTGCCTTTAGGAGTACAACCTCTAGAATCCTCTGGCCAGCATGGGTTGTTCTGGCAGCTGTAGACCAAAAAAGTAACTTCTGGCAGCTATAGTCCCAAAAAGCAAATCTTTCCAAGCTCTATTCTCTGTACCCAATTCTTTCCTCCCACAAGACAGACTTGATTTTAAAAGCATTTCCCCTTAAGAAATAGCAAGAAACACCTGTCCAACAATATATTTCATATAATTCTATTAGAGAGAGGAACAGAGCAAATTCGGAAGGTATAGGTACATGTTAAATACATCACACACAAGTAACATTAGTAACAAAAGCAGCAGACTGAGAGAGAGGTGTTCTGAATCCTTTTCCTACCCATTGTTTTTATGCTCCAAATCTCATGCACCTCAAACAGCTTTCACTGAATTATATCACACCTTTTGTCCAAAAAGCTAAAAGCTATTCTCTTTCCCACTTGATCCTAACAGCAGACCTGTGAGGTAGGGCAGGCTGAGAGAGTGTGACTGGCCAAGGCCATCCATTAAGTTCCATGAACTTCACCCTGGGCTTCCCAAGTCACAGCCAAATACATTAATCCACTACAACAGTGGTTCTTAACCTGTGGTCTCTGGACCCCAGGGGGCCATGATGTCCTCACAAGGGGCCTGCAATGGTTTGAAGGCTGTTTGGCCCACCTACTCCCCATAGTGGAGCAGCCACATGACAGGAGCCAAGGCAAAGGCTGGATGGATGGCTTGGCCTGGTCACTGCTGTTCGATCTGCTGCAGCCACAAACTTGCAGGAAGAAGCAGGAGAAAAGTCCTCCTCCAATGCCTCTGAAGGAAGGTTTAAAGGATGGAGTAATTGTGTTGTTGTTGTTGTTAGGCATTATTGTTGTTGTTTTAAATCTTGAGTTAAATCTTGGGGATCCTCTGCAACAAAAGGGGGTCCCTGGTAAAGAAAAGATTAAGAGTCAGTGCATTACAATGGTGGTTCTTAACCTGTGGTCTGCGGACCCCCAGGGGGGCCACAGTGTCCTCACAGGGGATCCACACAGACTTGAAGTCTGCTCAGCCCATATGACAGGAGCCAAGGCAAAGGTTGGCTGGCTTGGCCTGCACATTGCTGCTCCATAAGCTTCAGCCACAAATTTGCAAGTAGAAGCAGGAGAAAAATCTTCCTTCCCATCCAGTGTCTCTGAGGGAAGGATTAATGCATGGTGTAATCCTGCTGCTGCTGCTATTGTTGTTGTTAGGGTTTTAAATAGTGAGTTAAGTCTTGGGGGTCCATGGCAACAAAAGATATTTAAAGGAGATATCTGGTAAAGAAAAGGTTAAGAGCCAATGCATTACCACATGCATGTATGTGCCTTCAAGTCACCTGTTGACTTATGACAATCCCCATGAATTTCATAGGGTTTTCTTAGGCAAGGAATACTCAGAGGGGGTTTTGCCAGTTCCTTTCTTCCAAATCTAGCTGATAGCACTCTGTTTCTCAAACATGTGTCTGGAGATTATCACATGGGTCCCTAAACTGTGCCTGTCCCGCTACCCCTCTGCCCCACTCCCACCCCACTCCCGCCCCTGTAACAGTAAAAAAACTTTTCAAACACCTTAAAGCAGGAGAGAAATGGCTCCCCCTCCCCTTGGTTTCCCTGTAGTAAATGCAGCTCTGGTGAAGCTGCTTTTACTACAGTGAAGCAAAATCCCGCCCATTCTGGCGAGAGAACAATCGTGCAGGAAATTTAAAAATAAAAAACCAACCAAACATTAAAAAAGAAAACCAAGCCCCCAAACAGAAAAATAAAACCCCAAGTTACCCAGGGAGAGGGGGGAAGGGTGTCACTTATCTGGATGTCCCGATCAAACCCGGAAGTCTTTGGCACGGACCTCCCACTGACGTCACGTTATGATGTCATCTCGCCAGCATAACAGGGCATCTATTCACTCGCCCATCATTCTGTTATTATAATGGAATGGGCTTCTTATTGATGGCTTTTTGCTGTGAATAAGAGGAAGCGGGGGGGGGGGACAAGAGCAGAACCGGAGCATCACAGGAGAGGGACGACGTCATCTGAAAAGGGAGCCTGATAGCGATCTCCTGTTGTCCCAGGCCTGGGATGTTTTGCCCATGTGATAATCTCCTCTGTCTCTGGAGATTATCACATGGCACCCTAGAAACTGGGACTGTCCCGCTACCCCCCCCCCCACCGCTATACTCCCACCCCACTCCCGTCCCTATAACGATAGGAAAAAAATGTTCAGACACTTACCTTGCCATGCGATCTGGAGTGCTCCCCTCAGCAGTCCGGGTGTGAATAGAGCTGTCGCAAAGCTCCTTTCTTGTCCCGGAAGGCAAATCTCACCCGTTCTCACAAGAGAACAATCACGTGGGTATTTTAAAAATAAAAATAAAAATACAAGAAAAAAAGTGACAGAAGCACAAAAACACATACTACACTTACAAAGCAATCTTGGGAGGGGAGGAAGGGTGACACTTACCTGGCTGTCCCGATTGTAGCCAGAAGTCTTTGGCATGGACCTCCCAGTGACGTCATGTGCCGCTGGCATCGCACCAGCAGAACGGGTCATCTGTTCACTTGCCTGTCATTCCGATATTATAACAGAACGGGCTTCTTATTGATGGCTTAAACTGTGAATAAGAAGAAGTAGGGGAGGAACAGGAGCAGAACAGGAACATCACAGGACAGGGACGACATCATGTGAAAAGGGAGCCTGGTAGTCATCTCCTATCATCCCTATCCTGGGATGTTTTTAACGTGTGATAATCTACTCTGAGGCTGGGGTTTCTTTTTTTTTTTTTTTTCCAGATGGTCCTATCTGTCCTCTTTGCTGCACTGGGAGCTGCAGGTGGAATCTATTGTGTGATCATTTCATCCTTGGGGTTAATTAGTGGTCCTCTTTGTGATATCGGTGATGAAGTATATGTCTATCCTTTCCGGAACAACACCTTGGCGTGAGTATAACAGAGATCACTTCCTGCAACTCTGAAGCTGTGCAAAAGAGTAGTAGATGTGGCACATCTACCAAATTCTCCCCAGGTCTTTTGATTCTCCCTTCCTCATTTGCTACCAGTGAGCAGAACTCCCTAGACTGCAGCAGAGTGGAGTGAGTAAAAGACGTGGCAATGGGTGGGTGAGATGTCTGACTAACATACCCGCCAAAATTTCACACATGGCAATCAGGATACATGAGGCCAAGCAATATCAGAGCGTGGTGAAGATGGCAAAAGTTATTAATGAAGAAGAGCAGACAGGCTAGGAGAAGCTACATTGGCACTTTAGTTTGCAGCAGTTGAAGTAAGCTGAGGACAAGGGAGAAAGTAGGAGGAAGAAAAAGAAACTGGGACATTTTAAAAGCAGCTGAAAAAGTAGGCCAACAGAGGATTAATTGGGACTGTCCCTTCCAAATCAGTACCATTGGAGGATATGGACTTACCTCTTGAGGGAGTTGTGAATGTCCATGTATTTCAAACTCCCCAATTACAGGCCCAAACCTCACAGACTGCAATTGACTGTACTGGCTGGGTGGGGCCTAATAATGGCCAGTTACATCCCCAGAAGCTGCTAAGGGACATGATTTTCAGGGACAGAGCAAGGCTGCTTTAGGTCCTTGGGTGTGTGTGTATGCGTGCATCCAGGCGCCTTCAAGTTGCCTGTCAACTTATGGCAATTCCATGAATTTCATAGGATTTTCTTAGGCAAGGAATCCTCAGAGGTGGTTTTGTTGATGGTCTCCCATCCAAGTGCTAACCAGAGCTGACCCTGCTTAGCTTCCAAGATCAGACAGGAGCTGGTGCTTTGAAACATCTTTTTTTAAAACTGGAAGTGACTTCATGTCTGTTTTTGCAAAAATGCCCCAATGACAGAAAATGGCCTGAGGCAGCCAATTGTGCCCCCTAGTGGCTTCTGGAAAAATGACTGTCTTTCCCCACACTTTTTGGAGTGGTTTTTTTCTGGGAAGAAATGGCACACAATTGGAATACTGAGCAAATTAGAAGCTGGGATGACAATAACGTCCTCTGAGACTCAAAGAACAAGAGTACCTCTGACCATGTATACAGGCCAGGAATTCATATTCACTGCCCATTCCATGTCTTAAAATGTGATGCCAATTTTAAAATACTATATCGATGAAAAAGACCATAATACTATGTACAAATATTTTCTTGCTTTATTATGACCAATAGTTTCAAGGTATGGGGAAACTTCAAAAGCACAGAGGAAATACCTGCAGCACAATATGACATCTTTGGGCAAAAAAAAGTGAAATTCTTTCAAGTAATATCTTTCTCCAACCAGACTTATTAAACAGTTGTTTAGAAATGCTGAAACAAATCTGACCTATTGATTATTTCAAATGTCACCAGTGCAAGTTTCACTCTTCTGCAGTTTTACAATAGTTGATGTCCCCACACGTCCTCCTCCTCCTCCTCCACCTCCTCCTTCCCTGGCAATTTCTCTGACCTTAACTATTATCTTCCTCTCAGTCCATGGTGTTATGAACCAAATTTTATCTCTTTTTATATGTCCTTGGATATGTTCCTTCAAAAAATAATGAACAATATAATATTCTTCTTGTACAGGACACAGTTCTTTAACTGCTCTTGGTAACGTCAGCCTATAATCAAGGCTGCAGTCATTCCATTAGAGAGGGTTTCTTCTATGAATCACAAGTTTCAGTGGATCATTCAGTTGATTCATAGGTTACATTTTATATAGATGCATATGAGAATAGTGCTTATTCTAAAGCAAAAAGCATACTTTGTGCTTAGATGACACACTTCTGTATTGTAGAAGAGGCATTCCTACTAATATTTCACATAAAAGAGAATGTCTCTTCCAACTAAGGTGGTGATATCAACAATTTTTATATAAGTACTTGTATACATATGCACATGTATACTAACACGTGAATACCTTTCACACAAAAATTACTGAGTTAAGGAAAACAAATTCTTAGTTGATCAAGAATTTGTGTACACATATAACTGGTTTTTAAAAACATTTGTATCAAAAAGGTTTTAGCTGTACTTTGGTTTGTTGTAAGTTGCCTTTGGTCCCATACCAGGAGACAGGCTGGATATAAACTGAATAGAAGGAAGGAAGGAAGAACAAATGAACTGCGGTCATACATACAATATTAACATGCATATATAAGGATATATTAACTCATTATTATTATCATTATTATTATTATATTGGGAGATTCTGGACTGAGGTTGGGAAATCATTTTTCAAAATCTCTATCTTTTGGATTTGCAAAAGTAGATTCATATATAAGTGTGAGTACACGCATACTGAATACAGAGTTTGGAAATTTGGGGGGGAGGGGAGAAACTATAGCCCCCAGCATCCCACTGGCCACATTAATTGGGGCATTCTGGGATATGTACCCCCAAAAAAGAATGCTGGGGCATTCTGGGAGTTATGTTTGGGTGTTTTAAAGTAAATTTCTGACGTTCATCACCCTTTCCCAATGTGTATACCTGCAAGCTGAAATAGCTCTAACAAACCATTTAAAAACATCTGGGAAACAATTTATCTCTGTATTTAGCCTTGGTTTTGACTTCTGCACATTCTGAAATCAGCCAACCTGATGAGAACACTTTAGGGCTAATGAATGTCTTTTTTTTTTTTTCCCGAGCTGAAAATTTCTTTTAAAAAAATCAACTCTAACCTCTTCCATGCAGGGACAATTATCTGTTTAATCAGACAACCTGGGGCATTTGCAAAAAACCAGAAAATGTGATACTCTGGAACATTGTATTGTTTTCCCTCCTGCTGGCCATCGGCACAGCCGAAGCAGTCCTCTGCCTCATTCAAGTCATCAAGGGGCTCACCGGATTCCTACGTGGATCATGCATGAGGAAAAGAAAGGTGAGGGTGTGGATTGGGCGTACACAGTAGTACAACGTACTTCAGGTTAGATGTGGCAGAGCCAGACAAAACGGTGATGTCATGATCAGGGTATGACTTTGGGGCAGCTGTCCAGGGGCCTACCTGGCAGAATTTGCAGGAGAGTCTCCTCCGTAGTAGAAAATAACTTCTGTGGTCTTTGTGAAAGGGGGAGAATTTTGTTTCAGTTTGTTTTTCAACCATTGGCCAAAGTATACATATTTCATATTTTGTATAGACAGGATTATGAAGTATTAAAAAATGCGAGTCCAGCAGTAAGAGAAACTGACAGATTTGCCTATCCTTGTCCATGATAGTTCATGTTATATTAACCTTTTCAGACAATATCCCTGTGATTATCAGATGCTGGGGATTAATAACACAGGAGGGTAATAGTTGTAGCTTTAAAAAGAATACTTAAAAAATTTTTCCCCCAGATATACCCCCCAAAGTATCAGCCAGAATCCTGTATCAGCTACCTCTTTTGGCCCGACCCCTCCAAACCTGACCAAAATGCCATTCAACCATGCTCCAATCGCCCAGTAAAGTAGATTGGGGAGAGTTATGATTGTGGCAACAGTGTCAGAATCGTGACTAAGGGGCTTACCGCACTTCGAAGAAAAGCGGCAAGACAGCAGGAATGTTCCACCTTCCCTGCTGCCTTACCACATGATGTTCTTGTTGTTCCGGGGTTTTTTCATTCCAGTCCCGTGGGGGACCAAGGTAAAACAACATCATTTTGCCAACGGGTTTTTCTGGTGAGCAAAAAGACATGGTTTTACCTTGGGCCCCCATGACACCAAATTAGGAGGAATAGCTAATACCCTGGAGGACAGGATCAAAATTCAAGATGACCTGGATAAACTGGAGAGCTGGGCCAAAGCTAACAAAATGAAATTCAATACGGAGAAATGTAAGGTACTGCACTTAGGGTGAAAAAATGAAATGCATAGATATAGGATGGGGGAGACCTGGCTGAATGAGACTACGTGCGAAAGGGATCTAGGAGTCCTAGTAGACCACAAGTTGAACATGAGTCAACAGTGTGATGCGGCAGCTAAAAAGGCCAATGCGATTTTGGGCTGCATCAATAGAAGTATAGTGTCCAGATCAAGGGAAGTAATAGTGCCACTCTATTCTGCCTTGGTCAGACCTCACCTAGAATACTGTGTCCAGTTCTGGGCACCACAATTCAAAAAGGATATTGACAAATTGGAGCGTGTCCAGAGGAGGGCGACTAAAATGGTGAAAGGTCTGGAAACCATGCCTTATGAGGAGAGACTTAGGGAGCTGGGTATGTTTAGCCTGGAAAAAAGATGGTTAAGAGGCGATATGATAGCCCTGTTTAAGTATTTGAAGGGGTGTCACGTTGAGGATGGGGCAGGCTTGTTTTCTGGTGCTCCAGAGATTGGAACACAGAGCAATGGATGCAAGCTCCAGGAACAGAGATTCCACCTCAACATTAGGAGGAACTTTTTGACAGTAAGAGCAGTTCGGCAGTGGAACACACTCCCTTGGAGCGTGGTAGGGTCTCCTTCCTTGGAGGTCTTTAAACAGAGGCTGGATGGCCATCTGTCGGGGATGCTTTGATTGTGATTTCCTGCATGGCAGGGGGTTGGACTGGATGGCCCTCGTGGTCTCTTCCAACTCTGCAATTCTATGATTCTATGATTCTATGACTGGAAGGAAAAAATGACAACGTCATGCGGTAGGGCAGCAGGGAAGACAGAATGTTTCTGCTGTCTTGCACTTTTCTTCAGAGTGTAGTAAGGCCCTAAGTAGCGGTTGTGAATACAAAACAGTTACTTAGATTTACTTACCCATAACTCTTCCACATTCATGATTGTACTTAGTCATGATTGTGACACTATAGCCATGAGTTTAACACACCCCAACCTACTCTACCAGGCATCAGTTGCATGGGGAAAAGGAGGTACATTCTTCCAGCAACTAGAGTACAGGTGAATTACTTTTCTGTCAGGTTTTTAGGGTGGGATGAGGGGGTCAAGCCAGAAGAGGTTAAAATATACTTAACTAAGTAGCTGATATAGGATTCTGCCCATCATTTCCAAGCTCTGATATTAACACATCTGCCCTTGAGGGTCTATCTCATTTATCTGTGCAGGAAACAGGATTTTCTGTGCAGAAAAATAGTATTTTCTGTGTAAACATCATGAGTGAATTTTGCACAGAATAAGCCCTAACCAGCATTTTCTGCATAGGAAACAGCATTTTCTACACAGAAAATAATATTTCAGCATAGAAATACTACTTTCTGCACAGAGAATGCTACTTTCAGCAAAAAAATAACATTTTCATTTTGCATAGAATAAGTCTCAAACTTTCTTCTTGCAGTGAGAAGAAAAAGGCTAAGTTTATTTGTTGCTTCCATCAAAAATAAAATTAGCAAAGAATTATATCTCTAGAATGGCTACCTTAGGGCTCCTCCAGAGGGGTCAAATGTTTTTTTTTTTCTAAAGATGTATTTTCCCCCCTATATATATATATATATATATTCAAATAACATTTCTGATGCCAAGGACTATTTTTTGGCAATTGCCAGTGCCAGCTGCAATATTTTATTCCCATGCTAAAGTGGGTTCATTTTTTAAAGTTATAGTGCTATATAATGCACCAGTGAAATGGGAGTTTTGCACTATAACTCAAAAAATTCAGATAAGAAAATTTGTCCTTTAAACCATACAATCACCTACCATGCTCCAATTAAAAAAACAACAGCTTTGAAGAGCATTAATGCCGGTCTAAGAAATTGCTACAAATAGTGCCCCTCCCCCCACAAGAATGGAATGAGTAGATGAAACAACCAACAATAATCCTGGGGCTTGTCTACATGAGCCCAAAAAAACCTGTAGTGCCCGGCAGAAAAAGCAAGTTGCAGCAGCTGCAACTTGTCTTAATGGTAGTTTTATCCCCAGCAATCCCCATAAGCTTTGCTTCCCAGATGATATCTGAGGAAGGGAGAAGAGGGCAAGAGAGCCCTCTTTCCCCTTCTTTGGCCCCGTGGGAGTGAGCAGGCGGGTGGTGGAGAAGCTGGGGGGGGGAGAGAGGGCTCTTTTGCCCTCTTCCCCCTTCCTCGGTTCTACGGGGGTGGGTGGGCGGGTGGCGGAGAAGCCGGGGGCAGGAGGAAGGTTCTTTCACACTCTTCCCTCTTCCTCGGTTACATGAGCGGACGGGCAGGCAGTGGAGAAGCCAAAGGAGGTGAAGAGGGCTCTATCACCCTCTTCCCTCTTTCTTGGCCCTGTTGGTGGATGGGCAGGCAAGCGGAGGAGAAATTGTGTGGGCAGCGGCAGCAGCAGCAGGATTGGGGGAGGAAACTGGGGATGGAAGAAGAGGAGGGGAGAATCCTCCTCCCTTCTCCACCCCCGGTGGTGGTGGTGGTGGCAGCAGAGGTGAGGGTGGGAATGACAGCTGCACTCCCCCTTCCCCATCACTGATCGCTGGGTGAGGATGATGGCTGTGGGCTGCTTGCTTTGCTAGCAAGCCCCTTCCCCTGTGCTTTTCTGGACAATCAGGGGTGCGTGTCCTCTCATTTGGGTAAGTGAATCAGATCAATTTGCTTGTCCTAATGAGCAGGAATGCACCCCACCTCATTTTTTAAAAAAAGACGGGAAAGTCCCCGAAGGCTGTTCTGACGAGTTTTTTGGCATTTTTTGCCCCCCTCCTTCACAATAGGGTGATATCACATGGGATGCCATTAGGACAGGTAGGATTCTCCTCGCGTTCCATGAGGATTTTTTTTTCACCATTTGGACAACCCCCTGGTAAAGCTCAAGTGTCTATATTGCGAGAACTCATGCTTATTTGGACCCATCTGGGAGAGCCCTCAGATAGTAGTTTTGGGGTTTCATGAAAAAGCAGCAAATTGTTAGGAGTATATTCTGGATTTTTTTAAAAAATTAAGTAACCAAACATAGCTAGTATTCAGTATTGTAGTTACAGGATCTGTAACTGGTCTATATTCAATAAGACCATATGGTCTTTCTGTTAATCTATGCAAATGCCACCCCAGGCCATGTTTAAGAGCCAGCCGCCGGATCAGGTGAATGAGGTCCATTCCACTTCTGATCAGGCTCAATGAGGGTGACATTAACATCCTTCTCCCACAAGTGCATGAGGCAGCAACAATCAGAAACAGGACACCTGTCTTTTTTCCCCATTTGGGACTTGTCCTTGTTGCACCCTCACTCATTGGCAGGAGGGGGTGGAAACCTTCCTTTACCCAACCTGGCTGCTGGCTTTTATGGTGGGCTTGGGGGTGGGGTGGTCAGGCCAGGAGATATTGTAGCCGGTGTAGGATATTGGTGCATTTTATTAAATAGCTTTATTTGTTATTGTATTGCCAAGAATTGGAACAGTTGTATAAGATTTCTTGTTCCATGTCCTAAAATAACTTGACTGGCTTTGGGTACTCTGTACCTTGACTTAGGGGAGTGTCATTACGCTCCACTACGAGTAGCAAAATGCCTTTGACAGGCCCAATCTTTGGGTAGAACCCCTCTTCTTCATAAATATAAGTGATTTGGTCGAATTCTTATTCTTTTTAAGGCATTAAAGTAACTCACCCTTTCCTCTTTTGCTTGTTTACAGACTGATATTGCAGGAATGTGACCATCTTTCAAAGAAAGCAGAACGCAAGGAACAAATAGGCAATACGTCTACAGTCAGGACAGTGTGTTGCTGTGTATTTATAGGAACAAGAAACACAACAGATGCTCATAACTACTGAAATAATGCAAAACTTTTTTACATATATATATATATATATATATATATATATAAAAAGAAAATCATTATATAGTTAGGAAAAAGGAGTGTATGTAATTTATTTAATTTTTTTGAGATTATAGTTTCTTTCTATTTATCTCCCCTCTGAAATCAAGCAAAGGATAGGGGGAAATGAGCAACTAGGAACCATGCGGAAATGGCTTTAAACTTAGGTTAACCAATAAAACCTAGGTTAAAAAACAAAACATAGGTTAACCAGTAAAATAGCTAGGTTCAGGACAGACACATGAAAGTATTTCATTTAATGCAGTATTAACTCAGCATACTTTTAAATGCAACATTAATTCAGCACACTATCTTCATAGGCAGCATAACCTCCAGCACTTCACAGATGAAAACTAGGACACATGTGGCCAAGCAACATCAGAACATGATCGAGATGGCAAAAGTTATTAATGAGGTAGAATACACAAGCTAGGAGTGGCTGCAGCAGTTTGCTTTTGCCTGAGCCTATAGGAACCAGCGTGATGTAGTGGTTTGAGTATTGGACTACAACTCTGGAGGCCAGGGTTCACACATGCTGAAGTAAAGCGGCAGTGCAACCGGAAGGTTCCGTCTTCCATGCTGCCTTACTGCATGACGCCATCATTCTTCTGTTCTGATCCCTTGGGGGGGGGGGGCTAAGGTAAAACCAAGTCTTTTTGCTAACTGAAAAAAACCCGTTAGCAAAATGACACGGTTTTACCTCAGACTCCCATAGTACCAGAACGGCAGAACACCAGAAAAATTATGATGTCATGCAATAAGGCAACATGGAAAGCGGAGCCTTCTGGCTGCACTGCTGATTACTTCATTGTGCAATAAGCCATGAAAACCCACTGGGTGACCTTGGGCAAGTCACACACTCTCAGCCCTCTTAAAACCCTGGGATAGGGTTGCCATAAGTTGGAAATGACTTAAAGGCTCACAACACACACACACACACATTGAGAAGGGCAAGATTCCTCCCCCTCCTCTCTCCCCTTCCCAAGTTGATTGCAAGCTGCTTTTACACTTTGAATTTATTGAATTGCAGTCAACTGAGGGCAAAGAGAAAGAGAAAATGGGGCATTTTAAGAGCAGCTGAAAAAGTGGCACAACAAAGAATGACTGTCCCTGCCAAATCAGGATGGCAGGATCATTCCTTCCCTCTAATACCAAATCCAGCTCCTGTATGTTAACAGGATTGCAAATCAAATAAGGACAATGAGAAAAAGGTATTAAGAGATTTCAGGGAAACCCAAGTTCGTAGAAGTACAAAAAATAATTTGGAAAAAACAGTAAACTGGAGGTGAGAAAGAAGTTAGGCTAATCCTGCGTCTTTTCAGTTAAGATCTGTTCATTCTTGAAAGTCAGCTAATGCTCTGTGGCCCAGAAGGTTTTAAGTTAGACTGAGGCTGCATCTGCACTGCAAATTTCTATATTCAACAAGACCAACGGGGTGCCCTTGGTCACATGTCCTACCTATTACCCTCTTGCTCTAATAGGGGAAAATAGAATAGGGGGAAAGAGAGTGCTGTAATTTTCCAACAAGAAGGAACACCGGGAAGTTACAAAATCTCCTCTCCTTGCGCTATAGTGGGAAGTTTCAAAAGGGTGAGAAGAGAAAGTCATCTCCCATTCCACCAACCTCTGCTACATTTCAATAACACTGTTCCCCCGGATCGTTATCAGACTACAACACCACTTAACCCTGACATTTTTCATAGAATCATAGAGTTGGAAGAGACCACAAGGGCCATCTAGTCCAACCCCCTGCCCTGCAGGAATACCCAATCAAAACATTCCCAACAGATGGCTATCCAGCCTCTCTAAAAACCTCCAAAGAAGGAGATTCTACCACACTCCAAGGCAGCACATTCCACTGCCAAACAGCTCTTACTGTCAGTATGTTCTTCCTAATGTTTAGGTTGAATCTCTTTTTCCATGCTGACTGGAGCTGATGGGAGCAACATTTGAAGGGCCACAGATTCCCCAACCCTGTAATAAAATCTCAGATTAGGGAGCAGAAGACAAATGTGCAAATCGCTTTGGCACTATAGAGTACTCCAGGGAAAGATGTTAGGGAGACAGCAAGGGAGTGAGGGGGAAAAGCCCCAGATCCTAATTGTTAGTCCCAGCTAGAATACAGCCATTGAATCAGTTGGTTTTATCTACACATTGACTCACCATTCAGCAACTGTTTGAATGGGTCTACCCTAGTTGGGATTCAAGGCAAAGTCTCCTTTATCTCCCCCACACCCGCCTTCTCGAAATACCACTGCTTTTCAATCCAGGTTGTCCCATTTTTAAACTCTCAAATAGCTATTGCTGCATGTTGCTTGGTTCCCAGTTTCTATCCACAATTTCTAATAGCAACATAACCATTTTTCTGCTTGTTGATTGGTGCTGTTTTATTTACCAGGGATGCCCAGAGCCAGCCCTCTTAGGTCATTTGGTGCTTTGATAGGATGATAGAGATGGAAGGAGTTTTATAAATCATCTATCTCAGTTCCTTACTCCATCTGGGTACAACTACAACATCCCTAACACATGGCCATCCAGGCTCAGTTTCTACCTCTACCACAGTCTCCCTAGGCAGGCTGTTCCACCGTCCACTCCAGGTTTTAGTTGGAACTATCCAAGGTGATGATTGATAAATCCTTCTGTTTAGCTGAAACCTGTTTCCTTGCAAATTCTACCCTTTAGCACTAACCCTGCTCCTTAGACCAACAGAGAGAATACCTGTTCTATTTTTCTCATGGTTTTTTTCCAGGTATGTGAAGGTACAATATCTTTCTCTTCTTCAGGCTTGACCACTCCCAGCTGTTAAAGCAGTTCCTGGGGTTCCATCTTCCTCCTCATCCAGGTTGTCTCCAGAGCGTGAAAACATTAGTAGTAACACACTAATGTTGAATGGTTAAAGAAAATTAATTTGTTAATCTTAAGCGATTAAGAGTAAAATTAATTTGTTAGTTGGTACCCCCCCCCCAAATGGCCAGTAACAAATTGTAGTGGGAAGTGCTAACTGTTCCTCAAAAAAATACTATTGCTGGAGTCAAATGATTAAAATAACACATTTTAAAACCATGGCTGCCTCCTGTGGAATTCTGGAGTTTGTAGTTTAGTGAGGCCTTAAGAGCTCTCTGGCTGAGAATTCTAAATGTCCCTCCCTAAAACTACAAATCCCAGGATTCCATAGGACATTACCATGGTGACTAAAGTGAAATATACTACTATAACAGTGTACTGTGACAAGGAGATAATTGTGGGGAACATGTTGTCCTGGGGTCACATGTAGCTCTCCATGGTCATTTTTGTGGCATCCAAGGTCCCACAGGGTCCGAAAAATGTGTGGGGGGGGAGGTGGTTTGGGGGGGGGGAATTGGCCTCCAAATGCCTTCAGGGGCTGTGAATGGTAATTCTGATATCCTGGAGTGAAGTATATCATTTTAGGACCAGGAAAGGCCTTTTTTCTAACAGAAAGTGAACCAGGGCCAGAATTCTGTATCAGCTACTTAGTTAAATATACTTAACTAAGTAACTTCTCCTGGACCGACCGCCCCCAACCTGATGGGAGCATCATTCAACTATACTCCAATCGCTGGCAGAATGAACCTCTTTCTCCCCAGGCAGCTGATGCTGAGTAAAGTAGGTTGGCGGGAAAGTTACAGCCATGGCAATAAATGTCACAATAATGACGAAGTAGCAATTGTGAATATGAAACAGTTATGGATGAGTAGCCTTACCACACTACATTGTTATAGCGCTATTATTTCACTTTAACTGCCATGACAACATCCTATGGAATCCTGGGATCTGCAGTTTAAGGAAGGACATTTAGACTTCTCAGCAGAGAGCTCTTGGGCCTCACTAGACTACAAATCCCCGAATTCCACAGAATGGTTGTCATGCCAGCTAAAGTGGAAGATAGCGCTATAATGTCAGCAATTTGTAATTGCTTTTAATTGTGATTTTAATTGTTTGTAAGCCGCCTTGGGTCCCACTTTGGGAGAAAGGTGGCATAGAAGTGGCACAAATAAAATTTAGAAAACAACAGTATAGTGTGATAAGGACATAAATCTATACCATTGTTTCATATTCACGATCACTACTTAGTCATGATTTTGACAATTGTAACTTTCCCCCTTCCACCTACTTTACCGGGCATCAGCTTCATGAGGAAAAGGAGGTCCATTCTGCTGGCAATTGCAGCATGGTTGAATAATATTCCCATCAGATTGCAGTGGGGGGGGGGGAGAGATAGGGCCAGTATACTTAGTTAAGTTACTTAGTTACTTAGTTAAATATACTTAGTCAAGAATAATTGATATGGTTGTGAAAAAGTCCCCTGCTGGGACTAACATGCTGGGACTAAAACTTTTGATGGGGAGGAGGAGAGATGCAGTTCCTCAGGGCCTCCTGTGGAGCCGTGTGACTCCTTAACCCATGCTTTAAATGACCCATTATGCTCCCTGCAGTCTTCCAGAGGAGCCCAATTGACCATTTTAGGATGATGAACATTGGTGCAGGACACTTGGGCAGAACTTGATGGCCTGCACGTAGCTCATAGGCCATGGAATCTGCCCCCCAGCCTGTGGCTGCTGGGCATGACAGTAAGTGAAACCTCCTTGCTCAGAGGCAGCACACCTTTGAGTACTAGATGTTAGGAGGAAAGCAACAGAGGAGGTCTGTTGCCTCCATTCCTCGCTGATGAGCCTACCAGAAGCTTCTGACTGCACAGTGTTGGAGACAGAATGCTGGGCTAGATGAAGCTTTGGTACTTATTTTCTTATCTGGTCAGCCTTCTGTTTTAAGACAAAGTAGCTCAAGAATTTATAAAACAAAAATAATAAGAGGGATTCAGTGGAATTTTTCATGTTTTCTGCTATTTTCTTATTAACCCTAAAGTGTTTTTAAAAGGAGTGGAAACAGGACATGTAGTAAGTAAAGTAACTAATTACTAACCCATCCATCCCCCAATAATAAATGGTAAAGAGCTACTTGTGGGCAGAGTTGCTTTGAAATCAGTTACATAATAAATTAATTTTAAAAAGAATAATTTCCAAGCTCTGGCCACCTGTAGACACCCAAGGCTCTTACCAAATTTTGCCTTGTTCATACACACATATGTGCACATACCCAAATCCTCCAGAATGTGAAATGGTGCATCTAATCTGAGCCTAAGGGTCAAACAAGATTGTACGTTTAGCACTATTTTTGAAGATGTTTCCCCAACTGGCAGAAAGATGTGTTTGTCATAATATAGTTTTCTTCTCTTGTGTATCTTGTATTTAGCATGCTTTGGTTTTTTATTGATCACTGAAATGTAAACAAAGGTTTAATTTATCTGTCTGATTACTGAAGCATGTATGTCTGAGGAAATCCCACTGTGGGAGGAAAAATAGGTTAACATTAGGTTAATATGCATGCCTTTTAACATCTAGTTTGACTGTTAATCCCAGCACTGAGAGGTTTACTGCATGTTGAAGGAAAGCAGCAGGGCAGCAGGAAGGTTCCGTCTTTTGTGCTGCCTTACTGCATGACGTCATCATTCTTCCATTCCGGTCACATGGGAGACTGAGGTAAAACCATATCTTTTTGCTAACTGGAAAAACCCATTAGCAAAAAGATGCAGTTTTACCTCGGTTTCCCATGGGACTGGAACAGCAGAATACCAGAAGAATGATGACATCATAGGGTAAGGCAGTACAGAAAGTAGAACCTTCCGGCTGCCTTGCTGCTTTACTTAAATGTGCGGTAAACCCCTGAGAAAGCAACTGATACTTCTGAAATCTAGAAGGGACAAGCTAACTTTGATACATGTATTCTGTAACCCATTTGTTGAAATTTACCCTGTTCTAGAGGTATAATCATGTAAATCATCCTTGTTGGTCATCTGGGCTTCCACCTGTATTATATTTAACCTGTAAATATTAAAAATGTTGTTGTTGCTGCTGCTGCTGTAGTTGTTAAATGTACACTTTAAACTCAACTTTTGTTAATCTGAGGAATGTCTGTCTAAACCCACTCAGGGAGTCTTCAGCAAGTGTTCATGTCTTGAAAATAAAATTTTATGTAATTTATATCAGCACACTTAAAGATAATACTAAGATGATGATTGCATTTATCTCCTGTCCTTCCACCAAAACCAGAAGGCTACATTTTAATTTCTCAGCAATTGTAGGCTAAGGTAGGGCTGGGATGAAAAAGAACCAGATCTAGGGCAAGTTCCTCCCAGAATCCCTCAGCCAGTATGGCCAGTACATAACTATGCATAAGATGTCAGCCAGTGGCCATGCTGGCTGGGAATTCTGGGAGTTCTTGTTTAAAAAAGTAACTTGTCCCAGCCCTCCACTGAGCTTCATGGCTGCATAGACTTATGGGCTGGGCCTGAGATTACTATAAACTGAGATTCCGAAAGCCAGACACTATTGATCCTGTTATTTTTCACCCAAAGTTTGGGACTTCCAAGGAAAAACCTTTAGCATATACCCATGCCAAGAAGGCCCAATATACAATCAGTTTTGGTGGAGTCACTGTGAACAAAAAGGTCTTTGCCTCCCACAGAAAAGAATAGCAAAGCCTAGGAGACAATACAGCAGAAAACCACAATGCCCAGTTGAGACAAAACAGCCAGATTTGAGGATAGGGTTAAACACCTTGGACAGCTGTTTTAAAATTCAGACTAAATCTCACCTTTCCTTTAATCCAGAACTGTAATTAGCAGTAGGTTTTCAGGGCCTTGGGCAACATTTCCCAGCCATTTCTTTTAATTGCAGTGGCCAGAAATAAAATCTGGGAGTTTAGATTTCGCAAAGTGTGTTCAGGGTCTTGAAAGTTTACTATACTGAACTACAGATCCTAGAATCCAGAAGCCAGCATGGCAATGATTCTGGGAGGTGTAATAATAATAATAATAATAAAATTTATTTATACCCCGCCCCTCTGCTAAAAACAATTGGGGTGGCTTCCAACAATTAAAACATTATAATAATGACTAAAAACACTACCCACCCCCACCCTCCCCCATAAAAAGACATTAAACACTATA